>OX443562.1:21076588-22326588 GCA_949372485.1 Cheilosia soror | reverse complement strand
ATTTGACAGTTGAAAGTTGATTTGTGGTTAGTACGTTTTGCCATTTTACGACGAATAAATTAACGCCAGAACAACGCGTGCAAATTGTGCAAACTTATTTTGAAAACCATGGTTCGATTCACCAAACTTATCGTGCACTACGTTCATTTTACGGTCGACATAATCGTTCATCTGAGCAAATAATTCGGAACACGACGAATAGCTTTCGAACCACGTACACTCTAGTGCGGATAAAACGCATCGCCAAAGACGACAAAAAGTGCGAAAAGAAAAAGTTATTGCCGTTGATTACTATAAGCCATCGTGCACAGCAATTCAAGCCATGCGCATAATGGAGAGTTCTATAGCAACCTAATTTCTGACTTCTTCGTTCCTCAGTTGAATGTAATTGACGTGTCAGAGCTTTGGTTTCAACAAGATGGCGCAACATGCACGCGACACTATCAATTTGTTTCGGGAAACATTTGCTGAGCGCATAATTAGACGTAATGAATCCGTGAACTGGCATCCACGATCCTGTGATCTCACACCTTTAGATAACTTTCTTTAAGGGGTATGTGAACGTGAAGTCACTAGTCTATGCCGATAAATCAGAGACGTTGGACCATTTGAAAGTTAACTTTCGCTGTGTAATTGCTGATATAAGGTCCAGTTGCTCGATAAAGTTGTCAAAAATTGCACTTCACGATTGCACTTCATTCGAACTAGCCGTGGCGCGCATATGCCCGAAATCATTTTTCAACAGTAATAGCATAAAATTATCTATTAAATAAAGCTAATATCATAGGGCCTCCGTACACGAGACTAATTCTGCCGGCATAAAACCGATTTTGTAGGCGAGGGGACTGAAGTGAGGGGAAACAAATGGAATAAAATGTTCTGCCGAGTTTGAGCGGTTGAACAAGGCATAAAACATACATACACAACTTTCAAAATATTTCAATTGTGAAAATAATACTACACAATGAAAAGGGGTTCATATAAATTTTTCTACCGGCAGAAATCATCCCATGTGCGCTCGAAGTATGGTATAAAAACGGTTTTCTGCCGGCAGAATTAATCTCGTATGCGGAGCCCCAGACACTAACATTAGCTTCAAATATTTTGTTTTATATTAAATTTGTATACCTCTAAAAAAAACACAGTTTGTCTGATTTGTTTCCTTTTTTAAACAGAGACGAACTATAAATCTTCAGAACAGCTGTTTGATTTTGTCTCCCATCAGTCAAACTTCACAACAGCTAGCATATATGTAAATATAAAAAAAAATGTACCCCACCCCACATCCAATATTAAAACATGTCCATCGCCAGACAGTTGATTGTAGATAACTTTATGTGAAGGGAAATAATCCCATCATTTCGCACACAAAGGCACCCATAGTACGACAGCAACATATCCCCCCACTGACTGGGGGAAATCGGAAATCGATTTCATTATTAGTTTTCATTTCCATAAACAATTTAAGCAGAAAAAAAAACACAACACAAATCGATATAATGTAGCAATAAATAACATTACCTTGGTGTATCCAAAATGACTCAACATCTCCAGCCACACATCCGCCTGATGATAATATGGTGGCACCGTCCTTAGAAACGAAACGTGAATATTTTTATCGGAAAATGCAGCATCTCTCGAGGATATTCCAATTACAGGAATCTGATAAAATCCGCTCGTATAGCTGACAGCTGCCGGTGATAGATCACCCGACGTTTGTTCATGAGACACCACCACCGCATAAACCTATATACGGTACATTCAAGAGAAGAAGGCAAAAATACCCTAATGTAGTCAACAGATTATAGTTATCCGCGTTGAAATCAAAAAAAAGGGGACATCTTTGAGCAGATAAAGGATGAATTTGTAAATTGATTTCCTAAACGAGTTAAGCGTATCGTTCGTGTCTCCTTCTGCTCAAATAAACAGGCGAAGATCTCTCCGCCCACTCAAACTATATGTATGTAGATGAACAGCGCTGGTGGAACATAAATAAATAAACTCACCCTTTGACCAATGAGCTTATCACAGACATTGAAGACTGTTTTAATGGGATTCTTGTCCATTCGTATCGTCTTGGCATAGTACGTCACCTCCTTGTAACGATAATGTAGGTCGAAGTTCATAAGCTATTGTAAAAAGGAAAAAAAGAACAAGACATCATCGCTATCCATCGTCGTCAGGACATAGAGTAACTCACCTCTATTGTTGTCTTGAAATGAAGTTCACTCTCGTTGTCACTCAATACACCACCAATGTTGTATTCGGATGGATTATCCGAATCCAGATTTTGCTTCAGCATTGTAGCAATGTGAAATCGGCTCAGCATGCCGAGTGCTATTATAATGCATTGTGTTAGTCTATTATTGTTGGAGGCAGCCATCTTTTGTTTGACTCAAATGGGTTGTGAAAGTCACCAGGCTGTTGGTTATACTACCGTTTTTGAATAGAATTGGCAGCTTATTCTTTTGTGTTTTTGTTTATTTTTGGGGTTTATAAATTGGTGTTTTTTTTTTTTATTTCAAATATGGTTTGTCCATCAAAATTAATATTTAAATATAAAATATCTACTTTGGCATAAGGTTTTTAATGTTAACTATTTGTCGTATTATGTTTAGTTGGTGTGGTTTACATATTTCTGCGGTAGTTTTGACAATGCTCTGCAATGTAAATAAAATATTAATTTTCATTAGACTGTATTCAAGGAAACAATGTTAATAAAGGATATTTATGGGACAATATGTGAATATATGTACGAAGTGTCTATTCGCACGTTCATTTTGACAGATTTTGTACTGAACTGACGTTTACCGATGTTCGTGACACGACTATACGTAATCAACGTAACGTAATCATATTTTCATTAAATACTCTTTATAAATATAAAAGTTGGATCCTAAATTTCCGAAAATGATCATACTGGAGTCTTTGCCGCGAGCGTAGAGAGCCACATACCCCAACTTGACGCAATATAAACTTTGACATTTCGTTACGTACCCGTGTCCCGAACAACGTGTGAATATCACCAGCCATATATGGGGTACACCACAAGGCGGTGTGGTCTCACCTCTTCTTTGGAACCTAGTGGTGAATGAACTACTTCTATACTGGAAGTGGAAGGGTGCAAGTAAATTCCCTATGCAGATGACACCTGTAAAAAAGCTATTGTTAACAAATGGGGACTCACGCCTCGAATTACATATTGGCTTTATGTATCTGTCATTAGACCTATAGATACTCATGTAGGCGTTGTCGTCTGGTGGACTGCGCTTGAAAAGTCTATTGACTGCAAGCACCTTAGTCGTGTTCAAAGAACGGCATGCGTTTGAATCAGTGGTTCGCTTAGGACCACTCCAACAGCGGCGATGGACTTATTGTTCCTAAAATTTTATTGTAAACAAATGGCAGCAAACATAGTCCCCTTATGAAAGCAATCCGTCTGTGGACCAGTCAAGAAACTGGTAACTCGTCTATTGTACCTAGATCAAAAAGAATGCATCCCAAATTATACTGATTATACCCTCCCCCAGTTGAAATTCAACAAGAATTTTGAAACCTGCATGCATACCCTCCAGAACTGACTGGGATAGTGATGCCGATGTAGTATCTCACAGGGGATCCGTCTGCTTTTATACAGATGGGTCCAAACGGAAACAGAAGTAGAGGAAGTGTTTTCTCTGAAAATTTAAATTGTACTATATTATTCCGTCCTTCCGATCACTATATCGTGTTCCAGGCGGAAACCATGGCGATCAAGGAGTCCCTGTTATGGCTAGGGTATAATGTAATATCCGCAAAGGATATCGTAATTTTTGCCAAGAGTCACTTACTTACTTACTTGCCAAGAGTCAAGCCGCGATTAAATCCTTGGACTCGGTCATCTTTAAATCCAAAACCGCCCTCCATTGACGCTTATCTCTTAATGAGATGGCGAAGCAATCGGCCCTAGCGAGGTATCCGTCGGAACGGAGAATTCTCCGCAACGCATACTCCGTCGGAGACTCAAATTACATTCGAGGTATCCGTCTTCGGAAAGAATAATTAAAATGCGACGACGCATTGATTTGACATGATGTCGTTTCGTGGTACATCGGGGTTTTCCTATTTAATTCTTGTTTTTGCTCTGGAAACACAAATTGAAGCAACAAATACAACCAATTACTTTGCTAAAAGTTTTTTTTCTTTATTGCTTTCATTTATCAACACTTCACTGCAAATCGTAAACAAATTCCGCAACAAATTCCTGTCGGAGCACATCGGAAAAAAATTTGTACGAAACTGTCAAAAATATCAGTAAAAACGCACTTGATCGCACTGAAACGCAAAACGCCAGTGTCGGAAAGAAGTTCCGAAAAGCTGTTCCGAAGTATACCTCGAAGCAAAAATCCTCCGATTCGTATGAAATCGGAGAATTTTCCGTTCCGACGGATACGGGACATTCCAGCTAATTGCAAGGCCGACGAACATGGCACAGCTTTGTCTATTCTATCGGAAAAGGAGAATCTCTAATGCCTCTTGATACGTGCAAAGTCAAACAAAATGCGTGTTCCATCACAGAAATGGCATATGCTGGGTCTCAAGCACTCCATCAATCTTGTGTCATTTCGGGACACTGCATTATTGGCAGGCACGCTTTCAGGTTGGGCATCCCTGATGTCAACAATTTCTGTAGAAGCTGGACGAAAAGAGCCTATTCTTCACCTCCTATGCACGTGTCCAATCCTCTCAGCTCGAAGGAAACTATATTTCGGAGAATTCTTCTTCGACAATCTCAGCGAACTCGCTAATACAAGCATAAGTTGCCTCCAACGCTTCATTCTTATCTCCTGCTGGTTCAACGGGTAGTTGTGAGATCATTAGATCCTGGGGTATCACAGTGGGCCCCTCTGGCCTAAGTGAGACTGTACTTGTTGCAGGCGGACACCCTAACGTAACCTATACAGTCTGTCGGACGGTATCGACTTCTGAAGAACAAGTGACAATAAAGGTCTCACAGAATTAAGAAACAATTCTTCTGGTGATTCTGAGAAGAGGAGTTCGCTTAAGCCAAAATTCACATAAGAAACTTCAACACAAGTGCAATTTCTGTATTTTAGAAAGGTTGTCCAGGCGAAATTTTAAATAAAAAGAAACTTTAACGTCATTCTATTAGTTCATAAAAACAAAATGGGATTTGACAATATAAATTTTATGTTATAAAAGCAATATCGTCCAAATGCCGTCCATTTCTCTAAACACGCAATATGCAATCTTTTGAATATGCAATCGTGTGGTTCAATGTTAGCAACTTCAAGGCGGATACTTTCTGTAGAGCCTTAATTATTGGGGAATTGTTACTTAACTTACCCCCAGCTTCACAGTAGAAGTTAAAACTAAAGTTCAACTGAACCTGAACTTGAGTTTAAGTTTGAAGTTCAACTCGTCCGGTTTCACAATGTAATCTGAACTTCAGTTCAACTAAATTTAATGAATAGAATTTGACAGTATTGTGCAGTACCTAGCTTTTCCAAATGTTCCTTGTCTGTTCTTTTAATGAACAAGCAAAACAAAGTCAAATATTTGTGTTTATGACAATCTGCAGCTTTAAAATTGAACTGACACTGAGTCAAGTGATATGAGGTTTAAACGGCAGAATACTCACGTTTAACTTAACCTACAGAATGAGCTCTGTTCAAGGTTTAAACGAAAACTGTGAAACCGAACAAATTTAAACAAATTAACATCAGCTTCTATACTCTAGCTACATATGTGTGAAGTCTTCCAGAAATTGTATTCTGTTATTGTATTGTTATTTGAAAAACAGCTGCAGTTGATGTACAAGAAACTCGTCGGTCATTCGTCAAGATACGTTAGCAGTGACTGTCTCTCGCTGGTTAAGATACCAACAGACTAGAACTAGGAGCAGACAACATTTTTTTTTCAGCAACAGAATTTAGCGACAGAAAATGGCTTTTTGGCGAAAGAACGTAAACAAGTCTATATTGAGTTTATGTTGCCGCAGAAATGCCAACTTATTGTAGGAGGCATAGGTAGTTTTTTCAATTGAATTTGTTTGCATCTGTTATCTGGGGGCCTGCTTAACGTAGTTTGAATTGCGAACTCAGCTGCTAGACGAAAAAAATGTTTTTAGTAGACATTTCATGTTAGCGTTTAACAGAATATACCGGTAGCCATGGTTTTTTTTTTTTTTGATCTGTTCCAGTTTTGAGTATCTACTTAAGCCAGCAACGTAAACAGAAACAGAATTTACTACGGAAATACTGTTTCGGTTTCTGTTCCAGTTTCCGTTCTCTGTCATTTGGCGCCGAAATTCCATTGTTCGGAAACTTCATAAAAGCAAATAATTTTGTTGATGGCGTTCCCTAAAGTTATCGGGTCACAAGTATTTAAAAAAAATGGAATTCAATCAATTTCAAAAAAAAATTGCTTCTTCAATTCTCCAGCTGCAGTTATAGCTATCAGTAAAATGCATCCGTAAAAAATTGTTTCACATTTTTGGAGCACTTAAACTTAATCGTTGAACTCAATCTTGGTCTTAAATAGTTGCTTTTGAATTATAAAACTAATTCGTCAAAAAAAAATTAAGCAATTGATCTTTAAATTTTCTAAAAAAAAAAGAATTTCTTTATTTTTCCGTACGAAAAACTTTTTCTGTTCAACTTCTCAACCAGTTTCACGAAGTATTCCACTGATATGCGATGGTTAAATGTTTCAGTTTTGTTCTGTTTCGTGTTTTTACGGATGCATTTTACTGATAGCTATAACTGAAGCCTAAGGAGTACAATTTCATGTTCGTGGTGTTTGAAAGCGTTCCAGCATCGTTCTCGCTAAGATTTCTCGTAATTTTTATTAATTAGGCCCCGTTTATAGCTTTCAGTAAAATGCAACCGAACAAAAATTGTTTTGCTTTTTTGGAGCACTTCAACTTGGTCTTAAGATGTTGCTTTTTAATTATAGAGTTAGTTCGTCAAAAAAAAAAATTAAGCAATTTTTTGTTTAAATTTTTTAGGAACCGAATTTAAAATTTTTTCCGTACGTAAAACTTTTTCTGTTCAAATTCTCACTGAATTTCACAACAGGTTTCACTAAATTCGTATGATATCCTATGGTTAAATGTTTCAGTTTCTTTCAGTTTTGTGTTTTTACGGATACATTTTACGGATAGCTATAAACGACCCCTAATCTTGATACCTATCACTTTCTTTTTTTTTTTTTCAAATTAATTCTTTCATCATATATTCGAATTTTGGACCGGGACAGACATGTCAAAGAGTTTACTAACAGAAACAATAATCTACTTTAAGTCGTTACGCCTATTATTTCGTTTCCTCAAGGCTTAAGGCTTAATATTAATGTACAAATCATTTGGTTACCTTTCACAACCAAAAATTACTGTGAGCTCTTGGTCTATAAGAAATGCATAATCATCTTTAAATGCGTATTGCCGTTTAGAACTTTCTTGGTAAGAAAGATCTATCAATTTCCAAAGGTGCTCAGGTGCTAACTTGAGTAGAACTATTTTGCCGTCTAAATGATAGCAGCTTTGATATTAAATCTAATTTTATTTAAAATTACGTAGATAAATGACTTTAAGTAAACACAATTATTGATGGTATTTCCAGCTGCTGGTTTTTATCTATTTTATATCAGACTACCTTTCTTATTCTTTATCTAATCAAGCACGTGAAGAATGACCTTCAACATTTGTCAATTCGGGCGGTTTGCAAATTATCCAGATACTAAAGGGGTTTAGAATATTAAGGCCTAGATAAAGAAAACCGGTGGCAGCGTATCGTTGAAATACATAGAAATATGTAATACCGAAGTGCGTACAAAATATTTATTTTTACATACGGAAAGTATTTTGTTCGCCATTTCATGATGTTGTTACGTTGTGTTTGAGAACAAACTTTAGTTATTCATATATTCAATTTGGGCAATTCTGCTCAAGACTTTTCCAATCTAAAGATCGTTGTAAGTGAGGTTGTATATGCAAATTTCATTCCAATTGCTCTTGTGTGATAGTTCGTTTAATGAACCCTACGAAATATTGCACATCACGCATTTATTTTTTATTTTTTGTTGTAAACTCTTGGTCGGGTGTAGAATGAATAAGAAATTTGGCTTTCGACGACAGTTAGGTCTTGTTATATAGGTCAGTAGTAGTCCTCCACTGTATACAATATACAATAATTGGAGGCATATTCAAATGATATCATTGCTTTATAGTTATGTACTGATTGTATTATATGTACATGTGTTTTTCAAGTCGTTGTCACTTAAGTGATAGTTTTATTTGTCCCCCTAAGTGGAACATTTGTAGGTACATAATGTTTAATTTCTTTTATTACTTGTCCTTAGCTATTTAATTAAACGCAGCTTCTTGTAGTCGTTATTAATGTCCTGCATTTGAAATACGAATCACTTCAATTTTATGGCTATTCCCCATCGTAGGCTGTGCATAAATAACCTCCTGCAGTTTTCCTATAAACTGTGAAAAAAATATTACTCATTCGCCATCGAACAACAATCGCACCGCGGCACTACCATTTATATTCAACCGCAAAACTGACTAACATTTGTAGGGTTTGGTTTTCCAATCGGAATCGTTTGCCTCTACGAACGCACCCGCTCATTTTAATCAATTCGTTTTTGACAGTTCACCATAATTTGGAGAAAGAATTCAATTTCACTTGTTGATCGTCTCGCGTTCGGTTGTGTTTTATTGTTTTTTTTTTGATTTCGCATTTCTTTTGAGTGTTTTAATAGTGTTTTTATTGTTTCTATTATCTCAACAGCATAATTAACAAAATAATAGCTAATTCCACGCCCAATCGAGTGCGAGTAGTGCCCGCGAAGCGATGAGAAAAATGTGTTAAAAGTGCTTCCGTGCACCATGTTAGCAGACCGCAAATTATAAAAAAGGTAACAGCTAATGGGTTTTCCGATGAAGTAGTGTATTTTTGTTGTTCCATACTTCTTCTCATCGTCTTGTATAATTTATTTTATTGCTTTTGATAATCAGAAACGTAATTGTTAATTAATGCAGTCGTCGTGAAAACTCTGTGTGCGTGTGTGTTCCGTGATTTGTTTTGTTTTCGGTGGGTGGCCCCAGCTCCAGCTTCAGCACTGGAGAACGTTCATTGATTGCGCAAAAGCAACAGTAGCAGCAGCCGCTCGTTGTCAAATTGTATTGTAATTCTAGTTACTTAATTTTTCTTTTTTTTTTTTGCCAGTGACTGTGACATTTTCAATTATTTAAGGCAAAAATGCAAATTCGGTGCGACGCCACCACCACCCAGATATGATAGATTGGGGGAATGAATTACAATTAAGTGGCCAGCGATAGGCCGATAAGTTAAGTCAGTCTACTCGTGCGGTTCGATTGACGGTGTGCCTTTGCAAGTGCATGTGATTGTGATTCCTAGGCGGTGGTGGTGTGTTTTACATCGTCGTTCTCGTCCGCAAATACCCCAGTTGATGAGCGAGGTTTACCTGAAAGTTCGCTCGACTTTGCTCTACTGTGTGCACAAAGCACAACAATACGCGCGCCCCATATCCCATTGCTATTAGTCATTGTCGCTTCCAAGATGTCGTGCATACACATAATTCTTAATTTATTCTAGTTATTCGCTTATTTATAGCCAATAAGAAATTATTAAATTGTCCTCGTGTTCCTCTCTGTCTGGGTAGGCTATTTTTGCTTTGGAGCAAGTGGAGCTGCAGAGTTTGCCTGGAAAAAGTGTCACTTAGCATTTGATACTGCCGTGAATTGGAGGATACTTGGAACTAAGTATGTTTACATTTTTTTTTGCATTCTAACCGTGGGCGAAGCCTATACGTCTCATTTGACATTGCTGCTTTTATGTGAGTCTTTAGTTTTGTTACCAAATTTAGCATTTCTTAATAGTAAGGCAATCCATTTCACTGACTCTAACAATAAATGTACTTAGGGTATCGAGTTTCAGCAAATGGTTAGGTCTATTGTCAATACAAGTTGTTTGGCCACCGCAACAATAGCATTTGATACTCAAAACATCACTTCGAACCGCTCATTGGCTGCTTGTACTGAGATCTAGCAGAACGAATTTTGAGGAATCTGTGTAGAGAAAGTGGCAATTCCATTATCTCCACCATCTACACGATAATACAATTTGAAGTGAAGATCGCAGATTTAACTTTTCGCTCAAAACAACCAGAAGTGTTTTTATATTGCCTTCTGCCTTTAATAGAGTTAAATTGTCTTCTTAACCCAAAAATTTAATTCGCTTTAAATGATATTACAATCTAAATTGTAATAGACCTCTACGTGCCTCCGTGATAATGATACTTTAGTCAACACGGTTCATAGCTGGCTGTCTTAAATTGCACGTCATTGTATGCAGGTTACGTTTTTTTTACTCTGTAGTACACAGTTGTTAATTTTGAATCATCTCGTGTATTATATCGTTAAGACAGTGATAATCAAGTATGTATCAGTAAGTAGGAACGTTGTATGTATGTGCTTTGTACAGGATCTTGTTGACCTTGTCCATCGACTTGTTTACTGCTTATCATAGCGTTTTTTCCTAAGAACCCATTTGATGAACTTATAAATCGATATTGATATCACACGTGCAGCCAAAGAGCTTTATTGAATTATGAAAGCGAAATCGTTTCTGAAACAATATGCACGATGGCGCTTTGTCTAGCTTTAATCATCGCATCGTGCGTATTTACATTTTTATTCTGCAGCATTTGGCGTAAGGTGAGAAATTGGTCTATTGCTTGTTTCTTGAACCTCAACAGGCGTAAGATTTTCAGAAATACAGTAAAAAACTGGAAACGATCCTGTAGCAATAGTAATTAGAAAGTGCGTAAATATCTCTGATGAAGTTACTTCTTTTGAGGGGTTTCCCTTTCTTATGGAGACTTGCAGATTTGGAGAAAGCATATGACCGAGTCCCTCGAGGGAAACTCTGGAGCGTATTACAGGAGTATGGAATTGATGGTTCTCTCTTGAGAGCCATTCAATCTCTTTACACAAACTGTAAAAGCTGTGTTCGGGTAAACGGTGTTAAATCAATACCTTTCACCGTGGGCGTTGGACTTCGTCAGGGGTGCGTCTTGTCTCCTCTCCTTTTCATTACTTATATGGACTGGATGTTACAACGCAGTCTTGGCGAGGAACGTTTCGAATTGGGAGATCTGAGGATAAGTCAATTGCTCTTCGCTGATGACTTGGTCATCCTTGGATCCTCTCAGACTGAACTTCAGCGCGCACTCGATCGGTTTGTAACCGTTTGTGTTGAAGCTGAGATGAAGGTAAACCTGAACAAATCTGAAGTGATGGTCGTGTCCAGAACGCCTGTTCAATGCACTCTGCATGTTAGTGGAGTCCCATTGAAACAGGTGGAGAAATTTAAGTATCTCGGGGTCTTATTCACGAGTGATGGAAGGAGCAATGCCGAGTTTTCCTGTAGGATTGGTCAGGCTGGTTCAATTTTGAGACAGCTTGGTCATTCTGTTATTAGGAGGACTGAACTTGGTGTCAAAGCTAAGTTGTCAGTCTTTAATTCGGTGTTTGTTCCAACTCTCACCTATGGTCATGAGGTTTGGGAAATGACCGAAAGAATAAGATCGCGGATTCAAGCTGCCGAAATGAGATTTCTCCGTAGTATTGCTGGTGTGACCCGTAGAGATCGCATCAGAAATACCAGAATACGTGAGGAACTCAATGTCGAGCAGCTACTTCTCCGGACGGAGCGATCCATGCTTCGGTGGTTTGGTCATGTTAAACGCATGTCCCCGACCAGGATTCCACGACGTGCTATGGAATCCGTACCATCGGGTAGGCGTCCTCTAGGTAGACCAAGGATGAGATGGTTAGATCAAGTCCATAATCTCTCCTATACCCGTATGGGGATTGCCCTTGATGATTTAGAGTCGATGGCGGAGGATCGAGAGCTATGGAGGGTCCACTTGAGCAACCTACACCCGCGACCCACTTAATGGACAAGCGGACCATTGAAAATGAATGAAAAAAATGAATGGAGACTTGCTTTCAATTGAGTCCTCCAAGTTAGTTAAATATCCCTCTTCAGTTGTTTCTCGAGATCTAATCCGATGTCTTAATGAATCCCGTTGTCACTCCGGGTTGAAATCGAAGACCCTTCGGGCCGGAGCGTTAGTGTCAATTCGCTCTACATATCCTAACCTCCTAACCATAGTAAACGACTTATTCACTCGTTTGCAATTAAGTTGATAGCTCTTACAGTTTTCTATTAAATTTTCTGTACTCATCAATGCAAACGGGACTGCAAATCAATTTTTTTTTGTTAAGGCGACCAGGTACGTATAGTATATCTTTATTTGTGTTCGCAAAATTCCACGCTTGTGGATAAAACTGGCACGATTAGGTTCTCTGAGTCCTCTTATCAAGCTACTTATTTGACTTATTAGACAAAAAAAAAACAGCGCTAATCTCTGTCGTGAGCTTATTGTGTTGGCTCAAGTGTGCATTTTTTTAAGTATGATGTCTAAATAATTCTGTACAACCTAACGAGTTTGCGATTGACTTCAAAGCTATTCATAGCCCTATACACAATTCTTTTTCTATAAGTTTTTTCCAATGTCCACCATCGATAAAAAGAAACTGGGTACATCGGCCTGTACTACTCCAGGATCTGTTGTATCGTGAATAGTATCAAGATAGATTTGGGCGGATGAGGAAGAGAGCGTTTATAGACAAGCAGTTCGATTAAATGCCTTTGAGATGTCCAAGTCTATGGTTCTAGATATGCCATGTTGT
Organism: Cheilosia soror; assembly: GCA_949372485.1. Lineage (NCBI taxonomy): Eukaryota > Metazoa > Arthropoda > Insecta > Diptera > Syrphidae > Cheilosia > Cheilosia soror. The sequence goes on along the minus strand of OX443562.1, from coordinate 22,313,798 downwards.
TTGACAATAATCTGCGTTCATTTAACGATTTTCCTCCGTTGGCAGGATCAATTGGTTGTTCGAAATTACTATCTTTCCTAATAAAAGTGACTTTGTCTACGAGATGTTATTGTTGTTCTCTGAACAATAATTCAAAAAGACTGCATAGCTGAACAGGTCTGCGGTTGAACGACGCGGCTGCAAAATCAATATTGTCATTTAAATGGCGCTGTGACATCAGGAAAAAATGTCGCATTAGAGCGGCATTCAAGCTACGGTTCGTCATTGGTCATTTGCGAAAAAATGGCGATAACACGAAATGTGCCATCATCATTTTTGTCCCAAAATCAAATGACGGACACTGCGAGTCATTTAGAATTTTCCGTTGGGATGCCATTTTAATGACGAGCGTAAAAATGACGATCACATGGTAATGACTTGCCTCATCAAAATGACAAATGCCACCTTTCCTATTATTTCGATTTCGCGTCATTTATCTGACGGTAATATGCTATGAGAGAAATATAGCTACTGTCATTTAATGTTTTTCTCTCGGCGAAGACGCATACGTGCAAAAGAAAAAAAATTATTATAATAAATAAAAAATGTCAAAAATAACTTCTGGGATGATGGTGGAAGACGATCCGACAAAAGCGGAGTATTTGGCAAAAGAAGTGGTTGAGCCGTCGCGAGAAGAGTGGATTTTGTGCTGGATTACTACTTGAATTGCGCGAAAAAGAACCTGAACTATATCGCAATGTCCTTCGTATGTCAGCCAATCAATTCGTTTATTTGTTGAGGTTGGTGAAGCCACACAACGAAAAACAGAACACAAATATGCGAGAGAGCGTTTCAGCGGAAGCACGACGGGCGAGTGGCAATCACGCTGCGCTACCTGAGAGTTTTCGATCGGTGCGATTCCTTTTCCGCGTATCGCAGCCAACGATAACGTGCATCAGGAAGTTCTCGACGCTATTTACAAGGTTCTGGTCGGTGAGTTTTTTTTAAGGTGTATGCCCTGTGATGTTGATGAAGCCGACTTTTGGTCAATCAGCAAAGCAGACTGGTTCAATCACCTACCTCTGATACGCACCAGCCTCCCTCCTTAGTGATGGCCGCGTCAGAGGCAATAGGCAGAGAGCAGACTGGTCGCCCTCCACCTTGTCCCGAAGACTAAGCCGCAACCAGGTGATGTAAACTTATATAAGATTAGACTGCCTCAGTCGCCACCAAAAACGAGGTAGGACACCCAAATTCGCAAGCAGCAATAGAATTCCTAAGGTAATGCCCGGCACAAAGAACCTTTCTGAACTTATTCACTTTGGGCAAAAAATAGATTGTATAGATTGTAGTGCATAAAGCACTATGCACCACTAATTAAATTGGGCCACAAATACCTGTTTCATCAGCCCTTTTCCAAAAAATAGCTCACTTGGGTTCGGTTTCGATATTAAATGCTGCGTCATTTGTCATTTGCGAAGAAAAATGGCATAAATATGAATTTCCGAGCCTTGTCATTTTTTGGAGGCTGCCATTTAAATGACGCAACAGCCAAAAAGTTTAGTCATTTGTCCTAGGCGTCATTGAAGAGCGATCACACGGCCATTTTTACCTTCATTTAAATGGCACAAAATTCTTGACATTTTTGGTCCGCCATTTTCCTAATCATTTAAATGACGCCGCAAATATTATCCCAAAAATGGCGATCACACAGAAGGACATTTAAGTTACTGCTTTGTGACGTGATTTTTACGTCACAGCGTCATATAAATGACCCAACAAAATGGCCGTGTACTATCATAGCTTTAGGCAAAATAACGCCCTTAAAATTCTCGTACAATTTGTTGTTGCCAAATTGTTCGTCATTTTGGGTGTTATTTCCTTTCCAGGATTCATTTTCATGACAAGCAGTAAAGTCTAAAATAATCGGCCCTAGTGAGGTATCCGTCGGATCGGAGAATTCTCCGCAACGCATACTCAGTCGTAGACTCAAATTACATTCGAGGTATCCGCATTCGGAAAGAATAATTAAAATGCGGCGACGCATTATTTGACATGATGTTGTTTCGTGGTACATCGGGGTTTTCCTATTTAATTCTTGTTTTTTCGTTTGTTTTTGCCCTGGAAACACAAACGTAAGCAACAAATACAACCAATTACTTTGCTAAAACGTTTTTTTCTTTATTTTTTTTTCATTTATCAACACTTCACTGCAAATCGTAATGAAATCGGAGAATTTTTCGTTCCGACGGATACCTCGCTAGGGCCGAATAAGTGGAAATGCATAAACACTAAACAGTTCAATAAGTGTGAAGGTTGGTGGAACCCCCCTGGGGCCCTACTCTGTAATTCGACTCGAAAGTTAAGTCATTCGGAATCGAAACATTGGCACTTAGTAATTCGAAAGTCGGAATTAAATTTCCGAATATCAGTGGCCATTTTATTTTTTGTTCTCGCAAATCGGAATTTCGGCACTTGGCAGCTCGATTCTTTATGTCAAACTCGTTCGGTTTTCGGATTTTTTATTCGTTGACTATTTTCTTGGCGGAAAAGTTGTGTTTTTGATAAAATGTAAGTAATTTCTTCAATTTATCAGTGATAACAAAAAAGGAATAACGTTTTATGTTTAATTTATCATTTTCAGGGAGTCTTACAAGAACGTAAGCACTAAACAAAGCCAGTTTGAGATCTTAGTCAAGATTTGGCCAAGGGATATTTGAAAACAGCTGATGCCAGGAAAACTTCGGCCAATCTTTGGAAGCGGGTAGCCACGGATTTAAACGCAGTGGGACCACCAATGCTTAGTCGCTTTGCTTCTTTCTTTTTGTCATCTGTCATACGGAAGTTAATGTGTTTTGGACACAATATATTCTCGATGGCACTACATATTATTTCTGCAATGCAACTTGACATTGACTGCTGTGCTACCCCAATGTGTCGGCCTTGGCCAATTTGGTGCTGGTATCCGCCTTGACCAAGGAAATTTAGCGTTGCTGCTAATTTGATAATAAGCGGTATTGAAGTGGATCGTATTGGGGTGGCAAAACTATCGCGTATGCTATTCAAAACATACATAAAAGCCTCTTTCGAAAGCCGATAGTTTTGAACAAAGCTATTGATAATAAATAATATATTTAATATTTATGAATTATTTCATTCTTTACTTTTGAAGTTACTTTACCTCTTATCGCTAAGCTCCATTTATATTGGATTTATCCCTAAGAATTCCCCTATCGATTCGTTCTTCGTTATTGAACTCTTCATCCAACCACAGTGCTACTGAGTCCATTATGAATTTATATTTTTTGTGAAAATTTGTTAAATCGATGGTCAATAATATTTAATTTAAATTATCGCGAGTCTCGAACAAAAAATCCGAAAGTTGCAAGTATGGATTTGGTAGCATTTTTATTCGTTTCGAAAGTGGTACATAGTGCCAATTCAAATTCGATTCGAAAAACACTTTCGAATGATTTTAACTTTCGAGTCGAAGTAGGGCCCCTGGGGATTTCTGTTCAGTAAGTACATGTCAACAGCTTAAGTAGTAAGTGGCTTAAGTGGCTGGAATTTTATCCCGGTGCAATGTTTTACAATCCTACTTAAAGAAATCTGTCGTTGATGAGTGTACCCCCGGGATAGTTAACGATTTAATTTGTTCAGAATCTAGAGGAGAATTATCCGAAAACATGCAAGCACGAATATCAGCCTTTGCTTTAGGTGTTTTTGTCACATTCAGTTATGTAAGCATCTAAAGTTATTACTTATTACATACTTTTGCCATTGACCAGAATGCACGGCAGTCATTAGGACATGTAATAGGATTTTAAATGGCTCTCTCATTGTAACTTGCCTTCACCGATTTAATAGACTTGTTTCATCTTTGAAGGACTTTGGAAGTAGGACTTTCATCCTTCAGGTTAAATAATTTGCGGAATTTGGATCGTTTTTGCCGTTTAACATACTTCAGATGTGGTCGTTCCATATCATCAACATAAATTTTCTTGCTCAAATCTATAGGTCTTATTGCCTTGACCAGTTTTAACCTTTTAAAAATTCCGAACACCGTTTGCACCTCTACATTCCCTTGATAGTGTGCGCTTTTTATGATCTTTCTGTATATTTTCTCCGGAGAACCGATGTTCTTCTCCTAAGTTCGTTTCCAGACGTGCGATGTCGTATAGGCAATGCTATCCTATTATACCTACTAGTTAAGGCTGTGCTGGCGTTAAAAATCCCTAGGACGATTTTAATGTCACACTTATGACATTGCTTAGATGTTGCTCGTAAGAACAATCTTTAAAAGGTTAATCTCATTGCTCTATTGCTCTATGGGTCGTGAGCGCACATCAGGTTGATGCGTCAGCCTTGATAAGAATTGCTCTTAGGAGTCCTCTCACTTATGACTCACTGATAGCAAATCCGACATAAAGTATAGATACTTTTTCTGTTCTCTTTAGCAGTAACTTTTTTGTTTGCCCGCCCCGTCCCACCGAACTCGTTGGATGGTTTGACATTTGCTTTATAGCAGTGTAGGACCTCATTGTTCGGTCTGTTCAGGGTCTAAACATTCTTAGCCTTATTTTTAAACCTTACACATTCTCTATAATAACTCTAAACGCAAAAACCTAATATATATTTTTGCGTTTAGATCTATTATAGAGAGTGTATAAAGTTTATAAATAAGGCTGTCTATGTATAGATTTGAAGCGGTTTCCGTCCACAGAAAAACCATTCTTATCGCAGCCTCGTGTTTTTTTTTTTGTAAACACTTGTTCCTGGTGTTTTCAAGTTAAACCCACACATTAGTGACTTGGAGGGCTAAGCTTTTGGCAGTAGGTAAACCATTAAACCAATTCGGGGATGTGAGACGTACTGTCGTCTTATAAATGGCTCTTCCAACTCCATATATTTTTAAGCACACCGAGCTGACTAGTGCTAAAAGATTTTCACTTACATCTGCTTAGGTTTAAAATTAGGTTAGGTTAGAGGTGCAGTTTGCAAAATATGCAATTTTCCCCAAGAAGCCATTGAGATGAATTGTGACTACCCTTTTATCGTACATGATAGGACATGCAACTAACAAAACCATTTGGATCTATTGGTGAATCTACCAGATTTAAGGGAAATGTATCGTTGCCAGATCTTCCAAGCTTACTATTTCCTCTTCATCCCTGTGACTTCTACAGAAGTCATTTGTAAAGATACCCCAGTCTTTTGGCCATATTTCCAATGATACAGTGTCCGGTTATTACCCCGACAAGCACTCGGATTATTGTTTCCATCAAAAAATATTAGGATCTTTGGCCTTTTAGTGTCAATTGCGGGCCACAAGCTACGATCCATGGTACAACCGAAAGTGTTGTTCCATTGTTCTTTAGCCAAGTTTAATGTGACATTGTCAATTACGCCCTTAGCTGCTTTGAGAGCTGATTGGACTCGTCTGTCGGCTATAGTAGTATGTCCATTTCAGAGCCGCATCTGGCCAATTTATCTGCTGCCTCGTTCCCTTTCACACCAACATGTCCAAAAACCCAGCACAGCTACTATGTGATTTCAATGCCTAGAGGCACTGACTTACAGATTTGAAGTTTACGAGATTGGAGTTAATCGCTTTAAGTGCTGCTGTTAGTTCGCTCTTTAAGACTTTTTGGGCCTCTTTTTTAACCGCGTAGATCTCTGCCTGGAAAAAAGCTGCAGTCGGTATGAATGGCTGATACTTAATTCTTCTGAGATGGCTCATGCCCCCGTTCCTTTCCTCGTCTTTGAGTCATCTGTGTAGATGGGTATACTTGTTATGACAATACTCGGGGAGAGCCAGTCCTGCCTGTCTGGTATACTTTCTTGTTTCTTGTATACTTATAGTCCGTGATGTGGTCCGTGAGTGGCATGAGTCCGCTCTGGTCGAAGATGTGAAGTATGTAAGTATGACCGAACGATTCGCGCTTCCAAACTTTGTTCGTTCTTAGTCTGAGAGGACCTTTGGCTGCTTAGTGTATAGCTCTAGGTTCAGCAACGTTTCTAGGCTCATTCTGTTAGACTAGAATCAAAGATGATTGACAAATTACTTCAAAAACTTGCCACTTCGTATCAAAGGCGATGAGATTGTTCAGACTTTAGATCTACTTCTACTTTGACCCTTCTATTAGGGACCTCTTGCCGGTTGGCTGTTCGCCTAAGGGAGATCCTTTGCATCTCGCTGGCAAGAATGTCGATGGAGATCATTCCCGATATAACGGAGGCTGCTTCATCCAAGATGGTTGGAAATCCCCTTATTGTTCGTATTGCGCGGAGCCTGTATGCTAACGACAGCTTACTCCTTGTTTCGTTTGTTTTTAGAGTCCCCGCAAAGACCGGTGCAGCGTATAAAAGTATTGAGCTGACAACTCTGGATAGTAGAATCCTCCTGGTATTTCCAGGTCTACCAATGTTTGGCAGCATTCGGGAAAGAGCTGCTTGCATCTGTGAGGCTTTCCTGCCGGCGTACTGGGTGTGCGTTTTAAAGTTTAGCCTGTTGTCGAGCATTACTCCTAGGTATGTACATTAGAGACTCCTTGGACCTAATGGTTTAATTCCCAACCCGGAAATTTGCAAACTCCACAGACTTCCGGCTGGTTCTCAAGACAGCCTCGGTCTAGTGGTCAGCTAGTTCTAAGCAGGCGAACTCCAGCCGTTTTTTATTCTGGCAACTGCTTCATCCGTAGCGGACTCTATCTCGTGGATGTGTTTGGCAACCGTTACCACGGCGATATCGTCAGCAAAACCGATCACCTTAACTCCTTGAGGCAGCATTAGTCGCAGGACTCCGGCATACATTATTATATTCCACAGGAGCGGTCCAAGAACAGAGCCTAACTGCTAACCCTAACTGCTGTCCCATTCTGTAGCCCATGCGTTGAAATCAGCAGCAATAATCATTGGGTGTTTCGCTCACGTGTCCGCTACAGTGTCGTCCAGGAGCTTCACATATTCCCCTTGTGTAAGACTGGGGGGGGGGGGGGTGCGTAGCAACTGTAGAAGTAGATGCCATTAATCCCAATCTTAATTCTGCGCGATTTTAGCATTTTGTTTGCGCTGTCCACCGGCAACCCGACCGTCGCGATTTGCGTGCCTCCGTAGGCCTTTCTTAAGCTCGATATGTTCGCTTCGCATACCTCTTTCAGCTGGAACTGCGATTTAATCGCCTCGCAGATATCGGTCTTGGTGGTGACCTCGTCGATGTCTTTGATTTCTATCGTAGTTCAGTGTGTCAGCGTCCGGAATCCCTTGAGCTGCTCGGTTTTTTCAAGTGAATCCTTCAGCTGGAACAGCAGGTCACCTTTTTGCGTTCGCCTAATCCTTCTTACGGATTTCCCCAGGGTACCAAGTTTGGGGTCGGCTTTAACCTGGGATGGTATACTATGCCGCTGTTGGGTAGTTATTGCCATTCTTTATCATTTCAGTGGCCCTAATATGGGTGATTCTGTACTGACTTTTCAAAGTTCCGTTCCTTTTCATCTCTTCATCTATTATGCTTGGTATAACTCACCTACAATACAAATGTCCTTCTGTCTAGACATGTTCAACCTCAGTTAACCTCAATAAATGGCTTAATCTACTCAAATACCTGTTTCGCAAACACAAAATCCAACCATCTCGGTCATCTTACTTTCCAAATACTTGCAACACAACTCGTAGACACACACAAACTAAAAAAAATTTGTTATCATTTAGCCCAAAATGGATTGCCACCCATACATCAGGAGCATTAAAACCACTTTGTTTTCATTTCGTGCTCTTATCCACTTTGTGTACACGATAAATCACAATCAAATGAAAACAAACAGAAACCGCACATGTTGTTGGCCTCCTTAAGGATCAAAATAGCAACCGCACTCTCCGAGTTAAAGCGACTAGTAACACCCACTTGCCTGCGCAAAATCACTCTCGAAAATCTCCCCTACAGCGCGACCGACCATTAAGAAGAGCGAGTGCTTTCTTCAACCCCGCCGCTGTCAAAGTAATACACTTGCGGAGCTTTCCAATTCACTTTCTTTTCTAGTGCAAGATTCTTCTTCTGTAAATATATTCTCCTATTTTATGTGAAACAATAACTTCTCAAATCAGATATCGTACACAGAGAAGACAATACCGAAAAAATCGACGACAAGATGACCTTATTTATAGATATAGGGGCGTGTTACAGCAGCAAATTTTCTATTCTATGGATGGAAAGAAGTTTTCCAAACATTTTCACACTGCGTTTTTCGATAAAAATTTTATAGATTAATGATGACCACATAACGAACCTGATTGCACTATGAGGGGGCGACGTTTTTTTTTTTTTATTAGGACCGTTTTCTAAAATAAAATTTTCAATTTTCTTTTTTTATTTTCTGCTTTTAACACGACGGAAAATTATAGCAATGGCGATTGGAAAAGAAAACAGATACACCAATTAAAGGAGGAAATCGTTGGCAAGTTTTCCAGGAAAGAATATCTATTTAGGAGTTTGGCTAAGAGAAAAAAAAAACAGTCAGTATTCTGACAGCCGGCGGAACAACTTATCCGCTTAAAGAAATTCGCACAACTGAGTTAAAATGAAACAGGATACAAAGTTGTATCCCTCTCATATATGTAGAAAGTAGAAATAAATTTCGAAAATAAGGTTTTTGTTGTTTATTTGCTTAAGGCTGAGGAGCTTTTTTCGAAAGTGACTTTTTCTCCTCTGGATAAACAATGCCAGATGCGAAAATGTATCTAAAGTAATTTTGAATGAAATATCTTTAATGCACATTATTTAGATGAATGTTGAAATGGGATATTTATTTGATTTGTCTGGAAGAAAATATATATTTTCGGCGATTTGGGAAACATTTCTACAGTCAGACAGACCTCAACCAACAAAAGGTAGGTCCATTTTGTAAATTTAGTTAATACAACCATGAATTTTGGAATTTTCTATAATGCAATCTTATATATGTATTGTAGGGGCTCCCTGTGAATACAACAAACACTGATTGTGACACTACCAAACCGGGTACAATTTCCGCCAAATTTCGCACTCCATTGGGTTATTACTTGAGTGAACTAGCGCGCCTCAAACTGTCACTGCACAAGTTAGAATGTGCCACAACAGTGTCACCCACTAATCTTTTGTTTTGCTTATCTATCGTTACTTAAACGCAACAGGGGTCTAAGAGTTCGTCAACTTTTCGTTAATTTGAACCAAAAGATGGTTGATAGGCCTGGTACAAGAGATGGTAGACGGTTTTTCTGTGGGTAAAATCGCTCTCTTTTTCGTGGCGTTCGTGGTCAAATAATCCGCGTGATTCTTGGCAATCATTTTCCGTAATCCGCAACCATACCGTAGTGACAAAATTACCCGCATTACTCTTTAGTATCATGTTCCGTCTGTCTTATCCTTGGTCCTACCAATATCTAATGATGATCGGTACATTGTGAATCATCCAATTTCTGTCAAGAAAGTTTTGTGGAAGGCGGTTAACACAAACTCAATTCTCAAAAATCTGAGCAGGGTATAGAGTACGATATTGCTAAAGAGCCTAGCGGGTAGGTTGTGAAAATGGCAGCCCTATTATGCTATGAAGGATGTAAGGTCAATAATCGCATATGCGGATCATGGGCAACCCGAACTAGCCTGGTTCAGACAGGAAATGTCCTCAACAAAATGCAAAGACTGGTGTGCATATATGTAACGGGTTTTTCAACAGGGACGCTACAAAAGTAGAGCGACAGGGACAACAAACGACGCCAAATGTCTTGCCGCTCTTTTGACATTTCTCTTCAGTAAGGTTTGCCATTTCATGATGGAAAGATATACGAGCCAACAACGAGTCGAAATTATTAAAATTTACTACCAATCTGTACGATTTGCGGGCTAAAGGTCAAAGATAAGTTTTTTTATATTTGCGACGTTTCGGACGTGATTACGTCCTTCATCAGGCCTTTATTAAATAACAAAATTATTAAAAATTTACTACCGAAATTCGGAGTCAGTGGCCTCAACGTTAAGAGCGCTACGTTCAATTTATGGTCGTCATAATCGTCCTAGCAGATCAACAATTGAGCGTCTAGTGAAAAAATTTTAATCCACAGGCACAGTACAAAATGTTCCCGTGCCAGTGAGACAAAGAAGTGCCCGTAGTGTCGAGAATATGGCTGCCGCTGAGGCTTCAGTTGAAGAAAGCCCAAATGTGTCTCTCACACGTCGTTCTCAAGCGTTGGGCATCTCTGTGACGTCGTTGTGGCGAATTTTGCGAAAAGATCTTGGCCTACATCCTTACAAGATTAAATTGACGCAAGAACTGAAGCCGCTTGACCACCAGGAGCGTCGTATGTTCGTAAATTGGGCTGAGCAACAACTTGAAAATGATTCGGATTTTCATCGAAAAATCATCTTCAGCGATGAGGCTCATTTCTGGCTGAATGGCTTCGTCAATAAACAAAATATGCGGTAATGGTCAGGCAGCAATCCACACGTACTCCATGAGTCATCATTACATCCCGAAAAAATTACGGTTTGGTGTGGTTTATGGGCCGGCGGCGTCATTGGGCCGTACGTCTTCCGTGATGATCAAGACCGGCACATTACTGTGAATGGGAATCGCTACCGTTCAATGATAACCGAATATTTTTGGCCCCAATTGGATGATATGGACTTGGAGGACATGTGGACGGCGCCACAAGCCACACAGTGAATGTCACAATCAATTTATTGGAAACCAAGTTTGGAGAACGTGTTATCTCATTATCTCACGAAATGGTCCAGTCGCTTGCCCGCCTCGGTCGTGCGATTTGTCGCCGTTAGACTATTTCCTGTGGGGCTACGTCAAGTCTATGGTCCATGCCAACAAGCCAGCGACGATTGATGAACTTCGTACGAATATCGAACGTGAAATTGCAGCAGTATCGGCCGATTTATGCTTGAAAACCGTCGAAAATTGGGTTCAGCGTCTGGACTTCTGCAAGCGTGCCCGTGGTGGCCATGCAAAAGAAATCGAGTTCCATACATAATGGCATCGAACGTACTTCCACAGGAATAATTTCATTGATATCCAAAACCGTTTTTGTTGCGCTTTTGTAGCGCTCTTATTGAAAAACCCTGTATAACCGGAGCAATGCGTATTATGTACCAGATCCGCCAGCCAAGAAAGGAGGCACTTTTATGATTGACTTATTTACTCCTCATGGACAAATCAATCGATCACAAGTAATCGAAAATCAGAAATCTATTGGTACCTACAAACAAGTACGATACATGACTTGGAACTTCAAAGGAATTTCATAAGGAAGCTCAGAAATACAAAAATGTTGCAGTTGCAGCAATGAATTCACGATTTATAAAAACAAATTGTATAGAGTGATACACAGATGGATCGAAAATTGGCGAAATTTAATTTAGGAGGCTCAGAACTAGGCACTACGAAACCATAGGCAATTGTACCAGCATCATTTTTCAGGTGGAAATATGGTACGTGAACAGAGCTTCGTTTGTTTCTATGCCAGCTGCAAGGAAGCCTACACTAAGATGCAAATGACAAAAGCGTGCGTATGAAGTGCGAAAGCGTGCGTAAGAAGCGCAGCTACGTGGACAGTAGGCCTTAAGTATTACAACTGCCTATAGTTTGCTTAACACACGCTAGAAAGAGAAACAAAAGATATGCATTTTCTGTGCTGGTGAGTATTTTTTCTTCACGGATGGGGTCCTAATAAGTAGGAACGAATTGTTGATTTAATTGCTCAGCTGTAAATATTTTTCACAGAGGACCTAAAAATGCAGATCATTTATCTTTCTCGTGGTTTCCACAAGATACCTCTAGAACTGTTGAGAATTTACCGCGTGAACATTTTCCACGAAAAATGGAGACATCCGCTTACCGCCGCGGTTCCCTGACTTAGCCTTTAATTGATATTTTTTTCTATGGGGATACATTAAAAGGTAAATCCACGTGAATAACTCGCTGTCGGTCACGTAGCTGAAAGAAAATATTTGCCATGATATTTAAGACATTCAGCCAAGCCTACTGGAATCACATTTTCCAAAATTCTTGGAATTTATGAAAAGTTGATACATTTTCTTGGTATGCTTAGAGCATACACTCAGTTTCAGAGTTCATATCGGAGCCAAGGTAGATAAAGTCCTCTAAGGACTTTTAAGGTTATATAGGTGTATTATATGACTTTCCGTCCAATTCGTCGATGTTGTGTGTCCCTTCTTGTTGACAGCATATTATGTATGTACTTAGTTCTGCGCCCTCCTTTGACAGCTAAACCCATTTTTACCGTTTCTGTCCCAAAAACGTGTAAACAGCGGAAAATGGGTGAGTTCGGTCAGTCTGACCCGCATATTCTTGGGTGGCAGTTCTATAATCTCCAATATAATTGTGCGGTTACATGTGTTACCCTATAAAGCAGATATACACCCCTATCGCGAATAATATTTCCCCTGGAATGTTTCCCATTCAGCAATTTGATTTACATTGCTGACAAGGGAAAAAATTCCATCGGAATTTATTCGCGATACCCCTAATAGTTTCATTAATCAGGGAATTCATTCTGCTCAAAGGAGTCATAGTATTAGTGTAGGTCTACACAATGCACTCGTCAAGTGAGTCAGGCAGGCGTATTGACGTCAGATTGCAGTTCGTATTTGACTCTCAGGAGCGCTTGACGAGTTCGCGCAGCGTACTTTAAAATCTAGTTCATACATGCGTACATGCAGATGCAAAAGTATTTTTTTCCGTTTTCCAGAGTCCATAATTATATTAGGCTCATGGTCGTTCCGTAATCATTTTTTTTTTGTAATAGATATATTCACCCCTATCGCGAATAATATTTCCCCCGGAATGTTTCCCATTCAGCAATTTGATTTACATTGCTGACAAGGGAAATAATTGCATCGGAATTTATTCGCGATACCCCTAATTAAGTCAAACCCAATCGAAACCCCTAACCTAGACTAGGGCCAGACAGCTGCTTGACCCTAGGACGGCAGCCTGATATTCCTGTGTCTATAACCCACTTTGAGGTAGTATGAGTAGTCCTGAAAAATCATCATTAGGTACCCCAGCTACAAATATTTCAGAGCAGGTCATTTGACGTAATTGTTATTTTGACTATTGATGACACCGTTTATTCAATCCAGTGAATTTATTAGCCATTGCCCACAGGTCCTGTTGAGTTTCACTTCTGAGACCGATTTAGCCAGTCAATTCCGACAAAGTATTATAGTTTCGTTTGCTATTTTCTTCGTATTTAACACTCGCGCTTATAGGTTTAGCAAGCCGAGTCCGGATGGACAAGACGAGCACCCGGTGGCTACCACGGGAAGGTACATTGATGTATTTGAAACTGTTTTAATGACTGATGATAATGACAATCAGAGTCTACCCTGTTCAACCATCATCTATCTATGGAGCTTCCATAACAGAACTAGAAATTACCTTCGGCGTGGACAGTCAAGAAACACATATCAATTGCCCTAAAATTCTTTAAAATAAGTCCAACATGGGTCCGGGTACTCGTCAGAATACCAACCAGACTCTGTATAGGACAGAAGCTGTAGGTACGAAGAAATAGAATCTTTGGAACATCTCTTATACCATACTGCATAATAATTCTACAGGAACTCTTTGCTTGCAGGGAATGAAGTTAACTACCGTTTGGGCGATCTGGAAAATATACACCTATCTTTAAAGACAGAGTCTAAGGTAGCTGGCGACGCTATTCGATTAGCATGTGTTGAAAAACGATGAAACATTGGAAGATGCGAATTTTTCTTTTATGTTCGATGCAGTTTATAAAATTCGAAGTTCTATACCGCATGCAAAGGGTTTCCCAATAGGAATTTCCGAACTTTGACAGGTGATTGGGGCCATATTGTTGAAGCTACATCTGTTAAATTGGCTGTCAACAACATGTGCAAATGATTAAATTGTTTTAAGAAAGTGGGTCTTCTGTTCGAACAACAATTCGCGGCGCTTCGACCATTTTCCGATCGCCATAATTGTCCTTCCGAAAGGACTATTCGTGCTGGATAAATTTGAGTCAAACGATTCAGTGAACAATCTGCCAACATCCGTACGTCAACTAAACGCAAGATCTGCCGAAAATATTGCCGCTGTCTATGAGAGTGTGCAGGAGAATCCAAGACAACTTGCAGAATTTTGCGTCATGACTTGGGTCTACACCCGGAAAAGATTCAAATGACACCCATGAGCTCAAAGTTATTGACCATGTTTTCTGACTGCCGCTCTCGAGCTATTGGAAGTTGACCTCAATTTCGATCCAAAAATCATATTCAGCGGCGAGGACCATTCTGGATAAATGGGTTTGTCAACAAGCAAAATTGTCGAATTTGGGACGATAACAATCCACTCGAGTTCCAACAAATCGCAATGCACCCAGAGAAAGTCAATGATTGGTGGGGATTTTCGACTGGCGGCATCTTCGGTCCATACTTCTTTGAGAACGACGTTGGCGCTAGGCCGTCATCTTCAACAACCATCACTTATCAGTCGATAATAACCAATTTCTGTTGGCCCAAATTGGATGATATGTATATGGGATTAAAAAGCGTACGCGAACAATTATATTAAGTTTATTTAAATAAAAGAAAAAGGTAGAAAAAATATAACAAATGCGTTTTACAAAAAATTAATTCGGCTTCGTCTTTCTTCTTCGACTGGTGGTGAGCAACTGCCTCGTCGCTTTCCGATGTTGATTGACAGTCGACGTTCGTTGATTGGGTATGGTGAAATTATGTGTGGGCATAGGGTTATCCCACATGTATACGAGCGATTTCCGAACACGCGGATGTGATTTGGCCACCATGATCGCGCGATTTAACCTTCTTGTGGGGTTTTTTTTAAGCCAGAGGTCTATGGCAATAAACCACAAACAACCACTGCCCTGAAGGTCAACATAATCAATGTCATTGGTCAAATTCAGCCTGATTTATGTGCCAGAGTTGCGGAAAATAGGACGTTTCGCATGTCCGCTACCATCCTTCCATCCCTGAGCGAATAATGGACAGATGTATGAAGTGTTTAAGACGAGACTGCAGTAAATCGTAAATACCGCCTGAAAAATCGGACTCTACTTTCTAGACACAACTCCAAAACACTAAATTTCATATGCTGGATTCATTTCATCAATATATGTATCCTGTAGAGACCTGTAGAGACGAACAAGGAAACCTTGTAGTAGAGTCACAGTCGGTGCTGAGGACATGGAAAAACCATTTCTGCAGACTGCTAAACGGCGAAGACGACACAAATTCCGCTGTCAGGCAGAATGAACCATTCAACCTGGGCGATGAAAGCCAAGACTTCCGTCCACCTGACCAAAATGAGGTAAGGATAGCAATATCCAAGCTGAAGTCCAACAAAGCTGCAGGACCGGACGGTTTATCGGCCGAGCTTTTTAAGGCAGCAGGGGATGACTTGGTAGAGAGCATACACCAACTCTTCTCTAAAATTTGGTCAGAGGAAAGTATGCCTGATGAATGGAGCCTCAGCATTGTTTGCCCGATCCATAAGAAAGGAGACCCTCTAAACTGCGCCAACTATAGAGGCATCAGTCTCCTTAACATCGCTTACAAAATTCTGTCTGCTGTACTGTGTGAACGCCTGAAACCATTTGTCAACGAACTGATTGGACCCTATCAGTGCTGTTTTAGGCCCGGTAAGTCCACAACCGACCAAATATTCACACTACGGCAGATCCTGGAGAAAACCCAAGAAGTCCAAATCGATACTCATCACCTATTTATCGATTTTAAAGCCGCATATGACAGCATTTATAGGGACGAGCTATACAGAGCCATGTCTAGTTTTGGCATCCCTGCCAAACTTGTCAGATTGTGCAGAATGACGATGGAGAACGCTCGCTGCTCCGTAAAGGTCGGAAACAATCTCACCGAGACCTTTGATGTCAAAAAAGGATTTAGACAAGGTGATGCGCTGTCATGTGACTTTTTCAACATCATTCTTGAGAAAATTGTGCGAAACTCGCAAGCCAACACCAGGGGCACAATTTTCCAAAAGTCTGTGCAACTACTTGCAAACGCTGACGACATCGACATCATTGGCAGAACACAGTCACTGGTGCGTTTGCAAGTATCAGTACAGAGGCGGCAAAAATGGGTTTAGTGGTGAATGAGGGCAAAACGAAATATATGCTGTCAACAAGAAGGGACACACAACATCGACGAATCGGACAGAACGTCACGATAGACAGCTATAACTTTGAGGTAGTTCGGGACTTTGTCTACCTCGGCTCCGCTATTAATTCTGAAAATGACATCACATCAGAAATCAAGCGAAGAATTACACTTGCCAACCGCTGTTACTTTGGCCTAAGAAGGCAATTGATTAGTAAGGCCTTGTCGAGAAAAACCAAGGAGACTCTATATAAGACCCTCATCATCCCAGTCCTGCTTTATGGCGCAGAATCATGGACGTTGTCAAAAGCGGATGAAGATCTCCTTGGGCGCTTCGAACGCAAAATTCTTCGAGTGATTTTCGGTCCCGTTTGCGTTGACGGGCTTTGGAGGAGGAGATTTAACAGCGAACTCTACGAGCTGTACAGCGACATCGACTTGGTCAGAAAAGTACGTATCAGTCGACTAAGATGGCTAGGACATGTAGAGCGAATGGACACCAACGCTCCAGCCCGAAGAGTCTTCGATTCCAACCCGGAGGGACAACGCAGTAGAAGAAGATCTCGCCTTAGGTGGCGCGCACAAGTGAAGGGGGACCTCAACCAACTTGGAGTGCGCAACTGGAGGCAGTTAGCCAAAGATCGTGCTAACTGGAGAGGCGTGTACTGTAGCGCCATCTAAGTAAGTAAGTAAGTAAGTATGTATCCACAAATTTTCGCCAAGTAGATACCTTTTGAATTTATACTCACTTGTGACTGGTTTTACTGACAATTCTGATCTGATTCTGATCGATCGCCTATTTGATCAGACCGTCAATAGATAAGATAAGACCTTGATAAATAGTTTGATAAATTTCAACTTTTACCAGATCTTTTTTCTAGGCAAATAAATTTAACAAAAAATGTCCATATTAATCTTCAGATACATTTAATGGTTTCGGAAGAATGTGTTAAAATATTTTCGTAATTCGTCACACAAACAAATAAAATTTAGTTTATTCAGTCAGTCACAAACACCCACGTTGACAACATTAGATCAAAAGAACTTGGAACAAAAAAATATTTAAAATAAAAAAAAAACTTTCACTTAGTATCATTCCAACAGCTGGTTACGAGTAGATACTAGAATATTTCGAAAGGCGCAAGATTTTTTTTTCTTGAAATAGAAGGCAATCATTGTTGTGTTTTAATGATTGGAATATTATGTCTGTGAAACTTACAACAAATTGGAATTAAATATTTTCTCGAAGAATCTAAACGTTTAGTGGTATAATTTTAAAAATTATCACGATTCGATTAGCAACTAAGGGCTTGATTGATTTCACATTCAATTTACATAGGCTTCTTAAATTTTGGCGGAATGGAATTGAACTTGCTATAGTACCGTTGTAATGTGATTTTAATACTGACAGTTGTTGCCGTGCTGAAGGAATCGCTTTATTTTTAATTCACTCAATACTCAAGAGGTTTTTGTTCCCTTACAATGCCAATCCACAGTGAATGTGGCTGTGTTACCTAAACTATAGTGAATTTTCAATTTCTAGTGAAATTGAGATGTTAATTGGCAACAAAAATTATCGGAACAGCAACAGACACTGCAGCCTTCCATATATGGGGTATGCGTTCCTGTGGACTTTGCATTCAAGTACCCAAGTATCTTTGAAACTGTGGTTCGAATTCCTTGTCAATTCGAGCCTGAATCTTTGAATTCAAAGATCGTCCATTGTCGCCCACTGTTACACTGGTGTCAGTTATTGTAGTTTTGGCTTTTTGACAACATCCACGTTTCACATTCGCTGTTGCATCTCCCCTCCATTTGTTTCCTTCGAAGGATCCCATTTAAGCTCTATTATAAAGGGTCCGCCATCTAACGTTTGAACGAATATGGTTGTGTATACACTTAAACAACGCTGGGAAATATTGCGACATTACTTTGAAAATCATGGTAATGTTGCAGAATGTGTGCGAAAATTGCGTACGGATTTTGGAAGAAGAGAAGCACCGTCAGCTCCGTATGTTCGTTATCTTGTGAAAAAAGTGAAAGAAACTGGCATCGTCATCGATAAACCAAAGCGAAAGCGTGAAAAGCCAAAAACAGTGCGTACACCCGAGAAAATTGCTGCTGTGGCAGAAAGTGTGCGTGAAGGCATAATTGGGCTATTTTTCTTCGAAAATGAGCAAGGAGTGGCCGTTACAGTCAATGGCGATCGTTATCGGGCCATGTTGAACGAATTTTTGTTCACAAAAATTGAAGAGGAGGATATTGGCAACATTTGGTTTCAACAGGACGGCGCTACGTGCCACACAGCCGAAGCTACACTCGATGTTTTGCGCCCTGTTTTTGAAGATCGCATTATCAGCCGCAGAGCTGATGTCGTTTGGCCACTGCGGAGCTGCGATTTGAAACCGTTAGACTATTATTTGTGGGGTGCCGTAAAAGATAAGTGTTACGCCGACATGCCAGAGACAATATTGTCGCTTTAAAAGACAATATTCGTGAAGCCATTTGTGAAATACAGCTGCACACAATCGATAATGTGCTTAAAAATTGGACCGATCGTGTAGGCTACTGCATGGCCAGCTGAGGCAGCCATTTGAATGAAATTATTTTCCATTATTAACCGGAAGGATTGTACTTTCAAATAAAAAAAGAAATTTGAGAAAATATTCCGTAGTTTTTTTTTATAGCATTTTCAAAAAAAAAAGTTATTTGGCGGACCCTTTACCTTTCTACTTATCGTCCCGCATTCGGCGACATAAAGCAGAACTGGCATGATAAGGACTCTACCTAGTATAGTCATAAAAATACTGATACAAAGAAAAATTTATGCAAAATGAAATCGCGCCAATAACAAAATTTAAGTTTTATAAGTTATACTTTTTATTTTTCAAAATCACAAGCCTTAAACTACGACCTGCGACCCACCTCAATTATTGAAAAGTTGTCGACAGCACGGATAAGGGCTCGCTCCAAAAACTCAATATGTCGGTGATGAGTAGAGCAAGCCATTGGCCCTAAAACAGGCCACAACTTGTAATCCCAAAGGTTAAGGTCTAGACTATATCAGCTGGCCAATCATCCCGTTAATATGAAGTCGGCTAAATTTTTGTTAGCCATTCTTGAATGGTTTTCGTCTTGTGGGCTGTAAAAGAATTTTGTTAGAATGTTTAGTCCTTATTTAAGAACATTGTTCGGCTTAGAGGCTTAACGATGCCTTCCAAAACAGTAATTTTGTAAAATGTCTCCAAAGTTTCGACACCTTTTGCACAAAAATTGAGTTTGGTTATGCCACCGTAGCTCACTATACCAACCATACCATTACATTGTGAGGGGGGGTGACCACTTTTAACCCTTGAAACAAGTTCTGAAGCTTCTTTTGATGTCCGAACATACGCACTGGTTCGTTGAAAGATTGAGTCTTTGAAGCGAGCCCTTGTCCGCGCTGTCTACAACTTATTATAATGAAAGAGGTCCGTATAATGCGATAGATTATATTGGCCAGTGCGTCTTAGGTCGTCTTCCATAACTTGTAGCTTGTGATTTGAAAAATAACAGCGCGCTTTTATTTTTCAAAAGTTTTTCTTTGTATCAGTATTTATGACTAGACTAGGTACAGACCATGCATTCAGTCTTTCAGGTCTAAACCCATTTGCGAGCTTCTGGAGCTGAGAGGCTACTGAAGATGCCCATTCTTCTTCTCCCTTTTCGTAGCTCGAGCTCGATACTATTAATTCTATGCATTTTCATATGTGCAATGCATCTTCTGTTATATTTTCCCGTAAACTCATTCGTCATTAAACAACAGGCTCTTTCTCTGGTGTGTCTGGTAATTTGTGACAGTTGTGTCGACTTCTTTCATTATGTCACGCGACTGGGACCAATGTTTTTTGGCATCTGAGTTTGGTGACTGCCCAGTTGACAGTTTCCCACCCAAGTGCGCTCTGAAGACTGGGGTACCCCAGATGTGCTAATTTTTTTTTAAATGGCTCGCAGCTTCTTGTTGGAAGTCAGTCGAGTAGCTACCTATCAGATTCCATTTTTGCCCACGGAATATATTATGCACGTTGAACCTAGTGTTCCTTATTATACTATCTACTGAAAAATCCGTTGGTCTTTAGTCTTTTCGTTAGCTATGAAGGTTTCATCGATATTTTGCTTTCCGGTTTTAGCATTGATGTCTCCGAGAAAAACATTGGCATAGAACTCGGTCCAGGAGAAAATAAAATCAGCTTTGTTGTTCTATGCTGATTTGTAAGGTTCCGTTTCCATATGGAGGAAATTTATTGCTTTCGCTACGATGTCTGTCCGAATAAACTAAGCCAATTTTGTACCTAGGTCTATCTCAAGAAATGATATACGTAGAAGGCTGAAATTTGCACAAAACATCAGGTATAACCTCTAGTTAAACGACAAATAGCAATGATATTGATTGATAGTATTGATTAGTTTTGGAGTAATAAGTAATTTAGCGAAAAAAATATTTTTTCACTACTGCCAACTACGTATGTATGAATTAAATTCATAGGCGTAATAGACTCCTAAAGTCGCCTTAGCTTAGGTACTCACTTCCGTTTGTTGAGCTGAAAAAGCTGGACAAATACGGCTTACGATATCCTTCGGAAATAAGAGAATTGGTTAACCAAAAAAGGAAAGCGCGTAAAAAATGGCAACAGAATCGTTCTCCGCAACATAAAGCATATTTCAACTTTTTGTGCAACTTGTTGAAGGCAACTATTAAGGACTTCAAGAATCGTGCGATAAGCTCTTACCTCGAAAGCTTAACTGCGAAAAAAGATTCCAATTATTCACTTTGGAAAGCTGTAAAAGGCATCAAAAGGACTAAAATTCCCGCGCCGTCAATTAAAATAAATCAAAATGAATGGGCAAGGGAAGATAAAGATAAAGCGGATGTTTTTGCAGCCCATCTGGAAGAAACGTTTAAACCGTACGATGGCCAAGCGATTAACGATAACAACGACTGACACTGAACTAATATCTGACGATTCAACACTCGCAAAGTCGCAAGTGCAACGCTAAGAGAACTAAAACATGAGATCGATGATCTTAAACCTAAAAAATCCCCGGGCTATGATTTGATTACCAGTGTTGCCAGTTTGACTGTTTTCCAGTCAAATTTGACTGGATTTTTTCGGTTTTGACTGGAAAAAAAAATCAATTCCAGCCGACTGTTTTTTTGACTGGAGTTTTTTCCTAAAAAAAAAATTGCACCTCCAATGTAAACCTAGTGTATAATGAGATTCGCGCAGTGCAATGAAATGAACACACCCATTTTCCGCAAGCCGCTGAAAGTCAAATTGAATCTAGTATTTCTTGCAGTTTGCGCAGCGTTTCTTGAGAATTTTGAATGATTGCCTTTGCACTTAATTCGGTTTGTTGTATGTTGTTTATGTTTTGAGTTATGACTGCTGTTTGTTCCAGATTTTAGAAACAAAAAATAAACACAACTCTATTTTGAGCATTAGAAATACCTAATTTGCGAGATAAAAAAAATTTTGTACAAATTTTGAAATACTTGAAGAAGTTATACAAAAAGTTGGAAAGACTACTATATATCAAAATATAAAGGGTTGGCCAAATACAAGTTTCTTTTTAAAAATGCAATAAAATGAACAAAATAAAATTGTTCCCATGTATTATGGCTTTATTAGTAAGAGCAAACATTCCCATCAATTACGGAATACAACGTCGTTCAAGTTGCTGCCTCGGCTGGCTTCGCAGTAGCGTATTCTGTCACTCCAATTGTCCAAGACATTGTTTTGTTGGTGGTTTCTTGGATGATATTTGGCCTTAAGTGCTTGAATCGTTTCCGTATTACCCGAAGTCCAAAGTCCAAAGTAGTCAAATCGAAGCTCCGAGGAGGCCAATTGACATCGCCAAGACGGCTGATAACACGTTTTGGGAAGTTGGTGCAAAAGATCGATTGTGGCGTGGGCTGTGTGGCATGGCGTGCAATCCTGCATGAACCAGAGGACGTCCAAATCCATGTCTTCAATTCCAGTAAAAAAAAGTCGGTTAACATGGCTCTGTAACGCCCACCGTTGACCAAAACGTTATTCCCAGCCTCAACAGTCCAAACTGTCAATCTCTGTGACATTGTCGTCTGTGCGCACCGTACGATGACGGGGACTAAGGGTTTTGTCCACTCCCATACAAGTCACACGAACTTTTTGCACAAACTTGCGTACAGCAGGCGCGGTGGGTGCTTCATTTCGGCCGAAACTTCTAAAAAAAAACGCACTGTTTGGGCTACACACACTCACTTTGAATATTTCCCAACGTTGCTCAAGCGTAAAGCGACTCACTTCGTTCCGCGCAGGTATGATACTGACTTTTTGTAAAGATTTCGAGCTGGAAGCAGCTGTCAGTGTTGAAATAACCTATGATTTAAAAAGAAACCACGATGACCCACCTATTTCTGTTTTCGAAAAAATAGCTGTTTACATTTTCGACTGTTTTTTTGACTGGAATTTTTTGTTTTTAATGTTTGACTGTTTCTTTTGACTGGATTCGGAGAGAAAAAATCCAGTCAAACAGTCAAATTTGACTGTATTTTAACATTTTCGCCTGGCAACACTATTGATTACAGGAGAAGTTCTCAGACCTCTTCCTAGAAAAGCACTAATTATGCTTCTCCATATTTTAAATGCTGCGCTCCGATTAAAACACGTGCCGAGCCAATGGAAAGTTGCGGAAGTCATAATGGTTCTAAAACAAGGAAAACCGCCAAGTAATATAAAATCGTACAGACTAATTTCGCTTCTTCCAATCATATCAAAAATTTTCGAGAGGATATAACTAAGGCGTCTACAACCGGTTAAAGAAGATAAGAATCTTATCCCTGACCATCTGTTTGAGTTCAGAAGTTAGCATTCGACGATTGACCAATTACTGACTTAATCGAAAAAGCACTTGAGGAACGAAAAATATGTGCAAGCATATTTCTTGATGTCTCGCAAACCTTTGATAAGGTGTGGCACAAGCCTTAAAACTAAAATTACGACAAGTTCTCCCCGTATACGTCTATACGACATTCTGAAATCATATCTCGGCAATAGACTTTCCCGTGTAAGTGTAAGACATGGAAAAAAGTACTCGTATCTAAAAGAAATTCCGGCTGGTGCACCGCAAGGAAGCGTTCTTTGGCCGCTTCTCTACCTGTTATATACTCGCGATATACCAAAGAAAGATGACACTATCCTCGCTACGTTTGCCGATGACACCGCTATTCTAGCAGTAGGTAAAACAGTAGAAGAAACGACTGCAAAACTGCAAACCGCATTAAATAAAGTAAATGAATGGACGAGGGTATGGCGAATCGCATTCAATGAAACTAAATCTGTTCACGTGAACTTCACATATACAAAAAACCAATGACCTGCCAATTTTTCTAAACTTGGCCAGAATATCTGTTGCGAACGAAGCCAAATACCTGGGAAAGACACTCGACGCAAAGCTGAAATGGAATTCGCACATCGCACGTGAAAATGAAACGCAAAGAGCTCGAACTCAAATATGTATAGAGAAATGTACTGGCTACTTGGAAAACATTCCCTGCTCAACATCGAGAACAAACTGCTTTTATACAAGCAAGTGCTAAAGCCGGTGTGGGTGGACCTACGGTATACAACTTTGGGGTTGAACCAAGAAAACAAATGCCAATATTATACAGTCTTTTCAAAATAAAGTGGTTCGAGATATTGCAAAAGCACCGTGGTGTATTAGAAACGACGATATGCACAGGGATCTTGGAATACTTGCAATCGAAGCTGAAACTAGAAGCTTTGTGCGAAAGCATAGAAACCGACTAATCGAACACACCAACAATACAGTCCTACAAATTTTGGATGAGAGCAATATATTGCGCCGCCGACTACAAAAAACAAAACCTTTCGACTTGGCGATATAGGGATTAACCGCGTCTAAATTCCGGAACATGCAGTTCCTGTCAAAAGTTTTCATTTCGTAATAGAATAATTGCTTGATAATCTTAGCTGCAGTATCTACAATTTATATCGAAGGGCGGTGTTTTTAGTCAGTAAGAATCCGACACTACTATGAGCACGTGTTGTTCACATAGTTTCTATGCAAGATTTTCACCAACCATCGGAAAAAAAAAATCGAATCTAATTTAAGAATACACCTCCTTCCGCTTTTGAAACAAAAATAAATCTTGCCCCACTGTCCCAGAAAGCTCACTTGTCTACCAAATCAACCTGGCAACTCTCCCCCAACTAAGGGGTAACACACTAACACACACACTCTCTGAAATCCTCTCCCATTTCTTTTCTGTTGATTTGAACTTAATTTTGGAAGTTATGTGCTTCATCCTCAAGTCTTAACGATTCCCACCGTCATGGTATGGGATAGATACAATTGTATCCTCATGCCGAGTCGTTCGTTCGATAGATTTAAATATCGGTTAAAGCTCTCCGGTTGTGTTTTTTGACCCAATCGGATGGGTGGATAATATCCGGGTTAAAAAAAAACTTCCTTTTGAAAAATCTCTGCAAGATTTTATTTATTTATTCGAATTGTTTACATTTTCCTCCAAGTGATGCTAGTGTAGTGCAGTTAAACAAACAAAACGTTCATCTCAAGGTGTTTACATCTCGCACAGGTGGGTGTATCCCAAAATTAAGGAATTTTCCTTTTTCTTTCACTCTGAATTATTTATCACCTTTCCAGGAGCTTTCGCTTTTATTGTATATGTACTCATTGTAAATCTCAAATCTAATTAAACCTTACAGCAATAAAAAAAAGAAAAAAAATTACAACGACTTTAAACGACAAGGTGCTCGTATTATTTTATTTTTCCGTTATTCGCGTGTGTAATTGCTATGGGTGTCGAAGATTGTTCTCATATTGTTTACATCAAATAATTTTATTTTTACCCACGGAATCTCAGTATCCCACAGAACCACGAAACCACTTGAGATTCGATTAGATAGAGAATACGAAGATTTATTTTCAATAGTAATCTGTGAGAACTGTGAGCTTCTGGTGGGCGCTCACGGCTCAGTGATTGTTTGGACATTATCCACTTCGCGGGAAACCAGAAGTGTATATTCGGGTGAACAATAAAATAGTTTAATTTATTTATGTTTTTTTTTTATTATTAATAATTCTTTGCTGGCCAATCTCCTGACAGGAGACAGATGGTTTATTTAATCTAATAATCGCGTGCGTGCGTGTTCATTGCAGGTTCGATTGCTTGATTAGTGGAATTTCAACAAATTAGTGGAAAAGGAGATCAAGGAGAGCAAACTGTACAAAGCAAACATCGAGATGGGTGACAATATTATTGGTTCAGCGAGTTTCCTGCATTTGGGCGATGTGGTGTCGCTGTATGCCGAAGGCAATGTTGCGGGCTTCCTGAGTACTCTTGGGTAAGGCGAACGAAAATGTCGCATCGAGTATTTTGGACGCTTTATTTGTTTACTTTGTCGTTCACAGATTGGTCGATGACAGGACAGTTGTGTGCCCAGAAGCTGGAGACTTGAATTGTCCACCAAAGAAATTTCGAGGTATGATTTCATAACAAGTTGTATAATGTACATATATTTCCTTTCAACAGACGTACGAGAAAATTCTATCTACTCATTCGCATTCTTTACTTGAATGTTACTTCTTGAGTTTTCTGTTTTCTGTTTTTTGTTGATGTTGAGTGGCAGCCGCAGGGAAAGTTTGTTCATTTTGCGTTCATCAAAGTGGTCTTACTTTTAGTACTCTTATACAACTGGGGTTATTTGCCTCGTCTTCTATTCTGCTTATTAAAACGTGCTACATGCCAAAAGACATCTTTTACTCTCCGCGCACCTTTGGAGAGTGGTGGTGGGGGGCGATTCCATTATGCATCATTACCTCTCGAGTTCTAAGCCATTATGGAGCTTAATAAAGTTTGCAAAATTTCATTACATTTTTTTCATGTCCTTTATATTTTATTTTTTTGCAAAGTTTGAAAAGTCCGTGACGACACGTGCCTGAGTTGGAAAGTTATTCAAAATTAGTTTCATTTCCTTGTTTGCTTGGAAACTTTTTTTATTTGTTCTATACATATTTGCATTGTACCTGGCATCTGCGTTGGGTCCTTTTTGGCAATGAATCGACCCTGAAAGCCATGTAGCGAGAGAGTACACCTATAATCGGATTATGCAAAAAGGAATTGTAAATTTGTCGTATATAGGGTGCGGCAGAAAGTGTGAAAATACGAGTCAATATCAAACAGAGAAACATTACATGCGCGACGAGGACACCTTTATGAAACTTCCTAATTGAGTGTCGACTCATAATTGACAAATACGACACACAAACCGATTCTATTGCTATTTTTGTCGCGAAATTGTATCTGCAAATGTGAAAAGTATGGGAATGGATCCTGTTTTGATTTTATTTTTAAAACAAACCCTGTGCAGGCCTATTACTGCAGGGAATGTTTTTTTTTTTTATGGACATGAGTGTACCTACGTATTTTGTTTTCGAATGAAAGGAAGTTATCATCTGAAACTTTTTCAAAAGTTTTCGAGTTGACAATAATTGAGAGGGAAGTCGAAATTACTAGCGGAAGCAATTGCGATTGTATTTCTAAAAGGGTGTCTTTTTTAGAGCAATTTTTTTAAATACAATAACGACAGGAATTGAAAATCTTAAGCAAGGCGCGCACTAAAATGGAGTGGCAGTTGTGTGGTGAGCAAGTGGGAGGTGGTATAGGAGTTTTAAACACTTGTAGAGACGGAATGGCGGCGAAGTGGTATAAAAGTGATTTAACGCAATGAAGTAGCAAACAATTTATGGTGCCACCGATTCATCAGTTCTTAAAATGGCGCCGTTTTTAGTTTCCGGGCAAACAGAAATACGCAGTTGCAATGCCAAAATCTACGTCGTCGCCAATCTTTTCTACAAGGGATATGCTTTTACAAATCCATGTCGTCAACGACCGCTGGCTACTCAAAAATTAAACTTGCTCGAGATAAGTTGCACCAGGCTGGCATCATGCCACTTGCAAAATGCCACGTCGCTTCCACCCCATTTAGATGCACGCGTCTACATTTTTGTTTACATAGGCTTTAGCGATTCCACCTGTCACTTGGTCACCACGGCACACCACTTCAGTGCGCGTCGTGGTTTACAGTTTCATTCATTGTGAAGAATGATTCTTACTCTCTTAGGCGGCTCTACAGTTCGGGGTGAACCGAGGCCTCAGCTAACAAGCCTCTCCAGTTAGCCCGGTCCTTAGTTAACTGCCTCCAGGTCATTTCTAGTCGTTTAAGGTCGCCTTCGACTTGCGCGCACCACTTAAGGCGAGGTCTTCCTCTACTGCGTTGTCCCTCCGGGTTAGACTCGAAGACTCTACGAGCCGGAGCATTTGTTTCCATCCGCTCTACATGTCCTAGCCATCTTAAACGACTTACTCGCAGTTTTTTGACCAGGTCGATGTCGCTGTACAGGTCGTATAGTTCGTGGTTGAATCTCCTTCTCCAAAGCCCGTCAACGCAAACGGGACCGAAAATTTTACGAAGAATCTTTCTGTCGATGCGGCCGAGAATATCTTCACCCGCTTTAGATAGAGTCCAAGCTTCAGCGCCATAATGCAGGACTGGGGTGATCAAGGTCTTATACAGAATCTCCTTAGTTGTTCGGGATAGGATTGCCTTCTTAGCCCAAAGAAACAGCTGTTGGCAAGAGTTATTCTTCGTTTAATTTCTTCTGAGACGTTGTTGTCAGAATTTATAGCAGAGCCGAGGTAGATAAAGTCCCTCACTACAAAGTTATAGCTGTCGATCGTGATGCTTTGTCCGATTCTACGATGTTGGGTGTCCCTTCTTGTTGACAGCATATACTTGGTTTTGCCCTCGTTGACCGCTAGACCCATTTTAGCCGCTTCCGTTTCTATACTAGCAAACGTACCAGTGACAGCCCGCTGTGTTCTACCAATTATGTCAATATCATCGGCATATGCAAGTAATTGGACGGACTTTTGAAAGATCGTGCCTTGTGTGTTGGCCTGTGAGTTCCGGACGATTCTTTCAAGTATGATGTTGAAAAAGTCGCACGACAGCGCGTCACCTTGTCTAAATCCTATTTTGACATCAAAGGTTTCGGTGAGGTCGTTACCGACCTTGATGCAGTAGCGACCTTTCTCCATCGTCATCCTACGCAATTGAACGAGTTTTGCATTGATGCCAAAGCTAGACATGGCTCTGTATAGCTCGTCTCTATAGATGCTGTCGAAGAATGATTCACGAAATAATATTTTGTACGCGATTTCGGTTACTGTCGGCCCAATTTTGGTCCAATCTTTGCGCCTGTGTTTGGCTAATAATGGGCTTAATATTGGCTTACAAGTTATGGCTCTATATAACTCGTTTCTAAAAATACAATTGTGAATATTTGGTTGGTTGTTGACTTGCCGGGCCTTAAACCTCACTAGTAGGGGCCAATCAGCTCTTTGACAAATACACAAAATACAACAAAACAAATAGTTTTGTAGTTCACACAATACGGCAGAAATGATCTTGTATGCAGTATGTCATATTAAGGAGACTTATGCCTCTAAAGTTGGCGCAATTTAGAAGGTCTCCTTCTTGTGGACCGGACGAACGATACAGAGGATCCATCAATAAATCATAAGGTACACTTTTTTCCGACCAAATCTTGAAGAACAGTTGGTGTTTGCTGTCAACCAAGTCGTCTCCCTCTGCCTTAAATAGACTGGCAGCCTGTCTGGTCCAGCAGCCTTGTTTGACTTGATTTTAGATATTGGTATCCTTACTTCATTTTGGTCGAAGGAAATCATTCATCGTCGAGATTGAATGGTTCGTTCTGACCTACAGCGGAATGTAGGTCGTCTTTGCCGTTTAACAGTCTGCAGATATGTTTTTTTCCATATCATCATCACCGACTGTGACTCTACTATAAGGTTTCCTTGCTCATCTCTAAAGGTCTCTGTTTGGGTCTTTTTGTTTTGACACGTTGTTCTTACCTTTTTGTAAAACTTTGAAACTTTGCTCCTGGAGTAACACCTCTCTACTTCCTCGATTGCTCGCTTCTCGTTATGTTCCTTGTGTCTTAGTTTATACCAATCAGTGCCTACCCTACCCTGTGCCCACCCAATCATCCATTAGAGATCTACACGCAGCTAATCCCTGGTTATACCTTATAGATTCGCTATGACACAAATTTTATTTTATTTTTTATTTCTAGATTGCCTCATTAAAATATGTCCCATGAACAGATATTCCGCTCAGAAGCAATTTTGGAAAGCAGCTAAACAAAGCGCCAGCTCGAATACAGATACGAATCTCTTAACACGTCTCCACGTAAGTTTCTGTCCATCCATTTCAATTGCATTGCATTGCAAAAATGATATGCACATTTGTATTTGTCTTTTTTAGCATGCTGCTGAAATTGAAAAGAAGCAAAATGAGACCGAAAATAAAAAGCTCCTCGGCAGTTCGGTACAATATGGAAGTGTTGTCCAACTGCTTCATCTCAAGTCAAACAAATACCTGACTGTAAACAAACGCCTTCCATCACTGCTCGAAAAGAATGCAATGCGTGTCTATCTAGATGCGAATGGCAATGAGGGCTCTTGGTTCTACATAATGCCGTTCTACAAGCTGCGATCGATTGGGGACAATGTCGTTGTAGGCGATAAAGTGATATTGAATCCGGTGAATGCCGATCAACAGAATCTACATGTGGCGGCCAACTATGAATTGCCCGATAATCCCGGATGCAAGGAAGTGAATGTACTTAACTCGTCGACATCGTGGAAAATAACTCTATTCATGGAGCATAAGGAAAATCAAGAGCACATTCTGAAAGGTGGCGATGTTGTTCGATTGTTTCATGCGGAACAGGAGAAATTTCTCACTATGGACGAGTACAAGAAGCAACAGCATGTTTTTCTGCGGACAACTGGCAGGACCAGTGCAACAGCTGCGACCAGTAGTAAAGCATTGTGGGAGATCGAAGTGGTCCAACATGATTCGTGCCGTGGTGGCGCCGGACATTGGAACTCGCTATATCGATTTAAACATCTGGCTACGGGTTATTATCTAGCAGCTGAGTTGGATGCAGATACCAGCTATGAAGATGCATCGGACAGCGGCATGAGGACCATGGGTAAAGAGCTGAAAGGTGTTGCGAGTTTGATTGATGATTTCCTCTTTTCAGACAAGTCAAAGGGAGAACAGTTTCGTTTGATTTCGGTGCCGTATTCCACGGAATTGGCATCGGTATTTGAATTGGATCCAACTACAATGGCACGGGCGGATAGCCTAGTGCCACAGTCCAGCTATGTGCGCTTGAGGCATTTGTGTTCAAGCACTTGGGTACACGCCACTTCAATTCCAATTGATATTGATGATGACAAGCCGGTTATGTCGAAGGTAGGTACCTTTCCATCAAAAATAAAAAATCGACGGTGCTCTCTCATTTCAATTAAAAAAAACTCCTATTCATTCGCAGGTTTGCTGCTCAGCTATCAAAGAGGATAAAGAAGCCTTCGCACTGATTCCAGTCTCCCCCGTCGAAGTGCGTGATCTGGACTTTGCCAACGACGCCTGTAAAGTGCTGGCAAACGTTACATCTAAACTCGAAAACGGCACCATCTCAATCAATGAAAGACGCGCATTGGTGTCTCTACTGCAAGACATTGTCTACTTCATTGCCGGCATGGAAAACGAACAAAACAAAACCAAAGCCCTCGAGTTGACGATTAAAAATCCCATCCGTGACCGTCAGAAACTTCTTCGCGAACAATATATTCTCAAGCAATTATTCAAGATTCTCCAAGGGCCATTTCAAGAGAAAGATGGCGAGCCGCCATTCCTTCGGCTGGATGAACTTGGTGATCCAAAAAATAGTCCATACAAGAATATATTTCGCCTGTGTTATCGAATCTTGAGACTGTCGCAACAGGATTATAGAAAGAATCAGGTAAGTTTTTGATTTCCACGCCGAAAATCCAACACAGTAAATAAATTATTTCCAGGAATACATAGCCAAACACTTCGGACTGATGCAGAAACAGATTGGCTATGACATTCTTGCGGAGGACACGATCACCGCATTGTTGCATAACAATCGGAAGTTACTCGAAAAACATATTACGGCCTCGGAGATAGAGACGTTTGTTGGTTTGGTTCGCAAAAACATGCTCTGCTGGGACTCACGATTTTTGGATTACCTCTCCGATTTGTGTGTCTCGAATCGCAAGGCAATTGCAGTGACACAGGAGTTGATTTGCAAAAGCGTTTTGAGCTCCAAAAATGCCGATATTCTCATAGAAACACATATCAAACGATCACCGTTGAAGAAGCAGCAAAATCAGGATATTCCACTGGAGACCTTAGATGAGGACGATGATAATCTTTTGGTCGAAATCAATGTTGACACAGAAGAGATAATTTCATCCAATTATGAGATACATCTACAATGGAAGGGACAACCGGTAAGTGCTTACTGCGATCGAAATTATGTTTTTTTATGGGTAGTTCTAAATTTTTGTACAGAAATCTAGATCAATGGCAGAGTTGGCCGATTCAACATGCCAGGGCAGAACTGAAGAAGGTGATATTCTAAACTACTATCGGCATCAATTGAACTTGTTCTCGAATATGTGCCTAAATAGGCAGTATCTCGCATTAAATAATCTCTCACCGCAATTGAATATTGATTTGATTTTAAGGTGCGTTCGCACAAGAAGACTCTGCTGTGAGAATGGTTAAATATTTCTTTATTTTCAACAGATGCATGTCAGACGAAACCATTCCCTACGAACTGAGAGCATCGTTCTGTAGACTAATGTTGCACCTACACGTTGATCGTGATCCCCAGGAGCCAGTTACTCCTGTAAAATATGCAAGACTGTGGAGTGAAATTCCATCCAAGATGTCCATCCACGAGTAAGTTCAAAAAACAAAGAGTACATCTTCTTCTTAAAGACAAATTCCATTCCTTTCAGCTATGATTACAAAAAGCACCCTGATTGTAATAAGGAAGCAGTTCGTGCAAAGTTCAACACAACCATAGTGTTTGTAGAGAACTATTTGTGTAATGTTGCTGTGAAGGCGTGGCTTTTTACAGATCAGGAGCAAAATAAGCTAACGTTTGAGGTAAGTATCGTAAAATCGTAGATTGGCTTGAATTAGAATTCACTTTTTTATTGATTGCAGGTTGTTAAACTTGCTCGAGATTTGATTTACTTTGGATTCTACAGTTTTAGTGATCTACTGAGGTTGACCAAGACCTTGTTGTGCATTCTGGATTGTGTATCGGATAACAACTCGGTTGGAGGTGTTCGTTATAGCAGCAATGATGTCGATTGTAAGTTTTTTTTTACATTACAAGTGAAATGAAATAAACATTTGCGAGGTAGAGATTTTATTTATGTTCTCTTGACAAAGTTACTCGCTATTTCAAGATTGAGATTGCCAAAGTTTCCGCTGGTCGCTTGAGAACGGGTTTTACCTCTTACGTTGTCTTGTTCTGAATTTTGTCCATTAGCAAGTGAATATATCCTATTTAAAGACACTGTGATTGACGCTTTAGGAAGCTGACCACTGTGTTGCTAGAACCGTGTGATGGCTGACGTTATTTCGCCATGCCACAAAGTTCTTTCCAGTTTAGCTTTGCCTATTGCACGAACGTGCGTTTACATGGGAGAGTGGATCATGCACGTTGTACAGGCCTTCACTATCTACGACAGAGTAGCTAAGTTAATAGATCATTCGCTGCGCAATTTCCCAAATATTTGTGAACCCTTCAAGGAGTGACATTTCCAAAGAAAACGTAACAAAAAGTAGAGAATGCCAGTTTATTAGGCCGTTTTCTAGCACGTTCGTCAACATTTCTCAAAAAGACATACATGTCACCATCGAAGAACTCAAATGCAGTGCCATTCAACTTGGGAGATGAAGAGTTAGGCTGAAAGTGGCTTTTTTTTTGTTGTGCCAATGGATGTGGTAATCTTCTAAAGATGCGATAGCCCGTGCTACCAACATGCACGATTCGCAAACCCGAATAATAGATGCCAGAAGTGCGCCCAACGTACTAATCCACACCCTATTTCCTTCAACCACTCTTCCCGCGGGACTGCCGTTAGGTATTACTTCGCGAGCTGGTTAGCAACTCATGCTAAGTCCCCTGGGTCCGCCATTTCGGCTCTTCTAAGTCTTCCAAGTCTCCCTAATTCTTCGTGTACACTCGTTATAAAGGAGCATACTTCCAGCTAGTCATCTTCTGACCTTAACATATGGCTTATTAGACTTTGGGGGTTTGGTAAGTTAGCTCTTCCCCCTGCAAAGCGCTTACAATGGAACATTGCGTGCTTCGTATCTTCTTCTTCGTCTGGGCACTCGGGACAGAAAGGCGAGCTATCGTGACCAAATCTGTGAAGGTATTTCCGGTAGCTGCGTAAGGTGCTAGTTGCAGTCCCCGTTTGTTCTTTTTGTCCAGACCTCGATGGTGGGGATCAGTTTGTGGGTCCATCTGCCTTTTGCTGTGTTATCCCACCTGGCTTGCCATACTGCTATCGATGTTTCCCTCTCTTCTACTTTGACCCTTCTATTAGGGACCTCTTGCCGGTTGGCAGTTTGCCTAAGGTAGGTCCTTTGCATCTCGCTAGCAAGAATGTCGGTGGGGATCATTCCCGATATAACAAAGGCTGCTTCATCCAAGATGGTTGGAAATCCCCGCCGTGCCCCGATAAGAAATGCGTAAGGTGGTAGTTGCAGTCCCCGTTTTTTCTTGTTGTCCAGACCTCGATAGTGGGGATCAGTTTGTGGGTCCATCTGCCTTTTGCTGTGTTATCCCACCTGGCTTGCCCTACTGCTATCGATGTTTCCCTCTCTTCTACTTTGACCCTTCTATTAGGGACCTCTTGCTGGTTGGCAGTTTGCCTAAGGTAGGTCCTTTGCATCTCGCTAGCAAGAATGTCGGTGGGGATCATTCCCGATATAACAAAGGCTGCTTCATCCAAGATGGTTGGAAATCCCCGCCGTGCCCCGATAAGAAATGCGTAAGGTGGTAGTTGCAGTCCCCGTTTTTTCTTGTTGTCCAGACCTCGATAGTGGGGATCAGTTTGTGGGTCCATCTGCCTTTTGCTGTGTTATCCCACCTGGCTTGCCCTACTGCTATCGATGTTTCCCTCTCTTCTACTTTGACCCTTCTATTAGGGACCTCTTGCTGGTTGGCAGTTTGCCTAAGGTAGGTCCTTTGCATCTCGCTAGCAAGAATGTCGGTGGGGATCATTCCCGATATAACAAAGGCTGCTTCATCCAAGATGGTTGGAAATCCCCGCCGTGCCCCGATAAGAAATGCGTAAGGTGGTAGTTGCAGTCCCCGTTTTTTCTTGTTGTCCAGACCTCGATAGTGGGGATCAGTTTGTGGGTCCATCTGCCTTTTGCTGTGTTATCCCACCTGGCTTGCCCTACTGCTATCGATGTTTCCCTCTCTTCTACTTTGACCCTTCTATTAGGGACCTCTTGCTGGTTGGCAGTTTGCCTAAGGTAGGTCCTTTGCATCTCGCTAGCAAGAATGTCGGTGGGGATCATTCCCGATATAACAAAGGCTGCTTCATCCAAGATGGTTGGAAATCCCCGCCGTGCCCCGATAAGAAATGCGTAAGGTGGTAGTTGCAGTCCCCGTTTTTTCTTGTTGTCCAGACCTCGATAGTGGGGATCAGTTTGTGGGTCCATCTGCCTTTTGCTGTGTTATCCCACCTGGCTTGCCCTACTGCTATCGATGTTTCCCTCTCTTCTACTTTGACCCTTCTATTAGGGACCTCTTGCTGGTTGGCAGTTTGCCTAAGGTAGGTCCTTTGCATCTCGCTAGCAAGAATGTCGGTGGGGATCATTCCCGATATAACAAAGGCTGCTTCATCCAAGATGGTTGGAAATCCCCTTATTGTTCGTATTGCGCAGAGCCTGTATGC
The DNA here is from genome assembly GCA_949372485.1 of Cheilosia soror. NCBI lineage: Eukaryota > Metazoa > Arthropoda > Insecta > Diptera > Syrphidae > Cheilosia > Cheilosia soror. Next base: position 22,278,699 of record OX443562.1, on the reverse strand, counting down.
TAACGACAGCTTTCTCTTTGTTTCGTTTGTTTTTGGAGCCCCCGCAAAGACCGGTGCAGCGTATAGAAGTATTGAGCTGATCACTCTGGATAGTAGAATCCTCCTGTCACATATATCAAGGTCCACCAATGTTTGGCAGCATTCGGGAAAGATCTGCATAGAGTTGGGTTTTGCAGACAAGACATTGAATAATTATTGAAAATTCGACCGCCATAAAAATCTACTCAAGCTTGGCTCGCGTTGGCTGTTCATTCATTTGAATCAACATGAAATTACTTTTTACAGATTGTCAACCTAGAGAGTTGGTTTCTTTACTACTTCAACGATCTATGCTAATGGCTTCATAATATTTTTCAGCTGAAGGAGGTGTTCTTCGATCCATTGGCGATATGAACACCGTCATGACATCACTGGCACTAGGCCCAGTTGGTTCTGCCATGGCCACGCCAACAATTCAACAGCGCAAATCAGTTAGCCAAATGAAAGAGTATCCACTTGTCATGGACACCAAGCTGAAGATTATCGAAATTCTACAATTCATTTTGGACGTTCGTCTCGACTATCGAATCAGCTGTTTGCTATCGATTTTCAAGCGTGAATTCGATGAAACCGAAGTTCAACCAACAGAAACGATGATAAACGCCCGTCAAAAAAATATTGATTTGGAATCGATTGGAATTCAAGCTGAGGGCATATTCGGCAGCGAGGGTGATGCCGCCAACTTGGACTTGGACGGACAAGGAGGACGTACATTCCTAAGGGTATTGCTGCATCTTATTATGCATGACTACCCACCATTGGTTTCGGGAGCATTGCATCTTCTTTTTAGGCATTTCAGTCAGAGGCAAGAAGTCTTGCATGCTTTTCGGCAGGTAAGAGATGAACAAATGAAAAGCGTTCGTGTATATTTTATGATAGACTCCTTCATTTAGGTGCAATTACTTGTTTCGGACAGTGATGTGGAATCATACAAGCAAATTAAGTCCGATTTGGACATACTAAGGCAGAGCGTGGAGAAGTCCGAGTTATGGGTGTACAAATCCAAAGCAATGGAAGAGAATTCAATGGTTGTATCTGGTAATGCTGGAATTCTTTCTATATCCGTACGTTTCTGATGATTTTGCCAATTTTGCAGCCGATCGATCGATAGACAAGTCGCTGGAGGCGAATTTGAGCTCCGAGTACAGAGCATCACTAAGTTCGGATCAACTGATGGAGTATCAAAAAGTTAAGGACATCCTCATAAGAATGAACAAGTTCTGTGTAACTAGTGGTAAGGTCTCTTTAAGCAGTCTTTAACGGGAGTACTATTTCACATCTTTTGTAGGCTCAAATGTAAAACCACGCAAGCATGAACAACGTCTTCTACGGAATGTTAGCGTTCATACGGTTGTTTTGGATTTGCTGCAGAATCCCTATGATGAAAAGGATGATGTTCTCATGAAGGAACTTATGTGCCTGGCACACGAATTCCTGCAGAACTTTTGCTTAGGCAACCAACAGAATCAGGTTTTGCTGCATAACCATTTGGATTTGTTCCTCAACCCAGGCGTGAGTATAAAAAAAGCTTCAAATAACTTTATATAAAATATACCTCTACATATAATAATTGTATACAGCATATGTGGTGGGATAATAACAAAGGGGATACAAGGAAATGTGAGACTTTCTGTGTGTGTGATGGGTTTTTTTTTGTTTGTCGGTAGCCCATAATATTTTGTTACTAACAATAAGAGTTTTGTACGATTATTTTGCCCCAAATTTTGTTTATTTTGGATGCGATGAAGTTTGAACTCTGCCCCTTGTCATTAGCTTATTATGTGTTGAAATGTGTGTGTCCTAATCGTGCGGTGCACTTGACAAAGCGTGACTCCTGAGCCAGAGTGTCAGAAAGCGGTCGAAAAACAAACGTGGTTCTGAGAGCACCCTACGAACAAAACTGGTGAAGGAGGTTGTTGAATCTCTAGCAGCATCGTCATTTTCCTCTGGCTATCGCATCATTTTTGCCCTCTCTGGGTATTAGGTAGGCGGTGGAGAAACTCTAATCTAACTTGTTTTTCCATACAAACATCCAAATGCACACATATTCCACAAAAAAGATCTAAATTCATACCTAGATTAGCAGCCCTTCAACTGTGCCAATATCTCTAACCATAACTAAACCAGATTGAACTTATTTCAACCCTTTTGCCGACCCATTTGGACCCTTTCCTAAATTCCCATCGCAGACAAAGCTAATTATAAGATTTCCATTTTAGATCCTCGAAGCGAAAACCGTTTGTGCTATCTTCAAAGACAACCTCTCGCTGTGCAACGAAGTGACTGACAAAGTCGTCCAACACTTTGTGCATTGCATTGAAATTCATGGCCGACATGTTGTCTACTTGCAATTCCTACAGACTATCGTCAAGGCTGAAAATCAATTCATACGCAAATGCCAAGATATGGTAATGCAGGAGCTCATAAATGCAGGCGAAGACGTCCTAGTCTTCTACAGCGACAAAACGTCATTCAATCAATTTGTCGCAATGATGCGAAAAACCGACAAGGATCAACCGCTTACCGATGATAATCCACTGAAATATCACGTGGAACTTGTGAAACTACTTGCCTGCTGTACCATGGGTAAGAACGTCTACACCGAGATCAAGTGCAACAACTTGTTGTCGCTCGATGACATTGTCACGATTATTTGTCACCCTGATTGCATTCCCGAAGTGAAGGAGTCATACGTAGACTTCCTGAACCACTGTTACATTGACACTGAGGTCGAAATGAAAGAGATCTACTCATCGGGCCACATGTGGAACTTGTTTGAGAAGTCATTCCTGGCTGACATCAACCAGTTGATTGCGATACAGTCAGTGGAACATAACAAAACGCTGATCAACTATGTGTTGACAGGAGTCATGACCATTTTGGGTACATTCTTTAGTAGTCCTTTCTCGGACCAGAGTACGATTGTGCAGACACGACAGATGATATTTGTACAGTTGCTGCAAGCGACCTACAAGCTGTCGCAGTGTAAGTGGTTATCATTGGCAGAGCGGTTCAATGTGGAGAACTGCATAAGAACGCTCTCAGAGTCCGCAAAGACGCGGAGCATCGCAATTCCATTGGATTTAGAGCAGAAAGTCGTTTCGATGTCGAGCAAGACTGCGCTGCTGACTCGACAGACCACAAAGTGGCTTCTGGCGTCGAAGCAACCCAAGTACGACAGTGCTTACTACTCGAACTGTATGCGATTGGATAGGAGTATCATAGAAGGTTTGCAGGATATTGTATCGCTGTTGGAGGACCAACTGAAGCCGCTGGTTGAGGCGGAGTTATCTCTCCTGGTCGACATTTTGTACCGTTCCGAGTTGTTGTTCCCAAAAGGCACTGAGTCGCGAAAGAAGTGCGAGAGTGGTGGATTTATTCGAAAACTCATCAAACACACGGAGAAGCTTTTAGAGGAGAAAGAGGAGAAGCTGTGTGTTAAAGTTCTACGGACTCTCCGGGAAATGATGGCTTTCGATGTCAACTATGGGGAGAAAGGAGATGCCTTGCGGATTTCTCTTCTTATTCGGTACTTTGGTAAAGGTTTCTCACAAAAGGCCATCGAAGGTGGAGACAATCGGAGGCCACACGTCGTCACCCATGGTCCAGGTGCGAAGTACCTGATCCGTGCGGGAAAGACACTCCATGAAGTCCAGAATCATCTCGACCGTGAGGGAGCATCCGATTTGGTTGTCGAATTGGTCATCAAATCTGTGCACTCGCCATCCATCTTTGTGGAGGCAGTCGAATTGGGAATAGCTCTTCTCGAAGGAGGAAATCCCATCATCCAAAAGGGTATGTTCAACAAATTCCTTAGTGGAGACCTCAACCAAGCTTTCTTCAAGGTATTCTTTGAGAAAATGAAAGACTCTCAACAGGAGATCAAATCGACGGTGACTGTGAATACCTCAGACATTGCAGCGAAAGCGCACGAAACTAAACCGCACGACATGAGCCTGGAGCTGGAGAAAATCTCCCGCAAGCACGGAGTCAAGTCCAACGGTGTTGTCATCACCGAAGAACTAAAGAAAGAACTGCACAATGCTGGTCTAGCTACTGCCAGGTCGTACAGTCATGCCCGAAACATATCACCCGGTGATGACACTTCCGCTCTGAATATTTCCAGCCCGCTAGAGGACATCTTGGCAGAGAAATTGGAAAAACACAAAGACAAAGACGATCGCAACAAGCTGTCGAACAAAGTTCTCGTCATGCAACCGATTTTGAGATTCCTCCAGCTTCTCTGCGAGAATCACAACCCAGACCTGCAGAATCTGCTGCGCAACCAGAATCAGAAGACAAACTACAATCTCGTGTCGGAGACTTTGATGTTCTTGGACTGCATTTGTGGCTCCACAACAGGTGGACTGGGACTCCTCGGTCTGTACATCAACGAGAATAACGTGGCTCTCATCAATCAGACACTAGAGACCCTAACCGAGTACTGTCAGGGTCCGTGTCATGAGAATCAGAATTGCATAGCAACGCATGAATCCAACGGACTGGACATCATCACAGCTTTGATTATGAACAACATCAATCCGTTGGGCGAGAATCGAATGGATTTGGTTCTAGAACTGAAGAATAATGCATCAAAGCTGCTCTTGGCCATCATGGAATCTCGCGGTGATAGCGAAAATGCCGAGAGAATATTGTACAACATGAATCCGAAGCAGCTGGTCGAGGTGGCTTGTAAAGCCTACCACCAGGAGGAAATGGTCGATGAGAGTGAACACGACGAAGCGGATCCAGAAGATGATGATGTGACGGTATCACCGCGAGAGGTTGGTCATAATATCTACATTCTGTGTCATCAATTGGCGCAGCACAACAAGGAGTTGGCTGGACTGTTAAAGACTTCCGAGGAAACACTGAACTTCGATTCGAAAATGAGCCAGGCGCTGATGTATTATGCAACACACACAGCTCAGATTGAGGTGAGTTTGGGCACCTGTTGTGGGGTTGTTGTTAATAATTGTCTCTCAATTTTTAGATCGTTCGCAACGATAGGACATTGGAGCAGATTGTATTCCCCATTCCAGAGATTTGCGAGTACCTAACGACTGATACGAAAATTAAGATTTTGAATACAGCTGAAAGAGATGATCAGGGTTCCAAGGTTGCTGACTTTTTCGATCGTGCCGAGGAGATGTTCAACGAGATGAAGTGGCAGAAGAAGTTGAGGGGTAAGTACTTTTTTTTAGTTTTTTTTTTTAGACATTTGCAAACGTTTCAGGGTCACAATTCTCTGGGTTCCAGGGCATAGTTACATAAAACGAGTGTGTAGATGAGCTCGTCAAACAAGGGTCCACATTCAGCTAGGAGCGCGTGACAGCGAACTGTTGTTTGTGGTCCGTTAGCTTAGGCATTGTAGTCATTTTGTAAGTCTTATTTCCCAATTACCGGCGCGTGAAAACAGCGCATACTTGGAAGGGCTACTATGCTCCTTTTAGATTCTCTGCATCTGAAGGAATTTAAACAACATCTTAATTCCCTCAACGTCCGGTCTCCTGAACGTCCAGATTATTGCATTTATATTTTATCTAATCCTTAAGTTTTGAATATAATTTGTAATTGCGACTTGACTTTCGCTTTCAGGACAACCAGCGCTATTCTGGGTCAGCAGTTACATGTCATTATGGAGTAGTATACTCTTCAATTGTGTTGTTGTGATAAATATGATTGTGGCGTTCTTCTATCCATTTGATGACTCTGTACCCGGTAGGTATGAAAAAGCTACACTATCGCCATGGGCTAAATTTATGTTCAACATTTAGAATTGCTTCCGCATGTTTCATGGCTGTTTTGGGCAATAATGCTTTTTTCCCTGGTGATTGTCATTATGCTGCCTCGTGAGTCTGGGATAAGAACGCTAATCGGCTCGGTGATATTGCGCTTTATATTTCTCATAGGACCAGAGCCCACCCTATGGCTGTTGGGATCTGTGACGGTGAGTCTATTTTACCATTTCAAAGGGATGTCTTCTTACATTTATTTTCACTTGCAGGTGGCGCTAAAGGGTGTACACATAATCAGTATAATGGGCAATCAAGGAACACTTGAGAAGAATTTCTTCAAAATAATCACAGACTTTCAACTGCTCTATCACTTCGGATACATATGCTTTGTCTTTTGTGGCCTTCTATTTCATCCATTTTTCTATTCGCTATTGGTAGGTGATGAAGACCCTCTGGACGGTTGTAACATTTGTATATAAAAATTGTCTCGTTGCAGTTGTTCGACGTAGTTTATCGGGAGGAGACTTTAGTCAATGTTATTCGATCGGTTACACGAAATGGTCGATCTATAGTTCTAACGGCTGTGCTAGCCCTTATTCTTGTATACCTTTTCTCGATAATAGGCTATATATTCTTTAAAGACGACTTCTTAGTACCTGTAGATCCGGATTTACCTTTCGGTAGGATAGATTTTTTATTTGATTCTTTCTGTTTAGTGTTATTATGATGCTTTGCAGAAGAGAGCGGTCCACTGATGAATCATCTGACTGATCAGCCTATTGAAAGTGATCCCAGCACATGCATATCTCCTGAGGAAGTGGCAAAAATGCGCAGCGAAGCTGGCGACGGAGAGCAAAAGGAACGAGCCTGTGATTCATTGGTCATGTGTATTGTGACCACACTAAACCAGGGACTGCGTAACGGTGGGGGTATTGGTGACATACTTCGAGCTCCGTCCAGTAAGGTAGGAAACAACTTTCAATTCTGAATCATGACATACACTAAATATTCGCTATGACTTACAGGAAGGACTGTTTGCAGCGCGTGTCATATATGACCTGCTATTCTTCTTCATTGTGATTATTATTGTACTTAACTTAATCTTTGGTGTGATTATCGACACATTTGCCGATCTGAGATCTGAGAAGCAACAGAAAGAGTTGATTTTGAAGAATACCTGTTTCATTTGTGGACTCAATCGATCGGCTTTTGATAACAAAACCGTCAGCTTTGAGGAGCACATCAAGAGCGAACACAACATGTGGCACTACTTGTACTTTATTGTTTTGGTCAAGGTGAAGGATCCGACGGAATTCACTGGACCCGAAAGTTATGTATATGCCATGGTTAAAGCTGGCATATTGGATTGGTTTCCCCGACTGCGAGCTATGTCGTTGGCAGCGGTTGACTCGGATGGTGATCAAATTGAACTGAGAAGTTTGCAGGTGAACTTGGAGGAAACACAGATATTGGTTACGAATTTATCACAGCAATTGCGCGAACTGAAAGATCATATGACAGAGCAGAGGAAACAGAAACAGCGACTGGGTCTGTTGAATCCGGGCGCATCAACAATTGCCGGATATCAATTCGCATGAGGTGAAGAGGAGTGCATGTCCGCATGGAAAAGTGATTAGAGAATTTGAATGGTTATGCAAATGGCAGTGTGAGAGGATTGCATTTGTAATTTATTTTTTAGATGCAATAAATAGTTAGATGGTTGTGTTAAAATGAATAAATGTTTTTCGATTTGGGTGTTTATTTCTTGTTTCAGTATTTAACCCTATGATTGGAAATTATTCCATGAAATGGGACTACTAATCGGCACCACTGTGGCTTCCGGCCCGGCAGATCAGACCATCTATTCATCGTCTTTAAAGCCGCGTGTGATAGCATACATCGTCCTGTGCTCTTTATGGCTATGACCGAATATGGAATCCCGACAAAACTGATTCAGCTGCAGGGGTATGCGGACGATATTGATATCATCGGTCGTTCCCAGCGTGCCGTTATAGAAGCGTTCTCGGCGATTGAATAACAAGCGAAATCCATTGGCATTCAAGTAGAGCATAAAACTTAGGCCTACTGTCTACGACAACGTCATTTGCAGATTACATGCAAGCTGCAAATTAGGACAGGCGTATTCTGCATCTTAGCACTGTCCACGAGACGTCATGCAAGCTTCATGCTAGCTACAGATATAGGCCATATCGTTCTGCCGAAGTTATGAGTCGTTATGAAAAAAAGTAACGTCCATGCGTCTTGCAATACGCTTGAGTAATTACCAGCTGCAGCATGATGATTGTTTGCGACGTCAATATTTCTCAACAATTTCGATGTAGTTAAGGGATTCATCTACCTCGTACTAAACTTGAACTCCACGAATGACGCCCCAATAGAGATCCGCTGCTACTTCGGTTTGACAGAACTCCTGTCGGAATGTTCTACACTTATCCTGCCAGTTCTGCTTCATGGCGCCGAGGGCTGGACGATAAGCAAGAAGGGAGAGATGATACTAGGCGCCTTCGAAAGAAAAATACTTCGGCGGACTTGTGGTCCTCTATAAGCTGTACCAAGATATGGATCTAGTCCAAAAAGCCAAAATACGTCGTATACATTGGCTCGGCCATATCGAGTGCATGGATAATAATGCTCCAGCTAAGATGATCTTCGAATCCCAGCCCCCAAGACCGAACTTAAATTTTAAAGACCAAGCCATTGCGGATGCCAGAACGCTTGGTCTGGACAACGTGCCCGCGATCGCAGAGCATGGAAGGGACCAGCGTCTCAGGCAGAGACTCTTCACGGGTCGGGTGCCCGTTAAGTAAGTAAGTAAGATTTCGAGAGATTAAGATGAACTATAAGTTTTATAACGCGTCTAACGACAAAAAACATTTGGCGTACGTTGGATATGAAACGCTCTATGAGTTTCATATTTTTAAATGTCACTGTACGCACTGTGTAAACGATTTTCGTAAAAGCTGCAGAGATAAGGAAGGAAGGGAACTGTTGTTCACACTCTCTGCACCTGTCTTGCTCTTTCTCAGAAAAGCAAACTCCTTTTGGGGGCCTTTCACTTTAATGATCCTGGTGATCTTATTAATAACCGCATTAGAAGTTGACTATACGCTTCATTAGAGGCTCAAAATGGTTTTGACTAGTAGGTGTGGAGAGATATATGATCCCAGAATGGAACTTTCTTTAATTGGTATCTAATAGAGTATGGAATGAAGCACTTTTGTTGAAAGTCTCTACTCACCATATATCTAAATGTAAAACTTCGGATTTTAGAAACTGAACCGAAAAATTCGCATCTCCCACTGTTTTATCGTTTCTGAACACACGATACTCGGATAGCGTCACCAGCTGCTTTAGACTTTGTCAAAAAATGTATTTAAGATAATCGGCATGCCAGAAAGTACACCAAAAGTATGGAGAGCTCTTTCACACTCATTGGTAATGCCCACTGTATTAGCATTCGATATTTGACGAGTAAATAACAAGAACCAGTTTAAGATCTTCGATTGTAGAAAGGTTTGAAAAGGCCTGGGTCTCTCTTGCTACCTAAATTGTACGCACGCACAATTTTAAATAATTTCCTTACACAAACACAAAAAAGGTTACGTATACGCCACAGTATCGCTTCATAGAAGATTTTATTCTGGATCAAAGAAAATTCTTTAAAACCATTAAGCAGCTGCTACTTATCTACTTACTTAAAGTGTTTCGAGGACGTGCCCAAACTCCTGAGAACCCAAATATATCAGGTCATCGATGTTCCACTTCCTCCGACCCCAAACTGGCCACTTAATTTCTTCATTTCAGACCAACTACGAGGAGATGAACAATTTGTCCTGCTATTACTTTCCAAAGTTGTTTCAATATTTAATTTGATAAATCCAATTACACCCACCCACAGTTAGCAGTGCGCGGATCGTATTCGGTGTGTATCGCCGCTTCTCTACAAAGGTCTAACTAGCTAATTACTGAACCCTTTCACTCTGGTTATCCCAATGAAGTCTCGCACGTGACTGTGCGCCAATTGTGTCATCAATGAAATCGAAAGTTTGCTCCAGGAATCCAATCAATCTGTTGTCTGCATAAATACGCGATGAGTTTCAATACAACTATCAGTGTAACCCAACACCTCCAACTACGAAGCAAGCAATCCTAAGAAAATGGCTTCAAATTGTTCGGTAAAATAGCATAGAAGTCGCAGAATTTCACAAAATGTGTACTCACATAATTATTTTGAATAGATTCTTATCCTGATGGTCCTGGGAGCTGCTATCGGTGCGGTTAGTGCTGAATTTCAAACTGAAAAGGTTAAGAAAAGGGAACTTCCTCTCTTTGGTCATGGCTATCCATTTTTCGGAGGTGGGTCTTTTGGAGCACTACGGCCCTCGGGAGGGGGATCCTCTTCAGGGCCCTGGAATTCGGGGTAAGTTATACATAAAACTTTTTAAGGATAATTTATAAACATTGGTTGTTTTGTGTAGTCCATCGCCTAGCGATGTTGCCAATGCTATTGCTGCAGCAAAGCAGGCCTCTGCTAATGTACTCATTGCTCAGCAACAAATGCAAGCGGCCAAGGAAAATGTTCAGAAACAACAACGCATGGCGATGGATCGTGAAGCAGCTGCTACTATTCTTACCCAAAAGAGTCAAGCTGCAGCAGCTATTCAAAGATCTGAAGCAGCGGCAGCAGCTCAAGGAGTTGTATTGGCTCAGCAACGTTTAGCTGCCTCAAAGTCAGCCGTTGCCCATCAACAACGTATCGCTGCTGCCAAAGAAGCTGAGGCGGCATCAGCCTTGCAACGGTCTGCTCATGCTGCGGCTGCTGAGATTCAAAAGTCAGAATATGAAGCATCGAAACTTGGTATCTTGACTCAAAATGGAGCCGCAGCGGCTGCTCATCATCTGACACTGGCTAAGGATACTGCGTATGGTCCAATAAACTCTGGAACTAATCATGTTTCGAATTTTGATTTCCTCGGACCTTGGCAGGGAGCATTGCTTGGCGGGGCAGGACAGGGAGGTGGGAAAGGATCATCTTGGTTGTAAATAGTATATACAATTGGAAAATGTGTGTTTCTTTATAGTTAAGTGTTTACATATGTTATTTGATGCAATAAAAACACCAAATTGTTTTAAAATCAAGTTTAAACTCATTACGGAGCCAAATCTTGCTGGCAATGCCACAATAGGTCAAATTCGTTGACCTTGTCACGTATACTGGTGGGTGATAGACTCCCTCCGCAGATTATACACAAAAAACCGGAGCACGTCTAGTTAATGCGTCGGTTCTGTAGTTCCCCTATATGTTTCTATATTGAACCGATGTACAGGTCTCTTTAGTGTGTCCCTGCAGTTCTCGATGAGTTTGAACAAAGTAAGGCTTGAATTTAGGGCCTCGATCGCAGCCTATCTGACAAGGCAATGAAAACACCTTCTTTTCTTTGGAAGTAACTCTATTTAGGAGCAGCTCATGCGCTTCCCTGATTCAAAGAACTTCTGCCTGGAAGACACTGGATGAGTTGGATATTATTTAGTTCTATTAAAAAAACGCCCGCTTCCACTCCACAGTCCAAATAAAATTCTATAATGGATGAAAATCTTAGAAATCTTCCTTAACGTTATGTTTGGGTGTTGTAGTGTAATGAATGTAGCTCCTATATTCCTGGGTAGGGAATGGCGTGTACTACATACATAAGGCTTCGATGTATTTGCCACTGGCAGATTCATATAAATATTTCTTATTTACAGCTAGGTTCCAGAAATCGAGTGAAATCGAAATTTCAAATCGAGGGAATTCGTTTTCAGTGTTCTGCATTTCGAGCGATTCGGAAACTCCGTATTTTTTTCGAAATCACAATTTCACTTTGTCGTAATTCCAAAAATTTGTAAATCGAAATCGAATAGAGTGAAATGTAGAACACAAAAATTCATTTCCGATTTCATTTCGAGTGAAAGTGAAATGTGCAACCTAGCAGTTAGACGGGAAGTCTGAATGTTGCTATTCTGGTTATACATTTTATGTCTATGACGCTGACTAACGTCTGCTTATCTCAATTGTTCGCACTAATTCGTTTAGGGCTATTTGTGTTGACTTTCTAGTGCTTAAGTACAGTCAAACTAATCGGTCTGAAGTAGGATACAGCTTTTGTAAATAGCTACGAGTAAACGCATCACTGTCCTCTAGAATGAGTCCCATACTAATACTAGGGTTTTAGTAATGCACCTAGTCAATTCAAAACATCTGGTGATGGGCTCACTCTTGTAATGAGAGGCCTCAACTAACAAGCCTCTCTAGTTAGCCCGGTCCTTAGTGGGTTGAGGCCGCCTTCTACTTGCACGCGCCACTTAAGGCGAGGTCTTCCTCTACTGTGTTGTCCCTAGACTCTAAGACTCTACGAGCCTGAGCATTTGTTTCCATCCGCTCTACATGTCCTAGCCATCTTAGACGACTGACTCGCAGTTTATTGACCCAGGTCGATGTCGATGTATAGTTCGTCGTTAAATCTCCTTCTCCACAGCCCGTCAACGCAAACGGGACTGAAAATCTCTCGAAGCGACCGAGATCCGCTTTAGATAGGGTCCAAGCTTCAGCGCCATTAAGCAGGACTGGAATGATCAAGGTCGTATACAGACTCCCCTTAGTTGCTCGGGATAGGGCTTTACTACTCAATTGCATTCTTAGCCCAAAGAAACACAGCGGTTGGCAAGAGTTATTCTTCGTTTAATTTCTTCTAAGATGTTGTTGTCAGAATTTATAGCAGAGCCGAGTTAGACAAAGTTCCTTACTACCTCAAAGTTATAGCTGTTGATCGCGACGTTTTGTCCAAATGATGTTGGGTGTCTCTTCTTGATGACACCTATAACGATTCATCAGCGCCCCGATATGCTCGCAGATGTATGTTTGTTCTATTTGTTTGTATGTTTGAAGCGACTTCCAAAGTTTGCTTGTCCTGTAACAGAAGGAGTTTTGGAAAATTGATGTCCTCGTGTTTGTCAAGTGTAGTGCACTGTATGGTCATGAGCATTAGCAGCCTGCATCGTGGGGCGCCCAAAAGTCGCATTTTGAGGGATAAAGTCTTTGAGTTCTTTGGACAATCCACCATGGAACTTGGTTTTGTCCTCGTTGACCACTAGACCCATTTTAGCCGCTTCCATTTCTATACTAGCAAAGGTACCAGTGACAGCTCGCTGTGTTATGTCAATACTTTGAAAGATCGTGCTATGTGTGTTGTCCTGTGAGTTGCGGACAATTCTTTCAAATATGATGTTGACGAAGTCGCACGACAGCGAGTCACCTTGTCTAAATCCTCTTTTGAAATCAAAAGTTCCGCAAAGATCGTTACCGACGTTGATGATGCAGCAGCAAGCTTTCTCCATCGTCATCCTACAGCCTACACAATCGAACACATGGCTCTGTATAGCTCGATATACATAGATGCTAACATACGCGGCTTTGAAAATCGATGAAAAGATGGTAGGTATCGATTTGGACTTCTTCTCTTTTTTTCAGGATCTGCCTAAGTGTGAAGATTTGATCGACGGTGGACTTTCCTGGTCTAAAACCGCACTGATAAGGGCCAATCAGGTTATTAACAAAAGGTTTAAGGCGTTCACACGATATGATAGATAGGATCTTTTATGCTATGTTAAGGAGAGTGATACCTCTGTAGTTGGTCTCCTAACTTGTGGTCCGGGCAAACGGTGCAGAGATTAGGCATGCATTTATCTGACAAAATTTTGGAAATGAATTGGTGCATGCTCTCTACCCAGTCATCTCCAGCTGCTCTGGAGGTGTAGATCGGCAGGTAGATCAGAGCCCCGCAGCTTTGTTGTTTTGTAGCTTGGATATTGATATCCGTACTTCGTTTAGGTCAGGTGAACGGGCGTTTTGTCTATCGTCGTCTATGGTATAAGTTCTGCCTAACAGCAGGATTCTGGTCATTATAGAGTCTGCAGAAGTATTTTTTCCACATTCTCAGCAGCGACTGTGATTCTACTAAGGAGGTTTCCCTCATTATCTCTTCAGGTTTCTGTATGGAATTGTCTGCCCTCGCACGTTGTTTTTATTAATTAATTATTAAAGGCTTTTACTTAACTTCGTGAAAAATTTGTTGTGTCAAAATCTTGCAAGCCAAATTTGAACCACTTTTTCTAAACTTAGAACTTTGAAATTTTCCATGCTGGTTGGGTTGTGAAGACAATGCAATATTTAGAAAGAATTTTTGGATTTTGACTTCCCCTGCCCCTTTAAGGGAGGCTTTTTCATAACGCATGATCCATTAGCCGTAGTAACTTGAAACTTTATATGTCAATAGATAAGTCAAAACTATTACATACCTAATTGATACTTTGTACCGTTTCGTCCTATAAGGGTTGAAAAAAGGGGGTGTAAACTTTTCTATTTTTACCTTACTACGCTCAACTTGCCATTATACTCATAAATATGTTTAGGTCAACTCAAAAAATCCTTTTAATTGTTACGCAATTCTTCACCGAGTATTTTGAGCTAACATTCATCTTTCTAGTCCATCCAGAGGGCAAGATATAATAAATTGAAAATAGATCTTATTCGGCCTAATGCGAAAAAAATTGCTATCTTGATTGCAGTTGTGCTTAGGAAGGGTAGTTTTATTTGCGTTCTAAAAATAGAATTGTCACTGTGGCGGGCATTCAGAATAATATGATCATATCATGTATGGCGTAGTTGAATTTGATGTATGGAATATGGATATGGATAAAACAAACTATGTACATATGTACGTATATAGGAGTTTGTGATGCGTAAATATGTAGGTATGCACATGCACAATCGTACATACTTATATTTGAGATCTGCAGCTATGGAAAGTGTATAGGTAAGGTAGGTACGCGTAGTAATATCAATCAAACCATACCTGTCGCGAATTTTCATTTATGTGGAATACATACCTACCTATTTTGTCCATTGACTTAGGACTTTGAAATTTTGCATGCTGATGTTTCAGTTTTGATGATAATACAATAAACTTATAGTAAAAAAAGCTTTTTTTAAGTTTGTAGGTAGAGGTAGATATTAAACTGCACTAAAAAGCAAAAAATAAAAAATAATAGTTTAAAAAACTAAAAAAAACGCTTTTATAAGTAGGTACTGCACTAAAAGCAAAAAAATAAAAATTAACCAATCTATTTTGAAGGTTTATCCTGGAAGGGGCTTAGTGTAAGCCATGTTTGTAGTTATGTATTGTATTATTTGAGTGTAAACTACACAAACATGGCTTACACTAAGCCCCTTCCAGGATAAACCTTCAAAATAGATTGGTTAATTTTTATTTTTTTGCTTTTAGTGCAGTACCTACTTATAAAAGCGTTTTTTTTAGTTTTTTAAACTATTATTTTTTTACTTCCGTACATTGTTTCTGGAGTAGCATTTCTCCATTTCTTCGATCAAACGCTTCTCGTGCTTTTTCTTTTTCTTTCTGAGGATCCGATGTTCCTCTCTCGCTCGTAGAGCTCGCGACCAGCTCCAGTCCTCTTTCGCAACGCCGCTTTCTACGCTTCTTGTTTTGCTGCGTTTTCTAGTCGACGTTGTTCATGAAACCAGGGGTTTCGTGGTGGTGGTCGGGTGAAACCCAGCACATTATTCATAATCAAATAAATACAATATGTGTGGGGCGAAGCATTTGTGTCTAGCGCGCACTAAGAAATGTCAGTGCATTTTCGTGGCTGCCAAAAACCCACGAAAACATCAGAAATTTAGCTCCACAAAATGTATTTATTGTCAGTGCGAACTCAGTGCTATATCAATCGGATTAGGGCCAACCGAGTGCGCACTATGCGCCCTAGTGTAGACGTCAAATTAACCTTATAAGGACAATCAGGTTCAACTTAAGCACTTTATTAATCCCTTCACCATTATCTAGAGAGCGACAACAGATGAACTTTTTAAATTCCAGGCTGACTTAATTAGTGTTTTCTGGGTTCTAGATCACGGAAGAATAAAACTCAAATGAGCTTGCTCTATAAGGTTCGGAAGAAGTTATCTGAGCAAATGAGTTATGCTGGGTCTACCGACATCTTTAAAGATACAATCTTGAATCTTCGATGGCCTGACTCTTCAACTAAACTGGTTTATCTGTGGTTTAAATTCGTTGAGCTTAAATTGTATCAAATAACTTAACCTGGAAGGCGGAATATTTGCAGTCTCCTCCAGTGAACAACTAACAAATAATAACAATTTCCACAATGCAACATTTTGATAACAAAATTCACAAATATTTTTATGAATGTACGTATAACACAGTTTATTATTTATTTACAAATACAAAATTTACAATGTTTTGTTTTCTTATCGCTAAAAATTATACTTTTTCGAATAATACCATTCTTACATTATATATAATATTATGTGTATATGTGCAAACTTGATTTTGAATATTTTATAATACTTATAGCGATAAATACATGATTCAACATAATGCATACGGCACAATATAAAATATATTGCGGGGAGCCGGAAACCTCCAATGTACACAAAGGGCAAAGCAAAAAAAAAAAATAATTATAAAAATACATTTATATCACAATAGAGAGGAATACCATAAACAGCTTTTTTTTTAATATTTTATAACCTATGCTCGTTAATCGGTGTATGAGAGCCATAAAGGCTTAAAAATAAACCACCTCAGACGGCATAAGAAACGTCTATCTCAACTAATTATCATTATTTAGGTTTGAAATTTTCGTTGCATACATGTGGGTTACTTTGTAGATAAATTCGTATTGTTCCTTGGTTTGGACAGCGCTGGCACGACCTCTCCGCACACTGTATACAATCTGTGGGATATCAACGCAACGCTTTGGTTCCTCCAGGCAACGCATGGCAATGTCACATGCGAGAATTGTACCAGTTCGGCCAGTACCTGGAGAGCAGTGAATTGTTAGGGGGCTACAAAGTGAACGGATAAACAAATGAATTAATATCGAAACAATCACAAACACAAATTGATACTTACCCTTGATCCTTTGGAGGTTGTTTTGGTTTTTCCGAGGTCACATTTCCGTTTATCTCGCTCTTGGTTGTTTGGGTTTCGTCAGTGATGATGGTTTCGGATTTATTGTCATTTTGTTCGATGGTGTATAGTTTGAGAGAACTTCTCGCTTCCAAGAGCATTGCGATGACGGCTGCCTCATCGGTGGGTACTCCAGATTCTGGCCATTGATACCAGTAGTGGGTTATCTCTCGACTCTCTTCGGTGGCGTTGTTCCTTAGCATTAGCGTAGAGATGGCGTATTTCTCTTTCACTTCGCGGTTCTTTAGGGTTACCTGGAAATCACCGAAGACGGTGTGATTGTCGAGTGTTACCGATGGCGGGAGATATTCGGCGCATTTGTCAATGCCGTTCTCGATTAGATCCGTAGCCATGATAATGACTCGAGAATTTTGCTCCCATATCATTCGCCAGAAGTCGGTGACGGTTGTGTCGAGTGGTGCTTGGCAGGCGATGTAGTAGTTAGTTGTGTCCTTGGGACCCTAAGGGGAGAACCAAAAAAAAAAAATGTTTAATGTTATTTTGGACGGAAAAAAAACTAATCTAGAATTGTTTCGTTCTATTCACAAATATAAAAGCTACTCAAGATCCAAACGCAAATATTGGCACTCCAGACGGTCGATGAATAATCAAACTAGTTTCAATTTGCATAAATAAACAAAGAAATTCAATCAGATACTATATTCAAATTCAAGTTTAAGTTCCACTCGAGTTCATTGTGTCTACACATTGATCGGATTCAATGGAAAAAATTTACAAATCGTTTCGTCAGAAGTAGATAATTGTGACTCTTGTATTGCATAGGTTAGGACCGTAACTGGTTTATACGCAGACACCGGATATAGGCCGGGCTTATGCCAAATAAAAGCAACATATATGTTCAGAAACATTCAACAGAGCGGAGCGAATAAAACAAAAGTTCTCCACTGTAAGAAATCTTTAGAGTGGCAAGTACGTATAGTTTTTTGTTTTTATTGCATTTAGAAAAGGAGGGCTACATACATGTGCGCTTTAAAAAGTCGGTTGTTGAGTCTTCTCTTCTGATCTAAACACCGTTGCCATCGCTTTCTTCTTTCGGTTAAAACACTAGGACAGGCAAACCATTATTAGGCTGAAATAACACAAAATTAGTCAAAGATGCAATTGATTTAACAAGTGTCGATTTTATCATTGGCCGTTGTTTTTCATTGTCCTGTTTAACCTTTCAGTGAACCACCGGGTATTGGTCATGTCCATCTGGACTCGACTTGCTGAACCTATAAGAGCGAGTGTTGAATAGGAAGCAAATAGGCGACACTATATTGTGATCTAACAGAACTGATTGCCTGAATGAATTCCAAATGTAGAATATTATGGCGTTGTCAGTAGTCGAAAGTGCTGTCACCAGAGCATCAAATCATCAACCAAATTAGTCCTCATCCAATATTCTGTCAGAATATTTCGAGCTCGGACGACAACCTTACTGCAGCGGAGGTACGAATGCCGATGGTACAGTGAAGAAAGTTCGGGCGTTTTTAAAAAAAGGCTAGTACTCCCTCACAATTGGGACGATAGCCGCGCGGCGGGGACCTTTAGGTTTGCTAGGTCTTAGCATATTTTTAACAGTTGAAGCCATGGAGCCGTGAACGGGTAGAGCACCGCTTTTTTGCCTACAAAAGTTTCGTCCGAAATAACGAGCTGGTCACGGCAGTTCAACGTAAATTTCCTCGCCACTTTGTTCCGACAAACAAAAGAACCCCTGAAACTGTCGAACGTATTTGACAAGCCTTTCCGCGTAGTCCAGTTCGATAAAAGGAATGTTATTATATTACCCTCAACTCGGAGCGCTATGTTAAGACGAACAATATTTTCTTTTTGCCTAAACTACGATGAAGACGAAAAGGATAGGGCAGCCCACACAGCTAACGCATCCATGATCCATCATGACCGTTATCCGCCTTCTTTTCACTGGTCGCCTCATTTCCAGGTTTGATAACATTAACTGGCCTTCTTGGTCCCCTGATTTATTTATGTGCGATTATTTCTTGTGGGGAGCACATGCACATGAACACGGGAAGAATTGAGGAAGCGAATCGCGTGGAAGCCGCTTAACCTCAAAGAACGATTAACAATAACAATGATTTTTTGAAAACCGCCCCACCTATCTTCCGGACACTGTAAAAAAAACGGAGAAGTACTATGAGAAGATTAACGTTGGACAGCTAAAGCAGTCGCGACAATCGTCAGAACCTTAAGCGATCACGATCACTCAACTTGGAGAAGTCTTACGTGCCGAAGACCAGTGGTACTGATCTGCTGAGTTTTATGTCGTTTTCCATATTGGTTTTACAACTAAACAGACTGCACTCCAAAATGAAATCCGGACATAAACTCGTGCACTATCCTATCTTCACTGGCCTAAAACCATTTATCAAAGCTCTTCCCAGTGTGGTTTTAGGCCCGGTAAGTCCACAATCGACCATTATTAAAACCACGATAGATCCTGGCGAAAACCCAAGGTGATATCCTCCATCTGTTTAAGGACGCAAATACGACAGCACAAATTAATTCGGTAACAGAACGTAAACCATTGCACTTGTCAAAGGAATTAAATTTCTTTTGCCTAAAAGGAAACTGAGGTATAAGACCTTGTCAAGAAATACTAAAGATACTCTATATAAGACCCTAATCATCCCAGTCCTGCTCTGTGGACGTAAGCGAAGAGTGATTAAAATAGCATTATGCAGGTTTAAATGCGAAGTTCTTTGAGTGATTTACATCTCATTTATGTTGACGAGATTGAGAGATTTAATAGCGTAACCTACGAACTGAGCAAAATGGACCTATTTGGGTCTAAATACAGCTCATCGAGGACCACCTAACATCTAAAACCAACATTGATGTGGTCAGCAAAGTCTGAATCTTAAGAGCTCAAGATCCGGCTTGAAGAGTCTACGATGCTAACTAGGAAGGGTAACTTTGTACATTTTATATCGTACAACAACATGAAGACCATATTTCATTTATTTAACCCACGCTGACCATCCAATGGCAACGTTTTATAATGCACAATACGAATACCCATTAATGTACAAAAACATATTGCTCATAAATCATAATATACATACAGTCGTTCCAGTCGTAGGGTGCAGCAGTTCGACCGGTCGCCTGAGGCGCCACCGCAAGCGAGGGCTCCGACGAATCCGCTGAATTAACCAGGAAAGAAAAGTTACCACCACCATAGAACAAGAGGTTCGCAAAGCATTTTGCTAGTGGATTTTCCTCTTCGAACGCCACTATTAATGGCTATAAGCAGGGAACGGATTTTGTTGACCTAAAAAATCAAAAAAAGGCAAAACTAAACTGCAAAAAAGGCAAAAATGCCTATACATACATTAAGACCTATAATGACACTATACAACCATATACGCATTTTAGAATTTGCTGGCAACAAACGCCTGCGATTGTTCCTCAGAAAAGCTTTGAAAGTGCTGAAGAGAGGACATGGGCAGAGACAAGTGGAGACCATTTAAAAGACGTCTTGTTCTTGTCATCGATTGCAATATTTGGAGGCAATTTGAACTTTTCAGCGCCATTTACTACATTATTTATTTCTTTGATGGTCTTGAGTCTTTCATTTAAAGAAAAGAACAACTTTTGCTGTTTGCAATTTCTCATCGATTCCCCTTAAAATATTGAAAGTACATATCTAAAATCTATTGCACACAGGACACAAAAAAAAGATAAATAAATAGCAGCCGGTTCGTATATAGGAACCCTAGGCCTAGCATTTTTGTAAGGAATGGAAGGGACCTACAATTTTCACTCGGAGTTCACTCTCAGATGTTTGTCGGAAGTTCGCAAACAACGTGTGCAAGTAATGCTTTGGCGATATTTTGTTTAAATTGTACCTACTTATAAGAAGAAAGTGCACATGAATTTCAACTTTAACCAAAAAAGGCAGAAAAAGTCAATATTAGGAAAAAAAGCAAAAAAGGCAATGTGAGTAAAAACAAAAGGCAAAAAAAAGGCAAGGTCAACAAAATCCGTTCCCTGGCGATAAGGTTTGCTCCCCTTGTATATTGCTGCTGTGCCTTCTCTCGGTCGCAGTGACATTAGCTATTAGTTGCGACGCTGTCACTATACCGACGACACGATGAGGTTAGTTCGCTCGACAGACATAGACTACATTTTATCGCAATCGTTGTTGCTTCTATCAGAGGTGGGTCAAAATCAGACGAGTTTTCTCCTAATTTCCTATCTAGACATAAACATGACTTTTTATTTGTTGATAATAACACAAAATTAATAAAAATGAATTCTATTCAGATTGAAAGTGGTTATATTATTTGTTTTATTGTTTTGCTTGTAGAACTTGAGTATGTTCAAGTCCCCCCTAAGGGGTGTTCAAGTCTCCCGGTGGTAGGGGAGACTTGAACCGAAAATCTGTTTTCAAACATTTGGCATTTGTCAAAAATCGCTGGTGTTTATTTTAATTTGATGGGACTTTTCTTAAAATAGATTAATGTAGCTAGTAAAAAATGCATTTAATAGGTGGCTGCGATTAATTTATGAACGATTTAACAAAAAGCGGCTCAAGTCTCCCGCTTTCCCCCTACTCCAAAGATATTCAAGCGAAATTCTTTAAGAATGAATTCATACTGCTAGAAAGTGGTAGGTACACTACACATCCTCACGATCTTTTTGGTTGCATATGTTGCATAGTATGTTGCAGGGTATAAAAGTTCCCCCTTAGTCTAAATATCTAAAATTGGTGCTCCTCATATCGGTGTATTTGCCAGCAAAGAAATATGTTTTGTCGCGTAGATAGTGGCTCAGTCTGCTATAGTATGATCTGCGTTGAGATGCCAGCGCTTCACCAACAAATATTGATCGTATAATCTTTGAAATGTTTTCTCCAATAGGGCGTTAAACATATTTTTCAGAGATACTAATTGCTCTTTAGGTACTTTCTTAGGTAGGTTTCCTTTGCGATTTATAAATATAAAAGAATGAACTAACGGACTGTGAAGGAATCTCTGTGTACCAAATTCTGAAAAGCTAGTAATTCATAAATTGTCGTGGTAAAAAAAGTTCAAAATTTGTCAATTGACTGACAGCTTTACAATTCTTACGACAAGAAATTTGTTGAGTAAAAACTACTCTCTCGAAGACGCTCTCTTTTACGAAGTTAAGGAATGGCATTAAGTAGACATTACGTAAGAGTTAGTAAAAATTAGTAAAAAGTCGTAAAACTTAAAAGTAATGCAACAGAGTATGTCAACACGTGTGAGGTACAACAGACTCTGCCACCTGCCTCTGGCATATTATTTTTACAAAATATTAGATGTGAATATAATAAATAGGAGAGAATTCTTGACTTTTCGTGACATTTTGTTAATTGTCAATTTTTCATTCGGAAATATTTAAAGCACCTTACAATTTGAAAAAAAAAATGCCATTCTCATGAACTTGAGGTCTTCAGTCTGCACCAGCTCTTGTTGATGGGAAAACTCTATGCGTACGAATTTCGCGGTAGCAAAACTTTTTCCATGGCTACGAACTCTAATACATAAGAATTAAATGGCGCTGAAAAAAAAACTCGGGGCTCCCGAATGGCTAGGACCGACGCTGTAAAAATTTGAGGTACAGCAATTATTACATCACTCACTCAACGTATGCTAAGAATAAACCTACTCGCAACGCAGAAGCAATTTATAAACAGTCCCATAAATGATGACTTACCAAATTACCGGCTCTGACATTTTTAAAGCCTTTTCGGGCTTATATTAGTTCGTTTTTTTTATTTTTAATGACTGTCAGTGAATCACAGCGTGCCACCATAAAGTGAAAACATACCCTACTTGCTGAATCAGACAATCAACATGATTCGCACACAATTTTGCTTACGTCGAGGGAAAACACTCACGCACATGGGAGAATCTTATCTCGGCAGTCAGCACCCTACCAGATAAGTATAAACTTATCTACTCACAAGCGTTTCGATTAAGGTGATTAACTAACTTTCCCCCCTGAAACAATGAATGTGTATTCACAACGCGTATTCCCTCACTTGAATGTATAAGTTAAGCATTGATAATAATTAACTTGTAGTGCCGCACAAGGTTAGAGTTTCTATATCTATTTAAGTTTTGTTGAAATGTCATACTCATAATTATGAACTAGCATGCTCCATCAACGGAGTTCAAATGTCTAGAGAGTAGATCACCACAAACCACTTCTTAAGTTGATTTGCAACAATTCGCAGAGATGCGTTCAAAAAGTGCCATCAATCTAACCAACGTCTTACGTCATTTTAGAGACGATATGAGTCATTTAAGATACAAGACATCCAAAATTTTCTTATTAAGCAA
This sequence comes from Cheilosia soror, assembly GCA_949372485.1. Lineage (NCBI taxonomy): Eukaryota > Metazoa > Arthropoda > Insecta > Diptera > Syrphidae > Cheilosia > Cheilosia soror. The sequence continues at coordinate 22,255,524 of OX443562.1, read as the reverse complement.
AAACGATTATTAGTTGTTTTCGCTTTGAATACACCTAACATAATCTAGCGCCACAATTGCCAAATTGTGAAGTCAGCCTACGCACGGTTTTGCGTCTAAGCCAGAGTGGATGGGTTCAGTGCGGGTAATGAAGATCATAATTGCTTGCCATGCTTTATGCTTCCGTGACTTAAGCGGAGATTAGACAGAATAATTGTATCTTTTGAGGCTTCACACTTACCCTGACATAGTTTGCGTTTATGTATTCAGTCTTCTCATCGTTGTTCTGTTGCTGGAGAATGACTCGCGTCTCAGGCAGTGGAATAACGTTGGCGTATCTGAAAATAAAACAAGATTAAAATTATAAAATTCGTCAAAAATTGGATGAGTGAGGTTGCGGTCGGATGCGAGAATTATTTAAAGCTGTATGTATATGTAGTGCGTGCCAGATTAATAAGAAGGCGACACCAACTTAAACTTTATAAAATAAACTTTATTTTAATATAATTCAATAGAAATCGATACAATTTAATTGGTACACGCGAGATGATGTGGGTGGCTGCCGGTTGAAGACTGGTTCGTCAAATGCGAAGATGATGACTTGCTTGTTGACTGCTGCTGGTCGCCGCACACGCAGAAAAGCACAGCAAAGCAAAACGCAAAATGCCAATAACTGTTGCAGCGGCTTATATGTTATATAAAAAACGCATCGCGTGAGCGACACATTCGATCATCAGATTGATTAACTGTGAGACAGTTATTTACATAGGTATGGTATGTCGTATGTGTGGACTGTGGACACCACATATCTCCCCTTCTTAAAAGAAATGAAATTTAAAATGTTTGAGGAAAAAAGAAAAACAATTAACGTAAGTAAGGAAATGAAAAAAAAAATTAACTATGTTGGCAGGTTGAATCGTACTCGTACTGTTCTATGTCTCCTGGGTGCGGAGGTTGACGGGGCTTCTGTTTCATTGTGCTGTGTTCCATCCTCTTCTTCAAATCGTACATCTTCGTTAAGCATGAATGCTGGTTTGAGCCTATCAATTGAGATCGGTGTACTTCTTCCTCTGACGAGAACCACAAAGTACTTTTCATGTTTTTCTAGTACTTTATATGGTCCATCGTATGGTGTAGCGAAAGAGTGACGTATATGATCGTGGCGGACGAAGACATGAGATGTGTTTCGGAGGTTTTTAAAAACAAATGTTGAGCGCTGTCCATGACGTGACATTTCTTGCGGGGCTAAGTTTTTAAAATGCGTTTGAAGGATTTGCACTAAGACTGGAGCTGATGTGTTTCGGATCGATGGGCGCAGAAATTCTCCTGGCAAACGAATTGGTTCACCGAGGACAAGTTCAGCAGGCGTTGCTTGAAGATCTTCTTTGAATGCCGCTCGGAGTCCGAGAAGTACGATAGGTAGAGCTGAAGTCCATGTGTCGCCATTGCATAGCAGTGCTGCTTTAAACTGTCGGTGGAAGCGCTCGACTAATCCATTTGACTGTGGGTGGTAGGGCGTCGTTCGCAGATGCTTACAGCCAAGAAGTCTAGTCAGGCATTTAAACAGGTCAGATTCGAACTGTCTTCCTAAGTCCGAAGTAATTCGTAGTGGAACACCAAAGCGTGCGATCCACGATAAGAGCAGAGCCTCTGCTACGGTTTCGGCGGTTCCATTTGACAGTGGGACGGCTTCAGGGAAGCGCGTAAATCGGTCGATGATTGTCAGGCATTGATTAAATCCGTTAGATGGTACGAGGCTGACGAGATCAATGTGGATGTGCTCGAAGCGCTGCGTAGGTGGTTGAAAACTGGCGATTGGCGAAATTGTATGTCGTGTTGTTTTGTTCGCTTGGCACGGTATGCAGCACTTGACCCACTTTGAGCAATCTCTGTTCATAGAAGGCCAGAAAAATCGCTGGGCCATGAGCTTCCTTGAGGCGCGTTGACCAGGGTGTGCCAACGAATGCAACGAATCGAATACTCTTTTGCGCAGAAGTCGAGGAACGTAAGGTCGTGTTGTACCGGTGGAAATGTCGCTGTAGATTACGGCTTCAGAGTTGTCGAGTTTTATACCGCAAAGTTGAACGCTGGAGGATGGACTGCTTAGGATGTCTTGGAGCTCAGTGTCGTTGGCTTGTGCTTGAGCTATCTCGCTTGATGATACTGCTGGCTCGATGGCATCGACGCGTGACAGTGTGTCTGCTACAGTATTCTCGGAGCCGGACACATGTCTGATGTCGGTGCTAAACTGTCCGATGTAGTCCAACCTTCTAAATTGCCAAGGTGAAGCTCGCTCTGGACGTTGTTTAAACGCGTGAACAAGTGGTTTGTGGTCACTGTAAATCACAACATGTCTGCCTTCGAAAATGTGTCGGAAATGACGCACAGCTTCGTAGATTGCGTTGAGCTCCCTGTCGTAGGTCGAGTGTTTCTGAGTGGAAGGCGACAGCTTCTGGCTGAAAAAAGCTAATGGTTGCCAAGAATCGTGCCGTCGTTGCTGGAGTACCGCTCCAATGGCCTGTTCCGAGGCGTCTGTGAAGATGGCCCACTCTGCGTTGACGTCTGGATGAGCGAGCAGAGCAACCGATGCCAGGGCGTTCTTGCTGTCCACGAAAGATCTTTCCAACGCTGGCGTCCAGTTAATGGGGTGCGAGTTTTTGATGTCTGGGCCTTTGAGCTGGTCGTTGAGTGGTCCGAGGATCTCAGCTGCGTTTTTAATAAACTTTCTGTAGAAATTGACGGTGCCAATAAACGCACGGAGTTTCTTTACGTTGGAGGGCGCAGGAAATTCCAAAATTGCTTGCACTTTCTCCGAGAGTGGAAAAATTCCTTTGGCCGACACGAGATGTCCCAAAAATTTCACTTCACTTTTGCCGAAAACTGACTTGGCCACGTTAATCACAAGTCCAGCATCCTGCAGTCGTTGAAATAAAGTTTGGAGATGGTCGAGATGTTCCCGCTTGTTTTTTGATGCTATGAGCAGGTCGTCGATGTATGGGAAAACAAAGGACAGATCCCGCGTCACCTCATCGATGAACCTTTGAAAAGTCTGCGCAGCGTTGCGCAGGCCAAATGTCATAAAAGGAAATTCATACAGGCCGAATGGCGTGATGATGGCCGTCTTTCCGATGTCCGATGGGGCGACAGGGATCTGGTTGAATGCTCGAACCAGGTCGATGGTAGAGAACAATTCCTTACCTTCTAGGTCTGCTGTAAAATCCTGTAGGCAGCGAATGGGGTACGCATCTGGAATCGTTCGATCGTTGAGAGGCCTGTAGTCGCCACAGGGACGCCATTCTCCTGTCTTCTTTTTGGCTAAGTGCAGAGGTGAGGACCACGGGCTGTCAGAACGACGTGCAGTACCAAGTTGAATCATTTTGGCGAATTCAGATTTGGCAATCTTGAGACGATCGGGAGCAAGTCGACGTGCCCTGCTGGAGATTGGAGGTCCGTTTTTCGTTTTTATGTGGTGAACGGTGCAATATTGCTCCTTCCTCTTGGCTGCACCTGGTTGTGTGATGGCAGGAAACGAAGCGAGGAGTGCTGCATATGGTTGCTCGATAAATGCATGGATTGTTGCTACAGATGAGGACTGGACGTTTGAAAGCATGCCGGCCGTTGGCAATCCGGTGTGTTTGTCGATGATTTGTTGTTGCTTCACATCCACGAGCAGTCCATAGTGGCCTAAAAAGTCGGCGCCGATAATAGCGCGGCTGACATCAGCAACAATAAACTGCCATGTGAAGTTTTTCTGCAGTCCGAAGTCCAGATCGAATTTGGTTGTGCCATAGGTGTTAATCAGCGAGCCGTTGGCAGCGAATAGCTGGTAGGTTGACAGTGGAAGCGGTGGTTGTGTCTGTTGGAGTGGGTATATTGAAACTTCGGATCCCGTATCGACCAAAAACTGTTGCTGGGAATTTCTGTCGGTGAGGAAGAGGCGGCGGTGTGAGGGGTGAGGATCGTGTACCGCCATTAGTGATCCTCGGGCCCGTTTTCCTGAAATTGACAACCGGGGCGACACGTGCGTGCCTCAGCGCCATATTTAATGTGGTACCAACAGATATTTGATTTTGATACTTGCCTCGATTTGGATCTGTTTCTGGAACTGTGCGGCTGCTGATGTTTTGTTCGTCCACGTCCTGAGAATGATGCAGAAAGTGCTGCGACTTCAGCCGCCAGATCTGCGATTTGTCGATGAAGGTCATCTGTTGCTGCTACCGTTACTGGCGCAAAAACCTCGTGCAGTTTGTCGGCAATTTCACCCAAATCTATGACATCCATAGATTTTTGGGCGACTAAGCAGGCTTGCGTTTGTGATGGAAGATGTGAAAGCCAACGTGCCTTTAACACCTCTTCGTCTATGTCGGGTACCAAACTTTTTAGGTGGCGAAGATGCTGGGATGGTGTGCGATCTCCCAAATTCTCTTTGTCCAACAGCTGAATGATTTTTGCTTCTTTGGATTTCGAGAAACGGGAAATCAGTGTGCTCCTCAGAGTTTGGTATGGCGTGTCTTCTGGTGGATTAATGATAATATCTTCCACCTCTGCAGCAGAGCGCGTGTCGATTAGTGGTATAGAGCGATAGAATTTATCACGTTGTCCGATGATGCCACAATTAGTAAATTGTGCCTCTAGCTGGGCAAACCATAGCGCTGGTCTTTCGGCGCTGAAAGGGGGCGCTTTAATGTCAAACGGTAGACGGCGAGTAGCGAGATCGACGTTGACACGTGGGTTGGTCTGACTATCGGTGGCATGTGGCGTGGTATTGTCTTGTGCAGTCGTTGAGTCGGGCATTGAAACAAATTATTTGTTAAAGCGCGTGGAAAAAAAAACTGCTTTTCAAGGGCAATAAAAAAGGAAAACGCGTAATCTTTCCGCGTAAGAAATATTTTTGCGCGATGAAAATGCTCGGGGTCACCAATGTAGTGCGTGCCAGATTAATAAGAAGGCGACACCAACTTAAACTTTATAAAATAAACTTTATTTTAATATAATTCAATAGAAATCGATACAATTTAATTGGTACACGCGAGATGATGTGGGTGGCTGCCGGTTGAAGACTGGTTCGTCAAATGCGAAGATGATGACTTGCTTGTTGACTGCTGCTGGTCGCCGCACACGCAGAAAAGCACAGCAAAGCAAAACGCAAAATGCCAATAACTGTTGCAGCGGCTTATATGTTATATAAAAAACGCATCGCGTGAGCGACACATTCGATCATCAGATTGATTAACTGTGAGACAGTTATTTACATAGGTATGGTATGTCGTATGTGTGGACTGTGGACACCACATATACATGTGACTTCTATGAGAGGAATGCTTCAGTTACTATGAGTTGTGTAAATATGGCTTCGAGAACGGAACAACGACTCATAAATTGGACAGATCGTCTGACTAATTAGCAAAATATTTACAAAAACGACACATTGGCGAATGTTCGACAATATATCTGTCCTATTTTGGTTAAGCGATTGCATTCAAAGGTGTTGTTGGTCAACGAACCTTTGGTCAAGTGATCTGAATGCATCGTGCTGATTTTTGCTGGCTATTCGAACCTGACAAAAATGCAACCGTAAACGATAATATTTATCAGAATGACGATGTAACGAAGGTTAGAAGATCAGGAAATAGTTAAAGGTCGGCTGGTTTAGAAATCGGTTTGTGTTGTATGTTTTTATATTGCACTATAGCGCGTGCATGAGTGACTGAAAAACCGGCTGGTGTAGAAATCTACTTCTGGACTTACTTTTGCGATAATGTGTAATCATACGCAATCGGACGAGTGAGTAAAGCTAATATTTACAAATGAGTGGTCAGGCATCGGACGAGTGAATTCATGAAGATAACAGAATATTTTAATTGTATTCGCGTAAAATTGCCCCATAAACACGCAAACACTGGTTGGTTGGACTCGGAATAAAATATATTCAATTCGGGCAGTAGGATTTCTTATGACTCGAAGACTTTGTAGTTGCTTTTCACATTTCAATATGAATTTTTTTCCAAATATAATGCTCTAACAGCGCCCTGAGATGGTAGCAGGTAGTTTTTACTTCTGCGCACTTAAATTGTTGTAACTTGTAGTTTTTTTAAATATACTTCTAGCCGAACCAATAATGGTTCAAGTTCCAAAAGTTTACTTACAAATAAAAATAGATATGAAGTGGTTTTGTTTTTATGTTTGTTTCTTCCAAAGAAAGTCTCTGACGCCAAGAAATACAATAAGTCAGGGGGCGAACGCAGGTAGGGGTTTTTGAGGTTCAAAGCCCTCCCGGAATATCTGGTATCTACTAAAAGATAAGGAGAGTCAATTTTATAAAAAAAAACAGTACTGAGGTTTCAGTAACCAGTCATATTTTCTTCTGCCTTGTTGGACTTGAGTTTAAAAAACGCTATTCTTACTGCAGTTTGGTCGTGTGGACGGAAGTCTTGGCTTTCATCGTTTAAATTGAATATAGTTCGTTCTGCCTGACAGCGGAATTGTATAGGTGAGTTGCTTTGCTGCTGGCACTCTCCATTAAACAAAGGCTTTCGTTTGCGACGCGCGTTTCTGATGGCCTCTTGGCATCGATAAACCTGGTCGTTGGCACTTGCGGAAGCCGGTATAGGACTTTTGGCGGCTTGCTCCGATTACAGCCGTTCAACAGTCGGAGATATACGCATTCTTAAATGGGAGTCTATGTTGGCAGTTCGGAAAGTTCAGATATCTAAAACATAGTATTGCAATGCCTTACACTTCGATCGCAACATGATCAATTTGTCTGACAGTTGGTCAGGCTACAGCCACAATATTTTATGAATGTTAGGAAACCGTATAGTTATGTTCCGCATTAATGCCAATTTGACTGAGTCCGTTTCTAGATGTGGTGTCATGTAGGCTTTCCAATTTTACTACCAAACATATCCTATCCTTGCCTAATTTGGCGTTGAAGTCACCGAGTATGATTTTAACGCCAAACTTAGGACATTACTCATATGCTTTGTCTAAAAACTCGTAAAACCAATAATTTTTCATAGCATCATTATTTTCTTCGAACCCCACAGAACGCATATTAGCTTGATATGTTGGCGAATTTAGCTGTGAAACGGATTGTACTCAAATTACAATTTAAATCATTTTATCGATTACTACAATACACCTAGCACTATACTACAATAGTAATAAAATAAAATATGTATGAAAATTTAAGCACGAAGTGTTTTCCTGCGTTCGCCCCTGCAATAAGTATAAATGGTACTCCACTTTAGCTTGGAATGACATTTGATATCTGACAGCCAGAAATAGAAGATGAGTATCTATATACTAGTAGCAATTATAAAAGAAATTTGTGACTGAGCGTCCATACTAATATTACAACAAATTCTACAGAAAAACCTAAAGCAACAACGTAAAGTCGCATGAACCTTCGCTAAATGTTTGCATTTTGGCTTTCGCGTGGGTTTTCCCAAATCGGCGTCGATTCTTTTTTCGATATTCGCTGCGGAGTCAGACATTACACACGATTCATGTTAAGCCTGGGATTCTAAGATGAACACACTGGCGAACGAAATCTTCATCTAAGGAACTCGAAGGGAAGTTTGGATTGGTGCGTTGTTTATCTTGCTGTAAGGCGTGAACGCCTGTCACATTTTTTCAAGAAATAATTTCGTTAAGTTCTTCGGAACAACTGTCTTCGGAGTACGTATAAAATGGAGAACTGACATCGACATCGGTTAAATATAAAACGAACAAGTAAAAGGGTTATCCGGTATGACCGATGCTTTCATACTCTCTACTGCATACAAGACATGCAACATGTTAGGCATGTGAGTTAGCACGTACAAGACACATGGGTCCAATATTGGTTTTATATGGGTGGTACCAGTGCTACTCGACCGATATAGCCCATTTTCAATACCAACTGGACGACGCACATTAAAAAAAAATCCTCTCACAAAATTGCATCCTCTCAGGTCGATTCGTTTAGACGATTTAACAGACAGACAGATAGATATACACATTTCGAACGCAGACATAGCATTCAAACTCAATATCCAACCAATATCCTATCCAACAACATACGGCTTCTGGCCCGGCAGATCGACTATAGAACAAATTTTTACACTAAGGCAAATCCTGGAAAAGATCAACGAATTTTAAGTCGAGACTGCACCTATTCATCATCATCAGGAGTTCCATGTGCAAAAGGGGCGAATGGAAGAGAAGATACAACCGCAAACTCTATAATACGTCGACAAGATTGGCTAGGCCACATCCAGCTAAAAGCATCTTCGAGTCCCAGCGCCTAGGTTCGAGAAGACCAGGAAAACCGAACCTCCTTTTCATAGACCATCGCGAATGCCAGAGGGCTTCTTCGTCTGGACAATTTGAAGCAGCGTGCCCTGGATCGCAGTGTATGGAAAGCTGCATTGTCTCAGGCGAGACTCTTCACGGGTCGGAGGCCAGTTAAGTAAGTAAGTTGGGCGACCTATTCCTTTCCGTTCCTATTGCTTGATAACTCATAACTTAGCTGTACGAAACAATTTACATATGTATATCGATGGGATGTGTCATATTATGAAAGTCCTAAAAAATTCTCTGTGAATAAGTGTAAAAAAACAGCGTTAGGCAAGCAGTGCCTGCTCTCAGCTCAGATATCGTTCCATTTATTTGTGGTCTGTGTCCTAAGCACAAATTGCTCAGTTCGCGCAAGTAGTAATCGCTTAGTCAATGGTCGTCGAAGAATCGAAGTGCAGGTTCACTTCCCGACAAAACCAATTAAATATATTTTCCAAAGAAATCTATCTATATATATAAAAATTGAGCCCTAAAATGTTTGTCGTCGATTCACGCCTTAACGCATTTACCGATTTTAATCAAACGTTCACACATCTTTGGTATTGGTCCATATACGGTTTCTGTGAAGTTTGGTCAAAATTTGACAAAGGGGCGTGGCACCGCTCATACAAAAAAACATTCAAAATCATATATCTTGAAAACCACCAAATCGATTGAGCTCAAACTTTGAAAAGATTTGAGCTATTGTCCCTGGAGTGGTCCTCTGAATATTGGTAAAAATTAGACAAAGGGGCGTGGCAACGCCCATACAAAAAAAAACATTCAATATCGTATACCTGAAAACCACCAAATCGAATCAGCTTAAACTTACAGACAATCTTAGTTATTGGCACTGGAGTGGTCCTGTGAAGATTGGTCAAATTTGGTCAAAGGGGAGCGGCACTTCACATACAAAAAAAATATTCAAAATCTTATACCTCCTTTACTAAAAACATATTCTATGGGGTGAAACTCGATGACGTTATATCTCGATAACCGCTGGGCCGCTTTTCATTATTCTTTTTTTGTTTTGTTCGTATTGCTGTATTTCAGGTTTAGGCAGAAAGAAAATTCCACCAAGTCGATTTATTATTACCTAAGACCTAAGCAATACAATTCCTGTGCAAGGGCAAAGCCGAGCGGGTACAGCTTCTTCGACAGTCCTGGAATTGGAAGCCAAAGTTTTTAAAATTTGTAACATTGATATAAATAATGAAAGTCAAAAATATTGTCTAGGCAATACTGTGTACCATTACAATAAAAACAGTTTATCTATTTAACTATTTTGCACTACGAAGTGTGCACGGGCTACGCTAGTATGTATTATATACGCAGAATTTATTGTCAATCACTCAAAGAATTCTCATGATAAATTGTTTGTGTAATTCGAAATATGTAGCTACAATTCCAACCGAAATATTTGTAAACAAAATTATTGTTTTTAAGAGAAGACTACACATAAAATGTAATTGTCATGGCCGCTGTAGGTTGTCGCTTTCCTCACTTCTACAAAATAGTTTAAGAATATTATGGATTACATAACCAAGCTGCAATATTTCATGACTACAATGTTAGCACAAATGACATTTCTAGCGTTCTCAGTAAACGTGCCGTATCAAAAAAATGGAAAAGGTTTCGCGCGGACTTGATTTTTAATAACCATAACATTCAAACAAAATAACTTAAACAAGTTGATAAGTACAGTGGTTCAGTGGTTCAGTGGCACTAATACGCAAAAGGTTTCAGACTCAGATTCAGAAAAATAAAAACCCATGTTTTGTGAAGAGATTTTTGTCGAAGTCTAGGGAATGCGTATGACTATGACACGCGTCGGTCCAGGACGTCAAAGAAACCCAAACTTTGGAGAGTTACGAAATATCTTACTGGATAATTAGGTTAAGTAGGTTGGTAACTACCCTAACAATATTGGTATATCTATATATTCTCGACAAAGCGAGACATACATCCCTGCATGATTCTCGAGTCAATTTGTCCCTACGTCCCGCATAAGCAGAATCTGTCCTAAAAGAAAATTATCCAGTGACCAAAGACGTATCTACGTCCAAGCTAGTGCTTTGTTGCAATTGCATTTCTTTAGAGTGCCAACAAACACGAAAGTTTTTAACTAATTTACTGAAAAGTAACTACAACAAATTAGGGGCGCGAATTGCTTAAAGCCAAATGCTATGAGTAATATTCTCGTATACATATGTGCAATTAAAAATTATCAGGGCTGTAATGCCGTGACATGTTTAATTAAAAATATATCCACAAAATGGAAATACCAATCGTCAATGCTTAGATTTGTTGTACTTACTCATTCAAATTGTTATCAAATGATGCTTACGACGTTTAGCTAGACCCTGGAATATTATAATAATGTGAACGAGATCATTGATAACAATTAAACAATACTTGATGGTTTACTGACCTGCGGAGTGAACCGACGACAGTCCAGACTATACCTATATTCGAAAATTTTTTAAATAACTATACTGGAACACTGGCCGAATTTTATATTGGAAATCAAGCTATCATAATTTGTCAAAACATGTCACAAAAAAATAATGTTTATATATAGGAAGGTATATTAACTTTGTCATTCATTTGTAACGCCAAGACGGAGTCACGAGTCACCGGAGACGCAAAAAATATATTCTGAATCCGGATCAAATACTGAACCGATTTAGCCATGTCCGTTTGTCTATCCATCACTGTGTCTGTTGAAAACGAGATAGCGTCCAAAAGAATCGACCTAGGCGAATGAGATTTTGTGAGAGGACTTCTTTTGTACTGAATAGAAAACCAAATGTATAATTCGCGTACCTATACTTCTATTTCGTTCCGCTCCAACAGAGAAAACGACACACCGAAGATCCACAACCCTATGGCAGAACAGTCGTCACGAACAATCATTGCTGATATTTTTCGATTTTATTAAATAAATGTAATGTTCGATTTTGGTCTGTAGCTTATCTTCAGAATGAAGACGAAATTATGTTTTATAGCTGAAAGTATATAAGAAAGTATTTGGTCTCTTAGGATAAGAATATAGGGTGTGGCGGCTGATGGTGAGAAAAGGACTGCATATAGTTTAAACGCCCAGAGTTCAAGAAGCCATCAGACAGAAGAAAAAAACTTTCAAGGTTTGGATTCACTTGGGAGACTCATCTTCTCGAAACCGGTACATTGAGGCGCGAAAAACTTGCAAATTGGCTGTTAAAGCAGCCAAAAATTAATCTTGGAAGCAGTTCGGCGAGAATTTAGACCGTGATCACAGATCTGAAAGCAAGGTGTTCTGGCAGACTATCCACCGTTTTAGAGGAAGGAAGTGAAATATTTTTAAATAAGTCAAATCCAAAGATGGTACACCAATGAGGAGGACATCTTGCGCAGATGGAGCCGGCACTTTTCTGAATTGCTCAATCCAATTCAGGGCATTGAGGATGACAGGCCCTTCGCTTTAAGCAGAGTCGAAAATAGTCCCACGATGGAAAAAGTCACTTTTGCGATCAAATCGCTAAAAGCTGGCAAATCTGCAGGAGTGGATGAAATCCGGCCAGAAATGTTCAAGGCGTTAGGTGAAGAGGGAGTTAAATGGCTCTCTCGTGTCATTAAAGTGGCATAGAATAGAAATGCGGCGAATCTCCAAACGATTGGCAGATTGGGGTGAATTGCGTCCCTTTTCAAGAAAGGGGGTAAAAGGGATTGCTCCAATTACAGGGGTATATCTCTTCTAAGTATCCCCTGAAAAGTCTTTGCCAAGGTGCTGGAAATGCGTTGCAGAGCTGTGGTGGAGTCACCTTAGGTTCTTTTAGACTGAACTTCAACGCGCCCTCGATCGGTTTCGGTTTGTTACCGTTTGCGTTAAAGCAAAGATGAAGGTAAACGTGAACAAATCTGAAGTGAAGGAATGAGCAATGCTGATAAGTTTTTCTGTCAGGTAAGGCTGGATCAGTTTTGAGACAACTTGGTCATTCTTTTATTAGGAGGACTGAACTGGGTGTCAAAGCTAAGTTGTCAGTCTTTAATTCAGTGTTTATTCCAACTCTTACCTATAGTCATAAGGTTTGAGTAATGACCGAAAGAATAATTTGGAGCTTATTCTTTCTAAGATTCCTTCGTTGTATTGCTGGTGTGACCCGTAGAGATCGCATTAGAAATACCAGAATACAGCTGTATGTGGTACCTTTTGGAGAAGAAAATAATGAATAGGAAAAAAGAGCCCAGAAACTGTGGTAATAAATGCTGAAGCTTTTAATATTCCATAAAACATTCTTTCCATAAAAAACTTCACAATTTAAATTGTGTACAGCCGTTAAAAAAAAAAATAAAACCCTGCCAAACTTCCAAAGAACGAAAAAGTTTCGCGCGACTCAATCGTGCACCTTATTTCTATTTATTCTCCCGATGATGATTGATCTAAACTGTAGTGTTTTCACGGTTGAATGGTTTTTGTTTAGAAGTTAATTTTGGAAAATCGACAATAAGTAGTAAATGCATACATTTACAATTCTGTTACAATGGGACAACGAGGTCGTTGAAGCTTGTATCCAAGGTGCATTTGACATTCGTGCTAAATTATTTTTGCAAAGAGGGGTGCACTGAAATCAGAAACCATAGAGATGTGTATATGTATACCTATGTGTCAATGGATGATACGAATAAAGTCAGTCGTCTACTATCTAGGGCTCGGTATAAGGGATGGAAATCTGATAATCTAGATTTTCCATGTAGGTAGACCACAATGTCTGACAATAACAATGTGTGCAAAAAACAAATGTGCAATTTTTGTATTAGGTAAAACGTGTGCCACAAACGACGATATAGTTAAACAATATCTATATCTGTTAAAAACAAATACGTTCAGATCTAATGACAATGACAAATGACATAGTTTCTCGGCCCTAGCGAGGTATCCGTCGGAACGGAAAATTCTCCGATTTCTTACGAATCGGAGGATTTTTGCTTCGAGGTATACTTCGGAAGACCTTTTCGGAACTTTATTCCAACAAATATGCAACCACGTACACTGGCGTTTTGCGTTTCAGTGCGATCAAGTGCGTTTTAACAGATATTTTTGACAGCTTCATACGAAGTTTCCTCCGATATGCTCCGACAGAAATTTGGTTGCGGAATTTGTTTACGATTTGTTGATAAATGAAAGCAATAAAGAAAAAAACTTTTAACAAAGTAATTGGTTGTATTTTTTGCTTAAATTTGTGTTTCCAGATCAAAAACAAATGAAAAAACAAGCACTAAATTGGAAAACTCCGATGTACCACGAAACAACATCATGTCAAATCAATGCATTGCCGCATTTTAATTATTCTTTCCGAAGGCGGATACCTCGAATGTAATTTGAGTCTCCGACGGAATATGCGTTGCGGAGAATTCTCCGTTCCGACGGATACCTCGCTAGGGCCGTCTATCTCGGTTTCTATAGCATTCACTGGTCACACGAACAAAAAATAGAAGTTGCCCCAATTACTTTGTAGTTGACAGCTCTGAGTTCACATATTAAATATGCACTGTCCCTTATTTCACAAAGTTTCGCCTAGATTTGAGGAGCTAAGTACTGATTGGCCTCTGGCCACCCTTTGGCTATCCATTCCCTATACGTAGAATTCGAATTCGAAATTAGAATTAACGACCATTCACATGAGAGAGACTAACAACCAACGAACGAAACAATATTCGCAAGTTTTGGCAGTCCGTTTATATGAACACTTTTCTAGTTTGCGGCAGTCCGCGAATTTCAACCATCAGTTTCTACCCGCAATTTCTAGTTGCTGGTTAAATTCGAACGAATGTTTTATTCGCTAGATAGTGGAACGCGAATCAAATGATGTGGATTGCGAATAAAATTTAAAAAATTCGCGCCACAATGGTGTTTTCCTTCGAGCCAAAAAGTTTGGAATTTGAAATTGCGTTATTTAAACTGTTTATAAACTTGTTTTCTTAATACCTGCATTTTGATGGGATAATTAATTATCCTCCTCTTGGAACAATAAAATGTGAAATTTTCTGTTTATAAATGCATAAAAAGTGGTTTGTTCGGATTTCATCAATTCGTTCGTTCGCTCCCATGTGAATGGTCGTTTAAAATCACCCATAATCAATTCAAATGTGGAATTGAATACGCCCAAACCATTTAATCCCACACCTTAAATATTTTTTTTTTTTAAATGTCACTTACCTGTTCTTATCCTCACATCCAGCTGGTACCTCATCGGCCCTCGCAATGATTTGTGGTACATCCCTATACTCCTCCCATATGCTTGATTTCTTCTCTACATACTTTGCCAGCTCATGCGTTCCCATCACATTATGCCTCAATGAAGGATCATCAAAAGCGACATTTCCATACGACCGCTTCGATGCTCTTAATGTAGCTCCTTTCCGGCGAACACTATTGTACACAGACACATTATCCAAACTATACGCATCCAAGCTGACGGGTCGACATCTCTGCCCGTATGACATCTGCTTCTGTCTCTTCCGCATGACGTACAAAAACGCAACCAACAAGATGAGCGCCACTATCCCCACGGTACTCACTGAAATGGCAATTATAACATTGACATCAGTCTCCTGTCCATCTGGTGGGTCCATTGGTTCACCACCACCACCACCAGTACCGGCACCTAGCTCGCCGGACATTGTGGTGACATCTACTACCAATTTTGGAACATGGAACCCACTATCGATTGTCGGTACAATCGAGTAGACATCTTCTTTTTTGGTCGATATCGATTGCAATGTTGACGTTGAATCATCGTACACTGGTGTTGTGGTCGTCGACGTCGTTGAAGTGGAATCCATTTCTCCTCCTCTTCCAGTTGATTGCATTCTCATGGTCTCTTGACTACTTTCTGTTGTTGTTGTCGTCGGCTTAGTTGTTGTTGTAGTAGTGGTAGTCGTCGTTGTAGTTGATGCCACCCCCGCGTGCAATGGATCGATGACATTACTCTCAATTGACGTTTCGGCTGTATCCGAGATTTTTCGTATCGAATCCAAGTCTTCTGTTGTTGACGGGCTACTACTACTACTTGTGGTGATAATGGGTATTGCTGTGGACGTAGCTGCAAATTTAAATGTACTAGCAACAGTTGTTGACGGTTGCGGAGTTGCAGTTTCGTACGCGTTACTATAATCAAAAATCGATGCGGTTGTGACGTCAAAATCTACGTCTACTCTATCGACTTCCGTTGGCGTCGTTATTTCAGCGCTACTCAATGACCAGTTTGGCGCGACGCGTGTGGAAGCCTCGGAAGCTTCTATAGAACTGTTGTCAGTGAATTGTGTAGCCGTTTTGTTCACTACCTCGTAGTTGTTGTAATTGTTGGCGTTTTGTGTCATCGCATCGTTGCTGATTATTGCGGGCGTGTGTGCTTCGGTCGTTTGTGTTTCGGTCGTTGCTGCCATAACAGTAACAGCTGGTGTTTCTGTTGTAGTTGTGGTTGTTGTTGTTGTTGTCGTTGCTGGATCTACTGTTGCTGCTGGTAATGATTGTGGCGGTGTGGGTGTGGATGCCATATTCGGGGGTTCATTTGTTCTGTCATCCATATTAAATGCAATAATTGATGGTGCGCTCGTCGTTGTTGTTGTCACTGTTGTAGATGTCAAAAATGGCATCGATGTAGTGAAATCTATTGCTGATAATGTTGATGTTGAAAACGTGCTGGTATTTTCTACTTCAGTCGTTTCACCATTGACAGGTGAATTGGTTGTTTCACTTTTCATTGTAGTCACCAAATCGGGAATAGGGGTTGTAGTTGTGATTGTGGTTGTGGTCGGTAGGGGTGGTTTTTCTTCAACACTATCGGGATCAACTTGATTGTCCTCAATGTAGGCATCATCATGACCCTTCAAAAGAATGAGGGAGGCTTTGCTTGTTGCAGGAACATCTTCGGTGTGAGACAACGATGTGTCATCAAATCGGTCGGAGGTATTTTCGTCCTCTAAACTCGTTGTCGTCTCTAGCCTAAGTGAAGTCTTTGTATCGACTTCATTTTCTCCTAGTAGGGTTGTGGTTTCTCGATTCTCAATTCTATCTGTCGAATTGACAACTTCAGTAGTGACATCTGATTGTGGTTTTGTGGTTAACATTTCTACTTCATTTTCATGAATAGTTTTCATTTCTGTTGTTGTTTTTGTTGTGGGAACATCAGTAGTGGTGGATTTTACAGTAGTTTCCGACTCCATTCCCTCAGAAGTCATAACGCGACTCCAATCAAGAAGGCTTTTTGTAACCATGGAGGTATTGACAGCTTTTTCGTCCGAAGTTTCAAGGCTGTTTGGAAGTTCTGAAGACTTAAATCTTCCAGCGGCTTTCAAGCCAGCCAATGCCCAAACGTCACTGGTATTTGGTAGACGGAGTTCATTTACAGAGCTGTAGTTATCATCGATGAATTTTCCACGTTTCTCAGCTGACGTTGGCGTGGAATTTTTAATTTCTTGACTCAGTAACGGATCTTGAAGTAGGGTACTTGCATAGAAAGTTGTTTGAATGGGATTTTCATCCGAACCCTCTGTGGATGTCAAGATAACAGTTGTTTCGTCAGATTTGACCGTTGATGTAAATGGTTTAGTTTCATCTGTCAGATTTAGGTTTTCTGTAAACAATCCAGTTGATACTTTCATTGTAGTCTCATCTGTCAAACCATCATGCACTTTTGCAGCTTGCGTCGTTGAAAAGACAGGCACATTTGACTGCTCTGTAGACTGTGTTAGAATTTGTGCTTCAGATAAACTTTCGCCGTCATTTGGCTTGAGAGCTGACAAAGTTGTACCTTCAACGGTTGTTTTTACTTCGGTCTTTGCGATTTTTTCAACATTTGTGAAAACCGTAGTCGAAGCGACTGTTACTTGAGATGTAGACTCATCAGCTGTCACTTGCTTCTCAGTAGTTGCTTCGTTTATTTTGACAGATGGATGGGCAACCGTCACTTGAGATATGGATCCATCGCCTGTCACATGCTTCTCCGTAGCTGCTTCGTCTATTTTGACAGATGGGTGGGTAACAGTCACTTGAGATGTGGATCCGCCATCTGTCACTTGCTCTTTAGCAACTTCTTCTTCTATTTTGACAGATGGATGGGCAACTGTCGCTTGATATATGAATCCATTATCTGTCACTTGCTCTTCAGCAACTGCTTCGTTGATTTTGACGGATGGATATGTTGTACTTGCAGTTGTGTCTTCTTTTATTATTAGGGTTTCATTCACAGTAGTGACATTTAATGGTGTTGTTTCAGCAGCTTTAGTTGTCGACTGAGGAGAGACATTATCTGTGGTATATATTTCCTCTTTCAATCCGTTTCCTATATCTGTTGCAGCTTTCAAGGTTGACAGACTTGCAGTGGTTTGATCAGCTATAGACGCTTCGTCATTAAAGTTATTTTTAACAACCGAGACCACTGTAGTTCTTTCATCGACGTTTTTAGCAGGATCCACTTTATCTCTACCTTCGTTAAAAGAAGGCGATTCTAATCCATTTGAGCCAAAGCCCACCGTATTCTCGTCAACAGTGAAACCTGTCAATGTTGTATCTTCCTTCCTGCCTTGACTAAAATTTGCTCCTGTCACATCTGTCAACGGTTTTACCGTTGAACCGCTAGATGGTGTTCCAAACAACGACGAAGTTCCCACATCCTCTTCCGCAGTGGCTGTTGCCGAATCGACTTCATTATTAGAAGTGCCTGTCACATTGGTTGCTATTTCCCGTTTATCTCTTCTAATGACAGCGGCATTTAATAATGTGACATTAAGCAGCAATTGAACGGCAAAGAACACATAGAGAAGGTATTTTAAAGATTGTGGCATAGTTAACCGCTTCAATAAAAGATCGAAACGATATGGTAAAAAGATGAAAGAGGTTTCTATAGAATAAATGCACTTGAATGATTATTGTCTTGGATTACACTGGAATGAACACGAATTAGCCATTCGAAGGTATAGTTAGCTTAGTTCCTTTGATTTGTTAGGTAGTGCTTTTGTGTGGTCAGTTGCGCACCATGAAGCCATTTTCTTTTTGAACTTCAATAAACCTGTAACGAAATGAAAAGAAATATTTAAAATAATTTTCATAATTTGGAGCTGTAGTTGTTGTATAAAAGAAAGTAATTTATATACGCATCATCAGTTGCTCATAGGACAGTAAATTAATTGATAAACTAACAATTTTCGTAGTGAAGCAACGTTCTTGCAAATGTCAGTAGATGTATTCAAATCAAACGTGGTAACTGTCAAAATGTAATTCTTAAAAGTGGAAAAGTGTGGACTGGCGGGTCTATTCAGTTCAGAATAATAGGTTACCATTGACTATGGCAGTAGATCCTGCAATCAACAAATCTACTACACTTCACGTTTTACTCCAGACTCTGAATTTATTGCAAAGTACTGAGCGGATCTATTTTCAAAAAGGAGCTGTGCATTTTTATATTTCATTTGCGAAGACGCGTCTTGTTGCCTACAAATAAACATTATGGTAAACAAATAAAGGCTACCCGTCACTGTCAATGAAGCATAAAAATACAAAACAAAATGGTTAAGTTGAAATAAATCCCAATGGATGGAACTATAAAAGGTTTTCATTGCAGTAATCCAGCTTAAGCCAATATGAGATTACAATTTGTGTCGTGACTTTTAAAAGATTAGTGACGTTTGATTGAACTTAAGTTGATTTTCATCCATTTTTGACACAAACTTAAGTCAACATAATCCTATAATAGTTGTTCCTTAAGATAATATTAGCTGTGGATATGCAAACACAAATGAGTGACAGATTATGATTAGAGTGAGAAGGAGAAAAAATGTTTCTTAAAAACTGAGTGCAGTGGAGCTGCTCTGTGGTTAGTGTGCAGGACTAATGATCAAGGGTCTCCAATACTACCAGGTACCTATGAAAAAAATACAAATTACCTACATAGAGGGTTTCCTCTTCCAAGGCGTTGATGGTCGTGGGCTTGTTTGCATAGACCTTTGGCTTTAAAAACTCCAAAGAAAAAAATCCAATAGCGTTAAATCGTAAGATGAAAATGAGCTCCATCACTGAAGATGATTGTTCGAAAAATCAGCATCCACTTGTTGTTGTTCCAAAATCCATTTAAAGAACTCTCTTCGCGCTGCATGGTCAGTAGTCTTTAGTTCTTGAGTCAATTGAACTTTGTAAGCATGAGAATTCGCTGTAGAGAGCTTCTCGAAATGCCCAATTCTTGACTACGGTGCCGAACTGATGTTCCTGGACTGTCAGAAGTACTGTCGCGAACTGCTTCGATGTTTCCTGTTGAACGACTTGTGGCAGGGCACCCTGAGTGTTTAAGATCACTAATTGATCCAGTCTCTCTGAATTTTTCAATTATACTGTAGCTGACAAACCTTCATTATTTTTTAAATATTGCCCAACAATGAAGATGCGTTGTTCTTTCGTATTGCGTTCCATTTTTATGAACCTCGAATTATCAGCTGTCACATTGTTATCTTTTTTTTCGTTGGCATCACTCTACTATTAAATGGGGCAGAATTCAAATTATGGAACTTATACCCTTTATTAAGTCTTTTTTGCAATGCGAATATCTGACAAACACCAAAGAGTATAACTGTCCTGAGAATGCTTCATAATTATTCAGCCTCCATTTATCAGGCTTAATACAAAAGTTGTCATCCGATTTTCTTGGCTGTATTTTTTTTTTAATTAAAACTTTGGTTCTGCTTTTGGATTATGTTCTTTTGATGTCGAATTTTTGTTAATGATAACGGCTAAGTGGCCGCCGGCGCCGTCAGAATTGATGTGCAGCCAGGCCCGATTTATGGCCTGAACTTCCGACGATAGGTCCTCGAATTTTTGACGGATATTTTCTTTAAGAGCTTTAAGAGTCTGAGGCTTGTTGACATAAACTCGTGACTTAAAAAAAAAACACAATAAGTAGTCATAAAGGGTTAAATTAGTGTAAATCGTCAAAACGAGAGATTAGGAATGAAACCCCCAGAATTTCGGTTTTGGCGAATGCAGTATGCTGTATGCCGTATATGCGCCGTTGCTCCATTCTTTTGGAGTTGGAACGACATGTTCTCCAGTCCCTATTCGTCTAATTGTGAAAGAATAAAGTCGTTGCGCATGGCTCTGTAGCGTGGAACATCGTCTAGTCAATACTCCGGGGTCCTATGCGACGTCTTCAGCCACAACTGCGGCTTTTCTGGGGCCCGCCAGACCTGGCAGCCCCTCCTGTTATGCCATACTCTTCTAGACAAGCGGCTAAACATGCGTCGTAGTGTTTGTCCAGTCAATGTCGGACGATCGGGAAATTTGCGCCAATAGCAACGACAAACTATGAGGCAAAAAAAATCCAAACTGTTACTCCGCGTTCTTTAGGAGTACATACAGCGTCATGTCTTATTGACGTGTACAGGGTGGGCCATCTAGTGGTTTCTTTTTAAATCATAGGTTATTTTGACATTGACAGCTGTTTCCCGCTCGAAATATTGATTTAAAGTCACTATCATAACTCCGCGGAACGAAATGAGTCGCTTTACTCTTGAACTTGAAAACTTATTTCCAAAGTGGGTGCTGCTGTGTAGCCCAAACAGTGCGTTTTTTTTAAAAGAAGTTTGAGCCGAAAAGAAGCACCCACCGCGCCCGCTGTACGCAAGTTTGTGTAAAAAGTTCGTGAGACTGGTATGCTAGTGGACAACACTCATGGTCCACGTCGTCGTACGGTGCGTACAGACAGAGAGTGACAGTTTGATGCGGATTGTGGAATTCTGGCATCATTGGACCATTTTCTTCGAAAATGAGGCTGGAAACAACTTTTCAGTCAACGGTGGGCGTTACAGAGCCATGTTAACCGATTTTTTTTACTGAAATTTAAGACATGGACGTTGTGTTCCATAATTAATGGGAATGTTTGCTCTTTCTAATAAAGCCATAACACATGAAAAAAAATTATTTTGATAATTTTATTGCATTTTTAAAAAGAAACTTGTATTTGGAACACTGTTTATTTCGTATCTATTTACTTCACAAATGTCAAAGTAGAATTGACATTTTCCGCCATTTGCAAAAACTATAGCATCTTCCGATAAGGTGATCACTTTATAGGCTTGTACAAGGTAAAATTAACAGAAATTCAGAATAAAAACTAAGATGTTTTGACACAATCATCAAAATAAATGTTTGCTCGCACAATGACAGCGCTGCTCACAACAAAAATCAACAGTCGTTATAAGTTAGCTCTCGATACTCAATCGAGCCAAGTTTCTTTTTCACCGTCTTCATTGCAGGATAAACTGTCTAACTGTTGACAGAGGACCCCTTTAAAACTATTCAAATAAAAAAAACCCCTTCATTGAACTGCCAAAATGTTAACACAATTCGCAAATGCAAGTGACACTTAAATTCCCATAACCCGGTGCAATTATGCAGTTGCGTGACCTGAACTGCACTAAAGCATTAGACTTTTACCCATCAGCAATCACCTACCTAAAAGCCGATGGTAATAATCACTCCCCATCCCCATCAGCAAAACACCAATGACAACGATAGTTACAATTACAATACAGCAAGTTAAGTGCACTATAATGGTATGGTTCTCTCTGTTATTTGGTAGTAGGAAATCTTTTTTCCATTTCACATTTCCACATTGGATTCGATTCAAATCACAACAATTACCATCTAATAACCCCCAGCACCAGTACCAGCCCAGCACACTAACTAAAGGTCTTACGTCAGGCTAATATGCCATTCAGCTGGCGTAACCATGGACATGAGGGCACCATAATCGGTGAGCATGAGCATAACAAATGAAAGGGAAACGAAGGGAAGCCCAGCAAAGGTAATGATTCCTTCTGCTCTGCTCAATTTTAGTTCAGTAGTTGTCTAACTTTAATTTTCCGCTAGGCTACAGAAACCACAAGAGTTATTCTACAAAGAATGAGATAAATTACAAATACGTGCTTGATGTTCGTTGCAGGAGATTAGAAAGTTAGCTCAGTAATATCCATTTTTCTTTTTGTTGGTTCTTTTTTTAGATTTCGTCAACATGTTTGGCAATCTCAGTTTGAAATAAAAATTCCATTTTAGGTTCAAGTACAATATTCTGATTATATAGTTAATTATCTATCGCATTTGTGCTTGAATCGAGTTGATAAGATAACGCTAGCAAGAGCACAATGTCATCGTACACAGTCTGCAGAGCGAAGAGGTAATAAATTTCTATATGCTGTCGTTACGTTACGATTTTACGAATGTACACTAGCGATCACTAGGATGAGGCCATACATTTTGCAATCGATTTTCACTCTTTATCCCTGTTGGAAATTTTGTACCCGGAAACGTTGACTAGTGATAGTGATATTTATTTATTTCATTCAACATATCAATTCGATTAGAAATACAGATACATAATATAATATAACGATAATACATAAGATATAAAGTATGTATACAATTGTTTAAATATTTTAATTCTTTTAGGTACATAATCTTAGTATAAAGTTCATTGTGATACTAGATACAATTTTTAATATTACCGAAATCTTGGAGTAATAATCAACGAAATATTGAAATAATAATAGTACACTTTGTGGTATAATGCAACCAGTAGCAAGTGTGCAACTATTAAAAATATTAACAAATGAAAAAAAAGCCGAAAAGGAAAAGAGAACGCGAAAAACAGCGAAGTGAAAAATATATTTTTTTTTTTTTTTTTTTTTTTTTGACGAAGAGTATGAAATGCGTATAGGTACGAAGACATCGTAAGTAAGCGGTATGAAGTGTAAAAAAGTAGATACTATGTCAAGTTATTACTTGAAGTAGAGTTTCAACATCAGATAGTGAAAGTAACCAGTCTTTGAGTTTTTTTAAGAATTGATTTCTATGTGTTACGAGATTGGATACATCAGGCGGCAATTTGTTAAAAATGTAAGGTGCAATGTTTGTCAGAAAACGTCGACTGTGCTCTTTATTAACTCTAGGAACATCCATTTCATGCCCATTTCTCAACGAATACGCTCCATTTCTTCTAAAATGAATATTTCCACTTCTGACATAAAAAACTTTTAGCGCTTTAAAGATAAAGAGATACCGAAGTGGAAGTATTTTCACTGATTGAAAAAGGGGCAACGAGGGCTCAAATCTATTTTTAAACAACATTAACCGAATTATTTTTTTCTGTGCTATTATAATAGGTCTGAGGTAGCTTATAAAGGCACAGCCCCAACATGCCAGACCATACTCTAGCCTAGATTGAACTAATGCATAGTAGATTGTGGAGAGTAGACTATGTGGAACAAGCTTTCTCAAGTGATATATATTGTTTAGCGATATATATAATATTCTTTTTAGTGACATTATATGCGATTTCCAATTTAATTTATTGTCTATTGTGACGCCAAGATACTTAAACTCTTTTACGAACTCAAAAATAAAGCATTTGTTTGTGCAGTTCACCTTGTCGCAGTTAATATGATGAGAGGTTATGCCCTCAACCACTATATTCGGGTTAGAAAAAGAAAAACACATTGCTTTAGACTTCGTACTAAGTATAAGTTGGTGATAATTAAGCCATATGCTTAGCAAACATTGGTCTGAATTCATTTGATTTCGGATAGTTATCAAAGAAATTTCGGTGTATGAGAGTGCAAGATCGTCAGCATAGCCAACTAAATGTCCTTTCACAGGTAGGCTAAATATTGAATTTATATAAACAAGGAAAAGTATTGGTCCTAGAACTGATCCCTGTGGAACACCAGTGTTCGAACACGCCTCTTCCCTGCTTAAGAAACCATTTACCCTTACTCGCTGTTTTCTATTTAGTAAGTAGGTCTTAAACCATTCAATTATATTGCCTCTAAAACCAGCATTACATAGCTTCTGCAGTAGTATTTCATGGTTAACCAAGTCAAAGGCTTTTGTGAGATCCAGGAATATACCGACTGTTTTTTGATTATTATCTAATCCTTTGTATATTCTACTCAAAAAATCAACTATTGCATCTTCAGTGCACTTGCCTTTTCTAAAGCCAAATTGGGACTTATTCAAAAATTTAGTTTTTTCAAAAAAGTTGAGCATTTTACTAACTATGATTTTCTCAAATATCTTAGAGAAAGCTGATAACAGGGATATTGGCCTGTAGTTGTTAGGATCACTCGCGTCTCCTTTCTTAAAAATTGGAATAATTAAAGAAGTCTTAAGGCACTCAGGAAATACTCCGCACTGGAAACTTTGATTGACAATGTGTGTTAATGGATTCAGAATTGACTTTCCTATTTTCTTAACCACCACATTGCTGATACCATCTATCCCACATGAGTTTTTAGATTTCAAACTGTTAATGAAAGCTAGAAGTTCTGAATTACTAACGGGTCCGAAGTAAAAAGAGTGTGAAATTGTTTTATCAAGCAGAAGTCTCCTATTGTTGTCATTTAATTGAATACACACATCTGGTTTACATTTTTCGGCGACATTTTTAAAGAAAATGTTCATTTCGTTTGCTAAATCCACGTCACTAGTTGCAATTTTATCGCCTAATCTAAGAACCTTTAAATCTGACTGATTTTTTTCTCTTCCTAATATATTATTGACAATACGCCATTGTTTCTTAGGATTATGCCGATGTTCCGCAAATGCGTTGCTATAATATTCCACTTTTTGTCTATTTATGCTGTTGCGTACATTAGTTTGTAACTCTTTATATGCCTTTTTAATTGATGGCTGGTTCAACCTGCTCTTATTTTTTGAATAAAATTTATTTTTTTGCTCTATTTCTTTACAAATTCCTTCAGTGATCCAGGGCTTAATTGTGTTGAGCTTTTTTCTTTTCTTTAAATGTTTGCAGTCATTTATGTAACTTTTAAGTTTTTCTAAGAAAACTGAGAAGGCACTAGAAGGGCAGTCAGAACTATACACAGAATCCCACTGTTCTAAAGATAGGCACTGATTCAGTTTGGGAAAATCAATTCTAAGGGTTTCTTCTTTGCGACCAACAAGAGATTGGTTTGTAGTCCTGTCAGAAGCGTTATTATATATATTTTTTAAAGCAATACCAATAGAGTGGTGGTCAGTTATACCTAGTTGCAAGATATACGGTTGGATGCTGGTAAAATCGCTGGTTTTAAGAAAGAAGTGGTCTATGCATGATTTTGTCGTATCACTTATTCTCGTTGGGAGATTTATGAGCGACCGATAGCCTAATGATGAGACCAGAAGCATATAGTCATCACATTCTTTTGGTAGATTAAGTATGTCGATATTTATGTCCCCCACTAAGCAGACATTCGTACAATTAACAGAGCACAGTAAACCTTCAAGATCGTTAAGAAAAATATTGCTATGCACAAATTGCAGTCGATATACACAAACAAAAGTTACTGACAAATTCTTACCCAATTTTAATTTTATAACAACACAATCAGCACTTTCAATATTTGGTGTAAATGAGTCCTCTACTTCAAGATCACTTTTAACAAAAACAATCGTGCCTCCCGATGGATACTTTTCATTACAGTTTGGATACGCAAGATAGCCCGGCAAGGAAAAATTTGTAACTTCGTGATTAAAAATCCAGATCTCTGTTAAAACAATAATTTGAGGTAGAGTATCAAAGCAATTTTCTAGATGAGCACAGAAATTATCAAAATTCATCCTCATACTTCTTATATTTTGATGCACAATTGTCAAGTCTGAAATCGAACTACAAAAATTAGAACCAACATACACTTCATTACAGTCATTCACACAATTTGGATCACAGAGGTCATTTAAGTTTTGCAACATATTTATATTTTAAGTACAATTAAAAAAAGAGTCTATAACTGCTTAAGATCTTCTACACTCCTGATATGTTTGACCTCAGTTCCGGTTGATCGCCTCATCATGATTTGTCTGCGTCGCACCCAGAGAAACTCATAATTGTGTTGCTTTTTTGCCAGTTTAGCTTCCTTTAGAAGATATTTCATCTCCCCAGGTAACCAGTCATTTATGAAAATATTTCCCTTAGCAGAGGGCATGATCATATTAGCTTTGATTGGTTTCCTATTAGCATATAACTTGGTAAGAATTTTCTCCTTCGTACATGTTCGCAGTGTCTTCAGTACCAGCACATCAGTATCAGAAAGTTTTCCGTTTACTCTTCGTTTTTTTCTGTAGCAGAGGTCAATTTCTTCGTTGGATATCTGCAATCCTAATCCAGTGGACATGATTTGTACAGCTGTATCAATAACACATTCGTTGTTGACAACAGGTACGTTGCGGATCTCCAAATAGTTGGCGTGAATCAACCACTCTGCATTGCTAAGACGCTCTTTGCATTCATTTAGCTGTAATTTCATATTTTCGTTTTCCTTTTTCATTTCATTCGCAATTTTTGCCGACTCTTCCAATGCAATGAGACGGTTGTTCATTGCATTAAGTGTTGTTTCGGTAGATGAAAGTGTTTTTCTCAGCTCGATGATTTGGTCGTAGACTTGTTGTAGAGTGATGCTTGCGGAGTCGCTTTTTTTTGTCGGTGTCGATGACAAAGATAACCTCCCCGTATCATTGCGCCTTTTTTGAGTGCAAATTGAACAATTCCACGCTTTTTTACTTTTTGCGAGATATTCAATATCAGTTGGATTTAATTTCGCGCACTCTGCATGCAATAAATCATTACACTCATTGCAATTTATTTTACTTGATTCCCTTCCGATCTTGCTTTTACACACTGAACAACTCGACATTTTTTCGTCTTTCCTTTTTGGCGGCTAAAATCTGACTACCTGTGAGCAGGTATATATTTTCCCAACAGTAAGTCATAAGATTAAAGGGTAAATAAGAAAAGACTCGCGGCTGGAATTTCCCAAGACTACTACCTATACTACTTGAAAAGCGTATAAAAAGATGCGCCACTAGGATGAGGCCATTGCGAATATTTCGTTGCAGGAGTTCACATCAGCGATTTCTTTAAAATGTTGGTTAAGAATATTTAAAAAAGCTTTGAAAAGAACTGTTTTTATTTAGTTTAAAAAAATGGGTTCCAGAATAGATATTTTCAAGGAGTTAGGACTCTCAGGTCGAGAAATTGCAAGGAGGCAAGTTTCTTTTAGAAAATACAATAAAATGAACAAATTTAAATTTTTCCAATGTTTTATGGCTTTATTTAGGAAGAGTAATTTATCCCATTAATTATGGAACACAACACAACGTCGTTCAAGTGGCTGCCTCTGCTGGCTTCGCAGTAGCGCATTTTATCACTCCAATTTTCCAAGACCTTGTTGTTTCAGGCTGTAGCTCACGGATTGCCTGGATGATATTGGCCTTAAGTGCTTTAATTTTTTCCGGATTGTTGGCATAGAATCGGTTCTTCACGGTTCCCCACTAGAAAAAATTCAAGGGGTCAAATCGCAGCTCCGAGGCGGCCAATTGACATCGCTAAGACGGCTGATAACACGATTTGAGAACTTGGTGCGCAAAAGATCGATTATGGCATGAGCTGTGTGGAATCGCGCGCCATGCTGCATAAACCAGAGGTCGTCCAAATATATGTCTTGTAGTAAAAAAAGTCAGTTAACATGACTCTGTAACAACCCACCGTTGAGCGAAACGTTGTTCCCATCCTCATTTTCGAAGAAAATCTATGACGAGTTGATGTTCGTGAATTGAGTCTCACACTCTCGACTACACCAGCCATATTCTCATCTGCGCGCAACGGAGATCATGAGTGTTGTCCTCTAGCATACCAGTCTCACGAACTTTTTGCTCAAATTTGCATACAGCAGCGGGAGCGGTGGGCGCTTCATTTCGACCAAAACTTATTTTCAAAAAACGCGGTGTTTGGGCTACACAGCACTCATTTTGGAAATAAGTTTTCAATATTTCCCAACGTTGTTCAAGCGTAAAGCGACTCATTTCGTTCCGCGGAGGTATGATACTGACTTTCTGTCAGTGTCAAAATAACCTATGATTTAAAAAGAAACCACTAGATGGCCCACCCTTTAGAAGTAAGACTGTTGTAAACAATTATCTTGCGGATCCACAACACTATGGGAAAAATCAAAAAGGACGCTCGGCAGAAGCAACAACATTGCGACAAAGGCGGTTAATTTAAGGGCCTGTCTTAAAATTCTACTCTACCAGCGACTAAAATAAGAGCGAACAGTAGAGTATCAGCCAGCATAGCAACGGTCCGAAGGATAATACTAGTGGTACTATACAGAGAAGAAAACTTAAAAATGAACCTGAAAAAGTTTAACCTTGACGGCCGCGATGCGATGCTTTTATCTTTTATTTCCACGATCTGAGAAAGGAGGAGCTTATTTTGGGAAGACATCAGGTGTAATGGCGTGGGGAGCTATTACCTACTATGACAATAGAGTAAAAGTTTTTGCCCACAACAATGAACGGAAACAACTACAAATGTTTGCTGGAACGGTCATTTCCAAAAGTGAAAAACATTTCGGACCCCTGCCTTGGATATTCCAACAAGACAATGCCCCAATCTAGACTTTCGGGATTGTAAGAAGTTTAATTCAATCAGAAGACGTGGAACTTATGCCATGGCCGCCGCCATTGCAGACAAATTGAAGACAAGGATACTTAAGAGGCGGCTCTCAGATTGAGGCAAAAAGGAATAAGAAACTATAGTTGCTATTTGAATGTTGACTCAATGTGATAGCCGACTAAATCGAAGCTATTCGTGGTGCCTGGGCCCAAATTTCTCTTAATTATTTAAAAAAAAAAAACTGTATGATTCTATTCCAAACCGTCTTATAGAGGTTATATCGAAAAATGGCGCGTATACCCATTATTAATGTAGAAAAACATAATAAATAAATGTTTTAAATCCATAAAATGTATTTTATTCATTTTTTACTTTCTTTCGAAGATTTTGCATGTGGCCTTCGTAGTGTTTGCCAGTGTGTCTAATGTGAATCAAATATTGTTGCATACTTTTGCGATAGAACGAGTGGCTGGCGACTGAGGTAATGATTGCATACTTTTAGTATTTAACCAATATGATGGAATTTTTTCGTTACAATTTGAAAATGCAAAGACTGATTTGCTAGTAAAAATTACACACAGGCAATTTCGATTTGATACCAAAACTTATGTGACCTTTTAATTATGTCAGAATTGTGCCGTCAGAGGCGTTTTTAAATGTGCGATCTGTTTTGGCTACAACCACATAGACTCGTAGAGGAAGTGAAACTAAATCTCCTTTTTATTGATTTTTGCACCTACTGTAGTGGGCGCTAATTGGGAAATTCAGAACTTCGACGTATTAAGGTGCTAGTACACGATATGTAGCACGCCTCATATATATGTAGCGAATGGTCCCAATGGGTACATGCCGTGTACAAGCTCTCTTTGTGCACTCTCTGTTGACGTCAGAGCCACATAAATATGAGGCGTGCTACATATCGTGTACTGGCACCTTTAGGACAGAAACTACGAAACAGAGGAATACAGGTTTATAAGTTTTGAAGTTTTTGGTTGAACTGAAGCTAGGGGAGGGGACAATCAGCGTCTTTTAGATGCATTCTAGTTTATCTCATATAGCAGTTTGTTCTAACTGATTAGTGATCAACTCCCAGCCCAAACGGTAAGAGCTAGGAAGAAAACATTTTGACACAAATTTCCTTTTATCAAAAAAGTGAGCACTAAGAAGCAACTTTAGGTAAAATCGAACTCCAAAAGGGTGAAAATGGCCGCATTCTACACTTCCACCCATGCTTGTTATTTATTATATTCATTTTAGACTTTTGATAGATCTGTTTTGGCAGTTCGTTATTTTTTTCATTCTAGCAGTTCATTTTGCCGCTAGATTGAAAAATTTCCCAGAAAAGGATATTTAAAAATAGTGCTTTTATGCGAATTGCGGCAGTAGATATCTAGCTACAGTATGTGAAACAATCACCCTTATGGCGATGGCGACAGATGGAGTTTTTTGAAATTGGTATTGCATGTGGCGTTTTATGTCCTTTAAGTCGAATGGGGCGCTTTAGTTATGTGGAACGCAGGTTCTGCCAACGCGAAAACAGACCTTCGCTATTCTAGCAGTTGTTATAGTTGCAAAAACGACCCGTAGAACGCCGAATATTGTCAATTAGTGAGTTACAAACGACACTGAAAAGGGCGAACTCAAAAAACGCTAGCTGCGTTGTAGTACAAGGGTGAGCCTCAGCTCAGGGCTCCAGCAATGCAGAACCATGCCATTTTTTCCGAAGATTAATGGTGACTAATTTTTTTTATTTCTGACTCGCCAAAGCGATGTATAAAGAGAGCACGTCGACCTGTAAGATCTTTTGTGCTTGAAGCATCAGAATTCAGTTTACGTGAGTAGTATCTCTACGTTCGTAATGTAGAAGATGATGCTTTCATCAGAGGTCGTCTTTAATACTTCGGTACTACTTATTGTTCCCCTGAAAAATTTCTTCTTTCTGATACCATATAGGGCCTGGCATTCGCACATGGTATGCTCAGCTGTTTCATCTTCCTCAAGACATAGTCGGCCCTCCGGTGAGTCGACTAATTAGATTTTCTTTTTTAGGTGATATCGCAAACCGTGGTGACTTCTTGTTAGGTAACCTACTAAATTTTTGATATCTTGTCTGCGTAGATTAAGGATCTGTTTAGCATCGCTTTTTTACCCTGTCTGAGACCAGGGATGTTCTCCCAATGTGAGATGCATTTATTGCGTTCACAGCTTTTTATGGCAGAGTTGATCCTGGGATTGAACAGAAAGGTTCTGGTCGTACAAAAGGAGATTTTGAACCTGACTAACTCAAAGTACTGTACAGGCCTGATGACGGATGTGACTCAAAGCTAAAGTCGCCATTTGCAAGAGTTTTTTCTTGCAGCAGTACAGAGCCGTGGAACATCACTCCTCGATGTTGAGTTTCCAGCTCAATTTACTGTTTTGAAGGCCTAAGTACGTGGTCATATTAGTAAGCAACAAAAAGGTGCCGTTTAGTTTTGGAGGAACAAAGTTGTGAGTAATGAATGTTATCGTGAAGAAGACAAGTTCGGTTTTCTGGGGATTGACCCCCAGGCCACATTTGTTGGTCCATATATATGAAATCCCCAAGCTTATTGAGGTATTTCCCTAGGAAAGCAATATCAATGTCATATGCATGCATAAAGTTATAGTCAATAACCAGAACCACTTTCAACTTTTCCTATTCCTGGAATCTGGAACCTGGATTAGAAATGAAAGAGGGGAGATCACTCAACCACCTTGTGGTGTATCCCTTCTATGTCTATCAATTTCTCTAGAAATTTCAGGAGAAATGATGACAAACTTATAGATCTAAGAAATTTGTGATTAATGTGCGAGCTTTAGGCCGCTTTGAGTATAAGAACCACTTCCGTGCATGACTTGGAAATGTGAACGAATGCCAGTAGTGTTCGCAAGATACGTTTCAGTCTGATATCGAGTGTGTTATCTGGAAGTATCCTGTCTATTTCGCGTAATAAAAGTGAGTTGAAACCCAATAGAGAAGTTCTTACACCAGAAAGAATTAACGTTGTCTGCCATTTTTCTAGACATTGAAGGTCCTATCGGCAGACTGAATACAAAAACCATTGCCTCCTTCTTCGATAAGCTCGGTTTGACATAACTGCTGGCGTACTGGGTTAAAACAATGATTAGTAGCAGAAACCTTAATAAAGGTCAATAGAGAAAATAGTTAATAGAGGGAGTGGGGTTCTATATACCCACTCCTATGGAATATATCAATCAACAAAATTCTTAGTTTACTTGTGAACAAGGGGTTTAAGGTACTCACATACACAAATGAGATAAAAGCTAGCGATGTTGCGGAATTTGTGTTATCAAAACTCTCAAAGTGATTGGAGACCAAAGGTCTAGAGGTTAACACCAACAAGACGAAACTCATCTTGTTTACTAGGAAATATAAGATATCAAGATGGCAATCAATAATAAAACTAAGAAGAAGGCTTTCGGGAATAAGTAAGGCCTGCATCCGAACATATTTCACTGGTTTGTACACCGCAAATAGTGGCCCCATAGTCAATAGCCTTAGTCTGTTTTCGGACGTGAAGCCGTAAATCTGTGCTTGCCAAAAATGTTCTCGTTTCATATCTTTACTCATAAAATCATCAAATGCAAATTAACCTCATATTTAGGACATTACTCGTAAGTCTTGTCGAGGAGTTCGTAGAAATATTCTTGGTGGCGTTGGTGGCGTCGTTCTTGCTTTCGGTAGAGGCGTAAGCTTCTGTTGTCGAATTTCGATTCGGATTGTCAAGAACGTCCCTCACATGTCCAAAGCTTAAGATTAAGGCCTACTGTCCACGTAGCTGGGCTTCATACGCACGCTTTTGTCATTTGCAGCTTGTTGTGCGCTTGCATCCAGCTTCCTTGCAGCTGGCATATATAAACAAACAATGCTCTATCCACGCAAATGATGAAAGCGTGCGTGTATGAAGCGAAGCTACGTGGACAGTAGGCCTAAGTCCGCCATGTATGAAAAATCCATATCCGAATAAGCGCTGTTTTTCGTCCGAATTATCTAGAGTTAGTAACCCGTTTTGGGGATATGAGCACTTCCGTTGGCCCATTAAAGGTTCATCCACCACAAACTCTTTTCCTACACCCTGGATCAGTATTGGAGATTCTATCGACCTGGGATTAAAATATGTTAAAGCTGCTCATACACTAGTAATTCGACCTTACTAGAACGACACCACCGTTGATTCCATTTACTGAATTCGTTCAATGCCGCCTGAAGTATTGAGGACCGTGTCAAGACACTCTTTCCTTAGGTATATCTCGATATATCGCACGAGTTTTATGTATACAAGGCTACCGACAATACCATTCGGAAGCAACTATACAGTCGACTTTCCTTAAATTTAGGACAGTTCGGCTTCCGCCGGAACTAGAACTGGTGAGGTGGGTGCGATCGAATTTCAACGGACGACTTCATTACCAGTTAAGTGTTTGTGGAAATGAAACGCACCAGACTTCACTTTTCACTGGGAGCAGATGTAATCTGTCTAATAGACAAAAGCATATCATTAGGGGAACCATAATGCGCTATATATTGCGATGGAGGGGAAGAAGCTGCACTTAAGGCATTACTTCAACCCTTTACCTCTTCCAAAAACTAAGAAACTGTCTAAATTTGGTCGCAAGACTAAACACCTGACTAAACAGCCTGGTAGAACGAATTCGCCAAAGAACTAGTGCAGGACTAACTTTAAATATAGAATTGACTTATAAGCATCTTCGGTTATACGAAAAATCAATTGTACACAATTTTCGATTACAGATGGCGAACTTTTCAAATACATTTTGTTATGCAACTTCCGTATATCATCTGCCCTGTGGGTCAATGACTTTGCAAACCTTCCCAGCTCAATTTTAGATCGTCTATCTGTTTCAAAGAACCTAACTCGCCTTCTCGTTCGACAGTTATATAGCTAATCGATGTTATCGTCATTGTTTCGACGTTTCTGCTTTATTCCCTTTCTAATGGAGTTTCGCTTTTCAAGAACATCTGCAATAGTATCTAAGACGCCAACGCCAAGGTAAAACCGAATGTGGAACGTGTTTCACTTGGAAAATGCATCTAATCATGTTGTGTTCGCTTTTATCTATTTATAACGAACCCATCAGCACTGCCCAGTTCACAATACTATATACACATGCACTCAAACAAAAGCCGCCATAAATGCGAATAAAATGCAAAACGAGCCGATGCCGATACCAAGTATCTGTTTGTCTGCTTTATTAGCTTTCGTCGTATACATACTGCGCTCTGCCTATCTTTTGAATAGATGCATCTTTAGTGATATAATACGCTCTTTGGTGCGGCTATGCGATACTTATGTTAATCAGCTATGCCCTTGGAATTAATCATTGCTCTGTGATGTTTGCCATCTTATGCACACGAATAAAAGTATCAACGACAAATCAATGATTTTGTAATTTATTAGAAAGTCTATACAGTCGGCTATAGCGTTCATCTTTTATCCAAAATATTTAAGCGTCTCTGGGGAATCCGTATATTATTTACAACATTTCACCGTAGCTATTTATGCATATGAGGTTGTCGCCTGCTCGTTTGTTTGTCATGCTTTTGAAACTAGTTTGTTAGACAATAGGCCACGCCAAAGTGGAACACGTCACCTGTCTATTAGCGGCCAACTGGGTGACTGAATTTACATTCAGAATCACTTTGCATTCATAGATTCATATTATTGCTGAGCGGACACTTCAAGATTAGTTCCGCAGCAAGGCAACTTTTACTTCCCTCATGTGTGGTATACCTACTCGATGAAGGGGTGGCACGGTGGAGGTTCTTTCAAAGTAAGCTATTTTCGATGTCAATTTAATCAGGTTTCAAGAATTTAGATTTTTTTTATCTATTTCTGTCAATAGACTCTTGAAAGTGAATGGGCAGGGCACGTATTTTTTGCGCAGTTAATTACTTTGAGCATTTGGCGCGTGTTTGATAAATTAAGGATTTCGATATTGAAACCGATTGCATATAATTTAGACAAGCAATAGTGAAATGATGTGGGTTTGGTCAGATTAAATTGCAGTGTGTGGGTGTTGATACCTACCATACCACACACATCTATCTTTGGACTTGAGTTTGATTTAATTTGAATGAAGCATCGAAGGAGATAGCAAAACATCAGCAAATACCGATATTATAAAGGGTGGGCCATCTAGTGGTTTCTTTTTAAATTATAGCTTATTTTCTCACTGACAGCTGTTTCCTGCTCGAAATCTTGACAGAAAGTCAATGGCCGCGTTCAATGCGCTTTTGCCTAGCTAGTCAACAGCCTCTGATTGGTCGATTTGACTGCAAATCTAGGCAAATTTCGTGAGGTCGGTCAGCTGAGGTGACTGGAAAGTTAGGCAAGAATTTCTGCCTGAGTTCTTAGTGGATTTGAGAAATGTCATAAACAGCTGATTGAAATAGAAGAATTTTTCACTCCATTGTTGAACTTTGAAAAAATTAAATTTCAAGTTACAATTGACGGTGTTTTGTATGGCATCAATGATACCAATTTACGACAAATTGACTACGGATAATAAAATCAATACGTACACAAGTGTGATAATAATTAAACAAAATGTGTCTTTTAGATGGGGTTTTTACCCGACAATTTGTAAAGCTGCTTTTAGAAAAGAATCAATAGAATCACTCATTTTACACTTCAATAATTTTATATTTTTAACTTATTTCCAAAATGAGTGCTGTGTAGCCCAAATAGTGCGTTTTTTGAAAAGAAGTTTTGGTCGAAATGAAGCACCCACCGCGCCTGCTGTACGCAAGTTTGTGCAAAAAGTTCGTGAGACTGGTATGCTAGTGGACAACACTCATGGTCCCTGTCGTCGAACGTTGCGCGCAGACGAGAATATGGCTGGGAACAACGTCCCGGTCAACGGAGGACGTTACAGAGCCATGTTAACCGACGTTTTTTTACTGAAATTGAATACATGGATTTGGTGGACGACTTTTTGATCATGCAGAATAGCGCGCTATGCCACACAGCCCATGCCACAATCGATCTTTTGCGCACCAAATTCCCAAATCGTGTTATCACACGTATTGGCGATGTCAATTAGCCGCCTCGCAGCTGCGATTTGATCCATTTGGACTTTTTTTTATGGAGAACCGTGAAGGACCGATGTTATGCCAACAATCCGGAAACGATTCAATCACTTAAGGGCAATATCATCCAAGCAATTCGTGAGCTACAGCCCAAAACCATCAACAAGGTCTTGGAAAATTTATTGGCGAATTCACCGAGATTGTCAAAGAAGTAGTCTAATCGTTCATGCAGCTTCTAAACAGCAATCGCTGGAAGGAAAGCTCAACCTAGGAGCATGTCTCCCAGTAATATAGTGTCCAGTATAACGACGCCTATACTAATTTGCTTATAGAGAATCTTTTTAGTAATACAAGACTGTTGGAGCGTGTGGTAAAGCTTGACCACCTGCGACTAGTAGCGCTTATCTCATTTATAGTATGTATAATGATTGAAATCACAATCTTACAAAATGAAGACAAGTTCTGGAGCGGGTTTTTACTCTGAGGCACTGAAAAATTAGGAGTACCTACAAATTGTGCTACAATAAGAAATTCAAATAACTTTTTTTTTAATCAATGAATTTCATTTATTTTTTTATTGTTTAGAAAATTCAATTTAATTTTATATGTATATCTAAATAATTGTTTTTTGAAGATGATAGACCGTAAATAACATCCATGCTCATCCACGTATATGCGGCAACTCCTGATCAGAAAATTATTCAATGCGGCCTGAAGGGTTAAAGTCGGGAACGGGATCGCCTCAATTATTGTTGAAATGGACTGCTTGAATTTAGTCAAATTCCTTGGTTTCGTTTTGTACATCTCTTGCTTGACATAACCTCATAAAAAAAAGTCTGGTGCAGTCAGGTGACCATGGGGGTCAGCGGAGAGTGGAGTTTCTGGATATTTTGCAAACATTTTTTGGCTAAATAGGAAATAGGAAAATCCAGAGGTTTAAACTTACTTGTACATAATTTGAACTTTGTACGGAAACAAGTTTAAGTCATCATGAATTATCTATTGTAATGACCGACTATTAATTCCAATTTGCGCCGATAAGTTTCGAGTCGAAACGCTTGGATTTGACTGAATTGACGATGCTACAGCCGCGATTGTATCTTGAACACAAACATAGGGATCTGGATGGTTTTCGTGCGATGCTTCCAGATTCGGCAAACATGTTTACCAGCCCCATAATGGTCCATCTACTCGGGGGAGTGCCGCCAAACTTCCGCCTAAATTCCCTTTGGACGGAAATAAAGGAATGCAAAGCAAGGTACCGCTGCACTATCTAAATTCTTTTTTCGGTATCCCCAGCATTCATTTTAATAAATCTAAATAGTAACCTGCCAAATAATAAAAAAAACGCCAATTACTCACACAGAAAAAAAGTTATTACGTTTTGTTTTTTTAGCACGATTCGTGCGCCACACTGTATTTTAGTTTGCCAAAAGCGTGTATTGCATTCCAAGCTAAAATCCTGGCAATAAAAAAAGCTACAAAATATATAGAAGACAGTCAATTTTTTCTGTGGGATATAACAACTTTTTACATTGGCAGCGAAGCAGCTCTTAATTCTGTTATAAATCTAGTACAATAAAATCAAAGACGATTAGGAAATGTTGCGACGCTCTGATTACCTCCTGGCAACATTCGATCAAAGTCTCATAGTTTCTCGGTCTTAGAAATATAGTAGGTACCGAAAAGGCGGATACTTTGGCAAGAATGAGGTCGGAAGTGAACATCATTCGATTCGATAATTGTATAGCAACTTTGACGGAATCGCATCCATAGAAAAGAGCATTGGAGTCATGATTCTCTTACCAACGCTTCTCTAACTACAAGATCATCATCAGTCTGTCCTCTTTACTCACTCCTTCATATCCTAACCTAAGACCAAACTTTGTTTTAAATTATTACGTGAGGAACTGAATGTCGAGCAGCTATACTTCTCCGGTTGGAACGGTCCATGCTTTGGTGGTTTGGTCATGTTAAACGCATGCCCTGAACCAGGATCCCACGACGCGACGTGATATATGGAAAACATATCATCAGACAAGCATCCTCTAGTTAGACCTAGGATGAGATGGTTAGATCAAGTCCACAATCTCTCCTCTGCCCGTATGGGAATTGCCCTTAATGATTTAGAGTCGATGGCGGAGAATCGAGATCTATGGAGGGTCCACTTGAGCATCCTATGCACGCGACCCACTTAATGGATAAGCGGGCCATTGAAAATGAATGAAATGAATGAATAAAGCTTAAGTGCTCCAAAGAAGCAAAACAACTTTTGTTTCTGTTGCGACAAACCAGTAAGAATAGACCGTCGACTCCTCCCACATAACGGACTTTGCCTACAAGCTGCCGGCGGGCCCAGGATTTTTCATGTATTGGTGCTGTACAAAAAAAAGGAGCGCCATTAACACACGCATACTTGAAGCTACCAAGAGGACATCTTTGAAACACAACACACAACTCTTAGATACGATGAAGCAGCTACCAGTATAGGGAACACCATTTGGGAGAAGAGAAAAAAATTGTCTAAACATATAGACAGACAAAAAATCTGACTTTCACTTTCGGGCATTGAGATCCCACTCTAAAAGAATTATTTCACAATCACAAAACGTTCATACGTCATAAGTCCTCATATTTGATGGCTTTAACGCTTTTCAAATTATCCATCGCGATAACCAACTGAATTCGATTGACTTTCGAACGCTTTCGTAAAAGGTTTAATCTCAAAATAGAATTCTAATCAGTGCCATCAGGATCTTTGTCAAGAAAATCGTGTCCATCTAGAATATTAATTCCCTCGACATCAATGTTGTGCTTGCCCTTTTCATGCCATACAAGTATCGCTTGACATCGATACCTATTCCGATGAAATCGTGAATGCCCATTGAGTAGGAGGAACATACTTAATTCGTTTTTAATGCACACCCATCGCCCTCGAAACCCCAAGTAACCATATTAATTTCGGTCAGCAGTCACACAACAAAATGTGAGCACATTCCCCATCGCACCTACGAGTAATTACATCCATTTTAGGCATTTCCATTCGGCCCATTACGGACGCAAAACATCAATCTGATATCGAAATGAATTCACAAATGGCCACCATTTGCCTTTGATTATAGCCAAAAAAAGCATGACCACCAGAAACCATGGGTATACCAGCGAGAGGTGACACCTCACAATGGAATTCCATTCACCATAAATCATATAGCTCCCAGTCCCAATGCAGCGACGAGGGCATTAGAGTGGCCAAAACAATTGCCACACCAAGTCGCAAGGAAAAGTGAGCGGCAGAGACACAGATAATCCCGCAGAATTTGCGTTTAAAAGGCATTTCACGAGTTCACGACGCCAAAGACGCGGGGATAGGTATAGATATAGATACATTCTGACTGTTTGCAGAGGTAGGAAGGTTCTACGCCATTACTTTGCTATTACTTTTCCCATAAGATAGTACACTGCTACAACATGAGCAGCATTGAACGGCTAATAACGACTTAAAACGTAAACGTGACCGTACTTTGCAAAACGATTGTCGTTATGCTGCGCTGCGTGGTGGTGGCGTGCATAGCAAAGTTGTTTCGCAAAAGCGGAACCGTGTCATTATGTGGCATGCAAAATGGTTGTTGCAGGAGCAGCAGCAGCAGCATAAGCGCAAAACGCTTCACCCATCGTCGTTGTCGCCATTTGCCGTTTGTCATTACGTTATGATCACATTCGACATGCGGCGAAACGGGTGAACAAACAAACTAATGTATCGTTATTCGTTGTTCGTTGTTTTGACCATGTTTTGCAAGACACAGACAAATCAACAAATATATCTATAGATACTGAGAGTTACATAAAAACTGTGGTTTTGCCAGGTTTAGTGGTTTTGTCTCTTTTCCCAATGGAGGGTGAGGGTATTATATAATTTATTCAGTTTAAGGGTAATTACCTATTGCACTGGGTTGGGTACCGCATGGAATTCCAGAAAACTAAGACGCCTTTCCTTCAAATTGGCAATAAATCTCGACGTGAAATTTCCTCAGAAAGTTTGGAAATTAGTTAGGTTTGCCCAGATAAGCCTGACGCATTTCGAGACAGCAGAGTACCTTTTATGGCAGTTTTAATGGCGTGCTCTTATTAAAAATCGTCTTGTTTAGAGATACACTTGCACACTAATTAACTTTAGAGTTAATGGCTGTGGATTTCCATGAAACAGTAGCTGACCTAGACCTGGCCGAAGCTATTATTTTGCAGCGAGTTGTTTTATTTTGTTGAAATAAAGTATTTTGGCAACCATCAACCTACTAGACGGATTAGCCATGTCTGAGAGAAAACCATGAGGAATGACAATATGGATGGCAGCAATTATTATGCTGACAGTCGAACACGTAATCTAGGTAAGAGTATCAGTATAAGTGCGACCAATTATTTTGACTCTACATCAAAAATGTTTACCAACTGTGAAAAAAAAAAACATTCCGGAAAGCAGGCAAAGAATTACTTTTCTGAGTAACACACTCCTGCGCAAAACAAAATGGCGACTAACTAAAGAATATTGCTGCTGCTATTCGGCTGTTATTCGGTACACGACTACGTAACAAAATGTCAAACTTTATATTGCGTCGCTTCCCTTGCGGTATTACTTCGCAGTTTACAATTTTCGGACATTATGCTGTAGGTTTAGGACCTAGTTTTTATCTTTATTAACAGTTTTTAATAAAATTATCACTACGTTACGTTTATTACGTACGTACGTACGTACGTAGTCGGATATAGTAGGGCACATGGTCTCAAACGCTCTGTGGCCTAAGCTATAGATCGGAAAAAATCTGTAGAATTATTAAAGCTCAGCAGATTAAAGCACTGTCTTCTAAGGAAGCACGCTTCGAGGTTAGGTTTAGCAGACACGGACACAAAACGAATGGTTGCGAGAAGCTAGGCCTAGGGTGTATACCGCCTGTTGCGCCACATATTTATTTATTTATTTTTTTTTATTTTTTAAGTTAATTCTACTCATAATTTGAACTTACTTCATGTAAATTTTGGCATCAATGAAAAAGTCAAGAAGTTTAAGTATCTCGGGGTCTTATTCACGAGTGATGGAAGGAGCAATGCCGAGTTTTCCTGTAGGATTGGTCAGGCTGGATCGATTTTGAGACAGCTTGGTCATTCTGTTATCAGGAGGACTGAACTTGGTGTCAAAGCTAAGTTGTCAGTCTTTAATTCGGTGTTTGTTCCAACTCTTACCTATGGTCATGAGGTTTGGGTAATGACCAAAAGAATAAGATCGCGAATACAAGCTGCCGAAATGAGATTTCTCCGTAGTATTGCTGGTGTGACCCGTAGAGATCGCATCAGAAATACCAGAATACGTGAGGAACTCAATGTCGAGCAGCTACTTCTCCGGACGGAGCGATCCATGCTTCGGTGGTTTGGTCATGTGAAACGCATGTCCCCGACCAGGATTCCACGACGTGCTATGGAATCCGTACCATCGGGCAGGCGTCCCCTAGTTAGACCCAGGATGAGATGGTTAGATCAAATTCATAATCTCTCCTCTACCCGTATGGGGATTGCCCTTGATGATT
This sequence comes from Cheilosia soror, assembly GCA_949372485.1. Lineage (NCBI taxonomy): Eukaryota > Metazoa > Arthropoda > Insecta > Diptera > Syrphidae > Cheilosia > Cheilosia soror. Next base: position 22,214,080 of record OX443562.1, on the reverse strand, counting down.
TAGAGTCGATGGCGGAGGATCGAGAGCTATGGAGGGTCCACTTGAGCAACCTACACCCGCGACCCACTTAATGGACAAGCGGACCATTGAAAATGAATGAATGAATGAATGAATGAAAAAGTCATTTAAATTCCGTTTGAATGATATAAAACTTTCCTTAACCCATTAAGTACCCATTGAAAATTTAGAATTTTTATGAAAGTCTACTTTTTTTGACTTTTTTCCTCGGCCTCAAACAAAAAATGTTTTGATGCAAAAAGTTTCACCAAACAATTCTTATAGTGACTGCAAAAACATTTTTTCAAAAATCTCTTCGCTAATACCCAATTTTTTATAATTTTTTGAAATTTGGAACTCCGCTAAATATGCAGGAAGATAAGCGACAACAGAACGCTCGGACCCGATGGCATTCTGAATATGGCATTTGCAACCATGCAAATGTGTCTTGAGGGTTAGTGGAAAATGGTAAAGGTGGCATAAGATAAAAGAGATTTGTCAAGCGACCAGCATGGATTCAGAAAATCGCGTTCAACCCTCAATGCCATAAAAGTGGGAGTAGATGCAGCAGTTGAAGCAATAGCCGAGCAAAAAATGGAGAGGAAGGATAATGAATTATTGGCCGCTGTTGACGCTCGACTTTAAAAATGATTTTAACTCGGTGAACTGGTCATGCATTAGTAGCACCCTGGCCAGAATGGTATTGCCGTGAAGGAAGTAGCTACTTTGCCAACATAACAAATGCCGACACAAAATTTGAATTTTCCGCATTACATAGTATCTACAGTGATGCCAACGCAAAAAAAAAAAATTAACAATGTGACAGCTGACAGTTCTGGGTTAGTAAAAATGGAGCGCTATACGAAAGAACAACGCATTTGCATTGTTTGCTGAGCAATATTTTAAAAATAATGTCATAATGTTATGTCAGCTACAGTCCGCAATTTTCGAACAAAATATGGCCATCATCGTAATTTAAACCCATCAAAATTCAGGAACACTGGATCAATTAGTGATAGTAAAAATGCTTGTAAAGGGTTTTTCAATAGGGACGCTACAAAAATAGAGCGACAGGGACAGCAAACGACGCCGAATTTCTTGCCGCTCTTTTGACATTTCTCTTCAGTAAGGTTTGCCGCATTTCATGATGGAAAGATATACGAGCCAACAACGAGTCGAAATTATTAAAATTTACTACCAAAGTAGTGTCGAAAATGTTGCTGCCGCTGAGGCTTCAGTTGAAGAAAGCCCAAATGTGTCTCTCACACGTCGTTCTCAAGCGTTGGGCATCTCTGTGACGTCGTTGTGGCGAATTTTGAACCGTCGAAAATTGGGTTCAGCGTCTGGACTTCTGCAAGCGTGCCCGTGGTGGCCATGCAAAAGAAATCAAGTTCCATACATAATGGCATCGAACGTACTTTCACAGGAATAAAGAATTTCATTGATATCCAAAACAGTTTTTGTTTTATTTAAAAAAAACTCTTGTAGCGCTCTTATTGAAAAACCCGATATTTAACCCCTCTACAAAATACCGTTATCAATTTTTAGCGCCATAGTTATTGTACTCTCCCCCGCGAGAGTATCACAAGACTCGGTTTTTGGTCATTTCATGTTTGACATATTTAATGACGGAGTTCTGCAACTATTCCCAGTATAGTATAGTAGCTGAAGTGATCAGCTTTCCTGAAGATATCGCCGTAGTTACTGTGGCCAAACACATCCACAAGATAGTGTCCGCCAGTCGCCAAATATCAAATATTGGCCAGAGTCTGCTCGCCTAGAACTATAGCTGATCAGAAGACCGGTGCTCTCTTTACAATCAGCCGAATAAATGTAGAATGTGCTCAATACGCTAAGGCCGTAGACGGATTTTAGTCTTAAGCTAACTTTCGTGTCACTTGACTATATCTTCTGCGGACATGAGTAATGAATTGGCTCCTACAAGTACTTCTTATTCTCTTATTCTCTTAGTCTCTTATTCTGTTTCGGACCTCCTCAAGACTAATGCCTTGAAAGTACATACTTTAACAGTGTTTGACGACCTTTTGAATACATGCTCTAGGACTTTGAACTTTAGAACTTAGACGAGCTTCAATATAATCAATTATTTGCCGTAACAATACTGGGCGAATGCATACGGGAACCTCTTAGTCTCATCTATACGATTTTCTAAGCTTTGTTAGCTTTGACAAAGACGCTTACTTAACTCTATGTACATTGCGTGCGAATTGGTATTGCTGGTCACCGGCTTATCTGGGAATAAAAAAATTGGGTTCATAAATGCCCCCTAAGCCTATAGCTTCTCACAACTATTCCTTTTAAATTTTGGGACAACTGGAAAGAACCTACAATTGTTTACCGAATCCGAACAGCTAAATTGAGAAGTTTTTTCAGGACAGTTATATACTCAGATATTTGTCAGACATTTTCGTATCGCATTTGGGAAGGCTTGTAAATTCTTCGAGTTCCGTGATACACCGATTTGAATTCCGCAATTTCGGGTGTCTACCAATATACTGGAGGTCGGTGCTTTCCTGTTTGTTCCCAACCTGGGCAGTGTTCACTGATGTATTGGGTTACGAATTCCTCTGCACTTTTGCTATCAATTATTGTCCTACTGACGACAAAGCTTAGAAGACCTTCATCTAGCGTCGTGACATTCTATTCAGATAGCACCAGCGTCGTTAGGTTTGCTGGTCTGGTGCTGGCGCTGAATAAATAGCATAATCCATAATGGGTCACAATGCGTGTAATGGTCACTCACGCGTGTTGTATACATTTTTTCAACTACAAGACTCGCCATTGCAGTATCGGACTCTTGACCCTGATAATTTTCAAAACTTGTACATAGTAGCAACGATGCGTTAACAAAAATGGCATCTGCAACTCAACGTAGACGGCTAAAAAGACATGTTGCGATCCAGGGGAGTAGCGCCATCAAAAGTTCGAATTTTTTTAAATTATTTTTGAAACAGCTTAGTCTTATGAAACCATATACCTACAAAGCGATTGTATGGTGGAAAGTGGATTAACAAATAGGTAGCATGAATCAGCTGAAAGCAGTGAACCAGACATTCTACCCACTCCATACACATAATAATAAGATGAACGAATTTGTTGTTATCAAAGACACTGGCTATTGTTTCAGTCATGTTTACCAAATATATTCAGCAAAAGTTAAACAATTAGGCAACAACTGGCGCCCAAAAAACATTGCTAAACTTTATCTTCAAATAGTCTTTTGTTTTGGAAAGAATTTCATGCGCGAGAAGATACATTTAAATAAACTTACAAATTTGAAATTTAACACATTGTCCATCCACCCATTCAAATGGTTTCCCTGAAAGAAAAAAAAAGATCATCGTTATAAAAAACCAAATAAAATAGCAACATTTGTTAAAAGCAAAATATAAACACGCAATTATTATTACAACACAGCAACTCTAGCAGCGCATAAGCAGCTTACAAACGCACACAAATAAAGAAAAACTTCAAAATCAATATGAAAACAAAAAAAATACAGAAATTTCACTATACACCACAATCGCATAGTCAATGTAATAACGGCATAATACGAGTATTATACTACGTACGGAACCGGAACCAAATGCCATGCAATAATGACGTATATCTTGTTTATGTTTTTATGCACATCGTGCTTGTTTATATAGTACATTTTTCGCGCAATTAACGACACATATCCGTTGATAGCTTGAAGTTTTCATTTCATTGAACTCGCCATTTGACAGCAGACAGCAAAGTGATGCTCTGAACACTGCTGATCGTAATTAGCTTCGTTCGATAATAATAATAATGATAATTTGTTTGCGGCTTAATTCGAACACAAGTGGGACAATCAAAGTGACTAATTGAATGCGGGTACCTATACTATAAAAATAAGCTACACAATAACTTGTGTAAAATGATGCTGCAATTACTGTGCTCCAATTCATCGCAAAAACCCTGACAACTACTAGGTACGACTGTACGAGTAATTGTGGTTCTGTTCGTTCTTTTGTATAATATGATTCTCTATTTTGAGTTGTATGCTTCTTTATTTTGTAATTGAAATCGTTTTTCTTCAAGTTTGTTTTTTATTTTTTTATTTTTGAATTGATCGAATCAACTTTGAACATTGTGAACTTGAAAAAACATCACGCTTTGTAGTGTAGACTGGGAGTTAATTGGATTTTGATTTTTTTATAGTAAAACACTACGAAACCATAATTAGTCTCGACTTTTTTTTTGGCTTGGAAGTGAATTAATTTGTTTAGGGTGTAAAGTAAACTGGAACGGAAGCGGAGTAATTACACAGGCGATTTAGAAGAGTGGTGCACGCAGTGGAACTGTAACTTTGGAGTTGCCAGCCAGGTTATTTCCATTGAATAGAGCATAAATCAAGAATAATAACAGTAAGTTAGGTTATGTTCTATAGGGTGCGTGAGTTCATCACAATGGACTAGGCACAATATTGGACCAATCACCAACCCTGGGGCACTTTCAAGGGTCAAAACCTAAACCAATTCGTCCAAATACTTAATATCTTTATACCTACATAACCTAAAAAAGGTTTTAATTTTGGTTGAAAGGCCAACCTCCTCCATTGTCGAATAAGTATCTTCCAAAGTGCTTCCTCCTGTTCCGAGCAATAGCTTGACATTCACAGAGAAGATTAGTAATATCCTCTGCAACATGTAGGTCCTCGCAATACATGTACGTGGCCATATTGGTTAAACCTATTTGTGCTTCCTAAGAAGGCAGGGCCCAGAGAGTATCCCTATCACCACTCGTAACATTGATCTTCTGAGTTTTACAATTCTACCGAGTTCTCTCAGACCACAAGACCTATTTCTGACATATTTTAGGTTTTCTCGAGAATAATTCTCTTGACTACGATGTAGACAGCGATATTCTTGTTGGATACTGATCGCATTCCAGGTAGATGTGCAGATTTGAGTTTGGCCCGAACCTCTGCCTGTAATACACTTCATGTTTCCGGAAGTTTCATTGACACGTGTAGGAGTAGGTCTATATCTCCTGAGTATATACCTGACCCTGTGGCCTGTACCTGTACCCTGTACTTAGTTTTCGAACCATCCGTATAAACTAATTTAATTTTCTTTCGAAACTTTATTCTTTTGCCAGTCCTACCTATCAGGGTAATAGTACTTCGTACGGTTTGTCGAAGTCAAGTGGACCTAAACCATCATCTGCTTTATCAGGGATATTGAAGAACGATTATTTAAGTTTGGAGCTATGTCCGTTTTGAAGAGCCCAGCGTTAGTTAGCCGAAGGACACTTATAACTGCTTGTAATTTTATTTATAAGTCTAGTGCATTCTTTGTACCCTTTGTACCCCTTCCACCAAACGGGAACCCAACTCTTTTCTGCGTCTCCAATTCAATTGAATTCAATTTTTTCCTTGTATATCAGAGAGGGAAAGCTCCACTTCTATCAATATTTTGGGTAGTTTGAAGGGTGGTATTTTGGTTTTTGTGCTAAAAAGTACTATAGTTCCCTCTTTTCTGGTCACACGAAGTCAACACCCTTCAGTCAAAAAAACAAGCAACCAACCGTAACACAACAAAATTTTAGTCTATATTAAAAATAATTAGTTGAAAGTTGGTAAATCTTATTAACTGGCCTCTGCTTCATACCCTAGGTAAAATTGGATGCAATAATATCGTGTCATTAAAGTGGGACAACTGGTTGAATTATGTCCGTTTTCAAAAAGGGGAAAACGGACTCACCGAAAAAATCGAAAAATGGTTTGGAAATTAACAATCTTAAATAAGAAAAACAGATCCTTATCCTCAATCTAGCATCGAAAGCAAAGTATCACGCCAACATTATAGACTCTAAGTTATCTTGGAAAACGAACCAAGACGAAAAGATGAAAAAAAGACTTAATACTTTCTACGGCTGCAAAAAGACCTTCGGAAAAAACTTGAAATTGAAACCGAATATCATCTCTTGGATGTATAGACTTTAATCATCCGATCGTGTGGTCATTATGAGTATGATGCTCAATAAATACTCTCAATGCTTAGTAGTATCACAGCAGAGGAGCTGTAAGGAACGCGCCACAGGCGGGGTCCCCATCAGAGACGGACATGCTCATTAAACGGACGACACCAAAAAGGGGCTTTCAGACTAACGAGTCCCACCTGCTAGAGCAGTCAAATCATGGACATGCTATACTACTTATAATAAAAGACGTCGAAGAATAAAGCCAACTTTCGAAAGCCTGAAACGGACTATACATGATTCCCCATCGCGACTTCGACGTAAAAAATCCTATTGTCTTCTCAAGTTGAGAAGAATGGAAAGGAAAAAGAGTACAAAGCGACATGAAATCTCTATATACGGAAGGGAAACCGTCACAGGAGCAGGTATCAACTCAGAACCAATGCAAATCAAGAAATCCTGGGACTACCCGACTCCTGCAGAGTGTTTTCAAACAAAGTTATTAGCCATAGACAAGGCAGTGAGACACATACAGTCAAAAGTGAGTTAACACCGATCCTCTTTTGAGTCTTTTCTTAGAGTCTTGATATATATATCTTGAAATAGGTCTAAAATAGGTCCGACAGCAAAAAATACTTAAAAAAAAAAATTGTTTCCAAATCAAAACCGCATTGACGTTCACTTACTTTTGACGCTCATTGTACACATAATTGCAACCTCCCAATTTCGAATAAACCTATCTTCGTAGACAGTCAAGCCGCTTTTCATATAGGAACCTGACACACTTATATATGGGATTATAAACGACAATATTAAAAAGGAGACCAACACGACCTAGTCCTCGATAGACTGCAATGCTCGAGACCTAATGGATAGACCTGAAAGAGAAAAGAATAACTATTTATCTGTCTTAGACAAGAACTCGTAGCCCCATATTCATAGGTCACTGCACAATCGAAACTATACCCCACAAATGGAGAGTTAAAAACCAAAGATTTATGAAGAAGATGCGATGACCAGGACGAAACAGAAACGATCCCAAAAATTGTGTGCCAAAACCCGCCCTTCAGGAACGACTACCCCGATATCTGAGGTCCAGGTTTTCCGAAAACCTTTCGCAACTGGCCGAAACAGAAATAAGGGATCTATCCACATTTGCCAACATTAAAAACTAGTTATGAAGTAACCAGAAAGGTGATAAGTTCAAGTTTGCCTACAAACACAAATGGACTAACAATGTCCCTTAAGGGCGCAGAGTAGAACGCATAGGCTTACTTACATACTTAGGTGGCACTACAGTCCGGGGTGAACCTGGGCCTCAACAATTCCGCCTCTCCAGTTAGCTCGGTCTTTGACTAACTGCCTCCAGTTGCGCACTCCAAGTTGTCTGGAGCATAAACAATAATACCCTTCTCTAACTCAATACCTACCTACAACCTGTGGTCGAGTGAAAATTGGGGCTGTGCTGTTTTTGAGTGGTAGGTACTCGAGACGGCCCGTCTAAAATACTGAACATATTTTTATAATCAGTCTTTGGCCTTTAATACCACCGTAAATTTACAAACGACAACATTTCTGTTAAAAGCATTCTCATTACCTACACCCTACATTTGGTATTTCACTAAAAGTTTGCTGCTTTTTTAACTCGAAAAAGGTACCGGAACCAGCCTACTATGACCTTTTTCAAATTAACGACTGATTACCATAGGTACTCTTTTTGTATGAATTTGACCCTTTCACTCCACGATACACAAGGAAACTTAAACATAAACGTTAACATCCTACTTCCGGTCACTATATAAATCGCAAATGTATGTATCTTTGAAATTTAAACGGGGCCATGACACGACGCCTATTGCACGCCATTCACTTGCACAGAAGAAACAAAACGGACTGAGATACATTTTCCCCTCCAATTAAACACTGAAAGCTGTTTTCCCTCTCGATACGAAACAACTGCAAAACAGATTACTTCCTGACGCTCTCTATATAACCTGGTCTGTCTTGGCTAGGTCACTTACTTCAAATCTCATTCCAAGATGCTGGGTTCATTGTTATCTACGACCATCCATCGTCACCAACCATATGAATAAACATTCAGCGATGAATAGTAGAGTTTGCATTAACAACAATAGCGGCTCAAATAATTTGTTTATTTGCGGCTTTTTGCGTCAACCATGCCGGGAAACTTTGTCATACAGCTGTCATAACCATAAGTTGCATCGCGTCTATTTACCAGTTTGTTGGCTTGGATATGTTCACATGCCTTGCACCAGCAAACACCTTAAATGTGTTTCATGTTACACATGCGAAACAATGACGGAGTGTTTGTATTTCTGCCTATTATGGCGTTATACTCCAGCTCTGGGGGAAAACAATGAGCACGTCATGCTGCAGGTGAATGCTCCCCCGGTAGAGGTAATACGACGATAGAAACTTTTACTTTTATTTGAGCCCGACCACAGCCCGAAGCCTATAAACACAGTAGTCTCGGTTGTACCTACGCATAATCGCGTTAGCCATTTCGAAACACAAATCGTTTCGAATCAATTCAATTAGCACAACATGTGTCAATGGACCCGAAGCCATTGATATGTTGGAAAAGACCACATAGCTATCTAAGTACTCGTATTAGCTTAAGTCACTCTGCAGTGGAGCCTTCCGCAATTGCTGGACCGCACAAACCATGGCGCGAGAGGAGAGCTATAATATACGAGTAAAAGTGAAATTCAATTGGCTGGATTTATTAAGTAATCTAAGATTCGATTCGAGCATCAGTTGTTCGGATTGTTGAGGTAGTTAGCACAATCCAAGGGCAATGTCAATACTCAGAAATATGTTCGCTGTTGAACCCATGAGCATGCTTTGTTAGTGTTGTTGTGTTGCTCAAGTGCTTGGCGGCACAGAAGTTATGAAATTTGCTGTGCACACACAATTTGGAGGCGGGCGCAATTATTTCATATATGTACTGTCATTGTATTCGGGTTGTGGCGTTTTACTTCCTACTCACTGTGACCGGTTGCTGAAGGTTGTTTGCGTTTAGATCCTTCTTGGGGCTTATGTTTGTCTATGCGATTGTGCGGTGACAGCTGAAAGGAATTTCTATTTGTCAACACGGAATTTTCAACTGAGTGTATCAGTGAACATGGTCATTCTATTGAATAAAAATATCGATGAACAACTGAGTTCTATGATCAGTTAGCGGTAAAGTGGAGTGTTATTTTGGTACTATCAGAAAATACTAACCTGTTTTATTTAGGAGTATAATATGCGTGCCAAATTAAGCCAAACGTGTATTATCTAACGGCTTCCAGTTTTCGACAATATTGAACAATCGGTACCCCAAATGCCAATTCTAACTAAGTTATGGTAACATTAGGCACTCATAAGTGTCGAAGATGAGCGAACGACAGACCAGCCTGTTGCTGTGGGGAAGGTTAAAAAACATGACGAACTCACAGCTGAGTCCGTATCTGGTCTGAAACCCGAATTTTTTTTTTAGTAGATCCGTGTGCATTGGGCCTTAGAAAGACGATAAGACCGTTCGTTGGTTTCTGATGATGGCAATCACAATGGGCCTTAAGGTATCCGAGTGGTACAGGTACTGGCGTACCACACACCATTTTCTAACCTAACCTAAAGGTAAATGTACACACGATTGTCAGACCTTACAATATTGTCAGATCTGTCAGTGGAAAATGTGTCCCAAATGTCTTACAACCTCCTGAACTTACAATTTTGTCTAACAATATTGTCAGAAATGTCATTGTCAGCCCATTGTAAAGCATCCATCTGACAATGAAATTGTCAGGTTGTGACGATCGTCTGAACAAGTCTGACACAACTTTTATTATTGTCAGACAATTAGAACATTGTAAGACTCATTGGAAATTGTCAGATGTCGTTGTTTGCTGGCAATAGCTTACAATTTTTTCATTGGCAAACAGTTTACCTGTGGCCTATTTCATCAAATTACAATTATAATTACAAATTTGTATTTGTCGATTACATTTGCAAATTTGTTAACTGATTTTCTGTTTCACAAACTACAAACTTAATTCCAACAAATTTGTTAGAAAGAGAAAAAAATGAAGTGAAATTGTATTTGTTATTTACAAATAGAAAAAAAACCGTTTCACCGTATATTTTTTGGAGTTGTAAACAACAACTGTTTTTCATAATTTTGTAATTCTTCTAACAATCTTACTAATAGCATCAAAGAACAAAATTAACAGAAACAACATTTTTATCGGTTTTATTCGCAATAAGAAAAATGTTGGAAAAATGTTGGGCGCAGTGGTTAGTGTGCTGGACTACTGTGCGAAGGGTCCTAGCCCCAAGTTCGATCCCAGGAATAACACAAATTACATCTTACTGCGTCACACGTCTGACAAACATCTGAGAGTATATTGTCCTGAAAAATCATCTTAATTCAGCCGATCGGACTCGGCATAAAATTGTGGGTCTCTTCCATTAGTCCCAAAAATAAAACTCTCAAAAACGTATGGTTGTGAGAAGCTAGTGCATATACGGCTGTTGCGCCAACTATTTATTTATTTATTTTTTTATTTATTTATTTCTTTTTATTTATTTATTTATTTATTTTTATTTAAGCAAAATATTTTTTTTCGGCACATTTTCTAACCTGTTAGAAATTGATGTAAGTATGTTCATATCGGTGTCAGTAAAAAGTTTATTTTCAGACTAATTTGCAATCCGACGTCCAATTTGTCTTAAGGACTATTCGCAGGAGAGCGACCAACTACCTACAAACGAACGAATATTCGCGAGTTTTGACGGTTCGTTCACATAAACACTTTTCATGGTGGCGGCAGTTCACAAATTTCAGCCTTCAGTTCCCACCAGAAATTTCTCTATCCGTTTAAAAATGTGGATTGCGAATAAACTTTGACAATTCGCGCCGCCGATGGTGTTTCCATTGCGGCATAAAGTTTGGAATTCCAAATTTCGTAAACTATTTTTAAACTTTTTTTCTTAATACATTTTGGTGGGATAATTAATTATCCTCCTTTATAGCAAAATGTGCAACTTCCTGTTCATAAAGCATCAAAAGTGATTTGTTCGCATTTCATCAATTTGTTCGTTCGCTCTCATCTGAATGGTCCTTTATTTCCTCTGGCTTAACACGTTCTAACTGAAACTTTTCATTGAAAACAAAAGAATCTGAAATTTCGTAGTTTTTTCTTCATCTATTTAGCACAAACTTATATCACTATCGGTGCTTCTATGCCTTCGACTTCCTTCCTTCCTTTGAAAAATAACAAATTGTTACTAAATCGACACACGATCTTTATATTGTAAGAAATTTTCAGTAATTGAACAAATTTGTAAAATTTCTTGATTTGGTGAAACACAAACTTGAAAAAAAATATGAATTCTAAAATATTTGTACTTGTAAGCAACAAAGAAATTTAACTTTTGGTGAAACGGAAAAAATGAAATTTCTACAAATTTCCCTTTGTAAACAACAAAAACAATTTTGTAATACAAAATTTTTGTGAAACAGAAAAAAACGATTTTTGAACAAATTTGTTAAACAAATGACTGTAAACAACAATTTGTAAGTTGGTGAAATAGGCCACTGGTGGTATAGACGCGAAATCGAAGTTTACTTTTATACACCATAAAAAAATAATTTCATTGATAGTTTATAACTGTGGATAGGAAAAGTCGCCAATACCAAAAAACTTTTAAAAATCCTATAGAAAGAAAGTCTAGAGTGAATGGTGGCACGATATCATACTTAAATAGATCCAGGAAATCGAAACGCGACGCAGTCTGTGGGATGTTGGCTGCGTAGAGTATAAATTGCCCAAGTCGAGTCCATCCGCAAAAATTTGCTATAGAGTTCTGGCTTCACAGCTCGCAATTGGACGAGTAATTTGAAGTAGAATTCCTCCTACTGACGACGCCACGCAATCTTTTGTCCAAACACGACGTCGTTTTTGAGGCAATTCTTCATCCTTGCTGTCTTCCAACACGTAGGCAGTTAAAATAGTCCCAAGTGCAATATTTTGACCCATTATCCGTACTACAAAAAACAACCCACAAGACTTTGAATTTATCTGACAATGTCTGACAATAGATCGACCAATTTTTCATATTTAAATATCACACATCGTCAGAAAAGTCATTGTAAGACATGCATCTGCCAATGAAATTGTAAGACTTTGGTACAAAATCTTACAACCGCGCAGTTTGGTATTGTAAGGTAGTTGGCTATTGTAAGCTCATTGTCAGTCATTGTCAGAGCATTGTAAGATCTGACAATCGTCTGTACCTACTTATGTCGTTTTCGGTTGGTCGTCGAGAACCGTTCGGAAGCAATCAGAACGCTTCTGAAAACGTTCGATTGGTACTCAACTGACAGTTCTATTACTGAAAAGAAGAGAAATTTGCTTCTGGATTTGAATTCAGAATCGCGGAGAGTTCTTCCGGACGGTTCTGGACGATCAACCGAAAACGACATTAGCGTAAGCCTTCCCATAAAAAGCAAAGTTTTTCAAGACTGGGTACAACAATGACAGATGCTCCGATGAATTTAATAAAATTATTTCTCGAAATGCACATGCACCCATTACTTTGCCAACACCCAATTGGCTACAGGACAAGCAAATTTTGAAACTCGTTTCCTAGAGAAATTTTACAGAACACTGAAATTAAGAACAATTTAAGTGCAGAAGTAACGCCTATCTGCAAGGCAGTGTTAAAGTTAATAATTCTCTACTATATACCTCTTTATCTATATCCTGCTTCGTCTGAAAAACGGCATGTTTCGCCCTGAAATCTTTTCATTGGCAGCTATTCAGTTTTTCACTTGACAGTTCAGCATCATTAAACCCAATCCCTTCCGAAATGTAGAATGTAAACGATAATTAATGCAGCGAATAGCTTCACGGCCTTGGCTGACAGAGGGCGACAGTCGACAGATTCATGCGGTGTCACTGTTTCGTAGCCACTCACCTTATACCCACATACAAATATAATTGAAGGTGAACATTGGAAATGATAATCAATGTAAAGTCCGTTGTTTACGTACCTATCTAACCTATGCACCCAAATTAAAGATACAAACCAATTACCAACGTCTTGCGAATCAGTTCAAACATTGTTTAGCAATTAAACATTTCAATCCATGAACCTTGTATACACCATAATGATATTTAAACTATGAACCATTCATGTCGCTTTAAATCGAATCAGTTCAGAAATCAATGTGCATGGGCCCTGTACTTTGGAACAGAACCTCAAAAGTAGTACATACACCGATATGGGGGTCACCTTGCATTGACATCAAATCATATTAATAAATCGTTTCAATTGAGTGCGCACTGTCTACCTACCATAAACGCTCTCAAAGAACAACTTCGAAAAGAGAGAACAAAAAGAGTTAACCACCAGCTAAACCACTAACCTACAATCACTGCTGCAGAAAATGCAATCGTTTGCCGACAGAAAACCAGCGCGCCCAGCATAATAAACAATAACATGCGCCCATGTAATGTATATGTAACTATAAAGAAAAATTGCACCGTGAATGTTTGTATCATAAATTTTCTCAAAACGAAACAAATTCCGATACAAACAACGAACAGTCAAGGTGCCAACTGACACAATGAGGAATGTCGAACTATGCATGACACTTAAGGAACGTAACGTATTAAAAATCTGATTTCCCAATTTTGTTTAGAATTTGAAATTCATTTTAGCGGTAGGGGTAGGTAGCAGATACAGTTGTTGTTGTTGCTGGCTATTGTGTAAACAAGTTGAACGGCCCTCCGATTTGACGTTAACGTAAACACCCACCGGTAGCTATAAATACCTATATTCACTTTTAGGATTAAAAAAAAGTCGAATTTGTATCTATATAGTTTCCCAGATTGTACGTAGATACAGCACGAACTTTAAATACCACCACAAACGGGGCACAATAAAAATAATTGGTTGCCATTCTCCTCTGCAATGGGTTTTTGCAGAGCGAAAACATGGAACACAAATAGTTCAATCGTGGAAATGCGGATTGATTTTTTTTTTTATTTTGTTTTCTTGTTTGTTCTGTATTTGAAAATGGCACTGCCAGCCAAACGCGAAACGCCTGCCTGACTAGCAGATACTTTGGAGTGAAACTTTGTGGGGATTATGTATAGTTATTCACTGAACGCGTTTAATGAACTTTGAGAATATGGATTATGAAATAATCATTAAGAGAAATACATATTTGTTTGTCTAGTGTGGGATTTAACTTTTAATTTAATGTTAAATAAGAACTACAAAATTTAGAAAGTATACGCAGGCGAGAATACCCTCATTAGTCAAATTACGCTTGACCGAGCATTGTTTAAGTTTTGTAGTAAACCAGCTGTTGCCCCGCAGCTTTGCCAGCGAATAATTAAGATGTGTACTTTCAGACGGGTAATTTGCAGCAAATTAATTAAAGTAGGTACCCAACATCATAGTCGTATAATTAAGTCCGGTCATCCGGCTGTAACTACATAAAAAGGAAAAGCGATCGGGACAGACGTGTCCGCGGCGTTTTGGAAAAAGACATATGGGAGACATTGGCTCATATGATTCTTATCTTCATCAAACTTATCAGAGGTGCCGAAATTAAGCTGATGTCATACACCACAAAGATCGTTGAATGGGCATCCGTTGGCTGATTAAGGGATATAATTCGCCTATCTGATGACGGCTTCCAGCTCATACACATGTAAACCAGAGTGTGAAAATTGCGTTACCTGATTTTGAGAACTCGGCCTCAGGGCAACGATGAGTTCCAGAAATCTATGCTCAGATGATCGTGGATAGGTACAAGGAAGTCAAACCAATAGTAAGCTGCAACGCAAAGAGTCACCGAGCGAAGAATTCCCAATCAAAGTTGGCGTATCTATAACGAGAATAATCGTCTTCACGTCAAAAGCATAGCTTAGCTCATATTGTCAGAGAAAAGACACTGCTAACCGTGTTCAAAAGAAAATATACGATGCACGCTTCATACAATCAAGAAGGAGGATAAACAGGCTTAAAAATTACTGGTACAAACAAATGCAACGACAACAACATTTAGTTGGCCTAAGACATGGAACAATCCAACACCGGTGTGCCTTCGTTTTCTGAGGTCAAGCCGGCTAACCTGACAGGCAGATCCAGCGGAGAAAGTGGAAAAGATATGACCCGCACAAATCAAAAATTCACACAAACGAATGATTGTGAGAAGCTATGTGACTAGGCTCATCTATAGATATGTTTCGCCAACTATTTATTATATATTTCTGCAAAAATAGCATCAGGTTGTGCCTAATGACGGTGAAGGAAAACCGGTGCTACTTTAAGGTATCGGAAACAATTTTACCGAGAACTTTTACAGCCTTATTTATAAAATTTATACACTCTCTATAATAACTCTAAAACGCAAAAATCTAATATATTTTTTTGCCGCTGCGATTACACGGCCATTTTTTCGAGTCATTTAAATGGCGCTCTGACGTAAAAATCCTGTCACAAAGCAGTCATTTAAATGTCGCTCTGTGTTATCGCCATTTTTGGCAGCATCATTTAAATGACTAGGAAAATGACGCACCAAATGACATGAATTAAGTGCCATTTAAATGGCGGAAAAAAATGGCCGTGTGATCGCTCTTCAATGACGCATCCCAACGGAAAATTCTAAATGACTCGCAGTGTCCGTCATTTGATTTTGGGACACAAAAGACGATGATAGTCATTTAGTGTGATCGCCATTTTTTCAATGACGAATCGTAGCTTAAATGTCGCTTTAATGCGACATGACTCAAAAAAATGGCCGTGTAATCGTAGCTTAAGTACGTGATCATGTTTAGAATGCTTATGTTGTCTTAAATGTGTATTTTGGTCAAATTGTTTTGCTGCCAAATGTTACAACTTTGAATTCGAAAAACACTGTTACTAAACTGTTTAGCTGAAAACTGAGTAAGGCGTATTCTTCAGAATATAAACATTACCTAGCAGTTACATTTTCATCCAAATCGAAAATGGCGTTTTCGAGATATGAGCAGTTTTTAAAGTACCATTTTTAGCGATTAGGGTGGAAATCGAAGGACGCATTCATGGTTCAAAAAACACTGTTTTGCAACTGTTTAGCTCACAACTGAGCAAATGGTATTACTATGGTATTAATATGGATCGAAAATGGCGTTTTTGAAATATGAGCAGTTTTTTAAAGTACTATTATTATGGATATGGGTGGTTATCAAAGGACGCACGTCATTTTAGAGAAAAACTGAGTTTGCTGTCAAGTTAAGAATGACGATTAGTATCTTAAAAATTAGTTTTTGTTAAAATCGTTTGAACCGTTTTCGAGAAAAGCCAATTTTCAAAAACCGTTGCTGGACTTTTTAGCGAAAAACTGGGTATGCAGTCATGTTAAGCATCCCTGCATTAACTCAACGATCAATTTTGGTTCAAATCGTTAGAGCCGTTTTCGAAAAAATCGAAATTGTATAATATTTCTTAAAATTTGTATATGGGAATGTCCGTAATATTAGGGCTAGTATAAAAAAAAACGGGCGCAGTAGCGCAGTGGTTAGTGTGCTGGACTACTGTGCGAGGGATCCCAGGTTCGATCCCCGGAAAAACACAAATTACATCTTAAAGTTTTTTCTACTGCGCCACCTCTCGCGAACGTCTGACAAACATCCGAGAGTATGACTGTCATGAAAAAGCTTCTCAATTCAGCCGTTCGGACTCGGCATAAAATTGTAGGTCCCTTCCATTCGTCCCAAAAATAGAAACTCACACAAAACGAATGGTTGCGAGAAGCTAAGGCCTTGGGTGTCACCTGCCTGTTGCGCCACCTATTTATTTATTTATTATAAAAAAAACGCCTCCTGGGGGGAAGCCCACAAACTCTAAATACGAAGTTTGAAACAAATCCGTCCAAGCGTTTAGATTTCCCAGGGGGGGGGCAGACAGGCATACGGACGGACAGAATTGCGAGACTTTATTGAGTTCCCCTATCATCGTAATATCAGAATTGATCAAAATCTCGAGGTCGAAATTTTGTACAAAAACAATATCTTTCTCTTACTACGTATAAAGGAAATTTAAAAAGTACGCACTTGCCAGCAAAGCCGTGGCGGTCATTAATCGATGTGCTAGTAAATATGAATCAATACTTTCTTGTAACTAAAAATTTGTATTTTCTATTAAAATTACATTTTGCGTTAATTATGGGACACCCTTTATAACTGGGCCCTAAGAATGTCTACCGAGTTCAAAACCAATCATGGTCGCAGTCGCAGAGCTAATGAAAGCGAGCTAGCCCCCTTTGTTCATTTCATACTAGCTTTTACTACCTTTGGCAGCGCATTTCAGGTGTCAGTATTGACTATTGACTTTAGGTAGCGAATTGTTGACATTCGCACCAATATTCATTTGACTATGACACATAAACGTAAAACGTTCAAATGTTACTGTATACTTTAGGTCGGAAATTATTTGCAGTTTTGCACTAATGATGATGATTGATGACTAATGACACACAAAATAATACGAATACGAGTACGCCAAGTATTCTTTATTCAGCTGAGCTGAATTTTTCAAAATGAACAAACAAATAACACAAAATCAATCTTTATTACGTGTTAATTCAGTTAAAATCAAATCAAAGTGTGCCTATAAAAATTTAATTAAGCTAATCACTTAAAATTCTATTAACGCTATCGATTGCCTTTATACGTTTTATGTGAATTACTTTTCCTTTTTGACCGCAGTCAACTAAAACGTATACCCAATCGTGTGGCAATGTTTTTAAGCTGCATAATCGGAAATACGCTAATGAATGCTAGTTCTGTTTCTAGACAAGTAGTTGACCTTCAACTCGTTATAATCGAGATGGGATGAGACTTTTCAATTTGTTTTCCATTTCCATCACTCGAAAGAGGGATTTTATATCACGGCTCGACTCCTAAACTCACGACGAGACGTAAATTTTTCATGCTAAAAAAATAATGATCACTGTAATTATTATTAATGGAAAACAAGAATTCTATTACGTTTCTCACATATGCTAATTGTATTTGTTTAGCCCGATAAGATGGAGGGATGATGTTTTGTATTTGAAGTTGCATTTTCTGGGAAATCCAATAAAAAAAACCGTTTCTATGTATATAAACAACTTTGTGTCAAAAGGGAAAATTTGCAAAAGATAGATGCTTAAAATTTTCCGAATTGATTGTTGAAAAAATTTCAAATTCTCTTTATTTGCTGATGCAAACACGTTTCTATCTAGTCTACTGACGTTATTTTGATTAAATGTTCTCAATCAACGGAAACATTAGCTTTTTGACTCATTAAACCGGTAATAACTGGTCACGGGGTTATCGTCACTAAAACAAATAAATGTTAAATTTAAAAAATTAGCAAAGGGTATTCCTTAAAATTAGAATGTCCGGTTCGGATTGCTATTGACATTTTGGCGAAAGTCATTAAAGTGACCGCTCTGAGGTGAAAACAAGTTTGGTATTAATCAAGGTTTTGTGGCGGGCGTTATTGGTTATTGGCTGAATGTTGCACAAAAATTGGAGTACCTGGCTACATATTTACGCAAAATGTATTGATATTGTATAATTTTTGAGAATACAATTTTAAATTTGTTGAACTCACTTTTAGATTGTCATTTTGTAGATGAAATTCTTAAAGTTCTTGTGTTTGAAGTGATCGGCAGAAACGTATAGATACTTACGAGTATACAACATCAATTAATTTCGTGTGCTACCTACATACATATCTGTAGAGTTTCTTTTAGATGACACCTTTACAAACACTTTGGTTTGTCTAACTCATGCCAATAATTTCAATGTTATCGATGAATTAGTTCCGTGATTGCCAACTCACGACTTTTGGTGGCTATAAATCAACAAAGAGCGTCTCTGACGCTATTTTCGATAGAATCCAGTACCTACCCAGGCGAGCGTATCTCATCTCAATGGGACACATGTCCAAGGCCAAGCCAATATTTTAAATGCGAAAGTAATTCTTTATATCTGTTTGTTACCTTTTCACGATTGAATCTCTCAAGTCTGCAGTTATCGTATAAAGTAATGTGGAAAAGAGATAGGTAGTCTGGGACCTGAAGAAAGACTTATGGAACTTTTTGTACTGAATATTTATGTACGAGGAAAGAGAATAGAAAAAGGTTTTTGTTATTTGTTCGTTTATTGACTCACTTTTCCTTATTGCACCTGAATGCAACCACTAAACGAATGAAAACTAACTTCACTAACTAACTAACTTCACAAATAAATTCAGAAAAATAATATTTTATTAGGTACAGTTTTACGTTTGTATAGAAGAAAATTTAAAATCCTATTACATATTTGACAATTGTGAGATTTAAATATGTAAAACTTAATATTGATGTCCATTGTCCTCATAGACAAGAACATATTTTTTAGGTTATACAATTCCTGGGCACAGAAAAAGGAAGGCGGGTACAGCTAGCAACTATATATGTACATAATAAATAAAGGGCAAGTTATACCTTAAAACTACTCGACTGATTCCGCTAAAAACCAAGGAGTCTGTTCTTATTATTCGTGCCGGCAGAGTTTAAAGAGTGGTTTGAATTAAATCCGGCAGGTGGGTGCTATTTTTTTGGCAGAGCGGGCAGGGCTGTAATGAAATTTGGGACGGTGAAAGAAATAGTAATCGATTTATAATGTCAAAGGGGAAAAAAACCTTATCTATTTATGTAGGTAGGTATACATATTTAAATATATATCAATTGTTGTACTTTAGGGTCAGTTTCAAGACTATAGCTGATAAAGTCTCGGATAGACTATCCGGAACTTATTTGTCGGCTAAATTTCAACTTTTGGTTTCAAACGATTCGGATAGTGATCAGCAGTTTCAAGTGGCTAAAGCAGCAGCAGTTAAAATCCTTTATCGCAAAGATAAAAAAATATATTTATTTGAAGTGACTGGAAAAAATATAGTTTCAGGGCATTCTTTCGTTGACGAGCGTAGACAGCAGTCACAGAAGTCCTAACATTAATTTGTTTGAATTTTAAGAAGACGAATTTGAAGAATATTACGATCATATTACATGGCCCCGTAGGAACAGAGTATTTCGCCCAAAGTCTCTCGACGATGAAGATTTCAGAATTCGATTTCTACTTACCAAAATGGCCGAAAACGCGACTGTGAAAAGAAAATGTTATTCACTTTTCTGCTAAACCTTCCTACTACCGTCCTTCACCTTGCCGTTGCGTCCTTTTCTGGCCATTGTTGGTGTGGGAGCTTAAGTTGTAATGATTCAACAGGATAGTGCTTTAGTCGCCAGTAGGATCACCCATGAAAGACAGGCAGTTTTGATGAACAATGAACTAGTAACTTCCCAAAAAATCATAGAGTGCTCGATATGCCTGGGGAGTTTATCTACTTTCCCCGTCTTCTCCTTTTTTTTAAGAAAAAGGGTATTCCAAATCCTGGAGCACTCAGACGAATCTCGGTCCATTGTACTACCAAGCAGAAACCCCTTTTTTGGTGTAGTGGTGGAGAAACTATGATATTATTCGTTTCTCTTATGGTCGGTGGCAGAGTATTGCTGTCCCCCGCCGGGGCTCGAACCAACGCCGCTCGGGTCACAAGCAATGACTCTAACCACTACACCATGGCCACCATCTTCTCCTACTCCTATCCCCAAATCACCCTTCTTTCTATTTCTTATCCTATACCCCTTTCCCCTGGGCTGGACGAAGTGTCATACGACCCGTGCCGATAGTCAGCCATGTTTGGGGGCCCAAAAAAATTGCTCAGCCGCAAACGGAGTATCAGCTCCTCTGTTCGAATTCTTTTTATACCCTCCACAGGAAGGTATATTCACTTTGCCATTACGTTTGTAACGCCAAGAAGGATTCACCGGAGACCATATAAAGTATATATATTCTGAATCAGGATCACATTCTGAATCGTATTAGCCATGTCCGTCTCTCTGTCTGTCTGTCTGTCTGTCTGTCTGTCTGTCTGTCCGTCTGTCTGTCTGTCTGTCTGTTGAAAGCACGATAGCGTCCAAAGGAATTGACCTAGGTGAATGAAATTTTGTGAGACGACTTCTTTTTACCGTCGCCAGGTTGGTATTGAAAATGGGCTATGTCGGTCAAGTAGTTCTGGTACCTCCCATACAAAACCACTATTAGACCCACGTCTCCCTCTGTCTGTTGAAATCATGATAGCGTCCGAACGAATCGACTTAGGCAACTGAAATTTTATGAGAGGTCTTATATGTATTTATGGCCCTCAAGTTTGTTTTAAAAATGGTCCATGTCGGTCAAGTAGTTCTGTTACCTCCCATACAAAGCCACTATTTGACCCATATATCTCTGTCTGTTGAAAGCACGATAGCGTACAAACGATTCAACTTAGGTGAATGAAATTTTGTGAGAGGACTTTTTTTAACCGTCGTCAGGTTGGTATTGAAAATTGTCTATGTCGGTAAAGTAGTTCTGCTACCTGCCATACAAAACTAATATTAGACACATACTAACTCGCATGGCAAACATTTTGCATGAGTTTTATGCAGTGGAGGGTATCAAAGCATCGGCCAGGCCGATGATAACACTTTTACTTGTTTTAATTTTTGCTGCTTCAATTCTTACTTAAGTTACTTTTTTTATAGGTCTCTTTTCTTTTGGCTTTTCTAAACAAAAAATATTAGAAAACACGAAACAAAGAAAGACAAAACGAATGACATTTGTATCGAAACAAATTTAGTGGCTGATACATTCTTCCGCAAGTTAGTTTATCAGAGACTTTGACAATAAAACAGAAAAAAAATGTCAGGAGCTTTTATCTGGTGTATAGCGTTGTGTCAGACTATTTGAAACTTTATCAGGAACCTTTGAAACTGGCCCTCTCGCAAAATATAGCAAAATAATCGCTAAACCAATTTGGATGATTCTTCTTTTATTTCGTTTGTCTTGATTCAGGGATAGTTTAGCAAAACCCCGAAAACTCGAAATGAAAACCCGGAAAATCGAAAAAAAAATGTAAATTTCCATTTTGTTTTGAAATACGCTACCAATGATCGCAATACTAGAAAACCACCGGACCGATTGAGCTCAAATTTTGAGAAAGTCTTTATTATTGCATCAAATTATTTTCTATGAAGTTTATTAAAAAATCAGACAAAGGGGCGTGGCACCTTCCATACAAATAAAAATCTTATATCTCGAAAACCACCGAATTGATTGAGCCTATCCTTCGACAGTCATGGGAGCCAAAGTTTGTAAAATTTGAAACATTTAGCTATATGCATTATCCTGATAGAAAAAATATATCAATAGATTAGAATTCGAGCAAAGCCGGCCGGATACAGTAATATATAATTTCTGTTTTCCGGGAATCGATCCTCATTAAAACCGAAAAATCGTCTCCGACATTTAAAAAAAAATGATGTGTTCAATTGAAAAAATTTCCACGACTTGCAAATATTTTAACCAATATCTGGTTATCTGGTCATACAGGTGCGAATCAGTTGTCTACGATGACTATAGGACATGTAAAGCAAATGGATATTAATGCCCGAAGTGTCATCGATTCCAGAAGACCTCGGCTTAGACATTGCTCACAAGTGGAAGGAGACCGTAGATAACTTTCCGTATCAGCTGGACTTTAAGACCCTTATCATTCAATCTCCTTGACGCCATTATGCACCAGACTATATGTTCGATCAGTTGGACCATTCACTATCACGATTGGGCGACAGGTTTCAGGTTCGATTGCTAGAGAAACAGAATATACAGCGCTATCGATGCGTTTTCCGCCATTCCGCTTCTGTGCAATAAATAGAACTTACGATTACGACATTTTTGATAGTTAGGCGGCTCTCAGATTGAGGCAACAAGCAATAAGCAACTATAGTTACTATATCAACGGCCAATAAGCAATCAGCAACATTTTTCGTTCGAGCGATATTTAGTTGCTTTGATGTGAAACCTCTAATTTAATTCAAAGTAAAATAATTGTGAGCGATAATTTTGCGTGTTTCCTATTGCTAGTTGCTTATTGAATGTTGCCCCAATGTGAGAGCCGACTAATACATACAATATATCACCAATTTGTGTGTATAAAGTAAACCTGACATAAATATGTATATAAATCACAAAATGCTGCAATCTTTACATGAGTGCTCTATTTTTAGTAATAAAATCTTAGGCAACTATAGTTTTGGCAATAAGTTTACTAGAGGAAAAGATCTTTAATTAATTAATTCAGCATGACATAGACGTAGCGTGACTGTCATTATTTTAATCAAAGCGATTTTGTAAATTACTTGATCTTGTATGAAATTAAAAAGTTGCTACCATTAGAAGTTAGTAACGAGTTTTCATCAAATGTGTTCTCGACTTTTAGAAACGTATTAGGAAATGCAAATGAAATCAAATACCTTACAAATTCCCCTCTTGATTCCATCTACTTTGCACTAACTGCAATTCATTTTGTCAGTGCTGAATCTTTTAACAATGCCCGCGTTCCATTGACCGCTAGATGACTAGCGGAATGCCAAACTCCATATAAAAAAAACTGACATATCCCAATAATATGTGCTAGAGTTCTAGCGCAAATGATGAAATGTCAGTTTTTTTTATATGGAGTTTGGCATGCGCGCTAGTCATCTAGCAGTCAATGGAACGCGGCCAATGTTACATCTGTCAATATATTAGAAGAGGCATCGATTTAAATTAATTTATTATTTTTTTATCGATTTCAATAGGGAGAGTCTCTCTCTTCTTGGCAATTCTCTTAATATAAATTTATTGCCAGCTAATACTCGTAATTCATATTGTACATTTGTGCATATTGTGCATTTAACCCTAATCTGAACTTGATGATTTTAGCTGTAGCTAGTCATCTAAATTTATCTTCATTGAATATCATCAGAATGGAGTGTTCCGAAAAAGATGACAGCTATAAGGAGAGTTACTATACTAGAATTTTTAATAGAATAGATATGGGCCTAAAAGGCAGATTATATTATTAGAAGGAATCCATGCTTCAGATCCGTAAAGAAAAACTGGGATTAGTAATGTATTAAGTTGCCTTCTCAGGACAAAAAATAAATAAAATCGATTGGGAACAATTATTCTTCGTTTGATTTCTGATAGGGGGTGTAGTTTTCTGCAGAGGAGTCGAAGTAGACAATGTCCCTTACTATCCCAAAGTTATAGCTGTCTAGTTTATTGTGATCCAATTCGTGTCCTTTCTTCTTGGTAGCATAGTATATATAATTATGCCCTCGTTAAC
Organism: Cheilosia soror; assembly: GCA_949372485.1. NCBI lineage: Eukaryota > Metazoa > Arthropoda > Insecta > Diptera > Syrphidae > Cheilosia > Cheilosia soror. The sequence goes on along the minus strand of OX443562.1, from coordinate 22,189,813 downwards.
TACTAAAGCCATTATAGTCGCCTCCATATCTATACTCGCTAAGAACTTAAAGAAGTCTCATGACAGCGCGTCACCTTATATAAGCCTCTTTTGTGATCAAAAGTCTCGACCAGGTCGTTACAGACTTTGATGTAGCACCAAACTTTCTTCATCGTCCCATAATTGTGACATTCCTGCAAAGCTGGGAATGGCTTGACTCTTTATAGCTCGTTTTTATAGATGCTGATGTCATGGTGTTTTGAAAACGATGAAATTATGGTGAATGTCAATTTGGGCTTGTTGGCTTTTTGCGGTACCTGTCTAGGTAGTAACAATCTAATAGGTGCCAGATAGGATCTTTAAAAAGATGTTAAAAAGATTTGTACCTCTGTAGTTGCAATCTCTCTTTCAAGTCATCTCCAGCTCCGAGAAGCTCGGCGGTAAAACTGTAAGTGTCAGCAACCAAGATATTTCGAGAAACGAGAAAGTGGATAAGATTGCAAAAAAATTATCAAGCATTTCATAAAGAGGCAGAATCCATACTTCTTTGACAAACTATAGAAGTTAGCCGTGCCGTCACTAAGATTGCAAGATCTGTCTATCTATATCTACGTACATTGCGGCCGCCAGACAATGTGATCTAAAGGGTGGGCCAAATACAAGTTTATTTTTAAAATTGCAATAAAATTAACAAAATTAAATTGTTTTCATTATATACTATGGATTTATTAGTATACTAATAATACTCTTATAAGAGCACACAACGTCGTTCAAGTGGCTACCGCGGCTGGCTTGGCAGTAGCGCATTTTGTCACTCCAATTTTCCAAGACCTGCTGTTGGTGAGTTCGGGCTGTAGCTCACGGATTGCTTGGATGATATTGACCTTAAGTGCTTGAATCGTTTCCAGATTGTTTACATAACATCTGTCCATCACGGTTAAAAAAAAGTCCAAAGGGGTCAAATCTCAGCTCCGAGGCGCCCAATTGACATCGCCAAGACGGCTGATAGAACGATTTAGGAATTTGGTGCGCAAAAGATCGATTATGGCATGGGCTGTGTGGCATGTCTGGCCATCCTGAATATGAACCATCAGAGGTCATCCAAATCGATGTATTTATTATTAGTAAAAAAAAAAAGTCGTTTAACATGGCTCTGTAACGCCTACCGTTGACCGAAACGTTGTTTCCAGCCTTATTTTCGAAGAAAAATGGTCCAATGATGTCACCACTTCACAATCCGCACCAAACTGTCACCCCTTTGAATGCATTGGCTTCTCGACAATAACGTCTGGGCCTCTGGGGTTTCGGAGCCCCGGATGCAGCAATTTTGTTTGTTAACGTAGCCGCTGAGATGAAAATGCGCACAAACTTCCGTACAGCTTGGTGGGTGTTTCATTTTGCCCAAAACTTCTTTTCAAAAAACACTACACAGCAGCACTCACTTTGGAAATAAGTTTTCAATATTTCCCAACGTTATTGAAGCATAAAGCGACTCATTTCGTTCTGCGGAGGTATGCTACTGACTTTCTGTCAAGAGCAGGAAACAGCTGTCAGTGTCAAAATAACGTATGATTTAAAAAGAAACCACTAGATGGTCCACCCTGTATATTAAGTCAACACAAGGTTCTCCGAAAATATGTTTCAAAATCTAAGCCATGCCGGGTGGCAGAGCATTTAAGCTGAAAGCAGCATTTACATTGCATCGCAGATGATTCAAAAGTGCATTCCCTCCAGTCAGAGACAATTCACATGTCAAAATTGAAACCTGAGACCTCTTTCTTAAGGCGTATGTGGAAAGTTCGTCTTTTGTATGGTATTCGATTGGTCTTTTTGTTCGTTTAGCCCAGACATTCAATCCTCTTCCTGATAGGTATTGTAGATTTGACCCTTGAGCATAGCTTTGTATATATGTACCTTTGTTGAACCTTTTTCCTCTTCTTGCTTACTTATACTCATTCATTTTAGTATCTCAAAGCCTCTTTGTTACGAGTAACGCCTAAGACATTCTTGGATACACTCGCCCAATGCATTTTGTAATTTATTCAAAACATCTCGACATTCCAGTCTTCCTATTGAGACAAACCGCACCTCAATGTCTATCGATTCGACCTTTTTCCCAGTAAATGGAATTCAATTATCAATTTGCTTATAAGAAAAACTAGTTTCTTCTGTACGCCGTTTTGACTAATCCAAGATCAGAATGATTTGTAACTATATATACTTCTCTACCTCTATTTGTTGCCGAAGAAGTGTAAGTTTTTGTCATGGTACACAACACTCAAAGCGCAAACATCATGAGTAGGTACATCATGCACGAAGCACGAGTATCTAGAATTCACAATAAAAAAAAACCGATCCAAAACCCAACTATTATGACACGAAAACGAATAAAGGCCCAAACGAACATAATATAGAATCTTGATGCGAGTCAGTAAGTATTTGTGTCGTGTAACTGGGACCTTAATTGAATTATCTTCAATCAGTGTAAGTTTCATTTAACTTAAATTGGAAATGGCTTACAATTTATTTATTCGTTTCTCTTCCCATTTGATAAAAAGCGAAAAAAAAAACATTTACTTAGTGAAGAAGTACCAGTAATAGTAGTAGTAGTAGTAGTAGTAGTACTCCTGAGACGCATTACATTGAGCACACAGACAATTTAAACAAATTAGTTAGAGCTATTCCCGCAATGTACTTTACACATTAGGATTAGAATCGAGCTGTAGACGTTGCCACTTGAAGGGTGACTGCACAGTTACGCCTTAAGCCAAGTGAATTAGTTCAAAGAGTCTGATTTAAAGAAATGTCGACGTGGGTAATATTATATGCACATTTCGGTAAAGATAGGTGAGTAACTTCAAAGTGTAGTTGTAGAATTCATCATAACTTAAGAAGGGTTCGAAAAAGGTCCTGCAACCCACAGCTAAGCCCCACACACCAATATTTGAGTCTTACAAAACTCGGTGCTATGAAAATCAATTTACTAAATTAAATTGAAAGGATGTATGGTGAAATCATTGAACTCCAATCTTCTTGGTCTTGTTATAAGACAAATGGAACGATGTGGCATCCGCCACTAAGCAGCGGATCCATAACGAAATTTACCACCTTAAAACAGAGAGACTCCATGTGTGTGCTCTGTCTAATGAAAAGTTATCATCTTGAAGATACGAATTCATTAACTGTCAAAGTTAATGGCGCCAACACTAAGCACCGTATATATAACCTTGCTTTGGACCGTGTAAGGCGCTATAACCTAGTATCGTGTCATTGCCCTGAGGCTGCCGCTACATGGTAAAAACAATCAAAAAGCCATCGCTTTGATGACAAATATTTAAATGACCTCCAACTTTCAAATGTATGCCAAACTAAGCTCAAAATCTGATTGATGAGTATCACTTGAGTATTAATTCAAACATTGGACCTAACTCCTATCACCAACGATCAATGCAATTTCAGTTTCTTTATTAGAGCTGTCACAATTTTTAAATTAAATTAGTTATCTTTGGTTCATTTAAAAAAGTTGTAAGCTTAATGATTCATCGAGCATAGATCGTTGACTTAACACACCCAAGTAAGGCGCATTTCATTAGCCTTTTCTTTCACAAATCAAATAAAGCAACATTTTTGTTGCAGAAATAAAATTCGTACTGTGTGCCACACCCCCGCACATAATTCAAATATTGTAAGGTCAATTTGCCCCACGGATATTTGCTGCCATACATCATTTGTGTCAATTTGAAATGATCGTATCGCAAACAAACTCTTGAATAGTTCAAAAACCCGATCACTGACATCTGTCAAAAATAAGAAATCACACTCAATTGCTGAGGTCAGCGACAATCGAATCGGCGTTATGATCGCGTACGTCAGCGTTATGCCGAATGAAATAATTGATTTCTGTGGTGCGTTTTAAAATTTATTTCGTTTTGTCCTTCAATCGTATAACAACAAAATAATAATCGATTCGATGAACTCCAGCCGGCGCGCGTTCATCGCTCGAAAAGTACCTAGTTCAACAAACGCACAAAGTGTACCAACTTCAGACGAAAAATAAACACTTATCGCTTTGATATTATGAAGTTTGGTTGACTGGCCGTCAAAGCCTCTCAACAGTGATGCAATTTTTGGCGGGTTTTACCAACGAAAATCCTACTTGAACAGCGAATTTGTGTGTAAATAATAGAAATGCAATTAATGGACGTAATTGTGTTGTTTGTCTTCTTTCTAGTTGGTCTCTAATATAATCACAGCAATTACCGTAATGAAAAGGAAAATACATTGTACAATGTGCACTCTCTAGCGATGACACAGCTTGCGATTGACACATCCGACAAATTGTTTGGCGCATTCAAAATTGAATTTCGCCAATTAAATAATTTTCTCGAGGACTGCGTTGTTGTTGGTGGGTTGAAAGCAATTGAATTCGGACAATGGAAATGGAATTCCCAAACAATGTGTCCATCAAATTATAATAAAGAATGCAATGGAAAAAAATGAAAACAAAACATTTTTTTTGAGAAAAGCATAATTGACGTATACGGTATGGCACGGCATAAGCGTATGTATAAGGTTACGCGCTTACGGTAAGTCAGGTTTTTTTTTTTTTGTTTCGATCGAAGATAATCGAATGGAATCGAATTAAAACGACACGACGAGTTTCGAGGCAAAAAATGTGAAAGTGATCGTGATCACGTTCAACATAGAGCAGGCTAGATAATGTGAGGTTATTAAAAATGCTCAAATTAATGACTCACATACAGCATGGTTATACTGCGTGGCTTAGATATTCGTGCAATTAGTTGAGTATGACTTTGATGAGTAAATATTATTAAAATATAACTGATTATCACTTTTGACAGTAGTTAGATATAATTGATGATGTTTTAATATTTAATCGCAACCATCGAACGTCATTAGGCGGCACTGTTCAGTGCGTTATGCTGCATAGACAGCGATTTTGTGTAGCAATGAATTGTTCTATTTCGAACAACCGACAATTTCGAACTCTCTACAGCTTAATATTTGACATTTATTATGGCGGTAGCACGCTAAAAAGACAAACTCGTTTCACTGTACATTTTAGGTCTGCTCCTTTACTTTTGTAGTAAAAATGTAAAAGACTGTCAAAATGGCAATAGTGGGGATGAATTCTTTTGTAGAATTTAGAAATTCGGCCTTATTTCGCTCGGCGCTATTTCACGGCACCTGAAAGGTCAGCTGAGTGTAAAAGAGATCAAAAGTGTAGGTATTACGATAAGGGTAGCAATTGTTTGCACAGCAACACAAATTTTCAAACGAATTTATTTTTAAAGGCTTTTACTTAACTTGTCAAAAAGTTATAGTACGTTTACACCGCACCTAAATTCAACATTTCGGCTAAATTCAGCATTTCGGACCCAATGTTCAGCATTTCGCCAAATATTTTCCAACATTTCGAAATGTTGGATTTCAGCGAAATGTTGAATTTTATCGCTGCATTTGTAAGTTTGTCAAAAGTTTGACGGCTCTCGTGTTTATGTCATTGAACGAAACCACCGTCAGTTCATTTCCACTTATGCCAATTATTGGCAAAAAATCGTTTGTCAGTTGATTGACCAACTCATGAACTCGATGCCAATTAATTTTCAAGTGACATTTTCTTTGACAATTCAGCTTCAATTTCCACTTGTCCAGTGGTTTCTTTGTCAGTTATTGACAAACGCTGTTAATCAATTCATTGACAAGCAATTTTTCGCTATTTTCACCTGCCAAGTTTTTAATTGGAATAAAAATACGTCAATTGTCAATTTCAAATCGACAAGTGGAAACCCAGCATTAGGCGTTTTTCTTTTTTAGTTCAGAGCGAATCTGAAATGTCAACAAAAAAGTTCGTGTTTCTTTTTTAGCTCAGAGCGCGCTCTATGAGCTCAGAATAATTTGACTGAGCAGACTGAGTAAAAAGCTGATTACGCACGTACAGTCACATTTGACAGAAAAAACAGGATAAACAAAATATTATGTAGGTAGTTGAAATAGCGGATGAGCCTTGTTGTTCTGGGACAGAAGGTAAACCAAATTAAATAATAACAATTATAAATAACCATATGACAGCTATGTGCTCAAGTGTGTTTCATAAACAATTCAGAACGCTCTGAGCACGCTCGGTTCAGTGCGCGCTCATAATGCTCGAGCTCAGTTCAAGAAAATTCAAGAATCTAGTTTAGTATGTCTGACAGCTCCCAAAATTCATGTTGCCAAACTGGTCACGTGAACAGTTTTATCAGTTGACGTCTATGTCCACAACACCGACGAGTCAAGTCAAGGATTTCTCGACTTACTACTAAGTTGACGTCTATTTGTTCCAAAATGTATCTAGAGGACTCAGTTTTGACATTTCTATTGGGCTATCGGAGAGTATGGGAGAGCGCAGGTTGACATTTAGGTTACCCTGACGTGTAGAGCACAAATTAGAAACTCGGATATCAGGAGAAAAAAAATACAATTGTCAATAAGTGACATACCAACAATTCAAGTTATGTCGTTTTCGGTTGGTCGTCCAGAACCGTCCGGAAGCAATACGAACTCTTCTGAAAGCGTTCGATTTGCACTCAACTGACAGTTTTTCTATACTGAAAAGAAGAGAAATTTGGATTTGAATTCAAAATCGCAGAGTTCTTCCGGTCGGTTCTGGACGACCAACAGAAAACGACATTAGTTTTCGCGTTCAGGTAAATTTGAATCCATACAATTCAAGTCGACTTACCATGACTAGATTCTTGAATATGCAATCATTTATAACTCGGGTAGAATTGGCAAGATGTGGTTTCAACAGGGGAGTACAATGTGCCATCGACTTAAACGCTGGAAATATTGAATGCTAAGTTTCCGGCTTGCGTAATCTCACAAAGAGCGAGAATGCCAAAGGCTGCCGAGAGCCGGTATCGTGCGATTTGACACTCTGGGTTATTTCATGTTTTTATATTTAAAATCTAAATCTCATGTGATTTAATAACAGACCATTACCAGACACATTTTAGTAACAGAAGTTATTTATCTTAGAAGCATACCAACAGTGTTTCTTTTTTAGAGTTGACCTTGCTACGAAAAATTAGGCTATAAAGTTAAACACAACGAAATGGTTTGCAACGTTGTAAACAATAAAAATGCACGCCTCATAGAAAAAAAACATGCGCTGCGCATACCTCTGTTGTAGCTTGTAGGTAACACCTGTGGGTGCAGCGAACAATTGCAAAACGAGTTTGAATTTGAACCCCATGTATACCAAGCATAAATTATATAGTTTTTAAAATGGCATAGCAATTTACACCCTACCCACATTAATTATATTATTCTTGCTTCGGATTTTCGTTGGTACCTATTATTCTTTCAATGCTATTTTGTCGAAACGTGAAAGGTGAAAGAAGTCATTGAATCCGTGTAGATTCTAATGATGTATGTAGGTTGGCTGGTAATTTCTGGTCTCATATTATGTATACAATACTACATTATTAGTATACAGTGGAGATTGCAAACTCAGATGTGAATATTCAATTTATAAAGAAAAGTTATAAGTTAAAGTTACAATTAGAAAAATAAATGTAATTGATTTTTTGTTAAAAATAAAGATCCCCCAGATCACTCGACAGGTCTCAAGGGCCCTACACACGATCAATGTTACTTGTCAATGTTACTTGAATGAATGACTCATCATTCAAGTAACATTGATCGTTTGTATGCTCTTCTATGTTCTTGTCAAGTACCATTGATACTTTGATGGAAACCAAAACTGATTTGGTTTTCTTCAATGTTGCTTGTCAATGTTGTAATTTTTTAAATTGTAAAGAAAATATGTCTAATTTTTAAAAATGATCGATAATTGCAAGATAGGCCTCTGGAACAATGGAACGACGATTCTAAAGTTCTCCCAGTAGTTACAAAACGTAATCCTTCTTTATCCATCCTCATTGACACATCTGAAACGACTGAACATAATTCTGGCGAAAACATTGTCAATATTATTTGATACGTCTGTAGGCGATTTATCATCAATGTTACTTGATGAAAAAATTCGTCAATGATACTTGTCAAGTAACATTGAACGTGTGTAGGGCCCTTTAGACCTTATGTCTTATATTTAAGTCGTGTGTGTCAATTGCGCTAAAAACGTATCCTCGGTTAATATTTTGACAAATGGTAAAAGTTGAAAAGGGAAGCTTACCAAACTTAAAACAGAGATCTCTATTTTTACGCTTTTAATCAATTGAAATTCGGTGTTTTATTTCCTCTTGAACATTTTCGCAAATCCCAAGCAAAAGAAAACGTCAACAAATTTTCGCTATTGGTTAATTTATACCTATGCTTGCTCCCGGAGCAGCTGAAAATATTTTTTCCACCGCGATAGTGTCAAAAAATTATTTAGAGCAATCGACACACGACCTTAGACCAATAAGTCATATAGGCAAATGCTGGCCACTTTTCAGACAATTGAAGCTATGTTCAGACGGTTGTGAGATATTACAGTATTGTCAGGTCGATCAATGTCAAATGTGTTGCGAAAGTCTTTCAACAGTGTTGCATATTTTAATCTGACAAAGCATTGTCAGAGCGCCATATATGACAATGAAATTGTCAGGCATTTACCCAATCGTGAAAAGGCAATAAAAGTAAACGACAAGCAAATGAAAAGTTCAATTAAATCAATCTATACTGCCACTGCCACGGAGAATTGGTCAAAGTACGCCATGCATACTAGCTTCGTCCAATTTTGGCTTCGAGTAGTGCAATCAGTACGTGATCTTTCTAATGGATAGATCGTTCCGCTTCCGCTTTCCATTCGCGTCGCCAATCACACGAGATAAGTTCGTCGTTATCATTGTAATGTTTGTCGAATGCATTGGCCGGTGCGTACTTATTTTTGTATATTTTCGCCATCAAGCACGCAACACGCGCGTAAAATGTTCGAAAATGTTCGGCAGTAGCCAGGTTCCAGGTAGCGTGGTGTCAAGACAGGGCATTCACCCGCTGAAAATACTTACAAGCATAGATATTCGTTTCTTCCTTTTGGATATCTGGAGCCAGATGATTGTCGAATTTATGCAATTCCGGTTGAATTTAAACCCTACCGTCTTCATCCTCACCCAGGATGTGGTAAGTGCATCTTTTTGTTTCGCCCCCCAATTGACAATGAAATTGTAAAAAATGTAAACGACAGTTTGTCATTGTCAACTCATCGGCAGGTATTTGTCTTTGAAAGACCATACAATTCAGTATGATCTGACAACCGCCTGTCTGAACATTGCTTTGAACGATAGGTACTACAAGGTGGCGCAAAAGTAATCCTCCTATCAGAAAATGCTATAAATTTTGCGATTGGCCCGATGCGATGTCAGTTCTGTTTTGACATTTGTGTAGTAAATATATGCGAAATACACGTTAATAAACAATGTTACGCTACACTGCTCCAGAACGCAGAATATTGGTGACTATTTATTTGAGCAATAATCGGTCGGTGACTTTGGCACAACGTGAATTTCGTCGCAGATTTCCTAGCCGTCCAACGGCTACTGGTAAAACACTGCGACGTTTAGCCGCTCGCCTCGAAGAGACTGGCACAACACGAGATGCTGCCAGGCGTGGCAGACCCCGGAGTAGCCGTTCTGCAGAGAACGCTGGAGGAGTCATCGGACCTTTTTTCTTCGAAGACGTCGCGGGCCAAACGGTTACTGTGAATGGTGAGCGCTACAGAGCAATGATCAACGAGTTCTTTTTGCCGCAACTTGATGAATTGGGATTGGAAAACATGTGGTTCCAACAGGACGGTGCAACGGCACGTGCCACAACCGATATGCTGAAGGATGCATTTCCCGGGCGCCTAATCTCCCGTTTTGGCGATTTGCACTGGCCAGCAAGATCGCCTGATTTGACCGCTCCAGACTTCTTTTTGTGGGGCTTTTTGAAGTCGCGGGTTTATGTCAACAAGCCTCAGACTCTTGCAGCTCTTAAAGACAATATCCGTCAAGAATGTGAGGTCCTATCGCCGGAAGTTTTGGCCAAAGTGATGGAAAATGCCATAAAAAGGGCTCAAATGACAATCAACTGTGGCGGCGGGCATTTACATGACATCATATTGACTTGATGTAAAAAAAATTAAAAGACCAAATAAAAATAATCCACAAGAAGAATCAAAGTTTTTCATTTTTTTTTAAATTACAGCCAAAAAACTTCGGAAGGTTATTTTTTTCGCCACCTTGTATTAATCTTCAACTGCTAATAAAGAATCAATTTTAACTAAAAAAAATAAGTTGTGCTGAAAAAGGGAAAGATATACAGCGAGTAGTATATTATTGTAGAAAACTCTCAGATGTTTGTCAGACTTTCGCAAGAGGTGGCGCAGTGGAATAAACCTTAAGATGTATTTTGTCTTTTTCCGGGGATCGAAGGGATTTAAAGAACAAATTTAAAAAACGAGCCCGTTGTGCATTAGGTATGTGCACAGTATTTAAACCGATAATTATTTACGGCCGGCTCTGTATCAGTAGCTTCAATTTAAGGGCACTCAACAGATGCATAGAGAACCTGCCCAACCACGACTTTACAAATCAAACTAGCCTCTCACGCCATGATGGCAGGTCAAGATAATATCCCTCTCCAGACACATTTTTTTACCTAAAATCACTGACGAACTGCCTACGAAAATGAAGTTCGAAGAAGGTTTCAACTATCTGGACTATCGTAAAGGAACCATTGCAAATTTAGTAAACGACAAGCTAGGCCCTGTGCCACCTTTACGGCTTTGTGGCACATTTATACCTACATTCTTCTTAAGAAGCTACCTTCCTTCATTGTAAATGTTTGGACACAATCAGAATTTGATTGAGTTTTTTTGGTTAGACAGTCACACATCGAATTTGCGTTCCGCCAAATGTTTAAATTCCTATGCATCATGATTCATGTCAAACAAAAGCAATTTGCATTTTACTCGAAACTCAACTCAACACATCTTCGCAGATACAACGAAAAACAAGTTATTGCCTACCGTCGTCGATAAGACTTCCGCTGTCAATTCTACCATAAATCACATCGAAGCAAACAACCTTTTTATGCATGCTACACGTTCTTATCCTATTGCTGTGATCTGCCATTCAACCTTTCGTAGGAAAAAATATTAGTCATAAAATTCAATGCCAATGCTCCTTTCAATGTATACCCATACACATGCGTTTGCGATGTTTTTTATTCTTTTGCCGGTCAAGTCATTCCTAGTGTTTGTTTTGCATGACTTTTTGCTTGCTAAAATTTGCAGTTGACAATGCACAAAACTACCTACACTCATAAGGCGAAGTTGCACTTTTTTTGCATCACATACTGTATCCAATTTGTTAGGTAAACACCTTTTATGGCGTAAAATATGCATTTTGTTATTCTGTAAGGGTACGCGAACGAACTACCTTCGCCGCCACCATTGCCGTCACCGTGAGTTAAGCCCACCAGTTGAGTAATCGAAAAGTTGATGCTGTGCTGATGCTGACAATCAACGCACCGAGGTCCGCCGAGTCCAAGAGTCAGCGAGGCAACATCCTAAACCTAACATGAAAGAAGTACCTACATTACATATACCTGCCTTCGCTTTGTTTGTGAAGAACTCTACCTCTAAAAGGTGCTTCAACTCCATTCATCCATCCACTGTTTATTATGTTCATCTTGTTTCTACTCGTTTCCCGTAACACTTTGTCCATCAAACGTGAGTTTGATTTCCATGATTTGCTGTGCATTGTGTAAACAATGCAAGAAAGGAATTTTAAATGTTTTGTAAATGACAATTGACAGCAAAAGTGCCGATTTCGACAAAAAAAAAACGTGTGTGTATTATGTATACAACAACAAAATCGAATGTTTAAAATGTCAACGCTGGTGTGAGAGAGAGGAAGAAAATAAGTAAACAAAATAATAAACTGTGCGAGTCAAGTCAAGGTGTAGACGAATTTACAATGACACCTTTTATAGAGTGGCGCCATTAGAATTAAAATACCAACGAAAGAAAATCAAAGATCGAGACGAGATGAAGCGAAGGGCGAAAACAACTGCGATACAAGTCGACGATGCACTAAATTTTGTGCGATGAGTTTCAGAATATCACTCGATATTCTTTTCGACAGATCTTTTCGTTAATCTTTTAAGTATATTTTCGGCCAAATTTTTTCGAAACTACATATAATAGATCTCTGAAAGTGGCAACTTCTTCGCTTTCTCAAGAGGACCGTACGGTGCCATGAATAAAGTCTTATGCAAAAAGGTCCAAAACGTAATTTTGGATTTTTTTGGACTTTATTGCACTTTTGAAATTGCAATAAAATCTAAAACGAGTTTTGCACTTTACTTCATATTTGAAAGTGCAATAAAGTCATTGGACATTATTGCAATCAGCTATTTAAAAGACGAGCAGGGGGTTTGCATATTCTACTGTTTATGCATTGTGGATTTTATTTCCACTGCGATTTGGACCTTATTGCACTTTTGAAAATGAAATAAAGTCCAAAAATCGTTTTGGACTTTATTGCAATTTCAGAAGTGCAATAAAGTCAAAAATTATGTTCTGGACCCTTTTGCATAAGATTTTATTTCATGGCACCGACCGGACCTAACACGCAACTTGTTAACCGAGATGTGACAAGAGGTTTGTTCTCTATTGTTCCTTTACTTTTGCAGTAAAATTGGGAAACTGTCAAAATGGCATGGGTGGCGATGCATTTTATGTCAGAGAAAGAAACTTGAAAAGTTATGGAACGTTTTTTTTAGTAGTGATGAAAAATGACAGACGCATTTGGTTTTTTTTATAAATTCCATAAATACAAGTAGGTACATATGTGAAAAAGTTTCTAGTAACTGAACTACAAGCATTCGAGAAGAGAAAAAAGCTACATTGTAACGAAACGTCCTTCCCGGAAGATGAATCAGTTCACTTCTCTACTGTCGGCTCAAAAACCAAAGATGGAGTTGGTGGGGGTGTTTTCTCCGAAAGTCTTAATCTCAAGCTTTCCTTCCGTCTACCAAATTACTGTAGCGTGTTGCAGGCGGAAATTATGGCGATTAAAGAAGTCTTATCTTGGCTCAAGAAAAACGTCATATCTGTTAAGGATATCTACATATTTTCGGACAGCCAAGCAGCCATCAAATCCTTGGACTCGATCTCTATAACTTATCTAGTAGCCCTCGACTGCCGATCGTCTCTTACGGAGATGGCCGAACAGTTCAACATTCACCTAATCTGGGTGCCGGGGCATAGAGACATTCCAGGGAATTGTAAGGCCGATGAACTCGCTAGAATAGGAACAACTCAACCCATTCTGTCTGATAAAGGCACCCTAGGGATACCAATCGCTACTCGTAAACAAAAATTGAAGCTGAATGCTATCGAGAGTATCTTAGGTGGACAAGTTTAACCACTTGTCTAGCGACAAAAAAAATTTGGCCTAAACTGGATTTGAAACGCTCTAAGAAACTGATCTCTCTCAACAGATTGCATATCGGCACTACAATAGGTGTCATTACTGGACACTGCCTGATAGGCAAACATGCCGCAAGGCTGGGCCTTTTCTCAAACGACTTTTGTAGAAGCTGCATGGATGAGGAAGAAGAGGAAACTATCCCTCACCTTCTTTGTTCCTGCCCAGCACTCTCCCGCAGAAGGAAGCTTCACTTAGGAGCCTTCGATTACAACGACTTGGATGATCTGACAAGCGTAGACATCAGAAGCCTCTTACGCTTTATAAAAAGCTCAAAATGGTTCAACTAGTAGGGAGATCTTAGATCCTTATTCGTGGCATCACAATGGACCTATACTGGTCTAAGTGTGTTGGCGTTTTTAGCTGACGGCCACTTTCAACCAACCAACCAACGAAACGTCCCCATTGGTCACACTTTTATGTGACATTAGAGATATTCATTCGTCACTTGTAAGTCACACTGACTGAGTTGACGAAATTGCATGAGTACCGAATGAAATTGCCATTCGGGGAGACTTGTCTACTGGTTGAACGTACCAATCTTATGTACCAGATAAGGCTCCCTATATATAGAAATGGACTTTGGTCAGTTTCTAAATTTTTGGTGGCTAAGTTTCCTTTGGGAAGCTGGCCTTAAATCAGCAGTGTCAGCATCTTTGGCGGTCCTGCTTAAGATCGGACCTACGCTCGTCGTTGGGCCACAGATCGGTGCCACGATTGTTGTTGGGCCGCAGATTGGAGCCACGCTTGTCGTTGGGCCGCAGATCGGAGCCACGCTCGTCGTTTGGCCGCATACGGAGCCACGCTTGTCGTTCTGCCGCAGATCAGAGCCACGCTTGTCGTTGGGCCGCAGATTGGAGCCATGCTCGTCGTTGGGCCGTAGATCGGAACCGCGCTTGTCGCTGGGCCGCATTCTGTAATACGGAGCCACGCTTCTCGTTGGGCCGCATACTGTATAGCGTATACTTACTCAACGTTAGCCCTCCACTTAGGAGTTTACCTATTGTTAAGTTAATCATAAGACAGCGGTTTATAAGTTGGTTATTAAAATAAAGAGGACCTCTTGACCAAAGTTTGGTGTTGTCGTGTGTCAAATGGGCTAAATAAATATCCTCGGATATGATGATAACCTGATGATGATTGGTGCAGGGAAATAAGTCCCCGGGAATTATGTAGTTTACTGAGGGACTCAGTTCCCTCCTACTGGGAAATAAAACCACTTTCGTGAAGTGGACTTAGTTCCCAATTAAGCGTCGAGCATTAATTTGTATACATATACATTGGCTGCTTTTTCGATGGATACGACGAGTTGTCGAGGGCCCCAGACGGGTCTAAGATCTTTAATCTCATTCCCTCAATGGTGAAAGGCTGTGATTGTGGATTTGCCAGTCTAATAAGCAAATTGATTATGGTTCTATGGGTGTTCTATCAAAAAGTATTCTCGTATACGAAGATCAACTATTTTTCAATGACTTTCAGATAGCAGGATGTCAGGTCTGAATGATTTTGGGTCTGAAGTACATTTATTGCCGGGCTTGAGGATAATTTTAACATTAACACTGCACTAAAAAGGGGGGAATGAAGCTCCAAATTTATAGGTCTATAGAGTGCGCAGAGGCGTTAGTGCCTCGATTCCATTTTTTTATTTATGCAGTGGTGCCGTGGTGGATACCTACAGCTACAGCTACAGCCCTTTTTATTGTATCAGGATCAGGATAGAAATGAACATTATTGACCTGATAGATCTGTTTAATCTTCTGTTTGGTGTGGAGTAGTTCCTTTCTAGGTTGGTCCGTAGGTACACCACCAGAGCCACGAAAGTAGATTTGAAGTCGCAACTTCAGCGTTCTTCAAAAGCTTAAGGTGAATGATTCGTCCAATGTTTTAAATAACCCAATGCCGTTCGACGGGTCATTGAATAGAATTTTATGGACTTTTCTGTAGACTGGTAGATGTTCAATGAGTTCACGGAAGGTCCTCTATGTCGAGTCAACATGGGATAAAATCACAAGGATTTCTCGAAGACTTTGGCCCATTTTGTATTCAGATGACTCAAGTTATGTATAGGAGGAAAATTTTCAAAGTTAACAATGAGGGTCACATACATATTCATTCTTCCTTCGCCTCCTGTAGGGTGTTGTATAGTTATGAATCTTAACAAAAGAGTTGAAGTGATCCTCCTCTCATCAAAGATATGAGAAAAAAAGCCAAAAAACCGGTCATCCATCATACTACCAGTACAAATAGCTATGGTGCTTGTGTAAGGCAGGCTATACTCATCGTACCACTACCAAACCTTTTCAATGGCCACAAGACGAAAACAAGAATAGGCGTAAAAACAACAACAACATCGACCACAACAAGCAAATAGCCCAGCTCCACCGCCCCGCCGACACACTACAATGGCTGTCGGACTATGGATGGAGTAGCTAGAGATGACTCACTGAAGCAGTTTTCGTGTGTTTTTTCTTTTTATTTTATTCCTCCTCTGACACAGAATTCATCAACTCTCCATGTGATGGTCGATGGTTGCACGAAGAATAAGCGAAATAAACAACCGAAGCAACAAAACAACTAAAATATGCTCATTCCAAAAAAAAAAAAAACACACGGCAGCGAAAAAAGAGGGTTAACAAAAGGTTGCGAAATGTCGATACAATTTTGTTGGCCAAAAGTTCATTCAGCTGGGCCAAACGCAATCTCTCTAAATGTGTTCCAAGTCGAAGATTGGCTCTAGTCTAGGTAGGGGTAGGCAGGTATTAATATGGTATTTGGAAAAATGGAAAACGTCCAATTGGAATGAATATCACTTAGTTTCTATTTACCTTATTTGAATTAATGTGGACAATCCGGGTGAAATTAACACTCCTTCTAAACTGAAAACAGGTTGGAATGTTATCACAGATAGAGGGAGGGCTCTTCTTAGAAGATGATAACTACTAGCTTCGAGTATTTCCGTGTTATTTGGCAAAGAATGTTGTTGTTTTTTTTTTTCGATTCTTTTTTGTTAACACAAAAACGCGGAACAGAACTGGTTTTTTTGATTAAATTGTTTATTCGCACACTAGAGAAGAGAAGACCAAGACCACTGACAAGTCACAACGGTCAGAAGAACTACGCGAGGGAGAGACACTGGCGGACGCCCGGATTCCGGAAAGCTATTTAAAAAGTGCGTTTTCGAGAGACGAATACGAATACGAATTGAAATTATTTAATTTTTATTCTGACACTGAATTATTAGTGAACTTGTTGACACTAGAGTGAATGAAATTTACATGTATGGAGATGGACTACAAAGTGCACAACCATTTCGCGGCTCGGAACAATTAACACGATTTATTTATTCGACGAGACGACGAACATCAGACAGCGAACAGCGAGAAACCGTCCGTTTAACACAAGTGATCTCACTCAAATGATGGAATTGTTCGCTGTGTGGAACTCAAAACCACTCAATTGCTGTGTTTTTGTGTATGTTGGAATGATGATGTTGAATGGAGGAGGAGGACGAGGAGACCTGCCTGAGAGGCGATTCAATTTTGAAATAATAAGCATTTGCTTTTGGTTTTGGATGGAAGGAATGGACATGGAGCAGGGGGAGTCTGGTTGGGAGTAAGAGGTGATAAAGAAGCACAACGTACAATAGACACAGCCCAGCCACCAGCACCACACAAGACACAACGCACAACACTTCTGGAGAGGAGCGTGGAAAACTGTGAGGAAAACCTGTTGTCGATAAGAGAATCGGGAAAATCAAAGTTGATTATTTTATTTTTCAGAATTACGTTTCTGGCTGTTGGTTTGGTGGTGGTGTGGTAGCATGGTGCATTGTTTGTTATGCTTCTCGGATTTATGGTTGCTACACTGGAATGGAATAGAGAAATGGAGAGAGCCACTGGAATTAAATAGTTTAATTTTGTTGACCAAATGACCACTTGGACTTGGGTAAAGACTGATTTGAATTTGAATAGTGGGTGTTAACTAGGAGAGAGTTGAATCGGAGTAGTAAGTTGTGGTTGTGGCATGTTGTGGTCAGTTGTGGTCATTGAGATGCAACTGGAATATGTACAATCAAAGGGCTGCCAAATGTCAAAAGTTGTCATTATGTTGTAAGTGTTTCGTGTGTCCATAATTAGGCTATTCGCATTTTACTTACTTTGAGTTCCGCGGAAAAAGGTTTTTTGCCTTTTTGGCAATACACCCATTGATCTTTGGTGTTAAACGAAATGAAGAATAGTCGGTAGTTCAGTCAAATTCAAGGGGAAAAATAAAATGCTAACATCCAGATTATAAAGTCCAATCTATAAACATAATTCTTATGTTAGTTGATACATGAACCAACTATTGGATTAGCTTACCTACAATATTGTGTAGGTATTTTTACAACAATGCATAGAGAACTTACGGGGGAGGTATAAGCAAGCTCGCAGAAGAAGAAAAAGCGAAATATGTCAGAGCTTTATCCTAGTTCGTATATTCTAAGGATGTTAAATTTTGGAATAGATTCTTCGTTTTAACTTGGCTAGGGCCCCTCTCTCTCGCGCCTTTTCGAGGTAACAAAATGGAATTTAAACTTCAGATAAAACTAAATTATTGAAGTGTAACTTCAATAATTAAAAGTAGTTTGAATCGCTAGTGAAGACTGCTCTGAGGGGCAGCTATCAATCCTTTGTTGTAATGTAGTTGAGTAGGATAGGTATTGGGGATCTCTACCTATTCGGTACGTTTAATTCTCCCCTACTCCTGGGAATCGTATGTAGCAGAATAATATGAATAAACAAATAACAAAACGTCGTCGGAAAACGAGATGGAAGGCTTCGAAGGGGTCGAGAAGGTGCTGGAGGGCGCTGGATTTAACGATGGGAGGGAGTGGCTTCACATACTCAAGGATGTGGAAAGGTTGATAATCTTCGTTCCCGGTCAATCCGAGAGCAGGGATCATCGGAAAAGACTTAATAGGGAAAGCCACCCAGTAGTGCGACGAAGTGATATAGATACCATGGATATAGGATCAACGCAAGTCAGGCGAGAGGTAGGCCCGTACCGGGAAAAGCTTAGTGTGAGTCAATTGAACCTTCATCAGAGTAAAACAGCAACAGCGATGACTAAATGTTTTGATGAGGATTCGTTTGACATAGCCATGATACAGAGGCCTCCCAAATAGCATAGCTGAATTGCATTATGTGAAAACCAGCGAACGAATTAGGTCCCGTATCCTGGTAAGGCACAGAGTTCAAGCTTATAAATTGCCGGATCTGTGTGCCCCAGACCTGGCAGCAGTACGAGTAGGATCAGATGCGGGAAGCTTTGTTATAGCATCTGCATGGCGTATGATTCGCCAGAACAAGAAGGTTAGAGTCTTTGGTGAATGCATGCAGGAACAGGAACGAGGATCTAATAATGATTGTGATGCCAATGCTCATAATACAGTGTGAGGCAGCACCAACGATAATTCTAGAGAAGAAGCGCTATTCGAATTTGTATCATGCAAGTATCTAGCTATCTTATACAGGAAAACAGAGCCAACCTTCGTGGATTTGAGGCGAAGGGAAGTGATTGATGTGTCTTTGCAGTAGAAAGATAATTGAAAAGGTATTAAAATGGGGGGGAATGGATAAGGCTATAAATATTGTCGGATCACAGAGCCATTTCGTTTGATGTTCGTTATGGATCTATACGGAAGAAAGATCGGAAATACATTAGAATAGCGAACAACACGAATATTACAAAGTACCATTTGGAATACCGAAAAATACTTGGCATGTAGAATCACAGCTAAAGCATTTGCAATCAGCTGTTGAAGATGCGTACCGAGTGGCTTGCACACCTACTCTAGTGAAAAAACAGGATCCTACGCCTTGGTGGTGTCGGGAAAAGCTAAAGCTAAAGAAGGCTGTGAGGAAGGCCTTCAATCATGCCATGAGAAAGGGAGAATCCGAATCATGGGATGAATATAAGGCGAAAAAGAAAGAGCTGAATCTCACTCTACGACGACGTAAAAGGGGGTCATGGAGGGACTTTTGCTCGATAATGAGGAGTATATCTGAAGTCAGAACACTACAAAAGATTGTCTCCAGAGACCCAGTTTCCAAGATCGGACTCATTCGTAATAGACAGATAGATAGTGGAAACTCTTGATCAGACAAACAAGGTGCTGATGGAAGTACACTTTCCAGGAAGCCATAACTCAGATCAGTCCTGTGCGCCAAGGAAGCAAGGAGCTTCGCGTACATTTAGATCTCATTACTTTTCGCGGCTGATTAGTTACATACCTACTTTTTTTCTACGTAAGAGCACTTGACTCTATTTTTGCATTTATGTTTTTGGTGTGATAATCGATATCCGCAAAAAGACCTGCCGCCTACAATTTATCCATACAATGTACCATTGTCGATAAGTAAATTACTCACCCTCTAGCGTTATTCTATATCAATTACTCAGTTCGTTTTTCATTTTCAATAACCGATTTTAAATAAAAGAAAAAGAGGTGTCATTACACCATTTTAGGGGCGTAAATATGCCCATCGAACTTTATTTACGAACGATAAAAATAAAATTCGAACGCCCCTTCATCCGCTGTTAATTGCCTTTTTAATCTCCGAAGAAAATGCAACTCATCCACAGCAACAGAATCATTTGACTAATCATACGTTCGCGCAATTAGCGGATGATTTTATTTTCATTTTTGCTAGCGCAATCACTTACACTTTCTTGCATGTTTGACTGACTTAATAAGCGTGCTTGCGTGTGCTGTTTTGTTAATTTCTTCATTCAAAGTGCTATCTGCACGAATAACATTCACTTTCCACACATCAAGAGTGAAATAGAAAACTGATTGCCTACATGAAAAATGCAAATCTTCATTCAATGCTTCTTTTTTTCTGCTCGTTCTTGCTTAAGAAATCATTTTATTTAAATCCATCGAGAAATACAAATACTTTTCGCATCAATTTGATTGGATGCCATCTGGTTTATTAAATTCAAAATATCAAAACAACATTATGTACACAGTCTATTTTAAGATTTCATGTTCCCAGTCCTGCAGGTTCAGTTGTGGTTTGAAACGTTTCAAAGGATCTATTGAAATAAATAATGATTAATGGCGGTCATGATGGTATTGTTCGCAAAAACTCACTAATCATCGCGTAACGTTGTTCATTCTGCAATGCCGCATAGTCTACATTCGGTCCAGTCACATACTGAGCGGTTGTCATTATTTCAGGTATCCAGATTTCATCCAAGGACTCCCGAATAAAAATGAGCAGTGCTTTGTATTGTCTCTGAATTGATCGTGCATGGTCATCTTCGAATATTTCCAATAGCGCCTTGCATGTGTCACGTATGTGCATTTGTAAGCCGTAAACTTTCATTATGTGTGTATGGAGCGCATCAATCAGAGCGATGTCTTCGAATGGATTGCCCTCCTTCAAGCTGAGTAGCTTTCTTTCGTGTTTTCTGCGATTTTTACTGGATCGGAATGTTTTGCTATTTTGAAAATGGAAACTTGCATTTAGGAAACGATAAAGAGAAGGTTAATAGAGTTGGGTGTAGTTTACCCTGTGCCCCGGGAACTGGATGTATATCTGGACGAATGCATGCTTGTTGTGTCAGACAGCAAATCGATTTCATCGATTTGAACGCTGTCGTCCATGTCGTCGACTTCTTTGGATTTCTTTTCCCTGATAGCGAGCAGGCGCATCTTTTGCTTGAGGAAGTGCTCACGATCTGTATTCAAATTCGATTCGAGTGTTTCTTTGTACGACAGCAAGTGTGGGTGGATGAGGGTTTCTGAAAGAGTAAGGTACATAATTTTATATTAGAGACAATTTAAATTTAAATTTCGACAGACAAAAAGGTGGTCGGGTTGATGGATTACTCCTACCCATTGTATGTAATTGTGGAAGAGGAAAAACGGGTGAGGGAAATGGAAAAAGGGCGTGATACCAATCACTTACTTATTCATTCAGAAAAGCTATTACTTTCTAATTTTGCTCCTCTACTCACCAATTTTATTTATAAAAATATGTTCTTACCCAACAATTCCGAATTCTCCATTCTGACTTCAAAAACTGCCCGCAAATAGAGATTGCCCTTAAGCAAGCACGCTATTCCCTCAGTGAAGCTGTTACCATACCTCTTCAGCAATTCATAGGCATCTTCATATCGGCCATGTTCCATCAGCGATGGCACTAGCGACCTGCAAATTATTGGTAAGCAATCTCATTTGAATGTCATCAGTTTCACACTTACATTGCAACATCTTGCGGGTATGCTCCCTCCTTCTTGGTCAATGACAGGCAACGCTGCCAATCTAGAACATGGCGAGCACACGCCACCGCTTGAATGCGATCTTCAGCTCGTTCGTACATGATGCTCGCGTTCTCAAACTTTCCATTCTCTCGCAGATAATCGCCATACGCGTGCGCTATTTTCTTATAGCATGTGCTATTTCCCTTGTAAGCGGATAGAGCCACTTTGAATAGATTGTGCGATTTGGTTAGATCAAGTGCTTCTTCGAAACGATCCCCACCACAGCGAGATATATTTACAAGAGCCTTATCGAACCTCTTGAGGTGGAAGTCGATTTTGAACTTTCTATAGTTCTCTTCGAGAGCTTTTAACTCGTTGAGGAATGGCAGGAATTCTCTTGGGTCTTTCTGCGATTTTTTGGCAACCATAAGAACTAAACCAAAGTCATACATGCCCAGGGCAACGTCATACAGTTGATTGACGTCCACCAAATAGAGGAGATACTTTAAGGCGTCATCTGCCATTGATGTGCCGTCAGCGGTAGCAGCACTTTCCTTCTTCTTTTCCTGCCAAATTATATCCAATGCCTTTTCGATGTTGCCAATCTTCACACTCGCCGTTATAATAGGTAGTAGAAACTTGTTAAAGCTTTCGACTTCCATTAGATTGCAGAGCTGCTGGCAGATATGCGCTATTTTGTTCTCGACGCGGAAGTCCTCGGGATACTTGCGCTCAGTATCGGGGTAGTTACTCGCATACATGGTCGTTGTGAAGTCTTCGTTAAGCAGATCGGTTAGGAACAAGTTAAGCCACTGCGGCTTTGTTTGTAACAGGAATTCCTTTAAATTTTCCAGGAACTTGCCCATATTATGATCGCAGATTATGTTCAAGTTTATCCGCTGCTTACGCACCAGATCCATTGCCGAGCGATAGTCCGAGTTATCCAGCAAGTCGCCGACTAATTCCAGACATAGCACTCTTGGGTGAATGACTTCTAGATTTCCCCGTGGTAATTGAAGAATCGTCGTCGAATCATGCGGCAGTATAGTCACAAGCTTGGCTCCTCGTTCGATTTTCCGTTCGTTGACGATTTTTCCATCGCTAAGTCGTAGAAACTTCATCACAGCCAGCTGTGTGAACACGACATAGTTAGTGGTGATGTGAAACGATGTAACATCCGTTGAAATAGTTTTCGAATTCGACCGCAGGCCCTGATGGATGTCGAGAGAAATCACACCGCTCAGATTGTTGCGTTTGAAGTACTCAATCTGATCACAGAGTTGTCCGGGATCACAGTAATTCTCATTGATGGTATCTACTTTACCGTTGTTTAAGTAGGAGATTTCCGATATCTTAC
This sequence comes from Cheilosia soror, assembly GCA_949372485.1. Taxonomy (NCBI): domain Eukaryota; kingdom Metazoa; phylum Arthropoda; class Insecta; order Diptera; family Syrphidae; genus Cheilosia; species Cheilosia soror. The sequence goes on along the minus strand of OX443562.1, from coordinate 22,166,743 downwards.
CATTGACTTTGTGCGCTATAACATGCAATGCGTCGGCTCCCTCGAGACAGCAAATTGTTTCATCAGTCTCCACAGTGCTAAGTGGAATTTCCTCGCGCAACTGGTATAACCAGAGCTTTGACTTTTGTCCGATGCTTTGCACCCAATATAGCTTGGAATCTGTGGGCCACAGGAAGTTGTTGTGACTTAGCGGCACCGCAGATTGTTCGAGCGGAATTGTACGATCCAATGTATACTTATTTGCGGCGGATAAGGTATATTGCAACAATTCATTCTTAGCGTTGCATATCACAATTGAACCTAAAGGCAGAGTACATGAATTGTTAATTGTTTTCATACCTGTGGAAAGAAATGTTCGCAATAGTAAACGTAAAGTGATTGATATTTTCAAATGTTAAGAATTAAATGGGCTGAGATACAATCAAGAGATTTACATGTCCTTGCAGAGAGCTTACAAAACGGCCTTATAGAATGTTAAAAACTGTTAAAAAACATATCAGTCTGTGCAATAATAAATGGTTCACAACGAATTTAAATGAAATTAAATCTCAGAAAGTTATATAAAAATATACTCCAAGAAGCTAAGCGAAAGTATATGTACAAGTCAAAAAGGAATGTGGAAAACCATAAAGAACTCTGAATGTTAGTGGAGACCGATTGAAACAGGTGGAGAAGTTCAAGTATCTCGGGGTCTTATTCACGAGTGATGGAAGGAGCAATGCTGAGTTTTCCTGTAAGATTGGATATGGAATCCGTACCATCGGGCAGGCGTCCTCTAGGTAGACCAAGGATGAGATGGTTAGATCAAGTCAAGTATAATCAAATACCTAGAAGGCCACCGATTAATAAGTGACAGGTAATACGGACTCCGGAGCTGTCGTTCCACTGGAGACCTGTTAAGCTACGTAACGCACTTATGGACGCAAGCAATTGAACAACACGGCGAATACAGAGCCGTAGCCTTGGACATATCAAAGGCATTTGACCGAGTCTGGCATAGAGCCCTATTAGGCAAGTTAGCGTCTTATGGATTGCCACAACAACTCTGCGGATGGATGCAAAATTTTCTTCTGGGAAGATCGATCCAAGTTGTGGTAGATGGTGTATCATCTAATTCGTTTGCTATAAATGCAGGAGTGCCCCAAGGATCTATTCTTTCCCCAACTCTATTTCTTCTCCACATCAACGATTTGCTTGGATCGACGAATAATAATATCTACAGCTTTGCTGATGACAGCACACTTACATCCACTATCTCGAACAGTGGGCCTGTGAATGCGGCTACATCACACAGTCAGAGATGTGAACAAATTAGTTCTCTAAATGGTGATCTGGACAAAATCTTGAAGTGGGGAAAATACAACTTGGTTGTATTTAATGCAAACAAGACACAGCTCACAACATTTTCCAGGAAAAATGCATCAACAGTTCCTCAGATCCAAATGGATGACCATCCAATCCATCCCAAGGACTCAATGTACCTTCTAGGAGTCACAGTCAATTTAGGAATCACATGGCAGGACCACATATCCTATATCGCAAGATCGGCGTCCGCTAAGTTGACCTACCTATTTAGAGCAAAGAGGTACTTTAGCCCCACGCAACTTCTCCTTCTCTACAAAGCACAGGTTAGACCAGGCCTGGAATATTGCTCCCATATATGGAGCTCGGCCCTAAAACATTCACTTAACCTACTTGACAGCATACAGAGACGAGGAGTTCGACTTATTGGAGACTCTACACTCACATCGAATCTGCAACCGATGGTGCACAGAAGACAAGTCGCTGAACTATGCTTGTTATATAGGTACTTCCATGGTAGATGTTCCGAGGAACTCAAGGGCATTATCCCTCGAAATGCAACATTTGGGCGCCCCACAAGACAGGCTGCTAATGCTCATGACATGACCATACAGTACACTTGACAACCGCGAGGACATCATCTTTCCAAAACTCCTTCTGTTACAGGACAAGTAAACTTTGGAACTCGCTTCCTGGGGATATATTTCCAGAACTAACATACATCTGCAAGCATCTCGGGGCGCTGATGAAGCGTTATAGGTTTGCCTTTCCCGGGAGAAGTATTTAAAAAAAAAAAATGGGGATTGCCCTTGATGATTTAGAGTCGATGGCGGAGAATCGAGAGCTATGGAGGGTCCACTTGAGCAACCTACACCCGCGACCCACTTAATGGACAAGCGGATCATTGAAAATGAATGAATGAATGAATGAATGAATAAAAAAAATGGTCTCAATGTTTGGGATTTGTGTAGTAATTTTTTAGCAATATTCATAAAACGGCTATATTCGAGTTTTCTAGAAAAATTAAGTACGTGATCGTGTTTAGAATGCTTATGTTGTCTCAAATATGTATTTTGATCAAAACCGTAGGAGCTGTTTTTTGTAAAATTATGCTGACAAATGTTACAAATTTGGATTCGAAAAGCACTGTTACTAAACTGTTTAGCTGAAATCTAAGTACGACGTATTCTTCAGGATATAAACATTACCTAGCAGTTACATTTTCATCCAAATCAAAAATGGCGTTTTCGAGATATGAGCAGTTTTTAATGTACCATTTTTAGCGATTGGGGTCGAAATCGAAGGACGCATTAATGGTTCAAAAAACACTGTTTTGCAACTGTTTAGCTCAAAACTCAGCAAATGGTATTACTATGGATTTAAGCATTACCTGCCAGTTACATTTTTATCATAATCGAAAATGGCGTTTTTGAGATATGAACAGTTTTTTTAAACATTTGGGTGGATATCAAAGGATTTCGTGTTCAGTAGTCACCCCGAACTAAGCTTACAAAGTTACAGCCTTGCTAAAATGACTTGAGTAAACATGTTGCTAGCTCTTAGTCCATTACGACAACATGTGCCATAAATATTTACAATACATTAATTAAACCCCATTTCGAATTCTGTTCCACAATCCTGATTATGGGAAATGTCGAAAACATACGACGACTCCAAGTACTGCAAAACAGAGCTATGCTGTGAATGGATGTTAACTTGCCTCCGTTGGATGAATATCAACCAGCGAATACATTTTAATGCAATAGTTTTCGTATTCAAGATGAAGAACAAATTATTGCCAAACTATTTGTCAGCGAATTTGCGGTTATTACAAGATGTCCAGCCCTACAATTTAAGATCTAATTCGAATTTTCGTTTACCCTTCTACAGAGATCAAAGAACTTCCAAGTGAAATTACAAATTAAAGCGTTTTTCGAACTTTAAAATAATTATTGGCCCAACACATACGATGCCAGATTTCATGAATATTATATTTTTATATTATTGTTGTTTAAGTTTAAGTTACTATTATTGTAAATTAATAGTTTTTATTAACTAAATAAATATATACATACATTCATTAACAGGTGAAGTTCCCTCGTCCGCAGTTGTGCTGCTGGTAAGAAAGGCACAGCTATTTATGTAAGAGTCGCATTCCAATACGTAACTGCTCATTGGTGGTGGGATGATGCATTTGCGAAAGTCTGTGATTAAGAGACGTTTTCCATCGATTACGGCTACCAAAGCGCTTTTGTTGCTATTTGCTGGGGCCTTCTGATTTTCCACGGAGGCTTGGTAACGATCAATTTTGTAGGTCCAACTAAAAAGGGCAACCATTTATTTTTAAATACACAACCATAGTCTTTCTAAAATTAACGCTGATCAAGTTCTGTCAAATAATGTTTGTATACTGACCTATATTTGGCCAAAGTTCCATCGGGCAACATTGCATACAAAGTCTTCTCCTCGCCGATGCGATTATCCCAAACACATGTTGCCAAAACAGTGTCAAAGCAAAGTGTTTGCTTGATGTACCAATGGTAGTTTCCAATCGTGTACAAGTACAAATTCGTCTTTCCCTGCACCACTGTTTCCACAGACAATATATCCGAATCAGCACTCCATTTAAGACTCACCACCGGTTCATTGTCAAACGAAAATGGCAACACAATTTCTCTATGCCTCAGACCATTCTTCTCAAATAGACCAATTGTACTTTTGTTGGGAAATTTATGTGGTACGGCAATCCATGTCCCCGATGGCCTCCACGCGATTGCTGGCGACAAATCTTTTAGGTTTTTCTCAGACTTGTATTTTAATGTGCCTTCTTTATCAAATACATTGAACATTCTACGACCGCTATCAACAAATGTGACTGCGAAAAATGCTCCATCTGCTCTCCAAGTGATGTCAACTTCTTGTGGCAAATCAGCAATATTTTCTTCATTTTGAACCACTACTTGCTCTTTTGCTGCAGCTTTTCCTTCCGATCCATGAAATTGCGTTTCTTTTTTTCCCCATCCAACCGAAACAAACTCATGTTGGCCAGTTGTGGATTCATCAAGTATTACCTCGGATATGGGCTCAAAGGTACATGTCATTACGACGACATGGCGTGCCTTTGTCACGAAAGCAACGACTTCTTGATCTGGTGACCAAACCATTTTTTCAATGCCGCCGTCACAATAGGTCACTTCATTTAATGTTTTGGTACCCGGATTGATAAGAAGCACTTCTCCAGCACCTGTTGCAACACAAATCTCATTTTCAAGAGACAGATATTCGAAAGATACCACATCGCATACTTCAGCGAGAACGGTGGCTTTCTTGTCGGCGAAATTGTACGAAAGCAACTCTTTGTCGGTGCAGATGAATATTGTGTTTTTGTTAGTTCCACTGGGATCCAAAGCGATGAACTTGGCATCAACTGCGGTTGTATTGTGAGTTGTAGTGTACCTTAGCTTTAAATTCCTCATTTTTGTAATGTACGTACTTATCCAAATAAAACTTTACTTTTGGAAAGAATAAAAAAACAATACAAATTTTGACGTCAAATGTCAAAACAACGTGCTGGCAGTTGGTTGAACGAAAATGTCAAATATATCCATTCAATTCAGAATCATTTGAGTTCAACTTTCAATATCAACACGCTGTAAATGAGCGCGTTCAGGTCTATCAACAAAAAATTTATTAATGTAGGTACACTTTTGTTTGGTGTAGGTGTATAAAAACTGAGGTAAAACTCCAAGTGCACACTCATGAATAGGAAATTTTCGTTTCACTCAATTTAGGGTGAATAAAATATTGCTTCCACTCAGGCTGAAGTTTGAAAACTCAAGTGGAGAATTGTCATAAAGGTTAGGTTAGGTTAGGTTAGGTTAAAAAGGGGTATGAGATGTCTCATACAACACTAGGCACCATAAGGGCCCATCGCGATCCCTAGGGGGAACCAATTGCAGTGACCTACAATGGAAAAACACCTAAACACTTGCCCTTGAGAAAGCCCCAATTTCCCTGCAAAAACTAAGTAGTCCCTTGAAGTTGGTATTGTCTATCTCCCCTAAATGTTGGAAGAAGTACCTGCCCAAAAATTTTCTTCTACTGCGACATATTGCCTCACATTCGCACAGTATATGTGTTATGTCCTCTACGGCTTGCAGGTCATTGCAGAATCTGCAAGTGTCCGAGTCTGCTAGCCCTAGTCTTTTAGCATGCTTTCTAAGAAGACAGTGCCCTGATAGTATGCCGATCAGTGTCCTAAGCTGTTCCCTGCCTAGTTTGAGGATTTCCCTAGATCTTTTACGGTCGTATTGCGGCCAAAGTGCCTTAGATACTGCGTGGCCAGTGAGTACCTCCCACCTCCGGTCGGCTTCCTTATTTATTTTATTCCTAATATCGCTTTTTATGATACAAGGAGGTGGTTTAATATCCACATCTCCTCCGTCTTGCAATTCCCCGCCTATCCTCGCAAGCTCATCCGCTTGCTCATTTCCAGCTATACCGCAGTGTCCTGGTACCCAGCACAGTCTCACTCGGTTCTGACTGCATAATGCCTTAAGCATTGTGCGACAGGTCCTGACTAATTCAGAATTGATGTTAGTAGATTCCAGTGCCTTGAGTGCAGCCTGGCTATCGATGTAGATGGCTATATCCTTTCCAGATATAGATCTCATCCGCATTAGCTCTGCCGCTTTCAGAACAGCCAGAACTTCTGATTGGAAGACACTGCTTGTATCCGGTAGTCGTATAGACACTTTTAGATCTGGATCTAGGCAATAGATTCCAGCACCCGTTCCTTCCGCTGTTTTTGAGCCGTCCGTGTATACCGCTATTTCGCAGTGCTTAATTACTTTATCCCTTTGCCATTCATATCTTTCCGGGTATGACACTTCGTACGGAGTGTCGAAGTCGACCAAAGGGTGTATTTCATCAGTTTGCACCTGTACACCCGGGAGTAACTCCGCTAGTATTGTACAGTGTCCAAAACTGCCCTCTCTAAAGTAGCCCAAGGTTGTGAGCCGTAGCGCACTATTCCCCGCAAGTTGCTTTATGTGCAACTCAAGTGGCGTAAGGTGTAGAAAGGTGTCCAGCGCTGCCGTAGGGGTGCTGCGAAGTGCACCCGTTATTGCTACGCTGGACGCCCTCTGCACCGACGCTAGTTTGCCGATTGTTGTTTTCTTCTTTGTCGCCGTCCACCATACTAGTGCGCCATATGTAAGTATGGGTCTAACCACTACTGTATATAGCCAGTGCACCATAGCTGGTTTTAGGCCCCAAGTCCTGCCTACTATTTTCTTACAAATGAAAAGAGCGTTATACGCCCTTCTAATTCTTTCCTCTACATTTGCATTCCAGTTCAGTTTCCTGTCCAGAATAACCCCAAGATACTTTGCCTTGTCAGACAGAGGCAATTCTACTCCTTCCAGTTTAGGGAGGTTAAAGTGTGGTATCTTGTGCTTTCTGGTGAAGAGTACCAGTTCCGTTTTGGAGGGGTTGACGTTAAGTCCACAGCCCTTTGCCCATAAATTGACTTTTCTTAAGGCACTGTCCATAATCTCACTTAGAGTGTTTAAAAACTTTCCCTGAATGATAATAACTAGGTCATCAGCATATGCTGTGGCACTTATTCCCCCGGAGCTCAGTTTCTTTAAAATGTCATCCATAACAAGCACCCAAAGGAGAGGTGAAAGGACTCCCCCCTGTGGTGTTCCCCTGGTCACCGACATTCTAATGGAACTTTGTCCCAGGGAGCAGTTTATTTTCCTACTCGCAAGCATGTTGCAGACCCAAAAAACTATGCTGTGCTCAATGTTCATATTTGACATGGCACGCTTTATAGCCTTGCCCTCTACGTTATTAAAAGCACCCTCAATGTCCAGAAAAGCTGCAAGAGCAAACTCACCCAAGTGCAAGCTTCTTTCTATCTTCCCTACTACATTATGCAGAGCTGTTTCTACTGACTTTCCCTTCATGTATGCATGTTGCGATTCGCTTAAGAATCCTTTAATACATTTGCTCCTGATATGAACTTCTAATAGCCGCTCTAGGGTTTTTAGCATAAAAGATGACAGACTGATTGGTCTGAAATCCTTGGCTGCTGTATGTCCCTGCCTGCCAGCTTTGGGAATGAAAACCACCTTCACTTCCCGCCATGCTACTGGTATGTACCCTAATTTAAGACTTTGTCTTAGAATCTCCGTAATTTTTTGTATCGCCCTCTCAGGTGCTTTTTGCAGCATGATCGGCAAAATCCCATCTGGGCCAGAGGATTTATACGGTTTGAAGGACTGTAGAGCCCACCGCACTTTTTTCCTGTTTATGAGATCAACTATCTCCCCCCTCGTAAGAGGGTCACAGTTGATATCCGTACGACCTTGCAGCTCAGAATCCTCTGGGATAGTAGCCCCGGGAAAATGAGATTCCACCAGGGTTACCAGAACCTCCTGACTGCTTTCGGCCCAGTTACCGTCTTTCTTTTTGAGGTAGCTAGGCACACTTGCCTCTTTTGAGAGTATTTTGCGTAGTCTCGAAGCCTTATCTGTATCCGAGATTGATTCGCAGAAAAGTTTCCACGAAACTCGTTTGGATTTCCTGATTAAGTATTTGAATTGCCTTTTGCTTTCGGCATACTCATTCCATGTGGTATCATCCCTGACCAACTTTGCCCTATTGTAGAGTTTCCTTACTTCTTTTTGTTTCAGCCCTATCTCCCTATTCCACCATTTCGGCTGTACCCTTTTTGGTGTCTTGTTTTCCGGGCACACCTTTTCAAAAGCCGTTGTCAGTGTATTGTTTATCAGCTCAACCGCCCTATCCAAGTCCTTGGCAGTATTGCCAGGACCGAGCTGGGTGTCAAGATGCTGATTTACCACTACCGCATATTTAGCCCAATCTGCTTTTTTAGGATTCCTGTGAAAACTACATGCCCTACTATGGAAGCTGATTTTGAAGCGTATCCATCGATGATCTGACATGGACGCTTCTTCCACAACCCTCCAATTCCCAACTGCCAACTTATCTGTGTTGGAGACAAGGGTAATATCTAGTACCTCCTCCCTATTTCTAACTACAAAAGTAGGTGAATTCCCTCTATTACATAGTATGAGGTTGGACGATATAATAAAATCATAAAGACACTCACCTCTTGCATTTATGTCGCTGCTGCCCCATTGAGAGTGATGGGCATTCGCATCACAGCCCATTACGTGCATCCAGTTTGTCTGACCAGCCAGCTTCTTCAAATTCTCCGGGATCACTACCTCAGAGTCATATGGGAGGTAGGCTGATGTAAGACATAGCGGTTTACCGTCTTCCCTTTCGCAGATTACTGCAGTCAAGTCTCCTGAACTGTAATTATTCAAAAGAAAAGCCCTTATATGGTTTTTAATTAAGATACAAGTCCTGATTTTACCTTTTCCCTTATAGAACAACGTATAATTCCTGTTCTTGAGGCCTTGGATCACGTTGTTCTTATTGATCCAAGGCTCTTGTATCAGTATTGCTGCGACGTCCTGCTTGATGATATACTCCAACAAACAGGCCGTCGCTGCCCTACTATGATGCAGGTTTATCTGCAGCGCTTCCATCATCTTTGACAGGCGGCTCCTCCTCGTCCTTTCCCTTAGTCGTTTTGACCATAATCCTTCCCATACTGTATCTAACCATACCGTTGGATTTCTCCAGGTATGGAAGACTTTCCTTATTTAAGGACAGTAGGAAGTGCTGGCCGTATTGCCGCCGTGGTCCCGTCTTTAGGACTCTCCATGTGTCGGCTTTAAGTTCCCGATTTTGCACATGGAGAAGCCCTAGGAGCTTCTCTGGGTAAGTGTAAGGGCACGGAACCCAAACCCATGCCGTCGGCGGAGTGTACTGCGCCAACTCCGCCACCGTCATGCACTTGAGTTTTATGCCTTCCCATGAGTCGCTGCTCTCCAGGATGAACCCTCTTAAGAACTCTACCGAAGAGGTGTTTCCACAAGCAACAACCTTGCGCCCTCCTTCCCAACCAGCACCGTCAAATAGAAGTTCCGCGTTTCCTGTGTCGGACAACTCCTTCCACAGGGCGTCTTGGAACTTTTCTTCGACGTATTTCCACTGGTCGATTGTCAGGCGACCGCAAGGTTCCCGCTCGTTTACTACAGCAACGAGAAGCTCATCTTTCGGGTCGCTTTGCCCTCGACGAATTGCCGATGAAGTCCCAGCCTTCATCTTCTTCGCGTCATTGGGCTCCGCGACGTCGTCCGACCTGCCTCTCTTGCTGCTGAAACCCGTCTCAGCAGAGCTCTTCTCCTTTACAATAGCTGCGTAAGACGTAGAGGGCGCCGGTCCGGCTTCCTCCCTCGTCTGCACAGTAGCCCTCTTTTTTATCTTCTTTTGACTGAGCGGTGGAGCGGCCAGAGTAGCCTTTGCTCTTTCAAAAGAAGATTTTTCCCATTTGCTGAGAGTGCTGGGATCGCAACCCTCATATTTGGCCACCTTGCGCCTTGCGCCGCGTATTGCAGCCTTTGCCTTCTGGTGCTGATTGTGTTTCGCACCCTTGCTGTTCAAGTCGGAGGGAGCACCGGTCACAGCGGACGAGCCAGCTGTTCCCGCTTTTCCCCCCTCTTGAGCGTTACCCTGACTAACCTTGACGCCGGATCTAGCTTCATTGGTAGCGGAAGTTCCAGCTACCTCAGCCTTTTCCTCAGCCAATTTCTTTTCCTGACTTGCGATTTTGGATAAAGCCTCACTGACAGCGGATGTTCCAGCTGTCTCAACTTTTTCCTCTACCGCGTTACCCTTTGAATCACCTGTGAGAGTCCCAGCCTGCTCACAAGTGAGAAGGCTAGCGTTAGTGAGAGTGTCGTCAGACTCCCCACTATCGCTAGCCAACAACCTCCCTTCCTCCAGTTCTAACGCCAGGAGGGAGACGGTTGACGAAGAAGATAACTCTCCTTCACTCAGCTCCGACTCCCCCTTAGCGTGAATTGCTTTTTGTTTTTTTAAATTTGTTTTTTTTGTTTTGTCCATTTTTTGTTACTTTAAATTTGTCCCCACGAGTAGAGCCGGAAATATCAAGGTCAGCCCAGGCAGCGCCGCTATACCTGGGTAAGGCTAAATACAACAGACCCGCGCCAAGGCGTCTGAGGGAGCTCGTTAGTAGCCGGTTTTACCTCCGGCCGATTGCAACCAGAAGCACGGTTTGCTATACGCTCTCTCCACCTCTGGTATCAGGTACGATTTTAGGGTTTTCTCCCACCTCAAACTAATGGATCACGACATACGATTAAAGCGTAAGCATAAATCCTTGGCTGACACCAACCAGACAAGCTGATTGGCCATTTTCAGACGGGCGCCCGCGGGAAGGAACAACAAGTTGAGGATTTTGCCCAGTCCATTGTCATAAATAAATCGATGATTTAAATTTCGATTTGTTTTTTCTTTCCAGCTTCCAAAGTGCTTTCAAACACAAACCAGTAAGAATAGACCGCCGACTTCCCGTACACCTACCCGATTCCCCCCGGAAAGAATTTCCCTGTCTGTGAATACGTGTAAATGTCAAAATTAATGGCGGCAATGTTTTTCTATGCAATACCATGCGACCAGGATTTTTCAAGTATGCGTGCGTTAATGGCGCCCCTTTGATTTTGTACAGCACCAATACATGAAAAATCCTGGTCTCGCCGGCAGCTTGTAGGCAAAGTCCGTTATGTGGGAGGAGTCGACGGTCTATTCTTACTGGTTTGTGCTTTCAAAGCTGATTGCTTTTTAAGTTTGGAGTTGGAGTTTTGAGTTTGGCTGTTTTCCAGCAAACAAGGATAGAATCGTAAAATGTTAATTATAGGCGGAGAGGCGACCGTCGGATTACTTAGCTCATCGATTTAAAGATTATTTTTTATTTAAGCTACAGCCTATGCACACACTCAAGTACTTCAGTGTTCACTCGATAGATTTTATCTCTATTCACACCAAAATGAGGGAACACTCAATTGTCAAAATATGCGAGTGGGATTTTACGGAACTCACAGCAAAATAAGCGTTCCCTCCTAAATGTTCTGTTGTTTTCCTTTGGTTTCACCTTTCACTCAAGGATTAACTCATTACATTAATTACCAAATCTCATGAGTTGAAACACCATGTTCGGTTCTTTTATAATAGAATGACTCAGCTGCCTCCAGATTGATCCAGCCTGACCAATCCTACTGGAAAAATCAGCATTACTACTTCAACTGCTCTTGAAAAAGACCCTGAGAAACTTAAACTTTTCCATCTGCTTCATTGAAACTCCACATTGAACAGGCGGTCTTGAGAATGCCATTAGCTGAGATTTGTTCACACTTACTTTAATCCCAGCTGCAGCACAAACGACTGAAGTTCAGTCTGAGGGGTCCCAAGGATGACCAAGTCATCAGCGAAGAGCAAATGACAAACGCCTTATCTTAGGTCGAAGTTTCCATGTTGGAAACCATAAAATGTGTTTGTTAAACAAATAATATCCACCCCAATTGGTCACCAAGTGTGACCTGCTTAGTAACAGCTTTGTTATTGATTGAATAACAATTTCGGCCGACGAAGCCAATTACCTAACGACTAAAACTCACCTAAGCCAGTCAGATATAAGTTGTTCTATCCAGCATGTCGAACCAATTGTATAATGAAATCTGGCATCAAACCCAACAAGAGTTAGAGCTCCTGGCAATCACAGACTTTGATCAACAAGCTCGAGAATCGACCACTGAGAGATGCCTCTTACAAACTACAACCTATGAATTATATTTAAAGTACATTTGCATCGCCAACAGACTAGAAGATGTCTATGATAAAATGATTCACCCACAGAAGAGAATTTTAATAAGACGTGTTCTTGACTCCTGCCTGGGTCGGGTTGTCGAATTAAAACACGATCTCGTTAACATCGACATGATGGAGTTTAGCTACAACGATACAGTAATGGAAAAACTCAGGTTAACGCCACTAGACATTGAACTCCATATACCGCGTTATTTCCATCGTGAGAGGCGGAATGAAATTCAATTCCGAAAAACCGCTATGGATGAGATACTTATCAAGTTGGGCTGGATGGAGGAGAATCCACAAGAAGAAAAGCTAACAGAAGTCGAGGCCATTCGATTGATTCAAATCCATGAACGCGCTCGACAGGGTCGCCTGAGAGCACATTTTATGAAGGAAATTCGCCTGCTTAAAGAGAAAAGCAAATCGGACAATATTCAGGAGAAAAATGACTCTGGTCTCTTGGCTGCTATGAGGATTCAGAAAATGTGGCGTGGTCATACGGCTCGAAGGAAGACCCGCCGCAAAAAGGTCGAAGAAATGGTGTTAATTGGAATGATTCCACAAACGCAACGAAAAAAATCCGAAGCAGTGGAACAAATGAATCAAGTAAGAAATGTTAAAGAAAGCAAATCTAGTTGTAAAGTATTTATTCTAGATGTTCTCCGAGCGGTACAAGACTCAAGAGGATTTTCGTGAAAACTACGAAAAGGCAATACGCGATATAAAAGAGGAGATTAAAACCAAACAAGGTCCCGTTTTGATGGATGACATTGCTGATGAAATCAGGTCATGGATTAAGGACTGTTACGATAAAACCGGAAAACTTCCCGATTTTCCAACTGAGGAAAACGGCGGCTCATTGCACATCTTCAGTCGGGCAGGTAAGTTCAAGAGCAATATTAGAGAAGCATATGAATTATTGATCTATTTAAGGCACGGAAAGTGAAATAAGTAGGTCGTCGGCAAGATCATCAAAAGAGTCTCGAAAAACAAAGGACAAATCAAAGTCTCCCGCAAGAAGTGGCGACTTAAATATTGCAGAAAATCAAGATGGAACGTATCACCCCAGTCAATCGGCGTTTTTAAGTGATTTAAAAAGCGAAATTGAAGAGTAAGCGAACGTTGTTTAGTACAGTTCTAATTGGTAAAGGATTATTTGCCATATTTTGTTGAACTCTCCACTTTTTCAAACTTTTGATATTCTGTTTTAAGTGCTATTTCGTAATTTCATGTTTCCTATTTAACAGATTTTGTGAAATATGGAAAGAAATCGACGAAACTGATAACCTCCACCAAACTCATAATGAGGAAATGATTTACGCCGAGAAGTATACCGAAATTGAAATGGAATTCCGCAAGATCGTTGACGAACTAATGAGACAGGAACTCGATCTTTTGCAAGTGAGTATGGCTTCGGGTATTCATATCGAGCTCAAATTTATTTTTCTGTCCAGACAGCTGTTGGTAAAAAGGCCAAAAAGAGCAGTAAGAAAACTCGACGTTCCGGTAAGAAGGGTAAGAAAAAAAAAGAAAAAGATCTGACACCAGATCGCACTACGGAATCGCTTTTCGAGGAACTAGTAACGAATGGTATAATTAAGAAGTATCCAGACACACCGCTAAGCGCATACCTCGGCGACAAGTCCTATACCGCTAGAAGTGGTTTGAACCCATCTGCTGGCGATGTACGTCAAGTGTTGATCGAATATTGCATTCTACCGTTGGGCTCACAGACTATTCGTAACTCATGCCCTTGTATTCGTTCGTTGCTGCTCGCCGGCCCTAGGGGTAGTGGCAAGAAGACGTTATTACACGCCATATGCACCGAGGTTGGAGCAGTACTATTCGATTTGACGCCAGCAAATATTGTTGGAAAGTACCCCGGTAAATCTGGTCTCATTATGCTGATTCACTTAGTTGTTAAGGTGTCGAGACTTTTGCAACCAGCGGTCATTTACATGGGCGATGCCGAGCGACCATTTATGAAGAAGATTCCAAAAACCGACAGAAGTGACCCAAAACGTTTGAAGAAAGATCTACCCAAATTGATTAAGAACATAGCACCCGAGGATCGAGTCATTTTCATTGGAACTTCAAGCCTACCCTGGGAAGCTGATCAGAAGCTTCTTCAACAGACTTACAATCGATTCATTTACATTCCCAGACCCGACTATGGGGCATTGTCGTTTGGCTGGAAAACGCTTTTAGAGTAAAGTTACTGCTATACTGAGTATGTGTACTTTGTGATCACCAACATGTCTGTTTACAGTGAGCACAGTGCAGGACTCTGCCAGCTGGATTGCAGTGTTATGGCGAAAATATCCGACGGTTACACAATTGGATCAGTAAACGCTTGCATACAGGAGGTGTTAACCTGTAAGAGGAAGCTGCAATTAAGGTCGCAGCCACTAACACATGTGGAACTTATAAACGCTCTATGGTAAATGAATAAAAAAAATTACTAATGTCGACTGAATATTTATCTTATCATTTTACAAACAAATTAGCACAAAAGATCCTGTTTATCGTGAGGAAGAGGAGGCCTTTGAAACATGGTGGTCTAAAACTCCATTAGGTAGACGAAGGCAGCGTGCGCTGGAGGAAGAAGAGGAGGCAAAAATGGAGGAACAGGTGCAAGCAGCAAAAGGCAATGGAAAGAAGACAACTTGACTGCAGCATTGTGGTTTATTATTTTTAAGAGTGTGGTGTGTTGTGTGCAGGCAAAGGGCCTTACTAAACCATAGTTTCGACTTTAAATTGAAGGAGTTCATAATCCATAAAAATTGTGCAGTTGTGAGCTTCCGTAATTTAAAAGTCATGACTAGAATTTTTTATTAGTAAGGGGCATAGATTATATGCCAATTTTTGTCCGATTTTAAATCTCAAATCGTATAAAACAAATAATTTCTTAACTGAACAAAGCTCTCAATGACTTTTGTTGTGAAAGTGACTTTTAATGGTTTCGCCTAGGGTAAGGTTTTTTTTTTATTTTAAGACAAATGTATAACTTTTATTTCCTGACTTACAGCAGATCTTGTCGACAGCTATTCGAAATTCATCCGGATTAGCCTTTGTCATTTCAAATAGGGTTGTATTTAGCTCAGGTAGCTTGTCTCTCAAACTCTTTTCGTAGTCTCCCGCACACCATAGAATACTTGCATGAAACGACGGATTCTAAAAAGATTAAGATATAATTTACTAGATTTTATTTGATATTCGAATGCTTTTATGTTCACCTCATAAAATGTATCCAAGCGAAAGTCATTCATAACTGCATCCATTTTAAGCATAATATTGTGTAATTTTTCAAAGTAAATCTCACTGGACACTAAACCTGCGAAGGTTCTTGTTCTATCCTCGTTTGTGTACACGTTAAGTAATTGAAAATCTATAGGAAAACTTGATTATTTTATTTATTTAGAACGTTCGTCGGCGAACATCTATTTGACTGTGATTATAAAGATTGTAGTTGGTATGTAAAACACCCCAGATTGGTGAAACCAAAACAGACCCTATTCTCACAGCCATTTTTACCTACTGTTCTATGGCAACTAGAGCTTCCTGAAGTGACTGAACAAAAGAATTAATCCAATGGTGTCGCAGGACCACAGTTTTCGTAAGGCTTATATGGGTATTATCAGAGTACTTCAGATCAATTTCGTCTTTTAAGAAATTTTGTACCATCGTCTGCACTTCTTCAATTGCACTTAGTTCAACTGCGTTGGAAGCAAATATTCATAACAGACGTTGTGGAATAGAGATATGTTGTTACCTGGTATATATACAAGAGTAGCCCAGTTCCCTCGTTCGTGTTCAAAAGATCGCACGCGTCCATCATGTTTTGATGGGTCATCCACTGGTGATGCATGGATAACTTTATTCATGCAACTAATAGCAGAAGGTAGAGGAAGTCTACGAATGAATATAAATGGTATTTCTTAATACAAAGATAGGTAAACTCCTAAAGTGAGAAGGTAGTCTGATATTATGTATATACTTGGGAGATATGGCCATTTATAACGAAAACAAAAACTAACCTTTTTACTGTTAAGGTCTTGAGAATCTTTGGACTTGGTGGTTCAATATCGCTTTCAGTATCAGATGAGGAACTATAACTAACTAAAGCCATGCTAAACATAAATAAAAGCAATTTATGTTAAAAATTGGATAAATATTTGTTTATTTACAAATTTTTAGTTCGCCGAAATGTCATTTTACTACCAGTGTTACCTTTGATCTTTTTTTGTTAAATAACTACTTCCTTTCGAATTTTTTTAACGAAGCTTGTTGATTCCTAATTTAAACGCTAAATGGCGCTTAAAGCAGCTTACCTACCATTTAATAAAGGTCTGAATTGTACTTCTATCTCAGCAGAGTAAAGACTGCATGCAACGTACGTGTCGGATGCGACGGTAAGTAGGTTTACTTTCTACTTTTCTGTCCGTCGCATCCGTTGACAGTTGGCAGAGCGTGAGAGGAAGCACTTTCATTGGTGGAAATACATATGTATAAGATAATGAGAGAAACTGTCTTTTATATGGCATCGGCTAGCTCACTTTTACTTTTACATGCAAAAATTTTATACTTACATTTGGTTTTACATGCAAAATTGTTATACTCACTTTTGGTTTTGTTATAAGGCGTATTTTTTTGAGAATCTATATACTATATACTCACTTTTGGTTTTGTAATACTCACTTTTGGTTTTGCATGGAAAATTGTTAAACTCACTTCCCAAAAAAATACGCCAATTCTATACAAAAAAAATTCTTTAGTAAAACTACATTTCTATACTACACAAATGTAGTTTCACTAAACACTAAAGGCACCAAGTGACAAAGAACAGAAACAGGGACATAAATTGAAACAGAACAGAACATTTTTTTTCTGTTGTAAATTCTGGTTCTGTTTATGTTGCTCGCTCAGCTACACAAAACTGAAACAGATCCAGAAAAAGATGGCTGCCGTCTATTCTGTGTAAATAAAAAAAACCTCCCTCCCACGATAAATTGTATTTCTGTCGCTGGCAGCAACAGAAACAATCAATTCAGACTTGTTTACGTTCTGTCGTCAAACGGCCATTTTTCTGGCGCTACAGTCCAGGGTGGACCTGGGCCTCAACCAACACCCCTCTCCAGTTAGCACGATCTTTGGCTAACTGTCTCCAGTTGGGCACTCCCAGTTGGTTGAGGTCCCAAAGTAACAGCGGTTGGCAAGTGTAATTCTTCGCTTGATTTCTGATGTGATGTCATTTTCAGAATTAATAGCGGAGCCGAGGTAGACAAAGTCCCGAACTACCTCAAAGTTATAGCTGTCTATCGTGACGTTCTGTCCGATTCGTCGATGTTGTGTGTCCCTTCTCGTTGACAGCATATATTTTGTTTTGCCCTCATTCACCACTAAACCCATTTTTGCCGCATCTGTACTGATACTTGCAAACGCACCAGTGATAGCTCGCTGTGTTCTGCCAATGATGTCGATGTCGTCAGCGTATGCAAGTAGTTGCACAGACTTTTGGAAAATTGTGCCCCTGGTGTTGGCTTGCGAGTTTCGAACAATTTTCTCAAGAATGATGTTGAAAAGTCACATGACAGCGCATCACCTTGTCTAAATCCTTTTTTGATATCAAAAGTCTCGGTGAGACTGCTTCCGACCTTATTGTTCACTCGGTTTAAAATTTAATTTAATTAAGACCGTGGTTTAAATCTTTTTAAACCATAAAAATTTTGTAATTCCGTATTATTCACTCAAGTTGAACCCTTTAAACGTAATTTTTTAAACCTATTGCCAGATAAACCATTTCGATTTTAAAACCGCACTCCGACGACCGGTTTGAGTAGATTTTATTGAAACAAATGATACAATATGTATACGCCTTAAGATAAGTTTAGTTAAAGTTTCAAACGCATGATGGCGCTTAAGATCTCTTCACAAATGTCAATTTTGAATTAACGACGTTTTGTTGCCTTCAGCATTTTTTCTTGTATCTATCTGTCAAGTATTTTCGCGTTGCAAGAAGCAGATGTGTTTTTTAACTTAATTTCTTTTTTACTTGAATAAAATACTTTAATTGTATTATCTGGTTTTGTCTTTTTTTATAACAACAGGTTATGGGCCCAGACCATACCAGAAAGTAAAAGTAAAGTAAATATTAAAAGTTTTGAGTTGCACTTAGATTATTTTGCCAAACTAATCGAATCGAATCATGGACGGAGAACGTTTTACTATTGACCGTTTGGAAGGAGGTTCTAATTGGCTGACTTGGAAATTCCTCATGAGGCAGTTTTTAGAAGCAGGTGAGTTGTGGGACGTCGTGGATGGGTCTTCAATTGCTCCGGAGGGTGATACTGCAGCAGTTGCTGTTTGGAAGAAGGCTGATGCGAGGGCACGACGTGCAATTTCTGGTGCTTGTAACAAGCAGCCCCTGTTACAGATAATGAACTGTGATACGGCAAGTAAAATGTGGAGTACACTCAAGGGCACTTATGAACAGGCTTCAAAGTCAAACATTTTGTTTTTGCAACAAAGGTACTATAGCTTCGCAAAGGATTCGTGTGACGATATAGCTACATTCTTGTCAAAGCTAATGGAAATCGTGCAGCAGATGAAGGATCAACAAGAAGTCATCTCCGATTCAATGGTAATGACAAAAGTACTGATGTCACTACCAGCTGAGTACAATCATTTCCATAGTGCTTGGGAATCAACGAGTGCGGCTGAGCAGACGATGTGCAATTTGCGTGCAAGGCTAATGGCAGAGGAACTTCGATTGAAAGCACAAGGTGAAGTGGAGACCGTAGAAGCGTTGGTTATGAAGCGGCATTTCTCGAAAAAAGGCAATTCGTCAAACAAAGCCAAAGAGAGTAGCAACAAGAAACATGGAAAACCAAAAGGCGCATGTTTTTCTTGTGGTGAAAAGGGACACTGGAAGCGTGACTGTCCACGTAAGCACAACGAAGCCAAAACAAAATCGACTGGTGCTTTTATTAGTCACGTCTCGTTTTCTCCTGCTGACAAGGATAATGTGTGGGTTTTGGATTCAGGCGCAAGCGACCACATGAGCCATCGTCGTGAGTGGTTCCAAAATTACAAAGAGACATCGATGAACGTTACTATCGGGAACGGTAAGAAGATCGTAGCTCAAGGAAAAGGCGACATTCAAATTCTTGCGTTCAACGGCAGCGAATGGATTCGGAAGCATATTACCGATGTGTTATATATTCCGGAAATTCATCTGAATTTATTTTCAGCAGGAAAGGCTATGGATCGTGGGTATTTTTTTCGGTCGGATAGTAAATCCTGTGAGCTGTTGGATGGGGATGAAATTGTTGCAGTGGGAGCCCGACATGAGAAGTTGTTCAGAATGTTTTTTAAAGTGGTTGAGGCAACAGAAGATGAAGGTTTTGCAAATGTGGCTACGAAAAAGGAATCACTTCGCGTTTGGCATGAACGGCTAGGTCATCAACACGTGTCATACATTAGAAAGTTCCTACAACGGAAAGGTATTGTTTTCATCAACGAAGAGTTTACATGTGAAGCATGCGTCTACGGAAAACACCATCGTGGCAGTTTTAAGAGTCGTGAAGAGGTGTCTAAAACATGTGGGCAAATTATTCATGCAGATGTGTGTGGACCGATGGAAGAAAACTCTCTTGGTGGTTCAAGGTATTTTTTGTTGCTAAAAGATGATTTTTCCCATTTCCGTCGTGTGTATTTCTTGAAGCACAAATCAGAAGTAGCAATTAATATCAAGAAATTTGTGAAAGTAGCGCAAAAGGAACAAGGCCATAATATTCGTGTTTTCAGATCTGACAATGGTAGCGAATTTGTCAATGATGAACTGCGATCGTTTTTCAATGACATGGGTATTCACCATCAACGTACAGTGCCATACACACCTCAACAAAATGGGTGCGCAGAGAGAGAAATGCGAACGATTGTGGAATCAGCGAGAACCATGCTTCATGCAAAGAAAATGGAAAAGAAGTTCTGGGCAGAAGCCGTAAACACAGCAGTTCATACTTTAAACCGTGCTGGAACAAGTACAGTAGCTGATAAGTCACCGTACGAGCTGTGGTTCAATAGGCAATCGAAAGTTGAACATCTTCGCATTTTTGGATCTGAAGTTTTCATACACATCCCGAAAGAGAAGCGGCAAAAACTGGACAGAAAAGCTATCAAGTGTATTTTTGTTGGGTACGATAACGACTCGAAGGCGTATAGAGTATGGAATCCCGAAACTAATTGCATACAAGTGGCACGTGATGTAGTTTTTCTTGTGGAAGAAGCTATGGCTGTTGTTGATACTGGTGACGTTGCACAAAACACTGATGAGGTAGACGATGAACATTTTATGGAGTCAGATGACTATGAGGCAGATGAACATGAATTGGATTCGCCGAGAACACCAATGGATCAAATATATGGTGGTGCTGTTTGTAGTCTGGACAACAAAAATATCGTGAAAAATCGTTTGCGAGATCGAGTCGTATCGCCTCCACGTCGACGTTTATCTTTCGACGAAACAGCTAATCAAGCGTCAGCTTTAATGGCAGTCTACGAAGAACCGAAATCATATGAAGAAGCGATTGCATCACAAGATCACAAACAGTGGGAGAAGGCGATGGGTGAAGAAATCGAGTCACTTTTAAAAAATAACACTTGGACATTGGTTGAAACACCAAAGGACCATAAGGTAATTGATAATCGTTGGGTGTATAGGTTAAAACAAAAAACAGATGGCAGTATCGAGCGCTTCAAAGCACGATTGGTTGTTCGAGGTTTTACACAACAGTTCGGTATAGATTATCAAGAAACATTCAGTCCTGTGGTGAAATTTACATCTATACGTGCCATACTTGCACTGGCAGCTTCGAAGCGTATGTTGTTAAGGCAGTTTGATGTGAAGACTGCATTCCTTAATGGAGATTTGACTGAAGACGTATTTATGCGACAGCCGATGGGGTTCGATGATTGCAGTGGAAAAGTGTGCAAACTGAATAAAAGCCTATATGGTTTGAAGCAGGCTTCTCGTTGCTGGAACAAAAAATTCACCGCTTTTATATCCAAATTTGAATTCACAGCAAGTTCCTCGGATCCTTGCGTTTTTGTTCATCATGGTGCTGATGGGATAATGCTTTTAGCCATATATGTTGACGACGGGTTGATTGCAGCAGAAGGAGAAACAGCCATTCATCGGGTAATTGAGCATTTACGAAAGGAGTTCGAAATCAAAGTTTTTGAGGCCAAATGTTTTCTGGGACTTCAAATTGATCAGCAAATGGATGGTTCAATTCATATCAACCAGCAAGCGTACGCAGAGAAAATACTTCATCGTTTTAAAATGGAAAACTGCAACCCAGTTGCAACACCTTTGGACAATTCACAGAACTTAAGTGATTTCGATGCCGACAAGAAAACTATTTTTCCATACCGTGAAGCAGTTGGTAGTTTATTGTATCTGGCTGTTGGGACACGCCCAGATATAAGTTTTGCAGTTGGAAACGTCAGTAGATATATGGAGAATCCTGCAGAAGCGCACGTTACAGCACTAAAACGGATTCTAAGATATATCAAAGGAACAACTAACTTGGGATTGAGCTATAAAGGCGACAATGATTTGTTTTTGAAAGGGTACAGCGATGCAGACTATGCCGGTTGTAAAAAGACTGCAAGATCGACTTCTGGATATTTATTCTTATTTGGTGGCTGTGTCATTAGCTGGGGATCGGAGCGTCAACGAACGGTGGCATTGTCAACAACGGAGTCCGAATACATGGCAGCTACACATGCCATCAAGGAGCTAGTGTGGCTGAAAAGTCTTCTGACGGATTTGTTGCAAGAGAAGATTGAGGATCCAATATTCTACATGGACTGTCAAAGTGCGATTCGTCTTATAAAGAATCCAGAATATCACAAACGCACAAAACACATAAATGTGCGTTACCATTTCATACGGGAACAATTCGAAGATGGGGTTTTCATTCTTGAATATGTACCAACGACTGAACAACTCGCGGATGTCTTAACGAAGCCGTTACCAAAAGTCAAACACCAATACTTTTGCTCACTGATGAACGTCATTCCAAGAGAAGTTGATGTCAATACAATCAACAAACCGTTTTAAGCAAACATTTTGTTTTGAAATCAGTAACAATTTTTATTTTGATTTATTTTATAAAAAAAATGTTTTGCTTAAATTTCCAATTTCCAAGTTTGCTTTATATTTTAAGAAAACTTTTAACTAAAAGTGGGAGTATTGAAACAAATGATACAATATGTATACGCCTTAAGATAAGTTTAGTTAAAGTTTCAAACGCATGATGGCGCTTAAGATCTCTTCACAAATGTCAATTTTGAATTAACGACGTTTTGTTGCCTTCAGCATTTTTTCTTGTATCTATCTGTCAAGTATTTTCGCGTTGCAAGAAGCAGATGTGTTTTTTAACTTAATTTCTTTTTTACTTGAATAAAATACTTTAATTGTATTATCTGGTTTTGTCTTTTTTTATAACAACAGATTTTCACAAGGTTTAAATCAGTTTCCAAAACATTCATTCACTTTGCAAATATATTTTCGAATGCGGTAGAGCAATTTGTTTCATTTAAGTTAGATATTTGGATGTATTTTCTGACAATAGGTACTTGAAATTCTTATAAGGGTATATTTTTGTAAAATATCATAAAAAAATTGTATGCCTACCTATTAATTTACAAAATGTTGTTTTTCCAAAAAATATTTTCATCCAATTGTGGAATGAGCATAAGGCTATAATCATATGCCATCCCTGTAGATGTCAAACTTGGACAAGAAGTGTCATTCATCAACCCATATAATTCATAATCCAAGATAGGGTTGATTTGAAAAGAAAAATTTATCTTGGCGCTTTCTATTGTAGAATAATATAGAAAACCCCAAATTTGCCAATGAACTTTTCACTGGAAATTGCGGTTTATATTGCCGTGGCTATAGCAGCCCATGTTCTTGTGTATGCCTTCGTAACGAGGAAAAAGAGAAAATCTATATTTGGTCGGCATGTAGTTGTTACAGGTGGCTCCAAAGGGATTGGTCTCTACATTGCTGTGGAATGTGCTATGAAGGGCGCTAATGTAACAGTGATTGCTAGGGACGAGAAAATGTTGGGTGAGTAGTACACTGTACAGTCCTAAAATGTTGTGTATAAATTTGTATTATATTGTTTCTAGCGGGAGCTATTGTAGTTTTGGAAGTTCTTAGACAATCCCCCGAACAAAAATTCAACTACAAGTCTTTGGACATATCGCAGAGTTATGATAAGGTTGCAGAGGGATTTGCTGAGATTGAAAGGGAATTCGGGGAGATTTACATGTTGGTTAACTGCGCTGGACTGGCTATTTGCGGTGTCTTCGAGGAAATCTCAGTAGAAGACTCGAGGAAATTGATGGATATAAACTACTTTGGCACATACAACTGTACTCGGTATGTAATGCCTAAAATGAAGGCAGCTGGAGAGGGAATTATTGTGATTACGGCTTCTCAGGCGGCTTTATTTGGAATATACGGCTATGGAGCGTACGCCGCTTCAAAATTTGCTCTACGTGGTATGGCAGAAACTATTGCTATGGAATCACGTCACTTAGGAGTGACAGTAACATTAGCTCTACCCGCTGACACAAATACGCCCGGCTTTGAGAACGAAGAGAAAACCAAACCGCAAGAGACAAAAATTATTTCCGGTAGTGGAGGACTCGCTCAGCCCGATGATGTCGCAAAGCGTATCGTCAACGATGCATTGGTAGGACATTATGCTTATTCAAAAGTAGAGCGTTAACATTTTATTTTACAGAAAGGGTCGTTTATTTCAATTATGGGATTTGAAAGCTGGATGCTGACTGTTCTGTGTGGCGGCATGTTTCCCTGGGGAGGTGTACTGCAGAGTTTATTCCATGCAATGTTCATGGGACCACTGCGTGTAATTGGGTGTTTTCTACACTGGCATTTTGGCAGGATCATAAGAAACTGTGCCAAGGAAAAAACTGAGTAGCTAGCTACCTTCTTATCCGTCATAGCACTGCAGCAGGATTTAATTTTATATTTTATAGTTTTAAATTGTTTTTAGCACTTTACATGCATTTTTATTAATTTTTCTTTCACACCTTTTTTACACAACCCATATTTTTATGCATTTAACGAAATAGTTGAAGTAAGTTTGTATGCTTCGGGTTGATCTTGTTTGCGAAAGAGTAGACGCACAGCTAGAAACATCGTCGATGATACTGCAAAAATTCGTACGTTGAAAAGTGTCGGATATTTTGTTTGAAATCAATCTAAGTCCTTTGTACTTGTCCTTTGTTTAATACGAAAAACGTTTCCAAAGTAAAAAGAATATCTTGTTTCTTAAGATAAACCAATAAAAAAGAATACAAGTTAAAAAGAAAATAGTTTTCTTGTTTTCCCGAAAATCAGTCACATACCTACGACTTTTTGTAATATCGACGACAGGGCGTTTCTTAAATTTCATTGCAGAACTACTTATGTAACATAAGTTGGTGGGTGTTGTAGTTTTTATAATAAACCATGGAATGCCTTTTAACTAATAAAATTGTACGCGCGTTTAATAGAATCAAAAGTTTACTATATTTACCAGCACAAACCAGAGAGAGAGATATGTGTTTACCAGTGAAGGACATTAACCAAAAAGCATCTGCAGTCAGGACAATTTGTACTAGCATGAGTTTATTCCCAAAAGCTCTGAGGATGGCTTTTCATTTCGGATTTGTATTTTTGTACCTATTTCCAAAAGCGATTCGCTCCATTCAAAAGCGATACCTAGCTGTTTAGGTCACAAACCAGTAAGAATAGACCGTCGACTCCTCCCACATAACGGACTTTGCCTACAAGCTGCCGGCGAGACCAGGATTTTTCATGTATTGGTGCTGTACAAAATTAAAGGGGCGCCATTAACGCACGCATACTTGAAAAATCCTGGTCGCATGGTATTGCATAGAAAAACATTGCCGCCATTAATTTTGACATTTACACGTATTCACAGACAGGGAAATTCTTTCCGGGGGGAATCGGGTAGGTGTACGGGAAGTCGGCGGTCTATTCTTACTGGTTTGTGGTTTAGGTGACATATTGCTGTCGAATTGTTTGCGGATAAAAAATAAACTAAATTCTTGTGACGGGAAAAGATGTCTTTTGACTTTTAAAAAAATAAATGAAAATTTGGAAGAATGGAAGAAACTGGAAACACCGGAAATTTCAGTAAGATGTTCAATACCATGTCTCTGAATCATAAACCTTAAAGGTTCCTCCATTAGATATATAGATCGAAAAAGGATTTGATTTAATGGCCTGGCGTAATAATCAAAAATAATTTTCCTCGACAAACTGCAAATTTAGTACACAGTCAGAGCGGAGTATTCTGTTTCAAGCCTTAAGATATTACATTCCACAATCCAAATCTCGCTTTTTATTTTTGTGAACTGCAACTGACGCACTGACGTATCTGCGAAATGTCATTCCTAAACAGATGTACGGTGAAAAATTTGTGATTTGTTTGCAAAAACTAATTTAATAAATAAATACGATAAAACTTAACGTACGTACGCCTCCAAAATGAATGTAATAACGGCAATTAAACTTTATGTGGAAAAGATGACAAACGAGTCTGGGCCCGGCATGAAGATAATACTACTGGACAAGGAAACAGTAAGTGTACCTGTATGATTCACAAACTTACTTGCCCCTACTGACCATATTGTTTACTTTCATGGTACTCTATGCAGACCAGTATAATATCCATGGCATTCAGCCAGTCTGATATGCTCCAGCGAGAGGTGTACCTCTTTGAACGCCTTGATTCTGGTCGATCCAATGAACGTCTGAAACATTTAAAATGCATCGTCTTTGTGCGACCCACTAAACAAAACATAGGCCTTCTAGCCGATGAACTACGAAATCCAAAATATGGATCTTATTTCATTTGTAATAGATAATAGTACTTTAAGCTTGTAGAAATGTATAACAAATAATTTTCTCTAGATTTTAGTAACATTATTCCAAGAACAGACATCAAAGTGCTCGCTGAATGCGATGAAAGCGAATCAGTGCGTGAAGTCAAGGAGGTCTATGCCGATTACTTGTGCGTGAATCCAAATCTGTTCTCATTCAACATTCCAACATGCCTGAGCCGGCTTGCATGGCAACCTGAAGCGCTAAGCCGAAGTGTTCAGGGGCTCACTTCGGTGCTTCTTTCGCTTAAGATGAACCCGGTCATTCGTTATCGGTCAGGTAGTGTACCAGCTCAAACACTGGCCAAGCAGATCTACGAACAAACAACCAAAGAGTCATCCCTTTTTGATTTCCGAACACACGAGAATGGTGCGCCGCCACCATTGCTTTTAATTTTGGATCGTATGGATGACCCAGTTACACCGTTGCTACACCAGTGGACATACCAAGCTATGGTGCATGAACTCTTGAATATTAAGAATAATCGTGTGGATCTGTCTGGAACAGCGCAAATACCCAAGGATTTCAAAGAAGTTGTATTATCAGGTGATCAGGATGAGTTCTATGCCAAGAATATGTACGCGAATTTTGGCGAAATTGGTGCCACAATAAAAAATCTTATGGAGGAGTTCCAGAAAAAGGCTAAAGACCAGAAAAAGGTAACAATACGGAGTTGTTTACTATTTCTCTAGGCACTTAAAGTAGACGTCGACCAAATCCCTGGATGTTTGAATCAGTTTCCTTATTCTTATTATTCCTCACATTTCTAAATTCTTCCCATTAGTGATAACAAGCCTGTGTAAAAAAAATTTATTATGATAACAAATGCATCATATCATATTTACATTCTAGGTTGAGAGTATTGCTGACATGAAGAACTTCATAGAAACATATCCACAGTTCAAAAAAATGTCCGGGACAGTTACCAAACATCTCTGTGTTATGGGAGAACTCTCCAACCTATGTACCAAACGCAATCTCTTTGAATTATCCGAACTAGAGCAAGAGGTCGCCTGCAAAGCTGAACATTCCGCCCAGCTACAGAGAATCAAGAAGATTATCGCCGATGAACGTATTTCCATTGACGATGCTCTCAAGCTGGTAGCTCTCTATGCCCTGCGTTATGAACGACACGCAAACTGTGACACATGCGGACTCTTGCAAATAATAAAAAATCGTGGTGGACGCACTTCATTGGTGCCCAGTCTGATTGAGTATGCTGGACAACATGCTCGACAGGGAGAACTTTTCAATTTAGTTCGAATAACCGATGCCGTTAAACTTACTCGAAACCTAATAAAAGTATGTATTATTACGTTCTCCACAAAACTTAAATTTACGAGACCTCTTTTTCTACTAATAGGGACTTAAGGGAGTTGAAAACGTCTTTACTCAACACACTTGCCTACTAAAGGAAACCCTAGAAGATTTATTCAAAGGGCGTGATGTAGATCCATTGTATCCGGCAGTAAACTCCGAACTTGTACCATTCCGACGACCACCGCAGGACGTGATTGTATTTATTATCGGTGGTGCTACCTACGAAGAAGCGTTGGCTGTCCATCAAATGAACAATTCCGGTTATAAAGTAATCCTAGGTGGTACCACAATTCATAACTCGGCAACCTTCATGCAGGAGGTTGTAGCAGCGACACAAGGTGTACAATTTAAGCACACCAAGTCGATGTTAAAATTTTGTGCCACTGAGAATTTTTGAAGACTTTTTTCCGTTTAGGTTCGTTGTAGGTAGAAATTTCATTACTGACTCTGCTTTTATGAATGTTTATCTTGTAACTATTTTATACTAAAATGGTATAAACGTTTGTTAAACTTATATATTTATTATTTTAGCCATTATCATAAATCATAAATATAAATAAATATTATATACGTTACATACATACGGCGTTATGTCCTAAATTTGCAATTTATGGAAGCCTCTTTATCAATAAACACATATCACAAATGCGTCCGTTGGTGTCGCTGGCAGTAGTTGTCTGGTTTAGCTTCAGATTAGTGGAAATAGAATTGAATATAGAAGTGTATAAGCTATATGCAAATATGGACTGTCATTGGGGCTAGGTCAGGTCCTATTTCTTTTGGTCTATTTTTATCTAGTTACAGTCAGAGCCTGGTCATCCTGGTGCAGGTTGGAGTTAATATTGAAAAAAAAATTGGTTACGAAGCAACCAAGAGTCTCGGATGCAGGATGGATCAGTTTACTGTTGACGACCCTGCAAAAAGGAGAAAGGGCATCGAAGTGTGGTCTTGCATGTGGAATGTTCGGATTCTGCGTGCAGCCGCACAATTACTAGAGGTTTTGGGTTGGACCTATACACACATACCCGGCGACAGGTTACCCGGTTTAACATATAAAATTCCATAATTACCTTGGTTAAATGGACCAAAATCGACTGGTTATCGATCTATCGGGTTAAATAACCGAACCATGGATTCTCTGGTTAAAATGTGACTGAACAAACAGATTCTATGGTTATTAATTGTTATAACCGTTGAGTAGAGTTAATCAAAGATGAACAAGTTAACCCGAAAATCGATAACCAGTCGATTTTTTTTAATCGTTAGTAAAGCTATCAGCTAAGCGGCCCTTAATGGACCATTCACATGAGAGCGACCAACTACTAACGAACACATGAACACTTTTCATGGTCGCGGAAGCTGCAAATTTCAGCCATCAGTTTCTACCAACAATTTCTAATTTGAGGTTATTATAGTACGTTTACACCGAACGATTGTCTTATCGCTAGTTTTTGGAACGTGGATTAAATAATGTGGACTGCGAATAAACTTTGACAATGGCCACGTTCCATTGACCGCTAGATGCCTAGCGCGCATGCCAAACTCCATATAAAAAACACTGACATTTCACAATATGTGCTAGAGCTCTAGCGCAAATGATGAAATGTCAGTTTTTTTATATGGAGTTTGGCATGCCGCTAGTCATCTAGCGGTCAATGGAACGCGGGCAATAATTCTCACCAAGGGTGTTTTCGTTCGCGGAAAAAAGTTTGGAATTCGAAATTTCGTTATTTAAATTAAAAATTTGTTTTTAATACATTTTAATGGGATAATGTGATTTATCCTCCTCTTGGCGTAATGAAATGTGAAATTTTCTGTTTATAAATGCCTAAAAAGCGGTTTGTTCGCATTTCAGGAATTCATTCGGTCGCTCCCATGTGAATGGTCCTTAACTAATGTTTTTTTCGATTCAAACTAAGATGCAACACCGAACATGCGCCGGTTCGATACGACAACAAACTCACAAACTGGAGAACCTATCGCGAAAATCTAGCGATCAAATGTGACATGCTTCCAGAAAAACCCGTACGCATAAGCGACGCGGAAGATGCACAATGTCAACTAAACGACATTACTATCTCATCCTTCACAAATAACTGCAAGGTGAAACGTACTGTAGTAAAAAGGTGCGCTCCATGGTGGAACGAAAGCCTTGAAATTCTTCGTAAAAGAGTGCGAAAACTTTTTAATAAAGCAAAACGCACCGGAGAGTGGGACCAATACCGATCCCTTCTCACCCAATACAACTTAGAGTTGCGTAGATCTAAAAGAGCCTCTTGGCGCAAGTACTGTGAAAAACTCGAAGAGCTTCCAGCAGTGGCGCGTCTTCAGAAGGCACTGTCAAAAGATCAAACTAACGGCATGGGATTGTTAGTCAAATCGGACGGCACAATCACACGCGACCGGGAAGATACGCTGATCACACTTCTTCAAGTCCACTTCCCCGGCTCAATTATCACGAGTGGGCCCCATGAACAAAACTATGAGGACTCACCCCCCAGAATTTTAAACAGAATTAACAGTTTATCCGGCAGACTTTTCACCCCGGATAAGGTTAAATGGGCCATAAACTCATTCAAACCAGGTACAGACGGTATCTTCCCAGCCCTTATTCAAAAGGGTATGGACTTCTTTTTATCGACCATGATTGCCTTATTTAGGTTCAGTTTCAACTGGGGCTATATACCACAATCCTGGCGGGAGGTAAACGTGGTATTTATCCCCAAACCAGGCAAACCAAGCGAACAACCTAAATCATGCCGTCCAATAAGCTTGACATCGTTTTTCCTGAAAACAATGGAAAGAATAATAGACGTTCACATTAGAGAATGCTTGAAAGAGAGCACACCTCTACACCCCTGTCAATATGCCTATCAGAAAGGCAAATCCACTGAAGGCGCTCTTTTGAATATAACAACTCAAATAAAACGCGCATATTAGAGCAAAGAAGTCGCGCTATGCGCCTTCCTAGACATAGAGGGTGCTTTTGACAATACTGGATATAATTCCATATCAAATGCTTTGACACACAGAAACATAGATCACCCTACTATTAAATGGATCAAAGCGATGCTTGAAAGTCGGAGAATAACTGCCTCGTCAGCACTCACTTCAGTATCAGTAACAGCTGTAAAAGGCTGCCCTCAGGGAGGAGTACTCTCACCCTTACTATGGTCCCTGGTTATCGATAACCTACTTCAAGACCTTAATAACGCAGGATTCAACACAGTTGGATACGCCGATGACCTCGTCATCATCATTAGGGGCAAGGAACCAAACGACGTTACTACGCGCATGCAAAATGCCCTTAAGATAGTCTTAGACTGGTGTAGGAAAGAAAATCTTTCTATTAATCCCAGCAAGGCTGTCATAGTTCCTTTTACGAAAAGAAGAAATTTAAATCTAAACCAAATTTCGATCAATGACACTGTCATTGAGTATTCCAACGAAGTCAGATATCTTGGAGTGATCCTGGATAAAAGACTAAGCTGGAACTCCCACATAGACAACAAAATCCAAAAAGCAACAAAAGCTTTCTGGGCCTGCCGCAGCATGTATGGTAGAACCTGGGGGATATCTCCAAAGATCACATACTGGATCTACACAGTCATAGTCAGACCCATTATAACATACGCCTCGATAGTATGGTGGAACAAAGCCACACAAAAAACAGCCATAAAAAAGTTTAATAAGGTACAACGGCTCGCGTGTCTGGGCGCTTCCGGAGCCATGCGTACCTGTCCCACTTCGGCTTTAGAAGCCTTAATAGGACTAACACCCCTCCACATTCACATCAAAAAAGTGGCAATAAACAGCTCTGCAAGTCTGATGCAAGCGAAAGTGTTAAATATTAACGAACATCCAGAACTTATGGAACTACTTTCCGAAATTCCAGAACTTGACATGATCTGTGCGGTTACAGACCGCCTACCTAAGACACTATGCTTCAACAAACTTTTCTCCACAGAAATCACAAATAGGGAAGCATGGGTTAGCAATAACCCACCAAATTGCCAAAACGGCCTAAAGTGGTATACGGATGGTTCCAAAATGGACTCGGGGGTAGGAGCTGGTATTTACGGACCAAATCGAAATGTCTCAATACCAATGAGAAAAAGTCCCAGTGTATTTCAGGCAGAGCTCCATGCCATCAAAGAATGCGCAAACCTAATACAAAACTCAGGTATAAAAGGCGCAAACATCCATATATTCACGGACAGTCAATCAGCTATAAAAGCCCTTAGCTCACCAACTATTGACTCCAAATCAGTACTACACTGCTTCAATTCCCTCCAAACACTTAGTACCAGGAACAAAACCAGTTTATGGTGGGTCCCCGGCCATAAGGGGATTGAAGGAAACGAAAAAGCTGATGAACTAGCCAGAAAAGGCTCGGAAACCCCTTTTGTAGGACCTGAACCCTTCTGTACAATCCCCAAATCAGCTACAAATTCTGCTATAAGCAGCTGATGGGAACGTAACAAAAACATTTCCTATTGGGAGAACATCCCAGGTCTTAGACAGGCCAAAAAAGCTATACAGCCTTTCAAAAACCATGCCAAAAAGTTGCTAAATCTAAGCAGGCACGATATCAAAAATCTAGTAGGTTACCTAACAGGTCACCACGGTCTGCGATATCATCTAAACAAATTGCACTTGGTCGACTCACCGGAGTGCCGACTATGTCTCGAGGAAGACGAAACAGCTGAGCATATCATATGTGAATGCCCGGCTCTCTATGGTATTAGAAGGAAATCATTTTTCAGGGAAGTAATAAGTACCGAAGAATTAAGAAAATCCTCTGCTGAATGCATCATCAGCTACATTAGGAAGGTAGAGGCGCTATTAACCTAAACATAAACCTGACAATTTTTAGCACAATAGATCTTTTAGGTCAACGTGCATCACATCGCTCTGGCGAGTCAGTTTAAAAAAAAAAAAATTTTTTTTCGTAATAAGGCGTATTTTCTTGAGAATCTATATAGCTAGCTCACTTTTACTTTTAAGCCCAGTATCCTGCTCGCGCTAAATTTTATCTCCCATACAAAAATGTCTACAGAGATAAAATTTAGCGAGGCAGTTTAGCAAAGCAGTATCCTGTTCCTCACGCTAAATTCTTACTTTCATATAGATGGGACACACTTAATGTCAGTCCGATATAACAATATTGTGTGTTATACGTACTACGTACAATTTTGTTATACTCGGCCAAGAAAATGTCTCCACTGATTTAGCTCGCGAAAGAATTGCCTGGTACATTAAATCGGCGATAAATTTTGACACTTTCGAAACAAAACAATTTTTTAATTGAATATTTCTTTGAATACTTGATAATCGATATAAGTGAGTAGGAAAAAAGTGAAAAAATAACAAAAATCAAAATACATGTGGCAATCAAATTTGGGTGTGTGTCCTATCTATATCCTGTACAACGAATTTAGCGAGCATTTCTCTGTGCTGTGGAGAGAAAAGCGCTCGCTAAAATTAAGCGCGAGCAGGATACTAGGCTTTACATGCAAAACTTTTTATACTCGCCTTTGGTTTTATTATACTTACTTTTGGTTTTGTTATACTCACTTCCCAGCCTCATAAACTGCGTAAACTGCAGAAATTTACACCCTCGTAAATGAACTGTCGGATTTTGTATGGCGAATAGTTTACGCAGAGCTCATAATTTTCCGCAACGATTTAGGATCGAAAATTGGGAACATAGCCAAGATTAGGTATCTTCACAAATGATTTCTATAGAAGTTGCAAAGATGAAGAGGAAATAGAATCTGTGGAACATCTCCTATGTCACTGCCCAGCCCTCCAAAGACCGCCGCTACTCTTGTATGGGAGCACGCTTCTTCGACGGCTTGGAAGATCTAGCAACGATACCTCTATCAGATTTAAAAAGATTCATCAACAGATCCGAATGGTTTTGTTAGATGCATGTCCCATCAAGTACTACAAAAGGGTAATCATAATGGGCCTTAATGGCTTCTGAGTGAAAATTGCTATTACAGCATTACGCAAGTCACAAATATCAAACAGGCGTATGAATTGTTTGTTTCATTCCAGATTTACAGTCGATTTACGCGATTTACGCAATAACATTTCCGAGGGGTGTTCATTTAAAGCACCGTAGAAATTTATACATTTACGAGCTGCATAAATTTATCAGATTAATGTCGATTTCCATTGGGCTTTTACCGATTTACGCAGATCTCAGATTTTTCATGAAATGATATTACTTTTTGTTTGCATTTGTGTTGGCGTGTGATTTGATTTTTTATTGCAATTTGTGTTTAAAAATGGCCGCGTTCCATTAACCGAAAGATGACTAGCGGCATGACAAACTCCATATAAAAAAAAACTGACATTTCAGCATTTGCGCTAGAGCTCTAGCACATTTTGTGAAATATCCTTTTCGGTGAAATTTTTCAATCTAGCACAAAATGAACTGCTAGATTGAAAAAAAAATAACGAACTGTCAAAACAAAAGTGAAAGTGCAGAAGTCAAATATTTCCAATTTGGTGTAAAATGGGAATTCAAGCTTCTATGTAATTAATATATATTGTATTTGTTTATTTAAATTATAGTGTATTAATAAATATGCGGCATTATGGCACAAAATACATTTTTGACTCTCATGAAGATGAAATAATACGAATTCAAATTGGTTTTAATGTCACTTTGCCGCTACCGCTAGATCTCTACCGCCAGCGTTCCTCCATCAGGGATATTAGTTGCTAGATGACTAGCGGTCAAAGGAACGCGGCCAATGTCTCTTGATTTGGTATGGGTGAAAGTATGTGTGAATCTCGCCCTGGAATTGAGATTCGCAAAAGTGATCTGAATCTTAAACAGAAAAACTGGTCTGAATCTGAAAAAGTGCTTTTTCTTGCCCAATGGAAATCGACATAAGTGAATACCCTTATTATTACAGTAACTACCCATTTATATTTATAAGTAGGTATGCTTTTTTAATGAAATAAAAGTTGGTAATGAATTCACCACATCGAACACACAGTTTGCTTAACACCTCCCGATAACGGCCAATTATTTGAATTATTAGAATTATTTCAAAGTTACCACTGAAATAACTGTAAATGTTATTAGCTGCCAGTGTATGCGTGACCAAATTCACCCTCCATTTACTTTTTTAACATGGCACAAATACTTTACCATCTAATAACTTTTTTAAACTGGCTCTATGGATCTCTCATTATTGGCCGAAGCCGTCGGTCTATTGTCTTGTCGTCTGTGGTTTGT
Source organism: Cheilosia soror (assembly GCA_949372485.1). Taxonomy (NCBI): domain Eukaryota; kingdom Metazoa; phylum Arthropoda; class Insecta; order Diptera; family Syrphidae; genus Cheilosia; species Cheilosia soror. The sequence goes on along the minus strand of OX443562.1, from coordinate 22,132,094 downwards.
CTCCGACGGAATTTGTTTACGATTTGCACAATGTAGGGAATACAAAAAATAGCTATTTGACAAAGTAGGTAATTTTTTTGTATTTATTCATTAAATTTGTGTTTTCAGGGCAAACGCAAACGAAAGATCAAGCACCAAATTGGAAATCCGCGCTATAGCACCAACCAGTATTTCGGAAACAAGGAGGAAAGAACTAGAGCGAATTATTTTAATAATTAAAAAAGAAGAAAGTGTCTGGAATATCCATTCGGAAGCTTTTTTACATACACAACTTAAGGCTAAGGCATGGAATAGAATAACACAGGAATTAAGGCATGACTGGAGTCAATTGAGTCCGATAGATCAAGAAAAATCAGGTGAGAATAAAAATACATAAGTTACTTGCAGTAGGTAGGTACTTGCACAGCCGTACAGGTCCCAATGAAGAGGTAGGTATAAGTATAAACCTAGGATCCGGTCGGATTGGGGTCGAAGTGGAACATGTCAGATTTTGAGATTTGGACCATTTTTAAGGGGTATAACTTCTGAGCTATTACGGCTGCAATAACGAATGACACTCGGTAGAATTATTCTAAAAAATTATGAATTTTTTGATCCGATTATGTGCCTATTCAAAATTAATTTTATTTGGCCAATCACATGTATTGCAGTGTAATATTCAAAAACAATCCAAAGCTTGCTTTTGTTAATTAATTTTATTTAACCACATCCTATTTGTCTACGCTTACACCTAGCTTGGCCTCCTAGGCCTATTTGTTATTTATTAGTTTTATTACATACACCCACATCATTTTTAAACTTTAGCCATACGAAGGTATACGTGCATGTACATATGTAAATTAAAATTTATATTTTTTTAGTTGCAGGCATTAAGGAACTATGGTCAAAGATAAAGGAGCACTACAAGACAGGAGGATTCCTAAAGAAACAATCGGAAATAGCGAATGGAAGAATATACATGTTTAATGACATATTAAGCTTCCTGGATCCTACTATTAGTATCGCCAAAGGGTATGTTGTCAAGTTTTGTAGGTATATTTCGTCAAAAAATTTCTATTTAAAATAACCTTTTGCAGATATGAAACGGAGCAGTTAAGGAAGAAAATACAATCAAGTAGTCTTGCGGGTAATGAGCCATCGAGTAGTGCAACCACTGTAAAAACGCAAAATCTGCAAAACATTCAAGATGTTATTGATACTATTGATGTGAAAACATTTGAGATTAAGACTGATTTATCTGAAGATGATGAGTTTACAGCCCCCCGCCCACCCCGACGAACAAGCAATAACACAAATGAAGATTTCGCGAGACAAAATAAAAAGCAGAAGCTAGACACATGCGAGGACTCGCTCCCACAATCATCGTCAAACTCATCACGTTTGATGAACAACATTCCACAACCGAATTCAAGCGCAAATGATCAGTTGATATCACAAACTCCAAAAACGGAGGCGTTGCCACAGCGAGTGCACAATCAACAGATTACGCTGAACTCACCACAAGAGATCGTTCCCAACAATTTCGTACAAATCAGGCAACCAATTCAAAGCAGTGAACGACTTTGGCAAAACTTGAATAGACAAGACTTATCACAAATACAGGCTACACCTAGTTATTTAGGAGCAAATCCTAACGTAGCATTTCTATTGAGTTGTGTCCAGGATATGGACGAAATGAGTTCGTTGCAACGTATAGAATTTAAATCTGGAATAATCAACTTGCTAAAGACAATAAAGTACCCTTCTTAAAATTGAAATGCATTTAATTTTATTTCACAATGCCGCAGTAGCACTGTAGCAGTGATACACGAACTGGCAGTATTTCTTCGCAATTGAAATCGCCTGTTGTATACTGCACTATGCAAGGTCATGTAACAGCCTGGTGAATTGATTTCTAGTCTCGTGCATTTCTTTTAAGGCTAGAGCCTTAATGCAATATTAAATGTGTTAGTGTATATAAGTCTCCAAAAATAGATTGTTACAACGCCGTCATCGAAATTGACAGTATTGCCAGTCAAAAAATAATGGAAAGTGAAAAATTAAATATCGGTTGGGATAGGTGTCGTGTTTATTATCATTTTAGTGTTTTGCGTTGCTACAATTGCTGTGGCTATAACCATGTTGCTAGTGTATGCAAAAAAAGTAAAACCTGTATTAAATGTTCTGAAAATCATGACGTAAAAGATTGTAAAAGTGAAATAGAAAAATGTGTCAATTGTTGCATCGCGAAAGAAAACTTCAATATCAGTGTAAATGTTAATCATAGTGCAAATAATCCTGAATGTCCAGTATATGTGCGCAAACTAAAAATAGCGAAGGAGCGAGTTAATTATTAGCAATTATCGTCATTCAGATGTATATATTTAAATATACAAGGTCTACGTAACAATTACAATGAATTACAATGTTTAGTTGAGGAAGAGGATGTGGATATAATTGCATTAAGTGAAACGCATGTAACAAAAAAAGATGATTTAGATGATTTTGAAATTGATGGATATCATCTGTTAAGTGTCTTTAGTCAATCTAGTCATACTGGTGGTGTCGCATTTTTTATAAAAAATGGTATTAAATGTTCAGTTGTAAAAAAAATTATTGTACGTATGAAACTGTGGTGTCTAATTATTAAAGTGCAATATAACAGCAATGCTGAAATAAATCTTTGTGCAATATATAAAACGCCAAAATTCTCAAAGCCTCAATTCTGTGATAAATTTGAACAAATCGTAGATACTATCCAACAGTGCAATAATGACATCGTCATATTTGGTGATTTTAATATAAATTGGTATGAGCATACCGATACGTATCGTAGACGTATGTGCGAAATAATGAATGACAATAATCTTTCAATGGTAATAACAGACCCAACTCGAATAACTTCAAATAGTAGAACACTAATCGACTACGTTTTAACAAATAACAGTCAAATAGTAAATGCTGAAGTAGATCATAACTTAAAGATAAGTGATCATGAAACAATTGATATCTCCATAACATGTATTGATAAATATTCAAGCAATAAAAAACAAATAAAATATTGTAAATACGATTCTAACATTTTTATAAGTGAACTAATGAACAGATCGTTATTTTTAGAATATAGTGAAGAAAGTAGTTACAATTTAAACACACTGAGTGACCAATTTGCAATAGAGCTAAAATCTGTGATAAATACCATGATAGTGACCAAAACAGTTCCATACATAAATGCCGAGTGGTTTGACGTCGAATTAAAACGAGCAAAGTTTACAAAAATTAATCTATATAAAAGAGCTGTGATATTAAATAATAGTAGTGATTGGGAACATTTTCGCTGGTATAGAAACTATTACAAAAACAAGGTAAGACTAGCTAAATCTTACTTTATAAGAAGAAAAATTAGTACTGCTAACAATCAAAAAGACATGTGGCGTCAGCTAAAAAAATACGTACTACACAAGACAAAAAATAACATATTAGAAGTGCAATTGGAAAATGGGGTCAAAATTAATGATAGTGCAATATTGAGTGACGAATTTAATAAATATTTTGTGCAAAGCATAATAGACTTAAATCGATCTGTGATACCGATGCAGTATGAAAATACAATGGATGAGTGCAATATAGATTTTAAGTTCAGTGTTGTTGAAATGTCAGACATATTAAGTGCAATAAAAAATATAAACCAAAGAAATGACTATAACTTGTGTAATGTTAAAATGTTAAAAGATGCAATAAATGTAATTGGTCCAGTACTCGTACGTGTAATAAACACTTCATTGACTGCCGGTATTTTTCCTGACTCATGGAAAGAGTCCCTAATAGTACCGATAAAAAAAAGTTATGATGCTAAGTACTGCAAAGATTATAGGCCTATAAACATGATGCCGGTATATGAAAAAATTCTAGAAAAAATAGTGCATAAACAGCTACAAGATCACCTAGAAACCCAAAATATTATAAGTCCTTACCAATCGGGGTTCAGAACAAACTATTCTTGTGAAACTTGTGTAAATTATGTGTTGAGTGATTGGAAACGTGAAATTGAGGGACGGAAGTTTGTCATTGCTGTTTTCTTAGACCTAAAACGTGCCTTTGAAACTGTAAATCATGAGATTCTACTAAAGAAACTTTACAAATGTGGTGTTAAATCGACCGAATTAAAATGGTTTAAGACATTCCTTACTGGTAGGAGTCAGCGTACAAAAGTGAATGAATCTGTGTCTTCTACGATAAATATTAATATAGGAATACCACAAGGAACTGTTCTCGGTGTCTTATTGTTTCTTATATATGTAAATGACATTGTAAAAACTGTGAAGTACTCCAAACTCGTTCTATTTGCTGATGATGCCTTGTTATTTATTAGTGGTAGTGATTTTGTTACATGTGTAAATTATATCAATAGGGACTTAAGTGCAATAAATAGATGGTTAAAAATGAATCAACTAATATTGAACACAGACAAAACCAAATGTATGTATATAAGAAACTATCATGCTACAGTGCCATTAAACATCACAATTGACAACATTCAAATAGAAGAAGTGGAAAAAATCAAATACCTCGGCATATTAATCGATAATAAATTAAAATTTAATGACCATATCAATTACGTGTGTAAAAAAATATCAAAAAAAATTGGTGTCCTAAGAAAAATAAGACAAAATATTTCGATGAACTGTGCTGTTAAAATTTATAATGTTATTGTCAAACCCCATTTTGAGTATTGTGGCAGTCTTTTATTTTTCTGTAATCAGTGTCAAAAAAAGAGATTACAAGTACTGCAAAATAAATCTATGCGTATAGTCCTTAAATGTGATAGATATACACCAATAGTGTTTATGTTAAACGCACTTAACTGGCTAAACATTAACCAAAGACTATATTTAAATGCTATGACATTAATATATAAAATAAAAAGTGGAACTTGCCCAAACTATTTGCAAGAATATATATCAATAAATGATGGATCCTCGCACAACTTAAGAAGTGAAGGTGATTTTCGGGTGGAAAGAACCAGAACGAGAAGAGCTGAGCGGACAATAAACCATATGGGTCTTCAACTATTCAACAGTCTTCCAGACAGAATAAAGAATGCTGTAAACATAAATGATTTTAAAAGAAAAATTGTTCAGTACATTAAACTAAATGTGATATAAAATAATATCGGATATTCTTTTCATAGATGAAAATTTACGTAACGTTTATAAATTATAAGTAAAAAAATAAAAAATATGTACATATTGTAAAAATTTACTTAAATGGCAAACTGTGCCAAATAAATATTAAACTTAAACTTAAACTTAAACTTAAACTTAAGAGCCGATGAAAACCCGTCTACTCCAGGGGTTTTAAAGGGATCAACTAACACGAAGGCCCATTACAGGCGTTTCTGTTGCAATTCGTTTCCCCGCATCCAATCACCTGAAAATGTTATTAACCCTATCCTGAATAAGAACAACATAAGCAGTGCCAATTTGAATCTTCTTAACTACAAACAACATTTTTATTAAAAGACGCCACAAATTTACAAAATTATTTTATGAACTCAGCCGAAAACAGAAAAATACATAGAAACACAAACTTATGTCTTATGCAGGCGCCGCATTGCTTTCCTTATTGGTCGATCCGATGTGCCCATCATGGTTGATGGGGGCGCGGCTCCTGTGGGCTGCTGCTGGTGTGTGAATGAATTTCCATTCTGTGCTGGAACTGATGAAGCGGACGCTGCTGCTCCAAAATTAAAAATAGGTGACTGATTGACTGCTTGGCGACTGCCACCAAACGTGTTATTATTCCCAGAACTAGCTGTAGCTGCTGCGCCAAACGAGAACATTTTATTTTCTGTGGTTGCAGCATTGCCACTGCTTGTTGCGTTGGATCCGCCAAAAAGACTAGTCGTTCCCGCTGGGGCGGGAGTAATAGTTGTGTTGCCATCTCCGAAAACAAAGGTCTTGTTCATGTCTGTTGCTGGTTTGGAGGCGTTACTACCAATTGCGGAGCTACTTCCAAAGACAAAGCCCCCGGCAGCGGGTTTGCTTGACTCTGATGTAGTGTTGCTGGAGCTTGCGCCAAACGTGAATGTGGAAGATTGCTGCTGTGGCGCTACAGCTGCTGATGGTGCTCCGAATATTGAGCCCGCGGAGGTGGTAGAGGCTGCCAAATTGTTTGAGGTTGTTGCTCCGCCAAAGAGATTTGTGCTTGGCGCGCTTGTTGTAGCTAGTTGATTAGGTAATGTGTTAGACGACGACCCAAAAGCGAAAGGAGAACTCTGCGCGGATGTGGTGGCGGGAGCTCCAAATAGATTTGTAGAATTGGCTGTAGGAGCTCCAAACATTGGGGTTTTGTTAACCGCTTGAGTGCTGGAGGCTGAGCCAAAGCTGAAGACTGGCTTTGCTGCAGCGTCGGCAGGCGCAGGTGCGGCGAAGATATTTTTGTTGGGTTCTGGATTGGTGAGGCGGTTGTTAGAAGCTGGATTACCGAAGGAGAAACCACCAACCGAGGGGAGAGGTTGGTTTGTTGCAACTGGCTTATCCGCCGTCGACGAAAATGAAAATGAGCCCTTTGTAGGCGTTGCAGGAGCGGGCGCACCAAATGAGAACGAATTTGAAGGCTTAATGGGAGTTGTGCTTCCAAACATCGATGGTTGAGCTGATGTGGTAATAGGCGCTGCTTGCGAACCGAAAGTAAATGCACTCGTTGGATTTGCTTGTGTGGTCACTGCTGGCTTGTTGCCAGAGAAGGAGAATGTGGCGTTTGCATTTGCTGGTGCGGTGGAGCTTGGAATGATGCTACCGAATGTAAGCTTTGGTGGTTCACCCAACGAAGTGGTGCCAGAGAATGAGAAGCCACCTGCTGGTGACGACATAGCTGTTGTGGTCGTTGTTTGCTTGGAAATGGAATTTGCTGCGGAATCGAACGAACCTATGCTGAGAATGGGATTTGCTGGAGATTGAGTGACTGCTGGAGAAAAGGAAGTCTTAGTTGTACCAAAGTTGAAGGTCGGAGCGCTGGTTGTCATTACTGCGGGAGTGGCGGTTGTGGTTGAGGTAGAATTTATTGCCGCTAAAGATCCAAACGAAAATGCCGGCTGAGATGCAGAGGCAGCTTGTCCAAAGACAGGAGGTGGAGCACTTGAATGTGTAGCTGTGACTATTGGCGCAATTCCAAACGATTGGGCTTGTGTGGCCGGCGCGGACAACGCTGGCGCCCCAAAAGTAAAACTAGGAGTAGTGGGCGATGTCCCCGTTGTAGCCATGCCAAAGCCGAGCTGCTTGATACCGACTATTTTATCTGAAGCTGTTGCTGGTACAATTGCTGATGATGAGGATGTTACCGTTGTTGTTTGAGGCAATGTCAGGCTCGTTGTGGCAGCTGTTGCTGCTGCTGTAGTTACAGGCAGAGAAAGTGGTTTATTGAGGCCAAAGCTAAATCCGCCGAGAGATGGTATTGATGTTGCAACTGATGTGACTATGGGTGGTATTGAAGTTGATGTTGTTGACACTACCGCCGGGGCGGATAAAGTGCTTGTAACAGGAGCTGTTGGTATAATTTGGAATCCATTTGACGCACTGGAACTGACGGAGGCAGTACTTGCAGGCGGATTAAATTGTATTCCAGATTTAACCACTGATGTTGTGTTTGTTAGCGACGCTTCAACTACAGATTTACTTAGTGCATTTGGTGTTGGTGTTACTGCAGTGCTCACAGTGGTAGTTGTTCCAAATGATATCGCAGCTGGAGTCGATGGAACACTTGGAATTAATGTAGTTGCAACACTCGTCTTCAGCCCAACTTGTTTGTCCGCTGGCACATTTGGCAATGCATCTACTTCGTCCTCTTCATCTAACTCACCCTTTAGTCCTTTTAGCATCAAGGCCAGTTTTGATTTCTTTGTCTTTTCCAACAGAAGCGTTCCATCTGAGGACAGCGAACTACTCTTCTTCGGTTTGACAAACTGAATCCCTCGTAAGTCACCATCTTCTCGGGACTCGACAATGTCATTCTGCAACTTTGTGGACACTTCATCGTAGTCCTTATTGAAAAGTGTCAGTTTTGGTTTTGTTTGAACAACCGGTTCCGAAGCACTTCGTGTTACCTTGCCAATTCGATTTTTGTCCAATTCATCACTAGTTGTGTTCTGCTGCGGAGTGCTTGGCAAAGGGGTGATTGGTTTATATGATTTGACGGGCTGAGGTATATGTTCTAAGTCAAGGTTTCCTCCAATGCAGCGTTTTTTTTCACTGCGAGCAGGCGATAAGTCCACGTCCGTGCTTGTTGCCAACTCTGTGGTTCGCTTCTGAGATTGCATTTCAAGAATTTTTTTCTTATTCATACTTAAGTTGCTTGAGCTGAGAGAACTGAGAATGTCGTTATTGTAGTTGCACATACGTTTCTTCACGGCTTGCTGTTCGGGGGATATTTGTGAGTTTGAGGCCGCTGAGGTGGACATCTCTCGTTGTCTTTTGCTCTGCGTCTTTTGACCATTGTAAGGAATTGTATCGAATTCTGGTTCTTTACAGTGTTTCTTGATTAGTTCGGTTCCATCAAGCTCCTGAAAGGATATTGAATATATTGAAAAGATTGTTGGAATGTAGTACATAAGAAAATAACAAAGAGGATGATCAAAGAAAGACTTAAAACACAAGACGATTCATATCCAATTGACCGACAAATTCTGCAGAACACAATAACCTAAATATGATACTTACATCGCTATTGATTCTTTTCCGTGAAATTTCCTTCAATACTTCGAGAACACTCCTTGTGGGTGCCATTTCATTCTCTGTTGGTGGAGGATGTAAAATCGGTCGATTTTCTCGAGATATCTCTTCATCACTTTTCTGAAGTCCAACTATTGAGCCCGATCGCAATATGCTCGAAAGTGTATTCCCATGGAAAACGGATTTTTCTATAAATAAGAGATTGTTCATTAGTAATCCTTGTCATTGTCAACTTTCAATAACTCTTACCAGGTGCAGCAATTCTAGTCATAGATAAGTTTCTGCATTTTTTTGCCTTGTACTGCATTTCGTTTTTCTTCAAATGCACAACTGGGAATTGTCCAGGTTTGTTGTAGAGGTTTCCCATTGAAAGACTTCGATTAAATCGAGCACTGTTATCGTGATACTTAACAATTCTCGATGCTAAGCCATTGCTATGGATATCCACATAAGTCCTAATGAAAAAATAATATCATAGGTTCGGTAAATATTACCATTCAATAAAATATAAAACAACAAAAACTAACCTTGGATCAATGCGCGATATTGGTGACATAGGAACCTTAGGTGGGGTTCCATTTACGTTTTTTGATATCGATGCATTTTTGGTAGTCGTAAGAGAATTATTACGAATCCGCGGACTTATCGTTCCCTCACCCCAGTTGAATCTTGCTGGCGACCTATAAAAAGATTGAGGCAGGTGTTTGGTTTACTTTTTTTTTTTAGAAATTTTATGGCGTTCGCTTACCCTGCCCCATTAAGGCATGTAGATTCTGCTATTGGGGTTGAAAGGTTTGTTGAACTTAAACTAAACCGTCCACGTAGTGAAGAGTTTTCCATTATGACTTGTTAAAAACAAAATACTTGCTCTAATTAATTTTCGCAAGTCGTCGTAATTTACATAAATATACTCTTAAACAACGATACTGGAAGTCGTATAGGTAACACTAATATATAAGCCAATAAGCAAGTCATATGCAATAAGTTTTTCAGTAAATTTCCCGTTCCCGCACTTTATTTAACAAATTCACAATATTGATTTATTTTATTAAAATACGTTTCCGATCCGGTTTTGTTTTATAGATATTTTACAGCAAAGCAAGCCAAAGTTGAATTTTATGTTTCGCCTTGAGCAAGCACATTTCACGGAACTGACACTTGACACATCCATTTAAAAATTACTCCGTTTACATCAAAGCGTGTTGAAAGAGCGAATTCAAACTGAATCAAACGTTGAACACTGTTTTTACTCCCACCGAATTGAAAAATTGAAATGAAACAGAATAATGCACGCGTATTCCACCAGCCGAAAAAATCGCAAGTAAAGGACCATTCACCTCAAACCACTATAGTAAGACAATAATATTCACAAGTTTTGACAGTCCGTTCACATGAACACTTTTCTAGGTCGCTGCAGTTCGCGAATTTCAGCCACAAACCACATAGAACTTGTCGAGGAAGAAATAAAACTGGGGTCAGATCAGGGGGGGTTTGATTGAACGATATCGTTTTCACGCATGCTGTCTCTAGCATACCTATTAAAAGCTCTGACTCTGATGCCTCTGCTTTGACTGAGCTGAGAAGAGCTCAGGTGCCTAATATTCTCCAGAGTCTGTGATGACGTGCCGATAATTTAGAAATTCATTACGGAAATTCAATGCCTTTTTTAACGGAATTCATAATAACTTTACTACTAATTTGGAATCTACCGAAAATATAGTCATCGTGAATATCATCTTGAATTGTTTTTAACCTGGTGTCTCAAAGTCTCCGAAAATATAGTCATCGTGAATATCATCTTGAATTGTTTTTAACCTGGTGTCTCAAAGTCTCCATTTTTATATTTTCGGAATCAGTGCGATATAAACTTTAACTGCTCTGAATGCTTTCACTATGGCGAAGGAAAAAAATCCCTAGGGAAATTTAGCAACTGACACCTGGTTGACATATAGAGGAAAAAACAGAACAAGACGCTTTTTTCCAGACAAAATAGTTTATTTATTATTCTCAGAGTCCACTAGCTACTTGAATCCTATTTAATCCAAAGGAGCTGACCTAAATCCAGTAGCAATAAATGAATCCTAGCATAACCATCGAACGCAAGCGTGCCGATTGCAATTCTCTTCCAAAAGGATGGCAACGCGAGGAAGTTCTTCGAAAGTCTGGCCTATCTGCAGGGAAAGTTGATGTTTACTACTACAGGTACTTTGGGGAAATCCCACCCAAACTCAACCTAACTAGCTATTTATACTCTAGCATCCAATTATACCTCTAAAACACCTATATCTATAAATATAATCTAGTCCCAGTGGTAAGAAATTTGATAGTAAACCCCAACTAGCACGTCAACTAGGCGACTCTATTGATATCTCATCGTTTGACTTTCAATCGGGTAAGACCATACAAAATCTACCACCACCGTCGATTTCCTTGCATCGCTGTAGCGGCTCAGCATTGAGTTCTCTCAAGCGAAAATACAAACCCCCAGTTACAGCAACTCCAACGGCGACGCCGTCTACAACATCACCATCGTCTGCCAGTGGATATGGTGGAATACCGTCTACCTGTTCCTCCCATACCATCTCAGCATCAAGTAGTTGTGGTAGTTCCTCACTTCCATCGTCGGCTTTAAGACAACATCTTGAGTTCAGGTATCTACCAGCGCATGAAGTTCATTCAGTTTTGTTATATTTATTGTACCACACTAACCAAAATTGGCCTTTATGTTTGTTATTCCATTTATTTATTGTGTCCAAAAGCAAAATTAAAAAAACAAAAACACCAATTGGCAACTCAAGTAGATCGTGCTGGAACAAAATGCTCCAATTGGATATTCCTTCGATGTTTTTATTTGTCTTCTTTGCCCAAAGAGTTCATTGGTTTGCTCTTATTCGGATTCATCTCATTACAGCCGTGCAATCCGCACAGATGTCTCACTGGTGCCGCCCATTAGGCAGACAGCCTCCATCTTCAAACAACCAGTGACGGTAGTTCGTAACCATGAGAACAGCAAGGTGAAGCATGACCTTAAAAATGGCAACCAGGAGAAGCCTAAGCAACTTTTCTGGGAGAAACGCTCCGAGGGACTGCGTGCATGTAATATTACTGGCGAAGAATTCGATAACATTGATCTGCCGCGTGGTATTAGTTCAGTTGGGCCTAATGTTGATGAACAAACGGTGCTACAGTCGGTGGCGACTGCGTTACACGTACAGAATCAACCCGTTACCGGGCAGACCTCATCGAAGACGGAATTGACCAAAAATTCCGGAGCATTCCTGAATCCCGATCAGCCGCTAATGCAGTCCGTGGTCATATCAGAGGACGACATCCGTCGCCAGGAGGATCGCGTGAACATGGCCCGGAGAAAACTCCAAGAAGCACTAAAGGCATAAATTCAAATTATCTCCTAGTCGAGACAGAAATCGGCTCCTCGATTGATCTACATATTTTATTGTAATTTACTTAAGTTAGTGTTTAGATACAGCCACGAAAATAAACTCATTTCTATTGAATGTGCAGTTGCTAATGTCGTTTCTTTTGTATGACGTATGTATTTGAAAAAGGTTCTCCAGAAGCAGATATAAAAGATTGTTTTTAGTTTTGTGTAGAATGTCGTCGCACATTTAGAAGCTTGCGCCAGAGAATCAGCGCTGGCAAAATAAAAAAAGGTCATAGTCCAACAGCAAACGGGCTTGTGGACGGCCATTGATTTTTCAACTCTTTAATACTAGACTACTGCCCGAGGAGCAGTTGCAATGCAGTGTCATTTCATATATGAGCGTTCAACAACGATTAGGTTGTAAAGGCCCTTCCTTCTCGATGTAAAGGTGCACACTGGAACTGTGACCAAACTTTTCGTCACATGACAAAAAAAGAAATGCGACAAGGGATTATAGAGCAACGTCCGAATTTATATTGGAAAAGGAAATTTGTGTATTGGATTCCGTTCCGCACGCTGCAAGTGTCATAAAAGAACAACCACAAAAGGATACTGATATCAGCTTCACTCAAAAAAAAATGAAATAAGATCCACTTAAAAAAAGCTTTGACGAGTTTTATTCTCCCTAAAACGTATAAATGTAACTTTATAACAAGTCCTTTCGGGGCGAATTAAGTTTACGCATCATCACCCTTGGTGGCCCTTGTGTAGATTACTTGTGAATGGTGCTGGACAACTTGTTTAATCAGACCTAAAACGAAAGAAAAACAATGAATTAGTCGCAATCCTAAAATTGTGCAATCTTAAATTTATATTTACCCTTATCCCTAAGTTCGACCAAAGCCCTCTTGGCCAATGAACCACGGATCTTCAAGCGTTCAGACACAACCGATGGGGTAATCAGTTTGTACTGGGGCACTTCCTTGTACAACTTCTCATAGGTTGCCTTATCGAACAAAATCTGGTTGTTCAACTTGTCCCTCACTTTGCCTTTGGACCACTTCTTCTTCTTGGCCTTGCCGCCGCCACCTCCTTCCTTCTTCTTTTGCGTTTTTTGTGGCTGTTTAGCCGAGGACTTTGAATCCTTCTTAGGCGGCTAAATAAAGAGAAAAAACACGGTTACAATAACTTTTAATGAGTTTAAATACAATTTTCTTTTTTTTCGCGAACAAAAACACATTTTCGTTTTCTCTGGGAACAAAAACACATTCTTCACCTAGACATGTGCATCACAAGCAAATCGTATAATTTAACTAATTCATAACAAATCGAAATACAGTGAAATTTATTTTAGCACTTGTGTGAATATGCATTACTTTAGATTGTATTTGTATACTTTTTGAGTTCAATTTTAATGAGAAAACGATAATATTTTTGGAAAATGTTCACCGCACGACTTACCATCTTGAAAACTACAATTCAAAAAGATGGAGGCCGGAAATTATCGGAACTACCAAAACTCAGAAGAAAAAAATTGACATTTCAAAGGAAGTGCTTGGAATACGTGTTTTCTTTCTTAGGGTGGATGCAGATTTTTTCTGCAGTGCGTTCAGTTTCATAACATTTGACATTTAATTAATTTATTTATAGGTAGGTAAATACTTTACTTTAGCTGCGTTGCTTTCGTCCCTATCAGTATCTCTGTTAAGGATTGCCGAAAAAAACGGACGTCGAGAAATGAAAAATGAGTTGGCAATGCATCAATCTGATAGAAAAATTGAAATTGAAAGTACAATTTTAATTAAAAAAATGCAATTAAAAAATATTTTCAAAGGAAAATTCTAATTCTAATACTTTTGATGCATTTATTAAGAGAAAATTGCAAATTTTACTATTCCAAGTGTGGCATAAGTATTTAATTCATCAAAATGTATTAAGAAAATAAATTTTAGAAGAGATTAAATAAAGAAATTTACAATTCCAAACTTCTTGCTAAAGCCCAGTATCCTGCTCGCGCTTAATTTTATCTTCCATACAAAAATGTCTACAGAGATAAAATTTAGCGAGGCAGTTTAGCAAAGCAGTATCCTGTTCCGCACGCTAAATTCTTACTTTCATATAGATGGGACACACCCAATGTCAGTCCGGTATAACAATACTGAGTGTTATACGTACTACGTACAATTTTGTTATACTCGGCCAAGAAAATGTCTCCACTAATTTAGCTCGCGAAAGAATTGCCTGGTACATTAAATCGGCGATAAATTTTGACATTTTCGAAACAAAACAATTTTTTAATTTAATATTTCATGGAATATTTGATAATCGATGTAAGTGAGTAGGAAAAAAGTGAAAAAATAACAAAAATCAAAATACATGTGGCAATAAAATATGGGTGTGTGTCCTCTCTATATCCTGTACAACGAATTTAGCGAGCATTTATCTGTGCTGTGGAGAGAAAAGCGCTCGCTAAAATTAAGCGCAAGCAGGATACTAGGCTTAATGGTGGATTTACATTACCACGCCATTACATTTTGGATGACTTCGTAGAGAGAGATCCATTTCCTACAGTCAAGGCTAATGATCTGTTAAGAGTTACACCACAAATCTCCATAAAAAAGTTATAGCGGCCTAAATTCAATTGTTAGGCTTGTGGTTTCACTCTTAAAGCCCAGTATCCTGCTCGCGCTAAATTTTATCTCCCATACAAAAATGTCTACAGAGATAAAATTTAGCGAGGCAGTTTAGCAAAGCAGTATCCTGTTCCGCACGCTAAATTCTTACTTTCATATAGATGGGACACACTTAATGTCAGTCCGATATAACAATATTGTGTGTTATACGTACTACGTACAATTTTGTTATACTCGGCCAAGAAAATGTCTCCACTGATTTAGCTCGCGAAAGAATTGCCTGGTACATTAAATCGGCGATAAATTTTGACATTTTCCAAACAAAACAATTTTTTAATTGAATATTTCTTTGAATACTTGATAATCGATGTAAGTGAGTAGGAAAAAAGTGAAAAAATAACAAAAATCAAAATACATGTGGCAAACAAATTTGGGTGTGTGTCCTATCTATATCCTGTACAACGAATTTAGCGAGCATTTATCTGTGCTGTGGAGAGAAAAGCGCTCGCTAAAATTAAGCGCGAGCAGGATACTAGGCTTAAGCCCAGTATCCTGCTCGCGCTAAATTTTATCTTCCATACAAAAATGTCTACAGAGATAAAATTTAGCGAGGCAGTTTAGCAAAGCAGTATCCTGTTCCGCACGCTAAATTCTTACTTTCATATAGATGGGACACACCCAATGTCAGTCCGGTATAACAATATTGAGTGTTATACGTACTACGTACAATTTTGTTCTACTCGGCCAAGAAAATGTCTCCACTGATTTAGCTCGCGAAACAATTGCCTTGCACATTAAATCGGCGATAAATTTTGACATTTTCGAAGCAAAACAAATTTTTAATTGAATATTTCTTTGAATACTTGATAATCGATGTAAGTCAGTAGGAAAAAAGTGAAAAAATAACAAAAATCAAAATACATTGTGGCAAAAAAATTTGGGTGTGTGTCCTATCTATATCCTGTACAACGAATTTAGCGAGCACTTATCTGTGCTGTGGAGAGAAAAGCGCTCGCTAAAATTAGGCGCGAGCAGGATACTAGGCTTTAAGCCTAGTATCCTGCTCGCGCTTAATTTTATGTTAATTTCGATTCGCCAGAAAAAAGCACTCTTTCTTTCCCGAGATCACTTTTTTCGTTCGTTTGGTACAAAAAAAAGCAATCTTTTTCAGAGTCGAGAGCACTTTTGCGAATCTAGATTTTTTCTCAGAGACGCTCGAGATTTACCAATACACTTTCATTATGATGAAAAAAAAATCTTCACAACAAAAAAGATAAACAACTTTTGGCAGGCACACCACCAACACCAACAAAGAACAGCGCAGTATACTTCTTTTTGTTCGATTGGCCAGACGAAATCTAGAGAAATCTTAAAAAATATCAGATTGCCAATCGAATTCAACATTAACGAGCGCTTTTCTCTCCACAGCACAGATAAATGCTCGCTAAATTCGTTGTACAGGATATAGATAGGACACACACCCATAGTTTATTGCCACATGTATTTTGATTTTTGTTGTTTTTTCACTTTTTTCCTACTCACTTACATCGTTTATCAAGTATTCCACGAAATATTCAATTAAAAATTGTTTTGTTTTGAAAATGTCAAAATTTATCGCCGATTTAATGTACCAGGCAATTCTTTCGCGAGCTAAATCAGTGGAGACATTTTCTTGGCCGAGTATAACAAAATTGTACGTAGTACGTATAACACTCAGTATTGTTATACCGGACTGACATTGAGTGTGTCCCATCTATATGAAAGTAAGAATTTAGCGTGCGGAACAGGATACTGCTTTGCTAAACTGCCTCGATAAATTTTATCTCTGTAGACATTTTTGTATGGAAGATAAAATTTAGCGCGAGCAGGATACTGGGCTTTACGAATAAGTAGCATTGACTGTGGAAAATCGGACCACTCTCTCTTAAAGTCATGCAAAATTGCGTGGCGTGGTAATGTAAATCCACCATAAGGTGCTTCGTTCGTGGCAAAAAAGTTGGAATTGGAAATTTCGATATTTAAACTCTTTTAAAATCTCCTTTATTGTTTGTAAGTCCCTTCCATTCGTCCCAAAAAAAAATCTCACACAAGCGAATGGTTGCAAGAAACTAGGCCTAGGCAGGTTCCTATCACCTGTTGCGTTTTTTTATGTATAATTATGAGCTGTTTGTCCACGACACTTTAAGCGACGATGATTTGCGATCGCATTCTGAAGCATTAATTTCTTAACATTGATTAAATGGCAATAGTAGTTAATCTTAGGCCAGTTCCTCAACTGTGGTTAATAATGTAATCTTGCATGGAAATGTCATAACTTACATTTTACCTACATGTTGACAAAGACCGAAATTTAAAAAAAATTGTAGCACTACAGAACAAAACAATGGAAAAATGTTCCTACAAGCTTGTTTTTTATTTAAATTGAATTAAAATATAAAATTTATCCACACATTAGGCGTATTTTTTTGGGAAGTGAGTATAACAATACCAAAAGTGAGTATAACAATTTTGCATGTAAAACCAAAAGTGAGTATAACAAAACCAAGAGTGAGTATACAAGTTTTGCTTGTAAAAGTAAAAAAGAGCTAGCTATAGATTATCAAAAAATACGCCTATTGTTAGAATATATTCACTTTCAGAAATAATTATGTGCATGCACAATAGAAAAAAATGCGAACCATTATTTGGCGTATTTTTTTGGGAAGTGAGTAGGTATAACAAAACTAAAAGTGAGTATAACAATTTTGCATGTAAAACCAAAAGTGAGTATTAAAAGTTTTGCATGTAAAAGTAAAAGTGAGCTAGCTATAGATTCTCAAAAAAATACGCCTATTGATTGCTTTTGTGCATAGTGCAATTATACCTAGTGCACATAGCCGAAACCACTATTCTCCAACCCGGCTATACTTCTGTAACACATCCTCAAGTGCAAGAAGTACCGCAGCCGCTAAACTAGAACTGTCAGTTGTTGTTCTTTCGGTTGTGTTGTGTTTGTGTGGGTTTGTGGTGTTGTCAACAATACGTCAGAATTAACAAAAGTTTCTAGATTTCGGAAAGTTTTCTTTTTATTTGCTCATTAATATACCAAACGATTCATAATGAAATAAACACGTATTTGATTGTAATTTTAAGAAAACATACACAAGTGCTGATAAATAACCATTTCGACTTAACCGCAGCCAAGGGAAAACAAATTATTCTAGGTTAAAATTTGCAACAAATCCAAGTGATAAACCACGTATGCATTGCTGCTTGATTATTTTCTAAAAAAAAAAACAACATACAAACTTGATTTTGTCTTTTATTAGAAAATTCATTAATAAGATGTTACCAATATCACACAAGGATGGCCGAAATCTATCCTACAGAATCAAAGAAAAGCTAAACAGTTGGAAGCGGTTAATTTTTTCGGATCGAAATTCCAGAAATTTATTTCTTTTTCTTTTGCTAAATCTTAGTTTTGCATTTATTGAATTATTCTATGGAATATTGACAAACAGTTTGGGTGAGTACTTAAAAGAAATTTGTCTATATTACTCAGACTAAAAGGCCTAGGTGTTGACATGCGTATCCATAAAGTAATCAAGTAGATTGTCTATTTAAATTGATTTACACCTTTTCTATCTCTAGTTTTATAAACTTCTTATCACATAGTAATAGTAGGTGTTTGTATAAGATCACGTTGAGGTTGCGAGGGTCGCTAGAAACACATGTTGTTCCATCGAATTAAAGAATGCTTATCATTTTAAGTTTGTTGACGTATAATAAACGTGTATATAGATTATGCTCGATATTGTTTAAGAATGTAGGCCGCTGGTTATGCATCTATGTTTGTGAAGTTCACGAAGAGTACCCCTTGTCGGTGAGGAAAACCCACCAAATCAATTACTTCTTTTTGCTTAACCCACTGTCAAACTAAAGAAAAACTATTCACTTATAATACGTCAAAATATTTGGAAGTTGTTTTTATTTCTTTGTTAAGGGCATCTTTGGCAGTGGCCATCGTGTAGTAATTGCAGTTATTGCTTGTAATGTGACTATCGGCAATAGCTTAAGCCACGATAAGGGACAACGAACGAACTTAACAGAGTCTCACCATCACTACACAAGCAGAGACAAAAAGGGATATGAAATGGCGAGTCTGTTTCGAATATCTCTCAATTATGTATATGGCGGACTAGTTTAATATTCACTTTTGTTGGGTTCCGGAATACTTTGTGCATATATGGACATTCAAAGGAAATTGTAATGCGGATGCAGTTGCGAAACATAGGAAAACCCACCATTGCTATTTCCATTGCTTGTAAATAAAACCCGAAATTCGTAAACTTCTCCTCCAGTTTTAATGGGACTCTTTTAACAAGCAGAGTTCATTCAACAGCGTCTGGAGAAGATCGCCACTTCAACGCGTAATTATTAAGATAAACCGTGATTAAAGTCGAGAAAGGGAAATGCAGTTGGGATAGCTTGAACAACGGATTTCCTAAGCTGCAGCTAAATAAGTCTTGCATTATTAAAATATCCAATTTGAGTTTCACTACCCTACCTATGACGTTTTTGTGGCACCCTAACAAGCCTTTTAATGTCGAAAATTGCATTTGCCTTACTTAACAATACTATAACTCCCATTTACTCTAATTTTAGGTCTCATTTCGGATTCCTTTCACATGTTCTTCGATTGTACGGGTCTATTGGCCGGTCTAGCTGCATCTGTAATAACAAAGTGGAAAGCAAACGATAAATTCTCTTACGGCTATGTGCGCGCAGAGGTCTTAGCCGGCTTTGTAAATAGTCTTTTCCTCCTGTTTATCGCTTTCTTCATTCTATCCGAGGGTGTGGAGCGTCTCATCGAACCGCCAGAGGTGAAACACGAACGGCTGTTTGTCGTCTCGGTGCTGGGTCTTCTGGTCAATCTCGTCGGTATTTATGCATTCCAGCACGGCCATGGGCATTCGCATGGCGGTGGCGGCCATGGTCATAGCCACTCACACAACCACAGCAATCATGTCGAAATGCTGAACAGCATCACAGTCGATGACCATCACAGCCACGGCGGTCACGGTCACAGTCACGATCATGACCATGGCGGCCATGGCCACAGCCATAATGGCAACATCAGTATTGTCCCCAACGATATGGGCGGCAGCAACTCACAAATTATGCGCGGCGTCTTCCTTCACATATTAGCCGATACATTAGGATCTGTTGGTGTCATCATTTCTGCTGTTCTAATGCAAATGTTTGGCTGGATGATCGCAGATCCAATTTGTTCGATTTTCATAGCCCTCTTGATTGCCGCCAGTGTTCTCAGTCTCATCAAGGAATCGATATTGATTCTTATGCAACGTCAGCCCAACGCCCTCGACCGGTCACTACCTCAGTGCTATCAGAAGGTAACCGGACTGGCTGGAGTGTATGCCGTGCAAGAGCCACACTTTTGGACACTGTGCTCGGATGTGTATGTCGGGGCGATAAAACTGGAAGTTTCGAAAAACGTCGACCCAAAGTACGTGGTGACGCATACGCGAATGATATTCGAATCGGTGGGTGTAAAGCAGATTTACATTCAACTGGACTATGTGTGATGATAGTGCAAATAGGAGTATATATTTAATAATTGATTATTTGTTTATATATTATTAAAAAATACAAAACTAAATTACTGAACAAATTTATGCTTTGCCACATTTTGATCCTGTTTTCTGTGTAGCTGCAGCATCGCATGTTCTGTTAAATCTTTTTGATTAATTTATCATTCCAATGCAGAGAGTTGTCTTCTACGATTCAAACGAGAATATGTTTATTTATGTTTTTATTTTTATTTTATTTTTTTGTTACGAACAAAACAAATACTACGAAATACAATGCAAAGTTATGTGGGAAAGTGAACGTTGTTGTGGACATCTTATTTGTTGAGAATTTTTTTTTTCTTGCTAAGGTATAAGATACAGTGGAGCATTAGCCTTAAGTTAGTTTAGCCTTTCAACTGTAGTTAACTTAAAGCTTGTTTTTCTTGTTTTATATTTGTCGAACGATAAATAAAAAAACGAATATTTATAAATTGAACGATTCAACTGATAAAATTGTAAATAAAAAAAAATTCTCAAATATCATTTATATTGTACCAGGATTTTCACTTTTATTTCATTCATTATTGGTGTGTGCTGTTTCCTTTCTCTTAGATTTTCAGCACTTACTATTTAATAGTTTTTATTAGACAATAGACATACAAGGTGGTTGGGTGTGTATGAATCGGGTAGGCGCTGATTGGCATCAACTTGGCGGTGCCCAGCTGTTGCAACTTTTTCATACACATCAATTGTGCTTATTTTACCTCCGCGTGGTAACCACCGGGTACTGGTCTCGCTCAACCGGGCTTGGCTTGCTAAACTTATAAGCGCGAGTGTTGAACACGAAGAAAATAGCAACACTATAATGCTCTGTCGGAATGACTGACTGAACGAGTCTCAGAGGTCTTACATGAGCCCCTCAGAAAGAGGACATACAGCGGATGAATACACAAGATTGAATCAACGGTGTTGTCAACAGTCGAGATGGCAGATACCTTGCGTGAGCTTCTCTGACATATTTGGAGCAAAGGTCTGTAAGGATTTTCAGCACTAGTCAGGGTGCTGAAATAGAGATGGTGGCGGATGAACCCTTTATGGGCCAACGGCAGCACTCATATCCCCGAAGTGGGTTACTGACAACGGAGTATCCGACCCGCTGTCCTAGGGTTATCTTAGGGCCTGGTCCTCCAGGTTGGGGGTTGTGCGTGGGGCTAACTACCCAACCACGGAAAAAAAAATAATGGTTACGAAGCAACCAAGAGCCTCGGATACGGATGGATTCACTGTTGACGACTCTGCAAAACGAAAAAAGGACAATGACTTTCGGATCTGCACGTGGAATGTTCGAACCCTGAAAAGACCGCGTGCAGCCGAACAATTAGCGGAGGCCCTAGACTGTTACAAGGCAGATATCACCGCCATTCAGGAGGTGCGGTGGGATGGGCCAGGCAAAAGAAGGATGAAAACCTGTGACATCTACTACGGTGATTGCTACAGAGAGCAGAAGCAGCGTCTATTTGGATGCGGATTCGTTGTAAGCGGCAGACTTAGGCAAGAAGTCTTGAGCTTTCGACACGTAAGTGAGCGCCTTGCAACTATCCGCATCAAGGCTAAATTCGCCAACATCAGCCTGATATGCGCTCACGCCCCCACAGAAGATAAAGACGACGCTACCAAAGAATGTTTCTATGAGCTCCTCGACAAAACATATGAGCAATGTCCTAAATACGACGTTAAAATTGTCTTAGGTGATTTTAACGCCAAAATAGGAAAGGAGGACATCTTTGGTAGCACAATCGGAAAGCACAGCCTACACGACACCACGTCTGGAAACGGACTTAGGCTAATTGACTTTGCTGCGGGACGTAATGTTACTATAGCAAGCACACGGTTTCCACACCTCAACATTCACAAAGGAACATGGCGGTCACCAGACCATCAAACGGTCAATCAAATTGACCATGTTGCGATCGACGCAAGGCACTCCTCCAGTATTCTAGATGTCCGAACTTTCCGAGCGGCCAACATAGACTCGGATCACTACCTTGTTGTAGCCAAGGTACGTATGCGGATATCCCAGACACCACAACAACGAGGAAATACTGTGAGGAGATTTAACGTTGAACGGCTACAAACGCAACAAACCGCCAGAACTTTTGCCGATTGCGTCTCCCTCAACCTCTCGAGAATTCCTGTACAGCCAGCATCAAGTGCTGAAGACCAGTGGCATCGATGCCAAGAAGCCATCAGAAAAGCCGCAACTGATGTGCTAGGTTTCACCCGACCACCACCGCGAAACCCCTGGTTTGATGAAGAGTGCCGGCAAGCACATGCAGCAAAGCAACTGGCATACAAAGCGGCGCTGCAGAGAAGGACGAGAGCAGCTCGTGAGCTCTACGAGAAAAAAAGGAGGGATGAACACCGGCTTCTCCGGAGGAAAAAGAAAGAGCATGAGAAGCGCGCGATCGAGGAAATAGAGAGGTGCTACTCCAGGAACAATGTTCGGAAGTTTTACCAAAAGGTAAAAAGAACGTGTCACGGGAACAAGACCCGAACAGAGACCTGTAGAGACGAACAAGGAAACCTTGTGGTAGAGTCACAGTCGGTGCTGAGGACATGGAAAAACCATTTCTGTAGACTGTTAAACGGCGAAGACGACACAAATTCCGCTGTCAGGCAGAATGAACCATTCAACCTGGGCGATGAAAGCCAAGACTTCCGTCCACCTGACCAAAATGAGGTACGGATAGCAATATCCAAGCTAAAGTCCAACAAAGCTGCAGGACCGGACGGTTTATCGGCCGAGCTTTTTAAGGCAGCGGGGGATGACTTGGTAGAGAGCATACACCAACTCGTTTCTAAAATTTGGTCAGAGGAAAGTATGCCTGAAGAATGGAGCCTCAGCATTGTTTGCCCGATCCATAAGAAAGGAGACCCTCTAAACTGCGCCAACTATAGAGGCATCAGTCTCCTTAACATCGCTTACAAAATCCTGTCTTCCGTACTGTGTGAACGCCTGAAACCATTTGTCAACGAACTGATTGGACCCTATCAGTGCGGTTTTAGGCCCGGTAAGTCCACAACCGACCAAATATTCACACTACGGCAGATCCTGGAGAAAACCCAAGAAGTCCAAATCGATACTCATCACCTATTTATCGATTTTAAAGCCGCATATGACAGCATTTATAGAGACGAGCTATACAGAGCCATGTCTAGTTTTGGCATCCCTGCCAAACTTGTCAGATTGTGCAGAATGACGATGGAGAACGCTCGCTGCTCCGTAAAGGTCGGAAACAGTCTCACCGAGACCTTTGATGTCAAAAAAGGATTTAGACAAGGTGATGCGCTGTCATGTGACTTTTTCAACATCATTCTTGAGAAAATTGTGCGAAACTCGCAAGCCAACACCAGGGGCACAATTTTCCAAAAGTCTGTGCAACTACTTGCATACGCTGACGACATCGACATCATTGGCAGAACACAGCGAGCTGTCACTGGTGCGTTTGCAAGTATCAGTACAGAGGCGGCAAAAATGGGTTTAGTGGTGAATGAGGGCAAAACAAAATATATGCTGTCAACGAGAAGGGACACACAACATCGACGAATCGGACAGAACGTCACGATAGACAGCTATAACTTTGAGGTAGTTCGGGACTTTGTCTACCTCGGCTCCGCTATTAATTCTGAAAATGACATCACATCAGAAATCAAGCGAAGAATTACACTTGCCAACCGCTGTTACTTTGGCCTAAGAAGGCAATTGATTAGTAAGGCCTTGTCGAGAAACACCAAGGAGACTCTATATAAGACCCTCATCATCCCAGTCCTGCTTTATGGCGCAGAATCATGGACGTTGTCAAAAGCGGATGAAGATCTCCTTGGTCGCTTCGAACGCAAAATTCTTCGAGTGATTTTCGGTCCCGTTTGCGTTGACGGGCTTTGGAGGAGGAGATTTAACAGCGAACTCTACGAGCTGTACAGCGACATCGACCTTGTCAGAAAAGTACGTATCAGTCGACTAAGATGGCTAGGACATGTAGAGCGAATGAACACCAACGCTCCGGCCCGAAGAGTCTTCGATTCCAACCCGGAGGGACAACGCAGTAGAGGAAGACCTCGCCTTAGGTGGCGCGCACAAGTGGAAGGGGACCTCAACCAACTTGGAGTGCGCAACTGGAGGCAGTTAGCCAAAGATCGTGCTAACTGGAGAGGCGTGTTGGTTGAGGCCCAGGTCCACCCCGGACTGTAGCGCCATCTAAGTAAGTAAGTAAGTAAGACATACAAATGCACGTAAAGCTTTCTGCTCTATAAATCAGAAAAATGGAACTGATACAGATTGATCCCTGCCTTTTATTGCACCCTTGCTGGCTACTTCGACCAGCTAGGTGTCTGGCTAGCTGGCTATAGTTACAAAGTTGGTTCAAAACTAATCCGCAATCCAAATTACACTGAAAAACTGTAAAGTATGTAATACTCGTCGTCTACCATCCAGTCACTTCCCGACACATTTGTATTTGTTTTTTTTTTTTTTATTGTCTCTTGTAGGGAGGGCGAATCCAGAGCAGTAGCCTTGGACATATCAAAGGCATTTGACCGAGTCTGGCATAGAGCCCTATTAGGCAAGTTGGAGTCTTATGGAATACCACAACAACTCTGCGGATGGATGCAAAATTTTCTTCTGGGAAGATCGATCCAAGTTGTGGTAGATGATGTATCATCTAATTCGTTTGCTATAAATGCAGGAGTGCCCCAAGGATCTATTCTTTCCCCAACTCTATTTCTTCTCCACATCAACGATTTGCTTGGATCGACAAATAATAATATCTACAGCTTTGCTGATGACAGCACTCTTATATCCTCTATCTCGAGCAGTGGGCCTGTGAATACGGCTACATCACACAGTCAGAGATGTGAACAAATTAGTTCTCTAAATGGTGATCTGGACAAAATCTTGAAGTGGGGAAAAGACAACTTGGTTGTATTTAATGCAATCAAGACACGGTTCACAACATTTTTGGGGGAAAATGTATCAACAGTTCCTCAGATCCAAATGGATGACCATCCAATCCATCCCAAGGACTCAATGTACCCTCTAGGAGTCACAGCCAATTCAGGAATCACATGGCAGGACCAGATATCCTATATCGCAAGATCGGCGTCCGCTAAGTTGAGCTACCTATTTAGAGCAAAGAGGTACTTTTAGCCCCAAGCAACTTCTCCTTCTCTACAAAGCACAGGTTTGAACTCGCTTCCTTTGGATATATTTCCAGAAGAAAAAAAAAAATGCATAATGCACCTTCAAGATATTTAAATGTTCTTGGTTTGTCAGACTCCTACTGATTAAAATCCCCCTCTTCCTTTGGTTTTCTTCAACAACCTCCCGCAACTACTATTCGTATTACTTCCTGGGTCCTTTTGTTCCTTCTATCTCACATTTCCTGTTCTTCTATAAGGATGCGTCAGGGTTTTCTTCTCTCTTCTTGGTTTTTGAGCAAATCAATGAAGGATGATATTCAATTCACTCTCGATCATCATCCCTAATTTTTAGGTGAGATATAACATAAAAGTATGTACAAGTATGAAAAGCGTCGCGGTACGGGCATGTCGCGTGGTCTACTTTCCGCATCCTGTGTAGGTATGCATTAAAATATCAGTTTTCGGTTAAAATTTAGAAATTGCGTAGTGTAATAATTTATCTCTCCGTATTTTCGCTCTGTCCATACTGCATTCAGCAACGTCACTGATCAGCCTGGCGGTTCATCTACCTCTTGTGTCAGCGTTCGACCTTAGTTGCCATACATTTTTGTTGAGCTGTTTCAGTGGTTTTTCGCTTCAACTCCTAATTAAGGCCTCTTCTCATACACGAGTTCTCCCTGCGGCCAAGAGGTCAATGGGTGTCACTATTGCAACGACGAGAGTGGTTGGAACCATCTGCCCATATTTCGCATCAATACAGAAGGTTGGCATTCGTAATGGTCATGGGAAGCTTGCTCTTAGACGTTTGCCATGATTCTGCTAAGTCATGTACCTAGTCACTGTAGCCACTCGCTCAGAGGTGGATTTAATATGATTACAGAAAGTGAGTTTGGAATCGATAGTTATCCCAAGAATTCAACTTGCGTCGGGATATGTTTCCTGGTCTTAGCCCCCTATTGTGAGTGTCGATAGTTGATCGTTGAGCGACAACTGTCGATCGATCGACAACTGTGAATGTCGATTGCGATTATTTTTGTCGATTTGAAAGTCGGTTAAAGTCGATCGACAATAAGGGCCTCAGTCTTTTCCGATGCAAGACTAATACCATGGGTTTTCATTTTCATCCAGAAACACGTCTCATAACTTGGTTTAACTCCCTTCTTGCTTCTTCAGTATCCTTTGCAGTTATCATCGCATCAATGTCGTCTGCGTACCCTATCGCAATCTTGTTGTCTTTAGGAAAGGTCTCCTGATCTCTGATTGTGAGCCAATCTAGTCGATGTTCTTATTCTTTGTGTAGGTGCCCATCTGTCTACAAGTAAATTTCCACCAAAGCAGACACCGCATAATAGTAATGGATGAAATGATTCACTATCATTGAAGTTCTAAAGTATTTATTTTTCATAGGTATGCATTCCTAACAAAAATTGTTTGTGATCAATCATAATTCTTAATAAAATGCCAACCATATTAGGCACCCACCTACTGATAAAATAAAAACGCATTTCAATACTGGAAAGTGGCACATCGCATGCGCTAACTTTCTTCGTCAGCATCTGGTGTTGCGTCAACATTTCTGTGTGCCTCCAGTAATTTTTCTCCTAAATTTCAATTAATTCCTTCAATGTTTTCATTTCGATGAAACAAATCATCTAGAGCACTTTTTCAAACACAGCAAAAGTACAATTAGCAACAGGGCTTCCACAAAACTTTATTTTAATGTTGTATTATAATAGCGCAGTGACGCCAAACGTCCTTTGCAGTTGCAGTGTCATCATGCTAAATGAGGTTATGTCGTGAGTCATGACATTTTCTGCGCTGTGAAAATCAACAAGTCTACCGAGAAGACCAATAACCTAAGCGAGCCAGTGAAGGACACCTCAAACCATAAATAAAATTAAAAGGCCAGTTTAATTCCGTCAGCATGTTAAGATTTTTTTAATAATCATATCGATATCGATGAACAAACAGTTACAATAAAAAGAAGAAACAGTTTTCATAAACACCGTACAATTCTTATTTTTTGTTTAAATATTTTGAGTAGCATCATCGTAAAAATAAAAAATCAATCATAAATCATGAAATATAAAATTGAATTACTTAAAATATTATGTGGTGTGAAAAAAAAGAAAATTGTTGTTTTTACTATCTGCCATTGTGCCTTATAATTTCTCCTCTTCGAGACCGTGTTTGAAGAACATAAAGACGGGTACACTCTTTCCATCGATATCGCGATATTCACACATGGCCACCATGCCATCGCAGTCCATTGATTCGCCAGTGAAGAACTGCAAATCCTTGAAGCGTCCCAGAATATCTTTCATTGTCTTGTTCATGTTTGTCTTGAATACCTCCACTTGATCGGGTGCGTTTTCCTCCAATTTGGCAATGAGTTTCTTCATGTAATCCTTCAGGTAGAGGGTGTAAGACTTCTTGTCGCCGAAAGCGAAACACTCTTGAAGACGGTGGTTTAGAACAATATCGACGCCAGTTTCTACGTTGATATCGGTGCCTTCATCAGCTTCCTCGGCAGATGGATTGAAGCCCTCGATTCTGATGTCGTCCTGGGAGCGACTGACCAAACTTCCGTAAACTTCGTAGATAACATTATCAATCAGCTTCATTTTGTAGGTGTCGGAGAACATCTCGTCACCAGAAATAAGATCCTTGTACAATTTCATGTTGATTTGATGATTTTTAATGTAAAAATTTACGGAAAATAAAATTAGTCACACCGACAATGGACTGACACGATGCCACGCGCTATGCAAAAAGACGGAAAAGTGCTGCCCTAGAGGTTTGGAAATTTAATGCCACAGTACGAAAAAATTATGAACATAGTAGATTGTTAGTACTAGATTAGACGTTAAGGTGGTAATGACGTGTTTTAGCAAATTTGGGGGTTGTTAACACTTTGAATACATTTTGCGAATTGGTAACCATTGTTAATTTCCGTTTACCTACGTTTTGAATTTGATATTGGCCTTAATACATTGACAATTAAAATCAAACGGTGAGTAAACAAAATCGGAAATGGGATAAGTGCAAAATCAAACAAAAGTTTTTATATTGTACGATTTAAATTGACAATTAAAAATAAATTTCTACGACTATCTAAGATTGAAGATGTTTTTATAACTGGATCAATCTGGTTTCAAGCAAAACTTAAATGGTTTTTAATATACAACAGCAATAGGTACCATTCGTTGGTATTACTTTGACAGAACAGGCAGATTTGTTGGAATTATTTATTCTATTCGGATCGGACTTACGCAAGTAATAAGCACCATAGTAATGGTCACTATTCTTGTTCGACATATCGGCGTATGCACTCCGTTTTCATGACGCAGGACACAAATATTACTATTTATTTAATGAATAGATTAAAATCTTCCTGGTTTAGAAAAATAAAATGCACAACGCCATCAGGCATCTTTGGTTTGGGAAAACATTTTTAAGGGTGTTTATCAGGACCAAAAAATTGTAGAACATCCTATAATCCCTTCTATTTAGATATAAATTTAATTTTGGGAGAATGTTTTCAATAGCAAGCTTCTAACAACCCAAAACAAAAACCGCAAACCACGAATATAAATTAGTTATTGGTTCAGTTCAAGGTATATGAATAGAAGGTAATATATTGCGCATTCCGGAATGGCGGCCAATTGTGACTGTGCAATAATCGTATAGAAATCATATGCGCGCGCATGAGATATGGCGGACAAGAGATATGGTGACTATTCGTATGAAAAAGCATGCATGAACGAAACGAAAATGAGTGCTCGGAATATATTACCTTCTATTCATATATCTTGGGTTCAGTTAGTGCCTTTACGAAAAAATCTAGTCTCATTTGGTAGTCTGTATTGTCTGCATCTCATTTTCGTAAATTTCGTAAGATTATACGTGCTTATTGACTTAAATCGACATAATATTTCGTCTGCCTACATGAGCCTATTTATTAACCGTAGATTTGTATTTTAGAAGGGAATTTTACAAAATCACTTACCTACCTAAAACAAAATTAATAGGTTACATTCTTGTGTATCCAACTTAGTTTCCAGTTCTATTACAAACTCAAATAATCTACTACCGCCTCAAAATATGCAAAAAGTTGACATATTTTTGCTGGAATAAAAAGACGATAAATACAAAAACTTATTTATATTTCTATGTATAAAAATCTTCAATAAAATTACAGCTGCGGATTTAATTATTATGTACACCGCCTTGTAGGACGCTAATTATTTTATATCAGAGTACGTAGGTAGGTAGATAAAACAAAAAGTTACCTTTAAGTAATTAATTAATTGTATCTAACTTCAGATTTCACAATTCTATAGTACTGCCAAACCATTTAAACTTATACAATCAGTCTGTCTGATCTGACGTAAAGGGAGGAAACGAAAAATAAAATACAACTCTACCGAAATGTAATTTTATTTAAATTCCATATCAGGCCTTAAAATAATTAATTCAATTTGCATTATAGGTATTCCTTGACCCGTGTACTTAACCAATCACATGCACTTCGCTCCGCTGGAGCTCTTAGCGCAGCTCGTAATGTAACAATGAAAATTGTTCCTCCAGCAGTGGAAGCGGCGGAATCCTACGATGAAAGGAATACCCGTCTTCAGCGTGCATTATCTCCACATTTGACCATCTACAAGCCACAACTGACCAGTATGCTTTCAATCACACACAGATTTACAGGACTCGCACTGGCTGGATATACGACTGCACTTGGTTTGGGTGCTCTTGTATCACCCGTCGACTTCTCTCACTACGTGACAATGATTGAGGGTCTACAATTAAGTGCCGGAAGCCTAATTGCTTTAAAATTCATCCTAGCCTACCCACTGGGATACCATACAGCAAATGGAGTGCGCCATCTTATTTGGGATTCTGGTAAATTCTTGAAAATTGGTGAGGTCTACTCTACTGGTTATGCAATGGTTGGCACATCTTTTGTATTGGCCGCAATCCTCGCTCTTCTCTAAACGGGTTGACTATATTATTGTAAATATAAAGCTTTCTCGGCAAAGATATTAAGTTTCATCCAAAAAGTGAAAAAAATAAACGATTATGCCATGTTACGTAACAGTTTTGTTTACCTCTTCATTTTCATTAGAACAACTTGGTGTGGCGAAATTCAAAACGAATGCGGTAATAAATAAACGAGATCATATAAATATAAATATATTTCTCTGTGTTTTTATGGACGGGAGGAACACTAATTAAAAGTGTACAAAGCGGGTTTTCATGTTTTTGGTTTTCACTTTGGAATGATGTGCTTTAACTTGAGTATTAAAAAAAAGTAAGCTAAATTAAGAAGTTGGGAAAACTCCAACGAAACGTAGGGAGAAGAATGAAATGGCCTATTTTATTTTGATTCGGAAACCAATGATCAGTAATCTTATAAAATAATCAAACAATTCTTAACATTTCTTTGTTTTTAGATGGATCCTAATCTCTAAACCTTAGATTGCTTTCTTATTAAGCTGCATAAAAAGAGGCTACGATGTTTTACATACATACTGATGTGCCTAAAGGTTAAAGCTAGCACTGCTTGCAGTGTACATAATTTAAGATATAAAAGGACGGTAGTTATTACTGTTACAACCAACCAAGAAACTATCATGACTATCCATGAGTTCGAGGTAGACGGCCGTCAGTACCCTCTAACAATGCCATAGAAAGTTTAGCAATTATTGTAGAAATGTGTCTCAACTTGGTTTGCTGAATATTATATGAGCGTCGTCTGTCCAAAACTTATTATGTATTAGACCAAAGTTCTTTAAACGAATATCAGCTTTGCTTGTCCAATGACTTGCTTTGGGGATTATTCTATCGATATCCCATCTTTTTGTGTATGAAAACCGAACGGGTCTTAGTATTCTGATGGAACAGATAGTACGGTACGATTCTTTTTCTATGAACTCACAAATTTGGACTATATTCAACAAAATTAAAATCCTCACCACTATGTTTTAATCATCAAAAGCATTGACCGTCAAGTCAATACTTTAACGAAATTTTTTATCACATATCCGCATTTTTGATTGTGCATCAAAGGTATTTATGAGATAACACATTCCAAGGCTACAAATATTTGGCTATCACCTACGGAACGTGTTGAATGGAGTTTTCTATTAGGAAAGCTGTCGTGTTGGTACCTGCTATGTACACTGTTTCTTTCAAATGGGGATTCTCTTACCGCGTTGTATAGGATCTTATATCAGACTTATCAGTTGGTACAATTGACTTCTAAGCCTTAAACCACTTGATTTCTAACTCAGCATCAGCAATTGACAAGAAGAGTAATTCTCAGTTTTGTTTTTGATGCGATGTAGTTTCCAAATTAGTCGAGGTAAATTGGCGATAGTTGTTCAGTTCCTCAGTGGTTTCTACTTTCTCTATCATAAAAAAAAAACAATTCTAATTTAATTCCATAATTTATTCATTTGAATTTAATCCCAATTAACATTTCAAAATAAAAACACACTTCCATACTCAAAGCGCAGTTAGAATGCCAGCTAAAATAAAAGTCCCAGCAACAGCCGCATATCCAGTGGCATAGACTCCTTTAATTGTCAGAAATCTGCCAGAGTCCCACAGAAGATGACGAACCCCGCAGCATGTATGAAAAGCAAATGGGTAAGCCAAACCAAATTTCATTGCAAGCAGTGCAGTGTCACTGAGCTCGAGACCTTCTATCATGGTGACGAAAGTGGAAAATTCATGCTGCGAAAAGATAGCACCCAGGCCAAACAAAGTTGTGTAGCTCACTAAAGCCAATCCACTAAAACGATGTGAAAGCGATAATACGGTGGTTAACTGCGGTTTATAGATGGCAAAGTCAGGAGATGTTGGAAGCTTTCTACGTAGACTTTTTTCATCGATGGTTTCATAGCGTCGGACATAGGGACGTATTTTCATTTTTATATTTCTTGAGGGATCAATTAGAAATACGTTTGCCTTGGAAAGTATTCGAGAAGATGAAAACCTATAAACAAAAAAAGATAATTAATATGGATAGATTAGGTTTTTATTTTGTTTTTACGACATACATTGTATTTTAAGAAGAATGTGATAATAATTAAGTTAGTTCCGACGTTATACAAAAATCATTTTGTTATAACAAAAATCTGAATTATCACAGATATCTATATACTATTTGTTTATTTTTCTAGATGCCAAGTGGTTACTGTTTGGTTTTAAGTAATAGATCGGAATGAGTACGATTGCTTTGGCGTCGGAAAATATCAGATTTTTGTGTAAGGGCTAAATACAATATACAACCACTTTTACTCTGGGAGGTGGAAGTCTATTGCATTTAAAAAAATATAGCGCATAACACTTTTTAACTCTTTTATATTTATATATTGCGCAGGAAACCTGCCTAAGAAAGTACCTAAGGAAAAGTTAGTATGTATCTCTGAAAAATATGTTTAACGCCCTATTTGAGAAAACAGTTCAAAGATTATATGATCAATATTTGTTGGTGAAGCGCTGGCATCTCAACGCAGATCGTACTATAGCGGACTGAGCCACTATCTACGCGACAATACATATTTCTTTGCTGGCAGAATTCCAGAATTCCACAGAATTCCGCTTGAATATATTTGGAGTACGTACGCTGGAGTTGGATGAAGCGATAAGCATATTCAACGGCAACAGAGGTTGGGACTCATTAAAAAGTTTCAAATTGATACGACGAACGGTTCGTGAGTTAAGAAAAGGGCCCTCTCTTAAAAGCGGTCATCGCCAATAACTCGGGGCACAAGCAAAATTTCAAAAAACGGAAAAATTAAATCGGATGAAAAATAAAAATGTTCCCATATGTACAAACTTTAAAGGGTTGAATTTCGAAATATCCTTCCTTATTCCTCGTATACATCATAAAGGGAACCTGTGTGCAAAATTTCAGATTTCTAGAGCAATGGGTTTAGGTTCTTGACGTTGATAATCAGTGAGTGGTAAAGTCCATTTTTATATAATACTAGCTGGGACCCCATGCCATACAGGTTGTTTCGAAGTTCAATCTGAATACTTCGGCAAATGATTCGTGGGTAGGTATAATATAAGAAAAATAGTTCTACAGTTAGCGTCTATCTCCAATGTGAATATAATTTGCTAAGAATTTAAGAAAAGGATTACTTTAGTGTAGGCACCTTGACCCAAGATAACACAAAGAGTTCAGCAGTGTATAAGCTAGTGACAAATATCTCACATATTCTTCTTTACCACCAATGGATCCCCGTAAATTTGCAAACCGTTTTCGAATTCACATAAACTTTCTATAGAAGTTCGCATTTTCTTCTTATTTTATTCAGTGACGATTCCTAGATTGACATTCGCACCTAAGCCAAGCATTTCACACGACATATATGTGAGGTGTCGCTTGGGATGAACTCGCCGGCAAACACAATCTTCGTTCGAAGCGAACGAAATGCGAACTGTAGCAATTTTGGGGTACAGTGATAGATATTAGAAAATATATTCAGAAATTGCGGTAGATCCAGCACATTGCGGCAGAAGTTACACACATAGGCGCATAGTCGCATAGTTTATGTCTATTTATAAAAAAAAAACAAACCAAAAGAAAACTGCAAGCAAGGAACAGCAAACTATGTGAAAATGTTTAGGTATTATTATAAATGAAAAATATAAGATAACTTTTTTCCTTTTTAAAAACCTCGATTTTTATAACCCTCGGATTCTTCATTTGCTCTTCTATCTGCAGTGTTACCAACGACTATCATGGAATTTTAAGAAGCTGTGGCCATTGTTTCTTAGAGAAAACAAAGTTCAAAAGTCGGAAAGGTCTGGCTAGCCAACGAGTACATTAAAAAAAAAAATGATCAAATCACAAAAAATATTTTCGTTGACCCTATCTTGAACTTTCAAGAAGCTATTGGCATTATGTTTTAAAGAAAACTCCCATCAAAAGTCAGAAAGGTCTGGCTAGACCTCATAGTTGACAGAAGGTTTAAGTGATGAAGAATTTAAGTGAAGAAAGAATTGGAAGGATCGTCATGTAAATTCAATTTCAATTGTTGCGTTTGTTTTGCAGTTTTCGTGGTGCCCCAACTGTCGTGATGCCCTAGGCCTGGGCCTAGTTGGCCTAAGGGTAAATCCAAGGCTGCATACATACCTTCATACAGCTGATCATAGCACTCACTGCGAAAACAAATCAACCCTTTTCGAATGAGAGGTATACGTATACTAGCGCTGTTTTGTTTTTTTTGGTCCTGTCGCACAATCGCAAAAGTATAAACATCTATTTGTAGCAAGGTATATGTGTATGTATATATGTACTTTCACTTCAAAAAATACATTTTGGCTAAAAACTGTTCCCAAGGACGTGGTTTTAAACGACATAGCCTATAGCACTCTCACAGTCTTAAGAAACATTTTAAATAAAGGTTCATTGAAATCTGTCCAGTAGTTTTCGAGTTTTTAACGGCCAAAGAAAATGCCAAAAGTTTTATTATACTATGTATAGATAGAAAGATAGATTCCACAGCTTTGTAAACGCGCACTAAGAAATTTTTATGTATCACCTCCTTCACCCTTTTTAGGGCCCATAAATAGCTCGGTCGCAAGCAGATTATCCGGAATCCAGATACCCTCGTCCCTCGGCGACAATAGAAACGACTCTACGTCAAGACGACAGCGATCGTTGGAGGAAACCGTGTCGGATCCCAACTCACTACAACACACAATTGTTTAAAACCACCAGTACCTCTTCTCTATCCTCCCCATTAATCCTTCAACTCGTGCTGTGCATTAGCATTTTAAGGGAACAAAAACCCCTTGCTTGAGCACTAGTGAGTTATAAAAAAAATTGACCAAGGAGCATAATACCATCAGTGCCTCTTGCAGGCCATCCAGCATCACATCGAAGTCCTACAGTGATGTTCTAAAAAAAAGGTTAGTGCTGAGGGTCATAGACAAAAGCGACGCAGACAGCTCTATTGCCCAGGAAGTAAATTGCAGCAAAGCTTCTCTCGCTGGAGATAATCGGCCCTATGGTATCCGTTCGGAGAGTAATTTTCTCCGCAACACAAATCCAGTCGGAGACTGAATTTAGGTTCATAGTATCCGTTGTTCACTAAAGTACACTTCGACCAAGAACAGAGGTCGGAGTGGGAGACCATCGGTGCCATCGGAGAGAAATTGATGTGTGACTGTCAAAAACAGATGCATTTCGGAACTTGTATTTTGTATTGAGTTTATAGAAATAAATTGTATCTATCTATCTATCTAAAAAACGCAACTCATCGCAATGAAACGTACCTAGACTGCCGGTGTGTGTTACGTTTTGTCGGAGAAATGTTCCGAACAGCTGATCGGAACGATTACTGTGAAGCAAAATTCTCGGATTTTGAAAGAATTTTTTTTTTTTTCGGAACGAATACCATGAATGAAGGAGAATCCAGGGGCCTATAACACAACATGACAAGTCGACAAGTCTAAATTCACTTGTCTAACTATTGTTGTCCGACAAGTACACATTAATTCTGTAACAGAACGTAAACCTTTGCACTTGTCAAACGAATTAAATTTCCTTGACTTGTCGGCATTCTTCGACAAGTGTTTGTGAAGAAAAACAAAAAATGATATTTTAACTAAAATAAGAGAGGAAAATATGTCCTTTTTGGTGTTTTTAGTGATGTCCTAACAAAAGAAAATAATTGTGCAAAATGGAAGGAAATTCACAGCCTTGCAAAAAGACTAAACGTGGTTCCGCAAAATAAGAATTGAACGCATATAAGGGACGTATTTTGGCACAATGATAAGAAACGCGCAATTGTAAGTATTAACTAAATAACTAACATTTGAATTAATACGTTAATTACACAAAATAAATGTTAGGCATTAGATATTACATTAAAAATGCACTTGTCAGCTTTTGACTATATTCAAATTACCTGTCCTCATTGAAGCACAGTTCTACAGTGTTTCTTGACACTTGTCGCTTTGGTGTACTGTTACAGAAAGAGGGAAATTATATAATTTCCCATTTGTCATCTTCCATCGCAAAAACGCTTTTGAAAGCGTTCGAATGGCAATCAACTGACAGTTCTTCTACTGAAAAGAAGAGAATTTTGCTTCTGGATTTGAATTCAGAATCGAAACCAGAAGCACTAATACATTCGTACACTATAAACGTCAAAATCGTTAAATGTAATTTTTTTGTGTGGCATTTGATAGTTTTGCAATTTAAATCAGATAAACATAGTTAATTCGAAAAATAATATTAAAATGGATATTTCGATGGAGTGTTTTGTAATTCAAATAGTGATGATGATGCAATTGCGCTTCATTTTAACAAATACAACGACTCATAGACTTCCAACTCAAATAAGTTCTGTCCTATTCGTCCCAAAAATAGAAACTCACACAAAACGAATGGCTGCGAGAAGCTAGGCCTTGGGTGTCACCCGCCTGTTGCGCCACCTATTTATTTATTTATTTATTTTATAAGTTCTGTTTGCTTATTCGATTGGCATCCTGATTCGGAGAGTTCTTCCGGATGGCTCTGGACAACCAACTGAAAACGACATTAGGCAGAAATAATGTCAAAGTTTACCAGCTGAAAAAAATAATGCAAAATTTAATCAACTTCAATTAACTACTTGTACGGGTTGTCACCATCCACCTACGTACCTCATACGAAAAATAAGTTTTTATAATTTTGACGACATTAAAATATATAGACAACTATAATGTGAACCAATTCAGATTCAGATTCATAATTCCTTTGGCCGAAGGTTATATCACATAAGACACTCGCACTTTCTTGCAGACTTGCAGCAAACGTTTCGCCTTAACTGTCACAAAAGTACCACAATTCATCTGAGTAGGAATAGGCATCGACTGAGTCTGTCGTCGAGATACCTATACATACACCCCAATGGCAAAGCGGTTAAGAGTTAAGAAATGCGTCTGTCACAGCCCTAATTCCATTTATCATTACACTATATAAACCACAACCGCATATACTTTCACGCGATAGTAATTACCAGTGGCGGGTTTTTAACTCTTACCAGCTGCCAAAACTTACAGCGAGTAAATGACACAAGTTCGTGCTTCACAAGATACTTTATCAACCGGGCTGTCAACCCAATGCAATTATACCTAGACCTACCACTCCAGTTATACATAGTTTGTATATGCTGAATGAGCTATGCCTGCAAAACTACCATACTGAATGCATGAGTTTGTGTTACTTGTAGTTGTCATCATCGTCAAAGGTAGGGTGACATGCCATGTTCTTTGGCATGAAATGTTATTGAAATTTATACCCATTCCACTTGATTGCTGTGATTTGCCTCTGCCGCCACTCTCATCATTGATGGGGATTTGCTTCCGTCATCACCGTGACACTGGCAGGACTTCGACACACCCAAGTACCTACACAATCTAGTGCATATATAGCATTTATGTTTGTGGGTGATACTGGTGATACCTTGTCAGCAAGGATCGGCAATGAGCTACGTTGCTGGCTTCTCAACGATTCGGGCGCATAGCATAGCAGTGTTGTGGCTTACAAAACGCGGTGTGGCTGTGGGTGTTTGAGGACTCGAGAAGCTATATTGTATCTACAGATATTTTTGTGTTTACCTGTGCCTACCCGGATCCGGAATCCAATTAAAATCACTTGAGCGATTGTGGCTGGCATAGAAAAACGGTTTATGTGTTCGCTTATACCATCCTTACCGGATGCGCATTGTTATGATGATGCTTACACCGTTATAGATAGAACATTGCCAGACATTTTTGTTGTTGTTTGACTTTTATTATTATGATCCAGGCAGCTGCCTAGATTGGTCTGCGATTGGAGATGAGTGAAGTGATTGGTGCGGTGTTTCCATCGTAACGAGAAGTTAAGGCTTTTATTTGTGATGTGCATTTTTGTTTAGAATTGTTTAACAGTTTTCAGGAAGTCTGGCTTTGGTATATAAAATAAACAACTTATACCATCGTATATTGTTTTATTAAATTAATTTAATACAATATGTTTTGTGCTAGAGGTAAAATAATCTCTTTTACGCAGCTAGTGGAAAGCACTCTCAAAGTTTAATGACTCTACGATTAGCGTTTCTGGCTAACTCTTTTA
The DNA here is from genome assembly GCA_949372485.1 of Cheilosia soror. NCBI lineage: Eukaryota > Metazoa > Arthropoda > Insecta > Diptera > Syrphidae > Cheilosia > Cheilosia soror. The sequence continues at coordinate 22,093,473 of OX443562.1, read as the reverse complement.
TAGGTCTAAACCTAAAGGACCATTCACATGAGAGCGACAAACTACCTACGAACGAACGAATATTCACAAGTTTTGACAGTCCATGCACATGAAGACTTTTCTAGGTCGTGGCTGTTCGCGCGAATTTTAGCCATCAATTCTACCCGCAATGTCTAGTTTGAGGTTAAGTTCGAACGAATGTTTTATTCGCTAGTTTGTGGAGCGCGAATTAAAATGATGTGGATTGCAAATAAACAATACGTGCCAAGGGTGTTTTTATACGCGGCAAAAAATTTGGAATTCGAAATTTCGTTATTTACCTAAACTGTTTACAAGTTTCTTTTCTTAATACATTTTGATGGGATAATTAATTATTCCGCTTTTGGAATAGTAATATGTGGAATTTTCTGTTTATAACTGCATCAAAAGTTGTTTGTTCGCATTTCATCAATTCGTTCGTTCGCTCCCACGTGAATGGTCCTTAAGTTTTACGACCGATATCTGATGAACTGACATTTTTTTACTTGAATGAATCCAGCATTTACGGACTATTCACATGAGAGCGACCAACTATTTACGAACGAACGAATATTCGCGAATTTCAGCCATCAGTTTCTATCAGCAATTTCTAATTTAATTTGAGGTTAAGATCGAACGAATGTTTTATATTGCGAATACACTTTGACAATTCGCGCCAAGGGTATTTTCGTTTGCGGCAAAAAGTTAGGAATTCAAAATTACGTTACTCAAACTGTTTATAGACTTTGACTCTGACGGATTAATTAATTATCCTAAATCCTACTCTTGGAATAGTAAAATGTGGAATTTTCTGTTCATAAATGCATCAAAAGTGGTTTGTTCGCATTTCATCAATTCGTTTGTTCGCTCTCATGTGAATAGGCGTTAAAGTAATTGCAAGAAATAGCAAATGTCTTTGCGAAATCGCGCAAAGGGTGACACCCGTAAGTATATTCTCCTTACACACATACAAAGTGACAGAGTGCAAAGAGAACCAAAAGGAAATGAAAACTTGAGAGAGATATGAACGATATGAACATTCCTTTTTCAATTTTAGCGACTTGGTGGATGTGTACCTTTCTGGGAGCTAAACAGACATGCACCCTTCGGCCACCTCTGATGAATTTCGCCCAAGTACTTCGTTTATGATTATCAGATTATTGCTTGGTTTGTTCATTTCGTCGTTGGTCGTCATCATCGTCGTTCTCTTTTCTCGGTTTAGGTGTCTTTTGGCTCATCCCTATATAATCGTTCCCTTTTCTCGGTTGAGGTGTCCTTTGGCTCATCCCTATATAATAATACCACAATAGGCACTTTACTGCTTTATTATAAGTAATTACCTTGGCTGGCGATGTCTTCAAGTTTAATTGGGCCTCCTCTGTCTATATTGTTCTTGGCTATATAGTTGAATGAGGGAATATAAGAGACGAGGAGAAAAGTAAATATACCAAAGTATGGTGGTTGGGGTGGGCTACTAAAGTGCTTAAGTTTGGCCTGTAATCACCGGCTTAACTTTATGTGACCCTTAAGTGCTTTCAAAAGTTTTCTCCGAATATGGTCAAGAAGAAGAAATGCGAGGTATGGAGTGTAGCACTCAACTAATGGGGGCTACTAAGGTGGTAAAAACTGAATTTCGAAAAACACCAATAGATGGCAATTTGTGGATAACACAAGGATGTTTGATTTTTATCACCCAATGTCAAGGAAACGAAAGTAATTTTGTGGTGCAAATAAACGAGGAATGGGGATGACATAAATTTGAATTATAAAAATAGCACATAATGAGCCTTACTATGCGATTTATCTTCATGAAGCGTTTATTTGGGAATGAAAGTTGACATAATTATAATTTGTGGATTGAATAGTAGTTGGAGTTGGCGTAAACGTCGTCAACTATATTCCGTCGAGACTAGGCGTTGTCAATTCAGATAAAGATAGTTACAGACTGTCAGATGAAAGGGAGCAGAATTTGAGAGTTGACAAGTGTTCAAGAATCATAGATAGTTAACCGTTGTGATATAAGAAAGATGGCGGAGTCAAATTTACAATCGCTGTCAGAGAGGAGACTAGTCGTTGAAGTATATCTATAGGTAGGTACATACCAGCATGGGACATGTACAGAGGAACTTAAATTATTCCTCAAAATGCGACATGTGAGTACCCTACAAGACAGACAACCAATGCACGCCACCCTATAAGTACAACTGCGAGGACATCACTTTTCCAAATCACCTTTGGTGCAGGGCAAGAAAACTTTGAAAATGCCTTTCTGGGGACATACGACATTTGCGATTAGGAGTAAAGGCCCGAGGGTGAAAACTTTGTTTAGGAAATCTGAAACGTTGCCCTTCTGTGAACATCGAAAATATAAACGCAGATGCAGTGGGCAATATGTTGACTATATGAATAGAGGAATCGAATGCATCTGATTCAAGATTCGCGCAAGTGAAAATATTTCATTGATGGACGATTTTTCAACAGATCTGCACTGAAATGATTAGGCTATTGATAGCTAGTATAAATCATTCACAAGGTAATGAATTCGATACACTTAAATCGCACAAAGCTATTAAGAGACGGTAAAAGGGCAGAAAATTAATTTCCATTCATTCCATTTGTCCCAAAAATAGAAACTCAAACAAACGAATGGTTGCGAGAAGCTATAGGTCTGTTGCGCTACCTATTTATTTATTTTATTTTAAAAGGTCCGAACAGTCGAAAAACGATAATTCAAGGTGTGCCATTAATATAAGGCTCCAAAATTGGACCACTGTCATTTAAAATATACACAAACGAATTTCAACGTATATATTTATAGGAAGTATTGTATACCGGACAGAAAGGCTCTAGTTCTCCCCGAGTACTGTCATAAAAGGTATACCCATCACCACAGATGGCTCAAAGACGGAGAATGGAACGGAAGCAGGAGCAGGAGTCTTATCAGACGAACAAAATATCAGCCATACTGACTAGCAGATCAGTGCAGCGTTTTCCAGACAGAGATCAACGCGGTTAAGAAAGTGGCTCAAACTGTTTTAGCGAGGAAGCTACCATCAATGAAAATTATCTTCTGCCTAAAATCCAATCTGGTAAATTCCAAATCCGTAAGCGAGTGCCTCTCGGCATTGAGAGCATAAAGCGATCACACAGTAATGCTGTGCTGGGTTCCTGGATATGTTGGTTTAGAAGCGAACGAGGCAGCAGACGAACTGCCCAGATGCGGCTGACAGACAAGTATTACTAGCTTTCAACGCAGTTAAGGGCGTCTTTGACAATGTCAAATTAAACTTGGGTAAATAGCGATGGAACAACGCTTCCGGTTATACTATAACTCGCATAGCTTCTGGCCCGCAATTGATACTAAAAGGCCCAATATCCTAACATCTTTTGATACAAATTAAATCCGAGTGCTCGTCTGGGTAATAACCGAACTCTACATCATTGGAAACATGACCAAAAGACTAGGTATCTTTACAAATGACTCCTGCAGAAGTTGCAGATATGAAAAGGAAATAAGGTAGAATCTGTGAAACATCTCTTGTTTCACTGTCCATCCCTCCAAGAATGCCGCTACTATTGTGTTGGAGCACAGTTTTTCGATGGCTTGGTAGATCTAGCAACCGATACCTACCTCTATCAGATTTAAGAAGATTCATCAACAGATTCGAATGGTTTTGTTAGTGTTGCATGTCCTATCATGTACTATAAGAGGGTAATCATAATGGGCCCTAATGGCTTCTGGGTGAAAATTGCATATATTGAAAACTGTCTAACCTAACCTAACCTATTAATTTTGAATATGCCATCAACGATAGCGCAATTGTAGTCAGACGGCGGGAGCTTTGGAAGATGCCATAAAATACAGTCAAGATACGACACAGGAAATCATGGATGCAATGAAATTCAGTTCATTGCAGACCAATCATCATAGTGAACTAAAGTTATAAGAACTGTGCACAGACAGCAAATAACCCAAGTATAGAGCAAGTGTGGGCCTACAAATACTTGGCTGTCATTGAAAGTCATTTTTAGATAAACGAAATATACAGACAGCATTCACCAGGAGCGTCTTGTACATCATCATAGTCTATCTGAAGATATATGGATTAGTTCTGAAACTTACGCAATTATACAACGAATTGGTAGGGTCCAAGCTTCGATATGGGACACAGTCTTGGGGAAGTTCTATCACTCTTTCTACATGTCTAACTTATGCCTATTTAGCAGCTGCTGAAAAATATACATCTAGCATCTAGGTACTCTTCCTGTGCTTCAGTGATTTCCTTCGCTGTTTCGAAGAGAATATGTGTTCCGGTCTTAAAGCCAGTAGCCAGAAGCTTGCCTTTTATATAAAAGCTTTTAATGTTGTTTCGATCGAGAGAAATGTGTAGGCGGAATCCTTTCTATCTTCTAGCGCGATACTTTTGCGTCGGTGCCCTGTTTTAGCACTGCAACAACTTGACATGCCCCCACTGTCATAATTTTATAAACATACCCTTTCCTTGGGGTGGCTCATAGCCTACGGGGTGGCTCTTAGCCTTATGATGTTGCGATAAAGGCATCACTGTTTATTTTGAGTCTGATGTGATGAATGCACAGTGAAGAGATTTAATCACTCAAGCACCGTCTGTGAATTTTGGTAAGTTTTCTTTAACTCTTTAAGTACTTTTTTCGAGATATAGCTGATTTTTAAAATTAACTTTCCCATTTTTGGAAGTATATGCAATTATGCAGAATAAAACTTTTATAGTCTCGTTATATAGGAGGTATCATCAGGAACAAAGGCTCACAAACCACAAATAGGAATTTCGTCGCGCGCCTATCTTTTTTGTGGCTTATCACGTGGATAGACAATCAGAATTGCTAGATCCTTGCAATGTCGAAATTAAATAAAATCTCACAATTCGTACGAAAATAAAATAACAATCGAATTTTGAAACGTAATTCCGAATCATGCAACTGCAACCTACCCAATATTTTATTACACAAACATTTCATTTGACCTCTTAGTCCTCATCACTATAGTTAAGATGCCGTCCAGTTGAAAGACCACGTCCACTCCCATGAACGATGGCAGCTGCTTCTCATTTTAAGTTTGATAGTTTGATAGTTTCCGAGTAATTTCAACTGATACATTGTAATCTTAAAGAAAAAAAAAAAATGTTACGTATACGCCACAGTGTCTGAGTTCAATTTTCGTTTCCCTTATTTTTGCTTTGTTAATTTTTTTCTTGTTCCTATCTCAATTACAACTATGTGCAGTGTGGCAACAAGAAACAAGAAACACTACCTTCCATGTCCTTCTGTTTGCTTTGTGCAAGGATGGAGAACGAACGAAGAAAACACATTTTAAAGAGAACTCCATTTCCCGCAAGGATAACAAGCAATTTCGGTTACAAGAATGCACATTCTTCGTTTGTAATTACCCGAAAAATAAATTTAAAAGTGCCTCGGGCCTCATTCGCTCTTCTGCTTGTATCCCTCTTCTGCAATACCATACCGTATACCCAGTTTGGTTCGTCTTTCATGATTTATCTTCGTTTTGTATAGTGATGTTCCATGGGTCCTTACGAGTTTTCAGCGTGCAGTTTTTTGGAATTTTTCGCATCAAGAAATTTACTTTGGCGAAATTGGCTGACACAACAGCGAGTAGCGAACGTTAAGATAGCTTACTAGCTCTATGGTTTCCTTCAGCGTTTGTATGTTTATTTGATGAGTTAGTGTATCTTTCTCAGCGATGCAACATTTCGCTGGATGACAGAGTTACGACGACGGTGCGCATAGTAGGATGAATTGTAGGTATGCACTAGCAAATACATACTCAAGAGATGCACCTTTACGAGTCTTATTTGGTTGACTGTTAATGTTGCAGTGAGTTTTCGTAATTGATGTGTAAGTTGATTCTAGGAATTTCATAATGAGCTGTTAAATTAGGTTTTCCATTATTTTTTAGACGAACTGAATTGAATAAATATATTTTCTTCTTAATTTGAGCAGTTGTTTTTAGTCTTAGGGTTGTAGAAGTTTCTACAGGGTTGTTTCTTTTTAAATCATTGGTTATTTTGACACTGATAGCTGTTTACCGTTCGAAATCTTGACAGAAAGTCAGCGGAACGAAATGCGTCGATTTACGCTTGAATAACGTTGGGAAATATTCAAACTTATTGAGTGTTGCGTTCTTTGAAAATAAGTTTTGGCCGAAATGAAGCACCCACCGCACCTTCTGTACGCAAGTTTGTGCAAAAAGTTCGTGAGACTGGTATGCTAGTGGACACCACTCGTCTTCCCCGTCGTCGTACGGTGCTAATGCATCCACAGAGAGTGACAGTTTGATGCGGATTGTGGAGTAGTGGCATCATTGGACCATTTTTCTTGGAAAATGAGGCTGGGAACAAAGTTTCGGTCAACGGTACGGTATGCGTTACAGAGCCATGTTAAGCAACTTTTTTTTTACTGAAATTGAAGTCATGGATTTAGACGACCTCTGGCTCATGCAGGATGGAGCGCCATGTCACAATCGATCTTTTGCGCACCAAATTCACAAATTGTGTTACCAGCCGTCTTGACGTTGTAAATTGGCCGCTTTGGAGCTGTGATGTGACCCCTTTGGACTTTTTTTTTGTGGGGAACTATGAAGGACCGATGTTTTGCCAACAATCCAGAAACGATTCAAGCACTAAAGCAATCCGTGAGCTACAGCCCGAAACCATCAACAAGGTCTTGGAAAATAGGAGTGACAGAATGCGCTACTGCGAAGCCAGCCGAGGCAGCCACTTGAACGACGTTGTATTCCATAATTGATGGGAATGTTTGCTCTTACTAATAAAGCCATAGCAGCGTTGCCACTGTTGGACTATTTTTTCGCAGTAGATTCTCTAAAAAAAATGCAATATATTGATTTTTTTTGCAGTAGATTTTTTTTCCAAACAAAACCAAGGTAAATTACAAAACATAACATAAACAATACAAAATTAATAAAGACGAGTATTTAAACAAAACAGAAAAATGCATTAATATTAATGAGCATGGAATATTGTTCATCTTCATTGGCTGTTAAGTTTTTCTATGTATGTCATCTCATCATCATAAAAAGGAAACAATTTTAAAATAGGCAATATCGAGGGTATACTGCCTTCCACTAGGTCCTAACTTTGTACCTACGTACCTCAGAGGTTTCAGTCTTTCATCAATAAAATTGAAACGATTTTTTATCTGTTGACAAGCCTCGATATAAAATTGCAGCACGAAAAACCCCATCAAGCTAGAAAATATTTGTTCAGAATCGACGTCTTAATTTGACCTGTTGTTGTTCAAAGACATATTTTGCTGAAACAGTTTCCTTCGACAATTTAAGCTAGGAAAACTCAGTTTCGGAAATTGGCTTGTAGGTATTTTCGTTTGTATTTTATCTGCTATTTTTGATTTGGCTTCCTCATTTAAGCTTTTAGAAAAATGCAGTAGATTTAATTTGGTGGCAGTAGATTTCGAAAAAAAAATGCAGTAGATCTACTGCAATTGCAGCAAAGTGGCAACGCTGAGCCATAGTACATGGAAAACATTTTAATTTTGTTAATTTTATTGCATTTTTAAAAAGTAACTTGTATTTGACTCACCCTTTATAGGTATATATTTTGAGAAATCATTTATGGATCTGAACGTTGAGAAAGGAGCTTCATTTTTATTCCTCATATTCCTCCAGGCCAAAATAAAAACCGACGCAAACGAATGCATGTGATAAGTTAGTCCTCTCCTTTGGTACCACAGCTTAAGTCTTAAGTGGCCTTAAGAAAAAAATTCCCGGCTTAAATTAAGCATATAAGTCACAAAGCCAGAACGGATTTCCTCAAAGACAGATAAGTCTTATAAAATCTCTTTGGGAGCTGCAAGCATTTTCCAGAAAAAAAATTCGGTTAAAAGACAATCTTAATATTAATGAACTTTCTTCAAATAAATCTATCTGCACATTAGAATGCATAATAAGTACCTACACAAAAATGTCAAGAGGTGTTAAAATAAATCACAACCGATGCAAGAATTTATCTCCAAGATTATCTATAGGTTGGTCGCATATCTTCCAAGCGCACAATTACTTTTTTAACTCCCCATCAAAATTCACCACACAGACCCGTAAAAGTAATAAGAAAAACAAATGCGAGTGAACAAATAATGAGCCACCCTTGATTGTCACCCTTGTGCCCATCGTGTTGTCGTCGTGCAAAATTATGAAAAAGAGCAATAAAAAAATCCCACCAACCACCTGGAGTCATCCAAGCTGTGCCATAAAATTTTCAATTATCCAAAATGATTAACAGTTTTATTTACCGCCTCCAAATGGATTATGCTTCTTACAGCTTTCGAGATAAACAGAATCCCATTCCGCTGGCGGCTGCGTCGCGTCGGTCGTCGTTGCAATATATCTACAAAGATAATAAAACAATTTTTCTTCAACTCACCTCTGCACTTTTATTGGCACTCTTTGGTGTAAGTAATTTCGTGAATCATAAAACAAGCAGGTGCGTCGAATTTCACAGAAGCCTTCGCTAGGCGCACGTATATCTCATAATTCACCCCTATACTGACAGTTCATCAGTCGCATGGGACAGAGTTGCCCATTCCTCCTTTGAAGCCGTCCAGAGAGAAACCGTCAAAAATCAATTTTTATTCGCTTCTTTACCCAGAGGCGAAGACACATTCTTATATTTGCATATAGCTTTGGCCCTTTTCGATTTTACACCCACTCCTCCGACAAACACATACACACCTATATATATTATCAAAATAGACAATATTCGAATGCGCCCCCATATGGGTTGACTGGTGGTGACTGATGGCACAACTTGAAAAATGAATAAAATCCGGCATGTGGCGTTTAAGATGCCTACGTGATGTGAATCCTTCAGTTGTTCCAAGCAATTTAGTACCAATGCACATATGGTAGGAGAATGAATAGAAGAACGTATCCTCTACCCAAAAGGCCGCCTTCTCAACATAAGGCATAGACGTTAACAAATGTTCTACGAATCACATTCAAATTTAATTTCAATGTTAAACGGCTTCCGGGGGAACGTATACACACACTCACATACGATAATACACCATCGGGGTTGTGTAACCGAATTTTTTTTAGAAAAAAAAAACCTTCAGCAACTATACGTTGTCCTAGCAAATGGTCCATAAAAAGAGGCGTAAATATAGGCCACACCCATTATGTTCGCCTTAAGGCGTCAAAAACAGTTCATCTATTCAGCAAAGGTATTTGGGTCCTGGGACCATATACATATATGTATGTTCGAAGGACTGTGATGTTGTGAATTTTAAATTTAACTCCTTTTGGCCATCTATACGAGTACCATACACGATTTGTCAAGAGACATGGGTGTTACACAAAATAGATAAAGAATTGTGTCACGATGATAGAATAACAAAAATCGCATTACAAGACCGATTTTTCAAGGGCGTGAATGAATTTTCAATGAAAAGATGAAAATATTTTTAACAATAAAAAAATGCATTTAACAACACGATTGTCAATATAAGTAGCAATAATGTTGACGAAAAGTATTAGTGCGTGAAGACTGTTAGCTGTGAGCTGAATGGAATGTCTATTTTTTGTTATAAGATCAAAAACGAGCTTTTACTTTTTGACATTCGTTTAAGTCAACCTCTGTCTCAGTACACAAAGGGTTTGGTTTCATCAATGTTTCCAAATGACACGTAACTGATGAAAATGATTAATCTGCGAAAGATCGAAGGTATTCTTTTATATGTTGTAGGTAAATAACTTTGAGACCCTTACCCTGAGTTGCGGTCTTCCTCTACTGCGCCGTGCCTCGGGTGTGGATTCGAAGATCTTTCGGGCCGAAGCATTCGCGTCCACTCGCTCTACATGTCCCAGCCACCTCAGTCGTTGGACCTTAACTCTTCTGGCTAGGTCGTCGCTGTACAGCGTGTACAGTTCGTCACTATATCTCCTTTTCCAATAACTGGAAGAATTTTCCTCTCAAAACAACCAAGAGTAACCTCATCCGCTTTAGATAGAGTCCATATGCCTCTGCGCTAAAGAGAAGGACTGGGATGATTAGGGTCTTAAAAAGGGTCACTTTAGTTGTTCGAGAGAGAGCTTTGCTAGTCAGTTGCTTTCTTATCCCAAAGAAAGAGCGATTGGCTAGAGTTATTTTTCGTTTAATCTCAGCGCTGGTGTCATTGCCCAAGTTCATAGCGGGTCCTAGGTAGACAAAGTCCACAAAGCACCTAGAAGTTATATGTCTCTATTGTGACATTCTGTCCAAGATATCCTTTTTTGATGACAGCATATACTTTGTCTTGCCATCATAGACCACCAAACCCAACTTTTAGACTCATCCCTTTTTATATAGCAGTAGCTTGCAGCAGTCTAAGATGGTTACGACATGTAGAGCGGATGGAAAAAAATGATCCAGTCTTTGCGTCAAACCCGGAGGGAGAACACAGTAGAGGAGACCTTAACTGACTTGGAGTGCACAACTGGAGGCAGTTAGCTAAGGACCGGGTTAACTACAGAGGCTTGTTAGTTGAGGCCTCGGTTCACCCTGAACTGTAGAGCCGCCTAAGTAATTAAGTAAGCTAACTGTATGCTTCAGAATAAAGGAAATCGACAACGAGTGTTTCTACGAGCACCTTTACAACTGAACATAATATGTCTTAAAAAAGAAATCTTTGGTATTACGATTCTCTAATATTCTATATGTATGCAAGCATGCCCATTCCGAACAGCAGAGGCACCGATCACTCCCTTCTTGTAGCCAAGGTACGAATGCAGATATCTCAGATGCAACAATAATAGAGAAGTGAGGAGATTTAACACTGCACTCGAAACAAACTGCCATGAATTTTGCGAATCGACCTATCGAAAAGTTTGATGCAGCCAGTATCAAGTGTCGAAGACCAATGATTAGACCCGTGCTTTGGCGTTGTTGGTTAATCTGTTTTCTAAAAACGGAATAGTCACCCGGCTAAGAGTCGCTTTTAGAATGTACTGTTCTTGCATGTATTTGAATTTGATTTTGGAAATAGATAGAAATGCACTCCGCCATGGTAACATTTCGAAATAAATGCAGTATATATCCCAAAATATGGTTCATCTTCTTTCTATCAAGTCTTAAAGTAACAAATTCTATCAAAGGATGGCTACGATGTCAATGGATTAAAAAACGTCCAAGAAATCTTCAATTGAGTAGATTTTTTGCCAGTCACCGTCGACATACGAATATGCCAACTTTGAGACAAAACGTGCATGCCGTGTACTCGGCATACTTTTCGCACATGCCACAATATAATAAAACGTGACATATATTCTACAATATGTCGAGTAATTATCGTGACGTCAGAGTGGCATGCGTATGTCGTGTTTGGCATGTCGTGTATACTCATAGCTTGTCGTATGTCATCCTCATCATCAGCTGAATTTCAAATACAGTGCTGCCAAGTGCATTAGAAATGCGGTGCTGCAGTATTTACATTATTATTTACATGTGACGATACGGATTGAAACATGTGTACACATTCTAATTTTGCGACAATGTGATTTATGCACTTGTATTTTAGGCATATGTCCATACAGGATTGCATACTTTGTATTTTCATAGCAATACGCATTTTTCTTTAGTAAAAATTAGATAGTACTTCCCCAAAAATGATAATTTTACCCAAAATGCCCCAAAAAAAGTCTAAAGTGGATTATCGGTGAATTTTTGGGTGAAATTTACTTTTCCATTTTGCACTTACTTAAATTAAAATCTACCTCTCTTGCTCGACATGACGTTCATGGGATTGAGTGTGTATAGCACGGCAAAGAATGTAACATATTGGAGGTAAATAAATGAGATTATAAATTATTCTTAAAAATATATTTGCAACGAAGGTTTTTATTTTAAAGGTTTACATTCTGTGAATTTTTAAAATCAATTTAATATTTTTGTACCACCCTGTCCATTAAAAATAACATGTAGGTACCTACCTATCTACAATCACTACATTGAGCCTATTGAAATGGGATTAAAGTAGACTTATGCTACCTTATTGAAGTCAGGGATTGTTGACTTACATCTGCTGTACAGGCAATAGCCCATACCATAATCTCTTTTATCCAGAACGTTATACCCAATAATGGATACAAGGATGAACCTTGTTAAACTATTGGCCTTAATTATTAGAACCCTAGTCTAAGTTATATGCATTTAACAAGATTACCAGCAGCTAAACGACTTAATCCGATGAAAAAGAAACAAATAAATTATAGTAGATGATACATAAACACCAAGCTTTATAAAGTATATACCATCTTAATTGTATTTATAATATTTATAAAGGGTGTCCCATAATTCAGGTAAAATTTGAATTTTTGCGCCATTTAATAGTACAGTAATGCCAACGTAAAAAAAGATAATAAAGTGACAGTTCGGGGTTAGTAAAAATCGAGCTCCATAAGAAAGAACAACGCGTTTTCATTGTTGAGCAATATTTAAAAAATAATGAAGGTTTGTCAGCAACAGTCCGCAATTTTCGAACACAATAATGGCCGTCATAGTGATTTAAAACAATGAACTGTGAAGAGAATAATTGAAAAGTTCAGGGAGACTGCATCAATAGTGAACTTAAACACTCTGGGTGTCCTGTCACAAGTCTTTCAATAGAAAATATCAAAGCAGTTCGCGAGAGTATCGCTGACAGTCCAGGAACGTCAATTCGGCACCGTAGTCAAGAATTCGCTCTCTACAGCGAATTCTCACGAAAGAAACTGCATGCTTACAAAGTTCAATTGACTAAAGAACAGAAGATTACTGATTATGCAGCGAGAAGAGTGTTCGTTGAATGGATTTTGAAACAACAACAAGTGGATGCTTATTTCTCAAACAAAATCATCTTCAGTTATGAAGTTCATTTTCATCTTGATGACTTCGTGAATCGTTAAAATTGTCGCATTTGGGGTTCAGAAAACCCATGAGTAATTGTTGAGAAACAAAGGCATCCACAACGCGTGACTATTTGGTGGGAATTTTGAGCTGAGGCAGTAACAAAAACTAATTTTTTTTTTTTAGTTTTTAGTGCCTAAATTGCAAAATATGGATGTGACCAACATGCGGTTTCAATAAGACCGTGCCACATGCCATATAGCCTGAGAAACAATTCAATCGTGTAATCGGCCTTTTTTGCGATCAGAATTGGCCAACAAGATCTTGCGATTTAACGCCATTGGACCTTTTTCTTTGGGGTTTTTTAAAGTCAAAGGTCTATGTAAACGAGCTCATGACCACCAACGCCTTGAAAGAGGAAATTGGGAGGTATTCAGCCACATTTATTTAAAATGGTCTGTTGATTCTCCTGGTGCATCGAAATCTTTAGCCGGGGAATAAAAGACAATTTTCCTTTCTCTCTTCCCGAAGGGGCTTTAATTTCCTACAGATATTCATTTTATTATATATACATTTTTCTTTGATTTAACTTACTTTTAGTGCTTCGGTTTCTTTAATTTAATTAATTTATACAGATGGTTTTTTTATTATTTTTACTTAATTTTCAGTTTAAAGTTTTAAATTCTGGCAATATTAACCATGAGGTATGATACTAGAATAAAAAAGGGAAAAATGGCCGAGAAAAAGAAAGATGGCCAAGAAAAGGCAGAAAATGGCGGAAGAAAGGCTTTACTTTTGACAGGTCGCAGTGGTGCCAAATTGATTGGCTACATTGTGGTCTTGCCAGCATCGGCAACACTCCCCCCTGGTAAGCTGGTTCCTTGAACTGGCTTCTCATCTGCTTGAATACCGCCAACGTCCAAAACAGCGATTTTTGCTGCGGGCCTGGTGTATATTCCATTTTTTGTCTTCACTATCGCGCTTCTGACTACACCGTCCTTGCCAGGTATTGCCTTGAGAATAATCCCTTTTGGCCAGCTATTGCGTGGACTATCTGGATCAGTTATGATGACAACGTCTCCTTCTTGAATAGACTTAGTCGAAGAGTGCCACTTTGTGCGTCTGGTAAGGTCAGGCAAATATTCTGTAACCCATCGTCGCCAGAACTGATTTGCGAATTGTTCACTAGTAAGCCAGTTTTTTCGCAATAACCCTTCGTCATAAATCGGTCCTGCCAACTTCTCACCACTCGATGAGCCCAGTAAAAAATGGTTTGGCGTTAATGCTTCATCATCACCGCCATCTAGAGGAACGTAAGTAAGGGGACGGGAATTAAGGATTCTCTCTACCTCAGAAAGCATGGTATACAATAGCTCATCAGATGGGTTTCTCGTAGGAGAAATACTACTAAGCGTTTTTTTTACCGAACGAACCAACCTCTCCCAACTGCCTCCCATATGGGGGGCCAACGGGGGATTGAAATTCCATTTGATATTGGGTCCAACAAAACTTTCAGCCATTTTGTTTGTGTCTAAGTTCTGCATTGCTTCCTTCAGTTCCTGGCTAGCTCCCCGAAAATTTGTGCCATTATCGCTGTAAATTTCTAAGGGCCAACCCCTACGCGCAATGAATCGTTTTAATGCCATGATGCAAGAGTCTGCTGATAGGGTGCAAGCTATCTCTATATGCACTGCGCGAACCGTAAGACACGTCATGAGTACGCCCCATCGTTTTTCTAAGTGTCTACCTACTTTGACATATAGAGGTCCAAAATAGTCCATTCCAATGTATGAAAATGGTTTAGTAAATGGTTGTAGCCTCGCTGCAGGCAAGTTACCCATAAGTGGTGGATTTGGAAGACAGTTTCTAATTTTGCACTCTTGGCAATTTTTTCGAATTGATCTAATTTGGACGCGTAGCTTAGGGATGTTAAATTTTTGGCGCAGCTCGTTAACGACTGTTTCATTATTTTGGTGGCAAAATCGTTCGTGGTATTCGGATATGATCAATCGGGTAATTTGATGTTTCTTTGGTAATATTATCGGTCTTTTTGTGCAGAAGCGGACTCCTGGCGCTGCGTGAATACGTCCACGTACTCTCAGAACCAAATTTTCATCTAAATATGGCGAGAGCCTGTATAGGACACTGTTTTTTTCCAGTTGAAGGACTTTAGGATCAACGTTGTTTTCAACTTTATTGAGAACAGAGATCTCTTCCGCAAATACATCCCGTTGACACATTCTATATAAATAATTTTCTGCATTTTTAAAGTCTTCTTGCAATAGACAATTTAACGCCGTGTTTTTACTTTTGTATCTCAGATAAAGTCGGAGGAACCGATACACCTGCGCCATACTCCGAAGAAGCTTGTTCCATTTACTAAACCGGTTTATTTCAATAAGATTGTGTAATGGTTTTTCTTGGTGAAGATGAATATGTCTCAGCTCAACGATTGTAGCTTCAGTATGTACAAATTCCGCAGGCCAATTTTCCTTAGTTTGATACAGAAATTCTGGACCGGTATACCAACGGCTATTTGAGTTAAAGTTAGTTTTGAACTGCCACTTTGTGGCCTCGTCCGCAACGTTGTCCTTGCTCGGAATCCATCTCCAATTTTTTATATCCGTTTCTTCAAGAATTTCTCCGATGCGGAATGCGACGAATTGTTTGTATTTACGATGTTCGGAATTAATCCAGCTTAGTACTGTTTTGGAGTCAGACCAAAAGTATGTTTTGGTAATATGAATGGAATGTCCTTCTACAATCATTTTTGCAAGTCTTACTCCTAGTACAGCCGCCTCCAACTCGAGCCTAGGTATTGAGATAACCTTCATTGGTGCTACCTTAGTTTTTGCTACAACTAAACTGCAGCTGATAACGTCTCCGTTTGTTACCCGAAAGTATCCAACTGCCGAGTAAGCCGCCTCGCTTGCATCAACAAAAATGTGGAGTTCTACATACGAGTTTTTATCAAATGACAGTTGCTGTAAATACGGTCTTGGAATAGAAATATTCTTAATAACAGGAATAAGGCTTTTCCATTTTTTCCACTTTTCAAGTTGCTGTGGGAGTATTTTTTCATCCCACTCGACAGCCGAGCTCCAAATTTCCTGTAAAACTATTTTCAACAGCACCATAAAGTTAGCTATGAGTCCTAAGGGGTCGAAGACCGACATCAAAACTTTCAGAATTTCTCTCTTTGTTGGGCATTCATCTCGAACTAGAATGTCAGACCTAAGAGTGTTTGCCTTTATTGCAAAGGAAAATAAGTCATCCTTTGGTGACCACCACATGCCTAGAAATTTTTCTGCTCCAGACAGATTTTGCCAATTAGTCATACTCTGCTCATAGCTCGCAGCTCTTTCCTTCAAATTGTTGAGCACTGTTTGAGAATTCGACATGAAGTTGCGAATATTAAATCCGGCCTGTTTGTGGATAGCAATGACCTCATTTGACAATCTTATTGCTTCCTCTTCTGTTTCCACACTGTCGAGATAGTCGTCCACGTAATGATTTTTTATTATCGCTCTAACTGCCCTTGGAAACTTATTTTCGTATTTCTTTGCGTTTTTATTTTTTACGAATTGAGCACAAAACGGAGAGCAAGTTGAGCCAAATGTCATGACCTGCATTACATATTCCTCCACTTTCTTACTTTCTTTATCCAACCACAAGAAACGTTGCGCATTTTGATCCGATCTCTTTATGCCTATTTGGTGAAACATCTCCTTGATGTCGGCGCAAATGGCTAATTTCCTTTGCCTGAAACCAAACAAAACAGAAACCAATGAAGGAACGATATCTGGTCCCGATAATAACATAGAGTTCAATGATATTCCTTCTACAGTTGCAGCAGCGTCCCATACTATTCTCACTTTATTAGGTTTATTGTGATTGAGAACGGGAAATATTGGGAGATACCAAACTAGTTGACCTTGAAATTCTCGTTTTATTTCATTTGCACTCAATTTTCTCGCATAGCCTTTTTTCACGTATTCTTCAATTTGCATGTGTAAGTTTTCGTTAAGTTTTGAGTCCCTTTTCATTCGGTTTTCCAAACATCTCAATCGCTTTTCTGCCATCATGCGGCTATCGGGCATTTGTTTTGACTCAAACTTCCACAGAAGCGGAACGATGTATTTTTTTCCTTCAATTACTGTGTTATTTTCCATCATTGTTATTGCCTTTTCATCATCACGCGAACGTACGACTTTACAATTTTTTGTGCCAATGGATTCTAATGCAATGTATTCCTTCAATTGCGTGTTAAGATCCTTTTCTTCCATTCGCTGGCAGTCACAGGTGTGAAAGTTGAATTGATTTTGATGTTGATCAGCTGTTCCGTAATGGAGAATACAGGGACCGTATACAGTCCATCCGAGTCGTGTTTTCGCTGCAACTGGTTGGTTTTCCTCCCCTTCTCGGGTCTGCAAGGGAACACTTAACTTCCAATGATCTAAGCCTAGAAGAATTCGTGGTTGTGCGTTTGCGTAGGAGTCTATTGGGATACCCTGCAAATGCTGATATCGACTGGATAATTCACTGGCGTTAACAGTCTGTTTTGGTAGCGCAAGGGACTTCACGGTGCGAATGTTGGAAATATTGTATTTCTTATCAAACGTTGGCGATGAAATTTGTATATTAATTTTTTTAGATGAGTGCTCCGTCCTATGAGTGTTTGATGTCCACTTAAGGCATAAAGGCTGTGGTGTTCCTTCTACTCCTAACTCCAAGGCGAGTCGTTCATCCACAAGTGATATCGATGAACCATCATCCAGGAGGGCAAATGTGTTCAATTGTTTTTGTTCATAGTGTAATATAACTGGCACTATTCTAAACAAAATCCTATTTTCATTTAGTGTTTGGTGGCAGTTCGTATGTTCCGTGTTTTCAGCTTCTGTTGAATTTAGTTGTTCGCGTCGTTTGTGAAGAAGAGGGTGGTGTTTAAAAGTGCATCCGTCAACTCCGCAATGCTTTTGGAGATAACAACGGTTTCTTCCATGTTGGCGTAGGCATGTGCGGCAAATAGTGCAGCGCTTGATAGCGTCCCATCGTTCGTTCAGGTTCATATCCAAAAAGGCTTGACATTGATCGACACTCTTGCAGTTGGATGGACAGAGTTGACACTTTCGACAATCTTGTTGTGGCTGTGAACCTTGATGAACATTTACTGTAGCTCTAGTGGTACTTCTTTCCGATGAATGCAGGTTATGGAGTGGGTTTACAATTGATGCGGAGTGTGCAATTCCTTCTAGCCACTGACTGTAGGCCGATAGGTTGACAACACTCAAGTTCTTTCTGTAGCTCCCCCATTCAAGACGAATAGGCGGTGGTAATTTGTTGGTCAGCTCCCGTAGCAGAGATGGGTTCTCTAAATGTCCATGTAGCCCGGTAGCTTCCATTACACCACAAATGTTTTGGACCGCTAAGGAAAATTTAATTATGGATTGTAATTTATCTTGTCGAGGTGGCGGTTCTTTTCGTATCCTTTCCACGAGGTTGTCGATGATAACTTCCGGTTGCCCAAAATGTATTTGAAGGGTATTTAGAACGCCTGGAACCTGGTCGGGTATAAGAAGCCTGTTCCTGACGGCATCTAAGGCATCACCTTTAAGGCAATTTTGTAGCCGACGAAGGTTGTCCGTATTCGAAAATCCGCAAGAAGTGGTTGTGCTGTTAAACCAGCTAATGAACAGTGGCCACTCTTCTGGGCGTCCACTAAATATCACCTGATCCTTGGCCATTACTTGTCTGGCTGCCATTTGCTGTTTATTCGGTACCGACGTCTCTCTTGATGTTTCATTTATTAAATGGTATGCTGTTGGTGCTGAAGGTACTTTGTGGCTAGAAGTGGCCATATTCAATGCTTGCGGAGCTTGGGAATCGGTATGCGCACTTTGAATTGCAGTGAAAGGTACGAATTGTATTGCATTTCGCTGAACGAGGTTTGGATTTTGTTTCGTTGGGTCGAAGATATGTTTTTTTTTTGAGTTTGGCTACCATTGCCATCAAATTCAAAATCGTCCTCACCGCTTTCGGGGTCAGATGATTCGGATACTAGCTCTCGAAGCATTGCGTACTTCTTTTCCAGAAACTCCATATCTCTTCTCTCTTTCAACTCCTTTTCTTCTTGCAACTGTTGTATTTTAAGCTCCCGCAGTTTTGACTTAGATATTTTCCCAGCCTGCTTTGCTGCAGAAACAGTCGGATGCTGCGAGGAAGTATGAGGCACATTGTTAGTAGGTGTGGGGTTTTTGGGAAGTTCTTCGTGTTCATTTGATTGGCTACATGGATTTTCGTTAAGTTCATCTTGGTTGGCTGGTGTTGTTAGACACTTAGAACAATTCCAGTCTTCATCCTGAATGCTGGCCGTAACTCCGACACATGCGAAATGATACCATTCGTCGCAGATATCGCATTGTACCATATCATCATTATCCTCCGAGTTGCAAACTTTGCAATGAAAGGACTCGTGGGGAGGATTTGGTACCATAGTTCAAATTGTTATATAAAAGGGCTTTTCTTTATTCAAATAAAATTGTAATTATATTTACTATTATACACCTGCGCTTTTAATGAGGTAGAGAGCTCAAGATTTGTATCAAATATAAGGGCTTAGGCAAATGTTTGGAACTAAGTTATAGGTACAATTAGGAAGGACTTACCCCACGTTCCTCGGTGATGATGATGATGAAGACGGTGACTGGATCTTGCCGATGATGCGGTGAAATTTTTTGACGAAATCTGCTTTGGCTGTTGATGGCTGTGTGGCGAACGAAGGGCACAGGTAGCTTTGCCAATGCGGTGACGATTTACTTTGCTGATGGCGGTGCGGCGTGGCGAACGGACGGGAAAGATTACTTTGCAGATGCGGTGCGGCTTCGCTTTGCTGATGGCGGTGCGACTTTGCTTTGCTGATGGATGGCGGTGCGGCTTTGCTTTGCTGATGGCGGTGCGACTTTGCTTTGCTGATGGATGGCGGTGCGACTTTGTGAACGGACGGCACAGATGACTTTGCGGATGCGGTGTCGATTTGCTTTGCCGTTTTTGGTGTAAAAGAAATTAAAGTTATGTTGATTCTCCTGGTGCATCGAAATCTTTAGCCGGGGAATAAAAGACAATTTTCCTTTCTCTCTTCCCGAAGGGGCTTTAATTTCCTACAGATATTCATTTTATTATATATACATTTTTCTTTGATTTAACTTACTTTTAGTGCTTCGGTTTCTTTAATTTAATTAATTTATACAGATGGTTTTTTTATTATTTTTACTTAATTTTCAGTTTAAAGTTTTAAATTCTGGCAATATTAACCATGAGGTATGATACTAGAATAAAAAAGGGAAAAATGGCCGAGAAAAAGAAAGATGGCCAAGAAAAGGCAGAAAATGGCGGAAGAAAGGCTTTACTTTTGACAGGTCGCAGTGGTGCCAAATTGATTGGCTACATTGTGGTCTTGCCAGCATCGGCAACATGGTCATTTCAATAAAAAAGTATGTGCTATTCCATTCATAACCCCAATTTGTATACTCTATGAATCAATAAAAAAACAGATGTAAAATCTGTATCTTCTATCAAAATTATATTTTGCGTGAATTACGGGACACCCTTTATAATAAAATGAAGTCATGTCGGTGTTTTTTTTATCCCAATTATGCAAGAATACAAACTTCTATTTTATTTCACAATCTGCCGGTAGGCATTTGCCTAACTCTTTTGTTCCAAATTTAATTGCCATAAATTCTAAAAATTCACCAGGGGGCATCTGACATCTAAATTCAATACCAATATTGTGAGACAACATTCCATATGTAACCAATACATCCCCAAATTGAAGCAATTAAAATTTCCGATATAAGAGACAGACTACTATCACATCATGGACGTACAAAATTTCTCTAGAATTTCAGGAACTTATTATTGGAGTCCACAAAATTGAATGTCATTTTGCCAGTCAGATGACAATATATGTATAGGCCGGGGGCGGTCGGCTCAGAATTTGCCGACGTGAACGTATTCATCTAAATTCACTATTATGTTGAACCCTCGATTTCATACCATACGCACAGGACTGACATATATACAAACTGGGAGGTGGTTGACTCCGGCTACGCTTCATAGTCAATTGTCAATGATGACATTATTTATGGCAGAGAGTTCTACGTCTACACATTCTCTTTGTGCATAAGGATGATATTTCGGTTTGTCGGTACCCTGTACCGCACGCATGAACAGCAAACAAATCATTTTCACAGCACGCCAACTTAATCCACATGATTTTCGGAATTTTCAATTTCATTCCACATTGGCCAAACCGAAGCCCCTTGGCGATGATAACTGGAGATGGAGTCGTATACTCTCCAATTGTCCAAATATAGGATTGAAGGATAATAACGGTTTTATGGAAAATGTTTTGTCAAAGCGATGCGTTTGTGCGTCTCATGCATTTTTAGCAGGAACCGATCAAAATGACTCCATATCGAACATCTGATGGGGGAATTTAATTTGCAATTCAATCCTTGGGAGGGAGTTTGAGTGTTTATTTGCAGATTGCTGACAAATTAATTAGAGAAATATCTATGCTTAGCATATAAATTGAATTGAATATAGTTATGGCACTTGTGCTTGGTCTATTTGAACTCGGCTTGAAAGACTTAGGTATATGCGTGAGTGCTCTATCGGAATTGACTGGCTGAAGGAGTGTCAGAACAGCAGTTTAGCATGAGCTTCTCAAAAGTCATAAGATGGCGTTGTCTACTCCGGTTAAGGAAAGGATTTTCCAGAACTATTCAGGCTGCTAAAATAGAAATGCCGGCGGGTGAAATCTTCACGCGGGCGAAAAAGCCAACGGTAGCTCGTACATCCCTGAAGTGGTTTACTTACACAGAAGAATGTGTGAATTTGGGTGCAGATTTTTAAAAGACTTCAGCTTTCAACGTGAAAGTAAACGTGTTATGGCAATTTATATCAAAGCTTAATTCGTCAACATTAGGCTGATATTCGCTCATTCTTTAATAGAGGAAAAGGTGATGTTATCAATGTATGCTTCTACAAAGCTCTTCGGCAAAGTATATATGTGAACAATGTTCTAATAATGACATTAAGATCGTCCCACATGACACTGCGTCTGGAAACGGACTTAGGTTAGTGGACATTTCTGCGGGACGTAACATTTCCTTACAACAATATTTCTAAATAAACATAACGAGATCATCAAGTCGTGGGCCAAATTGATCATATTGCCATCGACATTAGGCACTTTTCTAAATGTCTAAACGTTTCGAGCTGCACAAACACAGACTTGGCAAGCATCAAGCGCTGACGACCAATGGTACTGATGCTAAAAGGCCATCAAGCACATGCCGGCACCCAAATTCAGCGAAACAAATCGAAAATAAGGCTGCTCTACAGGCAAAGAGATGAATATTCACCATCTGTGGATTAATTTAAATGCCTGATATAACAGCATTTACAGAGACAAGTTGTATAGAACTATGCTTAATTTTTGTATCTCTGTCAAGCTCGTCAGGTTGTGGACAATGCCTCAATTACCTTCGAAAACAATCTCAGTGACACTTTTGATGTCAGAAAAGACTTTAGACAAAGTAATCCGCTGTCATGTAAATTTTTTAATATCATACTTGAGAAAATTGTCCAAGTACACAGTTTTCCACAAGCCTGTAGAATAACCTAGAACACAGGTGGTTAGGGACTTTATCTACCTTGGCTCCGCTATAAGCTTTGATAATGGCAACACATCAGAAATCAAGCGAATTATTATTCCGCTTATTAACTCATTGCTACAGTCCGTTGTGGACCGGCACCTTAAGCAACAGGTCTCTCCAGATGTCCCTGACTTTGGCTAAACGTCTCCAGTTGCGCACTCCAAGCCGGCTGAGGTCACCTTCGACTTGTGCGCACCAACTGAGGCATGGTCTTTCTCTACTGCGTTGTCTCTCCGGGTTGGAATCGAAGGCTCTTCAGGCCTGAGCGTTAGTGTCCATTCGCTCTATATTGACTAATACGTACTTTTCTGAACAGATCAATGTCGCTGTACAATTTGTAAAGTTCGCTGTTAAATCCCCTCCTCCAAAACCCGTCAACAGAAACAAGACTGAAAATTACTCGAAGAATTTTGCATTCGAAACGATCAAGCCGCCTTTGTTAACGTCCATGCTTCTGAGCCATAGAGCAGGAGTGGGATGATGAGGGTCTTATATAGAGTCTCTTGGTGTTCCTTAAAAAGATATTACTAGTCAATTGCGTTCTTAGGCCAACGAAACAGAGGCTGGCCATTGCAACTCCTCGTTTGATTTCTGCTGTGGTGCCATCGTCAGAGTATATACCGCAGCCGAGGTAGAAACAGTCCCTAATCACCTAAAAGTTGTAGCTGTCGATCGTGACTTTCTGTCCGATTTGTCGAAGTTCCGTGCAAGTACATGGCATGTAGCAAACCACATACGTATGTAGCTCTATCGTCAATACAGAGTGCACAAAAAGAGCTTATAGCCATTGGGACTATTCGCTGACGTCAAAATGACGTAGTGCTACATACGTATGTGGCTTGCTACATGCCGTGTTTTTTTTATAAAAGGGGATTTCAAATCCTGGAGCACTCAGACGAATCTCGGTCCATTGTACTACCAAGCAGAAACCCCTTTTTTGGTGTAGTGGTGGAGAAACTCTGATATTATTCGTTTCTCTTTATGGTCGGTGCCAGAGTATTGCTGTCCCCCGCCGGGGCTCGAACCAACGCCGCTCGGGTCACAAGCAATGACTCTAACCACTACACCATGGCCACCGCCCGAGTACTAGCGCCTTTAATCGGTATACTATTCAATAATGCATGCATTCAAGGCTAATTGCACACACACCGATTTTGGACGGCCAGAGTATAAAATCGGCCGACATTTTACCGATAGCAGGGTGCTAGAGCACACTCACTGGATTTTTACCGGTCTAACAATCAGTTGCTTTGTTGTCGTGATCCTGACACCAGGTTTGAGAGCGCAGCAAACTACACTCCATGCATCCCTGGTAAGATTCCTGCTTTAAATTTATCCAAGGTTTTATCCCATAAAACAGGTCTTGCCTCCACTAATGAAATAAGGACATCATTGTCAATTAAATCACCCATTTGTCGAATGGAATGGTCACCAAAAAATCGGTGCTTGTGCAAGCGTGTATTGAATTACGTACGCCACTACTTCCCGATACTGCCAGCGATACAGTGGCAGTGGACGGGTGCTCACCGGTTCCCACATGTGGTTCACTATTGGAATTTGGACGACACGTATAAGATCCGGAGAGATCTCCTGGATTCCCTGAGGTGCTTCTACCTACCTGATGGTGTTTGTAGTGGAAATTGTTCACCTTAACCTCGCATTATATAGCGCAATGGAAGAGACACTCAACCAACTTGGAGTGTGCAACTGGAGGAGATTGCCCTACCTTAAAATCCATATTGGTTGATGCTCATTGCTCAGGTTCATCCCTGTCGATCTGTAAACTGTAAGTAAATATGTTAAGTGAATGAAGAGCTTGATGCTTGTCCTATTATTTTCGAATTACATTTTGGATTTGAAAATAGTTTTAATTACCTATATAGGTTATTGAAATTGTACAATCGGCTTTAGCTGAAATTAAATGAAACCAAATCAGTGCCACATAAAAAATCAATCAAACCTTAAAGTTAGCTCTAGTCTAAGGAAAACGTTTAATCAACTAGAAAAATATTTTTCACCACGATGATTCGCAAAATTAAATTTAAGGAGAAACACTTGTTTTTAATAATAATTTCCCATCAAAATGATAAAGGAAAAGAAAACAAAGAAATTAACTAATAAAAACAACAATTAAAACGCCCCATCGAGAAGAAAGCACCCACCGCCAGGACTCTTTTAACTTTCATTCGACTGAACTTTCGATAGTCCTCAAATAATTGCTATGAGTTCAAGCTATGCAACAACAACAACGAAGATGACAACGACCAAAATGGAGTAATCAATTGAGAAGATTCTACTTAAAATTGGAAATACAAAAAGAAACCAATAATCAAAAGCAGGGACCCCTTCCATCGAACGAATGTATAGATATTCTCCGACGAGCTGGGCAAATCTTCAATTTGTGTCCTAAAAACCCAATTGGATGTGTTCGGTTTTTGTCCCTTCAGCGCAGGCCATTCGCTACCCAGACGGCAGCGAAAAAAACGACAACTTCTTCAAATAAAACGCTTCGAAGATGAGAAAAAGTATTATCTGGAAATTTTCCAATTTTAATTACAAAACTTTTCATTTTCTATGGTTGCGTCATTCGTCCTTCGAAGTAACTTTTTTTTTTATTCTCTTATATTGGAGTGGAAGTGGACGGATTTTTTTTTTGCTTCTCCCCCGTCATTTCGCTACCGCTATCAGTACATTGTATTGAAGAAGCATCGTCTGAGACGCTTATCATCATTATTGTGATATCCTTAATTCAAGCAATTATTATTTCCGTTTTTTTTTATTACTTATAAATACTTTTTCAATAATAATGGCTTTTTCTGCTTGAATGGGTCAGATAAAAGGTAATTGGATTGTGGACAAACACTTGTCCGAACTGTGGAGACACTTTACAATTTCTCCAACATTCAAGAGCACTCACCTTTAGACGTAGAATTTTGCAGAGAGGTGGTTGAAAACAAGTGTCTGGTTGACATTAAAATCTGGGAACAATATATTTTGTTGTGCGATATTTATGTTAAGATGACGTGAATGTAACCTCGTGGCTTAAAACTAAAACGGATTTTATGTCTGCCTCCGAAATAACCCTTTGTTGACGCATTGTCTACATGCGAGGTTACAACTTTTTTTTTTTATTGTAACCAAATTTACTTTCGTATACAAATATGGAAGAAGAGATGGATAAGATATATACCAACATGAGTAGACACTCTGTAGTTTGCACCTCGGAAGAAATAAGCACGCTAATAATTGCCACACGCTAATACATAATTAAGTTTTTTTTTTATAGATAGATATAGACAGATTTAATTTTTAATAACACGAAAGGTAGCTTTGTACATTTTCTTGTAAGACAAAGTTTTTGTTAGGTTAAATAGTTAAAAAGTTCCACGAAACATTAAGAATCAAACGATAGATAGATAGATTTTTAATTAGGCATGTGGGTTATCATGTCACCCCTAGAAGGAGCAACAAGTGAAGTAAGCCGATAAAGAACCCCATTAATTGTTACTGCCTCCAGCCCAAAATTCGCACCAAAAAGTCACGCGTTGTGGATACATTTCTCAACATTTCTCAACATTTCTCGAGGGTTTTCTGAACCCCAAATGCGACAATTTTGACGATTAACGAAGTCATCAAGATGAAAATGAGCTTCATAACTGAAGATGATTTTGTTCGAAAAATAAGCATACACTTGTTGTTGTTTCAAAATCCATTCAACGAACACACTTCTCGCTGCATAATCAGTAGTCTCCAGTTCTCTAGTCAGTTGAACTTTGTAAGCATGCAGTTTTAAGTCTTTCGTGAGAATTCGCTGTGGAGAGCTTCTCGAAATACCCAATTCTTGACTATGGTGCGGAATTGATGTTCCTGGACTGTCAGCGATACTCTCGCAAACTGCTTTGATGTTTTCTGTTGAATGACTTGTGACAGGACACTCAGAGTGTTTAAGATCACTAATTGATTCAGTCTCCCTGAACTTTTCAATTATTCTCCTCACAGTTGATTGTTTTAAATCACTATGACGGCCATTATTGTGTTCGAAAATTGCGGACTGTAGCTGACAAACCTTCATTATTTTTAAAATAATGCACAACAATGAAAATGCGTTGTTCTTTCGTTTAGCGCTCCATTTTTACTAACCACAAACTGTTAGCTGTCACAGAAGTTTAACGGTGGAATGGCTGTAAAAGATATTGCAAGAGTTTAATGTGTCGCGTCAAACTGTGCACTATCAAATTAATAAGTTTAAAAATCATAATGACATAAGAAATTTAACAAGATCATAGGTGCTAAGCGCAAAACAACGCCCACTGATGACCGATTCTTTCTACGGGAATTATAAAAGAATATTTTTGTGAAGCCTCAACCTGCTGCAGATAAATGGAATTTGAAGGCCAAGAATCCAATCAGTCAGCGCATTGTCCGACGATATTTAAAGCAAGGAGATTTTAAGACAATTGAAGCTCCCATGAAATAAAGTCTTATGCAAAAAGGTCCAAAGCGTAATTTTTGACTTTTTTGGACTTTATTGCATTGAAATTGCAATAAAATGCAAAACGAGTTTTGGACTATATTTCATTTTTGAAAGTGGAATAAAGCCATTGGTCATTATTGCACTCAGCTATTTAAAAGAAAGACGAGCAGGGGGGTTGCAGGGGGACAGCATGCCCCCCATACATATTCCACTGTTTATGCATTGTGGATTTTATTTCCAATTCAAATTGGACTTTATTCCACTTTTGAAAATGAAATAAAGTCCAAAAATCATTTTGGACTTCAAAGGCAAATAAGATTAAAAGACTGGCCTTTGCAAAGGAACATCTGCACAACCCAAATAAGTTCTGGGGAAGCAATTTATGGACAGATAAAAGCTCCTTTGAGTACCTATAACTCATCAAAAAACAATTTTTTTGTAAGATTGCCAAATTCCCTGTTTGTCAAAAAGTGAGCCATGGCAGAGGCTTTGTCATGTTCTGGGAATGGGTTACTTGGTTCCTATCACCGACTCGATGAACCAAAGTCTATATTTTAGTACCCCAAATGATAATGCCTCTCCTTCCGGAGATTGGCTTATTGGGGGATCATTTATCTTGCAAGATAATGCCCTATGCCACATAGCCCGGATGATAACTAACTTTTTGAAGGAAGTTGGAGTTGGTGTTACCACTTTGGACTGGCCACCTCAAAGTCCAGATTTAAATACATATTATAGAAAACGCCTGGTCTATTTTGAAACGCAAAAGAACAGTCTCGCTAAATAAAACAAGGGAGAAGACAATTTCTGAGGTTACTTTCCTTAGGAAAGAGATATCTCCAAAGATTCTTCAAAAATTAGTGGATTCAGTACCGAGACGCCTTCAAAAAGTTATTTAACTCGCTAAAGTCTTCTTCATTTCTTTTATTTTGTTAAGTTTAAACTTTGTTTTATTAGTATTACATACTTGTCAAAATACTTATGCCAACACATGAAAATACTAATTAATTACAGTTACATTGCGACAATAAACGTATATAGAAATAATATGCGCGCGCATGAATTTCATGGCTGACAATGTGACCTCATTCGAAACTCTATGGAAAAGCATACCTTTTTGACAGATGCGCAGAACGAAACGAAAATGAGTGCTCGGAAGATATTACCTTTGATAAGTGTAGTTGTGTACTGTGCAGCACACTAATTACTGCGACCATATCATATTTTGCTTAAGCTCCTAAAATTTGTGCAAACTGCAGATTTTTTTTATATAAATATCGGTGGAATTTTAAATTGTCCACACGTACATGTGAGGAGGTTTTACTTCTTCGATAAAATATTTGCTGCAGAAACGAGTCAAATAAATCAAAATTAAATTTTGGAGCTCCAACTTTACTTAATTGCGCAATTAAAAAGGTCAAGATGTCAAAAATGTTTACCACTTACAGTCGCCACAGCAAACCGACTTGACACTTCTAATGTATCTTTAAGTACGTGTGTGTATATTCTATATGCTAAGATCATTATAATAATTACAACTTTTTTATATTTCTTAATAATAAAACATTCAGATTTGAAAGTTGAATGAATTACGCTGATTCGAATACGTATATAGTTCATTGAATCACCATCACCGGCAGTGGGATACAATATAGTCACTACCTACTGTCCATATTTTTATGAAAATTGTTTTTTCTATAAGCAACACATGTTAGACATTGGATGCCATTTTATTGCACAACAGATTCCAAATTAGTTGGCGTAATAAATGCCTAGGCAATTAGAACTTTGGTTTGCAGTGACAATTCATTAACTCGGAGTACTCGGTTGGGAGACAACGATCTCATAGAACGATCATGGGGAAAATTATTTTCGCTTTGCTATTTGTGTTTTGTTGTATTTTTCAAAGTACCGCTAATGGTTATAAAATCTTGGGTGTGTTTCCAAGCTCTTCGCGTTCGCATTATATTGTCGGTTCGGCCTTGATGCGAGGGTTAGCCGCTAAAGGACATGAAGTCAGTGTGATAACACCATTTCCCGGAAATGATCGTTTTGAAAATTTTGAAGAGATCCCAATACCGGAGGTGTTGGAATATTTTAAAGGTACATAGTGTTCATATGTATTGCTATATTAAGTGTAAAATTAATTTGGCACTGAAACCCATTTAATATTGACTAAAGCTTATGAATGGTATAAATTGTATTTGTGGGAGACCTGCCTGTATTTTTGAATAAATAGTGCAATTCTTCGGTGCTAAGGGAGGCTCTTTTTTATTTTGTCGATTTGTTTTGTTGCACTAATAAATTGCACGGTATAATTGGGTGGATAGAATACAAACAGTTGCAACTCGGTGGTCATACTCAAAAGTGTATTTTTTGAGTTTTTTTTAAATATGCCTAAAGGTACCAAGTGACAAGGAACAGAAATTGGAACATAACAGAAAGCTTCAAAGTTCTGTAGTAAATTCTGGATCTATTTAGGTTGCTCGCTCAGCTACACAAAACTCAAACATATATCCAGAAAAACTTGGCTGCAGGCAACCAGATGACAGATGCAGAACAATGCAAACAAAAAAAAAACATCCCTTCCACGATAAATTGACATTTCTTTCGCTGGTAGTAACAGAAACAGTCAATATGGACTTGTTTACGTTCTGTCGTCAAACATCCATTTTTTTGTTGTTGAAAACAAATTTTTCTGTTCCTAATTCTGTTTCTGTTGCA
Organism: Cheilosia soror; assembly: GCA_949372485.1. NCBI lineage: Eukaryota > Metazoa > Arthropoda > Insecta > Diptera > Syrphidae > Cheilosia > Cheilosia soror. The sequence continues at coordinate 22,063,666 of OX443562.1, read as the reverse complement.
AATGTATGGGATTCTGTTTCTGTTCTTTGTCTTAAGTGCTTCAAGATTCTGATAAGAAAGATATTTCGGAGATGACAAAAATTGAATGACGGTCACGATGCACGTGAAATTTGGAAAAATTTGCTGTGTTTAAGTATTTAAAACATAAAAGAAAATATGGCCAACAAATTTGAACTAAAAGCCTCTAATTCGGCACGATCATCAGCAAAGATCGAGGAAAACTTTGGAACAAGCAGTTCTTTAACAACAGCTAGGCAACTGGATTCAAACTCAAAATGTGGATTTGATGCCATGAAAAATGTTTGGGTTAAGTTCGAGAACAAAATCAGCTGGAGGCGTGTGATCGACAGGCTGATCCAGGTCTCAAAAAAAGAGGAAATAATCATTTCATAAGACTTTAGTAGATTATTAAAAACAAAGTTGGCTTAAGTCCGTAAATAAATTATGGGAACAGAGATATACAGAGCCATGTCTTGTTTTGGCATCCCTGCCAAACTTGTCAGATTCTGCAGAATGACGATGGAGAACGCTCGCTGCTCGGTAAAGGTGGGAAACAATCTCACCGAGACCTTTGATGTCAAAAAAGGATTTAGACAAGGTGATGCACTGTCATGCGACTTTTTTAAACATCATTCTTGAGAAAATTGTGCGAAACTAGCAAGCCAACACAAGGGACAATACGCTAACGACATTGACATAATTGGCAACGCAGCGAGCTGTTATTGGTGCGTTTGCAAGTATTAGCACAGAAGTGGCGAAAATGGGTTTAGTGGTGAAACAAAGTACATGCTGTCAACAAGAAGGGATACACAACATCGACGAATCGGATAGAACGTCACAATAGACAGCTTTAGCTTCGAGGTGGTTAGGGACTTTATCTACCTCGGCTCCGCGCTAAACTCTGATAATAACACCACAGCAGAAGTCAAACGAAGAGTTACACATGCCAACCGCTGTTTCTTTGGCCTATGAAGGCAACTAACTAGTGAGGCCTTGTCAAGAAACACTAAGGAGACTCTATATAAGACCCTTACAATTCCAGTCCTACTCTATGGTGCAGAAGCATGGACGTTAACAAAGGCGGATGAAGATCTTCTTGGTCGTTTCGAACGAAAAATTCTTCGAGTAATTTTCGGTCCCGTTTACGTTGACGGGCTTTGGAGGAGAAGATTTAACAGCGAACTCTACGAGCTGTACACCGACATCGTCCTAGTCAGAAAAGTACGTATCACTCGACTAAGATAGCTAGGATATGTGTAGAGCGAATGGACACCAACGCTCCGGCCGGAAGAGTCTTCGATTCCAAACCGGAGGAACAATCCAGCCGGGAAAGACCTCGCCTTAGGTGGCGCGCAGAAGTGAAAGGGGACCTCAACCAAATTGGAGTGTGCAACTGGTGGCGGTTAGCCACACACTTTTATGGTGAAATATAGAGATAGGAGACCCCCCCCAGATGAAGAAAAGGAAAAAGAAAGACTTCAGTCCGTACTCAGAGTCTGTCGCTTTTCGTTTCTGCTCGAGCTACCTTACCACACACGTCAGCGCCTCCCATCTCCTGTTGCTTTTTCGATTCGTCGTAGTTCAGAAATACTGCCCAAGAAATCATAAGAAGCTTCAATCCAACTTGTCGCTTTATCGTTTCATACGGACTTCTCCCCAACGACTGTTTTTTTGAGTCATTGAAGTTCGGAATTAATGCCTAACGATCGGTCACTTTTTCGTTTTATCGGGGTTCGGAATTACTGTCCAACGACAACGAGATTCAGAAAGCTTAACTTGTCGTTTCTTCGATTTGTCGGAGTTCTTAATTTCTGTCGAAATTTTCACGACAATATCCAACTTCAAATGAATATCTTTCTTTGCATATTATTGACTTGCTTTACACAATATTTAATATGCAAATTGCAGATCTTATTCGATGAGCGCAACGGAATAAAAAAATGGATTTTTTTTTTAAAAAGTCACTTCCCCATTGGTGTTTGATGGAACGAATTTTTTAAAATTAAAAATAGTTTCCCCTCTACTAATTTGTGTTGCAAAACATACAAAGATGCAAAGTTTTATAGGTTGATGAAATAGAGCCCTTACTGTTTTTGACAGTTGACGCCGTCGTTGAACTTTTAGGTGCCCATCAGATAATGCAGTTTCATAGCTATAATGTTGGAAAGTAGCCAGATGCAAACTTTTTTTTTTCCGTCCCCAAGTTTTTGAGTTGAGTTTTAAAATCAGCTTCAACATATTATATGTAAACTATCTTACTCAAGAGTTACGCCTTTTCTAACAGCAATTTGTCTCTCTTTCAGATCTCCACGATCGCCTGCAGGAAGCTGGCGATAAATTCTACTTTCAAATCTTCAAGGATTTGGTTGAAAGTGGTCGCACCGCTTCGGAAAAAGTTCTCCAACAACCAATTGTACAAGAACTACTTACAAGCCCAAATCGTACCTTCGATTTGGTCATATGTGAGATCTTTGTTACCGATGCACTTTTTGGATTCGCTCAACATTTCAATGCGCACGTGATTGGCATCTCACCGATGGGAAATAGCTTATGGACATCGGTACTAAGCGGAACACCAATACCAGCGTCATTTGTGCCCAATATCTTCCTCGGCAATACAGATCGCATGAGTTTTGTAGAAAGAGCTTCGAATCTAGCCGCCCTCACTGTTCAGTACCTGGGCTATCACCTCAATTGGCTGCCATATCAGTCACAGGTCTATAACAAATTCTTTCCCAATGCAAAGGTTACTCTGCCCGAAGTTTTGAAAAATGTCTCATTAGTTTTGCTGAATCAGCATGTTTCAATTGGCAATCCAGAGCCATTGCTACATAACACGATTGAAGTTGGGGGGCTACACATCGAGCGGCAGGCGAAACCACTCCCAAGAGAAATCAGGGAGTTTCTTGACAATGCTGCGAATGGCGCCATCTATTTTACACTTGGTACTAATTGGAAAAGCAAAAGCTTGCGAAGAGACAAGCTAGAGGCTATTCTTAAAACATTTAGCTCGCTCAAGCAGAGGGTTCTTTGGAAGTATGAGAACTCAAGTTTGCCCGGAAAAAGTGAGAACGTTCTCATTGGGGACTGGCTGCCACAGAATGATATTCTAGCGCATCCCAATGTCAAGTTATTCATAACACATGGTGGACTGCTTGGAACGACTGAATCTGTATACCATGCTAAGCCAATGCTGGGAGTTCCGTTCCTTTTCGACCAATTCATGAATATGGCGAGGGCTGTTGGCGATGGATATGCTTTGACAGTACCCTATGCTCAACTAAGTGAAGAGACATTTAAATCGGCGATAGAAGAGCTTCTTAGCAATCCGCAACACACTAGAAGGGCAAAGATGGTTTCAGAGGTGTACAAGGATCAACCTATGGAACCATTGGAGACCGCCATCTATTGGGTGGAGTATGTCTTAAGGCACAATGGAGCTCCACACCTCAGATCGGTTGCATTAGATTTAAATTTTATACAGTACCATAGTTTGGACACTATTTTTGTAGTTTTCGGTGGCTTCTTCCTGATTGTCTACCTCGTAGGTGGGCTTTTGAAGAAATACGCCTTAGCCCTTATTAGAATCGAGTTCAAGCCAAAGAAAGCGTGATAGTTTAAGTTGTTAATAAAAGTAAACATTGTACCAATGCCAAAGAAAAGAATGCGTCCATTTGTATATCTCGGTTATGATCTGCAGCTGCACTGCTGCTGCTACTGCTACCCCTGTACAAATAGTAAACCTCTGCTTTTGATGGTGCATTTCTAGAACTATGAATATTTAATGATCGACGCTCGTAAAAATGAAATTGCAGAGTAGATAGTGAAAATAATACAACACAACAGCCATGCCGTCGTCGTCGTCGCCCTCTTCTTCGACAAACAACAGACAAGAACCATTGACCATCACCTGCACCACGCTTGGCTTCGAGGAGGGGGATTTACTCCATACATCCGCAGGGGAATAACGATACCAACAACCATCATTGCCATCATTGCTCCTTAATCTTTACTACCGATAATGTTTATGAACCAGGTGGTGGAGTGTATAAAAAGCTCGTTTCATGGTAAATTATGCATTTCGCTGGAGCTCTCTTGACACACCAAGGGAGGAATGGAAACACACTAAAAGCCATCTTAAATAATATAAAGTTCTGAGACGTCAGAAGGACATAAATTCATTGGCGTTTTGAGGCGAAACATTATCGAAACACTAAATCAGGGAGCAGAGTTCACTGCGCTGCTGTATTGGGTTAATTGGTATAAAATTTCGGTCTTGTGGCAACGCAAACTTACTTACTTAGATGGCGCTACAGTCCGGGGTGGACCTGGGCCTCAACCAACACGCCTCTCCAGTTAGCACGATCTTTGGCTAACTGCCTCCAGTTGCGCACTCCAAGTTGGTTGAGGTCCCCTTCCACTTGTGCGCGCCACCTAAGGCGAGGTCTTCCTCTACTGCGTTGTCCCTCCGGGTTGGAATCGAAGACTCTTCGGGCCGGAGCGTTGGTGTCCATTCGCTCTACATGTCCTAGCCATCTTAGTCGACTGATACGTACTTTTCTGACCAAGTCGATGTCGCTGTACAGCTCGTAGAGTTCGGTGTTAAATCTCCTCCTCCAAAGCCCGTCAACGCAAACGGGACCGAAAATCACTCGAAGAATTTTGCGTTCGAAGCGCCCAAGGAGATCTTCATCCGCTTTTGACAACGTCCATGATTCTGCGCCATAAAGCAGGACTGGGATGATGAGGGTCTTATATAGAGTCTCCTTGGTGTTTCTCGACAAGGCCTTACTAATCAATTGCCTTCTTAGGCCAAAGTAACAGCGGTTGGCAAGTGTAATTCTTCGCTTGATTTCTGATGTGATGTCATTTTCAGAATTAATAGCGGAGCCGAGGTAGACAAAGTCCCGAACTACCTCAAAGTTATAGCTGTCTATCGTGACGTTCTGTCCGATTCGTCGATGTTGTGTGTCCCTTCTTGTTGACAGCATATATTTCGTTTTGCCCTCATTCACCACTAAACCCATTTTTGCCGCCTCTGTACTGATACTTGCAAACGCACCAGTGACAGCTCGCTGTGTTCTGCCAATGATGTCGATGTCGTCAGCGTATGCAAGTAGTTGCACAGACTTTTGGAAAATTGTGCCCCTGGTGTTGGCTTGCGAGTTTCGCACAATTTTCTCAAGAATGATGTTGAAAAAGTCACATGACAGCGCATCACCTTGTCTAAATCCTTTTTTGACATCAAAGGTCTCGGTGAGATTGTTTCCGACCTTTACGGAGCAGCGAGCGTTCTCCATCGTCATTCTGCACAACCTGACAAGTTTGGCAGGGATGCCAAAACTAGACATGGCTCTGTATAGCTCGTCTCTATAAATGCTGTCATATGCGGCTTTAAAATCGATAAATAGGTGATGAGTATCGATTTGGACTTCTTGGGTTTTCTCCAGGATCTGCCGTAGTGTGAATATTTGGTCGGTTGTGGACTTACCGGGCCTAAAACCGCACTGATAGGGTCCAATCAGTTCGTTGACAAATGGTTTCAGGCGTTCACACAGTACGGAAGACAGGATTTTGTAAGCGATGTTAAGGAGACTGATGCCTCTATAGTTGGCGCAGTTTAGAGGGTCTCCTTTCTTATGGATCGGGCAAACAATGCTGAGGCTCCATTCTTCAGGCATACTTTCCTCTGACCAAATTTTAGAAACGAGTTGGTGTATGCTCTCTACCAAGTCATCCCCCGCTGCCTTAAAAAGCTCGGCCGATAAACCGTCCGGTCCTGCAGCTTTGTTGGACTTCAGCTTGGATATTGCTATCCTTACCTCATTTTGGTCAGGTGGACGTAAGTCTTGGCTTTCATCGCCCAGGTTGAATGGTTCATTCTGCCTGACAGCGGAATTTGTGTTGTCTTCGCCGTTTAGCAGTCTGCAGAAATGGTTTTTCCATGTCCTCAGCACCGACTGTGACTCTACTACAAGGTTTCCTTGTTCGTCTCTACAGGTCTCTGTTCGGGCCTTGTTCCCGTGACACGTTCTTTTTACCTTTTGGTAAAACTTCCGAACATTGTTCCTGGAGTAGCACCTCTCTATTTCCTCGATCGCGCGCTTCTCATGCTCTTTCTTTTTCCTCCGGAGAAGCCGGTGTTCTTCCCTCCGTTTTTGCTCGTAGAGCTCACGAGCTGCTCTCGTCCTTCTCTGCAGCGCCGCTTTGTAGGCCAGTTGCTTTGCTGCATGTGCTTGCCGGCACTCTTCGTCAAACCAGGGGTTTCGCGGTGATGGTCGGGTGAAACCTAGCACATCAGTTGCGGCTTTTCTGACGGCTTCTTGGCATCGATGCCACTGGTCTTCAGCACTTGATGCTGGCTGCACAGGACTTCTCGAGAGGTTGAGGGAGACGCGATCGGCAAAAGTTCTGGCGGTTTGTTGCGTTTGTAGCCGTTCAACGTTGAATCTTCTGACAGTATTTCCTCGTTGTTGTGGTGTCTGGGATATCCGCATACGTACCTTGGCTACAACAAGGTAGTGATCCGAGTCTATGTTGGCCGCTCGGAAAGTGTAGTGTTCGCATAAATAATAAGACGCGAAGTTTGCTTCGTGAGAGTACTTTAATAACTGAACTACTTAACAATAGGTAACAATAGATGATAGTAAGAGAATATGCATTACATGAGAATGTGTGGGTGACAATATACATAAATACTACACATCTCCCCTTTTGAGACTAACAAGTAAATATTCTAATTTGAACATAAATTATCGAAACTCAAAAATGCAATTTAACCAAATTAATAATACAAAACGAGAAAGGTAAAAACTAAGATGATGTATATCGATCTGGTTTCAATACAGTTCGACCATATCGTGTTGTCGTCACAAAATTGGGAGGTCTAATTTCTTGACTAGAGACATTTGGAACCAAGTTGTTTCTTCCACCATCTTCTCCTCCTTCAGGACTGTCAGTATTAGAAGAACTTGTTTCGGGAATATAGATCTCATCATTCACATAAGGAATGTCTTTTCTGCAAGAGGGAACAAGATGAAATGAGTTTCTGCGCAATTTACCTCTTTGAGTTTCCACATTGTATGAGCGTGGATAATTAGATTTGCTCAGGATTCTGCCCCAAACTCGTAGGTCTCGAACCCAGACCACATCGCCTGGGCGGAAGCAATCGCGGATGTTAACACGATGTCTTTTGTTGAAGCTGGCTGCTTGTCTCTGCTTGAGGTGACACTCTTTCTGCTGACGTTCGATTTGATTAATTAACTTAGGGCGCAGTTGCTGTGATGCAAGTGGTAAAGTTGTTCTTAATCGTCGATTCATCAGCATTTCAGCTGGGCTTAATCCGTTTGCAATTGGTGTTGCTCTATATTCAAGTAGAGCAAGGTGAGGATCTTCGTTTTTCTTCAGAATGCGTTTCACAATTTTGACAGCTGCCTCTACAAACCCATTGCTTTGGGGAAATCTTGGACTGGACGTTATATGTGTAAATCCCCATTGCTTAGCGAATTTTCGAAATTCGGACGTCTCGAGCTGTTTAAATTGTGGTCCATTATCCGTCCGTACTAACTCGGGTATGCCGTGTCTGGAAAAAATAGATTTAAACTTGGAAATTATGCAATTTGACGACTGATTTTCCACTAAAGCAATTTCTGGGAAGCGCGAGTGATAATCGCTAACAATCAGGTACGTTTTCGACTGACAGTAAAAGAGATCAGCTCCTACCATCTGCCAAGGGTATTCTGGAGTCGTCGTAGGCATAAGTGGTTCATGTCTCGGGATGGTCTGTTGTATGCAGACTTCGCATCCTTTGACGACTTGTTCCACTTGCTTTGAGCATCCAGGCCACCAAAGGGATTGTCTCGCGCGAGCTCTGCATTTGTTGATTCCGAGATGACCTTCGTGAATTCTCTTTAACATGTCATTTCGTAGGCTATGTGGGATGACTAAACGGTTGCTATACATCAGCATTCCATCGTTGATAGCTATACTGGATCGATCGTTATAGTAGTGCCTTGCCTCTGGGGAAATCTGATGTTTGTCGGGCCATCCTTCTTGCACGTACTTTGCAACTTCGCATAATGTTTTGTCGTCTAGTTGGGCTTTCTTGATTTCCTCGAGCTTACTATCAGTTGCTGGTATCTCCGAAATGATTGCTTTTATAAAGGTGTTCAAATCCTCTTCGCTATCTGGATCGTGCGCTGATGATACCATAGGGTTTCGGGACAAAGCGTCAGCTGCAATCAAATCTTTGCCTGGGGTGTAATATATTTTATATATGAATCGCATCATACGCATTCGAAATCTCTGAAGTCTCGGTGTCAATTCGTCTAAGTGCTTGGAAGTGAAGATCGGAACCAATGGCTTATGGTCGGTTTCAATGTAAAAAGACATACCTGTGACGAAATCGCGAAATTTCTCGCATGTTGCCCATGTAATCGCTAACGCCTCTTTCTCAATTTGAGCGTACCTCTTCTCGGATTCCGTCAGAGTTCTTGATGCGTACGCCACTGGCTTCAGAATACCATCGCAGTCTTCCTGTCGCAAGACAGCTCCTAGCCCAAAAGAGGAAGCGTCAGTTGAAACAATCGTTTTATGGGTTGGATTGAACATCTTAAGCACAGGCTCTGTAATCAAAATTTCCTTTAATTTTAAAAATGCATCATTTTGACTTACACCCCATTGAAAGCATCTATCATTTCGCAATAGTTCGTTGAGAGGATGGCATTTTGTAGATAGGTTCGGGACGAACTTGCCTAAATAATTAACAAGGCCCAAAAATCTTCTTAAATCTGCAACGTTTTTCGGTGGTGAGAACTCTTCGATTGCCTTCACTTTTGATTCCCCTGGATGAATGCCGGTTTGGTCGATTCGATGTCCCAGGAAATTAACTGATGTTATACCCACTTGGCACTTCTTCGAATTTAGCGTCACTCCATTCGTTTCCAACTCATGCAATACTCTGCGGAGACTATTATCGTGACTTGTGATGGTTGGCCCGTACACGAGAATGTCATCCGTTTGACACACTACTCCTGGAATACCATCAATGAAGCGCTGAATGAGCTTTTGAAAAATCTCCGGAGCGCTCGAGATCCCAAACGGTAGTCGACGGAAACAATATCTCCCAAACGGAGTGATAAAAGTTGTTAGTAGCTGCGATTGAGGTGAAAGTTTCACCTGCCAAAACCCATTCTTGGTGTCTAATTTGGTGAAAAATTTAGCATCTGTCAGCTGAGCAAGGGTGTGATCCGCACTTGGCATAGGATGCACTTCCCTTTCCACGCACTCATTAAGCCTTTTTAAGTCCACACATAGGCGTATATCGCCATCGGGTTTGGGAACAATGACCAGTGGAGCACACCAATCCGTTGGCTCGTCTACGAATTTAATGACGCTGAGCCTGACCATGTCATCCAATTTAGATTTTAATTTTCCTATTAACGGAATGGGAACTCTACGCGCTGCGTATATCGCATACGGTTTGCATGTGCTCTTTAGTTTTATTTCATACTGCCCCGGTACACAACCTAATTCGTCGAACAATTTAGGAAACTCTGTCTCAATTTTGACAGCAGATCGTACATTAGCCCTATCACTGTCTATCGCATTCACTCTTTGTATGAGATTTAATTGTTCGCATGTACTCAAACACAATAGCGGAGCCTTTAAGTCTTTTATAACATAAATTGTGGAACTTAGTATGCGATCCCTGCATTTTATATTTGCATCGAATGAACCGATAATATTTAAATTTTCTCCTACTGGCCCTATGAGGTTGCGATCGGCAACATTTAAGCTAGTGGTGGGAAAATTGGTATCAAAAATTTGTATAGGAATCACGTTAACGGGAGCACCGCTATCCAGAACAAATTTGACATCTACACCATTAACAGTAACCGTTTCGCTCCACTGTTTAATTGCCTGATTATTATTTTTGGTGTGAAAAGTGCCGAGAAATGTATCATGTGGATGTGATGTTGATGCGCTTACACTTATCGAATTAATATGACTGGAATTAGCACTGCCCGATTTGCACACATAACTGAAATGATTCCACTTATTGCAGTTACTGCACCGTTTCCCATAAGCAGGGCATTTGTGTTTGTTGTTGTGAGCATCAGAACCACAAAAATTGCATTTGGTTTTATATGTGCTTGCTGGGTGAGAATTAATACCGCTACTCCTATGATTGTTGGACGAGTTTCGCTGCTGCTGTTTTTTTTTTTCTGCTCGTTGTCGGTGAAGGTTGTGATCGCCTTTTCTCTGTTGCTGGATTATTGAAGCGTGCTGACTGAAAACGGTTGATGGTTGCCGATGATGTGTTGAGCTCTTCTTGCTGACGACGGACGGAAACGCTGTTGCGAATTGTTGTGATAGCTTTTTCTAGCGTAAGAGATGACTCTAGCTGTAATTTTTCGGAGAGATTTTTGTCTCTCACGCCTACAACTAAACGGTCGCGAATCATCTCTTCTTTAAGAGTTCCATATTGGCAGCTCTCTGATAACCTATACACTGCTGTTATGAAGGTTTCTACTGATTCCCCTTCTTCTTGGCACTTGGAGTTGAACTTGGCACGTTCAAAAATTATATTATGTCTTACGACGAAAAAATCATCGAAGGCTTGTAAGACCTTTTGATAGTCCTTCTTATCACCTGCACTTAAGCTGAAGGATAAGAATATATCGTCTGCTTGGTCGCCCATCATATAAACGAGTGTATTTATTTGATCCTCTTGTGCTTTCGCGGATAAGCCAGATGCGATTCTGAAGCGCTCGAACCGCCTTTTCCATCTGCCCCATTGCGAAGTGTCGTCGAACGGGAATTGGCTTGGCGCTTCGACCGCGAAATTGCTGTGGTTAATAGTAACCTTAACATCTTTGGGTTCCGTCATATTTTACCTATTTGATTTTTCCCCGCCAGAAAATAGAATTTCACGTAAGAAAAATAGTTGACAATTGCGCGTATGCGTATGCTTTAGAAAAACGATATAATTAAACTCTGCCGCGTGGTTTCGTTTGCGCACCGCTGCCACCATGTAGTGTTCGCATAAATAATAAGACGCGAAGTTTGCTTCGTGAGAGTACTTTAATAACTGAACTACTTAACAATAGGTAACAATAGATGATAGTAAGAGAATATGCATTACATGAGAATGTGTGGGTGACAATATACATAAATACTACACAGAAAGTTCGGACATCTAGAATACTGGAGGAGTGCCTTGCGTCGATCGCAACATGGTCAATTTGATTGACCGTTTGATGGTCTGGTGACCGCCATGTTCCTTTGTGAATGTTGAGGTGTGGAAACCGTGTGCTTGCTATAGTAGCATTACGTCCCGCAGCAAAGTCAATTAGCCTAAGTCCGTTTCCAGACGTGGTGTCGTGTAGGCTGTGCTTTCCGATTGTGCTACCAAAGAGGTCCTCCTTTCCTATTTTGGCGTTAAAATCACCTAAGACAATTTTAACGTCGTATTTAGGACATTGCTCATATGTTTTGTCGAGGAGCTCATAGAAACATTCTTTGGTAGCGTCGTCCTTATCTTCTGTGGGGGCGTGAGCGCATATCAGGCTGATGTTGGCGAATTTAGCCTTGATGCGGATAGTTGTAAGGCGCTCACTTACGTGTCGAAAGCTCAAGACTTCTTGCCTAAGTCTGCCGCTTACAACGAATCCGCATCCAAATAGACGCTGCTTCTGCTCTCTGTAGCAATCACCGTAGTAGATGTCACAGGTTTTCATCCTTCTTTTGCCTGGCCCATCCCACCGCACCTCCTGAATGGCGGTGATATCTGCCTTGTAGCAGTCTAGGGCCTCCGCTAATTGTTCGGCTGCACGCGGTCTGTTCAGGGTTCGAACATTCCACGTGCAGACCCGAACGTCATTGTCCTTTTTTCGTTTTGCAGGGTCGTCAACAGTGAATCCATCCGTATCCGAGGCTCTTGGTTGCTTCGTAACCATTAATTTTTCCGTGGTTGGGTAGTTAGCCCCACGCACAACCCCCAACCTGGAGGACCAGGCCCTAAGATAACCCTAGGACAGCGGGTCGGATACTCCGTTGTCAGTAACCCACTTCGGGGATATGAGTGCTGCCGTTGGCCCATAAAGGGTTCATCCGCCACCATCTCTATTTCAGCACCCTGACTAGTGCTGAAAATCCTTACAGACCTTTGCTCCAAATATGTCAGAGAAGCTCACGCAAGGTATCTGCCATCTCGACTGTTGACAACACCGTTGATTCAATCTTGTGTATTCATCCGCTGTATGTCCTCTTTCTGAGGGGCTCATGTAAGACCTCTGAGACTCGTTCAGTCAGTCATTCCGACAGAGCATTATAGTGTTGCTATTTTCTTCGTGTTCAACACTCGCGCTTATAAGTTTAGCAAGCCAAGCCCGGTTGAGCGAGACCAGTACCCGGTGGTTACCACGCGGAGGTAAAATAAGCACAATTGATGTGTATGAAAAAGTTACAACAGCTGGGCACCGCCAAGTTGATGCCAATCAGCGCCTACCCGATTCATACACACCCAACCACCGTGGCAACGCAAAGGGGATATTTAATTTATCCCTCCCATAAAAATGAGATTGAAGGTGGCGATGATTTTTGACTTCACATTGCAGTTTTAAGATGAAAGAGTATTGCTATTTGTTTTTTTTTTTTTTTTTGAGACCATGGGGATACATTGATATCTTGGAAATCAGTAGTTTAAACAGAACTTTTAAAGCAAAATTCATTAATTTACTAGCTCTATTTGCTTCAATAAAGATCGACCAAGAAAAAGAAAGCATTTGTAGTATGTGCAAAAAGTGTCAGCCATGTAATTCCCCTATTGGCTTAAAAGACATCAATTAATGGGATAGGTTCCCGTACTTTTGACAGCAAAATTCGTAGACCATCAGATTTGCAACAGTGAGGGAAGATTTTTTTCTAAAAAATTTAAATCTGGTATTTTGTGATTTTTACTCAGTTAAAAAAAATAAATTTTTTTGATATTGCAGTATTTATGAATCCAGATTTTTTTTTTCGTAATTGCAGATTTATCAAAATATTTTTATGGCAACACTGGGCCCATGGTACAGCAATTATTGCCTCCATAATTTTGACATTTACACGTATTCACAGACAGGGTAATTTTTTCCGAGGAGAATCGTGTAGGTGCACGGGAAGTCGGCGGTCTATTTCTTACTGGTTTGTGGCCGAGCTGCTGCTGTCCGCGAAGAATGAACTCTATTTCCATTTCTTTATCTGATCTGACCTGACTTCTTTTTTTTACCATCTGTCACTTGCTTTTGCTTCGATACTCGCTCTGTGCTACCAAATCGCCACAAGTTTTTAACGTGGAGACATATAAATTTGTTTTATTGGACGGATTTACGAAATTTTACTAAATGAAATGATTTTTGAAAAATGTGTTCTCTTTGTTGGTTTATCTTTAACATAATTTTGCGAATTGAGTAAAATGTTTACAAATTTTTTTTAACAAAGTGGGTCGCGGGTATAGGTTGCTCAAGTGGACCCTCCACATCAGCTCTCGATTCTTCGCCGTTGTCTATAAATCATCAAGGGCAATCCTCATACGGGTAGAGGAGAGATTATGATAACCATCTCATCCTGGGTCTTTCTAGAGGATGTCTGCCTGATGGTACAGATTCCATAGCATGTAGTGGAATCCTGGTCGGGGACATGCGTTTAAGATGGACAAACCACCGAAAAATTGACCGCTCTCCGTCCGGAGAAGTAGCTGCTCGACATTGAGATCCTTACGTATTCTGGTGTTTCTAATGCGATCTCTACGGGTCAGCTATACAACGGAGTAATCTCATTTCGGCAGCTTGTATTTGCGACCTTATTTTTTCGGTCATTACTTAAAACTCATGACCATAGGTGAGAGTTGGAACAAACACCGAATTAAAGACCGACAAATTAGCTTTGACACTAAGTTCAGTCATCATAATAACAGAATGACCAAGACATCTCAAAATAGTCCTTCCATCACTGGTGAATAAGACCCCGAGATACTTAAACCCACCTGCTTCAATGGGACTCTACTCTACTCTATGCAGAGTGTATTGAAGAGGCGTTCTGTAGATGAATATTACTTCAGATTTGTTCAAGTTCACTTTTATCTCAGCTTCCACACAAACGGCTACAAACCGATTGAGTACGCGCTAAAGTTCAGTCTGAGAGGACCCAAGGATGACCAAGTCATCAGCGAAGAGCAAATGACTTATCCTCAGATCTTCCAATTCGAAACATTCTTTGCCAAGACTACGCTGTAACATCTAGTCCATATAAGCAATGAAAAGGAGAGGAGACAAGACGCATCCATGGTGAAGTCCAACACCCACGGTGAAAGGTATTGATTTAACGCCGTTTACCCGAACACAGCTTTTACAGTTTGTGTAAAGAGATTGAATGGCTCTCAAGAGAAAACCACCGATTCCATACTCCTGTATAATACACTCCAGAGGGACTCGGTCATATGCTTTCTCCAAATCTACGAAGCATGCGTAAATACATAGGTGTAGCATACTCCCAAGCCTTCTCAAGCACCATTCTGAGAGTAAAATAACTGGTCGGTTGTGCTTCTGCCTGGATGAAAACCGCACTGCTCATCTCCTAATCGTGACTCGACCACAGCTCTGCAACGCGTTTCCAGCACCTTGGCAAAGACTTTTCCGGGGAGACTTAAAAGTGGTATACCCCTGTAATTTGAGCAATCCCTTTTATCCCCTTTCTTGAAAAGGGCCACAGTCATCCCAATCTGCCAATTGCTGGGAGTTTCGTCGCATTCCCAGGCCACTTTAATGACACGAGAGAGCCATTTGACTCCCTCTTCATCTAAAGCCTTGAGCATTTCTGGCCGGAGTTCATCGAATTTGACTTTGACAAGTGACTTTCTCTACCGTGGGACTATTTTCCGCCCTACTTAAGGCTGGTTCTGTCATCCTCAATGCCCTGGGTTGAATTGAGCAATTCGGAATAGGTAGTGTTCGCTTCATCTGCGCAAGATGTACCATCATTGGATTTGACTCCTTCAATAATATTCCACTTCCTTCCTCTAAGACAGCGGATAGTCTGCCAGAGCACCTTGCTTGCAGATCAGTAATCACGGTCAAATTTCCAATTTTTAAGGTTTTAAAATTGAGCTTATTCTAAGCGCTCTCCTAGTGAATATTATCAATTCAAATTGAGAGCGCTTAGGAGATGGGACACTTTTGGTGGGATCATGATAGTGTTGTAGCTGATATTCTGGTTTCATGAATCTCACAGCTCTATGCCGTGTTTAAGGAAATATTTGTAGGCTATAATAACGCTAAATGTATAAAGTGAGAAGATTTGATGCCCAGACGCATTTACTGAACAATGCCACTTAGACTTCCCGAACAATGCCAACATAATGGCAGAGGTGCCAACAATCTATAAGAAGTTCGATGAACTGGATTTCGCTTAGCGATTCATAGATGAACAGACAGTTTTGAAAAGCAATGCTGCTGAAGATGAGACCAACGCTCCCTTTTCCGAGTCAAATGAACGGAGTTTGAATAGCAGGCAGTTTTAAGGATTTTTAAAATACAACAATTTTCAAATCTGAACAATTAGTCGTGGGTTTTCTGAACCCCAAATGCGACAACTTTGACGATTAACGAAGCCATCAAGATGAAAATGAGCTTCTCACTGAAGATGATTTTGTTGGACAAACCTTCATTATTTTTAAAATATTGCTAAAAAATGAAAATGCGTTTTTATTTCGTATAGCGCTCCATTTTTACTAACCCCGAACTGTCAGCTGTCACATTGTTATCTTTTTTTGCGTTGGCATCACTGTAGGTACTATTAAATGGCGCAAAATTCAAATTCAAATTCAAAGCAAGGTACCTTATAATAGGTCTGTTTTATTGGCAATCCATTTCAGTGAAGTAAAGTAAAGTAGACTTTTTAACACGCAATTCCAACAACTACAAACTGTTTAACACTTTCGAGACTCTACATAGTTGTTGTAATTGCGTGCTAAAAATTCGACTTTACTTTACTTCACTGAAATGGATTGCCAAACAAACAGGCCTAATATCTCCGGCTCAACTTGAGATGACTTCTGTAATACAAAAATTTTATTCAATTAGGATGTTGGGGGGTAACATTTACACTTCCAACTCAACAGAGAATCGAAAACTCACAAGTGGAATATTTTTGAACAATAAAGCAATTCCCCGATCGATCCTTAATCTTTAATTTCCCATATAAAACTCAATTTGGTGTAGTCATTGTTAAAATTTGAACGATCCTTCCAACTTAATGCCATGCATTTGAGTTTTTAAAAAGAGAAACAAACTCAATCACCCTAAATGGATTTCCTAGATGCGTATTACAGAACAACATGAGCAGCAGTAAATATATAAATACCCAAAAGGACATTTTTATAGACCATAAAAAGATTTTTGTCCGCTGCCATCACTTTCGTTGGTGGATCCGACTTCCTGCTGTATCCATTCACAGTCTCGATTGATGTTGCTATTCCCCTTCCATTATCCTTTGACTTTTTTCTTTCTTTAAAAATAAGAAAAGAAACAACAGCATAAAATATGGTATTGCAACTTTATTTTTTGCAGCGCATCCCTCACAAACCCCTTGGATAATCGAAATAAATAAGATAGGAGAGGAGGCGTATTTTTTTTTTTATAAATCACAAGGATAATAAAAAAATATATAACGAAATTATAAGAAAGGGAATTTCATTCTATTGTGCTCTGGTGCAAAGGTGACGATGATAAAAATTACATTTTTGTTTGCGGTAGTAAAAGAACACACAAAGAATTAGTGCGCATTTTGGTGGCATCCTTGGAGATTTATTTAGCTTGCGCGCCCTTAGACCAGGGGAGTGAATTAAAAAAAAAAAAAGCATTAGATGAGAGATGAGATAGAGACATTTTTTGCTAGCGATCCCCTTCTGCACAAAGATGCTGTTAAGTCAGCCTGCCTAAAGGCTGGCAGGACAGCTTTCTTCACATGAATTCATGGCGCCTTCACCCGGAAGGATTTTCTCGTGAGGATGATAAAAACAAGTAACAGAGATGGAAAAGGCCATTTGTCACAGCCGATGTGATAATTTGGTAACAGCGACACAGCGTTGTGGGTTATAGGGTTCTCCGTGGTTGGGTGAGGTGTTTTTTTTTGTTTTTAATTTGGAAAGTCTGTAAGAATCTGCGCGTTTTTATGGCAATGTTGAAATGAGAAACTGGGGATTTATCTATAACATCAACAGGGAGGATTACGAATGGAACGAAAGTATATTTATTAGAATGCGTGCGCGAGAAGGCTTGGGTTTGGCCGGTTGTTTTTATTTCCCCGGAAGCAGTTCCATTTTGGCAATCTCCTAAGAGTTGGAAATAGAATGCGTGTCACTTACTAATTTAGATTGCGGATTAATGCAGCTTATTTGGTAGTCTCTTTGTGCATAGAGCCAGAGGAATTCCCATGGAAGTAGGGTCGGGAGTAAGTCGATTTTTAGGTTAATTGGGAAAAGAAGGGTGGATTACAATGAAAATCAATGCTTTTTTTTCTACTCACTTAAGGTGGACCTGTCCCGGCCGACACGACTTTCATGGGAAGGGCTGTGAGTCTATCCACTTTGTATGCGTTCTTAAAGCCCTAATCTAAACTGGGGATCTATTGGAGCTATTTGTTGAACTCTTTGCATTTGAGTTTCTTTCAAGAACAATGTTTAAGAAGTCACATGACAGCGCATAGACTTGTCTAAATCCTTTTTTGGCATCGAAGGTCTCGGTGAGTTCTTTACCGTCCTTGATGGAGTAGCGGACATTCTCCATTGTCATCCTGCACAAATGGACGAGTTTGGCAGGAATGCCAAAACAAGAAACCGCTCTGTATAGCTCGTCTCTATAAATGTTGCCATGGGCGGCCTTAAAATCGATGACAAGGTGGTGGGTATCGATTTGGAATTCCTGGGGTTTTGTCCAAGATCTGCCGCAGTGTGAATATTTGGTCAATGGTGGACTTTCCTGTCCTGAAGCCACACTGATAGGGACCAAACAGGTTGTTGGCGAAAGGTTTTAGGCATTCACACAACAAGACAGATAAGATCTTGTACGCGATGTTAGGCCTCAGTTACAGCTATCAGTAAAATGCATCCGTAAAAACACGAAACAGAACAAAACTGAAACATTTAACCATAGCACATCATAGGAATTCAGTGGAATACTTCGTGAAACTGGTTGAGAAGTTGAACAGAAAAAGTTTTTCGTACGGAAAAATAAAGAAATTCTTTTTTAGAAAATTTAAAGATCAGTTGCTTAATTTTTTTTGACGAATTTGTTTTAGTCGGCTCTCACATTGAGGCAACAATCAATAAGCAACTGGCAATAGGAAACACGCAAAATTATCGCTCACAATTATTTTACTTTGAATTAAATTAGACGTCTGCGTCTCACATTAAAGCAACTAAATATCGCTCGAACGAAAAATGTAGCTTATTGTTTATTGGCAGTTGCTATAGTAACTATAGTTGCTTATTGCTTGTTGCCTCAATCTGAGAGCCGCCTTATAATTCAAAAGCAACTAAAACAATTAACTTTTTTTTTGAAAATGCTATAAAAAAAAACTACTGAATATTTTCTCAAATTTCTTTTTTTATTTGAAAGTACTATCCTTTCATTCAAATGGCTGCCTCGGCTGGCCGTGCAGTAGCCTACACGATCGGTCCAATTTTTAAGCACATTATCGATTGTGTGCAGCTGTATTTCCCCAATGGCTTCACGAATATTGTCCTTTAAAGCGTCAATTGTCTCTGGCATGTTGGCGTAACACTTATCTTTTACGGCACCCCACAAATAATAGTCCAACAGTGTCAAATCGCAGCTTCGCGGTGGCCAAACGACATTAGCTCTGCGGCTGATAATGTGATCTTCAAAAACAGGGCGCAAAACATCTAGTGTAGCTTCGGCTGTGTGGCACGTAGCGCCGTCCTGTTGAAACCAAATGTTGCCAATATCCTCCTCATCAATTTTTGTGAACAAAAATTCGTTCAACATGGTCCGATAATGATCGCCATTGGCTGTAACGGCCACTCCTTGCTCATTTTCGAAGAAAAGTGGCCCAATTATGCCTCTGGACCAAAATCCGCATACTTTCTGCCACAGCAGCAATTTTCTCGGGTATACGCACTGTTTTTGGCTTTTCACGCTTTGGTTTATCGATGAGGATGCCAGTTTCTTTCACTTTTTTCAAGATAACGAACATACGGAGCTGACGGTGCTTCTCTTCTTCCAAAATCGGTACGCAATTTTCGCACACATTCTGCAACATTACCATGATTTTCAAAGTAATGTCGCAATATTTCCCAGCGGGCTGCAGGAAATAACCCCCCAATGAAATAACCCCCCAAAATGAAAACGAAATAACTCCCCAAAATTGGGGAATAATTTCGTTGTGAAATTATTCCCAAAATCGAAGATGAAATAAGTCCCCAAAAAGGTATGAAATAAGCCCCCAAACGAAAAACGAAATAACCCCCCAAAATTAGGGAAAATATCCCGAGTTTTTGAGTATTTTTATGTTTTTATTATATTACAGAAAGTTAATATTACATTTAGGAACAAGAAAAATGCGTCTTTGCGAAGGAGGGAGGGGGCGCGCCGGCGCATGTTCGCGAGGAGCGCGACGTGCCGGCCCGCGCCGCGCCCGTTCGCGCCGTTACCGCGAGCGCGGCGCGGTCCGGCACGTCGCGCTAGTCGCGCCGCTCCCGTTCGCGCGGTTACCGCGACCGCGGCGCGGTCCGGCACGTCGCGCTCCTCGCGAACATGCGCCGGCGCGCCCCCTCCCTCCTTCGCAGATCTGATTTAAAATAATCGTAACTGTAGCCTTGCAATTGCTTGTTAATTTTCTTTAAATTCTTAAAAATCGAACGCCCCGCTTCTGATATAAAATAAAGAAGTAGCGCGTAGATACATTAAAAATCTATACACATATTACACTTTTTTTTATACTTTCCTTGCCAAAATATTCCACGTACACTATTATCAGCTGCCGGAAACATCCCTGTGGCACAACCTTAAATGTTCCATCCATCAAATAACGCCTGTTACCAATCGATATATTTTCTTCGATGAATTTCATCATGCGATTTGAGCCAAAAATGCAAAACGCAGATGATCTATCATCCGATTCGATGCAAGCTTTAAAAAAAGCTGTTGGATGCTGTTCGTCTTTGGTCCTTCCAAAATTACTCCAAATCGATTCTCGTTGAAAAGCCTCAACTACTTCCAACGGAGATTGTGGTGAAGCGACGAAAAGTTTGCTCACTAAATACTGCAAGCCACGTTTCATTTTGGGAAAATCAAATTTCGTTGTTGCTTCTTGATTCCTGAGTGAAGTCAAGTTTATTTCAAGTTATGAAATTCTAATGAATCCAATAATATAACACACTGACAAACATTAAACAACGAACATAAAAATAACATAAACGAGTTTACAAAATTATTTACATATATGAAGGACATGTTATCAGAAACATATTGTAACTACGCGATACATACTTTTCACAGACGTGTCTAAAAATTGAGCGAATGCCGCTCATAGCGTTAACATCACTTAACACGGTTACACTATTCACACAATCCATTTTCATTGTATTAAGCGCTTTGAATTCTTTAAAAATAATTTCACTATCACTATTGTGATTATGTCCACAAAACTTTTTTGGTCTTTGCAAAGTGTTGTCCGGCAACAAATTAATACGTGCTTTACAATTTTTTTCATAGCACTCATATTTATCAACACCATTATACACTGATTTTTTTTGATATAATTGTTTTTCATTGAAAAGCATCAATGAAAGTTGAATTTCACTCAAAAATAGAATAGTGAAATAAGTCCCCAAATTTGAGGACTTATTTCATACTTAAATTTGGGGACTTATTTCATCATGAAATAAACCCCCAATTTTAAGTATGAAATAAGGCCCCAAAAACCCATGAAATAAATCCCCAATTTTGGGGATTTATTTCATATGAATAAAATCCCCACTCCATACAAAATTTTGGGGGGATATTTCGTTTTCATTTTGGGGGGTTATTTCATTGGGGGGTTATTTCCTGCAGCCTTCCCAGCGTTGTTCAAGCGTATACACAACCATATTCGTTCAGCGGAAGGATAAAACTAATTATCTGTTAAATCAGACATGAGCTAAGTGTTACCATTCGCGAAATAAGCACTAGTTGAAAAAAAAAACGTTAGATGGCGGACCCTTTATCTAAGACCAAGATTAAGTTCAGCGATTAAGTTAAACTGCTCCAAAAAAGTGAAACAATTTTTTTACGGATGCATTTTAGTGATAGCTATAACTGCAGCCTTAAGAAGACTAATACCTCTGTAGTTGGCGTAGTTCAGATTGTCTCATTTCTAGAGGTTCCATTCGTTGGGCATACTTTCCTTCGACCATATTTTACAGCTGAGTTGGTGTATTTTCCTAACCAAGACATCGCCGCCTGCTTTGAATAGCTAGGCTTAAGCTTAGATATGGCTATCTTCACTTCGTCCAGGTCGGGTGGATGGAATTGTTGGTCTTTATTTATGACAGCGGGATTTCATTTTTCGTCGCCGTTAAACAGTCTGCAGAAGTAGTTCTCCATATCCTCAGCATCGACTGCGATTCTACTTACTATGTGGTTTGCAAAGTGAAGCTGTGACAACTGTCACAAGAGCAATGTATATCTACCTACAGCAATGTATACCTATCCTCTATTGGAATTGAAATTGAGTCGTTGCACTTTAAGTTGGTTGAGGTCTTTTTGCAGTTATGCGCACTACCTATGACGAGGTTTACCTTAACTGCGAATTCAAGAAGAAGACTTATCGGGCCGGAGCGTTAGTCTTGTCATGACTGATTCACACTTACATGACCAGGAGTTTGTCGCTGTACAAATAGTTAACTATCGTTCTCCAAAGCTCGAAGAATTTTTCCATCAGATCGGTTAAGAAAATCATCATCTGGCCTTACTAACATTTATGCTTCTGCTCCGTAGAGCAAAAATGGGATTGTCTCTCATCTTATGTATATAGAGTGTCCTTATAGTGCTTTTTGATAAAGCCTTACTATTCAATTGCCGCCTTAGGCCAAAGAAACAAGCAGTCTAATTATTTAAAAAATTGCGACTCCGTTTTCAATCTGGCATTTGAATTTGATTTGCTTCAAGGGTTTTTTTTTACAGTCTTCCTTATGAAGATTTAGAAGGACGATAGCCCACATAGAGAGGTACCGGTAATATCAGGACAAGACATTCTCTATCAGCCACTAGACAATGGCCAGGTACAGACAACTTGATGTCTAGGTCTGAGGTAGAACGAAGTGGTTCCGAGATTTCGGTGGTCCACCGATATAGGATAGGGCAATGTTTTCCCGTTTCCGACCTGGACATGAGAGCATTACATGCGTTAACAATGACACAACTGTTACGGCTCCCAATCAGTGTTGTCAGAGTTGAAGGGACTTGGCAGATAAAACGAGTCAGAATGAATCTCTCATGAAACGAGGAACGCAGAAGTTGAATGCAGTCTTGAATAAGAAGAGAGTGCATTAAGTGCTTAGCTGTCCTGCAAATTAATAACAGAGTCCCGCGCTGACAGTAGTTGTATAGTATGGTTAGGTGCATTCCTAGCATCGGGTGAATAAAGTACAGATACTAGTGCCCTTAGACAATTTCAAAAGAAAAATAAATTTATAGGTGGATATTTTACTAGAAATCGTCTTTCTTGTAACGCAACATACTTAATGCCCTCGTTGACATTAAAATATTCACCAGTTTTGAGAAGCTTTATGTGTAATTTAACGTCGGTAGTTCTACTATGCATTACTCATTAACCCATCCTGTTACGATTAACGTATAGATTAAAAGCTCTCAACTTAAATATAAGAAAACAAAAGGTCCTTGTTGTCGTTATAAATATACACTTTGTCCCTTTTGGCAAAATATTAATTGCTGCACCAAAAATAAGGTTATACTTTGATTACTCTAAAACTGCCAACCTCCTTCGGACGTAAACGACCAACCTCATACTGGCATCGACCTTGATTATCTGGTAGAAGCCATCTGTAACACACCACCCATTACACATTACACACGGCTCTCGCATGCAGGACACACACGCGCAACTTTATGTTCCAAACTACATAATATTTGTAGCACTGGGACTGGGGTGTAGGGTATACCAGCAAACAAAGAAAAGGACGAAACGAAGAGTTGCCTAATTAATTAAAACCGTTCCACTTTCATTATACGACGTAGGCAATGTGATCGTTAAACAACAGAAGGACTAATTAAAAGCCTTCATGTTCCAGTAGGGAGTAGGCAATAGGAAGAACAAAAAAAAAAAAAAAATTAATCACGATTCAAGAATAAAAGTCGTCAAGGAAGACCTATATTTAGTCCACTAGTATAACAACAACAAGAACTATGCTTTGCCTCGTAGACAGATATTTTGCTACCCCAATAATAGGGGTGTTGTTGTACGTACCAACTATGGAGCGTTTTATGTCCTATTTACCTTATATTCATACCGGGATGCTATTGAGCCTAATAAACGTATCCTTGTAATTGGTAGACTAAAAATTTGATAGAACGGTGGTCTTGCCGCACACGAACACACACGTAACGTGGCAGATGTGAGATTTGACGCAATGACCCACATGAAATGCTGAGCTTAATGAAATCTTGGATGGTCAAATTTTATTTCAGACCGTTTGTGTCTTTTTGGGTCCTTGAGCAGTCAAGTCATCATTCATCCATCCATCTATCCATATCCATCGTCATCCAGCAGCCGGCTATTCATTCATTCGTCCGATCATCCTCTTCAACAGGGACTGCGAATTAAGTTGAGTAATGAATAATTTGATTTCTGGAGGATAATACGTGTGTAGAAGGGTGGGCGCTCTGTATCTAATATACCGAAGGCAAGGTCATAAATAAAAGGATGAGCGAAAAGTAATTTTGAAGAAGGAAAATCCATTTTATCGCAAAGCACCGACTACACCGACATCGGTGGAGGCGGGGTGAGATGCGTAGCGTGGGCATCTGATAATACGTGTAACTTCCCGAATAACCTATCCCTATCCTATCGACACGCTGCAGATCCACTCTATGGTTGTGTTTTTGCCTCCCTTCAACACTATCCAGCGTGTTGTGCTTTAACACGTTGATATTCTTAAACTGGAATTTAATCAAAATTGATAGGAGAAGACCATAGTCTGGAGGGATAGGTTATTCCTTCGTTGTCTATCGATATATTTGTGTAGGGATACTTTCAGCACATGTAACCCTTATTAGCCCGGATACACAGAACCAGAAGAGCATCGATATGCTCAGTGAAAGGTTCAAGTTTTATTTTCGGTTAAAGTAGGTATATCCACATCAATTTTCGCAAGAACGCTGCTCCAAAGGATTATCGTCAGAGGAGGTTAGTTTTGATTCGGTTTTTCTTTATTTGATGCGATGCGAAGCACCTTCGGTAAACTTTTCGGTCAGCAAGATATTAAGCATGAGTTTGGTTTTCTTTCAAACTTATCGAAGTATAAACTTCTATGAAGTCAAGCGGTTTTGTTTTTCCCCTATCAATGAATGTCGAAACTATTAAGACTTATGGCTGATGGAGAGGATGGGGAATGTAAAATTAAAAATTAAAGAAATTTTATTATTTTCTAAGAAATTGAGCTGACGTGAGTGACCTTGAAAATGATAGGGATAGGGGGTTGATTCTAACAAATTTCTACATTAACCAATTTCAAATATTTTAAGTGGAGTGTTGCCTTTATTTGGGTAAAGTTGTAGATTTTAATGTAGATTTGCTGAGGTAACGATTTCTTCGCCAAGGACATTCTTTCTAAGGCGACAGAGAGCCGATCATTCCGTAAGAATTTGAAGAGAAGCTCCACAGACATAGTCTACATGTAGGGTCCGGTGAGACTCCAATTCGGTTAATATGTTTTTTCATAAGGCCATGGCTAGTAATTAAACCTGTTAGGTTGCTAAGAAAATAGGATATCCTGATGGAAAATTTTGGAAAGAATTGTTTGGTGCAGTTCTGCACAGGTGTTTTAAGCCAGACTTTACTTGATTCGATTAGAGCTAAGTTCTTGATGTGCATATCTTACTGACGCCGCAGAAGGGTTCAGGTCCAACAGGTGGCATTGTTATTTGAATCACAGCCAAGCACAATATCTGTCTTAGTTCGCATATCGTAGCAGACTTTCGACTTCCACGTGGGGGCATGCAGTTGAGTCACCAGGGAAGTAAGCGGATGCTATGGCTACTTCCGTAGTGTTGTTTGTCTTCACAATGGCTGCTGGTGAGGTCACTGGAAATTAACTCTGTCAATGGAAAGAAAATTGGTGTTCTAGACCCAATGGATGAGGAAGAATATAGGTTCCTACCTGTTGGTGTTGACAGTCCTAAGATTTTACCGTCCGTGCTGGTCCATGGTTCCTGCACGAGTTCGGACCGTTCGAGTTTATGGTCTTGGTCAAGATTGAGAGGACTTATTAACTTAGGTATTAAAACTGTCCTATATCGGTTCTGGTACCTCCCATACAAAACCAATATTACACGTATACGTACATACTAACTCACATGGCAAACATTTTGCATGACTGGGTATCAAAGTAAAACTGCAATCGCAAGAGACGGCCATAATCTTTGCCGATCACGTATCCCGGTGCCTCTCGATCAGTCCTATCGCAGCAACAGCTAGGGCAATCCCCGTACGTAGAGGAGAGATTATGAACTTAGGCTAACCATCTCATCCTGGGTCTACCTAGAGGACACCTGTCTGATGGTACGGATTTCATATAGCACGTTGTGGAATCCTGGTCGGGGACGTGCGTTTAACATGACCAAACCACCGAAGCATTGATCGCTCCGTCCGGAGAAGTAGCTGCTCGACATTGAGTCCCTCAAGTATTCTGGTGAACGTACGGGTCACACCAGCAATACAACGGAGGAATCTCATTTCGGCCGCTTGTATCCGCGATCATATTTTTTCGGTCATTACCTAAACCTCATGAGTCATGACCTTAGGTAAGAGTTGGAACAAATACCGAATTAAAGACAGACAACTTAGCTTTGACACTAAGTTCAGTCCTCCTAATAACAGAAAGCTGTCTCAAAATTGGCCAAGCCTGATCAATCCTACAGAAAAACTCTGCATTGCTCCTTCAATCACTCGTGAATAAGACCCCGAGGCACTTAAACGTCTCCACCTGTTTCAATGGGACTCCACTAACATGCAGAGTGCATTGAACAGGCGTTCTGGAGACGACCATCACTTCAGATTTGTTCACGTTTACCTTCATCTCAGCTTCAACACAAACGGCTACAAACCGATTGAGTGCTCGCCGAAGTTCAGTCTGAGAGGACCCAACGATGACCAAGTCATCAGAGAAGAGCAAATGACTTATCCTCAGATCTCCCAATTCAGAACGTTCTTCGCCAAGACTGCGCTGTAACATCCAATCCATATAAGTAATGAAAAGGAGAGGAGACAACACGCACCCCTGGCGAAGTCCAACGAAAGGTATTGATTTAACGCCGTTTACTCGAACACAGCTTTTACAGTTTGTGTAAAGAAATTGACGGGCTCTCATCTCTCAAGAGAAAACCGTCAATTCCATACTCCTATAATACACTACAGAGCAGCGATGCCACTTCTGAAAAAATGTCTGGAGTAGAATTGCCTGAAAAAGTGGGGCAGATGGGAAAAAACGGGAGTAGATTTCCAAAAAGGATCAGTGTGCATTTTACATACCTTTTCCAAGGTAGAAGCATATAGGAGATTACGAATGTCTAGGTTTGTTAAATTGTTTAGATCATTGTAATAGAAAGTTCCCAAATGGAGTTTCTGTTTTCGGGAGAAAGCCGAACAAAATTCAGTTTTCGTCCAAACAACTTCTACAAAAATCGTTTGAGAATACGTCATGCCTTGTTGCATGCTTGCCCATAAGGCTGTATCCCGTAATGACCCCTATTGTGGCGCTGATATGCCTTCTGACAAGAGAGATCAATATTTCATACATACCTACTTTTAGCAGTCGTAGTTAGGAAATTTATTGTAGGGTGAAAACTGCAAGTCGTAAGGTACTCTATATACTGGGTGATCACAGAATCCGTCGTATTCGGAATTTTTCTACGAACCCCGAAAGAACTATCTATCACAGAATCCGTTGTGGAAATGTTTGCTACGAAGGAGTAGATAATGGGAAATTAAAAATAAGTGAAGTATGGAGTAGATTTCTAAAATTTGTGAAAAAGTGAAGTAGATCTACTCCAATTGGGGTAAAGTGTCATCGCTGCTCCAGAGCTCACCTCGAGGGACTCGGTCCGATGCTTTCTCTAAATCTACGAAGCATGCGTAAATAGGTGTAGCATACTTCCAAGCCAAAATTTGACAACTATTGAAATTTAATCGTTTTGAATATAACATTTTGTTTTTGCTATTGGGGAACGACACAATTCAAACGGTAGTTGTAATACGTACTGACGACAGTCATCTGGAATGTTTTGTAACTAATGGTGGGTTTCCAGTTGTCGATTTGAAATTGACAATCGACGTATTTTTATGCCAATTAAAAAATTGGCAAGTGGAAATAGCAAACAAATTGCTTGTCAATGAATTGACAAATAGCGTTTGCCTTCAACTGACAAAGAATTTGATTGACAAGTGGAAAAAGCTGAATTGTCAAACAAAATGTCACTTTGTCTATAATTGACAGTGAAAATTAATTGTCATCAAGTTCAATTTGTCAATCAAGTGACAAAAAATTGTTTGCCAATAATTGGCATAAGTGGAAATGAACTGACGGTGGTGTCGTTCAATGACACAAACGCGAGAGCTGTCAAACTTTGTCAATCAATCGACATGTGGAAACCCACCTTAATGCCCTGGATAATGTTTGTAAAGTCGACGAAATAGTGATGTTTTTCAAAAATCTGTGGCTAAAAAGACCATATTTTGAAGCCCGAAAAATATAACGAATGGAAACATGATTAAGGATACAATCACTAAAAATTATTAAAATCAAATGACATGTAATGACAGGCTTGATAAATTGACAAAACCAAATGCAAGTTCATTTTCTGACAGCGGAAAACAGAAAAGTCTTCCCAAGTGGATTAAATACAGAGTTTTAACTGTCAGAATTTAAACTATTCAATAACAATCACTTAAAAGGAGTCTGATGATGAATTAGTGATGTAGTTGGAACAAGCAATAATTCTTACCAAAAGTGACTGCCTGCGTGTGCTCCAAGCCCAAGGTGATTCGATGGCTTTCTGCTTACTATTTCAGTTTTAATATTGTTGGGTTGGAATGATTATGATGATTTTGTCCAGAATTAACTAATCACGGAAATTGTAATTCTTTGTCTATCTGTCAAGCTAAACTACTAATGACACAACTCCAATCAATCGAATAAGGAGTTATATAATATTCAAAAGTTTATTTTCGGGTTAATTTTCGGATCTAAGAAGCAAAGTAAGCCATGGATCAGGGTTGACAGTAATTAGATGTTGGATGCCATTAAAGACGTTTCTAAAAAATAGAAACTTAACAGACGACACATTATAGTGACATTCACATTATTGAAGAAACACATTATCTTGCACTTGCATCCACAGACAGATTGCAAAAACGGGATCGTTGCATCCCTAAAAGCCTACTTCAACAATGTTGAACAACAGAATATCCCATGTTAATAAAACCGTGTCGGCACATTGTTTGCTCCGCCAGCTAACACCAACTTATTAGTTGATTTACTTCATTATATTTCGTATCCCACAAGTGTATACAGTGTACACATAAAAACCAACCCAATGTAGCACCCACACATATGATTATACGAGTACCTAACACCACTATTACTGCCACATTCAAAGCCGCTTGTTTGTGTTTTTCATCCTATACGAAAGTGGGAAAACTTTAACACAAAAGTTACACGAGTTCCATACGCGCTTGGACCAGAAAAAAAACTGTAATAAACTGTGTGAACAAAGCGAACATTGTTGAAAACACAAAAAAAAAACGGACAAAGCAGGAAATACGAGTAGCAGAATAAAAAAAAAAAAAAATAGGAAAACTTGTTTGTGAAAAAGTTTGTAAAAAGACGTTTTTGCGGCGGAAGAATTTCATCCAGAAACATGCAAGCGGAACACAGTAGATCTGGATGGATCCCCTCGGGGCAAAGTAGCACAAGAACAAGAAAAGGACATAAGCAAAGGAGGTTTTGAAAATTGTTTTCTTTTTGTCATTTTTTAGTCTCGTTCCGCTACCTCTTTTTGTTGCAAACATTTTTTAAACAACTTCAAACTCAACGACGAAGAAGACAAACTTTTCGACGGTTACGGTACGTTGCTGTCTAACCCCTACGCTTCGTTTATCCCCCGCCTGTTCCACAACACCCTAGCTGCTGAAGGTCCTTCCATCAGTAACTTTTGTGAAGTGTCTCAATTGCAAAAGGACTCTGTTGCAGTACTTTGCTACTTCGCAATCTTTTTTTTTTTTTTCTTTTTCCTTATACCAATTATACTGCTATATCTTCTCTGTCTGGTGTAGGTATGTTGTGCCAGGATTTCGCGTTATTAGATCCACTTTCTGAATTCGACTTTAATCCTAATGGCACGGTCATACATAATTTATTAGTTTTTTTTTTTAAAAAAAGTTAAATGTCATCAAATTGTATTATTTACAGAACAGCAATGCGAAACGGAACAGAGACAAAAAAAAAATTATACTTACCTACTAGCAAGACACAAGGAAGTAAATTGAATGAAATTGAAATTATGGAGCTCTGCCAGAGGGATCTCCATTCAGTTAGAGTGCTGTAGCAACTTTTTTTGTCGGTTTTATGGTTTTTCAATTTTCATTTACTCCGCAAAAGACGCATAAAGTTAAAAATTTGTTGATTGAATGGATTATACGGAAAAGGATCATTTTTTACAAAGTTCACCGACGACGACGCCGACGTAAATATTATGTACTCGTGAATATTAATTTAATAATCGCTCTTCCTTAGCTATTAGGTTTTTAAAACAGTGAATTATTGATGAATTTTTTTTTGTTGTAAATACTTGTTGCAATAAAGGCGTATCTATAACACTTCAACAGCACCCCGAGTCCCAGATAGGAGTTGGTTTTTGCACATAAATTGTTGAAAGTTTTAGTCCTCTGGAAATTATGTCGTCGTCCAAAGTTGTCTTCTCCTGTAGAAAAAGGAGTATTGAAAAAGGTCATTACCTTGTGGCTATTGAGTGTACAAGTACGAGTGTACGAGATAGGCTATGCTTGAAATCGCGTTGTTTAAACTCTCGAAAACGCTGAGCCCAACTTTCTTTAATTTCATCAATTTTGTTGACAAATTCGGATCGCATTTTGTCTATTTCCTCAGTGAAGCTGCGTTGTTTGCAATGATGCGGATTGTTTAATCAACTTTTATTGTAAGTCTTTAATAGAGATCATTTTTTTAATTAAAAAACGTGTAAGAACACTGATGGCAGAACTAAGCTGCCGTAGAAAACTTCAGTTGGCATAAGTGCGCGAAAATTGCAAATGTCATGTGTCAAAGAAACAACCAATGTTATTCATTGACATTCGCTGTAAATACGACGGTAAAACTTAGCAACATCACGAGAGACGGACCAACTCCGAGATGCCGAAAAATCCAAAAATTAAAAAAAATATGTATTACGCCAGAATTGGAAGCCGTTTTTCCGTATATGTATTGAAAAAAAAACTGATGACGTTTATTTTTAAAGAATTATATTAGATTTTAAGTGAAAATACGTGAAATAAACTGTTTTCTATTATTTTGCACGAAATTTTTGAGGTCAGAATCTACTTTTGGAAGACCCGCCAAACCCGCTAAACCACGCCCGCTTTTTGCCAAAAAATAAATGGTCACGTTAATGCTGCCCCCCTGTAACCTCCCTGCTTGGGGTTTCTGTCAGATTTGGAGTATGTGTGAAATTGGATATATTGAAGTTTTTTTTTGCTGTACAAACCTACTCCAAAATCCAACAGAAAACCCAAGCAGGGAGGTTACAGGGGGGCAGCATTAACGTGACCGTTTATTTTTTGGCAAAAAGCGGGCGTGTGTTGGCGGGTTTGGCGGGTCTCCCAAAAGTAGATTCTGACCTCAAAAATTTCGTGCAAAATAATAGAAAACAGTTTATTTGCACTTATTCCACTGTCTATGCACTTGCACTTACTATTTTGGGCTTTACTGCTTGTCCTGGATAGGAAATAACACCCAAAACGACGAAAAATTTTGCAACAACAAATTGTACGAGTTTTTTTGGGCTTTATTTCCAAATTGATTTGGGCGCTATTTCTTTGGGCTTTATTGCCCAACGCCGCTTCGGTTGTTTGGTGGAAGGTTGTTAACACTAAATCCTACCACAAGAATCTGAGGTATGTACAAAAAATTGCAAGGAATCTACACCAGAATTGAATATGCTGAAGGTGCTTTCAGACTTAGAGAGAAACTCGCGCATACCTTACATCTTTGATCAGAGCGGACTCATGGCACCAACGGACTAATAGTAAGTACAAGAAACCGAGGTATAATTTTGAGAAGAAATTTAAAGTATGTATACTGAACAGGCAGGATTGGCTCTTCCCGACTACTGTCATAAAAGCTATACCCATCTGTACAGATGGCTGAAAGACGGAAAATGGAATGGGAATAGGAGTCTTCTCGAAAGACTGGGGGATCAATGGAGCATTTTTCAGGCAGAGATATACGCAGTTAAGCAACCGTCCCAGCAAAGGGCTACCAGTAATGAAAATTACCTTCTGTGTGGACACTGGCAAACTTCATATTCGTAAGTCAGTGCTTGTCGACATTGAGAGCAATAAACCATCACACAGTAGGCAAAAGTTCTCCGTGTGATCTTTGGTCCAGTTTGTATCTCAGGAGTCTGAAGGAGAAGGTATACAATGAAGAACTGTATACAGGCTGTACAGCGATATAGTCAAAAGGATTACAATTCATCGACTAAGATGGCTGTGACATATAGAGCGTATGGACATCAATGCCCTGGACCATCAGAGAATCTTCAACTTTACTCCAGCGGGACAACAAGGAAGAGGACGACCTTACCTAGGGTGGCGAGCGCAGTTGGAAAGGGGCCTCAACCAACATGGCGTGCGCAACTGGAGGCAGCTAGCGTTGGATCCAGCTAGCTGGAGAGGTATGTTGGATTTTACTGAATTACTTTCTGCTAGATCGTAGACATATCCCGGATAACTTTAATGCTTCAGTTATAAAGGGTTTTCCAATAAAAGGTGTTATTTTGGCATTCAAAGAAAAATGCCATTTTTTGTGATAAATGATCGGGTGTTTATTCCATAATAAAGGGGAAGGTATGCCGTTAATAATGAAAAACAACATCAGCCAAATGGCCACCACGAGCACGCTTACAGGACCATATCCTTTTCATGAAAATTTCCATAACCAAATCGCAAAGTGGCTACCCTATGTCCTCGATAGCCTCACGAATTTTATCTTTGAGGTCTTGAATCGACGCTGGGCTGTTGGCGACGTTGTTGATGATCGCCCGGCTTGAGTTCTTGTGTTAAGTGAACTTTATAAGCCTTAAGACCCAAGTCTTTATGCAAAATACGGTGTAATGACTTTTGTGGAATGCCCAATTCCAAAGAACGACGAGGAATGGACAAATCTGAGTTTTCTTCAACACTTTGGGCTACAGCAGCAATATACTCAGTTGTTCTTGAGCGACGTGCACGGGTTTTATTCTTCACATCACTAAGTTGTCCCAACATCTCGAATTTTTCCACCAATTTCTGTATTGCGGTCCGACAAGGTGCTTCATGACGACCAAAAAATGCTTTAGTTTTGCGAACTGTAACTGCAAGATTTTCACCATTTTTGTAGTGAATTTTAATAATTTCAATGCGTTGTTGAAGCGTGTATCGTTCCATTTTTAGTAATGGCGTAGTTTCTACTTGTCAAATGTCAAAGAACAAAAGCTTCAAAAGTGACAGCTACCGAAATAGCGGGCCATTCACAATAACACCTCTCATTGGAAAACCCTTTAGCTATCGGTAAAATGCATCCGCAAAAACACGAAACAGAACAAAACTGAAACATTTTACCATAGCATATCATAGGAATTCAGTGGAATACTTTGTGAAACTGGTTGAGAAGTTGAACAGACAAAGTTTTTCGTACGGAAAAATAAAGTAATCATTTTTTAGAAAATTTTAAAATCAATTGGTTAAAATTTTCTTTGACGAATTAGTTTTATAATTCAAAAGCAACTATTTAAGACCAAGATTGAGTTCAACGATTAAGTTAAAGTGCTCCAAAAAAGTGAACAAATTTTTTACGGGTGCATTTTACTGATAGCTATAACTGAAGCCTAAAGCAGATAAACTCGCCAGACATGTGAGCCCATACGCTCTAAAGCAATCAATAAATTTCTTCAATTTCGAAGAGGCTTTAAAAGTATGGAACATAAGGGGCATTAAAATTATAATCTCTGTCTAATTTTCCCCTACAAATATGGTAAAAACTTGACGGCAGAAGAAACGAGGAGACTTCTTTCTATATATGGGAATAAAATCAACTCCGCTGTGTTAGCATAAATAGGTCTCTTAGTTGTAGGTAGTCATGCCTTTAGAGAGTTCCTCATGACTAGTCCCATATAATAATTTCTGTATAAGAGCTAAGGGAAGAAGAAACCTTTGCTCACCACCTTTACCTTCGTTCAGCAAAATTACCTTAGAGGAGATTACTAATTTCAAGACCTCAGTGACTTGTCTCGAACTTACGTTTGCTATATTCTAGAAAATTTGTTGCAGTCTGAACTTATAATTCTGTCAGACAATATTGTCAGAAAAGTCATTGTCAGCCATCCATCTAACAATAAAATTGACAGGTTGCTGACAATCCTCTGACCACGCACAATTCTTTATTATTGACAAACAAACTGTCAGATTTATTAGAAATTGTCAGATGTCGTTGTTTATGGAAGCTGAGAATTGCTTATAATTTCTTTATTGACAGACGATATAACCAGTGGTTTAGACGCGAAATCGAAGTTTCTACGATCGAAAATAGTTCAGAAAAGCTGTGAAATGGAAAAGTCGCCAACATCAAAAAGGAACCCTACAGAGTGAAGGGTTGCACGAAAGTATTCTGAAATTGATCTAGAAAATCGATACGCGGCTCAGTCTGTGGGGTGTTGGCTGCGTAAAAGCGCGAAGTACTCACATGACCCTGGAGTCATCAAAGCAAAAAGATCATCGAATTGTTTCGAGTCCATTGCGATACAGTTCGGGCTCCTTAGCTTCCAATTTGACGAGCAGTTAGGAGTAGAATCCCTCCAGAGCAGAGCAATGTTTTCTTCTATTATCAGTATATGTACTGCAAAAAACAACGAACAAAACTATTCATTTGTCTGAAAATGTCTGACAACGAATCTGACTAATTTTTTCATATTCAAATATCTGCCAACCGTGTGAAGACACAATTTTCAACCTGACAACGTTGTTAGAAAAGTAATTGTCAAATGCGTTGTAAGGTATTTGGCTACTGTCAGCTCATTGCAGGTATTGTCAGAGTATTGACAGATCTGGTAGGTAGGGTAGTACGAAGGTAGTACGAAAGCCAACCAATTCGATAATTCCAGCGGTTACCAGTTCATACACTGACGGAGTGTCAGAGCCTTTAAAATAGGTTGTTTCAGTCATCCTTCGTCTTCTCAAAGATTAACTGCATTTGTCACGCATAATCTCTTACTAGTCATGATAAGAAGCAATTGGGTTGATTGTTTCAGTCACTTGTTTGGCATCTTAACAAGCCGTTATTCATAGCTTCATAAAAGAAGTACGTACCCAACTCTATACGAATCCCATCAGCATGTCCGGCTCAGCATTTTTGGACATTTTTCTCTTGTCGCTAGTATGTTATAACAGTGGACCTATAACTTTGGTCTTGAAATATGTCTTGACTTAACTTGTGTCCTTGTATTTAAAGAGTTGTGATTTAAGATTCAATAACGAAAATCTGTTGTCGGATATTCTAGTTCGCCATTATTGCATAGGTTTTTTTTGTAAAGATTACTACGTTCCAAAGTATTATGGCTCACCATGTATTGTTTTATTTATAATTCCCTCAGGTCACAATGAATTTTTAGCATTCCCTACTTTTACCATACTCCTCGAATCCTTGAAGCCACAGGCACTAAAAATTATGAACAAAATGCACACAATATGAACGTAGTCAATAGGTACCTACTACGGGATTGTAATTCATCAGCCAGGATAAAATTCCCATGACTGCTTGGCTAAACAAATGCCTGACGGTCAAATAACAATGTTTGATTTTTAAGTTGGCCGAAAAAAGGAGAAAAACTGTCCAAAAGTGAAATTCCAATTTTGGTTACAAAAAGTACATATTTCACAAAACACACAGAGCGAAACCTATTTGAAAAATAAATATCTACACAATAATTGAGATTTTTCAAATAAACTATAGAGTGACGCCAATAAAAGAGCGTCGAGAGTAGGTATCCATTAGGTGCAATAACACTTACACACACTCTGGTCTCGTAGGAATTTTTCTCATTTTCCTGTAGCAAATAAAACGCTACATCCGTCAGAGCTCAAAATATTCGTTTACCTTTTATACGCCATACCTTTTCATACAATATGCATGTAGCGAATTTATACATGCACAATTGAAGCAATTGTAGACAAAAAAAGAACATATTCGCTATGCATCTATCTCGTGTCGTAGTTGTAGTGTAGCTCTAGAGGACTCATTCGTGCACACATGTAAGGATTAAAGATACTCGTATGTCAACCAGATTATCTGCTTTAAAAAAAAGGGCTTACACTATACCTTGATGTAAAATATTTGAATTGCAACAGCGCGCATATGGTTCGACTGAGACCATGCGGTAAGCAAAGAATCGACTCACTTGTGGTCCGTCGAAGGATATAAATCTTGTACTGCTACGTGAGCAGGAGCTAAACAATAGATACTAGAGAGACTGACATCATAACGAGGATAAATTGTGTTTTCCAACAGCTGAACATTGATGGGGAATCTATTCTATGGTTTCTTTTATCTCTAACGAAGTTCCCTCCGATTCATTGATTATAGAGAAAAAACCGTAAGTTGTTAAAAATGTTCGTTTGTGTAAGTTGTGTGCCCATTTGCATATTAAATGGCCCAAGAGAATGGAATGGTTAAAACTATATTACCACATTGGTCCAACAAAATAAGTATGCAAAAGGCACCAGATCCTAAGAATGTTTCTAGCAGTTCTTGGTGATGAGCCTTTAGCACTCTAGAAAGAACGATATTAAAGTCGTACTTGCGAGCTTTCCCACCCAATCGTGCAGGATATCACGAATTTTTACAAGACAAGGATTAGATATAGGAAACGGTATAGCGATTTGAGACTAGAAAGTCGTGTATCAGTGTTATCAAGTTGTTGAGGACTTTTGGCTTGATAAACCAGAGTAGGAATTGTTTTATAAAACTTGGGAATTGCTTTTCGCCCCAGGGAGCGAAGATCTTAAAAATATCATATTTATTCAAATGCAATTCATAGTTTGTACATTTGGGAATAAAGGTGCTAGTACACGGCATGTAGCACTGATGTCATTTTTACGTCAGTGAATGGTCCCAATGAATACCTGTTGGGTACAAACTCTCTTTGTGCACTCTCTGTTGACGTCAGAGCTACATACGTATATGGCTTGCTACAATTCGTGTACAAGTACCTTAAGACACCTAGATTTAGGCGAGTATCTATCCCCAACGCGTAGGAGGCTACTGCTCTAGTCCTAAAAACCTCTCCATTGAAAGGATTTTGACTGCCGGCTTACCCACCAGAGTATTATTCTTCAAATAGACATGCATCAAAATCCGTTCAGCAAAATTCTTTCGAACAAGGCTTTGTATGTAACACATGCGTTTACTGCTGCACGGCAACGCATTGCTGCAAATTGTCTCTATTTCTTGTTTTAGTGCAAATTTATTGTAGTGTAGATCAGCATTATAAATGGTGTTCCATAATTGAAATTTGAATTTTGCGCCATCTAATAGCACAGTGATGCATACGGAAAAAAATATTACAATGTGACAGCTGACAGTTCAGGGTTAGTAAAAATGGGAGCGCTATACGTAGAACAACGCATTTTCAATGTTGCGTAATATTTTAAAAATAATGAAGGTTTGTCAGCTACAGTCTGCAATTTTCGAACAAAATCATCTATCAATGTTGAAGCTCATTTTCATCTTGATGGCTTCATTAATCGTCAAAATTGTCGCATTTGGGGTACAGAAAACCCACGACTAATTTTTGAGAAACAAATGAATCCACAACGCGTGAAACAATTCAATCGTGTACATAATCGGCCTAATCGGAATTGGCCATCCAGATCTTGCGATTTAACGCCATTGGACTTTTTTCTTTGGGGTTTTTTGAAGTCAAAGGTCTATGCAGACAAGCCCACGGCTACGACCACCAAAACGCATTGAAAGAGAAAATTGGGAGGAATTCAGCCACATTTATGCGAAACGGCCATAGAAAATTTTAATAAAAGTGTAGGTACGTACTTGTCAGCAAAGCCGTGGCGGCAATTTATCCGATGAGCTAATCCATATCTAACCCCAATCTGTATACTCTACGAATCAATAGAAAATGTAAGCTTTCTAAGTAAAAATCTGTTTTTTCCATAAAAATTACATTTTGCGTGAATTATGGGACACTTTTTAGTACAGTTTAATACAATTTTTGTGATTTGACGTTTCATGTGATTGTTTATCATTTGAAGTACACTGTAAAACGAAGAATGGAAGAGACATTAGGTTTTTTCGACGTGGCCAGACCTAGTGCGCCCTAGAGCGCACTGAGCTGTGTCAGTGAATTTTCGTGGCTGCCAAAAAAACCCAAGGAAACCCCAGAAATAAATGTCGTTTTCGGTTGGTCGTCCAGAACCGCCCGGAAGAACTCTCCGCGATTCTGAATTCAGATCCAGAAGCAAATTTTTCCTTTTTTTCAGTAGAAGAACTGTCAGTTGAGTGCCAATCAAACGCTTTCAGAAGCGTTCGGATTGCTTTCGGATGGTTCTGGACGACCAACCAAAAACGACAAAAGTTTCATGTCGAACACGAAATGTAACCCTGAGACCTGTCACTGAAAAAATGTTCTAATATACAAATTTAACATCAGCAATAACATTAAATTTGTTTAATTACTGATTGTAATATTGAAAAACACATTTCTTTTAACATTTAGTATAGTGCTGCACAAGTCAATAATTCACAAATGACATCAGCTACGATTGACAGCTGGCTTATTCGCTTACAAGATTCAACTGATTAAGCTAAGCGAAACTAAAGCTAAAGATTCTAAGCTATACGCAAAGCGAATGGTGTCCATAATGAATGCGAACATTACCGCTTCGGAAGTCCATCAAAATAAACAAAATCCTTGAATTATGGAAATGGAAATGGTCAGAAGAAGAGGACTTTCCATTAAGTAATTTATTTTTCAGCCATTCATTGTTGGGAAAGGACAGTCCGAAAAAGAGATTAAAAGATCACCTAATAAATATGACGAATTGTATCATCTTTACAAAGATTTACGAAGACATCGGAAAATATACTGACAAAAATTGCTGAATACGTTTGAATGTCATTAAAAGTATTCGATTATATACCCAAATCTATTGACAGCTGCGTTTTAGCTTGAATTTCTTGCTAAAAAACTGAACAGAAGAGTTTATTCGCTTTTAGCTCCATGTTTCGCGTAGCATGTATCTTTACTATTTCCAGTGCGATTAAAATGTATGGGCGCAGTTTATTAGCTTTGACCTGTCAAACTTTAGCTTAGCTTTCGCTTAGCTTTTCGCATGCACTCTGTCTCTGTCTGAATTTGATTTGAAACGTCATAAAAGAATAATTGTTTTTCGAATATCCCTCGACGACACCAGAATACAAGTTCTTTTCCACCTTTGAGGACAGCAAATTATTTGGACAAGCTGATGCACTGTTATGCAACTTCTTTAACATACCTAATAAAGGTTTTTTTTTTTAGAGGTACAGAACTTTAAGTTGGCAACACTATTTTAACTGGCTGTCATTTTGTCAGCTGTCAAGTCGTTTATTTTTATAGTTTGGTTTGGCATTTCAATATGAAATGAATAGATTGACGCCTGAACAGCGCTTCCAAGTTGCGCAAATTTATTTTGAAAATCATGGTTCTGTTCCGAAACAATTCTTGATCATATAAGAAGAAACATTTCATTTCTCAAAGCACTCAACAACAAACAAACAAACAAATTGGTCTTGCTATAAACATTTATTTCAAATAAAAGTTTTTAAATTGAGCTACCTACCTAATACCTATTCACCTGAAAATTTATCAGTTACTCTTCACTTTCGTTTTTCCCTTCGAATTCGTAAGCAGTTTCAAAACAAGCTTATTCACAAAATAAATCAACAATAACGGCACCACAAAAAGTACAGCGAACGCATCTATATTATGATACTGAATAAAGTTAAGCTCCTGGCTGGCGCAATGAAGATGCTGTGCACCCTTATGTCTGGCAATATACTCCACCCAGTATATAGCCAACTCCAATGGTTCCATTGGCTGATCACGGTAACGTTTCGACATTTCCCTAATCAGCTGGGTATACTTGGGATTCGTCAACATCTCTGTGATTGCTGCCTTAAAGGTGTCTTCACTAAGAACAGTATAATCAACTGTAATGCCAAACCCATTAGCTTCAGCTTGTGCCATATTCAAGAACTGATCTCCAAAAATTGGAATTCCAATAAAAGGTTTTCCATGAAAAATCGACTCCATCGTACTCAGCAGTCCGCCATGGGTAATGAAGAGCTTTACATTTGTATGCGCCAGGACATCATCTTGAGGGAACCAGCCACTAATATAAACATTTTCGCTCTTACCGGGTAGATTGGCATCTTCAAACTTCCATAAGACCCGTTGTTTCAGTGATTTGAAAGTTCTCAGGATTGTATCACGTTTTTCGACTGGAAGATTAATACTCTTTATATTCGATCCTAAAGAGAAATAAATTGCGCCATCTGTTGCTTCATCCAAGAACTTTTGCATGTCGATGGGGAGTGGTTTTCTCTTGCGATTAATATGCAGCCCGCCAACTTCGACCATATTCGGCAGATAGGGTCGGGAGTAGCTCAGTGAGACATGTTGATTTAATAAGACCAGTGATGTATTTTTTCTCAGCTCTTCTAGACTCTTTTTTGAAGTGGCAAAGTGTTGCTTAAATAACTCTTCCTGTCGTGGAAGATAGAAATAGTTAAAGAAGATGTTATCTATAGATGTGGCGATTATATTGCTTATTCTTTCGAACAGATTCATGTGATGGGTTAGAGCGGTGAACGGATGAGGGATATATGAGAGAGGCGAAGGTGTGCCCACTAAGTCTGTATTCCAGGAAAGAGCTCCAAACAAGCCGGTCACTATTAGGGGAGCGTTGAAAACTTCGCTCAAGCCGAATAGTGCTTCGCTGACAAACAAGTCCAGGACAATAACATCAAATTTTTCCTTCGACGACGCTATTAACCTCTTAACGGTTGGGTCATTTAGCGTAGCATTTGTGGTAGCAACTCCCAGATTGAAGATTAGACGAAAACTCTCAATTAGCGAAATATCTCGCATTTCCAGAAAGTCACCAAAGAGCCCTGAAAAAAAGGGAAAGAAGTTGTTTCAATATAGGTATCTCTATGTAGAAAAATATAAGATTAATGGTAATTTTATTATAATAGGAACTTGTACATTATAGTAATTGATCTTTCTCCCGGTGGCGGCGGCCGGCGTAACCTACAAACTCATTTTCGAAGAGTAATGAAGTGCAAGGGCATGCTATCTGCAATAAGGGTGAGCTTTGCACATAAATTCTCCGACTTATTGACACAACCTCCACAACGAGCCCTTTCAGGCTATCTCTTCTCCAGAGTGTGCTCCAGGAGTACAGCACCTCTGCAGTACGCTTCTGGTCCGAAGATTCTGCGCCAATTCAAGCTAATTCACTTGCACATTCGTTGCTTTCAATACCGTTGTAAACCGGTATCCAATCAAGTTAAACTTTCTTACGACTGACTAGAGATTACAATGCATACTAGAAGCACTTGACGGTCATAGAGTCCATTGACTTGGATGAACATTTTTAAAGCTGGCTTCAGTTCTCTGAAATCTAGACTTGCCGAAAATCCTCTTATTTTTGTCCTTCTCGTGGGCGCTAGCCTGAAAATGGCCAATCAGCTTGTCTATGGTTTGTCTCAGCCAAGGGTCAGATTTACATATCAGCTGTACGCGGTGATTCGTTGCGACCGACGTACGACTGATGTGAAAGCGTGAATCATTCAGTTTGAGGTGAGAGTAAACCCTAAACTAAGGCCGGACTAAGGTGTCATACGACCCGTGCCGACGGTCAACCTGGCTGGGGGTCATAGCTCAGTCGTAAACGGAGTATCCGGATACCTGGCGACCTCCGGATTAGCCAGCCTTGTCTGTGTATTGCGGATCCCTGCACAGATCGGCATATTTGTAGTGGATATCGTGCGTTATTATAAATTTCAATTCAATTAATACAAAACGGCCAAGGATTATGCACTTAAGCGCATTGCAAAAGTAATAGTACTGCCTCCGATTTCGCTCTCAGTACGCTCTTCTTTGAAACCATTGACGTAACATCTAGTGAAATGTCAGTTTCATACAAACCTGCGAGGAAAAGTGAGGCAAACATAAGCACTAGCCCTTTTGGTTCAGTGCGGCGAAAGTATGAAGCTTCTGCGCGCCATTGGTCTTTTTTTTTTACATAGAACACAGTGCCATCCATTGTAGAAACATTGCAACTGAGCAAAATAACGACTTATTCAAATTATTTCGAAAGTTCTATAACAGATGGCATACTCAGCATCAGCACTCAAACAAAATCACACGAATTGCTCGATGACATTTGAGTGTTTTCGTTTCTCTCCGCCGTGAACCAAAAGGCAAAATGGCAAAAGAGGATTAAAAAATGCCGACTTGGCGTCAATTCTCAGAAAGTAAGTACATCTTTGTTCCCCCAAAGCTGAATGGCACCCTGCTGGTGCTCTCTGACATAAAAATAAATAAATAGGTGGCGCAACAGGCGGGTGACACCCAAGGCCTAGCTTCTCGCAACCATTCGTTTTGTGTGAGTTTCTATTTTTGGGACGAATGGAAGGGACCTACAATTTTATGCCGAGTCCGAACGGCTGAATTGAGAAGCTTTTTCATGACAGTCATACTCTCGGATGTTTGTCAGACGTTCGCGAGAGGTGGCGCAGTAGAAAAAACTTTAAGATGTAATTTGTGTTTTTCCGGGGATCGAACCTGGGGTCCCTCGCACAGTAGTCCAGCACACTAACCACTGCGCTACTGCGCTCTCTGACATGGACAAGTATTTAGGCCTCATTCTATACAGCGAATTGAGCTGGAAATCAAATATGCTGCAGAGGGTTCAAAAAGCAGCAAATGCAGCCACCCGTATGAAAGATTCAACAAGAATTTTGAAACATGCATACCCTCCAGGAGTGATGTAGTGTCGCACAGGAGATCCGTCTGACTTTATACAGATGGGTCCAAAATGGAGACATGAGTAGAACGGGGGGGAGATGGCTTTTCCTCCCAAGGTGGCTACGGTATAATGTAATAACGCAAAGGATATCGTAATTTTTACCGATAATAAAGCCGCAATTAAATCCTTGGACTCGGTCATCTTTAAGTCCGCCCTCAATTGCCGCTTTTCTCTTAACGAGATGGCGGAACAATTAAAGTTCACATTACCAGTATATGGGTGCCATACCATATAGGGATATTCTAGGCAAGTGCAAAGCTTGTGGATTCTACCGAAAAGGGGAGTCTCTATATGATTCTCGCTACGCGCAATAAACAAAATGCGATAAGCGTCACTCATCGAAGGTGGTCAAACTGCACCACGTGCTCCATCACGAAACTGATCTGGCCCATGCTGAATCTAAAGCGCTCCAAAAATCATTTATCGGTAAAAAGATCCATTATAAGCACATTAATAGGTGTCGTTCCAGGAACCTGCATTATTGGCAGGCACAGGTTGGTCCTGCCTCTAAACAATTTCTGTAGAAGCTGCATGGACGAGGAGGAGGAAGAGACTATTCTTCACCTACTGTGCACGTCCCCAGCCCTCTCATCTCATCAGCTCGTAAAAAAACTATCTCGACAATCTCGACGAACTCATTAATGCAAGCATAAGATGCCTTCAACGCTTCATTCTACGCCCCTGCTGGTTCAACGGATAGTTATGAGATCATTAGATCCTC
This sequence comes from Cheilosia soror, assembly GCA_949372485.1. Lineage (NCBI taxonomy): Eukaryota > Metazoa > Arthropoda > Insecta > Diptera > Syrphidae > Cheilosia > Cheilosia soror. The sequence goes on along the minus strand of OX443562.1, from coordinate 22,020,252 downwards.
TGGTATCAAAAATGGCCTTCTCTAGCCAAAGTGAGGCTGCACTACTTGTTGCGGCCTGCCACCCTAATCTAACCTAGCTCTATGAAAGGACATATTTTTGGCATCTTTTCATTCACTGTCAATCACTTAAGTAATCACCTTGCAGCGCTCCAAGTTTCAATGAAGGGCAAATAGGACGGGCTTTTTTTTTACTGGCAGATCTTCTCTAAGATGTTATCGTGTCTTAAAGCTGTTGTGGATTTATTTTAGTGACATTCTTTGATAGAATAACAAACATTGGGGGTCACCTTAGATAAATTGAAATTATTCAAAGTTTAATTTCTACATTCACTACTCATCTTATTATGTAAACTGCTTGATAGCAATATAATCAAGTTCAACGCCATTTGTATTCCAACTGAATATTATTTACACATAACGGTCGGTGCGGTCTTTTACTACTTCAAAAGTTGCAAATCATCTGAAAACAAACAATCGTTATCGAACAAGTCTATCATAAAGCAAGGGAACTGTCAATTGAAATAGAATTTTATAATAATTCCAAATAACGATTGAGAACCCAGGAAAATTTAAACACCACTTATGAATAGCTGCACTCGCATATCGTGTGATGGGACGGTGCCTCCGTCTATTAAAATAATAGTGTATTAGTATTAGCAGTGAATCAACAGAACACCTATTAGTGATAGAAATATTCACTGCACATAGAGCTCGCTGCTTGATTACTGTCACTAATGCAGTAGCCATTAGTTAAAGCTAAATCATTAATCAAGTTGTTTTATTTGTACTCACCGTGTACTGCTCGTTCCGCGGACGGCACTTCGATAGCTCTGTAGTTTTTATCTCTCATGGGATATGGTGAAATGACTGTGACATCGTGACCTTTCGCCACTAGACCCCGCATCAATGCATCACCTATAATAAAGTGCGACTTGGATACAGTTGGGAAGACGCCAAGAATTTTGTAGCCATCCGCATTGTTAGCTATGGCACTGAAGATCAGCAACGATAGGCAAATTAAATTAACACCGAGCATTCTGAAAGATCAAGCACTCTTTCAGAATGAACACTGTACACTACAAGCGAACTGATGGGGACCGATTCGGAATGAGAACTGAATTTGTCTGCATTAGAGTATATTCATTATGACTGTGATCTATGAATAGGGATACTCTCTACACATATGCATTTTCTAATACAATAAGTGGAAGCAGGTTAAAAGAATGATTTTACAGGCTACACTATACACATAGACAACACATTTTACCTACGCCACTACAAGCGACTTTCTGTTTAAAACGAGCGAGTGTGGGGTTTTTTAACGCGTTTTTAAAGCCGTAATGACTTCATCTCGTTGCATGTAACTTTTCATTTTGTGCAGTTCCACCTGATTAGTTTTTTTTTTTTTGAAAATTGTTTCATGATTTTTTTTCAGTAGTTACAGTATTACCCTTAGTAAAAATCTTTCAATCCATACATCTATACATATAATAAAACTGTAGGATTTTTTTGGCCGTTAAAAACTCGAAAACTACTGGACAGATTTCGATGAAACTTTTTTAAAATGTTCCTTAAGACTGTGAGACTGCTATAGGCTATGTCGTTTATAGCCACGTCCTTAGGAACAGTTTTTAGCCAAAATGTATTTTTTGAAGTGAAAATTATATACATACCATATACCTTGCTACAAATGGATGTTTATACTTTTGCGATCGTGCGACAGGACAACAAAAACAAAACAAGACTAGCATACGTATACATATTATCTCGCATTCGAAAAGTGTTTATTTGTTTTCGCAGTGAGTGCTATGGTCAGTTGTATATATGCAGATATGTATACAGTGGTGGTCCAGTATAACGAATGATATAATGTCCAGGTATATTCGTTAAATCGAAAAATTCGTAATATCGAGCACATTTTACTTGTACGCAACGGTAAATAAAATGTACAAATATTGTTTCTATTCATTCGTTTTATTTGATTTTCCTAAAGTAAAAAAAAAAACAAAACTTTTCAATGTAAAAAGTAAAAATGTCTGGATACTACCATTCATTTTTTAAAAAGAAATCACAATTAAAAGTTTGTTTTCGTGATGTTTGAACGCAGCAATTTACAGCATTTTGCTGAAGATTTCTTAGAAAGGCATTTGCGAGTTAAAGACATTTTTACCAATTTTACAGAACTAATAGCACAAGAAAATACCCCGACCGATATCTACTTTTGAAAGACGCGTGAGTGCAAATAAATAGCAGTAATGCACAATAACAAAAAGGTTATACGTATTAGCTAACAGTTCTACAACAGGCCCATGCACATGCATACATACATTCGCACGTTCTGGCTACACATGTATGTACATATTTCTTCACTAAAGATATGTATAACAGAAACATTATATAACGAGTGTCAACCCTTTTTTTCATACGTTATATAGAGACAACAATGAAATTGAAAAAAGTGTACGTTATATCGATCATTCGTTATATCGGCATTCGTTATACTGGACCACCACTGTGTTATGATTGTATGCCCGATGATAGATGGGGATGGGGTGCGTGCTGGAGTATGGCATGGGGTATATTAATAATCTTCATAAGAGAAGAGATAATACAAAACAGGTTTCATTTGAGAATTTCATTCAATATGTGGTATGGTAACAGTGTAGGGTTGGGGTAGGTAGTTTTTTGGATTCCATAGAAAGAGGGAAACAAAGGAAAGGAAGGTCAAGGCGAGCATGGGTCCAGCTAGTCTAAAATATGAAAATAAATACAATTGGACAAAGGGGCGTGTCACCTCCCATCATACAACAAAACAATCAAAATCTTATACCTCGAAAACCGCCAAATCGATTGAGTTAAAATTTACAGACAATCTTAGGTATTGGCCCAGAAGTGCTCCTGTAAAGATTGGTCAAAATTGGATAAAGGGGCGGGCGTGGCACATCCTATATAAAAAATATCTTCTATGGGCGAAACTCGATGAAGTTATTACTCGATAACCGCTGGGGGACTAGTATAATCCACTGATTTAAAGGACTGGTGATGGGCGACGACATTAAATGCTCAAGTCGCTTCAGCAGCATTAAATTTTAAATTTAATTTTAAAACAAATTTGTTACTTTTTAACTTGAACTCGCTGTCGAAACGATATCTTTATGTTTACCTGTATTAACATGACGTTCTACGTCCGAAATACCTTTGGATTCTATACTAATACTAGCGTAGCCCGTGCACACTCCGTAGTGAAAAATAGTTTAATAGATAAACTGTTTTTATTGTAATGCTCTGTGGTACACTACATTTTTTGTTTTTTTCAGAAATCGTATTGCCTAGACAATATTATTGACTTTCATTATTAATATCAATGTTAAAATTTTAAAAACTTTGGCTTCCAATTCCAAGACTGTCGAAGAAGCTGTACTCGCTCGGCTTTGCCCTTGCACAGGAATTGTATTGCTTAGGTCTTAGGTAATAATGTTCTTACATAAAATGCGAGAAATGATAATAAATCGACTCGGTGGAATTTTCTTTCTGCCTAAACCTGAAACTGAAATACAGCAATACGAACAAAACAAAAAAAGAATAATGAAAATCGACCCAGCGGTTATCGAGATATAACCTCATCGAGTGAGTTTCACCCCATAGAAGATGCCAATAACTAAGATTTTTAACTTTCTCGTATACGCAGTAAGAGAAAGATATTGTTTTCGTACAAAATTTCGAACTCGAGATTTTGATCAATTATGTATGATATTACGATGATAGGGGAACTCAAAAAAGTGGGTCTTGCAATTCTGTCCGTCCGTATGTCTGTCTGTCCCACCCCTGGGGAATCTAAACGCTTGGACGGATTTTCTTCAAACTTCGTATTTAGAGTTTGTAGGCTTCCCGCTCGGGAGGTTTTTTTTTTTTATTCCAGCCCTAATATTAATGGTACCTCCCATATAAACATTTTACGAAATATGACGAAATATGCCTAAATTTTGATTTTTTCGAAAACGGCTCTAACGATTTGAACCAAAATTGATAGTTAAGTTAATGTAATCATACTTAACATGACTGCATACCCAGTTTTTCGGTAAAAAGTCCAGCAACGGCAGTTTTGAAAATTGGCTTTTTCTCGAAAACGGTAAAAACGATTTAAAAAAAAAAATATTTTTAAGGTACTATTGTAATTCTTAACTTGATAAAAAACTCAGTTTTTCTCTAACAAGACTGCGTCCTTAGATATCTACCCAAATTTCTAATAATAGTACTTTAAAAAACTGCTCATATCTCAAAAACGCCATTTTCGATTATAATAAAAATGTTACTGTCAGGTAATGCTTAAATCCAAAGTAATACCATTTGCTCAGTTTTGAGCTAAACAGTTGAAAAACAGTGTTTTTGAACCATGAATGCGTCTTTCGATTTCCACTCCAATCGCTAAAAACGGTACTTTAAAAACTACACATATCTCGAAAACGCCATTTTCGATTTGGTTAAAAATGTAACTGCTAGGTAATGTTTATATCCTGAAGAATACGTCGTACTCAGTTTTGAGCTAAACAGTTCAATAACAATGCTTTTCGAATCCAAATTGTAACATTTGTCAGCATAATTTTACAAAAAACCGCTCTAACGATTTTGATCAAAATACATACATAAGCATTCTAAACATGATCACGTACTTAGTTTTTCTCAGAAAACTCGAATACAGCCGTATTATGAATATTTCTCAAAAATGACTATCCAAATCCCGACCATTGAGACCACTTTTTTTAAATAATCAAAAATGGGAATTTGAAATTCATCGCCTACTTGCCTCCTTCAAAGTGTTGTAGTTAATATCTACGTACTGCGTATGTCTATATGTAGTACCTATGTATTACTTTTTTAATTAACAAGGGTTTAGTTACTAAACCTGCGTACATCTTAAGTGGATATGATTTTAAACGCAAAATTAGCTGAAATGATTGTGCGAGATTCGCAATAAACGAGAAAGTTTCGTGCGACCCAGTCGTGCACATTTTTTGTATAGGAGGTATAAGATTTTGAATATTTTTTTTGTATATGAAGTGCCGCTCCCCTTTGACCAAATTTGACCAATCTTCACAGGAGCACTCCAGGGCCAATAATTAAGATTATCTGTAAGTTCGAGTTCAATCAATTTGGTGGTTTTCGAGATATGTATAAGATTTAGAATGTTTTTTTTATATGGGCGGTGCCACGCCCCTTTGTCCAATTTTGACCAAAGTTCACAGAAACCGTATATGGACCAATACCAAAGATGTGTGAAATGTGAGATGGTAAATGCGTTAAGGCGTGACGACAAACATTTAGGGTTACATTTTTATATATATAGATAGATAGAAGAAATGACTGGAGTGGCAGAGTTTACATAAAAATTCATTACTGGTTCTCCCGTCAATTATGGACTGATATATCGCTGTTTCGGGTGTACATTTACACAATGCACCTTTTCTTAGTTTGCACTTTTCTTACCAGCTGTACCTACGCTTTTGCGAATGATCATGAGTTGCCTTCAGTTTTTGCTTGTGAATAATCAATTTGTTGTTTGGCATAGATTTATGTGTATAAGGGAATTGATAGAAGAACTTAATATTGATTAATTAATAAAAAATATACTTTTTTCATAAGTTACCAACGCGACGGATCGAATGGTAGATTCTGTATAAATAATATATTGCCTTATGTGACTGCTGCCACTTCGTTAATAGTATTATCTCTTTCACTGAACGAATATAAATGCAAGCATGTAAAAGTCGCATCCATATTTGGATATATTTAGCAACAATTTAACTTTTATGATGTTTTTTTTCGTTAAAATTAAATTGATGTAAATAATCAAAAAAAATAAAAATGAAAAAGCCTGACAAAGCTTAAGGCCTGGCCTGAGCGTGACGGAGACCTTAAAGCCCTGATGCGTCACACTGACATTGCGCCGTGGACTGTATTATAAGTGCTCTTGATGTAGTGCTAAAAATCTGCCCTAAAAATTAATGCAATGTTTATCTTTTTGGTTCGATTGGGAAAACTATGTACAAATCAATTTTCTTTTATTAAGGACAACAACCATTTACTAACAGGGAACAAAATGTGTACAGGGAACAAATGTGCAACACACAGATCGACGATTGACATTTCATAAGTTGACATTTAACACCCAAAACACATTTTACGCTTGGCACGTTAGGTCGACTGCATTTCATTTTCTTTCAGGTTTTTATTTTATATTTTCTTGATTTCCAGGTGACCACAACAGACGTTAAATCTCGATAGCCGCTGGGCCGATTCTTGAGTATTTTTTTGTTCGTATTGCTGTATTTCAACTAATTTAGTAGATGTTTTTTTAAATGTCGGTGTGATCAATTGATACGCCTGGCGAAGCCGGCGGGGGTTCAGCTACTTGGCATAAAAAAGGTAGTTTTGATCGACAATTTTGTAAAAAACTAGAGTCGAATTACTGCATCTGTGAGCGGGCAATACGTCATAGAATTTGCCCTCTGATTTATTTAAGATGCTTGAAGTACCCAGATGACCAAAATTAATTAGTAAGCAAAACATAAATTAATATTGAGCGGAGCCGATCCACATGTATGGGCACTCCGCATTCCCCTATGCCCGGCCACCTACAATCAATTGCCTGAGTTTCATTGTTGTCACGTATAATGATTATAATTTTATCAAAATATACAAATCACACACGTAAATATAAATGCTCAATTTACGATAATGACTTCCAAAATAATGCTTCGATTATCTCTGTACAAGATCTACCGCAACATCTGTTTCATCAGTGAAACTTTGTATACATTTTACGTCATATTGAAATTAATTCTCTTGATTGCTCATCGTTACGTTATGCCATAAATGATAAGTTAATAAAATTAAGTCTAATGATAATGACATTAACGAACGATATTATGTCTGCTTCAGTTTTTGGAAGCTCATCTATCAATCCGTATCATGGATACAATTCCTTCGTGCGAACTTGAAAGTAGACTCGATTAGCATAAAAGTATCGCACTTGGCAACATGTTTCACCTTGATAAGAGTTTAGAAATTTAAGTCGCCTCCCAATATGCGTTTCGCCCCGATATGCTAGGTGAGCTGCGGCTAATGTTTCCATGTTTGTTTTTGGTTGCCTTGCAACACATTTGTTAGTGAAATGTGGTTCCTGTGGAAGATAAAAGGGATATGAACTGATTCAACCCATTGACCACACAACTCAAATTAAGGGAACATGGACTTGAGTTTTTAGGAATTGCACCTAAGGTGTACGTAAATGTGTGCTGTGTGTGGGCTGGTGCGTACACAGATTTTGGTGTCAGACACGGAGCGAGTAAAATCAAAAGTTATTGATTTTTGGTGTCGGTGTCTCGATCGGTGTGATGTTTATAGCGGAATGCCACACTGGTGTCAGCACACCGGCGCAGACACAACTGTAGTGCACACACACCAGTAAGAATAGACCGTCGACTCCTCCCACATAACGGACTTTGCCTACAAGCTGCCGGCGGGCCCACGATTTTTCATGTATTGGTGCTGTACAAAATCAAAGGAGCGGCATTAACGCACGCATACTTGAAAAATCCTAGGCCCATGGTATAGCATGGAAAATCATTGCTGCCATTAATTTTGACATTTACACCTATTCACAGACAGGGTAATTTCTTCCGGGGGGATTCGGGTAGGTGTACGAGAAGTCGGCGGTCTATTCTTACTGGTTTGTGCTGTAGTGTCTATGGGCCGCTTTAGGGGATGAGCACTACGATTTTCGTCTGCCCAGAAGCACAACCGATCAGTTATTCACTCTCAGAAGTCAGAATGGCACTTGAGAAGGCTTGAGAGAGTACGTCCCACATGTTTGCGCATGCATTTTAGACTTTTAGAAGGCATACGATTGAGTTCCTAGAGGTCAAGCTTGGAGTGTATTACAGGAGTTTGAAATTTTCGGTTCTGTCTTGAGGGTCATTCAATCACTTTACACGAACTGTACCAGCTGTGCTCGAGTAAACGGCGTTAAATCTCTAGCTTCCGCTGTCGCCGTTACCCTTCTCTCATATACGCGTATTTTCTTTCTTTCGTTAGAAGATCAATGGAGATTAGGTACTATTCGCCGAACATAAAGAACGGCTGCTGATTCTGATACTGTTCGATAAGAAATCGTTACCCGGAGAGCTACTCTTCGCTGTCTTTTGCCATTTACTTTACATATTTTTATTTGTTAAGACTATCAGCAGAGATCTGTCCTAAAAATTTTTCGCGTACTTGCCTTTGATCTCCTTTGCCAGTAAGTTTGCCATTATACTGTTCAATGCAGTTTTGATATTTGCAGATTATCGAATGCAGACTTGCTGCGAGTATGTGAGCTTTTTATCCAACTTCACTCCGAAGTACTTAAGTACGTCTTTTTGTTTTGGTTTTTGTCTCGTGGCCTATCTGTATCTCAAAGATAGTGGATATCTTTGTCCCAGTCAGCAGAACTATAGCGATGATAACGACCCTAAAGTATATACCTAAATGCATTTTACTTCATATCACGTTCAACGTGTCCCTAAAACGCTTATACATACCTTACCAAGTTCAAAGTTTCCCTAAATTTTATATGGTTGAATCGAGGATTCAGCTTGGTAGGATTCAGCCGTTCCCGGGACAAGAAATAGTAAGGTTCAATTTGTATCTTGAGCTACAAGGTAACGATAATAAATTACAAAAAATAAATGACATCGCCAATTTATTATAATTTCAAATTTCAGCCCAAGAAACTATATAGAGTTTCGATCGACTTAGTCGTGTACTATAATCTGGTAGTAGGTTTCTAAGCATCTTTCTAAAGAAAAACTAGTAGGTACTTGCGGTAGTAAAAGTTGAAATAAATTCAATTGAAAAAAATAGAACCCCAAATCTGTAGATACTTCTAATGTTAATTTATTTCACTCTAAAAAAAAGTGTACATAAATTAGGTGTGCCCAATTTGGTCGTGTTGGCTGGCAGTGTCAGTGTGTGAAATGAAAAAAATCTTGGTTTCCGATTTAGTTGATCTTTGAAATTTCTACTGATCAGAAGTGTGGCACTGGCGGGCGAAACTTTCGCATATTATTGAACTACTATGCGTGATAAGAAATTACTCTACACAATTGTTTTATTGTTTATTTTCGTCGTGGCAATTAATTGTGCGAATGCGTATAGAATCTTGGGAGTGCTTCCAACATCAGGGAAATCTCACTTTTTTGTCGGTCATGCATTAATGAAAGGATTGGCCGACAAGGGTCATGATGTGACAGTGATTTCACCATTCCCGAAGGGCGATACTATCAAAAACTATCGAGATGTGGATACACCAAGTGTCACTGCGAAAATGAATGGTAAAATATCATATCAAAATATGTATTTATATTTTTTGTGTATTTAGTTTTCGCGGTTTATTTTGTTGCTTATCGCATTGAAATATTTGCTTTCATGTATTCATAAATTATTATTCAATTGGTGTTTGCTATGTTCGAATAATGTGCGTTGCAAATAAATGAGTGTACTTCTGATCTGTAAGAAAAACTTGAAATCTTCCAATAGTACACTATCTATTATAATGTCCAAGTTGAATTTAATTAATAATTTACGCAACAGGCCCCTAGGTTTAGCTTCTTAAGGCCGCAGTACACGGCATATAGCAAAGCAAGCCACATACGTTGCGTTCATGAAAATAGTAGTGCTGCTCTACACAAAACTTCAGCCAAATGAAACCGTACTTTTTCCGTTGGAAAATATAAGGATGCAAACTTTTTGTTTAGAATAGAATGCAAAGAAGAGAATAACAAAATTCCGTTACTTTCGGTCAAAATTTATTTACTTTTGACTACTTTAGAGAGATTCACTACTATTTTCATGAACACAGCTGTACGTACTCGTATGTACTGTTTTTTTCAAAAATAATTAGGTACTTTTTTACTAAATAGAAAAATGGAAATTGAGTGAGTGATGGAAATCTTTATTTGGACCTTTATAATTTTATTCTGTTAAAGCGGAAAAGATGATATCCGTCAAGTGGCTGCCGCCAGTGTTGATGCGCATTTGTGCCCGTTTTATCGCATTTTCCATGACTTTCCGCAAGATTTCCGATGAGAACTGTTCGCATTCATGTTAAACATTCTCCTTAAGAGTTGCGATTGTCTGAGGCTTATTGACATAAACCCGCAACTTTAAGTAGCCCCAAAGAAAGGAGTCTGGGATGGTTAAATCGGGCGATATTGCTGGCCATGCCCAGCGTTACCGTTGATAAATTTAGAAAAGTCGCAAGAAAAAGGGGATAAAAAGGGCCATTTAAAGTAATAACTTCAAAACAAAAGTAAACATAAGAAACAAACAAGATATTGTACTGGTAATATTCTATTTTTAAAACTATAACAATTCAGTCGAATAAAACATACCATAAAAAAAACATTAAACCTAAAATCAATTCAATAACATAACAAATCAATTCATTAAGCAGTGCAAATTCTAATCCAAAATCTTCTGAATCATTCTCCGACCGCTCTGACCCCGATTCTGAAATTGGAGGCGTCGCATTGCTCGTTGAAGGAATGGACTTCGCCAGATCAAAGGCCACGGTAGTGCCCCATCCAAGTTCTCTAGTAAAGGCACTTACCATTCTTACAGGAACAAACTCGGGTTGTTTTCGATTTCCCTCTGACTTCGGAACCAATTAACCCAAAAAACTTCAAACTTGAAAAGTTTACCAAGCTCATTAAAAAGGTCCACCTCACCAAATTTCATCTCTATAGCATTAGTGGTTTTCAACATACAGGACATCAAATATCGCAAAAACCGTAACTGACTGACTGACTCACTCACTCACTCACTTAGATGATGATCATCAAAATTATGAAGCACTTCCAGCGAGACTAGAATCGTGAAATTTGGCAGAATGCTAGATTCTGTAGTGCATACACTGGGAAAAGTCCAAAAGTACATTGAACTTGGCGTACATTTAGATCTCATTACTTTTCGTGGCTTAGTCAGTTACACATTTTTTTTTATATAACAGAGCTTGGCTGATTTTTTTTTACATTTATGTTTTTGGTGTCATGTGTATCAATTGAGCCACTTCAGCGCAATGAATTTTCTTAAAAGTTTTAAAGTTTAATATTTTTGTTGTTCCGAATTGTGAAAAAGGGCCAAAATCATTAAATTTTAGAAAAGTGGTATCATTGTGCCAAGGTGGTAAAAAAAGTGCCAAATTGCAACTTTAGTCTCACAACGGTCACGCTCCCATGCCAAATCGCCAAAACGGGAGATACAGATAACGCCACCAGGAAACGCTTCCTTCACAATATCCATTGTGGTTGTAGCTTGTGCTGATGTGTATGCGGTTGCACCGTCTTGTTGAAATCACATACAGTAAGACGTCGTTTATTACACCGCGTCTCCACGAGCAATATTTCATAGCTTGCCATATAGTATGCTATGAAAATTGCTCGTGGACACCACAAATAGTATTCTATGAAAAATGGTATTCCATCTATTGCTCAGCTCATAGCTTGCTATCGATAGTATTCTATGGGGTGTACTTTTTTGTTGTGACGCATGTGTTTTCGTGTGATGGCTATGGAAATAGTAAGATATGAAATGCCCACCCTACATTTTATTGCATACTATCGTTATTTCTTTCTATGAGAAATGACAGATGGCAAGCTATGAAATATTGCTCGTGGAGACGCGGTGTTATGATGACCCTGCTTGTAGTGTTTGCCAGTAATAGTCACCGTATTGCCTGCCGATGGCGTCCTCAAAAAAACATGGCCCAATCACTCCTTCCGCATGAACGCCGCATCACACAGTGGCTTTGAGTGGATGTAATGGCTCTTCGTGCATCCACGCCAATTTTTAGTGCCTCAGAAACAAAGATTTTGCTTATTGACGTAACCGCTTAAGTGCAAATGCGCCTCGTCGATCACAATGATTTTCGATACAAAATCGCCCTCTTCGTTGTTGAGATTGAGATTGAGATTGAAAGTAATTCGCTCACGACTGACGGTCAGCACTGTTTGCACTTTCTACGGGAACATGTGTAATGCTGGGTTTCCACTTGTCGATTTGAAATTGACAACTGACTTTTTTTTATGCCAATTAAAAAATTGGCAAGTGGAAATAGCAAAAAATTGCTTGTCAATGAATTGACTAGCAGCGTTTGTCAATAACTGACAAAGAAACCACTGGACAAGTGGAAATAGCTGAATTGGCAAACAAAATGTCACTTTTGTCTATAATAGACAGTGAACATTAATTGTCATCGAGTTCATAAGTTGGTCAATCAACTGGCAAACGATTTTTTGCCAATAATTGGCATAAATGGAAATAAACTGACGTTGGTGTCGTTCAATGACATAAACGCGAGGGCTGTCAAACTTTGTCAATCAACCGACATGTGGAAACCCACCTTAAGTTTTTCACTAAAATTTGCTGTATGGTCCGTCTGGTGGTGCCCAATTGCGTGGCCCGTCGTCTGGTTGATGTTTCTTCGTTCTCAGCGACATCGGAAGCAACAGCCGCGATATTCTCAGCCGAAGGTGAGAATATCGCGGTGGCATTCGGTATTCGATTTCGATGGCAGCCACGCCTGGCATGGTCTGCTGATGATTCCAGTCTGTTCGAGTCGAGAAGCTAACCGCCAGAATATTTGCCCAGTTGACGCGAAACGATAAGGAAATCGTCGAAATTCAAGCTACGCTAACACCACCGACCGATTTTATTATTATTGGTTAAACAAATCAACACAATTGTTCCATACGCTTTTGCGGAGTATAGCGCTCGATTGCTTGTCTGTTTGTATACTACAACTGTCTAGTTCCCAAATGTCAAATATAATTGACGTAAGACGCAACAACGGTCCTTCTGGCATACGAAACTAAGAATCAGTCGCGAAGAACTTTTTCATAAAATGAGCCCAGTATTAGGTCACGCTAACTGAATCTCGCCCAGCGCACTTGGCGTCATAAAGCAGAACTGGCGGTTTAGGCGTTCTAAATCATACATTTCTTCCTTCAAGTCGTGAACCCATTTGTTTTGCCGAAATAGCGTCGTTATTCTAGGGTTATTCTTGGCTGGAATTGTAGTAAACAGGTAGAAGAACTCACTATATAAAACTATTTTGAAGTTGCTGCTATCAAAAGTGACGTTTCGTTCTAATTATATGGTTACCTGCTTGCTGATGACATGTATGTATTTGGTTATGATTTCGCTTGTTCTTCGCTTGTATTATTTGGAGTGGCCGACGGTTTTATAACGCATTCCGTATTGACACCTACCCTGCCTACTCCAAAAGAAGGTCACAATGATGAAGTCGCATGATGAAGTCCATTTCACGTTTGAAATAGTTAGGAAGTGAAAATTCCATAATACGTCAAAGTGTTTTCTAGCTAAAAGCTAAATTTGGATTAGCTTTGATGGCATCCCAAATTTGGCCGTCACCATAGAGAACTTGCAGCGATGAGTGCTATCATGTGGTAGGTCTCGAAATTCGTTCTGTCTTTTCCAGATTTCGCCTGAGTATGAACATTTTGGTTTAGTGAGTTGCAAAACAGTTTAATACTGTACATTGGATATGTTCTTACGAAGTGCCTATTCGCACGTTCATTTTGACAGATTTTGTACTGAACTGACGTTTACCGATTTTCGGGACACGACTACGTAATCAACGTAATGTAATCTTATTTTCATTAAAAACTCTTTATAAATAGAAAAGTTGGATCCAAAACTTACGGCATAATGTCCGAAAATGATAATACTGGAGTTTAGAATCCTTGCCGCGAGCGTAGCGAGCCACATACCCCAACTTGACGCAATATAAACTTTGACATTTCGTTACGTAGTCGTGTCCCGAACAACGTGCGAATAGCAACAGTGTGCCTTCCACTCAAATTAGGTTTATGATCGTAGCCCTACTAAAACATCACCTCTTGTCTTGTTGTTCTCAAGCTTTCATTGAATGGACGTGGCACGTGGGTTTTCTTATTGCCCTCTTAATCTCTCTACAATATGTCCATTTAGCAGCTCCTGGAAATGCTGCACAAACACGTCGATAGTTCTCTGTGCTCAAGTGTTCCTTTGCTATTTAAAAGATCCTGCATTGCGGTCTTAAACCTAGCAGCTATGTAGTTGCTTGGTCTTCTTATAAAATGTTGGTCCGATCGGAGGGGTCTTTGATCAGGTTGCGCTGCAAGACTACGTTATATTTTGTGTGATGAATTGACCGTGTGTTGAAAGGCAGGTTGCTGAGCTGAAAAATCGTTTAGTCTTTAGCCTTGATCTGTTATCGTTTCGTGGTGTCATTTGCATTTAATGTATTCTATACAAAGAACTCTTTTGGGAACCGAAATTTATCTCACTCCGCAATGTATCTTCTACACACTTAAAGATGCATACACTTAGATACTTCTCTTGCATCCATTATAATCTAATTTAAATCATAAAATGACTGAATGACATTTTTTACTTTTGCAGAAGTTATACACGATATTGTTACTCTGCGGGACCAAGGCATCTTAAGCTCATTCATACAAATATACAACATGGGAATTATGATCACCAACAGCACTCTGCATGAACCGTCAGTACAAAAACTAATGAAATCAGGAGAAAAGTTCGATGTTGTCATTTGTGAGGTATTCGTTACTGAAGCCCTGTTTGGACTGGCTGAATATTTTAACGCACCTCTAATTACATTAAGCGCATTCGGAGCAACACAATGGAATACAGACTTAGTGGGCACACCCTCGCCGCCATCGTATGTGCCGAGCCCATTCCTGCCATTAACCGATCGCATGAGTCTCTCTGAACGGATTTTGAATTTAGCAGTTGCAACTTTTGAGCAAACATACTTCAATCATATTTACCTCCCCAAACAGCATGAACTGTTTAACAAGTTTTTCCCAAATTCAAAACTCGGCTTGGAGAACATTCGCAAGAACACCTCACTGGTGTTGCTGAACTCTCATGTATCATTGGGCTTTCCCCGACCTTACATGCCAAATATGATCGAAGTCGGAGGAATGCATATCAATCGTAAACGAAAGCCACTGCCTGCCGATATGCAAAAGTTCTTGGATGAAGCAAAGGATGGCGCGTTGTACTTCTCAATGGGTTCGAATCTAAATAGCAGCGTACTTCCACTAGAAACACGAAATGCCATCGTACAAACGTTTAAAGGACTAAAACAACGAGTCTTGTGGAAGTTTGAAGAAAGTGACTTGCCTGGTAAGAGCGACAATGTTTACATCAATGACTGGTTTCCGCAAGACGATATCTTAGCGCATCCAAATGTGAAGCTTTTCATTACCCACGGAGGGCTGTTAAGCACCACGGAATCGATCTACCACGGGAAACCGATAGTTGGTATTCCAATGTTTGCAGATCAGTTCTTGAATATGGGGCGTGCGGAAGCCCTCAATCACGGCATCATAGTCGACTATAATACGCTAAGTAAGGACACCCTTTTGGCCGCAATCAATAGGATACGGAAGGAGCCTAAGTTTACAAAAGCCGCTAAAATGATGTCAGAAAGGTATCGTGATCAACTAGTACCGCCATTGGAATTGGCAACTTATTGGGTGGAATACATTGTCAGGCATAAGGGGGCACCGCACTTGCATTCTGCCGGTCAGGAGCTCAGTTTTATTCAGTATCATAATCTTGACGCCATTGCCATTTTATATGGTGGGACAATATTAGTCCTGCTAATTGTCTTGAAATTAGTCTTTTATCTAGTTTTACGTTTCTTAGGACTGCCTAAGAAATCAAAGAAGACGAAGACGAATTAAAAGTAGACATGATTAGATACCAGATTTTAAATTTGCCAATCGAATTGATTAAACAAATTAAAACGATATACAAATCTGAGCGAACATTTCCTTTACAGATTTGAAAGTTTTTTTTTTGTTTAAATATTCACATAATGGAATGTAAGGAAAATCCAAAGCTTTAAGTAAGTACACACTACCAACACAATAAAAAAAGATTTTTGACTTTTGTAACGAGTAATTTTGTTAATTTATTCTTTTACTTCAACTAACAAAACCATGCAAGTTGTATAATTTTGCATTAGAAAAAAAGAAGGAATCGAAATTTAACAGCTCCTTTTGTGGGCTTTCTACATTTTGTTGCTAATCGTCGATAGCGTCCAAACGAATCGACCTAGGCGAATGAAATTTTGTGTGGCCAATTCTTTTTACCGTCGACAGGATGGTATTTAAAATGGGCTATGTCGGTTAAGTAGGTCTGGTACCTCCCATACAAAACCATAAATACTTACTAACTCACACGGCAAACATTTTGCACGCTTCTTAAGCAGTGGAGGGTATTAAAGATGAAAACACCTTTACTTGCTTATATCTAACCAGCTTTTGCCCGCGTATGACCCCATTCTTACAGAATGAAGCGATAAGCATATTCACCGGAGACAAAAGTTTGGACGCATTACAAAATTTAAAAATGATATGAAGAACGGTTCGTGAGTTAAAAAAAGGGCCCCCTTAAAAGGGATCATCGCCAATAACTCTGGACTCTGGCAAAACTTCTAAAATTGGAAAAATTAATTATCTTTACTTCTTATAATACAGTACATAAAACGAATTTGAAATCGATCGGATACAAAATACAAATTTCCCCATTTAAACTTTGGGTCCCCTTTTACCCCTTTAAGGGTTTATTTCGAAATCCTTCCTTATTCCTTGTATACATCATAAAGTGAATCTTTGTGCACTTTAGGTGGTACGAAGTTTACCGGGTTACCTAGTTTATTATCTATATATATATAAAAATTAGTTTAAAATATGTTTGTCAGCTTATACCTCGAGTTTGGCTGCACCGAATTTGATTATTCTTTCTTTTTCTGGAAAGGTATTCTTTTGTAGCAGATTTGTATTTAAAAAAAATGGGCAAAGGGTCGTGATACCTCCCATACAAAACACATGGTATATCTTGAAAACCAAAAAACCGATTGAGGTAAAATTTTGAGAAATTCAAAATCGTATATGTATATATCTCACTAAATCCATTTTTTGATGAACTTGTGCGAGAATTATCCTTTGACCCCTGTCTTATGGATATGCCGTCTGACGCAATGACACCAGAAATCCTACTGCGACAAAACTACCATGTCAACTTTCCTCAGGCAACTGAATGGCTTTTGCCAGACTCAGAGCCAGGGAAGGAATGCCATCGTGTTTTCACGGATGGGTCAAAAACCGGACAGGTGTCTGGTTCTGGAGTCTTCGTGGAAAGCGAGAACATTAGACTACACTACCCCTTGGGTAACCATGCGACTGTCTTCCAGGCGGAGATTTTCGCTATCCTTATGGCTATGCGCTATATTGTGACAAACAGGTGGAGGGCTAGAAGCATATGCGTTTGCAGTGATAGCCAAGCTGCTTTAAAAGCGCTGCTCAACCCTCTTACCTCGTCCAAGTTAGTGCTCGAACTCAAGCTTTCTCTGAACTTGGTCGGTAGGCTAAACACGGTCAAACTTGTTTGGGTCCCAGGTCACACTGGTATCCAGGGAAACGAGATCGCTGATGAGCTGGCCAGGTTGGGTTCAGAAGAAGATTTCTTAGGACCTGAACCTGCGTTGGGTTTGCCTGCATCTGTGGTTTGGTCATCCATTGATACTTGGGTTTCTCGTGAACATGAGTGTCGTTGGCGTGACTGTGCTGGGTGTAGACAGACCAAACGACTGCGGCCTGACATCTGCAGGGGGTCGGCGTCTTTCCTTCTGTCTCTCAGGAGAATCGACTGCAGACTTCTTGTGGGCGTCCTTTCGGGCCACCAAGCTTTTGCCAAACACTTAAATGTGTTGGGCTTAAGCAACACCACCATCTGTCCTGCTTGTGGAGAGGATGACGATACAGCGGAGCACATCCTCTGTAGTTGTCCTGCCTTTGCTCGCATCAGGTGGCGGATCTTTGGGGCTGACGTGGTGAGTGCCGAACATCTAAGCTCTTCATCACTAAAGCTCCTTCTCATCTTTCTTCGCAAGACGGGAAAACTATGTACAGCAATGTAAGGTGTCTGTTTGGCAGAACAATGGACCAGTAGTTGTGTCTGAGTGCTCCTTCAGATAGTAACAACCTCCGACAAAAAAAAAAAAAAAAAAAATCCATTGAGCTCAGACTTACAGATAATCTTAGGTATTTGCCGTGTAGTGTTCCTGTGAATCTTGGTCAAAAATGAGACAAAGGGGCGTGGCACTGCCCATACAAAAAAAAATTTCAAACGCTATTCTTCGATAGTCTTGGAATTGGAAGCCAACGTTATTAAAAATTGTAACATTAATGTAAATAATGCATTGTACTGAAAGACAAGAATATTTTGGGTGATCACAGAATCCGTCGTATTCGGAATTTTGCTACGAGCCCCTAAAGAGCTATCACAGAATCCGTAATAGTGGACATTTTTGCTACGAATTAAATTCATAGCAAACATTTCCACTACGAGGGATTAAATGCATAGCAAAAATGTCCACTACGACGGATTCTGTGATCACCCAGATTATCTAGGTCTAGGCTATACGATTTCTGGAAAAACAAAAAAAATTTTGTGTACTACAGACACAGAGCATTACAATAAAAACTGTTTTTCTATTTAACTATTTGGCACTACGAAGTGTGCACGGACTACGCTAGTAATATATAAGAATTTTTAAACTTGACAATGGCGTGTAAAGTATAAAGACTATAGAAATAAATTTTAAAATTAATTTAACTCTACAATTATACCCGCAAAAAGGTCAATATAATAATTTTTTTTTTCATAAATAATTATTATGTAATTAAATTTGTTGTATAAGGATTTGACTTCTTGAAGCAGACTTGTTCTTTTTTGCACTTGCCATCCAAAACTTTAGCGTCTTTCAAAATTATAAAAAGGCCCTGGTAAGGTCTATCTTGAAACCTCTTTGACCTTGAATTTAGGCATATTCTAAAATATGTATTTCATCATGTTCCAGTTTCAAGTACAAGTCCGGCTAAAAAGAAATATTTTTCTCCATAATACTCTCAAAAGTAATGGAAAAGCCAAAAAATGTCGAAATAATCAAATATCTAGAAGGCCACTTATTAATAAGCGCTAGGCAATACGGATTTGGGAGCCGTCGTTCCACTGGAGACTTGTTAAGCTATGTAACACACTTATGGACGCAAGCAATTGAACAACACGGCAAATCCAGAGCCGTAGCCTTGGACATATCAAAGGCATTTGACCGAGTCTGGCATAGAGCCCTATTAGGCAAGTTGGCGTCTTATGGATTACCACAACAACTCTGCGGATGGATGCAAAATTTTCTTCTGGGAAGATCGATCCAAGTTGTGGTAGATGGTGTATCATCTAATTCGTTTGCTATAAATGCAGGAGTGCCCCAAGGATATATTCTTTCCCCAACTCTATTTCCTCTCCCCATCAACGATTTGCTTAGATCGACAAAAAATAATATCTACAGCTTTGCTGATGACAGGGCTCTAATATCCTCCATCTCGAACAGTGGGTCTGTGAATGCGGCTACATCACACAGTCAGAGGTGTGAATAAATTAGTTTTCTTAATGATGATCTGGACAAAATCTTGAAGTGGGGAAGACACAACTTGGTTGTATTTAATGCAAACAAGACACGGTTCACAACATTTTTGGGGGAAAATGCGTCAACAGTTCCTCCGATCCAAATGGATGACCATCCAATCCATCCCAAGGGCTCAATGCACCTTCTAGGGGTCACAGTCAATTCAGGAATCAAATGGCAGGCCCACATAGCCTTTATCGCAAGATCGGCGTCCTCTAAGTTGAGCTACATATTTAGAGCAAAGAGGTACTTTAGCCCCAAGCAAGTTCTCCTTCTCTACAAAGCACAGGTTAGACCAAGCTTGGAATATTGTTCCCATATATGGAGCTCGGCCCCAAAACATTCACTCAACCTACTTGACAGCATACAGCAGACGAGCAGTTCGACTTATTGGAGACCCTACACTCACATCGAATCTATAACCGTTACGTTGGTGCACAGTGCACTTCTAAAGGTACTTCCTTCCATGGTAGATGTTCCAAGGAACTCAAAGACATTATCCCTATACAACTTTTGGACAGGCTGCTACTAATGCTCATGACCATACAGTGCACTTGACAACCGCGAGAACATCAATTTTTCAAAACTCCTTCTAACAGGACAAGCAAACTTTGGAACTCGATTTCTAGGGATGAACATTAAAAGTGAGTAAACACTAATGCTCTTTAAAGCTTTCTTTATGGTCTTGAAAAAGTTACTAAAAACCAGAAATCTGCAAAAATGTTGATAACGAAATAACTATAACAAAACGTATTTCACTTCGACAAGATAAAATACTTTTTAGATATTTGACAAAACAAAAAAATAGTTTTCAAGCTCCAAAGAGAAGTCAAAGCCAGTGTTGCCACTAAAAAAAATTGAATCCGGTCAAATCTGACCGTATGACCGGATTTGTATTTTCTAAATCCGGTTAAAAAATCCGGTCAAAAGTCAAAATCAGAGTTTTTGACCTGAAACCCGGTCAAAAATAGATTATGGTAATATAATATGTATTACTAAAAATATAAAACAAAAGTTAACTATCATTAGCCATTTTTTTACATTATAAACATTATCCATGTTGAGAAAACGTTTTTATAATATGCGAATTTTTAGTTTGTAAACTTGTTTTTTATTAACGAAACTAATTTTTCATTTAATATGACGTGTTTTAAGTCCTGAAATACACTTTTAGTGCATGAGCATACAACGTCTTCCAATGTCCAGCGAGGCAGATTTTGCGTGAGTAGAAAGGAGAAAAATAGATAGCATAGAAAATGCGCAGAAAATCCTTTTTCAGAAATAATTCTGGCATGGCCTGGGCAGGGCATAAAGGTTCTTTTTCGTAGATACCATTGTGCTTTCGATATAAATCTGCATTTGATATTTGCATTCATAGAGCGAGGGCGTCAAAAACGAGCGTCGGCCTCGGTTTTACTATAAAATTTGTTTGTGTTTCCGATTTCAATATTCTTTTACCTGTCAAATTTTATTTCATTGCAATGACGCCTCGTTTTTGTTTGTAGCCAAGTCATCAATGGAAACGAAAGTCATTGACACACGGCTTAGTGTATGCATATGGCCATACACTGCCCTGCCTTAGTGTGTTTTTTAGTAAAAATAAAATTAGGCAGTGTGTCAATTGGGCTAAATAAGTACTCTGGGATAATTTTCTGACAATTGAAAAGAGTAGTTCACCAAACTCCAATCTAAGATTTATCGAATTTCACACTTTAATTAATTAAAATTTATTGTTTAGTTTGAACATTCTAGCAAAAGAAAACGTCCAAAAATTAGCCTATAAGATAATGCTACCGGAGCAGAATTCCATGCCTCATGTTGTAAATATCCCATTATTCCCAGTAAATTGGTTTCTGTTTAAACATGAGAGTGTGTTCGTAATGTAAGGCTAAGTTTTATTCAAATTATATAAATATATCTTTATTTATAGTTAATAGAGCAATTTTATTTTTCCAGTCAAAAAAGCATTTTCCGGTTAAAAACATGTTTCGTTCCGGTCAAAAAACGGTTAGAGCGGATTTCAAAATTTTCTCCGGTCAAAGTAAATTGATTTCGGTCAGATATGACCGGAATCCGGTCAGAATGGCATCACTGGTTATAGCATAGGTTCGCCTTTCCCGGGAGAAGTATTTAAAAAAAAATAACCCCTTTAGTCTCGTTGCCCCTTAAAAAGGGCAATGGAACACAAATTGTAATCTCCTGAAATACGTGTCTAGTTGGTTTATATTCTCTAGAAAAATTGCACATCATTGTGAAAAGCCTTTAGAAAGTTATATAGACATTAAAATTCTACCTTTCAGATGAAACGAAAATGTCTTTCGGTCTTTTGGGCGCTTGAATTTCAATATCCTGCCAAGCACCTATGTACATACAAAAATTAGATTTCATTCCTTAAATATGAGAATGATGATTCCGGTAATGAGTCTACGAAGTTGTGGCTGATTTGAATCCTCGGGATTGTTTCTTTATCTTTATATTGAAGCATAATTATTATATTCTTGAGAATCTTATCATAATCTATTTAGCGTGCAACGCAACCACCCTACCTATCAGTCGAATGCAATTCAGACATGACAAGCACTTTTAGGTTGCAGAGCTTAGATAAATAAACAAACAAATCTATCTACTAAAAGTTTATAGCCTACATTGTTGAGCGAAATGTAATACATATGAAAATTAAACAAAGTACATAGATAGTAGATACTTTAAAACTACAATCTAACATTTATTAATATTATCCATCATAAACTGTGTGTGTAGTTGCGTCAAAATTGTCCATTTGGCATTTTAGCCAAGCTCATTGAATTGATTTCCTTGCAGTTGCAATTTTAAATTGCTACCAACTAGAAGTAGTTAATTTGTCGTATTCGAGTGCAACCAACTATACAGTCACGATATGGCTATTAAGACATTACTCTACACATTTTTTGTATTGACTTTCACCGCCACCGCAGTAATTAATTGTACAAATGCTTACAAAATTCTGGGAGTGCTTCCAACATCCGCAAAATCGCATTTTTTCGTTGGTAACGCATTGATGAAAGGATTGGCAGATAAGGGACACAATGTGACAGTGATTTCACCATTTCCGATGAGAAATACCATCAAAAACTATCGAGATGTGGAGACACCAAGTGTTGTGGCCAAAATGAATGGTAAGTTAAATGTACAGTACTCAAAGAGATATTTTCATAAATCATAATCAACTATACCATAAAAATATGAAAATTATGAATATTTTCTTTCAAGAACTCATTTTTTGATGTTTGTTCAAATCTGTTTGTGTATCTGCGAATAATTATCTATTATCTATGTTGTTAATAACTACTTATAGATTATGTACTTTTAGAAACCGTGCTATTTTTGAGTGTTGAAACATTTATTTGGAGTTATCTGTACAACTGGAATAGTGGGCTCATTTGTTAGTATCTAACATGCAGCAATAAATAAAATTGCTACAATCCACATCCACATGGCATGCGTCTGATACCTTTATTTGTATACATTTCAATCTAATTGTGAGCTATTATTTGTGTGGAACATGTATTTAGTCCATCGATTCGATAGTATAATTAGAGACTTATTAATGTCTACTCTGAATTTAATTTGATCCACTGTGGTAGGTATTACTGTCAGTACTAATTAATTCCTTAATTTTCTACCTACCTCCACCTACAATCCAAACACCTACCAATAAAACAAATTATAACTCTGCACAGACAGTGAGTGGGTTAATAAATAAAGTACATAATAATGTATCTATAGATATGGTAGAATAATTTGACAGCTATCGCATCGAAATCAATATTATTTGTTTTTGTAATTCTGTATTATGTACTTTTGTGTAGATTTGAGAATGTATTCCAAGAGGAAGAATTGTCGCACAAGGACTACCTCGTCTATAGTATATTCTTCTCACTACGTTTATGTTGAGAAAGAGGATGTTAAATAAACTTGTATAAATCAATCTATGTGGTCAAAATATTGATGACAAGAAAGAAAATTGATTTAATTCCAATTGATAAACCTAATATTCAGTTTTGATGGTTCGAAACAGGGGTGAATATTTTTAACTCAGCGAAGAAGCGGGAATTCCTCTTACACTACATGCGGGAGCTGCTGTTTTTTGTGGAGTTATTGGAAATGTGAATTCTCCAGCTCTTAGTCATTCAGCTGGATGGCGATTCTCGTACAGTGAATCAACAATGTTCGCATGTGGCTCACGTTTATTTTGTTTGTGGTAGACGTTGTTTGGATGAATTATCAGTTCGATAATTCAGATACTCTCCACGTGACCCAGACATCTCGGTTGGTGCATTCTGAGTAGCCAGCCAGATACATCTTTTCCACCTCCATTTCAGTGCTTGCGAACACACCACTGAGTTCTCCCCCCGATAATGTCAATGTTATCTGCACATGCAAGTAGTTGAACGAACCTCGAAATTGTACCTCTGATGTTGGTTTGCGAGTTCTTACACAGATGACTTTGGCCGAAATTTGACATGGCTTTGTATAAATCGTCCCTACATACGTTATCATAGGCGACCTTGAATCCGATAAAGAGATGGTGTGTATCGACTTGAAAAATTCTAAGTTTGAACATTGATTTGGTTGACTTTCCTGGTCTAAGATCGCAATGATATGGGCCGATTCGGATATTAGCGAAAGGTTTTAGGTCCCTACGTCGATGAATTCGAAAAAATTGGTACTCCCAGTTGGGCCTGATCGACATCTTAAAGCTCAAAGAAGAGGTTAAACGACTAGCAGCATCGATATTTCCGGAGCCATGCAAACCTGGCCTTCAGCTGATACATAAGCCATAACATAACCCAAACATACTTTCCAAATATACATAACATATTATGTATATTTGGAAAGTAGCAATACCTAGCTCAACAAGTTTGGCACAAACTAAATAGGTGATTATAAGCAGCCATCGAAATGTAATGACTTGCTTCTCTGAACTTCTGGAACTCGGTATTATCTACTCGGTTACAGACCGCTTTTTTGTATAAAAGACACAATCTAAAGAGATTTTCTTATAAAAGACTAGCTAGACACCCATGCTCGCCTTGCCCGCTCGCACAAAATTATAAATGGTTCATTTAAAATTACACTTTGAGTGTTTTGTTGATATCTGTCTAGTAGTTTTCGCGCTTTTAGGAGAAAAAGAAAATGCCTCCCTCTCCTAGATCTTGCTACTTATTTGTAATACTGCTTTTCGTTTCCTTTGTTCTCCTCTTCCTATGGAATACCCCCAACCCTACACTGTTACCATACCACATATCGAATGAAATTCTGAAATGAAATGTATTATCTCTTCTCTTATGAAGATTATTAATATACCGATATTATGTATTTTCACTTCAAAAAATGCATTTTGGCTAGAAACTGTTCCTAAGGACGTGGCTATAAACGACATAGCCTATAGCAGTCTCACAGTCCTAAGGAACATTTTAAAAAAAGTTTCATCGAAATCTGTTCAGTAGTTTTCGAGTTTTTAGCTGACAACGAAAATTGCTACAGTTTTATTATATGCATAGATATTCACAGTCAACCAGCCATAAATAAACAGAAAGTATGCATCTCAAATTCAAATCAAATACAGAAACCCCAGAACGACTAACTGGGATACATTCCTAACAGAAGTAGCGAAGAGTAGTAGGAAATTAAATTTACAAAGAATAGGGACACCAGCTGAAATCGATGCTACAACAGAAATGCTAAACACGGTTCTAAGTAAAGCATATGATAAGGCCTGTCCTTTACGGACAGTAAAGAATAGGAAATCTGCACCATGGTGGACAAAAGATCTACTCAAAGTCAGAAGGAGAACCAGAGCCCTTTTCAATTTGGCTAAAGCCACGAACTCACAGGCAGACTGGGACTTATACAAAGACGGCCAGAGAAAATTCAAAAAGGCGATAAATAATGCTAAACGCATAGCCTGGCATACGTTCTGCAGTGACATCGAATGCACCTCGGAATCAGCTAGGCTTCGAAAAATCTTGTGCAAAGAGTCCGCAGTTCCCGGATACCTTAAAGACAATAATGGAACTTGGACACAATCCTGCGAGGAGACTCTTAGTCTACTACTACAGACTCACTTTCCAGGTTGTACCACGAATCGGACAAACCAGTCTACATTCGATAACACAATCTCGACAGTTCCAGAAGAACTAATAACCGAAGAAAAACTAAACTGGGCAATTGATACGTTCTCCCCGTTCAAATCCCCTGGAGATGACGGGATCTTTCCAATCATGCTCCAGAAAGCTAAGACAATCATTACGCCGGTCCTAAAAAGACTTTTCATTCGCAGTCTGGAATGCGGCTACATTCCTAAAGCATGGCGAGACGTCAAAGTCGTCTTCATCCCGAAGGCGGGGAAAGCCAGCCACTCCACTGCCAAAGATTTTAGGCCAATAAGCCTGACATCATTCGTCTTAAAAACCTTTGAAAAACTAATGAACGTCTTTATACGCAGTCAACTAGATGATAATGCGATCTCCTCCGCTCAACATGCCTATATCAAAGGCAAAGGGGTGGAAACCGCATTGCATGAGGTCGTTAGCACTATAGAGAAGTCATTAAAAGACAAAGAATATACACTAGCTGCGTTCCTAGACATCGAAGGCGCCTTCAATAATGTTAAAACGTGTGCAGTGAAGAGAGCACTACAGAATTCAAATGTTGATCAATCCCTCACTAACGTGATTGTAAATTTACTTAGCGAAAGGAACATCAATGCGAAACTAGGTGACACTAACCTTAGAGTAACTGCCTCGAGAGGCACCCCACAAGGAGGGGTCATCTCCCCCTTACTCTGGGTTCTTGTCATTAATGAGACACTAGTGAAATTTAGCAATATGGGGGTCAAGGTAACTGCATATGCAGACGATGTTGTCTTGCTTGCAAAAGGAAAATTTCTACCGACCATAAGCGACTTGCTAGGAAGCTCGCTAAGAACACTCAGTACGTGGACAAAAGAATGTGGCCTTGGGGTTAATCCCCAGAAAACCGAGCTTGTTTTGTTCACAAACAAAAGAATTATACCACAATTCGAGCCACCAACTCTTAAGGGAATACCTCTAAAGGTGACAGATAGGGCGAAATATCTAGGAATTATCCTCGACAGGAAACTTAATTGGAAACTGAATGTCAATGAAAGAGTGAAGAAAGCAGCCAACGCTTTCTACGCATGCAGCCGCATCTTTGGCAGGAGATGGGGACCAAACCCCAAAATAATCCTGTGGATGTACACGGCAATCGTGCGGCCCATACTTACATATGGCAGTGTGGTCTGGTGGCAAGCCGCAGGCAAGGCGACCAATCTCAGATCAATGACAAAAATACAAAGACTAGCATGTATAGGGACAACCAGTGCGATAAGAACCACACCTACAGCTGGACTGGAGGCAATTCTTAATCTAACTCCTCTAGACCTATACATGGAGGAATGTGCTACCAAAAGTGCCTTAAGGATTAGCCAAACTAAAACTTGGAACCCAGGTAATTTTGGCCACGCGCAAATCCTAGGAAAATATGTTGGGAATGCTGTCACTTCAGACTACATGTCCCCCCTTTTAAACTTCGATAGACCATTCTCTTGCTCGTTTCCGAGTAGGGATGAATGGACCATAAATGAACCCACAAAGAGGAAATCGATATCCATCTACACGGATGGGTCAAAGATGGACTGTGGAACCGGTGCCGGTATATTCTCAGAGGAACTAAATATACAATGCTCAATCAGGCTTCCTGATAGCAGCAGTGTCTTCCAAGCGGAAGTTCTGGCAATCGCGGAAGCGGCCCGACAGGTGTCATTGTTGGCAATACCGCGCAACGATATTACCATTTTCATTGACAGCCAGGCGGCTATAAAAGCAGTCTCTGCTATTGAAATAAAATCTAAGCTAGTTCACCGCTGCCGCGAAGAGCTCAAGGTTCTCTGCTCGCAGCACACCACGAATCTCTGCTGGGTCCCTGGACACAGTGACAAAGCCGGCAACGAGAAGGCTGACGAACTAGCTAGAGAGGGATCTACAATGGACAATGATAGAGCACTACAGTCCATCAAGCCCCCACTCTGCTACCTAAGAGAGCGAGTCGAGAACAAGATTCGTATGAAAACCAACAAAAGGTGTAAAGAACTAACGACCTGTGAAGTATCACGGAAGCTTTGGCCAGAGTATGACAGTGGCCGAACCATCAAACTTATACAGTTTGACAGGTCATCACTGTCTAAACTGGTAGGGGCTCTAACGGGACATAACTTCCTAAGAAATCACGCAATGAAACTAAATCTCAAAGATGACGATATATGTAGAGGCTGCGGAGACGAAGAGGTTCATGAGGACACACCTCACTTCCTCTGCCACTGCCCGAGTCTCTGTCACTTGAGGAACAGAACACTTGGAAGTCACTACTTCCATGACTTACAAGAACTTTCTGATATCTCACTTTCTAATCTTTACAGGTTCTTGAGGACATCAGGATGGCTGGATGGCGTCGGGTAAATACAAGGAGAAGGGACACGAAGATAACCGACCTAACACCAATGGTTAACCCCCAATGAAAGGGCATCACAATGGGTCCATGAGGACCTAAGTGTGGTACAGTAGGGTTCACCCACTCTACCAACCCATCAACCTAACCTAACCTATGCATCTCAAATTGGTACGACATCTCAAGTCTACTCCTTACTTATCGGGCTCCCGACCCGTGAAGAGTCTCTGCCTGAGACACTGCAGCCTTCCATCCTCTACGATCCCGGGCACGCTGCTTTCAATTGTCCAGCCAAGTATCAGCTCTCCCTTCTTGCTTATCGTCCAGTACTCGGCGGGTTTTGTAGAGCACACATTTCGTCCTTCGAGTTAGGAGTTTTGAACCCAATTGTTTTGCCAAACCGAAGTAGCAACGGTTCCCTAGGGTAGTTCTTCGCCGGATCACCACTAAAGTGTCATTCGTGGAGTTTACGTTTACTCCGAGGTAGGTGCACTCCTTAACTACCTCGAAATTGTTGCTATCAATAGTGACGTTTTGTCCTAGGCGGTGGACAGATGCTTGTTTGTTTGTTGATAGCATGTACTTAGTCTTGTCCTCATTTACTTCTCAAGTCTAAGACAGGCCAAATGATCCTTTCAGCACTTCAACACTTCAGCCCATTTATGGCTATCCCACAAGTAGCCATAGTTTGCGGTATCACCTTAATAAAATGTTGCTAGTCGACCCGCATTTGCAGTTCAATTTGACACATACAATCATAATAAACAAATTCATTGGTCTGTTGTCATATATATGACATTTTTTAATTATTGATAAATCGTTTTCTTAATTTTTACAGAAATTATAAAAAATATCCTGGTTCAACGAGACCAACACGTATTTAACGTTTTCATAAATCTGTATGGGATAGGAATAACAGTAACCAACAGCACTCTGCATGAGCCGTCAGTGCAAAAACTAATGTCATCGGGAGAAAAATTTGATGTTGTTATTTGCGAAGCATTTGCCACCGATGCCTTGTTCGGCCTAGCTGAACATTTCAGTGCACCACTAATTGTATACAGTACATCCGGAGCAGCACTATTTAACACAGACCTAGTGGGATCACCATCACCGCCATCTTACGTGCCGAACACATTTCTCCCTTTAACCGATCGCATGAGTCTCTCTCAGAGAATTTTTAATTTAGCCGTTACAACTTTCGAACAATTTTACTTCACTAATTTTTATCTACCCAAGCAAAATGAATTATTTAAAAAAATTTTTCCAAATTCAAAACTCGGCTTGGAGAACATTCGCAAGAACACCTCACTGGTGCTGTTGAACACTCATGTGTCATTGGCCTTTTCCCGACCTTACATGCCAAATATGATCGAAGTCGGAGGAATGCATATCAATCGTAAACGGAAGGCACTGCCTGCCGACATGCAAAAGTTCTTAGATGAAGCAAAAGATGGCGCAGTTTACTTTTCAATGGGATCGAATCTTAAGAGTAGTATGCTGCCACTTGAAAAACGAAATGCCATCCTACAAACGTTTAAGGCATTAAAACAGCGAGTCTTGTGGAAGTTTGAAGAAACCAATCTGTCTGGTAAGAGTGACAATGTCTACATCAGAGACTGGTTCCCGCAGGACGATATCCTAGCGCATCCAAATGTCAAGCTCTTCGTTACTCACGGAGGACTGCTCAGCACAATGGAATCAATTTACCATGGGAAGCCGATAGTTGGAATTCCAATGTTTGGAGATCAGTTCTTGAATATGGCACGTGTTGAATCTGGAGGCTACGGCATTATAGTCGACTATAATAAATTAACTAAGGACACATTCTTGTCTGCCATTAACGAAATACTGAATGATCCTAAGTACACGAAAATGGTTAAATTAATGTCAGAAAGGTATCGTGATCAACCACTTCCGCCACTGGACTTGGCTACATATTGGGTGGAATATGTTGCCAGGCATAAGGGTGCCCCTCACCTGCATTCTGCTGGTCAGGAACTTAGTTTTATTCAGTACCATAATCTGGATGCGATTCTGATTTTGTATGGTGGGCTTTTATTGGTCTTGATAATTTTGCTGTTATTAGTGGTAAATTTAGTTTTACGTTTCATAGGGAGGACCAAGAAGGTCAAGAAGATCAAAAAGAACTAGATTTGTACGAGATTATTATTATAGCATTGCTGAGATTATTGTTTTAATAAGAATTTTAATAAAATGTTAACAACAATAGTGTGCTTTATTTCTTAGGTCTAATACAGAGTATGAACTTGCTAGGAATTGCTATGTGACAGTTCAAACGAATGGCTCCATTTTGATTTTCAGTTTAGAAGCCTTAAAGCCTCTTATAGATTTAGCTACACAGAAGCAAGATACTTAATTACAATTCGATTCAATTTATTAATATACGCAAAGCCTTTAGATTGAAATCTCTTTAGTGGCTTTAAAAGTTACAATTTATAAAATTTATCGATAATTTTGATAAGGTAGGTATATCTAAATTTCAATTTACAAATTATTTAGTTTTTAGTTAAAGTAAGAATAATATTATGCATTACTTAAAGACTTCATTAGAAACTGAAGTGTTTAATTAATAAAAATATGGTGAAACTGCCTGTCTCCGTCTGGGTTCTCTAAGTGGTCTTTTAAGGAGCGAACAAAGTCATTTAAATTTGAAATAGTTTTAAATTCATTAGGTAAACTGTTCCAAATTCTGGCATCTAAAAAGAAGAAAGACTTGCGTGTCTGCAGAGTTGAATTCCTTTGAGTTGTCATATTGTTCGTGATGAAAAAGATAAATTTAATTTTTTAAATAAATAAAGTGCCTTTTGAAGGCGCACTAATTTAAAAAGATACTTGCAACTTTCTATACAAAAAATGTGACATTAATGGGATACCAAAGATACAATTAGACAGATGTGATACATGGTCGAATCTTTTTAAGCAATGGACAAAACAAGATAAGCTTACAAATCACAACTCTCGACTTCAGCTCACAACGCCCTTGAACTGCTTTATTTCGTCTACTTTTATGTACCTTAGACAAACATTTTTCATAATTCCTGTGTTGCCTTATAAAATGTGTTAAACATGTTCATCAACCTGTAATACGTTTGTAGATAATTTAGCATTGAAGTTAATCACAAAATCGGCTACGTGAATAGATAAGGGTTCCAAAAATATCGAATATTAAGGTCAGTATGTTGTAGCATTGCGGCTTATCACTCAGATGACTCAACTTAATACTTATAGGAGTTTTAATTTTAGATAAAAATTCATTTTTACTCAATCGCAAACGAAACTTTATCTATAATAGGTACAGCGAGTTCCTTTAGAATTTTAGTTCCTAAAGCACTCATTTTAACTTTCTCGTATACGTAGTAAGAGAAATTGTTTTCGTACAAAATTTCGAACTCGAGATTTTGATCAATTCTGATATTACGATGATAGGGGAACTCAAAAAAGTGGGTCTCGCAATTCTGTCCGTCCGTATGTCTGTCTGTCCCACCCCTGGGGAATCTAAGCGCTTGGACGGATTTGCTTCAAACTTCGTATTTAGAGTTTGTGGGCTTCCCGCTCGGGACTTTTTTTTTTTTATGCTAGCCTTAATATTAACGGTACCTCCCATATAAAAATATTACGAAATATGACGAAATATGCCTAAATTTAGATTTTTTTCGAAAACGGCTCCAACGATTTGAACCAAAATTGATAGTTAAGTTAATGTAAGCATGCTTAACCTGACTGCATACCCAGTTTTTCTCTAAAAAGTCCAGCAACAGCAGTTTTGAAAATTGGCTTTTTCTCGAAAACGGTAAAAACGATTTAAAAAAAAAAACTTATTTTTAAGATACTACTATCATTCTTAACTTGATAGCAAACTCAGTTTTTCCCTAAAAAGACTGCGTCCTTTGATATTCACCCAAATCCCTAATAATAGTATTTTAAAAAACTGCTCATATCTCAAAAACGCCATTTTCGATTATGATAAAAATGTTACTTTCAGGTAATGCTTAAATCCATAGTAGTACTATTTGCTCAGTTTTGAGCTAAACAGTTGCAAAACAGTGTTTATAAACGTTTTACGAAATATTAAACAATTAAGATTTTTTCGAAAACGGCTCTAACGATTTGAACCAAAATTGATCGTTGAGTTAATGTAAGCATGCTTAACATGACCGCATACCCAGTTTTTCGCTAAAAAGTCCAGCAACGGCAGTTTTGAAAATTGGCCTTTTCTCGAAAACGGTAAAAAAAAATTAAAAAAAAAAATATTTTTAAGGTACTATTGTCATTCTTAACTTGATAGCAAACTCAGTTTTTCCCTAAAAAGACTGCTTCCTTTGATATTCACCCAAATCCCTAATAATAGTATTTTAAAAAAAACTGCTCATATCTCAAAAACGCCATTTTCGATTAAAATAAAAATGTTACTTTCAGGTAATGCTTAAATCCATAGTACCTAGTACTATTTGCTCAGTTTTGAGCTAAACAGTTGAAAAACAGCGTTTTTTGAACCATGAATGCGTCCTTCCCAATCGCTACAAACGGTACTTTAAAAACTGGATGAAAATATATCTGCTAGGTAATGTTTATATCCTGAAGAATATGTCGTACTCAGTTTTCAGCTAAACAGTTTAATAACAGTGCTTTTCGAATCCAAATTGTAACATTTGTCAGCGTAATTTTACAAAAAACCGCTCTAACGATTTTGATCAAAATACATATTTAAGCCAACATAAGCATTCTTAACATACCCACGTACTTGGTTTTTCTCAGAAAACTCTAATATTGCCGTTTTATGAATATTTCTCAAAAATGACTACCCAAATCCCGATCTGTATTCACACACGGTATATTTTTGTAAAGTCCAAAACTTCAGTACATAGCAATATAATTTGAAATTCATCGCCTACTTTCCTCCTTCAAGTGTCAGTTCGGGGTGAAATTTGAAAGTAATAAAGTGCTCTAGTTTAAACGTAGGCTTATGTTTTAGTATGTATTTACGGTAAATTACACCTTGAGTGGGTATATGATTTTAAACGTAAAATTTGCTGAAATGACTCTGAGATTCTGCGAGATTCGCAATAAACGAGAAAGTTACGTGCGACCCAGTCGTGCACATTTTTTTTTAATTATTCTTACTTCGTAATCAAACTTTTTACAGATTGTTGGTTTTTTAGACCTGTTTCCAGACCCTAAAAAAATCTCAAAAAAGCATCGGTGTTTATTCACTTTTGACGCTCACTGTATATCACGAATGGGCAATTTTCCTCGAAGTGTTGATGTCGAAATGATTTTTTCAATTTTAAATTAAAGCTAATTCCTATCTTAACAAACTACATTTTTACAAATCTTAACAAATGCATTAAAATTGTGAATATCTTTGCATCTGGAAGCCACCATCTTTGAAAATAAGAGATAAATTATAGTAACGCTGATTGGAGCTCACATGCAAAATAGAAAATTTGAAATAAATCCGTCCAATGAATCTTAAATTTTCAAGTTTCCCAATAATCGTAATGCCAGAAGTATGATTAACATCTTGAGTTCCAAAATTTTCACGAAAACAATATCTTTCTCTTACTTTAACTGTCGTTTTTAATTGGGCAAAAAGAAGCGTCCATTGTCCATAAAAAAGCTTCTGAAGCACGAAATATCGTTCCTCCTGATGATTCAGAGAAAACCATTTGACTTCTTCATTTCAACAACTCAGAATCAACTCAAAAAGCACTAACACAAGTTCATGAAGTTCATGGATTAATTATTTTTGACAATTTTCACCAATCTATGAGTGGAGTAGTTTTCTTATAAGAATGAGTGAAATATAGCACCACCCGAACTAGACGCGATGGCCGACGCATTATAAATATTTAAATCTTTCATTTGGATCGCTAGTGAACAGCAGATCGTTTAACCGGTTAGACAGCGACTCTTGTGTATTGTGTATCTAAAGTGCGAAGGCGAACCATATTAGTGTGTAAATTTTGAGTGACAATGGTTGATAAGAAGTTTTATTTGACAAGTGTTGTAGTGTTTGCAACCATAATAAGTGCTGTTCATTCTTATAAAATTCTCGGAGTAATTCCATTTTCAGCAAAATCTCACTTCATTGTTGGCAATGCACTGATGAAGGGTTTAGCTGAGAAGGGTCATGAAGTCACTATGATTTCACCGTTTCCACAA
The DNA here is from genome assembly GCA_949372485.1 of Cheilosia soror. Lineage (NCBI taxonomy): Eukaryota > Metazoa > Arthropoda > Insecta > Diptera > Syrphidae > Cheilosia > Cheilosia soror. Next base: position 21,985,952 of record OX443562.1, on the reverse strand, counting down.
AAAGACCCCATCAAGAACTATCGCGATATAGAATCATCAACTATACTAAAGAAGATGAAAGGTAATATAGTTTAGGTTTTTGTTTTATGTAGGCGTGGCCAGCTCGGTTAATGTTGTATATACATTACATAGATGCTTTTATTTATTGCGTTGGACATCATCAGCGCTGTTTTTTGTGTACTCTACTTTATATCAAGAGGTCAATCGATGTTAAAAAAAATGAAGGAATACCTCGCAACGAAACAAACATTATAATTGCGTTACTTTACATGAGAAAGGGAATAAAAATAACAAATATAGGATGGAACCAACAATTTTGTGCTGTATCGGAGGACTAAGAGGCTAGATTGAGAATCGTTATCAGGGAATTCATATTCTCCCATATGGGGCAGTGAAAAAGTCAACAAATGTCGAAGCAATCAAATAAGAATCATCAAGGTTAACGATTAAAAAAACTACCAGAATGGATTTCGCAGCTGTCGTTCTACTAGATACATACATGAAATCCACTTACCGACTACTCTGGCAGTGGCAATCGATCAGCATGGCGAATGGATAGCTCAAAGGTTTTGTAATTGGTCGGCCATAGAGGCGAATGACTGATAAACGTTTTAAAACGTTTATAAACGTTTATTTGATATTCATAACATATTATGTGTCATGAGTGTTTATATGATACAATAAGACTAGATGAAGTTTTCATTTTCGAATTGTTCTGCGCATCTACTTCAGCATAGCCCGATGAACATTTTGACATTTGGCATTTACGTGTGTTTTTATATGGAACGAGTTGTACTAGCTAAATTTTAAGGAGTTCATGTGGAACCGTTGATAATGCCGACTTGTAGGTATACATTTACAAGTTTAAAACATATACCTAATGAAAATCCAAACGTCGGACCTAATTTCTGAAAATTGCTTGTTGATTTGCCGACTCTTGAACAGCCTAATGAAAATCCAAACTCACTTCTCCTACTTTAACATTTTGTTCAGAACTAATTTTTGAAAATTGCTCGTTGATTTGCCGACTCTTGAAAAGCGTGGGGGTTGCGACATTCGTAGTTTTACGAATGTACTATTATTTTTTTAATGAATAACAATACAAAATCGCAAATTTGTACTTTCGCGCCAATAGTCTTGTTGTATCATGTGCACAACCTACGTCATAATTTGTTGACAGATGAATTACGATGAACGACATACGCAATGCCATCTTGTCTTATTGTATCCATGCGTACCTATGACTTTTCATATTCCTAAGGGTGATGAGTTATTTCAATAAAAGCGTGGAAATCTTGTTCAGCTCTTTAGTTGTAATCTCTAGGCATCGAGCCCTATGTGGACTTGTTGCGCTAAATATTTCCATTTTTAATAACTCATCTAGACCATTAAATAGAGTGACTTATTGAGTGTAAGGGAACATTTCGTTCCATATGACACATGACTTCTCTTCTCTGCACTAAATGAATATTTTTCATCAATTTTTAATTTATTTATTTATCTATTTACTTTCAGAAAAATTAGGAAATGTCCTAAATCTGCGAGACAAAAACATTGTTCAACTATTGCTGAAAATGTACGACATGGGAGTGCTGATATCAAACAGCACATTGGGTGAATCGTCAGTGCAGGAGCTAATGAAATCAGGAGAGAAGTTCGATGTGGTTATTTGCGAAGTATTTCTAACCGAGGCGTTGTACGGTCTAGCTGAACACTTTAATGCATCTCTTATTGGACTGAGCACATTTGGGGCGATCAAATGGAATACGGACTTAGTAGGCTCACCATCACCACCGTCATACGTACCGCATCTTTTCTTGCCATTAACCAATCAAATGAGTTTGTCTGAGCGAATTTTGAACTTGGCTGTTGCAACTTTCGAGGAAATTTATTTCAGTAATTTTTATTTACCCAGACAACGTGAAGTATTTAACAATTTTTTCCCAAATTCAAAATTGGGCCTAGACACAATTAGCAAGAATACGGCTCTGGTGTTGCTGAACTGTCATGTCTCGATGGGCTTCCCGCGACCATATATGCCAAATATGATCGAAGTGGGAGGAATGCATATCAATCACAAACGCAAGCCATTGCCTGCCGATATGCAAAAGTTCTTGGACGAAGCAAAGGATGGTGCAGTTTACTTCTCAATGGGATCGAATCTAAATAGCAGTGTACTTCCTCTGGAAAAACGAAACGCCATACTTCAAACGTTCAAATCTCTAAAACAACGCGTCTTGTGGAAGTTTGAAGAAACCAATTTACCTGGTAAGAGTGACAACGTGTATATCAATGACTGGTTTCCTCAAGATGATATCCTGGCACATCCAAATGTTAAACTTTTTATTACTCACGGAGGACTGTTAAGCACAACCGAATCGATTTACCATGAGAAGCCATTTGTAGGAATTCCAATGTTTGCAGATCAATTTTTAAATATGGCACGTGCAGAGACAGGTGGCTATGGAATCATGGTCAACTATAATCAGCTAAGCAAGGATACATTCTCGGCTGCAATCAATAAGGTGCTAGGGAATCCGGAGTATACAACAAAAGTTAAAATGATCTCTCAGCGATATCGCGATCAACCGTTGTCGCCATTGGAATTGGCCACATATTGGGTGGAGTACGTTGCAAGGCATAAGGGTGCTCCTCATCTGCATTCGGCTGGTCAAGAACTCAGCTTCATTCAGTACCATAATCTTGATGCCATTCTCATTTTGTATGGTGGAATATTGTTAGTCTTGCTGATAGTACTGAAAATTTTATTTAGCCTAATTGTTCGCTTTCTTGGGCTGCGGAAGCAACCAAAAAAGCCACAGAAAGTGAAGAAAAATTAATTGTTGAATTGTATACAGTAGGGTTTGCATAGAACAAACTCTATTGGACGTTTGATGAATATAAAAAACAGTACTTCATAATAATTTACTCTAATTTTAAATTACATGAATTATCGTTTGATTTTTTTTGAGTAGATTGTAGTTCATTTAAAGACAATTGGACGTCTGCAAATCGATTGAATTCTATAGTTCTTATGAGGAATTGATTGGATGGAACTTTTTAAAATCCTTCGCTTTAACTGGATCACTGCTGTTCTATGGGACATATATATTTTCTTAAATAAAGCGACAAATAAAAAACTTTATTCATGCGATTTTTATTTTATGATCTACAAGCTAAAACTACCGGGCGTTGCTTCGACTTTCCTTATAATTGCTGTTGTAAACGCAATTACTTGTGTCAATGTATCATTTATCCGGCCTTGGGTCGGCCTTTTTGGTGGACACTTTTTTACATGTTTAATAATATCATGTTTTTGATATTTCTTCTATCAGTAAGTACCTAGCTAGTACCTAATCATTTTCTTTATAATTGGTCTTAAAGATCTTGGAATTACCTTTTAGAAGCAGTTAAAATACTTGAAATCGTGTATATATCTTCGAAGTTATGTAAAAATTTCATACACAAACTTTGCCACATTTTGCTCTGGCATTTGAGTTCTAGATTCAGCGGTAAGTATCTACTAATACTAAAATCGGCGATGTAAAGGAATATTCACATGAGAATGAACGAACGAATTGATAATATGCGAAGAAACTTCTTTTGATGCATTTATATAAATAACAAATTTTTCATTTTACTATTGCAAATAATACAATTATCTATCAAAATATGGGATAAACAAGTTTGAAAAGAACATAAACGACGAAATTTCGAACTCGAAACTTTTTGCCTCGAAGAAAAACCCTCTTGCGGCGAATTGTCACAATATATCTATATATATAAAAACTAGTTGGTTGTACCCGCTTCACTGGGTATGCAAAGTAATATTGATAAACAAATTATTTTATTTATTATTATTTTATCTTTGAAAACTGCATTGCGTGTGAATTGTCTCTGGTTAATAAATAATCTTTCATGCTGTGGATTAGAATCAATATACATCTTCATTTGACTTGCAACTCTTGATCGTGATAAAGCCACATACAGTTGACCGTGTGAAAATACTTCGGTCTTCAAATGCATGCCAACGTGATCAAATGACTGGTCTTGAGCCTTGCTTATTTTATTACGTACGCTAGAATTTATCGGAAATTAAATCATTGTGATTGCATGTCGAAATAATTCTTGCTCTTATCACATTTCGTCCAGGCTCTTCCACAATCAATCGAGTTCCATTGAAGTCCTTTTTTAGGGTTAAAGTTTCTCAGCAAAATGATGATGACACCTTGCTTAAGCTACAGGGCATGAGGTGGCTTGCTGGATGGAGTTTGCTAATTGAGGAACTCAACAGGGAAATTTGGTGCATCATTTGGATCTTTAGTCTTCACTGACGACAGAATCGGCGCTAAAATAGATTTAGGATTTATTACCAATTAAATCGATTATATTCCTATTCATTTCTAATGTCTGCGCATTTGTCAGCGCGGCAATGACTCATTTTGGAAGTTCCTGCATTGACATTTACCGCAAATCGCCAAAAATTGTCTTAATCAAGTCTCCAGTTGATATAATTTCCGTGGGAATTTCAACAACGTCTTCTTCATACATTTCTGCTACCTGGGCAAAGATTTATGAGTATAAATAATATTTTACTTCTTTATCAATATACAAAGTTTTAAATTGCCAATTTCCTTTTGAAAGCACTTGCCGAGCATTAGTTTTTTTTGAGTTTGAACCATGAAGAAAATTTAAATATATGAAAAGTAGGCGGTAATTTTAAATAATGAGAAAACTAAAATTTCGAAAATGTATTCAAATACCCACCGCCTACTTTTATTTAAAATAAGAAAAATATGAAAAGTATGGAGCGTTACAGAATCAGTAAGGGTAAATATATATATGATCATGGTCAATTGTGTTTGTCGATAATGTTCTCTGTAATGCGTGAACCGATTTTGATTCTGGAAATTTCCCATGAAAGGTGACGTTGATACCATGGTTTATAAGTTCATACGGTCTTTGTAGGTGTATTGGTTCATGAGTTATAGGGGCGTGGCACCGCCCATACAAAAAATACATTCAAAATCTTATATGTATCTCGAAAACCATTATAAGATTAGTCAAAATTGGACAAAGGGGCGTGGCACTGCCCATACAAAAAAACATTCAAAATCGTGTATTTCGAAAACCACCGAAACGATTGAGCTAAAATTGACAGATAATCTTAGGTATGTAAGAGGGTGTGGCGCTATTTTTCGACAGTCATGGGAGCCAACGTTTGTAAAATTTGTAACATTGATAGCTATGCATTGTCCTGATAGACAAGAATACTTTCTACGCAATACGATTCCTGGAAAACCCAAAAATATGTACCACAGAATTTGAAACTGATTTTTTTATTTTTCTATTTTGCACTACAAAGTGTACAAAATTCGCAACATTCAAACCCGTTCCACAAACTATCAAATAAAAGATTCGTTCGAACTAAGAATCAAATCAGAGATTGTTAAGTAGTAGAAATTGATGTCTGAACTTCGCGAACTTTTGCGACCAAGAAAAGTGTTCATGTGAATTGACTGTCAAAACCAGAGAATATTCCTTTCAGTTTTACCACTTGATTTAGTGGCGGAGTAGCACAGTGTTAGTGTTATGGACTACTGTATGAGGGATCCCAGGTACGATCCCCGGAAAAAACACAAATTATATGTTAAGGTTTTTTTCTACTGCACCACATCTCGCGAATGTCTGACGAACATCCGAGAGTATGCCTGTCCTGAAAAAGCTTCTCAATCCAGCCGTTCGGACTCGGCATAAAATTGTAGGTCCCTTTCATTCGTCCCAAAAATTAAAAAAACTCACACAAACAAATGGTTGCGAGAAGCTAGGCCTAGGGTGTCTACCCGCCTGTTGCGCCACCTGGTTATTTATTTATTTATTTTTTTTTAACACCGCAATTTTATTATTTCGGTCATTACCAGAGGTCATTACCATAGGTAAGAGTTGGAACAAACACCAAATTAAAGACTGAAAACTTAGCTTTGACACCTGTAATATATTAAGGTCGTTGAATGCAGTCAACAGTTTGACAACCGCAGCTATTACTGCAATTATTACAAGTAATGTCATTGCTATAGAGAAAGAATACTTTTGCCTCCTTCTTCCGGTCGGCTGCTAAACTATCAGTTGGGTTCTCTCCTAAGGAATTATTATATCAAATAAATGTAATATTGAATTATCTTAAACATAACAAAATTGGCGACGAGGATATCTGGGTCTAAAAGTTAAAACGTGTGTTTTACGAAATACGTAACAAAAGCCACAAATATCGTTAAGATTAATAAGATTAATTAAGATCAATTTTTTTTGCCGCGTCTGTCAATGAGTGATGACGAAGGACAGGTTATCCCAGAAGAAGATATCGCTGAAAATAAGTCAAACGTTAAACTAGTGAGAATCATGTCATTACTAGGCAATATAAATGAGTTTGTCCCAGGAGAAGACTTTGACGCTTACAAAGATCGCGTACAACAATATTTTATTGCCAATAATATTGAAAGTGATCGACAGACTCCTGTATTTATTACACTTGTTGGGTCAGAGGTGTACAAAGTGTTAAAATCGTTATCTGCACCCACATTGCCTAGCCAGAAAAATTTTCCGGAGCTAATTGCTTTATTGGAACAACACTACGCTCCGAAGCACAATAAGAGAGCGGAGCGATTTAAGTTCGCAAAAGCAAAGCAGGAGGAGGGAGAATCAATTAGTGATTTCATTGTTAAATTGCGAAATCTTGCGGAGACATGCAAATTCGGAGATTTCGTTGAGAACTCAGTGACGAACGCATCTGTGTTACGAGGTCTTGCTCTGGAAGATGCTCTCACTGATAAGTTCATTGTTGGTCTTCGCAGTGATCGTATTCAACAAAATATTCTAACGGATGATAGCAGAAAATTCGACAAGTGCTGCGAAATTGCTCTCAATATGGAGATGTCGGAAAAAGATCAGAGAACAATACATCCTGGAGGGAGCTCGATAAATGCAATTAAGGAAAGAAGCGATAAGAGCCGCTTCAGGCAGAAGAAATACGAAGTAGCTAAAAACACGAACAACAAAACCTGTAAGCATTGCGGAAAGTTCCATCAAGAGACGGAGTGCAAAGCAAGAACGTGGATTTGTTTCAAGTGCAACAAAAAAGGGCACACATCAAACGTTTGTTGGTCGAACACGAAGGGCGATGCAGTAGGAAATCGGCGGTACTTAAAAACAGTGAAAATAGTAAACAGCATACAAGCACAGTGCGGATTAAAAGTGGAGGTTCGGGTGGATGGAAAGGCGTTGTTGATGGAAGTCGATACGGGAGCAGCTATGTCGGTGATCAGTCTTCAGGAATTTAAAGATAAGTTCTCTAATATTAAAATTGTACAGAGTGAATTAGAATTATGCACAATTTCAGAAGCCAGGGTTAAGGTTACCGGGAAAGCAATCATAGAAGTGGAGTTTCATGGGACGTTGGAGAAAGTGGAGATCATGGTGGTGGATAGTTTTCCATTTACACCCCTTTTTGGAAGGCCATGGCTGAATGTATTTATTCCAAACTGGAAAGAAAATTTATTGAAAACCAGTGAGTCAAATTTTAACAAGAATAATGCATGTAGTAAAAGTGCATGCAATAAAGTAGTATCGCAAACTTGTTCTGAGATTATATCAAAAATTACGTTAGATTATCCGCATGTCGTCTCAAATGATCCAAATTTAGCAATTACTGGCTATAAAGCTGAAATTAATTTAGTTGAAAATGCAAGCCCCATATTTTGTAAGGCGTATCCGGTGCCATTTAGATTGCGCGATGTAGTGTCGGGAGAATTAGATAGGCTAGTAAGAGATGGTATCCTAGTTTCAGTGAAGCACAGTCATTGGGCTTCACCCATTGTATGTGTTCCTAAACAAAATGGAGAAGTTCGCATATGTATAGACTGTAAAGTTACAGTCAACAAATTTGTTGTGACGGAGCACTACCCTATACCGAATATAGAGGATATATTTGCATGCTTATCAAATTGTGATGTGTTCTGTGTCTTAGATTTGGCTGGAGCATATCAACAGTTGGAGCTAACCGAAAAATCAAGGGAATTGCTCACAATAAATACCAGTAAGGGATTGTTCCAATATACTCGTTTACCTTTCGGAGTATCTAGTGCCCCTTCGATATTCCAATCAGTTATTGACCGCGTTCTAGTAGGATTAGAAGGTGTATTTGGATATCTCGATGATATAATTGTTGGTGGCAGTACAGAGGATCAATGTAAGGCAAAGTTGCTTGAGGTATGTGCAAGGTTAAATAAGCACAAAATAAAAATTAACTTATCAAAATGCAAATTTTTGCAGAAGTCTGTAGAGTATTTAGGGCATGTTGTTTGTCGAAATGAGGTAAGACCTAATCCAAAAAAGGTAGAAGACGTTTTAAAAGCCCCGTCTCCGTCTAACTTAAAAGAACTGCAGTCATATTTGGGCTTAATAAATTATTACCGGAAATTTGTTCCAAATCTGTCAGGAAGTTTAACTAATGTATATAGTCTTTTGAACAAAGATAGTACTTTTGTTTGGGACAAAAAGTGTCAAGTCGAATTTGAAAATTCAAAAAAGCTAATTCTAGAAAATAACGTGCTAGAACTCTATGATAAAAATAAACCTATTGTAATTAGTACCGATGCTAGTCCGCAAGGTGTGGCGGCCGTTTTATTGCATGTAGTTAACGGAGATGAAAAACCCGTACTTTTTGCCAGTAGCACACTTTCCCCTGCAGAAAAAAACTACTCCCAACTGCACAGAGAAGCTCTGGCAGTAATGTTTGCTGTAAAAAAGTTCTTTAAATATATATACGGGAAAGAGTTCGTTATTATAACTGATAATCAGGCATTAAAGGAAATTTTCAACCCAAGAAAGGGTACACCTTCCGTTGCCGTAGCTAGGTTACAAAGATGGGCAATTACCCTTTCTATGTTCAATTATACGATCAAACATAGACCAGCTAAGGATTTAACGCATGTAGATGCGTTATCGAGATTACCAATCGAAGGTAACACGGAAGTTGAGAGTATTTGTATATATTCTAATGATTTTTCTAAGGAACTGCCTATAGATAGAGTGAAAATTCAGGTGGAAACGACAAATAATAAACTGTTTTCAAAAATATATGAATTTGTGAGAAATGGATGGCCAAAATTTGTAAACCCTGAAATCGAAAAATATCGCGTTGTCAGAAATCAGTTAAGCGTAGATGACGGATGTATCCTTTACAGAGATAGAGTAGTGATTCCAGCAAGATTGAGAGTTGAAGTACTTGAAGCTCTTCACTCTAATCATAATGGAATTGTTATCATGAAAAAAATTAGTCGGTCATACGTGTGGTGGCCCAATATAGATGACAGTATAAAAGAGTTTATAGAGAATTGTCAGATATGTCAAGTTACTTCTGTTGTACCAAAAGAAAAGGTAATTTCAAGTTGGCCAAGTTGTTCTTATCCATTTGAAAGAATGCATTTAGATTTTTTCTATTTCGGAGGCAATACCTTATTGCTTGCTGTAGATGCATTCAGTCGATTTTTAAGTGTGGTTATTATGAATGGAACTTCGGCTGGAAATTTAATAGATAAACTTACGCACAACATATTTTCAATTTTTGGATTTCCAACAGAGATCGTGAGTGATAATGGTCCACCGTTTTCATCCTTTGAATTCAGACAATTTTGTATTAATAGGAAAATTAAACTATCCCATAGTCCTGCATATCATCCGCAATCGAATGGCATAGCGGAGCGACATGTGCGAATCGTAAAAGGTGTATTAAGAAAATTTTTGTTGAGCTCAAAATCAGGTTTGCGACTACAAGATAAAATAGATTTGTTCCTCTTAAATCATAGAAATTCTCCAAGTTCTGTGTCAAATGAAACTCCATCCGAAATGATTTTTGCATACAAACCCAAAATATTGCTAGATAATATAAAAACTAAGTCACATATAAAGAAAGAATATTGTAATAATAGATGTAGAATAGAAAATTATAAGAGTTTTAAGAATGAAAATAATTTGAAATCAAAATTTAAATTGGGGGAGAAATGCTTATATAAGAATCATGTAAAAGATATTAGAAAATGGCTTCCGTGCAAAGTAAAGAAAATCTTAAGAACTATAAGATATATTGTTCAAATTGGTTCACAATACAGAACTGTGCATTTAAATCAACTAAAAAAAGTTTTTAAGAAATGTAAATTTAATCGAAGTTACATAAATATTCCGAATTCTAACAATAACTTAGAAAATACAAAGAAAATCAATTGTGAAAATTCTAATATCTCTATTCCAGTAAAAGAAAAGAAGCTTGAAAAATTGTCAAGAGATAACAGCTTTCAAAATATTCCTCTTCGTAGAAGTGAACGAAATCGAAGAGAAATAAAATATTATTAAACATAGAATTTGATTAGGTTAAGTTATATCTTAAGAAAATTTGAATTGTAAAATATCTTTTGTAAATATTTTCGGAAACCATCCTGATCGTTTAATAAGCCTGGGAAGATGTAATATATTAAGGTCGTTGAATGCAGTCAACAGTTTGACAACCGCAGCTATTACTGCAATTATTACAAGTAATGTCATTGCTATAGAGAAAGAATACTTTTGCCTCCTTCTTCCGGTCGGCTGCTAAACTATCAGTTGGGTTCTCTCCTAAGGAATTATTATATCAAATAAATGTAATATTGAATTATCTTAAACATAACAACACCAAGTTCAGTCCTCCTAATAACAGAATGACCAAGCTGCCTCAAAATTGACCCAGCCTGACCAATCCTACAGGAAAACTCGGCATTGCTCCTTCCATCACTCGTGAATAAGATCCCGAGATACTCAAACTTCTCCACCTGTTTCAATGGAACTCCACTAACATGCTGAGTGCATTGAAGACGACCATCACTTCAGATTTGTTCACGTTTATATTATTTTATAAAGAAAAAAAAAATGTTACTTAGGTGGCCATACAGTCCGTGGGTGGACCTGGCCCTCAACAAACACGCCTATCCAGTTATACCGAGCTTTGGCTAACCGCCTCCAGTTGCGCCATAAAAGTTGGTTGGGCTTAAACTTGTGTGTGCCACCTAAGGCGAGTTCTTCCTCTTCTGCGTTGTCCCTCCGGGTTGTAATCCAAGACTTTACGGACTGGAGAGTTGGTGTCCAATCGCTCTACATGCCCCATCAGCCATCTTAGACGACTGATGCTTATTTTTCTGACAAGGTCGATGTCGCTGTACATTACGTAGAGTTCGTTGTTAAATCTCCTCCTCCAAAGCCTGTCAACGTAAACGGGACTCGAAAATCACTCGAAGAATATTGCGTTCCAAGGACTTTGATAAAGTCCATGATTCTGCGCCATGAAGCAGGACTAGTATGATGAGGGTCTTATATAGACACCTCTATATCGTGGAATCCGCCGGGGGAGGGGGGGGGGGAATTATTCACGGAAAATAATATTTCGGGATCGTCGCATCCGCAAAGTGAACAGTTTCCCGAGTGGGTACTGTGAATTAGTTTCACTGTATCCTTAAAACGTTCAAACCGAATTTTTTCCGAACGGCGGATTCCACGATAGCTGTGAGAGCCTCCTTGGTGTTTCTCTTACTAATCAATTGCTTTCTTCTAACAGCGCCAATGAAACATATGATAGCCTCGGTAATCATCGAGTAAACCGTGCGTTTAGGCAGATGTGGTGGTTCGTCTACATCCCACCCACCACATCGATGGGGGCGAAACGTATATTCTGTATAATATCAAATCCTGTCAGATATGCAATGTTTGTGAAAACTTACACCAAGTGCCTACTTGTACTTACTATCTGAAAAATGTTTAGAAATATTATTTACTAGCTGGACCCGTGCTCGCCTTGCCCGCTCGTATATGTATATTTCACAAACTGGCTGGACAGAAGTAAGTCACTCATACACAGTACCTATCTGTTCAAGAAAAATTGCTTTCGATGTGCGACAACAACCCCAAAGTAGAACTATGGAATTCAAACAACTACCCCAACCCTACCCTGTTACGTCATATCAGAATAAAATTCCTACTGCGTTGCGTGGCGATATGCGATAATGGATGTAATGCATTGGATATATAATGTGCACCCTCTGCATCGCCCTCCCTCTCATTGGTCTTGCTACTTGTTTAATATACTGCATTTCCTTCCCTTTCCTTTGCTTCCCTCTTCCTATAGAATCCAAACAACTACCTACCCCAACCCAACACAATTACAATACCACATATCGAATGAAATTCTGAAATGAAACCTGTTTTGTATTATACGTCTCTTCTCTTATGAAGATTATTAATATACCCCATGCCATTCTGCAGCACGCACGACTCACCCCATCCCCATCCTTAATCGGACATACAATCATAATATACATACCTACATAATATACAACTGACCATAGCACTCACTGCGAAAACAAATCAACCCTTATCGAAAGTGTTTGTTTGACGATCGCAAAAGTATAAACATCCATTCGTAGCAAGGTATATGTGTATGTATATATTTTCACTTCAAAAAATACATTTTGGCTAAAAACTGTTCCTAAGGACGTGGCTATAAACGACATAGCCTATAGCAGTCTCACAGTCTTAAGGAACATTTAAAAAAAGTTTCATAGAAATCTGTCCAGTAGTTTTCGAGTTTTTAGCTGACAAAGAAAATGCCTACAGTTTTATTATATGTAAAGATTTTATCTCGCACTTACAATCTTACATTTAGTACATTAATTTCCTTGTCTGGTGCCTAAAATACTTCCGCATCTCATTAGTCATAACATAACTATAAGCATAACTCATTACCCACCCGTGATATTAGTCCCACAATCCATTTTAATTTTTCGATATCCCAGAGATAACGTTCAAAAAAATCAAACAGGTAGGCCCGTATCTACTAGTTTTATTTCACAATACGGCCAGCGACTTGCTTTAATATTCCAAAAATAAAAATAAAAAATTTAAATCGCTCAAGTAGGTATCCGTATCATGTCTACATATCTTTTGATATCAGGTACCTGACCATTAGCTGCACATACCGATACGACATTTAAAGATGGCAACGGCAAGTCACGCTCACGCAACTTTAATACTGATTCCGCTCAATCTGCCGCCAAACAGAACTTAGCACCAAGCAACGCATTCTAAAGTTTCAGTTGTTCTTCTGGATCGCTAGTGAGCAGATCGTTTAGCCGGTTAAATTGCGACCCATGTGTTGTGTGTCTAAATTCTAAACTATCTATTTGTTCACGTCTCTCAACTGTGTGTACATTTTTATAGTGATAATGATTGATAAAAAATTGCGCTTAGCAGGTTTTGTACTGTTAGTCGCCATAGTTAGTGGTGCTAATGCTTACAAAATTCTCGGAGTGTTTCCAACTGGAGCTAGGTCGCACTTCATTGTTGGCCATGCACTGATGAAAGGTCTAGCTGAGAAGGATCATGATGTCACTGTTATATCACCGTTTCCACAGAAGACCCCGATTAAGAACTATCGTGATGTGGAATCATTAGCTGTCCAAGAAAAGATGAAGGGTAATTATATACTTACTAGTACATATTTTTGTGTGGGCAACAGACGAATGACCTTGTAGATGTTTTCATTTTTATTAAGTGGCGGACTCGTATCAGTTAATAATATTATTTGTTAAATATAATTATGGTGAATGACAACTGTGGCTCTATTTTATAGTGAATAGTAGTTAGACATATTTTTTAAAAAAAGGGTAATTACTATAACCTATCAATTGCTTTTTTGACAGCTGATGCCATGGAATGACCTTGAATATTATGAAATAAGCAAATCACTGGCCCTTAAAAATGAAGGCCAGAAGAGAGCTGACATTTGCTAAATTAGATTTATTCTAACTAAACGCAACAAGTCGAATATAGTAATTGTTGCTTTTATTACGCAATGTTACGTATCTAGTCGTATTTGTACCTATTAATTTGCAAATTAAACAGCTCTACCTACTACAAGTTGCTTCGTTCCCAAGATTTCGTATTGTGTTGATGTTTTTCAGTTTTTTAAAACAAGAGGAGGTACCTACTTATTTTCGAAGAGATTGTGTACTTGCGTTAACGACTTGGGGCATTTACAGTAATACAGTCTGCTTGTTGTCTGATAGAAGTAAGCATTGATTAAATCTTGAATCCCCACCCCTCACGGAATAGTGCCATAATTAGTTGCGAAATAATTTTAAATAATTGGCTTTGAGCTGCATTATTTGTCATGACATAGCATTGTTTAATCGGAAATTGTAACCTTTTATATTTTAGAGTTATCGGTATTCGAGGTAGGTAAAGGGTGGGCCAAGTACAAGTTTCTTTTTGAAAATGCAATAAAATGAACAAAATTAAATTTTTTCCATGTATTATGGCTTTATTAGTAAGAGCAAATATTTCCATTAATTATGGAACACAATGTCGTTCAAATGGCTGCCTCGGATGGCTTAGCAGTAACGCATTCTGTCACTCCAATTTTTAAGACCTTGTTGATGGTTTTGAGCTGTAGCTCACGGATTGCTTGGATGATATTTGGCTTTAAGTGTTTGAATCGTTTCCGGATTGTTGCCATTACACCGGTCCTTTATGGTTCCCCGCAAAAAAAAAGTCCAAAGGGTTTAAATCGCAGCTCCGAGGCTCCCAATTGACATCGCCAAGACGGCTTATAACACGATTTGGAAATTTGGTAATCAAAACATCGATTTTGGCATGGGCTGTGTGGCATGGCGCGCCATCCTGCATGAACCAGAGGTCGTCCAAATCCATGTCTTTAATTTCAGTAAAAAAAAGTCAGTTAACATGGCTCTGTAACGGCCGCCGTTGACCGAAACGTTCTTCCCAGCCTCATTTTCAAAGAAAAATAGTCCAATAATGCCCACCACTCCACAATCCGCACCAAACTGTCACTCTCTGTGGATGTACGACGACGGGGACTACAAGTGTTGTCCAGTAGCATATCAGTCTCAGGCATTTTTTGCACAAACTTGCGTACAGCAGGCGCGATGGATGCTTCATTTCGGCCAAAACTTCTTTTCAAAACTTTGAAAATAAGTTTTCAATATTTCCCAACGTTGTTCAAGCTTAAAGCGACTCATACCTTCGTTCCGCGGATACTGACTTTCTGTCAACATTTCGAGCGGGAAACAGCTGTCAGTGTCAAAATAACCTATGATTTAAAATGCAACCACTAGATGGCCCACCCTATACATATTAGAGCGTCTTCACCTGTTCCCGGACCAGTCAGTCCCAGCTTCGTTTCATTGTAAAATGTTTGAAGGATTCAAATTTTCAATCAAAATTGTTGACATTCCGATTTGAGGTCTAAATTATGTGATGTAAAAAGACCAAATTAATAAATAACAATTAATGAATAACGATATGACAGCTATAAGCTCAAGTGTGTTTCATTATCAAATCAGAACGATCTGATCTGATTGTGATCTTAGCACGCTCGGTTCAGAGCACGCTCAAAATGCTCGAGCTCTCTGCAGAGCACAGTTCTGGAATAAAAAAGAAAAACGCCTAATGTAGTTACAAGTTATGCCAAGTGTTATGAGTATAGTTTGCCTGTTTTAGAGACGTTCCCGGCCTGAATCAGAATGGCGAACTTTGTCGAAATAAAAGCGTCGAGATTTATAATAAGGTAGTATTGGTATTTTTGGAGGTTGGTTACTTTTCAACAAAGGGGAAAATATAGAACTCAAAATCTCGAATAAAAACTTATGAAAACACAAAATTTGGAAATCATTTCGAAAATACCTGTAAAAGTCGCGAAGATTTTGTATATTTTTTCTACATCTTCTATAAATATTGTATACACTCACAGAAAAAAATTGTAATATTTACAATTTTCTGCGTAAAATTTACCATTTTTAATTGTAACTATAGTCATTACAATTTAATAGTAAATTTCGCTTATTTTTTTACTACTTTCAATTGTAAAATTTCATTATTTTAATAGCATTTTTTACTATTTTGAATTGTAATATTTTACTAGTAAAAAACGCTTATCTTTTTACTATTTGAAATTGTAAAACAATACAATTTTGATAGTAAATCTGTACAATTATGATTGTGAATACTACAATTAAAATAGTTTCCACATATTACCTTCTGGATTGCAGCGGATTAAAAAAATAAATACACTTCATTTCAAGTAAACTTTAAATTATTTTTAATCAAGAGAATAATTAATTAAGCAATAATAATAACAATTTTTTTCAAATTGGAATTGAATTTAACGACTCTTTTAGCAGTTTTTTTAAATTGACTGAATCATAATCTACAGCCATTTTAAATAATATCTTTTGAAGATAAGCCATCACATGAATGTTATCCTGGTAGTATTTCAATTTGAAAACCCAAAAGAGCTTCAAATACACGTCCAAAGCAATTACATATATAATTATCAAAATGGTAATCTATAGTTTTATATTTAACTGAACAATATTTGTGTTCCTTATCGATTTTGAGGATTGGAAAATCTTCTTCAGTGTGATCGTCGAAAATAACGAAGGAACGCACAACTTTGTCATATGAAAGTTTGCTTCTTCTGATAAGATACGATATGGCAAATAAAGTATCTAGTACGTTTGCAACTGTAATGAAAAAAGTATAATGTTTATAAATATTATGAATTTGTCTACGCTTAAACTTACTATCATTCCTTTCTTTTTTAGGATCAAACTTCTCTAATTTTTCGTTGCACTTTGCAAATGCAAACTGAAGGATATTTTTTGAAATTCTTCCAAAATTTTGAACGAGGTTGTTACAGGATTCTGAATTCATAGCAAAGAAGTCTTTGCGTACATATTCGGGACCATTTCGGCAAGTGAACTTCGGCCATTGCTCCAGCATTTTATTTAAGTCCTTCTTAGGTATCCCAAATTCCCTTTTTCGCATTTCAAAAGTTTTATCCCAATAGTTGTCTACTAACACTGGGTCGCTGTAAGTCTTCAGCCAAGTTTTCATGTAATCCTCTATATAAAACAAAATATTATTCAACGAGTTTACTCATGTTTAAAAATATTATCGATAGACAAATCAGGGTGCACGCCGAGACGGTTTAATCATCGTCGAACAAACAAAAATTATACCGCGCAGTATTTTACCTTGCTATACAGTAAGTATAATATTACCTTTTGCGTTTGGAATAACCATTTCGTTTTCCATTTCGACAACATCATCACGCTCAACATCTTTCTTTGATGTCTTTCTTTTTTTGTGAGGTACACCGCCATCTTTCCTCACTGAATAATTATATTTATCGTATAAAGGTCCTTTTGGTTGACTGTTGGTCGTTGGTGGTATATAATATTCGTCTGCTGATTCCCCCGGAAACAAGCTAACTATTACCCTTCAGGTACATTTCAAGCATCGATTTCAATGACTATACAAAAATATATAATTAAAATCATTTACAATGGACGGAAATTCATCACTTACGATGTTACCAGGAAATCTTGTCCTTAGCTCTATAAACTGCTGGGAAGGTGACTTGGAAGCCGACACCGATTTCGTGGAAATAAGTTTCAGGAAATGCGAGCGAGGACCAGACTTCGGAAGAATAGCTACGAGATCCTCCCGTGACAAGAATCTGACATTTTCAATATTAATGTCTTGGTCTGAAATTCAAGTCAATGGTATCTTCTATGAAGAAAAAGAAAACCAAACTTACCTAAAACCTTTATCCATGGCGAATTCAAATTAGAAGCATCCGCGACCGAAAGAGCTTCGTATATTGCTTTATTTTTTTCATTCAATCCGACTATTAGTGAATTGTTAAAACCAACGCAATCTTCTTCGAACATGTTAACGAAATTGGTTTGAAATTAAATTTTTCTTAGCATTTTAGTTAACTGTAGCTTTGTTAGTTTTCTTTTTTTTTCTGTCAAAAGAAAACTTTACAAGTATTTTTCATTCTGTTTATGAATTTTAATAAACTGTTTCTTTGTTAGTTTTCCTTCTGTCAATTGTTTTCAAGTATTTTTCAAAACGGTATGTTTCATTAACACAAATTCACTCTTTGAAAATTAATTATTTTGTTAATTGAAGGATAATAATGGATTCGTATGGTTTTACAATTCGGATTGTAAAGCCTTTACAATTTTTTTCTCTGGGTGTACATATCAATAGTTTTCGAGATTTTAGTTTTAGGTAAAAAAACATGTAAAAAAATTAAATATTAAAATGCAACAATACAAAACTGGAAATAAAGAGATTTTGTAAAACTTATCTCAGAATTTGATAAGATGCCGGATAATGCATAAGTGCTTAGTTAAATAGCTTACTTCGAAAAAAGGTGTGTACACTGTAAAACCTAGCGAAAATACATTCGTATGCAAAATACCTCAACAACAATAATAAATTGTTGTAACGTTCAAAACCAAGCGTTAACATTGATTTGAACTGAAATTAATTTAATTGCAATTCCCTGCTATTGGCAATTTGTCAGTCGTCACTATAGGCACTTCCTAGTATTTAGTATTTATTATTATAACTGATCGACCTCTATCTATACATTAATGTGTTTATTCCTACAATAATGTCGTTGTTGCCGTTAGTATAATAAATCGCTATTAGTAATAAATGTGCTAAATTATGATCATTTGTTATTGTTCTCAATAATTAAATTTTGCTAATCTTATGCGTTCAAATATTTCTATGTTAATCTTTTTACTTTCAGATTTAATAGCCGGCGTCTTAACTATGCGAGATAAAAGCATCGTTGAAATCTTCCTGCAAATATACGACATGGGAGTGATGATAACAAACAGCACCTTAGGTGAACCTTCAGTTCAAAAGCTAATGCAATCAGGGGAGAAGTTCGATGTCGTTATTTGTGAAATATTTCTATCCGAGGCGCTGTACGGTCTAGCTGAGCACTTTAATGCACCGCTTATTGGAGTAAGCACATTTGGAGCTGTAAAATGGAACACTGACTTAGTAGGCTCACCATCACCACCGTCATATGTACCAAATCCTTTCTTGCCACTAACCCATCGAATGAGTCTGTCCGAGCGAATTTTGAACTTAGCTGTTGCAACTTTCGAGGAAATTTACTTCAGCAATTTTTATTTACCTAGACAAAAGGAAATGTTTAACAAACACTTCCCAAATTCAAAATTGGGTCTAGACAACATTCGCAAGAATACCGCACTGATGTTGCTTAACTCTCATGTCTCATTGGGTTTCCCCCGACCATATATGCCAAATATGATCGAAGTCGGAGGAATGCATATCAATCGTAAGCGAAAGCCACTGCCTGCCGATATGCAAAAGTTCTTGGATGAAGCAAAGGATGGTGCAATTTACTTCTCAATGGGATCGAATCTTAAGAGTACTATGCTGCCGCTAGAAAAACGAAATGCCATCCTGCAGACGTTCAAGGGACTAAAACAACGCGTCTTGTGGAAGTTTGAAGATGTCAATCTACCTGGCAAAAGCGACAATGTTTTTATTAGTGACTGGTTCCCTCAGGATGATATCCTGGCACATCCAAATGTTAAACTCTTCATTACTCACGGAGGACTCCTAAGCACAACCGAATCGATTTATCACGAAAAACCTTTTGTGGGAATTCCAATGTTTGGAGATCAATTTTTAAATATGGCACGTGCTGAAGCAGGTGGCTATGGCATCTTGGTCGACTATAATGGGCTGACCAAAGAAACATTTTCGGCTGCAATCAATAAGATGTTAAAGGATCCACAGTATACGAAAACGGCGAAAGTAATCTCACAGCGATATCGGGATCAACCGTTGCCGCCACTGGAATTGGCCACATATTGGGTAGAGTACGTTGCAAGGCATAAAGGTGCTCCTCATCTGCATTCGGCTGGTCAAGATCTCAGCTTTATTCAGTATCATAATCTGGATGCGATTCTCATTTTGTATGGTGGAATATTGTTAGTTTTACTGATAGTGCTGAAAATTATATTTAGCCTAATTGTTCGCTTTCTTGGACTGCGGAAGCAACCGAAAAAGTCACAGAAAGTGAAGAAGAATTGAAAGTAAGTGTACGAGTATAAAATAAAAATAATTTGAGGCTGTAGGATATACATAAGTACCTACTATGTATATAGATATATTTTTTTTAAATTAAACCACAAAGTGAATATTTCACCGAGTATTTCACACATGTAATGGCTTTTGTTTTATTTGTGTTCTGACGTGATTTATAGTGGCTCTATGACTTTGGCGGTATCCCTTATGTAAATCACAGAAGAGAATTTAACAGAATCAACCCTATACTAAGAATTGCGAACAATTGAGAGGCCAAATCTATAGCCATTAATATAAGCACATTCTTAAATATAAAATTTTGCTTTAATAACGTCCATACTAAATCTATTTAAACATTTATTTCATTGAGCTACAGGTATGTGAAGAAGAGATTTTTTTTTAAATAGAACGTGTCCAATATCTATACTCAAAACCGAAATGATTCTGACAACGCTTGGTAATTACCTTGTATTAAAATTGGTAAAAAGGCGTTCTAGGCTCAATAAAGAACCCTATTGTTGAAAAGTTAATCACCCTTAAGGACCATTCACATAAGAGCGACCAACTACTAATAACAGTTTCAATAACATAATTTCGAATTTCAAACTTTTTGCCGCGAACAAAAACACCCTCGGCGCGAATTATCAACATTTTTTCGCAATCCACATCATTAAACAACGTTCCACAAACTAGCGAATAAAACATTCGTTCGAACTTAACCTCAAATTATAAATTGCTGGTAACATCTGATGACTGGATTCGCTAAAATTCGCGAGCTGCGACGACCTAGAAAATTGTTTATGTAAATGGACGGTCAGAACTTTATTATTATTCGTTCGTTCGTGAGCTCAGACAAGAAGAGACGAACACCAGCTTCTTATTAGAAAAAAGGAAGTGCACTAGAAGCGCGCTATCGCGTAAATAGAGAAATGTTACAGCGATAATGAGGTTCGCGCAAGTTTTACCATTTGTTAAGAACCTGCCAATGCTACAGAGCCCGAGCTGAAACCTTCAAAGACGAATAAGGGAACATCATAGTAGAATCGCAGTCGATGCTGAGGATATGGAAAAAATATTTCTGCAGACTGTTTAACGGCGATGACAGGCAGAATGAACCATTCAACCTGGACGATAAAAACCAACAATTCCGTCCACTGGGCTAACTTCAGAGGTAGTAGTCTTCTTAACATCGCCTACAGGATCTTATCTGCCATGTTGTGTGAACGCCTGAAGCCTTTCGCCAACAACCTAATTGGTCCCTATCAGTGTAGCTTCAGGCCAGAACAGTCCACCATTGACCAAATATTCACACTGCGGTAGATCTTGTAGAAAACCTCAGGAAGCTGAAATCGATACCCACCACATTTTCATCGATTTTAAGGCTGCCTACGACCAGGGTCGGATCCAGGAATTCTGTTTGGGTATGGTCACGTTTGCCGATGCCAGCCAGCCATTAAAAAATATTTTTAAAAACAAATATACATGAAACTGGCATATCTATATATATATGTAGCAATGAACCTTATGCTCTCAATAAAAAAAATCGGTAAAAACATATCCCATCAAATTTCACAAATTCCTTGTAGGTACCTGTAGGTGTTCCTCCCATCTCTTCCTCGAAGACTTGGCTTGACTTGCTGAAGAATTGGCAAAAGCTATAACTTTTCTCATAGTCACTGATGCATTCCGACAAAAAGTCACTTTTGAAGACTTTACCAAAAAGTTGTTTAAATCATGGCTGTTGCATGGATAACGTTTAGCGTGAGTAGCTTTTTAGCAGAGTTTATGGACTGCACCCTTTGTGTCAGAGGCCACCACAGAACAGCTGTCAGTACCAATCACTACGCACCACGCTAAATCAATGTCGAACTCGTAGCAAGGATCTTCTACTACCCGTGATAATGCAACACCAGACAACCGATGCACCGGATTCACGCAACGTTTTTTTATCATGTCTTCACATTGAATCTTCTCATATGCGTCGTAAAATGTTAAGAAATCCTCTCTGATTATTCCCTTATGAAAATATCGAAAAGAGAGACTCTTAACTGCTCGGAATGGGAAATGTCGGTAGTTTCATCGAAAATAATGGAAAATATTTTACATTTGGAACCGTTTTTGGGTCCGTTTATGAGGTTGTCGCAGTGTCGCTTATTTAAAGGCTATGGTAGAAACATTTTAAATGATTTGTAAAAAATATAAAAAAACATAACAAAAAAAAGGGGAGAAGTCTTGCCCCTTAATTATATCCCGTACCGACCAGATCTTCCTATACTATGCAACATATGCAACCGGAAAGAACGCGACGATGTGTACCACTTTCTAGCAGTTTGCCCAATTTTTACAGAATTTCGTTTGAATATATTTAGAGTACGCACGCTCGAGTTGGATGTAGCGATAAGCATAGGTACTCAACGGCGACAGAGGATGGGACGTGTTATATAGATATACAATTGCCCTACGTTATCGAAGCTGCATAATTGGAGAAAATTTTTAAAACTGAAATTTGAAATTTGTTAACTATAAAAATAGGTATAAAATATTGTCAGTCTGGAAGACGGCCTTCAGCCAAACCAATTAAGGACTAAGATATTTAGTTATTTTATGAAAATAAATAGTCTAATTAACTAAAACTAAAAAATAACAAAAAAAAAAAAAACACAAATGCAAAAATAAATTAGTTTTCGTTTGGTAAACTCTAACTGACAGCAAATTTATTAACTTACAGCTGCGGTTCTTTTCAGTTATTTAATCTATTTTCTTTTTTCCTTTTTTAACTTTCTCGTATACGTAGTAAGATAAAGATATCATGTTTTTGTACAAAATTTCGAACTCGAGATTTTAAGCAACTCAAAATCAAAAAGTAGGTCTCGCAATTCTGTCCATCCATATATCTGTCTGTCCCATAGCGCCGAAATCTAAACGCTTGGACGAATTTGTTTCAAACTTCGTATTTATAGAGTTTCTAGGCTCACCGCTAGGAGGCATTTTTTGTTTTATACTAGCCGTATCTCTAATATTAATGGTACTTCCCGTATAAAAATTTTCCAAAAATTTGAACAATTTTGATTTTTTCGAAAACTGCTCTAATGATCTAAAGAATAGTGCAAGAGTTCGTCCATCTACTCGCCTACGTCGTCGATGACATCGACATAATCGGCAGCACGCAGCATGATGCCACTGGCGCTTTCGTGAGTATTGAAACGAAGGCGGCAAAGATGGGTTTGTCGGTCAATGAGGGCAAGGCAAAGTTTATGCTGTCATCAAGAAAGGACACCCAGCACCGACGTCTCGGACAGAATGTTACTATAGACAGATATAACTTTGAGGTGGTTAAGGACTTTGTTTACCTATAGGCTCCGCTATGAGCTCAGGCAATGACACCAGCGCTGATATTAAACGAAGAGTAACTCATGGCAATCTCTGTTTCCTTGTGCTAAGAAAGCAATTGTGTAGCAAAGCCGGATGTACAGGTGCAAACTGATGAAATACACCCCTTGGTCGACTTTGACACTCCGTACGAAGTGTCATACCCGGAAAGATATAAATGGACACTGCGGTATAGTTGGAAATGAGCAGGCGGATGAGCTTGCGAGGATAGGCGGGGAATTGCATGACGGAGGAGATGTGGATATTAAACCACCTCCTTGCATCATAAAAAGCAATATTAGGAATTAAATAAACAAGGAAGCCGACCGGAGGTGGGAGGGCCTCACCGGTCACGCGGTATCTAAGGCACTTTGGCCGCAATACGACCGTAAAAGATCTAGGGAAATCCTCAAACTAGGCAGGGAACAGCTCAGGACACTGATCGGCATATTATCAGGGCACTGGCTTCTTAGAAAACATGCAAGAAGACTAGGGCTAGCAGACTCGGACACTTGTAGATTCTGCAATGACCTGCAAGCCGAAGAGGATATAACACATATACTGTGCGAATGTGAGGCAATATGTCGCAGTAGAAGGAAATTTTTGGGCAGGTACTTCTTCCAACATTTAGGGGAGATAGACAATACCAACTTCAAGGGGCTACTTGGTTTTTGCAGGGAAATTGGGGTTTTCTCAAGGGCAAGTGTTTAGGTGTTTTTCCATTGTAGATCACTGCATTTGGTTCCCCCTAGGGATCGCGATGGGCCCTTATGGTGCCTAGTGCCGTATGAGTCATCTCATACCCCTTTTTAACCTAACCTAACCTAAGCCCTCTCTCGAACATCTAATTTGACCCTTTATAAGACCCTAATCATCCCAGTCCTTCTGCCGCTCTACTCAATTTTTCGACAATTGTGATTGAGCTTCGGACGAACTCACAAATTCTGGTCTATTCTTATTGTCAACTTTGATGTACCTCGGATTTACATTTTTCTTAATACCTGTCTTGTCTATTAAAATATGTTTAACATATTTATGTGCCTGTTATACTTTTGCAGACAAATTAAAGTTAATCTGAGATTCGAAAATTGTAAATCTTTTTGAATTCCAGATAACGATACCAAGAATATCAATCAGTTAGGTCTAGGTACCAGCAATACCGCCTATCCTATTTATTGCATTTCACAATACCACCAACTAGTTGCTTTTGCTTTCCAGACCATGGAATAAGTATTTTTTGGTATCAAAAACATAATAGATAAGCCATAAGCGTTATGAATTTTAGACAACAATATTCACTCTTTATTCGTTTTCGCTCAATTGTGTCAACTAAATATGTAAGGTGAACGACTGGGTCCCACGAAGCTGTCTTTGTCACTGCGACTTGTATGAGAATGAGAAATCGATCAGGTTTTAAGAGAACCTTGTTTGTAAATCTATAAGATTTTTATAGAAATCATTAGAAAGATTTTAGCTGTAACTGTCTCATTATTTTTACCGAAATCGAAAATGGGGTATTCGAGATCATATACGAGTAGTTTTTTTTTAGTACCGTCATTCGCAATTCCTTTGGGAAGCTATGAATACAGTTTTGGGAACATTAATCTTACTTCAAATATGGTCAAAGTCGTTATACCCGTTTTCGTATACAGTGAGTGTCAAAAATAACTGAACACCAATGCTGTTTGGAAGTGATTTTTTTTTTAAATATTGTATCTTTAAAGTATTTTTTGCTGACGAAATGAAATATGTTTTCTTATTGTTAGTATGTTTTTAAACATTTTACAAATTGTTGGCTTTTTAGAACTGTTTCAAGACCATGAATAAAATTATAAAGATCATTTTAAAAAATTTAGAGGATAAATCCGACGTTTGCCGAATTTCTTTACTTTTTTAGTTAAAAGTTTTACCTACCTACTTTCTTGGTCTTAGCTAAGATCAAGAGGTTTTACCCGCCTTAATCTCCTGATTTGTTAGTATTTAAAAGTTCTGTTATTTCTATGTTAACATGGTTAAGAAGTCTACTTCTATGCCTTCGGGAAACGTTTTTAACTTCTTCCTCAACCATTTCAATGTTAAGATCTCTATATAGATCAGCGTTGCGTATGTACCAAGGTGTGCATTGACTATGTTCCTTAGTACTTTATTTTGGAAAACTTGAATTTTTTGCAAATTTGTTTGGCATGTACATGCCCACAACTGGATCCCGTAGGTCCATACTGGTTTTAGAACTTGCTTGTATAGCAATAACTTATTATAATTTGACAGAGATGAATATCTCCCAATAAGCCAATACATTTTACTGTATCGCACAACTTGTCTCTTTTTTTCTTTACATGCGCTCGCTTTCCAACGCAGTTTAGCATCTAGAGTCATGCCTAGATATTTGGCTGTATTTGAGTATTCCACTACATTGTTGTTTATGTATACTGGAATATATGGTACGTTTTTATTGCCCTTTGAAGCTTTTTTGTTGCTACTTCGACAGTTGCTCCCACAGCAAGGGCAGCTGTTTCATCTGCAAAAGTATAGCTATAATGGTTTCCCCACTTTCAGGCAAATCGCTACTGAATAGAAGGTATAAAACTGGACCTAACACGCTGCCCTGTGGTACACCAGCTTTAATTTCTCTTAATGTTGAGTACTCTGTTTCTTGTTTCATTCTAAAGAATCGATCTGATGTATGTGACTCCAGAATTGTCGAATATTGCTTTGGCAGTAGCCTTTGTAGTTTGTGGATCAAACCTTTGTGCCAGACTTTATCGAAAGCTTGCCCTATATCAAGAAATATTGTAGAGCACACATTTTTTCTTCGAATGCGTTTTCGATTGTATCTGTGATTCTATGTACCTGATCTATTGTAGAGTGCTTATTTCTAAATCCAATTTGGTGATTTGGGACTAGCGATTTTTCGTCAATTATTTTTTGTAGGCGTTTTTAACAACATTTTCTCGAATAACTTTGACAACATTGGTAGTATAGATATTGGGCGATATGAGGTTACCTCGTTAGGTGGCTTGCCTGGTTTTGGTATCATTATTACCTCCGCGACTTTCCACATGCTTATGTACCAAGCATTTAAAAATTTCAACTTAAATGCAGCATTTATAATCTGCGCTAGTTTTTTCAGACATTTTCGCGGAAATTGTTTCGAAATTTCTCCTGTAATCAAATCATACCCTGGGCCTTTTTTATATTGATGCCTTCTTTAATTTCTTTGGCAAGTTCTTTAGCTGTTACCGACCATATAGGTCTATCTTCTTCGCACCTTAATTCGAGTCCTTGATAACCTTTATCTTCATAAGGTTTAAATAAGTCTTCAAGATACTCTGCAAAAGTGTTTGCCTATTCTTGGTTGCTTTTCGCCCAGTTACCTTCTCTAGTTTTTACTGGGGGAATATGAGCTATTGGCCTGTTCATTCTATTTGTTGCCTTCCAGAGCGAGTAGTCAGTACTAGCATCATTTGTAAGGCTGGTAAGGTAAGTTTTTAAAGATTCGTTTTTGAATTCTCTACTAGATTTTCTAAGCTTGTTATTTAAGTTGTTCAGTGTACTCTTGTCGCGTGGCGCCCTTGGTTGTTGCCAGCGTTTTTTAGCTTTCCTCTTTTCTGTAATAATTTCACATATTTCGCGAGGATAAGAGTTTTGTTTGATCTTTTTTGTTGTGTGTGTGCATTTTTTTTATAGATGCCGATATGTAAAAATTTGTTTTATGATATTATAAACACAAAGGTGTGAAATTTCGAAAGTTCCAAAATTTATACAAAACCAATATCTTTCACTTATTGCTGTCAAAGCCATTTCATTGGTACAAGAAATACCCTTTTGGTGATTCTGAGAGGAGTAGTTCGCCTCTCGATTTTAACTCAGAATCGACTCAAAAAGCACTTACACTGACAGTTTAAATAAGCCAGCCAATTGCCAGATGAATATTAGCCATAGATTAATTTTTGACATTTCACCAATGCATGAGTGGAGTTTAACGTTAAAGTCACCCATAGGCAAATGGTTCAGTTTACTTGTTCCATTGGAATTCAGATTGAGTGAATCTACGAGTGAAACCAATGGAAAGCGCGTAGAAGAAGAAGTTAAAGATAGCAACCAACGCAAACGCATTATAAATTGAAGTTTTTGTTTTGATTCGGTAGTGAACAGCAAATCGTTTAACCGGTTAGACTGCAAATTGTGTATCTAACGTGCATATAAATATATTTCATCTGAGTTTGAGCATATTAAGTGATAATGGTTGATAAGAAGTTGTCTTTGGCATGTGTTGTACTGTTTGCAGCCATACTTAGTGGTGTAAATTCGTATAAAATTCTCGGGATATTTCCATCTCTGGCAAAATCGCACTTCATTGTTGGCAATGCACTGATGAAAGGTTTAGTTGAGAAGGGTCATGAAGTGACTGTAATTTCACCGTTTCCGCTAAAGGACCCCCTCAAGAACTACCATGATGTAGAATCATCATCTATACTAATGAAAATGAAGAGTAATATATTTTAAATTTATTTGATTAGGTGTTGCCAATGTCGTTAATGTTGTAGATGCTTTTATCTATTTTTTTTATTACACTGTATCTGCATTGGATTTCGTCACTTGTCACTTATCAGGCTGTGTTTTGTCTACTTTCCTTTTCATTACTTATACGTATTGAGTTTGAATGACCACAGTGCAGCAGTGGTCAAGGACGTTTCGTATTGGAAGGTTAATGATAAGTAATTTGCGCTTCGATCTTCGTGATGGTTGTCTCTAGAAAGCCTGTTTGTCCATTGCAATCTGCATAGAACATGGAAAATTTTTGGTAACTCTTGGTCTTATTGACGATCGATAGGGGATAGGGGTAATGCTTAGTTTTTCTGTAGTGATCAATCTAATTTTGTTATTAGTAGAACCGAATTTAAGGGCGAAGCTAAGTTATAGATATGAAGTTGACTAGCTGGACCCGTGCTCGCCTTGCCCGCTCGCGTAAAATTATATTTGGTTCATTTTAAATGACCTTTGAGTGTTTCATTGATATCTGTCCAGTAGTTTTCGCACTGTTAGGAAAATTCCTCCCTTTTCTAGATCTTGCTATTTATTTCTAATACTGCATTTCCTTTCCTTTGTTTCCTTCTTCCTATGGAATCCAAGCAACTACCTACCCCAAATCTACACTGTTACCATACCAAATATCAGAATGGAATTCTGAAATGAAACCTGTTTTGTATTATACGTCTCTTCTCTTATGAATATGAATATTATTAATATACCCCATGCCATACTGCAGCACGCACCCATTTAATACATTTTGGGTAAAAACTGTTCCTAAGGACGTGGCTATAAACGACATAGCCTATAGCAGTCTCACAGTCCTAAGGAACATTTAAAAAAAAGTTTCATCGAAATCTGTCCAGTAGTTTTCGAGTTTTTAACGGTCAAAGAAAATTCCTACAGTTTTATTATATTTATAGATATAATGTCCAATGCTTTTTTCACACCGCGACTCCATGCTAAGACAAGTAAGACAATAGGTTCTGTTAGGTTAGGTTGTATAGGGTGTGAGTTCATTGCAATGTACTAGGTACCGTTTTGGACCCATCGCTATCCCTGGCGAACCTTCACGGCCACAACCTTAACAAATTCGCCAAAGCAATTAATTTCTCTATGGAACGTAAAAATTGTTTAAATTTTGTTTGTGAGGCCAACATCGTCTAATTGTCGAAGAAGTACCTTTCAAGGTGTTTCCTTCTGTATCGATCAAAAGCTTTACATTCACAGATAATATGAGTAAGATCCTTTGCCCTCAATGTTACAGTCCCCTGCTCGGGTACTCACCAGAATCTGACATGGTACTGCGCGCATAATGCTCTGAGTATCATCATTTGATGATGAAGGACTCTGACTAACAATGTAGATAGGGATATTCTTCTTCTCTGCCTAGAACACACTCATGCATATGTGTCCGGAAGTCATAATGACACGTGTAGGGTAGGTCTATATCACTTACTTAACTAGTGTATATACCTTACCCTGTACCCTTTTTAGTTTATCCGTATAAATTGGAATTTAATTTTCATTCGAAGCCTCATTCTTTTGCCAGTCCTCCCTATCTTGGTATAGTATTTCGTATACGGTGTGTCGAAGTCAAATTCACCCAAAAGTGAGAAGATTGTATTCAGAGTTCTGCAAATAAGTTTGAAAAATGTTGAAAATCACACGCTTTGAAGATTGTCAAAGATTGTGGCTTGTTCACATAAACTTTAAGTCTTAAATAACCTCATAGAAAGAAGTCCAAGAGTGTCAAAAGGGATATCAGACGACGGGAAAACGCTATTGACGATTATTCCGCTTTCTTCAGGAGCATGGGGGTTCCATTGATTATTCACAAAAATTCTGTTTACTTTATAAATATCAAAACCCAATTGACACTCGATAACATTTTTTAAATCGATGAGGATGACACTTCGGTTAGGTAGTTGTCTCACTTCCATTTATCCCTCATACTCCGGAGATACACTAACTCGGATGTCAAAATGGTTCTATTCTATTAAATAATAGTAAAGGACCATTATCATACTTAAGTTTAAAATATGACAGGAATTCATTTCAAGAAATATGATAAAAAACTTCGTAGGTAATATTGCTCTCTAACTAGCTTCCCATCTGGCTTTAAAAATCGCCGAAAGGTTGTTGTGGCCATGGAGATATTTTACGCAACGTTTTTTTTAATCCTCATTAAAAACCTATAAAGAGAGAACTTATTTATAGTAAATAATTAAAGTAATGATTTTTTGAGAAATTATTTTTCAAAAATTACATACACTTAACTATTTCTCTATTAATTTAATTCTTTATTTCAGAAAAGGCAGGAATTGGGCTAGCTATGCGAGACAATAACATAATTCAAACCTTGCTGAAAATATACGACATTGGAATTATGTTAACAAACAGCACATTAGGAGAACCTTCAGTGCAAGGGCTGATGCAATCAGGAGAGAAGTTCGATGTGGTTATTTGCGAAGTATTTCTATCCGAGGCGTTGTACGGTCTAGCTGAGCACTTTAATGCATCTCTTATTGGACTGAGCACATTTGGAGCGATCAAATGGAACACCGACTTAGTAGGCTCACCATCACCACCGTCATATGTGCCGAATACTTTCTTGTCATTTACCCATCGAATGAGTTTGTCTGAGAGAATTTTGAATTTAGCCATTACAACTTTTGAGGAAATTTATTTCAGCAATTTTTATCTACCCAGACAGCGCAAAATGTTTAACAAATACTTCCCAAATTCAAAATTGGGTCTAGACAACATTCGCAAGGATACCGCTCTGGTTTTGCTGAACTCTCATGTCTCATTGGGCTTCCCGCGACCATATATGCCAAATATGATTGAAGTCGGAGGAATGCAAATAAATCGTAAACGGAAGCCACTGCCTGTCGATATGCAAAAGTTCTTGGACGAAGCAAAGGATGGTGCAATTTACTTCTCAATGGGATCAAATCTAAAGAGTAGTATCCTGCCATTAGAAAAACGAAATGCCATCCTGCAAACGTTTAAAGCATTAAAACAACGCGTCTTGTGGAAGTTTGAAGAAACCGATTTGCCTGGTAAGAGTGACAACGTTTACATCAGTGACTGGTTCCCTCAGGATGATATCCTGGCACATCCAAATGTTAAACTCTTTATAACGCATGGAGGACTTTTAAGCACCACGGAATCGGTTTACCATGAAAAGCCCTTTGTGGGAATTCCAATGTTTGGAGATCAATTTTTAAATATGGCACGTGCAGAGACAGGTGGCTATGGCATCATGGTCGACTATACTCAGTTAAGCAAGGATACATTTTTGGCTGCAATCAATAAGGTGCTAGAGAACCCGGAGTATACAAAAAAAGTTAAGATGATTTCAGAGAGATTTCGCGATCAACCGATGCCGCCAATGGAATTGGCCACATATTGGGTGGAGTACGTTGCAAGGCATAAGGGTGCTCCTCATCTGCATTCGGCTGGCCAAGATCTCAGCTTTATTCAGTATCATAATCTGGATGCGATTCTCATTTTGTATGGTGGTATATTGTTAGTCTTGCTGATAGTGCTCAAAATTATATTTAGTCTGATTTTGCGCTTTCTCGGACTGCGGAAGCAACCGAAAAAGTCACAGAAAGTGAAGAAGAATTAAAGTGTGCTACTGCGCTGGTCATTGTGAATGTGGAGGGAGTTGGATGATTTTTTTTCAAATAAAGTGACCAACAGGATTTGTTATATACATGTGGTTTAGATTTTATTTTATATACATTGCATTTATGGGTTACAAGGAACTATATGACTGCATTACACATTCATGGATTGGAAAAAAACTGAGCATTTTATGATGGTAAATTCAAATTTGGATCTACTATTCTGTACCCGGTTGATCAATTTTGGTAAATATTCCCAATACTGGGTTAATCTACTTGACATTTCTCGACTTGATGCTACGTTAATTTTTTGTTCACTTAAAATATAAGTAAGGCATGGCTTTAAGGCGAATAATATTAAAAACCTCAAAAATATGAGATACACATTAAGATTTCGCAGCTGTCGTTCTGCTGGAAATATGTTGAGCTATACATTATGCAATCCACTTTTGGACCCAAATAACCGATCATCATTGCCAATCCAGAGCCGTGGTACCTGGGCTTGAATATCTCAAAGGCTTTTGAGAGGATTTGTGACAGTCGCCAATATAAGTCTTTATGCGTTAGTGTAACTACATGGGGTAAAAACAACAGACAAACTTTTGGAGAATACCTATCAGCTTAGTCCCAAGTAATGCAAAAAAAAAAAATAGCCAAATCAGGAAATGAACAAAGGTTGACTTTGCAGCCGACGTGCTACTCGTTTCCCAAATCTCGACATACAGAAGGAAACCTGCATACTGATCAGTCAAAGCAACTATATTGATGACATTGAGATTGATGTCACACCTCCAGTATTTTATACTACGAGGACAAGGTTCAACTGCGATAGCTATAGTGGCTGCCAGAGCCCCACCGCTGACATTGCGATGCGATGCACATTTGGGGAGCCCCTGGTAGTAGTTAGTTGTTATGCCTAGAAATATGCAATTTATATTTGCTTAATTAGCAGTGTTACCAGCTTTTCTAAGAGGTATCGAACCAAATCTTGGAATAAAACGCCAATTTTGCCATATTCATTTCAATTGTAAATTGAGCATGTAAATAGAGTAACTGTAAATCACGGGAGAACACAAATAAAATAGAAGCCATTACATGTATGAAACATTCACTTTGTGGTTTTATTTACAAACATATATCCTAAAGCCTCAATTTTATTTTATTATTCTACAATTTCAATTCTTCTTCACTTTCTGTGCATTATTTGGTTGCTTCCGCAGTCCAAGAAAGCGTACAATTAAGCTAAATAAAGTTTTTAACACTATCAGTAAGACTAACAATATACCACCATACAAAATGAGAATGGCATCCAGATTATGGTACTGAATGAAGCTGAGTTCTTGGCCAGCCGAATGCAGATGAGGAGCACCCTTATGCCTTGCAATGTACTCTACCCAATATGTGGCCAATTCCAATGGCGGCACCAGTTGATCGCGATATCGCTGTGAAATCGTCTTAACCCTATTCGTATACTGCGGATCATCTAACATCTTATTGATTGCAGCCGAAAATGTTTCCTTGGTCAGCCCATTATAGTCGACCATGATGCCATAGCCACCTGCCTCAGCTCGAGCCATGTTTAAAAATTGATCTCCAAACATTGGAATTCCTACAAAAGGCTTTTTATGGTAAACCGATTCGGTAGTTCCCAGCAGTCCTCCATGCGTTATAAAGAGTTTAACATTTGGATGTGCCAGGATATCATCTTGAGGGAACCAGTCACTGATGTAAACATTGTCACTCTTACCAGGTAAATTAGTTTCTTCAAACTTCCACAAGACGCGTTGTCTTAGCGCCTTAAAGGTTTCTAGGATAGCATTTCGTTTTTCTAGTGGAAGTGCGCTGCTATTTAGATTAGATCCCATTGAGAAGTAAATTGCACCATCCTTTGCTTCATCCAAGAACTTTTGCATATCGGCAGGTAGTGGCTTTCGCTTACGATTTATATGCATTCCTCCGACTTCGATCATATTTGGCATATATGGTCGTGGGAAGCCCAATGAGATATGAGAGTTAAGCAACACCAGTGCGGTATTCTTGCGGGTTTTGTCCAGGCCCAGTTTTGAATTTGGGAAAAATTGGTTAAATAATTCACGCTGTCTGGGTAGATAAAAGTTACTAAAGTAAATTTCATCGAAAGTTGTAACAGCTAAATTTAAAATTCGTTCAGATAAACTCATTCGATCGGTCAATGGCAAGAAAGGCTGCGGCACAAATGACGGTGGTGATGGAGTGCCCACTAGGTCCGTGTTCCATTTGATCGCCCCAAATGTGCTCACTCCAATAAGCGATGCATTAAAGTGTTCAGCTAGACCGAACAATGTCTCGGTAAGAAATACTTCACAAATAACAACATCGAACTTCTCTCCGGATTTCATTAGCTCTTGCACAGAATGTTCGCTCAGCGTGCTGTTCGTCAGTAGCACTCCGATGTCGTATATTTGCAGGAAGAGTTCAACGAAACTTTTGTCTCGCATAGATATAAAGCTGCCTACTTTGGCTGAAAACAAAAAAAGATAAGTAAACTAATTAATACAGATAGTATATGGTTAAACAAAATATTTATACAACAAGACATCACTCTTAGAGCACATAAAATAATTTTGGGTGCCAACCACTTTAATTCTGTAGAGTGTCAACTACACTAGTTTTCGAGACACATTTTTTATAATTTATTTAATTTCATTTAATTTCAATTTAAAATCAAAATTAACTCAAAAAATAATTTGTACTAAAAATAATATCATGCAATTTGTAAATTTATAAAATTTTAAAATTGCTTTCAAAATAACAAATCTACGCTTTATTTAAAGTAAAAATGTCCTTGTGGGTGCCAACTACTGTATACTTTGCGCTAGGTAGGTACTCATTTCTGAAAATGGACCGATGATCAAGATACTTAGCATGAAGATCACATAATGACGCAAAAACGGTGACGCTGCGGTGCGGCACGGCGCGTCAAAAATCGCAAGTGTGCACCGGGGCTTAGGGACCTACCTTTGTGCAGGTATAATTAAGTCTCATAAGTAAAAGAACGTGACCATTTATTTTTTGGCAAAAAGCGGCGGTTTTTTTGAAGCTAAAAGCGGGCGTGTTTTGAGTTTGGCGGGTCTCCCAAAAGTAGATTTTGACCTCAAAAATTTCGTGCAAAATAGTAGAAAACAGTTTATTTCACGTATTGTCACGTAAAATCTAATATAATTCTTTAAAAATAAACGTCATCAGTTTTTTTAATATACGGAAACACGGCTTCCAATTCTGGCGTAATACATATTTCTTTAATTTTTGGATTTTTCGGCATCTCGGAGTCTTTTGTGATCTTGCTAAATATTTTACCGTCGTATTTACAGCGAATGTCAATGAATAACTTTGGTTGTTTCTTTGACATATGACATTTGCAACTGAAGTTGTCTGCGGCAGCTTAGTTCTGCCATCAGTATTCTTATACGTTTTTTAATTAAAAGAATCTTCAAACGTAATGAAAAAAAGGACTAAAGAAAATTCGTAAGAAAATTAAATTTCCGAATTTTTATCTATCAAAAAGCGGGAAAATGGTTGTGGTGGCGGTTGGAGGGTTTTTAGGTAAAAAAGATGGTAAAACTCGCCAAAAGCGGGTGAAATGGTCACATTACTGATAAGTCTCCTGTGGATTTACTTCGCTCATTAAGCAAAGTCAGCTTAGACAATAAATACAATTCATCGATAAAAAAAAGAAGTTCGGAAACGTGCTCAATTAAATTATAATGAACACTACATCGCACAAAGTTCTAATGGATTAAGCCACGGAGATCATTTAAGTTGACGTAATTCGATTAATTTTTGTGGGGCGTTTTAAAGTCACATTTTCGATATACCTACCGGAAACTATTAATGGCTAGGGTGCCTATCCTATATTTAGTGCATTGTTGACAAAATGGAGTCCCAAATTGTAAAATGAATGACCCAAAATTGGACTGACTGCCGAGATGGCCATATGCCCACAATTACCACGAATTAGCACTGGATAAACATTTTGTTCTCTTTTTCCCAATGGATATTGACCTTCCAAAAAAAAAAAAAAAAAAATTGCACAAAATACCGAAACAAAATGTAGATTTTAAAATCAAAATTAACTAAATAATTTTGAAATTATTTAAATTCACATAGAAAAATGGTTTTATAACTCAAATGCATAACTATACAATTATATACACAGTGCTAACAGTGAAACTTGCCGTGGTAGATAGAGTGAAATTGTGCTATATAGAAATGCACAATTCGGTTGGGTTTGGCAGTGCTGTTTGCTTTTAACAGCTGTTGCCTAAAAGAGAGCTTAATTTAATTTAAAATTTAACAAACACTATGCCACTTGATAAAAAAGATATCTACAAGGTCAAAGGTTTGTTGCCGAAATAAATTGAAAATACATAATCAGCGGTACTAATAATCATTTTTAGTGTCCAGGCTAAGTTTAACGAAGTCACAATGGCGAAAATTTCCATATAAAATTATCCATTGTGACCGTCAAATGATTATTGGTAAGGCCCAATGTATATAATTTTAATTACCCTTCATCTTTTCTTCTATAGATGGTGTTTCCACATCACTATAGTTCTTTATGGGCTTCTTCAACGGGAATGGTGAGATCACAGTGACATCATGACCCTTCTCAGCTAAGCCTTTCATCAGTACATGACTAACAATGAAGTGAGATTTACCGGCAGTTGGAATCACTCCCAGAATTTTGTAAGCATTTGTGACATTAATTATGACGACCAACAGAATAACACTTGCCACACAAAACTTTTTATCAATCATTGTCAAATAAATTCACGCTCAGTTGAGATTGTGTATATAAACCTCGCACTACAATCTACCGACTGACGACTGAGCGACGACGTGCTTACTAGCGATCCAAAAAAAACAACTAAAATTTGACTTTTTTGGTTGAGTTGAGTGTTGGTGCATCATGACGGTGGGCTACTTGTGATTGTGATAGTTGAGTCGAAGAGATTGAGCGAAAAAAAAAAAAATGTATACCTCGTGAATAAAAATGATTATCTGTATCTGTGATTCTTGTGGTCAGGTGCCTGACTATTGAAAGATACCAGCGATGCCATCTGGTTGTGTTTTTTTTTTTGGAGTGCAAAATCCACTGTTGGTTGGGGCATTGTGAATTGGAATTTAATGGGACTAGGATGTGTTGTTGTTATCTGTGTTGATTTCTGGGAATAGATACAAAAATAGAATATGTTAAACACATCAGAACAGGCATAATTACTTTAATAGACAAGACAAACCCTTAGATTAGTGGTAAATACATACAAATAAAAGTATCTTGCACGCGGTGTCATAAGCAAAGACTAAGCTGCAAATCGAGAAGAATGGGTCAAATATAGATATAGGTAACTGGAGGCCGGTATATGTGGAAGTAAATATAGGCAGATCGATCAGTTTCCATTATCGCAGAAGTGTCTTTCAAGCTAAGGGTCTGGTAATGACCAAGGCCTTGCCATTAACTATGAATATCATGCCAGAAAGCCATCAAAGTAGATTTTAGTCGATAATCCCTCCTCTAGCCGTATGTGATGCCTTTGATGATTTAGATTCGATAGAGAGAGTTACTGAGGATCCATTTGAGCAACATACACCCTCGACTCACTTAATGGAATGCTCATTGAAATTGAATGAATAAATGAACAAATGAACTAAGAACAGGCTATTCCAAAGCTGTCGGCCGAGAACATTGCCGCGATCCGTGAAAGTGTACAAGAGAACCTGAGGCAGTCAATGTCAATTAGTCGCTATGCACAAGATGTCGGAATCATTAAAAATTGGACTGTACTCAAATCCGTGCCACCATACAGTGTTCTGCATTTCGAGCGATTGACCTTTCTATGATATGTTTAGAGCGTTTTGGCAGGAGTTTGCGACCGCTCAATCGCTCTGGCAACCATCCAAAATAACTTGAATTAAACGGCCAGAAAGGTAGTTTCTAATTCTAATTCTAAGCACGCATTTTCGACAAAAGATCTTGATGCCAGACTCTGTCAAATGCCTTTGAAATGTCAAGCGCAACAATTTTCGGATCACCGAAGTGATGATGGAGAGATTAGATTGGTTCTACTTTTCGGTGAGATAAGTAATCAAATCACCAGTGGACCTGTTGCCATGAAAACCGTACCACCGTACTTCATAAGCTGACGTTTTATCAGCGTTTCCATGACCTTAGAATGAATGTACGTAAGTGCTATGGACGGGTATTTGGTGGGAGAAGAAGATTCGCCTTTGTTTAGGGACGTGCTGGACAAATGCTGTTTTCCCCCTATTCAGAAAGAGTCCAGAAGAATAGGACAGAAAAAAAAGCTCACGCAGTGGTTTTGCCAGAGTAGAAGAACACCTCTTCAGAACGATGGGGGTTAACCAATCATTAAAATAAATAAATAAATAGGTGGCGCAACAGGCGGGTGACACCCAAGGCCTAGCTTCTCGCAACCATTCGTTTTGTGTGAGTTTCTATTTGGGACGAATGGAAGGGACCTACAATTTTATGCCGAGTCCGAACGGCTGAATTGAGAAGCTTTTTCATGACAGTCATACTCTCGGATGTTTGTCAGACGTTCGCGAGAGGTGGCGCAGTAGAAAAAACTTTAAAATGTAATTTGTGTTTTTCCGGGGATCGAACCTGGGATCCCTCGCACAGTAGTCCAGCACACTAACCACTGCGCTACTGCGCCCACTAAAACAATCATTACATTTACATTAATTTTTATTGAACTTTTATATATATACAATTTGACTTAAGGCTAGTTTACGAAAATGGTTATGAATAATTAATATTTTGTGCGTTGGCTCAACAACAGGGGCCCAACGGTTTACATTTTTTTTTTATTAGATTTACATAAATTGTGATTATTTTCTCAGATTCATACTCGTAGTATGCATCGTTGTCAGGGTTGACCTCAGGGTGTTCAATTCCGGGTGTCAATGTCCTTGTGGTGGTAGAGAGGGTTGTTCATCTTGATATTATCCTCGATGGTGGGTTGTCTCAGTCGAATCGTAGAAGAGTATAGTTGCCCTGTCGGTTTCTCTTGGGAGTAGGTCCTCGTTTAGTAGCGCCAATTCATGGAGGTATAACGATGCTCTGAAATGTTTTGGGTTTCGGAAATCCTTCGGACTAGAGGGTTTGGATGGCTGGATGCATTCCCGAGTATTCTCTGGAAAAGTGTGACCATATACATACTTTTCCAGGGGGATGATGCTGGCTTCGTCGTAGAGTGTTGAACTTCTGACGTTTTGCTTTCGGATTGGATCGTAGTGAAGTCCTGTGCAGATCCTTAAGAGTTTTCTCTAAAAAATGGCCAGCTTTTTCATGTACGTCTTAGAAACGATGTACCCAATGGGGAAACCGTAAGTTACTACCGGCCTTATAAATTGTTTGTAGATCAGCAGTTTGGTTTTTTTTACTGAGTCCGTTCTGCTTCTTCATGAGCGGGTAGACTCGATGAAACGCGAATACTGCCTTCCTGAGAACGGTGTTCAGGTGTGGGTTGAATATAAATCGCTCGATAAGGTTGACTCCAAGATATTTAATGTCGTTTGTGGTTGATAGCGCTGATCCATTAGGTAGCCTCAGCGTTATGTTACGACAATTGGTGGCTGACCGTCCTCTACTTCTTCCTCTAATGATTAGTTCTGATTTGGCAGTGTTGGTTCGTATGCCCCATTTTTGGTAGTATTCGAAAAGTTTCCTGACGTGGACTTCAACTCTTCGTGCTGCTATGGCTGGGGACATTGAGCTGCTATATGTGGCGGAGTCGTCGGCGAAAAGGCAACTGTTGGTTGTGTTCTCGAGCTGAGGCTGGTCGGATGTGAAGATGTTGAAAAGCAGTGGACCCAATTTTGACCCTTGGGCTACACCGGCTCTGATGCTTTTTGTTTGTGAATGGCTGTTTTCTATTTATAGAAAAAAGGACCTGGAGTGAAGACAGCTAAAAATTATTTTAATAAGGGGAGGAATATAGTTATATTGAGATCATTAAGTACTCTTGCAACTGTACGAGTGCGAAAATGGATTTGTCCCATGGTAAATTCGATGGTCTCACAGGCGGGGACAAAGCGCAATCTGGGAGCAACGAGCTGGCTGCGAAATGAGCCACGAGCAGATTAGCTTTATCTAAAGAGCTGACAGCTGGAGTGTCATTGTAAATGAGCGTTGGGATCGCTGACAAGGACGAATTTTTAATATTTTTTTACAAATGACCAAACATTTTTACTACTCTTGGGACATTGTAGTATTTTTTGCCACAACTTTTGGTAATATGAGAATTTGACACGCTTTATGAGGGCATTGCAGTCATTGCTGGATCGTTTAAACTTTTTTCGGTTTTCCTCAGATGGGTTGGCTTTGTAAGACCGAAAATTCAACTCCCTTAGTCTCATAGCATTTTTGCAGTTCGAGTCGTACCAAATGTTTTTTTTTTTTTTTTTTTGATACTCTAAATAAAGGATATCATACCTAAGGTGATTTTATTTGATACCCAGAACGACGGCATCCACTTCGTTATCGAGAAAGCATAACGACCAATTAAAACTTGTAAAGAAGCTATTAAGTCCGCTCCAGTTGGCTTTTTTTTAACTTTGTGTTTAATTCCCGAGAAATTAGCTGATATAGTATACAGTGGTCTGACGATCTTAGAGGCGATATTACTGCAATGGAGTATTTATTAGGGTTGGAAGTGTTGGCATTTTTATCCTTTTTTGTCGCATTTGCAAGCTGAGTTAGTTGATTTATCTCAGCAAATATCTGTCCAGAATGTCGAAGCCATTCAGAATTGTGAATATTGAAATCACCCACAATGACGATTTCTGTTTGATGTGATGGTACAGAGAGATAATGGGTCATATGAATAAAAATGAGCATGTATAGTTTATACTCGATAATTTGGAGCAAATACTCCATGTGATATGAATAAAAACCAGGAGCAGATACTCCGCTAGAGTAGGTACTCTTATTTACAATTTGTTGTGAGTATATTCTCACTTTTGATATGAATAAAACATTGTTCATGCTCTTTTAGGTGAGAATCTACTCAATAAATTTGGAGTCTGATAGGCAGTAGACTTCAGTTTGAACAATGGCTGAGTTCATCCTTAATGTGTCTTCCAAAAAATATTACAAACCTAGAAGATAGTGTGATTGGACTTTAAAGGATTGAATCGATTTACTTAAGAAAATGTCAAGTGAATATCCAATCACTTTTTGGGTGTAGAATCTGAAGAAAGAAGAGGTGGTTCTATATTGTAGCTCTGATAAAAGGATTTTTTTTTTCGACATATTTGGTAGACCCGGGCTTTTCAAACAGAAGTAGGTAAAGATATTGGAGTTCAACAAACTTCTGTGTTAGAAGTTTGTGACGGAAGTTGCTGTTAAGTTAATAGAAAAATGTGGGCTGTGGATCTTGTGGTTTTTTAGACGTATACAAATTCAATGTGAAATAAAACAGTTAAAGCTAATGTTAAGGTATATGATATTGGTTTTATTTAATATCTATATGAATTCGGGCATATGCGCTCTCCGGTCGAATGAAGCGCAATCGTGAAGTTCAATTTTCGACAACTTTATCGAGCAACTGGAGCCGTATATCAGCAATAACACGGCGAATGTTGAATTCCAAATCGTCCAAGGTCTCATCGGCATAGACTGGTGACTAAAGAAAGTAATCTAAATCACACGATCGTGGAG
This sequence comes from Cheilosia soror, assembly GCA_949372485.1. Taxonomy (NCBI): domain Eukaryota; kingdom Metazoa; phylum Arthropoda; class Insecta; order Diptera; family Syrphidae; genus Cheilosia; species Cheilosia soror. Next base: position 21,944,669 of record OX443562.1, on the reverse strand, counting down.
GCCTTTTCATCAGGTCCATTACGCGAAATTATGCGCTTAGAAAATGCTTACCGCAATAAATTGATAGAGTCGTGCGCCTGTGGTATGTTACCCCATCTTCTTGAAACCAAAGTGTTAATTCATTGTAAAATGGCAAAACGTACTAACCCCAAATAGACTTTCAATTTCAACTGTCAAATTGACGATCTGTAGAAACAGTTTTACCAGTTTAAAAACCAAACCTCTAAACAAAACACATAGAAGCGAAAGAAATGGGGTTCACGAAATTTACTTTTCTATGTGCATTGTGATCGATGGTGACGAATATATTGATCAATGCATTAATGTACAAGTCATACGTTAAATTCAGTTGGGTTTACAAGCGTAGAGGCATCATGGCCAGGATCTGTTCACGATTCACGGATTTGGAGCAAATCAGAATTTATAACATTGAAAGGAATGATTTTCAGATGTTGAATGCATAACATTTATGATACGAAGAATTTAGCATAGAACCGTGGATAATGGTGACTTTAAGAAATCCTAATACACCGCAAGAACGTGTTTATAATAATTTATTCACAAAGGAGCGTGTAACAATTGAAAGATGTTTTGGTCAACTTAAACAACGATTTCCGATGATTCAATATAAAGTGCGGATATCCATAGAAAAAGTTCCAAAAACTCAGAAATGTCTGAAAATAAAATGACGAGTATCTACTCCTATGTGCACGTACTCTTCAAACTAAAATCTTTTTTATTCATATAAATTGGAGAAAAAACTCAAAGTCATGCTCATGCTCAGGAGTACGTACTCAGAGTTTAAACTCGATTTTTATTCATACCACCCAATGAGACATCACAACAAACTCGTTATTTTAATATTATATTATACTATGTATAATATTTTTTTTTAAAAATTCTTTACAACTTTGGGGCCGCCCGGCCACCTCATTTATCCGACCACGACAACCCAAAGATAACCAACATTTTGTTGAAAAAATAATCAGAAAAAAATGTCGCCAGCTCTTAGTCTAATATTTACGTATGATAAATTTAATAAATTAAACTTTGAGTTTAAATGGAAAATGGTTAATTTTCTGTCTGACTCACCAGCAGCGCATCGTTTTACTCTGCCACTTGGAATATTTCAAAGCAAACCAACACCAAACATTGTTGAGGGTAGCATTATGCTTTCTTTGTCTTTCGTTAGTGCGTTGTACTCGTACCCTTATACTGCATGACCGGCGCAAATGTGGCAATAATGCAATTAATGTTATTATAGCTGTAATAACTCTCAAATTATTCCGTGCAATAAATTTTCCTCCTCTGGCCATTTTATCTAATAACTTCCTGCTGTGCAGAGTCCTTAAGCTCAAACTGTGTTGGAATGCGGATGGTGTTCTGTTTTGCACATATGCGTATACCTATACATATGTATGTATCTACTGGGTAGTTCTCCCAGACCAAAATCGAGTTTCATAAAACTTTACAATTATTATTGCACATTTGTGTTTTAAGTTTTTCCCATTATTACTTATTTTTTAATTGCACCAGCTCCAGTTGTGGACTCCATCCAGAGAGAGATGGGGGTTGATGGGATGGCATACCTCTTCGCAAAGTCATAAACGCCTCGGCACATATCCATGCGCATACAACAGGAAAAAAAAATCACACACACACTGAGCGGCAGTGTATCCAGCCAAATCCATACAAACTTTTGCCAATTCTCATTATTTTGCGAATGCAATAAGGACATGAGAAATGCAATATTGGTCCCTAATGTCCGACTCCCATAAGGATTATCCAGAAATCGTTTTACACTCAAGTGAACTCTGACGCTGTGTTGCTGTAACTGGTGCTCCCTGTCTCATTGTATAGAAATGGACCTGCACAAAAGTGTGTGCAATGTGAGAACTATAACAGGATGTAGCTTTTTGGTTCATCCCCCCCTCTGCAATTTTTCAATTTATTTAATTTTATTTGATTTTCTCATGCACTATTGCCGCACATATTAGAAACATGGGTATAGATACTGAGGATGGGGTTAGAGAGCGACGAACGTATATGACCACTATCCGAAATGTGTGCGTCCGTGATTGACCAAATGTCCTTCATTTGTGCCAAAAGATTCTGATGCTGGGTGAATATGGAGCCGAGAAGGACATGTGCTGCATGAAATGGCATTTCTACACAGCTGCTCTCGCTTTCTTCAATATTTAACTGGACATTCAAAATCCCAGGCAGTCACATACCGCAATTTGAAGCATCAAACGTCCGCACCAATGGATGTCCTTTAACTTACTCGTATCCTTCGTCTTTGCTGTAAGAGGGTGGCTTTCGAGATTTTTCGATACTTGAAGGTTTTGACCTGTATTAGCAGTCTGTGTGTTCGTTATGAGATAACTTCGATATGGGACGCATATGTGTCCAAGTAGTTACACACATCGCGACCGCAATATCCTTTTTCGACTTCAAATATTTGGAATCTCGACTATATGATAATATTCTTTTTTTTTTTTGTTTTTGGCAACATTAAGGACATCTGATGCCAAAAACCATATAATTGCAGTTGGGAAAGTAGGTATACTCCTGTGTAATAGCGTTAACGAGAGTCCGTCTGTTTCTGAATTTTCTTTGTTCGTCCTATTTTGTTATGTGCTGAATATTTTCACAGTCCCACTTTGGCATTTTTGGCATTTATTCGGCAATGTTACGAGTCGTCGTGGTTCTGTAAAAGTCTGTATAAAAGAAAACAGACTCTAATACAGCGATGAGTTTGAGGGTGATTAGCTGTGGTTGTGCTACTTTCTACAGATAGTATCCATTAAATTCAGCCGGTGTGCTATGCGAGCTGATTTTTTTTTCTTGGCTCAGTAACAATTTAGCTGTGAAAGTTTCCTGCACTGCATTAGTGTTTATTGTTGTGACGAAAGCGGCAGTGGTGGACGGAGTGTGCTGAACGTTATTGTGAAAAATGCAACTTTCCTTTCTAGGTACCTATTGGAGTTGTGTTGTGTCCATGCCTCGGGTCCGATGGGTGAGTCTTTAATGAAAACAAAATATGCTAGGAATTTAATGGGGGAACTGTTGACTGTGTTCTATAAAAAGTCCTGGAAGTTGAATTAGATACGAACATCGCAATAGCCATCATTTTGTGATGTGCTTTTTCTGAGGACGAGGTTTTGCTCGCCGGATTCAGGATTTGCACAAAGAGTGTTTCTTTGTTTCTTTCTTTTCTTAAAGAGAAGCGTGGCTCCGTATTACAAGAAGCGGCCCACCGGCAAGCGTGGCCCGCATTACAGGATGCAGTCGAACGATAAGCGTGGCACCGATCTAAGGCCCAACGACGAGCGTGGCTCCGATCTGCGGCACAACGACAAGCGTGGCTCCGATCCTAAGCAGGAAAGTCAAAGATGATGACACAGCTGATTTAAGGCCAGCTTCCCAAAGGAAACTTAGCCACCAAAAATTCAGAAAACTGACCGAAGTAAAGGATCCTTATCTGGTACACTAGATTGGTAAAAACAACAAGTACACAAGTTCCCGCGAATGGCAAATTCATTCGGGTACTCATGCAATTTCCTCCAATTAGTCAGTGCGACTTATAAGTGACGAATGAATATTTCCTGTGACAAATGTTGGTTGGTTGGACAGTCTAGGTTATTTGTGCAAAGCAACGGGTGGTGTGTCGACGTAGAGGGCGCTTTCGATAATGCGACTTTTGACTGCATGTGTATAACTTTGCTAGACAACACGGGGTAGATGAGACATTGGTATTGTGGATCAGGGCAATGCTGTGAATACGCACAGGCATACGCGGATGATGTTGCCTTACTTTCTGTCGGATTATGGTTAGAGACTGTCCGAGTCCGTGCTAACATGCATATGGCTCTAGATATGGTCGAAAAATGATTTTGAAAACTGAGGTTATTCTCTTCACAAGATGGAGGATTTTAACCGGTCTGACTCAGCCACCGCTAAAATGCGTCATTATCCAGATCTAAGATGAAGCGAAATATCTGGGAGGGATCATGGATAAGAAACTTCTTTGGGCAAAATATGTCAAGTCGAAGACATCCAAGGCGCTCTCAGTTTTCTGCAAGTGTAAGGGTGCTTTCGGTAAGACGTGGGGCTTATCTCCCAAAAACGTCCTTTGGATCCATACGGCTATAATAAGGCCTTTTCTAGCCTATGGGTCGGTTGTTTGGTGAAGAGGACTTTCGCGAAAATATGTGAAATATGTCCTCGGTCAGGGCTTCCATTGACGATTGGGTCTCAAACGAACACAATTATGTATGGCAAGGCTCTACACGATGCGGGCAGACTAAACGCATGCTTCCGGTCGCTGAGAGATAGGTTCGACAGGTTAGACAGGCTCTCGATCTTTCAGATTACTCTTCACAGAGTACCTCGGTACACTTCACACCTTACAAGCCAGATATGCATATTTTTCGCGGCCATGGTTCTTGTATAGCTATGCTAGGCTTAAGTGATACCACTTGTCTGCGACGCTTGTGGAGAGGGCGACGATACTTCGGATCATTTCCTTTGCTATTGTCCTGCCTTTGTTCGGATCAGGTGACAGATTTTTGGAGCTGATGTGGCGAGCTCCTCCTCGAAGAAATTCCTGTAAAATGGGTAGTACTGAATTTGCTTCCTGGTAGTACAATGGACCATCAGTTGCGTCTGAGTGCTCCAGTGAAGTGTTTCCTCACCCGACTACATGTTTCCTCCTGATGGGCTAGAGTCGCAATTTGGCACCTCTTTACAGCGCTGATGTCACAATGAGTTTACTTACCTATTTACTTGCGCTACAGTCCGTGGAGTACCAGTTAGCTCGATCTTTGGTTAGTTGCCATCACTGACTGCAAGGACTATAGACACTACACTTGTGTCTGCACCGGTGTCGGTGTACGGAAATGTGTGCTGTGTGTGGGCTGGTGCGCACACCGATTTTTGTTGTCAGACACGGAGCGAGTAAAAAAAAAAAAAAAAACTGTAGGCTCCACGCGGACTGTTCAGTACCTATCTGAACATTCCACGCACAAGGATATCGTTGGGGATTTCCTCTTCATATTTTGAAATGCCGTTAATAGTCGGTAAACAAAACACACAACTCGTAACGAGGAGGCTCAGACCCTTGCTTGCCCCTAAGACAGTATACCATTTTGGGGATAAGAGAGCTACCGTTGCCCCATAAAGGATTCATCTGCCACTATCTCTTTTTCAGCACCCTGACTAGTCTTGAAATATCCTCACTGACCTTAGCTAAAAATATGCCGCTGTAGCTCACGTACTGTATCTTCAATGTTGGGGAAACTGTTTTTCCACTCTAGTGAATTCATTCGCTGTGTGTTCTTCATATCCAACATTTCTCCAGGTAGCAATCACATTTTGTCCCATTTATAAAACACACAACCTTGGTTTGGAAATTGCAAAAAAAAGGGAAAATGATTTTTTTTTTACTCCCAAGATTTACATTGGATAAATGCTAATTTAAGCGCCGAATTAAAGTCCTTAAAATGTTATATTTAAGTGTCGTAAATTTTTTTTTGTATTTCCCCATAACTGTCGTACTGGGACAATTTTCCAACCTTTTACAGGTACGAGACAACTACCCTATATTTAAATACCAATACCTTTTGTCCAGTTGGTAATGTTTTCTGATCCTCACAAGGTTTCCACCTCTTTGTAGAGATTTATTGCTTTTGTTAAATTGATTGACATTCGATAAATTTTCTTGTGTGGTCGGTGTTGAATTAAAGGACCGTTGTGCAATTCACGGCAACCCTGCAATTGTTGTTTTATTTATCTTCGGCATGCCATCAATTTGGTGGACCATTTTTATGGCCCTTTTGTGGTTTTAAATGTGGGACAGTGTTTTTAAATCCAATCCCGTAAGAGTTATTCGTTTTATTTTATAGCATCAGTTGACGTATACAATACTTTTTGTCATTGGGATAAGTAAGCTGTAAGTACATTGTTCGTTACTACAACGAAGTAATCCCATTTGGGCAGCTTGTATCTGCCGCAGTCTTATAGGTAAGGTTTGGAACAAAAGACTGATCTATAACTGTCTCAAAACTGATTCGGCCAGACCAATTTTACTGGAAAATTCATCATATTGCTCCTTTTATCGCTATCCTGATTATCCTGAGGTTTATAACTGTTTCAATGGAACTTCATTCACATGCAGATGCAGTGTGCATTGAACTCTAGATTTTCTCCCAGCTTCAATTCAGAAGACGCTCCACTCCTACCGAGGTTCCGAGAGGCTAAAGCTCACCCCCCAATCTAAGGCCTACAGTCACCAGCTATCCAATGTGTTTTCATGAATGACAGCAACCGATAATTAGATGATTAAATTCCAAACAGAGCCGTGAAATATAAGTCTGTCTAACAATCTACATATTTACTGAAAGCACTTATTCACTGACATTGGGCTAATCGATACAGCTGCGCGAGGCCCTAACAACGAACAACAAGAACGATAGGAATATGTTAAGTAACGGAAACAAAAGATAGAAACACAAAAAAAAAAAACACAAGAGAAAGGATCTTCTTCTTCTTTAGTGAACATAATTAAATACCATCCACTCGACCATACCTTTTGTCATCGCATTACTAATACAGAGGAGCCGTAGAGAGGGATTGCTTGAAAAGGGCCCTTTGTTTCGACAACGTTAGCTATTTAACAAAATTTTAATCCTTTGTAATCCTTACACAACTCTAAGTAACTTTAATACCCACTATCAACATTAAGTTTACACCCATAGTGAGTAGGAGAGACTTCCTCGACTGCTTCCGCTCGTTGGAGGTCTTTTTCGGCTTCTTATAGCTTCATTCAGTTTTAACTGTGAATGTACAACCTAACGCCGCAAACCGAGAGAAGATTTTCGTTTTTAAACACTTTTTTTTTCGGAGGGTTTATTTGAACTGCAGACCACCTTTCTCTCTCGCTCTGGCAGTCTTTATCCATAATATATCCTTGCAATGGCACATTTCGTCCACGTCGCTGTCGAATCCTCCTGTTTGGCTTTGTGATAAGAAAATAAAGGATTAATTAAAGGAGTAACGGCTTTCGGAAATGTCCTCATTTAAATATTAATTTCGGTTACTGAGTGAATATTGAAACAAGTCATCGAAACCGTTGATGAAGCCCAAAGTGGGGTAGTCGCATAGAATACCATCGGTATAGGGGAATGGAGCGAATGGATTTGTTTCGCGACGACAATTGATAATTGATTTTGTTGAAGACAGATGAAAAATATCATAAGCGAGATGACAAACAATTTCATCCTCTGATGACTAAAGTTGAATTAAAGATTTATCGGGGGAATTTGTTAACCCGTAGAGGAAAATGTGCTTGCTATTCCTTTATGCCAGTGGGAGGACGAAGTTGAATTTTGTATTAATTAATTGGACTTAAAGTGAATTGCTGGATAATATCTCGAGGAAATATTGCGATTAATGAATAGCTAATGCGAGGGATTTCATTTTGTAGGTGTGTTTCCCGATTCGAATTTCCAATTTTCAAGTCGACAAATGGTGGAGCCATGCTATTATGCCTTCGGGGCAGAAATAAACTTTGAAAACTACTTAGCTTACGTATGTGATATTAATGAGTTTTGTTAATTTGCCCTGCGGGTGGATATACATATATATACAAGAGGTAGCCAACATGCAAAATGGCGAACAGTCTCTACTTTATCTATGTGAATGCTAATTATTATTATTTAACAGATATAGAGATGGGATTCGTATTCGTCATCAGAAGATATGTGCGTACATAAAAGTTCTCTGAATTGAGAAGCTTTTTCAGGACAGTCATACTCTCGGATGTTTGTCAGATTTTCGCGAGAGGTGGCGCAGTAAAAAAAACCTTAAGATGTAATTTGTATTTTTCCGGGATCGAACCTGGGATCCCTCGCACAGTAGTCCAGTACACTAACCACTGCGCTACTGCGCCCATGTCCGCCTACCTATGCAAAATACGCGTGACTATAAAGAAATTTCGCTGCTCTGTCAATGTCAGAAAGAATACGGCCAAACATTTTGGCGCCGAATAAAGTTTTGACACAAAAGTGACGGTCTATCATGTGACTTCTGTCATTCTTCGAGTAATTGTACAAAACCCATAAGCCAACTTTGGAGTTACAATTTTGCGCAGAAGTCCGTTCAACTAAAGGGTCCGCCAAATAACTTTTTTTTTTGAAAATGCTATAAAAAAAACTACTGACTATTTTCTCAAATTTCTTTTTTTATTTGAAAGTACAATCCTTCCGGTTAATAATGGAAAATAATTTAATTCAAATGGCTGCCTTGGCTGGCCATGTCGTAGCCTACACGATCGGTCCAATTTTTAAGCACATTATCGATTGTGTGCAGCTGTATTTCAACAATGGCTTCACGAATATTGTCCTTTAAAGCGTCAATTGTCTCTGGCATGTCGGCGTAACACTTATCTTTTACGGCACCCCACAAATAATAGTCCAACGGTGTCAAATCGCAGCTCCGCGGTGGCCAAACGACATCAGCTCTGCGGCTGATAATGCGATCTTCAAAAACAGGGCGCAAAACATCGAGTGTAGCTTCGGCTGTGTGGCACGTAGCGCCGTCCTGTTGAAACCAAATGTTGCCAATGTCCTCCTCTTTAATTTTTGTGAACAAAAATTCGTTCAACATGGCCCGATAACGATCGCCATTGACTGTAACGGCCACTCCTTGCTTATTTTCGAAGAAAAATGGCCCAATTATGCCTCTGGACCAAAATCCGCACCAAACAGTGGGTATATCGGTATATCGGCTTTTCAATGTATGCGTGCGGGTTTTCTGTGCCCCAAATGCGACAATTTTGCTTGTTTACATACCCGCCATGATCAAAATGAGCTTGATCTGAAAAGATGATTTTTTTGGCAAAATCGGCATCTTCTCTAAGTCGATCGCAGGCCCACTTAGCGAAGCGAAAACGCATTGGATGGTCAGTTGGCTTCAACTCCTGAACCAATTGGACTTTGTATGGCGTCATATCAAGGTCTTTATGTGAAATTCGTCTCAATGATTCTCCGAAATGTTCAATTGTTGAGAACGACGGTGAATTGATGTTGATGGCGCTTCACGCACACTTTCTGCTACAGCAGCAATTTTCTCGGGTGTACGCACTGTTTTTGGCTTTTCACGCTTTGGTTTATCGATGAGGCTGCCAGTTTCTTTCACTTTTTTCAAGATAACGAACATACGGAGCTGACGGTGCTTCTCTTCTTCCAAAATCCGTACGCAATTTTCGCACACATTCTGCAACATTACCATGATTTTCAAAGTAATGTCGCAATATTTCCCAGCGTTGTTCAAGCGTATACACAACCATATTCGTTCAGCGGAAGGATAAAATTAATTATCTGTCAAATCAGACATGAGCTAAGTGTTACCATTCGCGAAATAAGCATTAGTCCGGAGAACGTCGAGTTGTTAGTGACGGATTTGGAAGTATTGAAACGGGGGCGACGAAGATGATCTGGCAAAACTTCACAATGCCAAGATATAACTCCAAAGTAGTTAAAGACTTTGTCTACCTCTATACCTCTGCACTATAACGTCGGAAGATGACATTGGCCCGGAGATCAAGCGAAGAATCGCTCTTGCTTCCCGCAGACACATTCGCAAGATTTGATCTCCTAACATGAGATCCCTCGCACAGTCCAGCACGCTAACCACTAAGCCTCTGCGTCCTCACTTTGTCACTGTCTCGATCAAAAGGACATTCAAGGGCTTTCTGTTAGCTCACTGTTCAATTTTTACTAATAATGAACACAGACCATAAGGCTGGCTGGACAGCACACAGCAGGGAGATTTCTGAGCAAATACTCTTGATCTTGAGTAGTCGATAAAGTGAGAGGGCTTGTGTTCGCATTTATTGGCATCAATACCTTTTGACCAGCCGTTCAGCTTAAGTTGGCTTGTACTAAAGGGGACCCACTTGGACCATATTATTTGGTTCATTGTGATACCGGAAAAAGGGGGGGGGGGAGTTGCCAGAATGCCGGGCATTACAGTGGGAACTTTGTTCCTCTTGTGAAGGAAGGGGTTAAGAGGTTTTGATAGTGACTGAGGCAAAATCTTATCTAAGTTTGCACCTCCTGGTTGCGGCTTAGTCTTCGGATACGGACGGAGGGTGACCGTAACAGTCTGCCCCCTGCCTATTGGCTCTGACAGACTATCTGAGAAGGGAGACTGGTGCGTTGACGAAGTTGGCGGTGGAATCAGTACGTTTTGCTGCTTGACCAAAAGTCAACGGATGGATTCTCTGTTGGATGAGTGGTAACCGTAGCAGTCTGCCTCCCGCTTATTTCCATTCGACAATCCGACCACAGGACATATACTGGTGCTGAGCAGAAAAGCTTGATTGGGGCACTCCATTCTACTGCTTGGTACCGAAAAGAGAGGTCGCGGTTTGCCTTTGGTGAAAAGGCGAGGGGTGAGAGAAACAGGCTAACTGTAGCTTCTGATGGTTCGTTTGCAAGAAGTGTGGCTGATACACAACGGAGACGAATCTGCTCCACAGTTTGACGTCGAAAAGGGTTACAATTTGTCTTCGGGAAAAGACGGAGGGTAAGCGAAACAGTATATCCCCGCCTGTTGCCTATTGATAGTTAGTATGTTAGGAGAGAAAGAATGTTGTCGAGCAGAAACATGATGATCAAAGCAATCTACCCTGCTTGACACCGAAGAGGGTGACGATTGGTATAGGATATAGGTTCATTAGGTAATTGCGTGTTGATGTTTCAGTGAAGCAAGTTCGACTATGTAACGAACTTGCTAATGTAGCTAATATCGGCTCGGGACAGCAAGATTATAATACGCATGTTCTTATGTGGTGATGCAAATGTAAATTCTGCACCCACCGCAGCACTATAACATGTCTCTCTTTCTAAATCCACTGCATAGCAACGCAGTGAATTAAATTAAATACACTTGGCAGCATCGAATTTTTAAATTCAGCTACTGATGCATACGAGGAAAAGAGAGACGGGACCCGATGCAAATTGAATTCTGCACACGTATTTTGGGCATAAGGTCTTCAAAGAAATAAGCCTCTAAGGTAGCCCTACGCCATGTGGCAAGATCTGAAATTCTATGCCTTATAAATCTATGCATCAGGTAGGTGTGGCTGTTTATTAGAAAACCCAAGTATCACTATGCCGGTTTGTTACCACAACTCATTTGACCTGGTTGTTAGAGTTTATCGAATTGGAGAGTTTAGATCCAGCCTGTGGAATTCAAAAAGGTTATAAATTCTTTGATGCTATTCTTTGAGACTTCTTTGAGGGATGTGAAGAAGGGTTTACCCAGAGCTCGCTGTCTAGTCCTAGCTAGTGTCCGGCAAGCGCATAGGTAGTGAATGAGAGTTTCTTTTTCGGTTGCGTCATTACAACTGCGACAGTGTGTATTATGCGGGATGCCTAATCTCAATGCATCGCTATTACCCTGGCTATATCTTTACGTGTTTTACTCAGGAAGAGAGTTGTTTTTTCCCTGCTATAATTTGGCCACATACTTCTGGATATGACACAATTTGTTAGCCTCCTCCATCTGAGATTGGCTGTCGATAGCGATTCTGCATAAATTTTTGCTTTGATTGCTCCTATTGGAATTTTTACCGATTCCGCAAGTGAGCAGTGGGGGCTCAGGGATGCATCAGGGATATTTCCATTCTTGTTGACTCAGACTATTCTTGATTTTATTTTTAGAAAACTAATGCATTTCCCCAGTCATTTAGATGAGAAACTGATGGGGCTGTTTGGATCAAATTTGTATTTACGTCACAACAGTCCCTCTGTGAACACATTAACCTATTAGCCAACACATAAATATTATGTTTATGGCTTCTTCAGATGGCTCACTATTGCACATCCAGCAAAAGTATTTATTTCTAACGTTCATTAGAAAATAAACCCCAAAGGACAACAGCAATGAAAACTTTGAAAATAAATATCCCTGAGCTCGTTATAACACTGCAATTATTAAAAATACAAATTGAAGTCCTTATTTTAAAATCTTTTTTCCATCTAGCATGCAAAATATTTTTTTAGATATATTAAAAATGTTTGTGAAGGAAATTATGTACGTATATCCTGCCAGAAGTCCAACAATATTAGTTTTTGAAAAGTTTTACACAATTATATTTATACACTAGATACTTTTATCAACACTAGCTATCTCAGCAAATTTCTGCCGTTTGTACAAATGGGGATGAAGACACTGGACAACCACCTTAAGCATCTAAAGTAGACGAGTCAAGTCAAACCTAAATTTAAATTACAAATAGAGCACTTACTTGGTGCTTCTAGCCTTTTGATTTGGAGTTCCTTGGAAGTCCGTAAGACGTTAATTTTTTTGTTTGCTTCGGTCAACACAAAAAAAAAATGTGCAAGAGCACAAAATAACCTTAAAGAGAAATGTTATCCTTTGTTATGACAAAAGAACATTCTGGCAATGTCTGAAACTTTTTATAACGACCATAATTCCGTCGTCCTTTCGCTACAGGTAGCAGGTCGTTCTTATGCCTTACCTTTGGCTCTGTTGTAGTTTCTTAATGCATAAGTAAAAAAAAAAAACTTTAAATTGAGGTTTATGGTCAGCAAAAGTTTACGAAACTTCATGAAAAGCCAATGGCAAAAGCCAATTGGAGTGGAAAGACAAAGTGGTAGCTTTGACAGAGCGAATAAGGACAAAGTGTGAGTGGACTTTTTGTCAACACTATGCTTATGCAAAGTTGTGGCAGCGTTGCATGCATACAAACCTTTATTTCGTGTAGTACAACTCGTTTAAGTTTAGCTTAAGTAGAATTTGCAGTTTTACATTTCCTTTTCTGAAAACTAAAGTCTCAAAAAAACCGTTTGCCGCTTTCCAGCCGGTCATTTATTATGTGCGATACATTTTGGAATCTGGATAAGGATCAGTACTAACCGCTGATTTACTGGTAGGAATTTGACTACATACTAGATGTCAGTTACGCCTAAACTGACATTCCTTTCACCAATACGGTCAGCTTAACGTTCATGAATGAATATTACTAATGTTTGAGATGTTGTTAGTGCCAAACTAGTTTTATTTGTTACGACGAAAGGTGAAAATGCTACATAAGGCATCAATGCTCCGACGTGGACGTCCAATGGTCTTTGGCTGAGATCACCTCGACCTGTTCGATTTTTGTCCCCTTCGAAACTGCCGTACGTAAGGTGATCGAAGCTCAAAATAAACACCTACACCGCAGTGTTGCCATTAAACAAATTGATTTTCCATTTTGTTAAATTCGGTCAAAAATCTAAACCTTGTGATATCACTAAAAAAGGTAATAGACTAATATTAAATCTGAACAAATGCATTATATAAGTTATCCTAGGAGCTCAACTCTTTTTCGTACTACGACTCGATACAGAATGTAATATTTTTGCGACGTCCTTCAAAAAGCACAAGTTATGAATAGAAGCAGATCTTACTGAAGATTCACCAACGGGTCCAATAAGGACGGGTCGATGTTGAAAGTTAGCCACCAAACGTTGAAGAGTCGACTTTGAAGGGTCCCGGCAGGTTTTGATAATAAAGTTTTATCATTTGGACATGCTGCTCAATCGTGTAAGGTGCCATGGTGATTTGGCATCAGTGCGACTGAATTATAAGCACCAGATTAGACAGACGCTACCAAAACAACATGGTCGCCACATGTGCCACAACAGTGCCAATTGAAAAACCCGCATTTGACCAAATTCGATGATTTTCTTCGGCCAAAAAACTTCGAATTCGGTCAAATTTGACCGAAATTATGTCAAATGGACATCTCTGCCTACACGCTTTATTAACTTTGAAGTTCTGTAGGCCTAATAATATTGCTGAGTATGTTCGTCCCGGCAGAAGCACAACCGACCAGTTATTCACTCTCAGAATGGTACTTGAGAAGGCTTGGGATTATGCTACACCTGTTTACGCTTGTTTCGTAGATTTGGAGAAAGCATATGACCGAGTCCCTCGAGGGAAACTCTGGAGTGTATTACAGGAGTATGGAATTAATGGTTCTCTCTTGAGAGCCATTCAATCTCTTTACACAAACTGTAAAAGCTGTGTTCGGGTAAACGGCGTTAAATCAATACCTTTCACCGTGGGCGTTGGACTTCGTCAGGGGTGCGTCTTGTCTCCTCTCCTTTTCATTACTTATATGGACTGGATGTTACAGCGCAGTCTTGGCGAGGAACGTTTCGAATTGGGAGATCTGAGGATAAGTCATTTGCTCTTCGCTGATGACTTGGTCATCCTTGGATCCTCTCAGACTGAACTTCAGCGCGCACTCGATCGGTTTGTAGCCGTTTGTGTTGAAGCTGAGATGAGGGTAAATGTGAACAAATCTGAAGTGATGGTCGTCTCCAGAACGCCTGTTCAATGCACTCTGCATGTTAGTGGAGTCCCATTGAAACAGGTGGAGAAGTTTAAGTATCTCGGGGTCTTATTCACGAGTGATGGAAGGAGCAATGCCGAGTTTTCCTGTAGGATTGGTCAGGCTGGATCGATTTTGAGACAGCTTGGTCATTCTGTTATCAGGAGGACTGAACTTGGTGTCAAAGCTAAGTTGTCAGTCTTTAATTCGGTGTTTGTTCCAACTCTTACCTATGGTCATGAGGTTTGGGTAATGACCGAAAGAATAAGATCGCGAATACAAGCTGCCGAAATGAGATTTCTCCGTAGTATTGCTGGTGTGACCCGTAGAGATCGCATCAGAAATACCAGAATACGTGAGGAACTCAATGTCGAGCAGCTACTTCTCCGGACGGAGCGATCCATGCTTCGGTGGTTTGGTCATGTTAAACGCATGTCCCCGACCAGGATTCCACGACGTGCTATGGAATCCGTACCATCGGGTAGGCGTCCTCTAGGTAGACCAAGGATGAGATGGTTAGATCAAGTCCATAATCTCTCCTATACCCGTATGGGGATTGCCCTTGATGATTTAGAGTCGATGGCGGAGGATCGAGAGCTATGGAGGGTCCACTTGAGCAACCTACACCCGCGACCCACTTAATGGACAAGCGGACCATTGAAAATGAATGAATGAATGAATGTTCAGCGCCACGACGATACTGTGTAAGTATTCAGCCACGAAAAGTAATGAGATCTAAATGTACACAGGATCTAGCATTCTGCCTAGGGTGGCGGGAAGTGATGAAATTTGGTGAGGTGGAACTTTTGAGCTGGGTAGGGTAGGTTAGGTTAGGTTAGAGTGGCCGCATTGAGTGCAGCCTCACTTAGGTCAGAGTAGGCCCATTGTGTTACCACAGGATCCAATGATCTCACAACTACCCGTTGAACCAAGAGGAGCTGAGAATGAAGCGTTGGAGGAAGCTTATGCTTGTATTAGCAAGTTCACCAAGGTTGTTGAAGAAGTATTCTCCGAGATATACTTTTCTACGAGCTGAAAGAGCTGGACACGTGCATAGAAGGTGAAGAATTGTCTCTTCCTCCTCCTCGTCCATACAGCTTCTACAGAAATCATTGGAGGGGAGGCCCATCCTAAGAACATGTCTCCCAATAATGCAGTGTCCGGTGATGACACCTACTAATGTGCTAATGTTGGATCTTCTTTGTTTTACAAGATCGTTGGAGCGCTTAAAATCCAGCATGGGCCAGATCTGTTTCGTGATGGAGCACGTGGCGCAATTTGACCACCTTCGATTAGTGACGCTTATCGCATTTTGTTTAATAAAAAGTTTACACGTAGCGAGAGGCATATAGAGATTCTCCTTTTCCGGTAGAATCGACAAGGTAGTGCCATGCCTAGCGAGTTCGTCGGCCCTGCAATTCCCCGGTATGTCCCTGTGGCCCGGCACCCATATAAGGTGAATGTTGAATTGTTCCGCCATCTCGTTAAGAGACAAGCGACAATTGAGGGCGGTTTTGGACTTGAAGATGACCGAATCCAGGGATTTAATCGCGGCCTGACTATCGGTAAAAATCACGATATCCCCAGCGGTATTACATTATACCGTATCCACGACAGGGCCTCTTTAATCGCCATGATTTCCGCCTGGAAGACGCTACAGTGATTAGGAAGACGGAATGAGATCGTACAATCTAAATCCTGGGAGAAAACACCCCCCCCCTACTCCTGTCTCCGTTTTGGACTTATCTGTATAGAAGCAGACGGACCTCTTGTGAGACACAACATCACTCTCCCAGTCAGTCCTGGAGGGTATGCAGGTTACAAAGTTCTTACTGAATTGGAACTGGGGGAGGGTATAATCAGTATCTTTTGGGATGTGTTCTATTTTATATAGAATAGACGAGTGACCAGTTTGTCGACTAGTCCACAGACGGATAGCTTTCATGCGGATGGCTGCATCCGCTGCCACTTGTTTGCAATAGATGTCTAGCGGCATCAGATGGAATAGTATGTCCATCGCCGCTGTTGGAGTGGTTCTAAGCGCTCCACTGATGCACACACATACCGTTCTTTGTACACGACTAAGTTGCTTACAGTGGATAGCCTTTTCAAGCGCAGTCCACCAGACGACGACGCCATACGTGAGTATAGGTCTAATGACGGATACATAAAGCCAATATGTAATTCGAGGCTGAAGTCCCCATTTGCTGTCAATCGCTTTTTTGCAGCAGTACAGTGCTGTGGTGGCTTTCTGAACCCTCTGCAGTATATTGGGTTTCCAGCTCAGTTTGCTGTCTAGAGTGAGGCCTAGGTACTTAGCCGTATTAGATAGCGCCAGCAAGGTGCCATTTAGTTTAGGGGGAACAAAGACGGGAATTTTATACTTCCTTGTAAATAGAACCAATTCAGTCTTTTGAGGATTGACGCCAAGCCCACATGTTTTGGTCCATTTAGAGAGCCTAGAGAGGGCGTTCTGCATGAGATCCCTAACCGTATTGAGATGTTTGAGCTGGTAAAGTTTTCAAGTTTGAAGTTTTTTGGGTTAATTGGTTCCGAAGTCAGAGGGAGGTCGAAAACAGCCCGAGTTTATTCCTGTAAGAAGGGTAAGTGCCTCAACTAGAGAACTTGGATGGGGCACTACCATTCCTTTAACGAGCAATGCGGCGCCTCCAATTTCAGAATCGGGGTCAGAGCGGTCGGAGAATGATTCAGAAGATTTTGGATTAGAACTTGCACCGCTTAATGAATTGATTTGTTATGTTATTAAATTGATTTTACGTTTAATGTTTTTTATGGTATGTTTTATTCGATTGAATTGTTATAGTTTTAAAAATAGAATATTACCAGTACAATATCTTGTTTGTTTGTTATATGTTTACTTTGTTTTGAAGTTATTACTTTAAATGGCCCTTTATTTTCTCCGTGGCGCTTTTTCTTGCGACTTTTCTAAATTTATCAGTTATCTAGATGGTAACGCTTGACGTCTGATTGCGTTATGTGCTGTGATGTTTTTAATGTAAGGGTCTAAAAAATAATATATGATTTTGATAGTGTTGCGAGAGGTGGCACAGTGGAAAAAAACCTTAGGATATAATTTGTGTTTTTCCGGGGATCGAACCTGGGATCCTTCGCACAGTAGTCCAGCTCCAGCACACTAACGACTAACCACTGCGCTACTGCGCCTACATTCCGTTCGTCCCAAAAATAGAAACTCACACAAATGAATGGTTGCGAGAAGCTAGGCCTAGGGTGTCTAGGTCTACCCACCGCGCCTGTTGCGCCACCTATTTATATATTTTTTTCATTTTGGTATTGATGGTGAAAAGTATCAGTTCGGTTTTGCTCGCGTTGACATCAAGACCACACTAACTGCGATGTCCGTAGAGGCTACGCAGATAAAGAGGTTCACTAAACTAGGGCGCGCTCACTTCCGCAGTAAATGCTGGAGTCTCTGTCACTTGAAGAAGAGAAGACTTGAAACTTGGAAGCTACCATTTGTAGAACATTCAAAAACTTTCTGATACTCGCACTAACTAATTTCTACAAGGTTCTGAGGATATGAATACAGCCGGATAGCGTGTCGGTTAACCCAATTTAAGGACACCACAGTGGGTCCACAAGCACCTAAGTTTGTTACAGCAGGGTGTGCCCAATATAGGTCGGCTGTAGTTCCTCTATTTTTATCGAGTGACAAAATGACTTCACTGGGCTGTCTCACTGAGTTGGATTAGGATGACTGATTTTCATATGAGATTTCGCATTAGCAAATCTGATGCAATTAAAACTGTTATATTAAAACCCATTTACAGGTTGTAGATAGGACACCTAATAAACGGGAGACGGGACCCTTATTAACCCCTGCGCCTAAAATTGCACCTAAAACTGCTTTCGCAGTATTGATTGGCACAGCACCAGACAAACATCATTTGCGTCGTTAGTATCAGTGATTAGATCAACTACTTTTTTATCACCAAGTTTTGTTCAGTGATGAGCCCAGGCCCTCTTCTGTCTTTGTGGCTTAGTCGCCTTTTGGACGAACCGCAATCGGTGGGTGATCCACTAGCTACCGAAAAATATACAAGCCGTATTTTTGCAAAATTAAAAAAAAATCTAAAATCACCAGTATAGAGATTTTATTCCAAATATGTGCGCTCACGGTCTTCAAACCTTTTGATTTCAGGACTACAGTGCCACATGCCATACTGCCAGAGAAATCACCGAGTTATTAAAGGAAGACATGGCTAAACCTGTCATAAAGTTTAATGACAGGTTTACCTTCAGAAATTTAATTGGGGCCTGTCATTCTATAGATCGTGCGACTTAACGATGCTGGTCTTTGCTGTGAGGATATTTGAAGTTGAAGTCTTTTCGGACAAGAAAAGTTAAAATCGAGCGCATTTTTCTTGAGAAAAGGTCTGAAATGCTCGGAAAAGCTGTTAAAAATTGGGGCTTAGGGCTAGTCATACCAAGTCCATCCTCACTGCCCATCAGAACAACGAACATGTCAATACTATTATCAGCCTCAAACTTGGTTTGAATTTAATTGTTTCCCTGATGGCCAGGAGCTCCCGTTTCTTTTCCCTCTAATTAACACTACCTAACTACTATACAATCTCAAAGACCAACTTTGCGTGAACCATTCAATGCTTTACAAAAATATAGTATACTTATATCCACTTTTCGGTGGCATGCGACCTTTAAAGCCTCCAAGCCCACTACGAGCATGGATCGCAAATACTCCCTTATGGTGCCTACTGGTATTGGAGAAACCTCATACCCTGTTTATCCTATACCCAAGCCCAAAGGCTTGTACTTATTTGACGAATAAATTACATAGGCAAGTTTACCATCGACGCCCAGGCATGGATCGTGGTGAATTTGATGCCTATCTTGTGCGGGTCGGTAATACCCAGTCCAATCAGCTTACACAACTGAACGTATAAATTCCTAAGAGACTCACTAATGAAAGACTCTAGTATCAACAACTTTCAAGGAACATGTGCGATACAATTACACAAGTTGTACGTACATACTTTAGCACAGTTTTATCACCTCACTCCATGTTTCGAAAAATCAAAATTTAAATAAACCCCCGCTCTTGGAAACTAAATCCCAAAACTGCTCCTTAGAATTTCAATAAATCTTGAAAATTGAAAATTTAATGAAATATCACCGAGGCAAGTGTACAACTTCACCCATCCCCGGCAGCTCATTAACCTAGCACACGTCATACACTCATAGTCATACCGCATTTACGAGTAGGTAAGGTAGTATAGTCATACTAAGATATTCTTCATCATTTTGGGAGTGGGTGTCGGCTAAAAAGTTTTACGAAATTTATAACCATCGTACAACACAGTGATTTGTATCTGCAGCGTGTATCTGGGTGTTTGAAGAAGAAATTGTTTCTTCTTCGAGTCCCTATAGAACATCTCAACTCTCGTGTTTATGACGTCTTCTCGCATGGGGTAATATACACACAGATAGTTGGTCCTCCATGCCAGATAAGTATGTAAATTTAAACTATGAATACATTCTGGGCGAATGAAATTTGCAAGAAGTGTAAAAGTTTTTCATTTACTCTATGCATCAGTTATAGTTGGTCCCACCGCCACCACACCGACCGAACGGAGAGAGAAGACACCGACAAAGGCGACATCTTTTCCCCCAAAAATCATCTCTCCGTGTTCGCTATGTTGTCTTTATTTCTGCATATTTAGCTACTGCAGGAAGAGTTTGTGTCTGCGGAACCGTTTTTGACTTCAAATTACATTTGCAAGTCATTTTTGAAGGCGGTGGCCGAACACGGTATCCAACATACTAGTACATATCTAGATATAATTTTTCTTCTTTCCTGTTCCACGAATACCATTTACATAATGAAGCTGTACGAATACGGTACGGGCGGGCGGCCGGCGCGGCGGCCCTGCGCGCGGTGGTATCTATATTGATTTTGTGCGGACAGTGTGTTGTGAATGTGCTTCCTCTATTTGTAGCGTATTTTGGTTGATGCAATTTAAATACGTGATAGAATGTATAATAATATTCATTTTTTGCCGAAATGCTAATTTGGACAATGTACTTTAGCCAGGGAATGCGGAAGAAAAATTATGCCGTGCATACTTGGAGTTTCAATTGCAACATAAATCGGGAAGCCATAAATTCTGTTTGTTACTATTTTCAACCGTGTACGAATTAAGTGAAAATTTGATAGTTTTAATTTAACATTTGGAAATGTTTAGATAAATTAAATGCACTTGCGATTAGGTAGCCAACATGAACAACAAAATACTGTTTGTTCATAAGTGGTTCCGAAAAGGAATGTACTTGCTAAGAAGGCTGACTTTTCCATAGATACGAATGCAATATGAACTGAACTTCAGTCTTTTAAGTCCACTTGAGCTGTCATTGATTCGAAAGAGCGTGATACAGATATGCTGTACAAGGTGGCTCAAAAGTTGTCACCCGACATTTATTGGATGTTATTTTTTTTTATGAATGAAAAACATTGGTTCTGGGCTTTTAGTTTATGTTTATTTGGAAATTCTTTTTGCATTATGTCGAGAAAATTATATCGGCTGAGTGGCAGCTGACAGGATTTCAGGCCCGATTTATGGAATTTTTCATCACTCTTGCCAGAACTTCCGGCGATATTCTCTATGAGGGCATCGAGAGTCTGAGGCTTGTTGACATAGACTCGTGACTTAAAAAAAACCCAGAAAAAGAAGTCGGGAATGGTTAAATCAGGCGATCCGGTGCATAAATAGCCAAAACGAGAGATTATAGGGGACCTGGAAATGAAGCCCTCAGAATTTCAGTTGTGGCTCTTATTGGGACCACATATTCTCCAGTTTCCATCTTACAGTCTTTTACCAAAATTCTGTGTAAAGTAAAGACCAATTGACGTGCATGTCATCTGGTCGATATTCCAGGGTCCACTGCGACATCATAGCTGTAGTATTATCAGCAGAAAGGTTGTTTCGAGGCCAGACAGACCTCGTCACGTATTGTGCCATACTCTAGGCGCTAAACGTCGTAATGTTTGCCCAGTTGGTGTCGGCCGACCGGGAAATCTGCGCCGATATTTACGCCGACGAATTATTCCGCAAAATTGTCGAAGCATATTAGTAGTAGGTACCTCTATAACCTATATTGTTTCTTGTTGAGGTGTATTTTGTATCTGTTTACTTCACTGCAAAAATTAAATCATCTTCCGATAGGGTGATTTTTGTGCCAACTTATCTCGGCTGATTTTAAAAATTCTTTCAGCGTTGCTTCCATTCGTTCTAAAAATAGAACTCACACAAACGAATGGTTGTAAGGAGCTAGGCCTAGGGTGCCTATGAGGACCTGTTGCTCCAATTATTTATTTATTTTTGTAATGGTGACGCTTTTAATTAATGTTGTGCGGAGATGAGTAAAGGTGACAAAAGGGCATGGACCCACCGTACATCAAAAATACATAAATGTACCTAACACGCGTATATGTATACTAGAATATTATCACTCAAAGAAAACGAAAGGAAGCTAAAATTATGTACACTGAAATAATAAGAAATATCACTAAACGACTGACAATATATTCTACTGGCAGTTAGAAGCTTCGCACATCATACAATATTAAATGAGTCCCGGAATGTCTGGAATAGGTAAATTTTTTTTTTTTTTTTTTTTTTTTTTTTTTTTTTGCGTGTAGCTGGATGTAAAAATCGTTGAAAGACATCGCATGCGAGCTTTGCGATAGTGTGGGACTTGTGGTTAGCTCACCCACTAAAAAACACCCGAGGGAAGCATGGTGTTGCCATCCTTCCAATAATCGCACCTAGTCGTTAAACTAATCAGCAATTTGTTTCTAATACTTATAATAAATACTATGCTATAAGGTACTAACGTTAGTCTGTTACCTTTTCTTTTTTAATTCTTTATCACTTTTGTTAGTGTGATTGAGTTGTGAAATTGTCTTTATTTTCTTTATTCCTAGTCCTAGTTAACTTGTAACAAGAGGGGAGGGTTAGGTGTTTAAAACTCCTTTGAAGCAGAGTTTGGCACGCTTGCGGATCGCCGGGCTGATACTCGTCGGATGGGGGGGGGTCTTTTCTGCTTCTAACCTCTATACAAAATAATTTATCGTGCCAATTATCCAGATTGGATAAAAGAAAGAGAAGAACTTATGTCGTCAGCCTGTCCTTGTATTAGTTATGAAAGATAGAGATAAGATAACAGAAATTCTAATAAACAGGAGAGAGTAGGTATTCTAATGAAATCATATTCAAACCGCAAAAGACAAAAGAGAAAAAAAAAAGAGGGAGATTAATTTAAAAAAAGAAGAAGAGAAATGTCAGTTGTTGTTGACTATGCAGCGGTTTATGCTCTCGCTGCACATTCGGCTATGCCCACCCGCAACAGCTGATTGGGTCAGCTGCTCCTTGGCTACCCGTCGCCGTATTCTAGATTAGGTAGCCCCTTACGCTACGGTGCTACGCCACTACCTCACTTTCTTTACCCGTCATTGCCGTACATCGCCAAAAAAAAAAGGTTTACCACATCATGATTGTCGAACCAAAGATAAAATTCATTTTTCTATACAGGGTTTATTATCAAACTTAATATCTACCTAATTCGTCATACATTTTTTTAGAGTGCTTCTTCATGAATGAATAAAAATATGAAGCATTATGACTTGCTAAAGCTACGAAAAAAAAAATCGTATCCAAAATATTCAAACTAATTGTAATAGATCTTATTACCTAATTAGTGATATATTCACTTGACGATGGTAATTCTAAAATACTAATTCAAAAGTTTGTGTATGTTTTGTATGGACGTTTCGTCTTATATGTTGGTAATTTAGTATATGTATATAAGTATTTCAAAAATTTGGTATTGTGAGCGTAAATGTATAAAAAAAAATTCAAAAAATTTAAGAAGAAAGATTAAATAAAAATAATAGGTATTACGTGTTGGCCAAAAGAAAATACTTATGCTTAAGACTTACTGTTCATACCAGTATATAGGTATAGGTACACTTGCTTTTAAGTACCGTGTAATGTGTGTTGATATCTTGTAGGTGTTTTATGTTCTTGTTTTAAAGCTGATTGACTCCGTTCTTGTGCGCACAAAATCGTTTGTCCTGTTGCTCGTGTTCTTATTGCTGTTTGAAAGAATTTTAATTAGATATCTGAATGTGTAAGCATGTGTGTATTGTCTAATGGCATTACCTGTGTGTACTTTCCTGTCTTAAAACTAGAATATGAAATAAAAAAAAATACTAATTGTAAGATTGTGCAGAGGGCTCAATCCAAACAACTAAAACTAAAACTATAACTATAAACTACAATAGATGTGCTGTTGCTTGGGTCACTTCTGGGTTTTGGTGTTAACTCCGGGCATTTTTGGTAGTGCAGTAATTATGCAACTCTGCACTGGTGCCTAGTCTGGTCTAGTCGAGCAAATTGGCGGATTCTTGTAAGGGTTGCTAGTCTCTCAGCTGCATAACTAAATTTACTTCGCCGAAATTGATTCCTTTCCACGTGATGGGTGTTTTTAAGAAGCGATCGCAAGTTAGACGTCACACAAGAATTCCGCCTGGAGTGCCAACGTTATTTCACTGGCAAAACGTGAGTTTTGGGATCGATCTTTTTTTGTTAGCGCAAGATTGATTTGATCCGATGCTCTGGCTATTTTGTTGGTGATGGTCGTTGCTTTTAGAATTGCTGACTTGAGTATCGTGAAGCAAAGCACGTGCAAACCTGGATTACAATGCTCTCCCACCATATATTGGGGACTGGGAGGATTGAATCTTGTTCCGTGACAGCGAGTGGGTGGTGCGCTTTAGTTTTTCGGAGCGCTGCGCAAATGATAGGGGATAGCAGCAGATATAAATCATGCGCTTACGACCGTTGGGTAATTTTCACTAATTATCCCAAGAAGCACTGTACATGTAAAATAAATTCTCTTAAAAGCACTGCGTAACACGAACTTAGGGAATTCTTACCTTTCGTGCGTTTGTGTAGTATTTTTATTTTGTTCACTTTTTATGTGGCTTTTATACTTTATAGCTCGTATAGGTCTATTGAGTTTTGTTAAAGTTTTTAAGCAAAAATTTACTTTGCTACTAACAAAAAAAAATGATTTTAGTCGTACACTTAAAATTGCTGGTTACCGCACTCACTGTCACAAAGGAATAGGAAGATCGTTCGAGATAGCACATGCTTATATGCATATACATATCCAACCTATCTGACATTTTATTCACGATCTATTTCCTTCGTTCAGTGAAGTTAAGAAGGAGTGCAGTGGCCCTGGAAATGCGTGGGTGCCATGTCAGGTTAAAGTTTAAATTTGTCGGTTAATTTTTGTTTTTCTGATGACAAAACAACACAATGAATAAATGAATGAACATCATAAGAGGATATGCTACAAACTAGTTCGAATGGTTTTACTCTTCGTAATCTTCTAACTAAATTGTTGTTATTAAGTAGTTCGACTACTTCTGAATTAGCATGGTTGCGAAGCCTACCTTCATGTCGTCTTGCGACTTTCCTGACCTCGTCCTCTACCGTTTCAATTTTTAGATCTCTATGTAGATCAGCGTTACGTATGTACCATGGCGCATTAACAATATTGCGTAGTACTTTGTTTTGGAAGCATTGAATGCTTTGCAGGTTTGTCTTACTTGTGCACCCCCAGAGCTGGAGACCATAAGTCCATATTGGTTTTAGGACTTGCTTATATAGAAGCAGTTTATTATATATTGAGAGACATGAATGCTTCCCTATGAGCCAATACATTTTATTGTATCGTATATTTAGTTCGTCATGTTTTTTCTTGACATGAGTTTTCCAGCGCAACTTCGCATCTAGAGTCATGCCTAAATACTTAGCTGAGTTCGAATGAAGAACTTCTTTGTTATTAATGTACACAGGTATGTGTTGTACGTTTTTATTGGTGAAATGAACATGGATTGACTTCAGTTCATTTAATTTTATCTGCCATTTTTTGGTCCAATCAGATATAACACTAACTGTCCTTTGCAGTTTTTCTGTAACTTCCTGCATGGTTTTTCCGACAGCAAGTACAGCAGTATCGTCTGCAAATGTGGCTACAGTAGTTTCGTCATTTTGTGGTAGGTCGTTCGTGTATATAAGGAAAAGTACAGGTCCTAACACACTACCTTGCGGTACTCCCGCTTTTATATATTTTAATTCAGAGTACTCATCTTCTTGTTTAATTCTAAATAATCGCTGGATTATATATGACTCTAATATTTCTGAGTATTGTTTGGGAAGATATTTTTGTAGCTTATGGACCAATCCCTCATGCCAGACTTTGTCAAAAGCCTGTGTTACATCAAGGAAGATGGTGGAGCATATTTGTTTTTCTTCTAAGGCCTTTTCTATTTTATCAGTTATTCTGTGAACCTGATCTATAGTTGAGTACCTATTTCTAAATCCAAATTGATGGTTTGGTATCAGTGTTTTTTCTTCTATGATCGGATTGAGTCGTTTCAGAAGAATTTTTTCGAAGAGCTTTGATAAAATTGGCAACAATGAAATCGGACGATATGAGGTAACTTCACTGGGCAATTTGCCCGGCTTTGGTACCATAATAACTTCCGCGACTTTCCACATGCGTGGTACATACCTTAGTCTAAACGCTGCATTTATTATCTGTGCTATTTTTTTCAAACCTTTTTTAGGCAGTTTCTTTAGAACTTCACTCGTAATTAAATCAAACCCCGGAGCTTTTTTCGGGTTCATTTTTACTCTTATTTCAGTGGATATTTCCTCAGAGGTTACTGCTGGAATCAATCTCTCGTCTTCGCACATGTCCGTTTGATGTAAATAATCAATGTCTTCGTATGGCTGGAAGACGTTTTCAAGATGTTCCGCAAATAGATCCGCCTTTTGTTTATTTGTTTTCGCCCAGCTTCCACTGCTATTTTTAACTGGTGGAATGTATGCTGTTGGTCTGTTCATTTTTTTTGTAGCCTTCCACAGTGAGTATTCTGTACTGGCATCATTTGTCAGATTTGTAAGGTATCTTTCCACAGACAAATTTTTCATTTCTTTGATCTTTTTTCTTAGTTTATTGTTTAGACTGTTGAGTCTTGTTTTGTCACTTGGCGCTCTCGATATTTGCCAGCGTTTACGAGCTCTCCTCTTTTCTGATATAATTTCGCATATTTCTTTGGGATATACGTTTCTTTTTATTTTACTAATTGATTCCGGCGTTGCAGCCCAAGCAGCCTTTTGTATGTCTAGAGTGAAAGTATGTACTTCATTTTCTAGGTGCTCTTTTGTATCAATTGTTGTGGATAGTTCAATCCGTTCCTCTAGCAAATATTTGAAATATGTCCAGTCAGTGAGCTTGTTGACTAGGCGTGGGTTCCGTTCCTTCATTATTATTTTATTACCAAGTGTGAGCAACACAGATGAGTGATCTGAGTCAAGGTCTGGCCCTTCCTGCACTCGGGTAGTATTTAAGGAAATATTCTTAGTAATAAAGAAGTCGACAACGTCCGGGATTTTGTTCATATCTGTGGGCCAGTATGTAGGATTTCCCGTTGAATGGTAATTAGCATTGTCTTCTTTCATAGATTCGAGGAGTTCTCTTCCTCTTGTATTTGTTAATCTTGATCCCCAAACTTTGTGCTTTGCGTTGAAATCTCCGCCTATTATGAACTTATTTCCAAATTTGTGGAAGAGACATTTAAAATCGTTTTGCTTCAGCCTGTAGCTAGGAGAACAATATGCCGCAGCTACCGTTATCTGGCCGCTGCTTGTTTTTATGATTACGGACTTGGCTTGTATTTCACACGACTGGTATTCTTCACCATCATCGTAGCTAACATTTTCTTTGATTATAACTGCGGCCCCCCCTCTTGCCGTATTGTGAGGATGTGGGGTATGATATGTTTTGTATCCGCGCAGTTTATATTTTGTTCCAATTTTAAAATGTGTCTCGGAGACTAGACATACGTCAATTTTGTTTATATCGAGAGTCACTTGCAATTCGTCTTTGCGATTCTCGAGACCATTGGCATTCCATAATAAAAATTTTATGTTTTTAGTCATTAGGATCTTTTAGGTACAGTTCTTTTATTACTGTTTTGTTTTTCCAGGAAAGATATTCTTTCCAGAATTTTCTTATTATTCTTTTCCATATCTTCCATTCTGTTGAGAATTCTTTGCATAATATCCTCCATGGCATTGCTGCAAGGTTTACGGTCTCCGACTGGTTTGGCAACGTTGCTCGAAGTAACCTGTGCATATGTTTTCTTTGGACCTGATGTGGGACTTAAGTTCACATTTTTGTTTGAAGGTAGATTTTCTCTAGCTTTATCTATTTTTTTATTCTTTTGGGCCCTCGATTTCGGTCCTAAATCTTTTTTGCTTCGATTTCCACTGACTTTAGGCGCGTCTTTTTGGACAGGCTTTTGCAGTTTCTTTAGCTTGTTATCTTTTATCTGTTGCAGCTCTTTTGCTACTATGCAGCCTCTATAGTTGGCTGGGTGTCTTTCGCTACAGTTGGCGCATTTTGGGGTTGCCTTTTTTTCCTTAATGCAGTCCTTTGTATGGTGATCTCCTGCACATCTAACGCATTTCGAGTTTGAGTTGCAGTATTTGTGAGTGTGACCATACTTTTGACAGTTCTTACATTGAGGAACTAGCTTAGACTTACGCAAAGGATGAATTTTTACTTTCATTCCTAGGATATCTTTAATTTCATAAATTTTCTTTATGTCTTCATCTTGCTCAAAAGTAAGCATGAACATCGGCAGTGGTGCTTTGCTTTTATACTTAAGCATATTGACAACTTCTAGTATTTTAAAATTTTTCTTCTTTAGGTCATTTGCAATGCGTTCAGGTGTGCATGAAAAGTGTAGTTTCTTTGCAACAACCTTTATCGGTCTTGTTTGTTTATTTTCAAACGAGTACCATTGCACTTTTTTCTGATTTAGTAATTTCGTCAAGTTTCTGTAGGATTCTTCGTCTACTACATTAATTTTGACATCATTACTATTAAGGAGAACTGTACTAGCCCTTATTTTGTTTTCCTCTATTATATTTAACAAGCCTTCGTACTTCGAAATACAAAGTACTATAATTGGGGGAGGCTTTATTGACTTGAGTGTCTTGGTTTCTTTGTTTTTTGTCTTTTCTGGGCTTTTTTCTTTTACTTTTGGTGGCGAAAGCTCCGGGGACATACTCATTTTTCGTTTTTTATTCATTTTTCTCCTACTAAATGATGGTTCTGTCTCTCTGTGTAATTCCTCTTCGTCCGTGGAGTACACAACAGTTTTTGGTATCTGCTCAATTTTATTGTTATTATTGACCTGTTCTTTAAGCAGCTGCAACTCCAGCTTTAGCTTATCAATTTCGCTTGTCAGCTTTTCACTAAGTTGCTTATAATTGTCTCTTTCTTCACAGGCTCTTTTGTAATCAGTTTCCAACATTGTGACTTCCTTTGTTGGTTTGGATGGTGGTGTTCTTACCATCTTACGACTCTTTATGAATGGGTCATCTTTTAGCAATAAATGGTTCCCCCCAGAATCCATGGAACCGACCTCCGAAGAGGGTGGAGTCACCAGTTTACCTGGCGTACCACCTGGGGTAGTTATATTATTTGTTTTGTTCATAAATAGGTAAAATAGGTAAATGCCTACTGTAAGACTGTAACAATATTTGAGGAGCCAAACACGGGACAAGAACAAATATGAAAATTATAGCAACAAACATGAAAAAATGTGCACGACTGGATCCCACGTAACTTTCTCGTTTATTGCGAATCTCGCGGAATCTCAGAGTCATTTCAGCAAATTTTACGTTTAAAGTCATACGCATTCAAGTTGTACTCAGATAACTGAGCACTTGTTAATTAACAACGTAATACATACTACATAAACATAGGTATTAACTTCAACATTTACTTTTAAATTTCACCCCGAATTTTTGAGAAATATTCATAAAACGGCAATATTCGAGTTTTCTGAGAAAAACTAAGTACGTGATCATGTTTAGAATGCTTATAAATAAATAAATAAATAGGTGGCGCAACAGGCGGGTGACACCCAAGGCCTAGCTTCTCGCAACCATTCGTTTTCTGTGAGTTTCTATTTTTGGGACGTATGGAAGGGACCTACAATTTTATGCCGAGTCCGAACGGCTGAATTAAGAAGCTTTTTCATGACAGTCGTACGCGGACGTTTGTCAGACGTTCGCGAGAGGTGGCGCAGTAGAAAAAACTTTAAGATGTAATTTGTGTTTTTCCGGGGATCGAAACTGGGATCCCTCGCACAGTAGTCCAGCACACTAACCACTGCGCTACTGCGCCTAATGCTTATGTTGTCTTAAATAAGTATTTTAATGAAAATCGTTAAAGCAGTTTTTTGTAAAATTGTGCTGACAAAAGTTACAAATTTGGATTCGAAAAGCACTGTTATTAAACTGTTTGGCTGAAAACTGAGTACGACGTATTCTTCAGAATATAAACATTACCTAGCAGTTACATTTTTAACCAAATCGGAAATGGCGTTTTCGAGATATGTTTAGTTTTTAAAGTACCGTTTTTAGCGATTGGGGTGGAAATCAAAGAACGCATTCATGGTTCAAAAAATACTGTTTTTCAACTGTTTAGCTCAAAACTGAGCAAATAGTATTACTATGGATTTAAGCATTACCTGACAGTAACATTTTTATCAAAATCGAAAATGGCGTTTTAGAGATATGAGCAGTTTTTTAAAGTACTATTATTAGGGGACGCAGTAGCGCAGTGGTTAGTGTGCTGGACTACTGCGCGAGGGATCACAGGTTCGATCCCCGGAAAAACACAAACTACATCTTAAAGTGTTTTTCTACTGCGCCATCTCTCGCGAACGTCTGACAAACATCCGAGAGTATGACTGTCATGAAAAAGCTCCTCAATTCAGCCGTTCGGACTCGGCATAAAATTGTAGGTCCCTTCCATTCGTCCCAAAAATAGAAACTCAGAGAAAACGAATGGTTGCGAGAAGCTAGGCCTAGGGTGTCTACCCGCCTGTTGCGCCACCTATTTATTATACCCTCCACAGGAAGGTATATTCACTTTGTCATTACGTTTGTAACGCCAAGAAGGATTCACCGGAGACCCTATAAAGTATATATATTCTGAATCAGGATCACATTCTGAATCGATTTAGCCATGTCCGTCTGTCTGTCTGTCTGTCCGTCTGTCTGTCTGTCTGTCTGTTGAAAGCACGATAGCGTCCAAACGAATTGACCTAGGCGAATGAAATTTGGTGAGAGGACTTCTTTTTACCGTCGTCAGGTTGGTATTGAAAATGGGCTATGTCGGTCAAGTAGTTCTGGTACCTCCCATACAAAACCATTTGTAGACCCATGTATCTCTCCGCCTGTTGAAATCACGATAGCATCCAGACGAATCGACCTAGGCGACTGAAATTGTGTGACAGGTCTTAGTTTTACGGTTGTCAGGTTGGCACTAAAAATGATCCATGTCGGTCAAGTAGTTCTGTTACCTCCCATACAAAGCCAATATTCGACCCATGTATCTCTCTCTCTGTTGAAAACACCTTAGCGTCCAAACGAATCTACTTAGGTGAATGCAATTTTGTGAGAGGACTTTTTTTAACCGTTGTCAGGTTGGTATTGAAAACTGTCTATGTCGGTAAAGTAGTTCTGCTACCTCCCATACAAAACTAATATTAGACACACTCGCATGGCAAACATTTTGCATGGCTTTTATGCAGTGGAGGGTATCAAAGCATCGGCCAGGCCGATGATAGCACTTTTACTTGTTTTTACTATTATTAGGAATTTTGGTGGATATCAAAGGACGCAGTCTTTTTAGAGAAAAACTGAGTTTGCTATCCAGTTAAGAATGACAATAGTACCTTAAAAATAAGTTTTTTTTTAAAATCGTTTTTACCGTTTTCGAGAAAAAGCCAATTTTTAAAACTGCCGTTGCTGGACTTTTTAGCGAAAAACTGGGTATGCAGTCATGTTAAGCATGCCTACTTTAACTTAACGATCAATTTTTGTTCAAATCGTTAGAGCCGTTTTCGAAAAAATATAATTTATAAATATTTCGTCATATTTCGTAAAATTTTTATATGGGAGGTACCGTTAATATTAGGGCTAGCATAAAAAAAAAACGTCCCTAGCGGGAAGCCCACAAACTCTAAATACGAAGTCTGAAGCAAATCCGTCCAAGCGTTTAGATTCCCCATGGGGAATTCCCCACTTTTTTGAGTTCCCTTATCATCGTAATATCAGAATTGATCAAAATCTCGAGTGCGAAATTTTGTACGAAAACAATAATCTTTCTCTTACTACGTATACGAGAAAGTAGAAAATAATGCCTTTCACAAAGGCGTAGAAGTCGAGTTTTGAAAGTTGTATGTGCATTTTAATGTTAGCGGAATTAGGAATTCGGTTCAAGAAAGACCGCGGAGTGCAAATCGAAGAACACGTCTTTGTATGTTTTCGATTCTGCTTGCACTTGCTGAAAGGGTGACCACGTTTGGCTGGCGTATTTGAGGAGTGGGCGGACAAAAGTGGTGTAGAGAGATCTGGTCACGTAGGGGTCGGATAATTCCTTTGACCATCGTTAAATGGATCCAAGGGATGAATTGGCTTTACGTATTATCTCTTCGATATGACCCTTCCAAGATCGTTTATAGTTAAGATAAAGAGAAGGGGACCTAGGTGACTGACTTGTGGTATACTAGATGTTGCCAGAAAAGGGCCGATATAGGATCGACCTGATGCGAACACTATAAAAACAGTGATAACCATTTCAGCAGTATTGGTTCAAGGCCGAGGGCAGAATTGAAAAGAATTAATTTATGCGATATCTTATCAAAAGCTTTACTTAA
The DNA here is from genome assembly GCA_949372485.1 of Cheilosia soror. Lineage (NCBI taxonomy): Eukaryota > Metazoa > Arthropoda > Insecta > Diptera > Syrphidae > Cheilosia > Cheilosia soror. The sequence continues at coordinate 21,912,381 of OX443562.1, read as the reverse complement.
AACAACTTCCTTACCACTTTCTATGGCCAAACATTGTTATTTGGTGGCGCTGGTGTCTTTAAGTTCTGCCAGCTCTCATAAAAAAAATAAAATATGTTTTATTTCGAGCATATTTTTCATTGGTCGACCCGACAATATTTAAAAAAATCTGGCAAACGGCTGCATATAGCTTAGCTAATACACCAAGTCCTCCAAGTTTGGCAAGTAATTTCTGGCAGTTTGTAAATGGAGATCCCAGAATACGATACAAACTTGACTGTATACCTATGATATGAGCGCATATTGTATTTGTATCCAAGAGTTCCCAAAAAAATGTAATATGATCGTGGCATTAAATTTTATATCAACATAATAGAATCAAAAGCTTAGATAAGTTAACCGCAATTAAAACACTGCCAGAGTGTAATTACTTTCTAATTATTTAAGAACATTCTGCCAGTATCTTGTATTTAGTCCCCTGCATGCCATCAGGTTAAAACAACCGCATTATTCAGAAAATCGATACCTTTCCATACAGATTCTGGCTTCCCCAACTTGCTATACCCCAAAACCTCATCACTGACCACAGACAATCTACAGCCTACATGCAAGCGATGATTTTGACAGGAAAAAGAAAATAATTAATACTAGGGATATGTCCATGTGTACCATAACAAAATACTCCTAAATTTGATTTTGAATTTCAAACCGCAAACAAAACCAATGAGAGTGTCTGGGAATTGCATCTTTATTGGACTGTCAAAAGCCTCATAAATCCTTAACAATGCATTTCTATTTCGCCATTAGCAGAGTATCTATTCATTATCTGTCATAAACACAAAATTGCTGCGTCAAACTTACAAAATTAGTGTGAGATTTATTAGTTACATCCTCATCAGCGCCATCATTGTTTGCCGTTAATGTCATCGTCATAGATTACTATCATCATCATCAGCCCGCTTTGCTAGGTGAGTATCCTATTTCCACTGATGACATGACAACCACTTTCAGTCCCCATCGATGCAGACAGAGAGTTCCACCTTTATTGCTGCTGCTTTGATAATTAAAACTTCTTGGAGATCATTTGCAAGAGCTTAACAAGGATAATCCTGTTTGCGTATAGAGTGCATTAGATTTGCCTATGTGTATCGTTCTCATACGACTGAGCGATGTTGTTGATTGCATAACTATGTTTTGGATGTATTAGCTGCACAATTATCAAGTGGGTAGTGGTGTTTCGTGGTTGTTCTGCCACCGCTAATCAAATATTATATTTTGGGTGGAAGGAGGAACGGATTATTGTTTGAAATCAAGGAGGCGAGAAATATTTCGATTAAAACGTTAGGTGCATCTAATTCAATGTTATAAGGCGATAGATAATGGCTCTATGTATGAGGCGGCTTTTTTTTTCGGTAAGATACAATCTATCCTTTTGTACTCAATTTTTATTATTTTTTAGAGAAGATTGCATTTATTCAAGGTTTCCGGAGTCAAGATGGTTAAGCTGACGCTAAACTACTGAAAACAATCGATAAGAACTGTCACATCCCTGAGACTTGTAGCCACCTCTCAGCTATCATGACAAGCACAATACAAATTTCCTCAATGTCTGCAAAATGTTCGTCATTCATTGGTAGATCGTCAAAGCCTTCAAATAACCGTGCTCCGATGCAAGATTAGCGGCATTTTGTAAGACTGGACACGGACAGTGACACAAGAGATGTTGTACAGCATCTATTTTCTCGATATCTATTTTAAAGATCCATAGCCTTTTGGCAATGTTTTCAATGATGCAGTTTACGGCTATCACTTATCGCCCTGATTGGATCTTTGACCTTTTACTGTCAGCTACCACAAGCTTCAAGTTATTTGTTGGCAGATCTGCCAATATATCCAATATAACGTGCATCCAATTTAACTACTAATAAGGATCGCACCTAGATGTAAACTGTATCTAGGAAATGTACACATACAAGGATCAGAGACATCTCTAAGTGAGTTACTCTACTTACCATTTATAAACATTTTTTTTATGTTTCAGCTGAAATTAAATTAAATTTTAATCATCATTGAATTTATTTCGAAATCCTTTTAGGCTTCGAAATTTCCGAATCTTATAAACAGTCAAGATTGACAGATTGGGACGCATAGAGCTTACATAAATAGGTATTGTCTGCTATATTAAAACATCAGATTCATTGGCCTTAGCTACAAAATACTGTCTATTTGCTGTCAGGCTTGCCCAGAAAAAAGCTAAATTAAGTAATCGCTCTACCCCATTGTGGTGTAATGAACTCGTCAATTTGCGGACATTAATGAAGCTTTTCTCGCCCTATTGCGAAACACAGTGCTGCCAGTGTTTTGTCATAAGGATTCCCACGCAAGTGCCAAAAATATCCCTTTTTTCCCTCGCCTGACTCGAAAAAGTACTTTAGATTTTCCCACACATATTTTACGAAAGGAAAACAAAAAATTAACGAAACAAAAAAACAGTCTCAATAACTATGTGAAAAAACCTTCGTGTATTACAGGCAAAGCTCCACGCTATACTCAAGAATGAGCCAGGCACATAAAAAAAAATTAGCATCAAAGCCGTTCACATCACACCTATATATTCAGGGACAGTCAAGCAACTGTTAAGGCCGTTAGCTCATCTATCATTGGATCCAAATCAGTACTACACTATGACTATTTAAACACCCTTCAAAGGCTTAAGGCCTGCTTCAAAGGTTCCGGAAAAAGTTTTGGATAATATTATCCCACACATAAAGCTATGCGACAGATTCTTGTCTGTCAATTATTTATATAAAGGGTCCGCCAAATAACTTTTTTTTTTGAAAATGCTATAAAAAAAAACTACTGAATATTTTCTCAAATTTCTTTTTTTATTTGAAAGTACAATCCTTCCGGTTAATAATGGAAAATAATTTCATTCAAATGGCTGCCTCGGCTGGCCATGCAGTAGCCTACACGATCGGTCCAATTTGTAAGCACATTATCGATTGTGTGCAGCTGTATTTCACCAATGGCTTCACGAATATTGTCCTTTAAAGCATCAATTGTCTCTGGCATGTCGGCGTAACACTTATCCTTTACGGCACCCCACAAATAATAGTCCAACGGTGTCAAATCGCAGCAAACGACATCAGCTCTGCGGCTGATAATGCGATCTTCAAAAACAGGGCGCAAAATATCGAGTGTAGCTTCGGCTGTGTGGCACGTAGCGCCGTCCTGTTGAAACCAAATGTTGCCAATATCCTCCTCTTCAATTTTTGTGAACAAAAATTCGTTCAACATGGCCCGATAACGATCGCCATTGACTGTAACGGCCACTCCTTGCTCATTTTCAAAGAAAAATGGCCCAATTATGCCTCTGGACCAAAATCCGCACCAAACAGTGACTCGTTTTGGGTATATCGGCTTTTCAATGTATGCGTGCAGGTTTTCTGTGCCCCAAATGCGACAATTTTGCTTGTTTACATACCCGCCAAGATCAAAATTAGCTTCATCTGAAAAGATGATTTTTTTGGCAAAATCGGCATCTTCTCTAAGTCGATCGCAGGCCCACTTAGCGAAGCAAAAACGCATTGGAAGGTCAGTTGGCTTCAACTCCTGAACCAATTGGACTTTGTATGGCGTCATACCAAGGTCTTTATGCGAAATTCGTCTCAATAATTCTCCGAAATGTTCAATTGTTGAGAACGACGGTGAATTGATGTTGATGGCGCTTCACGCACACTTTCTGCCACAGCAGCAATTTTCTCGGGTGTACGCACTGTTTTTGGCTTTTCACGCTTTGGTTTATCGATGAGGATGCCAGCTTCTTTCACTTTTTTCACAAGATAACTTTTTTCACAGCGTTGTTCAAGCGTATACACAACCATATTCGTTCAGCGGAAGGATAAAACTAATTATCTGTCAAATCAGACATGAGCTAAGTGTTACCATTCGCGAAATAAGCACTAGTTGAAAAAAAAAAAATGTTAGATGGCGGACCCTTTACAACTTGTTCGTCATATTGCGTTTATGTATTATAAATATTTATTAGTGTTTATGATAAAATTGTTCCAACTACTTTTCACATATTCACGCCTATCGCGAATAATATTTCCCCTGAAATGTTTCCCATTCAGCAATTTGTTTTACATTGCTGACAAGGGAAACATTTCCATCGGAATTTATTCACGATACCCCTGATTACCTTGATGTAAAAATTTGTTTTCTAGAAATTCAAATAAATCCATGTTGTGGCTGTAATCTACGCTCGTCTACGAAAAATGCTCTGAAACTATGGTTTTTCCAGCCATTTCAAATAAATATTTGCTTAAGGGCTTTAACAGCCGCACTTGAACCGCCTGATTGGCTATCCTATAGACTTTATCTGGTTAGATATCACTATCCGAGACTATCCAGGGACCAACTGGATCCGAAAGATTTGGAAAAATCCTTGGCAGCAGCATCATAAACCTTACAAAAACCCTCTCTTTAATGTATGGTACAATATGTAGATCTTAATCAGGTCGACGTGCCGCTTTTATCGGCTACGATAAAAGGCGAGGATAGGATAGTCAGTCTTCATAAGTTATTGAAAACCCCTTTCGTTTTCATTTATCAGTAAACATGGCTGTATCGGTACCATGAAATAAAGTCTTATGCAAAAAGGTCCAAGACGTAATTTTGGACTTTTTTGGACTGTATTGCACTTTTAAAAATGAAATAAAGTCCAAAAGTCATTGGACATTATTGCACTCAGCTATTTAAAAGAAAGACGAGCGGGGGGTTGCAGGGAGGCAGCATGCCGCCCCCCATACATATTCTACTGTTTATGCATTGTGGATTTTATTTCCACTTCAATTTGGACTTTATTGCACTTTTGAAAATGAAATAAAGTCCAAAAATCTTTTGGATGTTATTGCAATTGCAGAAGTGCAATAAAGTCCAAAATTACGTTTTGGACCTTTTTGCATAAGACTTTATTTCATGGCACCGGCGGCTGTATCATATCTGTGGCAATAGACAGAGGCGATATCGTTCAGTCGTTTTCTTTTTACGTTATTTGGCCCCAGGTCTTCTTTCTTTTTGTGTCAATACAAGCGCTTGTGCATGAAATCAGTCAGGTGTATAAAATAAATTGTCTTCCCTGAATTTAAAAAATAAAATTAAATTAAAGTTTCAAAGAACAGAAATTCCCTTTTGTTTGTTCTGGAAAACAGAAAGTTTCCCTTTTTCCCTTTTAGCTCAAAAAAAGTACAAAAATTCCCTCAAGAAGGGAAAATTCCCACAATCTAGGTGCAAGCAATGCCTACAACTAGTCTCATTATTCTTCTGCAAAAAAAAAAAAAAAAAAAAAACAAAACATATGAATGGTCCTAATTATACTGAGTACCCTTATGTACCTCACATAAATAATGCAGGAAATTTTGATCTGCAACAAATTTCATGGACCTTTGATATGACTATATGTGTTAACTTAATTACAACAACTACAGAGGGTTACTGTATTTTGTCCTGGCAACATCGAAATTTTCGAATTCATTAATAAACCATTAGTCAGCGTATAGCACACTCGACCAGCTGATGTACAGGTTAAAACAGAAACAACAACAGCCATTAATAATGCACATTCACCGCGGCAAAATGAAATAACACACCTTTCTTTGGCACTTGTCAAAAACTTCTTTACTAACCTTTCGACACGTGAAGAAAAAGTGAACAAAGTTTTAAAGTCTCTTTCCAAACACCTGCCAGATTGAAAACACACCCACACAGGAGCTAGGAGCATCATAATTTTCACTTTCTATAAGTATAGCCGACGACACGACGCGCGGAGCGGATGCAGGACCAACGGTTCATCGCTCACAACTTTCCAACAATAGGTACATATACAAAACAAAAACATTGAGTACAAGGACATGACAAACAAAGAAAAATATTCTAATTTAGCCATCAGGAGTCAATAGGAAATTCCTTTCATAATTTATGTCGCAACGGATCCGCTGTCGGTGCTGCCGCCGCGCCGGCCGTAGCGTACCACCACCCCTTGTACACAGGAGCTGTTGGTTGGTTGGTTGGTATCGCTGCCAGTAATTCACTGCTCGCAGGCAGTAGAGTAGGTTATAGGTAGGTACTAGATGGGTAATCAAAAACTCGACGCAATTCTTCTTCCCTTTCAGTAGCGAAATTGGTCCTTTCTGTTTCTTTTGTTGAAAATTGATTTATGGTTGCATGGGGACGAAATTTCCAATCGCACAACATTTTTAACAGACTTTTTGAAAGATTGATTCCGCCCTACCAACTTAAAAGCTGTAAAAGGAAGCGAGATGTGAGGATTGAGGGCATCCTTTGCATGTGAACTTTGATTGCACGATTTCATGTCGTAAATTACTGGATTTATACTCACAGACGGAAATGGATGGAAAGAAAATCCTTCGATTGAGTTACTTGTTTTATATTTCTCCTCCCCAATCCCCAATGGCTAAGATGATCGATACCTTCGTGTCCGTGGACATACTCAATAAGCGAAGCTGGACAGTCGATACTTTAGCTGTCTTTTATACGTTGTTGCATACTTATTATGCGAATAAGTCAATATGGGAGAAATGGGTTGGGTGGAAGGTAAGTAATTTTTATCCCTTGCATGAAATATTACCAAAAAAATATCGATGAAATTATGAGCTTCTTGTAAATTTTGCTCTGAAGATACATACCTGTGAAGGATGAAATATTTTTTTTTGCACCAAATTGAAGTGGGCAGCAAGTAAAAAGTTGTATCCATAAACACATTAACTCGATCCAAAATATTTTTTTTAATTGGTTTAGGTTTAATATTGCCCTAAGCCACTTGACGTTTTAACCTATTTTTGAAACATTAATATTTTTTAGATGATATTTTTTTCAGTTTCATATATATAGCTTCAATCTAAAGGGTTTTTCAAAAGAGCGATACAAAAGTTTTTTTTAAATAAAACAAAAACGGTTTTGGATATCAATGAAATTCTTTATTCCTGTGAAAGTACGTTTGATGCCATTATGTATGGAACTCGATTTCTTTTGCATGGCCACCACGGGCACACTTGCAGAAGTCCAGACGCTGAACCCAATTTTCGACAGTAGAGAGACGGCCACAGAGATGCCCAACGCTTGAGAACGTCGTGTGAGAGACACATTTGGGCTTTCTTCAACTGAAGCCTCAGCGGCAGCAATATTCTCGACACTACGGCCTACGGGCACTTCTTTTTCTCACTGGCACGGGAACATTTTGTACTGTACCTGTGGATTCAAATTTTTCCACTAGACGCTCAATTGTTGATCTGCTAGGACGACCATAAATTGGACGTAGCGCTCTTAACGTTGAGGCCACTGACTCCGAATTTCGGTAGTAAATTTTAATAATTTCGACTCATTGTTGGCTCGTACGTATATCTTTCCATCATGAAATGGCAAACCTTATTGAAGAGAAATGTCAAAAGAGCGGCAAGAAATTCGGCGTCGTTTGCTGTCCCTGTCGCTCTACTTTTGTAGCGTACCTGTTGAAAAACCCTGTACTTATTATTAGTATTTAAACTTATTATTAAGCAGTCTGTATTTCAACGTTACATACCACTTAAAAAGTTAAATACTTTCAGACCGGGCATCTCCCTTTTATAAGAAAAAAAAAGCCGGCAGTGCTAAAATCAATACAGTAATCTTTAAATGAACTTTCTTCATCTTCTAAAGAATCAGATGAAAAATCAAATTCAAGAAGATCTGTCTTTACAACTTGAACTATCAACAGCAATGCAAGAGCTGCCTTAAGACAGTGCTCAGAAGAAGCTCAAGAAGTTGTCGATGCCTTCAATCGCTCACGCAGTTGACATAGATACGATATTTTAGATAGAGCTGCAGCCGCTATCGTGTTCGCTGCTCTCCAAGACGTTGGTCTTATAACAAAGGAAGACACATAATAAGACGAGCCCGTGATAAGCAAAGAGATATTCTAATGAATAAGTCACTATTACTCCAAGATTCTTTTGAGCTATATTTTGATGGACGCAAGGACAAAACCTTCACTGTGGTAGATTCCTCCAGAAGAAAGACAGCTTGCGAGGAACATATAAACTTAGTCAAGGAGCCAAACTCGGAATACATCGGACACATTTCCGTTCCAAGCGTGTATAAAGGTGTAGACTGCGATAACTTGCTTGTAGTATGTTCTGACGGAACTGCTGTCAATACAAGTTCTAAAGGAGGTATAATACGATGCTTGGAACAAAAATTGCAAAGACCATTACAGTAGTTCATCTGCCATTAACACGCAAATGAACTTACTTTGCGCTATTTGTTTGAATATCTTGATAGTCCTACGACTGGGCCACGCAGCTTCTTAGGACCAATAGGAAAAGATTTAAAAGATTGCGAGAGTCTACCTTTAGTGCCCTTTAAAGCAATAAGTTGTAATTTTTCAGACATATCAAATGCAAAGGGTCTTAGTACGGATCAATTATATCTCTTCGAGATCTGCTGCGCTATCGTCTCTAATCATCGCAATAATAGCTTATCTAAAAAGAACCCCGGGAAGATTGTTCATGTTTAATCCAGATGAGGTTATACATCTGTTGAATTCATTTTAAAAATCTACGCACCGATGTGGATTTTGATCAAAACGAAGCCGAGTTGTATTTACGGATCTAAATATTTGCATAAAACTATTGTCCATTCACTCTATCTGCCAGATCACTTAAAAGCTGTTGTAGATCCTGTGATCCAAAGGAACGGGTATTTTGGACAAGCAAAAATCATTTCACTGGCGATGTTGGCAGACGAACGAAAAGCAATTCAAGTAAGTGTTAGCTTTGCGAAGGATGTGCTAACGCATTGGGTTAGGTCAGGGGTTCCCAATCTTTTCTGTATACAGCGACCCCTATACAGATTATAATAGTTTTGCGAGTAAACAAAAGAACAAAGCAAAGATATGTGAATGGAATCTGAGCTTACTGAATATTCACTATATGGTTTTTTAATAAGGATAGGTCGACTTTGCAATGGAATAAAACGCGCTGTGTGCGAAGTATTGAGCTACCTATTTAGAGCAAAAAGGTACTTTAGCCCCAAACAACGTCTCCTTCTCTACAGAGCACAGGTTACACCATGCCAGGAATATTGTTCCCATATATGGAAATGGAGCTCGTCTCAAAACATTCACTTAACCTACTTGACAGCATACAGAGACGAGCAGTTCGACTTATTGGAGACACTACACTCACATCGAATCTACTACCGTTGGTGCACAGAAGACAAGTCGCGTACCTTTGCTTGTTCTATAGGTACTTCCATGGTAGATGTTTCGAGGAACTGAAAGACATTATCCCTTGCAATGCAACTTTGGGGCGCCCAAAAAGACAAGCTGCTAATGCTCATGACCATACAGTACACTTGACTACCCCGAGGACATCAACTTTCCAAAACAACAAGCAAAATTTTGAACTTGCTTCCTGGGGATATATTTCCAGAAGACTACAATTTGCAGCAATTTAAGTGCAGAACTAACATACATCTGCAAGCATTTCGGGGCGCTGATGAAGCGTTATAGGTTCGCCTTTCCCGGGAGAAGTATTTAAAAAAAAATATAAATAAAAACGGTATACGTCAATCCTTTTGAACAATTGCTTACCATTTTGCAATGCAAATTTCACAAATTCCTTGACTCAATGCCCTTCAGTTGCACTCCAATTTCTCCCAAGAATAAGATTCTTTCTATATGCCGAAGAAAGATCAACAATCGAGTGAAATCCACTTTGCTTTGCCAGCAAAAAAAAAGAAATACGCTTAATTTCATTTCAATTTCCGACAATGTCTTGTCTGCCATCCCATTTGCCGTATGCAAAATCCTTTTTCGGGCAAATTGCCAACTATCGAAATAATTTAAACATTGCCCTCGCAGATTATATTGCATTTGCCACAAGGCATTAAAATCCTGGTTGCATCCTCCTTCCCATGCACTGCACATAACATTGGCCAAGAGTGGAGAGGGGTAGAGACAGGGAGAAACCTTCAATGCTTGTAGCTTGTAGCTTCTATCTGCAGGACACTATATATTGTACATTCCAGTACCTGTAGGAGGTGTTGCACTTAGTTATTTAAGAACTATACAGAGGTGGGTATAGGGCTGATGGTCGGTTGCACCAGAGACCGAGAGGGCACATTGAAGAAAACCAAGGACGACAGAAAGGTAACTTTCAGGCTTCTGAGAACTCGGAGCAGGACAATATTGGCTTTTGTGTACCTAAATGAACTTATTTCATTATGAGCTTATTATCTTTGATTATCTTTGAGGTTATTTTTTCTTCATTCTATGGTCTTGGGAGTATCCGACTTTAATATGAATTCAGTATACTGGTGCTGGGTACAGTTTGGTTAATGTGTTGTAGCTGTGGTATTGACCACTTCTATGGGGATAGGACCATGTGTATATGTGCGAAAGGTATACCTATAACTGGGTCACCTCAATATTAATTTCAGTAAAAAGTATACCTAAAGAGCTTGTGGTGTTCAGTGATGCTACTTTTAATGGGACTTAAGTGATTTAAGTAAAGTATAATACCCTATTCACACCAAGCCGAAAACTGGGTTTTCGCGAAAACAGCCGAAAACTTCCTCGAAAACAGAAGTTTTCCCATACATATTGCAGTTTTCAAAACGAGTTGTTTGAGGTCGTTTTCCATTAAAACGCCACGAAAACGAGTACGATCGTTGGGTTGTTGAAGCAGACACACCTTTTGCAACATTCAGCGAGCTCAGCAAAACTGCTGACAGGATGTGAGAGACTGAGTGAGAGTGAGAGTTTTTTTGTTATCTTTGCTGTTTGCTTGCACCATAAAGAGCAAACTACCTGCCACAACGAAATGGTATTTTCAGATGTCTTGATTTTGAATGTTGCTTATGTTAATTATTTGATGCATTTAATTCTGTTTTTATATTATGTCAATACAAGCGAAGTTTAGTAACTAAAATAAAATTCTAGTCGCCACAAACATTCCATAGCTAGTTTAACAGCTACCTAATTGAAACGTCAAACGAAAACGAGTTGGTGTTCGGTGTGAATGCATCTACGAGTTTTCTAAACTTTTTTGACGAAAACTCGGTTTTCGGCTTGGTGTGAATAGGGTATAAAATAGCAATTTCGCCCCAACTGAAAAGTTGAATTTCGAGGAAATCTCATTAACAACTAAACATGATTTTGATCAAGCCTAAAGCTACGATTACACGGCCATTTTTTCGAGTCATTTAAATGGCGCTCTGACATAATAATCGCGTCACAAAGCAGTCATTTAAATGTCGTTCTGTGTGATCGCCATTTTGAGATAACTTTTTTGGAGTCATTTAAAAGACTAGGAAAATGTCGGACCAAATGACATGTATTTAGTGTCATTTAAATGACTAAAACAATTGGCCGTGTAATCGTAGCTTAACACAAATCGTCTGATAACCGTAACCTGTTGAGTAAGGTGACTACTTCATGACAAGTTTGATATACACTCGAAGATACGTTTATCATGACGGTTACTCTTCTGGGAATCTTCAATACGTGACTACAATGACTACACTCTACCTACAAGACCCTTTTTAGATTCACAAGAATCTTTTCGAGTTACTCCGAGATCTAGTTCAATTAAAGCCATTATATAGTATACTAAAGCTGTGCTTATGGAGTCTGACAGAACTGAAATGATATTAATCAAAAGGGTTAGGATTTGAAAGTATTTTGAACCACTTTATAGAAAGTGAGCGCATGTCTATGGGGATTGTGTTAAGGGCTTCATATAGAGCTTTCGTTTTTGTAGTAAAGCGGCTGCCATCAGGGTTACTGTAGACTGTAGAGTGATGTATACAGTAATAATGAGACTGCCGCTCGAAGATTTGGATCTTCTTCATGTATTTGGGACTGATAGTGTACCAGATGGAAGGAAGAGAGTAGTTGAGGACAATGCACGAATTAGTCTTAGCTGAGAGCTTGAGATGATCGAGAATGGGCGGCTTACAAACTAAAATGTGACATTAAAATAAAAACCCCGAAAACCCCTAAGCAATCCTAATACAATGAAAATCAGTAGATAATAACTGAATGGCAAAATTGAAATTCTGAGAAAAATCTTACGAACTATCACACCGATTAACAAATTTCTTTTTTTAAATCAATGTGTAGATTATAGGCTACCTCTGTTTTCGTGCATATGAAAAATTATATTTAAGCCGTCGAATGATCACAAAGATAAAACAAAAGTTGACGCAGTAAGGCCTTAGCCGCAATAATCGTCCCAAAAAAGCGGCAAAAAATATACTTCAAAAACTCCCCAAAACAAGCGCTTAAAAAAGATCCAACAATCGTCTCAAAAAACTCTCCAAAAAATGGCACAAAAAAAGGTTCAATAAGATGCCCTGAAAACGCGTCAATAAAAGCTTTAAAAAGCGCCTTAAAAACGCCTCCAAAAGCCCACCTTATTTGCAGAATTTTGAAAGCCGAATATTCTAAGGAACATTTTAAAACTTCCAGAATTTTGTACCCAACCCTTATGCCGGAAGAAAGTTCAATAAAAAGCAACCTACGGTCTAAATAGAACCTTCAGCGTTTAAAAACGCCCCAACAAACGTCTCAAAAAACGATACAAAAAATTACACAAAAAAAGATTGATAAACGACCCAATAACGCTATACAAAAACGCGTCAATAAACGCTTCAAAAAGCACATTAAAAACGCCTAAAAAACTCTCCAACAAACGTCTCAAAAAACTGGCGGCCTTATTTGCAGAAATTTATAAAACAGAATTTTGAAAGCTAAATTTTCTAAAGAAGATTTTGACCATTCTGAGATTTTGTACCCAACCCATATGCCGGTATTCGAAAACGGTTTGAAAGAATGTTAAATAAAAAGGAAACTTCGGTCGAAATAGAACCATTAGCCTAGCTTCTCACAAGTTGTAGTTTTAAGACGAAGGGATGTTTTCGGTCGGGTTACGCCATTCGCGGTCACCAAATAGACTACCCCCTCCAAGTTTACCTTCTTTTTGCAACTGACCAATAATGAGTTGGGTACAAGTACAATCGAATACGAAGTATAGCAATAAACTTTAAAGGCTGAAACACACCGCCGCGATTGCGATTGCGATAGCGATAGCGATAGCGATGGCGATCTATCGCAACACGTGTATTCAAGTCTGTTCATGCACACCGAGTGCGATGTATAGCGGCGATTGTCGCGATAGATTGCGATCGATCGCGTCTCTCGCTGCATGTAGCATTTTATCGTTCTATCGCGCGGTAATGGATGTGGAAAAGTTAATTTCGTGTGTGAAAAATCATCCTATATTGTATGATTTAAATAATGGCGAATATAAAAAATACAAAATTAAAAATAAGCTACATAAAATTAAGTACAAGCATATAGTATTAAACTTACTTATTGTTATTATCTTCTTCGTCCGCTAAAGCAAGCAGCAATAGCATTTCTTCTTCTTCAGAGCTGCACATTTTTAAAAGAACTTAAATAAAACTAACAATCAACTGAGAAGAAGACTTCCATCGCTATCGCGCTGGTGTGTTTAGTTGTTTATCGCAATCGCTATCGCTATCGCAATCGCAATCGCGGCGGTGTGTTTTAGCCTTAAGGCTCCGGCCACGACGAGCGACTGAGCGACGCAAAAAAATTAAAACACATGATCGTATGGAGGTAGCCACATAAACCTTGAGCGACTAAGCGATTTTTTAAGCGACAGAGCGACATCGCTCTGCAATCAAATCTGTTTTAATTTTTCAGTCAATCGCTGAGCGACGAAGTAATAAGGTGGACAAAATAAACAGAAAGTTTAATTTTGTTCGAACTTTTTCCAACAGCAAAATATGAAAAGATGGTGCTGACATACGACAATATTGCCAAAATCAATCTGGAAATCTGCGAAGATTTTGATATAAATGATGAAATTCACCATAATTTGCCTCTCACGATTCATGGGGTGTACACCAAATCTACGTATTCTCGATCTTATTATAGATCTATAAATAATATGAAAGCAACTTCAACTAATAAGCTACGACGAACACCAATTGACGATGTCATTTTACCAACCTATCGCTCAGCGACGTCGTTCATTAAATGGCCACCCATTGCTCAGATTCGTCGCTCAGCGACTCATCGCTCAGTCGCTCGTCGCTCATTGCGTTTGCCGGTGCCTTAAGAGGCATAGCTTCTATTTCAGTATCAACCGACATTTTAGGAACACTGAATCTTTAAATTTCTTCATCCCGGGAATAGAATAGTTCTGAGGTAATTTCATACCACTCAATGAAATATGAGTAGTTACGATGTCCTCGTCATAAAAAAAGGAAACAGAGTTGGCGCAACTAGTTTATATACGAGGAGTTCCCTAACTGTCCGTCGCGGCGCCCTGGGGCGTCTTGGGGCTATCCTAGGGCGTCGCAGGACGATGACGATACGCACAGGTCGCCTGCACACGACGTTCCATCAGCTTGAGCTCGATTTAAAAAAAAATGTCGGGTCGGGTTCGTTCGATATTGGCCATTGTGTTTTGCCGTGCACAAGAAGTATACGAATTTTGCAGACTTCAACTTGGCGAATTTTGCGTCGAGACTTGGGCCTATATACCCGTTCAAGATCCAACTGACCCAGGAGCTCAAAGTTAATAATAATGTAATGACCATAGAAAAATCATCTTTAGCGACGGGCCACATTTTTGGATGAATGGCCAAATTGCCATAAATAGGGGATGACGCCAACCAACACGAGGTGGCAATGCATCCATAAAAAGCTGCTTGGTGCGCATTTTAGACCGGCGGTGACGTCATTGCTCCGTACTTTTTCATGACGTTGGTAGGGCCAATACCATCAACGACGAGTACTACAGACCGATGCTGCTAACATGTGGTTCCAGCAAGAGGTGGCTATGTGTTACTCAGCTGCGGGGTATGATTAGCCGTTTTTTATTATCAACTGTGATCCATATAGATCATCGATTTACATGCACTAACAACAACAACATGTGATCCTACTTTTCATCGAGATCACGAAATATGATCTGAAAATTAATTCAACTATTTCTCGTTGTTGTTTCGTGGCGTTGTTTATTTCATTCACTAAATGTTGGTGTCCCTGTAAATTATAGCCATACAGTAATGTTGCCAGACCAAAATATGGAACAAAATTAACAACACATAAAACCAATTAGCATTTTTTCAAATTCGAATAAGTCACTACTCCGACTTTCGAGATGTTTTGTTTCGCTATATAGCACAGAAATATAAATGGAAATATTATCAGTACAATACGGTTAATTATGATGCGTATTTGAACATAACATTTGAGCATAGTTTTCCACAAAAAAATATTGAGTGCAAAATGTATGCAGATTTGTATTCATATGGTAACACCCCCGACACAACAGCGAAATGTCAAACTCAAATATGAGCAAGTGCAATGGAGAAATCATCGCGTTGTGACGTCAGATTGTACCGTGTGGCTGCAATATGGCGGTGACAATACAAAGTTTGTCATAATTGGTACTGGATTTTATATGTGAAAAACAACTGTTGCCACAACTTAAATATAAAATCTTTCAATGATCCAGTTTGTTTTATTTTCATGATCTGATCCGGATCAGATCACACTGATAATAAAAAACGGCTATTATCTGATCTCTATCAGAGGTGACGTGAATTGGCCACCAAGATCGTGCGATTTAACCTCGCAACATTTTTCTTGTGGCGTTGCCTGAAGTCGCAGCTTAAACCGATGTCCTAATTAAGCCGGATCTGTGCGGCAGATTGGACCACTCGGATCCGTGACAATGTGAGAAGCTGTGGCGGACATTTGGGCCTGGTGTTATATTCCACAATAATGGCATACATGGGATTTGTTAATACCTTGCACTTGTAATACCTTGCAGCTTGTTTTATTCCATTTCAATGTCGACCAATCCTCATTGAAAACCCCTTTAGTGAATCTTCAGTAAGCTCAGCTTATATTCACATATCACCTCCAATAGAAGAAATCCATTTAAGACCTGATGTCTTGGGTATTTCGGAAGCTTTAAATTTGAAATTTTCTAAACTGACCTATTATGCTTAGTGATAGTATACTTTGAAGAACGTGGGAAGGATTTCACAACGAGGCTGATCACTATACAACTCTATACAACTCATCTCTATAAATGTTGTCAAATGCGACCTTAAAATCGATAAGCCGATGGGTATCGCTGTGGACTTCTTGGGTTTTCTTCACGATCTGGCACAATTTGAATATTTGTTAAGTTGTGGTCTTACCAAACATTTTATGCTCGGTGATTGCATCTGCCAAGACTGTTGATTTCCATGTAGTTCTTGGTCTATCCACTGCGAAGTACTGCTTCCTGATGCTGTCGTTATTATGCCACAATTCTTTGGTCGATATGATTTGCGATCACAAGATCTTAAATATATACTGCCGACAACCGTTTACGTACCTGAGCATCTAGATTTCTCGAGATGGTTGTACAGGTACACATATTTGAAATTGGATTCGAAAATCCTGGTGTGTAGGGAAATTTGATTAGAGTGCATTACCGAAGTCAACATTCCTTGTTGTGTTTACATTATTCTGCTACTTAGCATTCCAACAACATAAAAGTGCTTCACGTCCTAAATGGGCCGTATGTAACGATAACAGGGCTTAACCGAGTATTAAGGGTGATCAGCGATGACATTGAAAAACGATGGTGTAGATGTACGCTTTGACGAAAAACAATTAAACGAACTCGAGAGAGAGAGTTAGCTTTCAACGTACTTACATAGTCTACAACCATGTTTGAACGATCCTAATTTTCAATTTAATAGATGAGGTAGGTAGGCCTGCCAGACGTCCCGATTTTGGCGGGACAATCCCGATATTTGAACCCGATTTCTGTCCCGATTTACAAAATGTCCCGATTTTGTTCCGATTTTCTTACTTTTATTCTACATCGTTTGAAAACGATCGAAAATAACAAATAAATCAATATTAACATGTATTACAAACCTTAACGACTATAGGAAATTGCAATTGTTGCTGTGAATGCAATTATCCATATAGAAATATGAAACAATAAGCTGTCAAGTGCAAGTCGACAAACCCATACATAAATATGTATGTACTTTTAAATTCAAACCAACTGTGGCTGCAGTATTATTGTATGTGGCGGCTGGTATTTTCGATTATAATAAGGAGTATTGCTTTAAAGTATGTTGACCAAATGAACATTACCTGTAGCATTTTTATCCGAAGCTTCGCTTTCGTCGCAGAAGTACCTAATGCGATTTGCTAAGTGCTCGATAGGCTAAAAGAAAATGTTCTCCATACAAACTAAACCCCCATTGGGCCCAAACAAAATTTCCAAAATTGTTGAAATTGGTTTTCGATATTTCTTCTTATACTAACCGAGTTTGATCGAATGAAATATACGCGCATCAAGGCGGAGGAGCGTGGCATTTTTCAGGTGGCGTTATGCCAGTTTGGTGCCTTCGAACGAGTTTAATTTTCGAGTGGTAAGCGGGTGGTGACGACGTGGTTTTTGGCATTACAACTTAGTAGAATTTTAGAAGAAACTAAAAAAAATGCGAAATGACCAAGCATAGCATTCAATATAAGATGGCATTTTAAAAACTGGTGAATCGGTGGCACCATACGTTGTTTGTTTTATATATGAGAAGATGTCCTTAATAATTGTTATTGTTATATTGTATTTATCAGATATGACTTCTTCTGGTTAACCAGTCACCCTCAAAAGATTGGTTTGCTACAAAAACATATAGAAAATGTACCCGTGGCTAAGAAGGTTACTTTTATTAAAATGAATTGCAAATATAGTTGTAAAGATGTTTGCATAGGTTTTTTAAGGAAGATCTCATTGGTCAAATAATTATTTATAAAATATGTTATGTTATGGTTATGTACCCGTACCTATCGGTTATTGAATATTGAATATTGAAAGTCCCTGCATTATTATTATTAATTTGTTATTTTTAACGTATGTTTATGTATAGGTAGCGTTAAAAAACCTTTAGCTTTCCATAAGACGTGTATAAAAATCTATGCTTTTTTTAATGTCCCGATTTGTCCCGATTTTTGAACCTTGGTGTCCCGATTTTAATACAATTTCATCTGGCAGCCCCAGAGGTAGGCCTATGATGATAAAGCTGGCTTTAAAAACATTGACGTTTATTTCTAAAGCCTTGACGAAGAAATTTGCACGGTCATCGACAACTAGGTACTTATTATCAATACTAAAGGGAATTAAAGACGAAATAGATTCGTTAGGAAGGTAACGTACCTATCAATGAGACTAAATTTTTAGCGAACTTGGACTGTAATTCTGCAAAGGTAAGTAATTGTAAGGACAATCAAACCGACACTTATTTAGTCTGAATTTTACTTTAAAACCAATCAAATAAAGTTTCTCAGGCCCCTATTGTGAGTGTCGATAATTGATAGTTGAGCGACAACTGTCGATCGTCGATTGTAAATTTTAGTACTGTGGTGAATGTCGATTCCGATTGAGAGAGGGCGCAAAATCTCAAAGCCATAGCAGGTTTTTTTTTAGGCACAAAAGACACTCTTCTCGACAGATTATTGCCACACTTTTTCTTCCAATTCCAAAGGGTTAATCGTAGCTTTTAATTGTTTTCCTTTTCCAACTAGTTCCAGAGCTTTATTACCATTTCCGCTTCCGAATCGCTAAACCTAGTTAGAAGACTGGTTAGTTTGAAGGAATCATAGCTAGATAAGCCATCGCTAATTTGGGCATCTGTCTATTAGTTTTTAGATGTGTTTCTCAGTTAAGTTAAATATTGAAGTTGCCTTCCTAGTTTGTTGAAAGGGCATCGCCAAAGCAATCAAAGTCCGGAATAGTTTTTGAGTTAAATTTTTAGTACGACAAAAAATTAAACTGCAAGAGGGGTTTCAAATAATTCGCAGGCCAGGCAGGCATGTCGAATGAGCTGACTAAAGTCCCTTTTTGCTGTTTGAAAAATCGGTGATAAATACTTCACGACTTGCGAGCTAGGTATCACTAAATTCTAGGTCCAAATTCTAAGAATCTATAGAGGATGTTTCGAGCTTCTATAATAAAGTATAGGAGACTTCTAGTGTCTAGTTTAGTTAGATCGCTTAGATTATTGTAATAGAAGGCTTCCAAATGGAGTTTCATTTTTTTTGGGAGAAAGGTTGACATGTTCAGAGAAAGTAGAGTATGGTCTTTCTCCACCTCTTCGTCCAAAAAACTTCTACAAAACTCGTTTGGGAATACGACAAGCCTTGTTGCATGCCTGCATATAAGGTAGTGTCCCGTAATAACACGTATTGTGGCGCTGATATGCCTTCTATCAAGGTCAAATTCTTAGAACGTTTAAGATCTAGTTTTTGCGAAATCTGTTTTGTCGCTAGACACGTCGTGCCACTTGTCCCTCTAAGGTTTGTTTTAGCATCCAGCTTTATTATGACTTTACATGTAGCGATCAGGATACCTAAGTGTAGTTCTGAGCTTGGGAAAATCATCTGCATTACAGTTTTCTGGAATATCTCTATGCCCCGGCACCCAGCGAGATGAATATTGAACTGTTCTGCGATCTCCCTGAAAACTTGATTGTCTTCAATGCTAAGAAGACACCAACCTTTCTAAAAAAAAATGCATCGACTGTAGCACAAAATAATACAGATGACTATTTAATATTTCCAAAGAAATTCATTCACATTCTTGGGGTCACAGTTAGTGCGGCAATAACATGGAAGGGCACTTATTGCAATATTGTAAGATCAATGTACTCAAAGGTAAGTTAACTATTTAGAGCTAAGACGTTTATTAGTCCAAAGAAACTCCTGTCCTAATTCTCCGTGAATTACATAATTTACACCAGGGCTTGCATTTTGCTCGGCCAGATAAGATTCACTTAACCCTCTTGACAATACTGATACTATTGAAAATGTCAGTAGGTCGATGCCTGATAATTTATAGTTGATAGTCTCCTTACATGTACCTACTTAGAAAGTGTTTATCTAGAACCGCAAATACACTAAATGAAACAATACTTTTCTTTTTCATGTTCCCTCCTTTATGCTGATGCTACCCTCCCATCTTTACCCACATAGCAACACGCATCAGCTGCTGCTACAAATAAAATCAAATACATTAAAAGACACTAAATGAACTCGTAAATTATCCCGTAATCTCAAAAGGACTACCTATTGTGTCCAACACTTTGTCCCCAGGACTTACCGTGCGAAATTCCCATAAAAATTCAACCTGCAACCACGTCCCCATATCTGTATCCAATACATGATCCACCTGGTCAGCTATAAAATTATTAAGCCTTCATAAATCATAACTCATTCGGGTCCTTCTTCCAATATTTCATCTCAAATATCCCGTAAATATAAGCGCTCACGTTCCCTTCCCCCCCGACCGACATACAGAAAACTCCGTTTTGTTTCGTGTGTTTGCACCCCGATTATCGGCTAATCCCACCACCATTCACTATATGAACATCTTCATCGACATTGTCATACGCGCGCGCTTACACACCTCCACCCACACGTCTAATTTTGTTATACGCATCCGTCCGATGGAATTCAACACACAGACATAAGACAATGCGATGCGATGCGACCCACCGAGACCGACCGGAGGAAAAAAAATTGAAAGGCGATAGATATATTTCCCGTCCCACCAGTTGTTTGTATCGCACTCGCACAGAACCATAGCCCATAAGGCCCTCAGTTGAGCACCACGGAGGCCATCCGGATTATGTGGGACATAATAAAACTATAAATTAAATTAACTCATAAAAATTCCAACTGCATAAAATAAATAAAATTCTAGTACCCGCAGGAGACTGTTCGCAGTTCTTGTTTTATTATTTTATGTCTCACCG
The DNA here is from genome assembly GCA_949372485.1 of Cheilosia soror. Classification (NCBI taxonomy): domain Eukaryota; kingdom Metazoa; phylum Arthropoda; class Insecta; order Diptera; family Syrphidae; genus Cheilosia; species Cheilosia soror. The sequence goes on along the minus strand of OX443562.1, from coordinate 21,891,477 downwards.
AATGGAATAGATGTTTGGGGGCGGGGACTATACCAAGTTCGAGAATGCTATAGTCCAGGGCGCGTTTGTTCTGCAAGGATATCCATGAGATGAGCTTCAAAAGCTGTTTTCTTTATTATTATTATTATTATCATTATTATGATTCCCGTTCCGTTACCGTATACCGTGTGTAGGTATACGGGTATATCCTGAATAGGTCATAGGCGAATCTTCTTGTATTCAACAATACTCGGTGTGCCCATCTTCATCGTTGTCTTCTGCAGTTTGGGTGATATGTATTCCGAATTCAGCCCAATGGCGGTGTTCTGGCTTATTTCTTAGATTTTTTTTTTGTTTTCGTGAATACCCCGATATATAGGATGTTCAGTTCAGACTAAGGTAGGTGGTTGGAATGAAAGAATAAACGCAAAAAAAAAAACATCGTCTTTCGTAGCTAAAGATACATTTCTCTATTGTGCTGTTTTATAGACACCCTCCTGGCCGGGATCCATTATTTGTTTCTGAGATGACGACGAAGGAAGCGGACTACATACAACGACAACGAAGGCGATGATATTATAGACCAAGATGGTGGGGGAAGTACCCCAATTTGAAGGTGCCCTGCCCGGTGAATATCTCGTTCTCTGGGTCAATAAATTGAGTGTTGGGTTTTGCGTTCAGTTTGTGTTGAATTTGTCTTGTTGACTCAGTCTGTACCACCAGTCCTTCTTTTCCTCCGCCTCCATTCTTGTATCGCTTGTATCTTCTTGCTGCCTGCCATGGCGCTGCATTGTTTGCGTTGTTTATGTTGATGACATAAATAAAGGAAGACAACTTTATTGTGTGATGGTTTTTATTGTATTTATTGATATCAGATACATTTAGTTAGTTCATTTAGGACAATGAAAAGATATTATCGATTTGATGAGAGTAAATAATAAGGAGAGTGCGGTGGGCCTTTTGCCCTATTCTTGGCGGGCGGCGGGAATATGACTGTGAATAGTGAAAAGTAAGCCAGTAAGAACAAATGCAAATTTGAATAATTTTTCTAGGTTTTTATGCAGCTCACTGAGAGGAGGGCTATAGAAGAGGATATTCTGCTGCATCTTCTTATGAACAGTTTTTCAGTTTTTCAGTAGTAGAAATGACTTGGGAACAGCTAAATTTTGAGTACCTACTGAAAACGTGTATATAGGTGATTCATGTCGATACCTTTCTAGCTCATGAACTGTTTCTAGAATGACATTCATTTTAAACGAGCGGCAGAGCGGTATGAAATTGATATTTTCGATGATTGAGACTAGGCACCGACCCCTCCCCAAAGCTTATTTCAGATCCGTCGGTGTAGATATATGACCGTGTTGAAGCCCTTCACCACTTCGTCCCTTTTCTTCCGAACTCTTGCGGGAAAACCTTCGAGGAAGTCTTTCGTGAAGTTTAATTTGGGTGTGATGGAGACGGGACCATGCCGTTTGGTAACGAATACATGATATTACTGTGGCCATACATCTTTGCTGTGCAGCACCCAGACTCCTTGAGTCTTATAGGACTGAATAATTCGGTATGTTTTGTGTGTAGTTCATGAGGCAAAAGATGCAAGAGCACAGTAAGGAAATGTGTTGGGGCCGACCTCATTGCCATCGTGGTGCCTATACTGGCTGCTCTTTGCAGTCTTTTCAGTTTTGCAAGGTTGTAGACTTTGTTCAATCCGGGCCACCATATTGACAAATAGGTGAGAATTTGACGCACTACGGCTGTGTACATCCACAAAATCATCTTTGGTTGAAGACCCCACTTCTTGCCAAAGGTTTTGCTTCAGGCATATAACAAGGCGAAAGACGCCTTATCCTTACTCTGTGTTCGATGTTACGTTTCCAGTTAAATTTTGGATCGAGCATGATACCCACATACTTGCGCGCTTGTCCATTAAGTGGGTCGCGTGTGTAGGTTGCTTAAGTGGACCCTCCATAGCTCTCGATTCTCCGCCATCCACTACAAATCATTGCCTAATAAATTCCCCTATGCCCATCTCAATCAGAGATTCAAAAATAGCTTCATTGTGTACGTTGTTGAAAGCTCCCTCCAGGCATAGGATTGTGTCTAATCTTTGCAGTGTAAGTATTTTTCGATTGTCCGCACTACCTCATGAAGAGCCGTTTTCGTAGATCTACCCTTGAGGTAGCTGCAGAAAACTTCGCACGTGGATGTCTAGGACACGCTCTAGGGTTTTAAGTACCTACAAAGGACGGAGGAGGTTAAACTAATAGGTCTGAAGTGCTTCGCGGCTTCATGCTCACGTTTGCCTTCCTTCGGTATAAACACCACTAGCGTCTCCAAGAGTATAGGGCACGTGAGTTTCTATTAAACAGCTTCTGAAGATTGACGCCAGACAAGGTAAGTTTTCCGTTCAAACAGGCAGTCTTTCGTCACTGTCATTGAGACTTAAGCGGGGAAAAGCTGTTAATATCTTTTCCTCGGAAATTTTTCAAATGATATTGCTGTTGAGTGCAGGTTGTACTTGCCGAGACCTCTCGGGTTCCGTACTAAAATGGCTGCATCCGGGAAAGTGCGTATTTACAAGTTCTAAGGTCTCCGCGCAGGAATCGGTCCATTTTCCATCTAAATTTCTCAGAAAGCAAGGGTTGGAGTGCTCCTTGGAAAGAATTTAACTTAGCCCGACAGAGTCCTTAAGGGTTTCTATCGAATGGCAGTAATCCATCCAGGATTTCTTTTTTGATGTCTTTATGGCTTTCTTATAAAGGCTTAAACAGTTCTTAAAAGGCTGCCAGAAATTGTGTTTGTGCATTCCCAAAAATCTTTATGTTTCCCTCCAGTTCCTCAATAGCTACGGTTTCGAGTGTGCTTTTGAGTTTTGTCCCAGGGACTTGCTCAAACTTGGTCCAATTAAATCTCTTTGGGTTTCTAAATGGTTTAGTGGTATTGGTCTCGAGACTCACATCGTCGAGGATCCATCTGTGGTCTGAGAGTGACTCCAGATTAGAAACTCTCCAGTTTTCGACCCTAAAGCTATCATTGTTTGGTTTTGGTCCGATATCTACGACCTCTTCCCACTCCCTATGTGTTCCCGTATGCGGGAAGACAAAGGTGGTGGTCCTGTCCTTATTACAGACAGATAGGTTAGTGGTTGAAAGTAAATCAAAGTGACTCACCTCTTTCATTATCTTCTCAGCTCCTCCATACTTTTTTTCCGCGTTGGCGTCGCAACCCAGCTCTTATGCACTGGTAGTGCTGTTTTTCATATATGTTCATTGGTTCGCACACTCTAGTTTAATCACTGTTAAAGAATCTGAGCTAAGATTGAGACATAAAAAGCCTTGAAGATGTTTCTTCTAGGCTTACCTGTGGCCTGATGTTTGTAAAACAGGTCGCATTACTTGTCTTGCAGCCCCTTTATGGACGAGTCTCCAGACCGAGGGTCCAATATAAACAAGATGCGTCATATTAAGATATATTTTTTTTAACACATCGCCAGAAGTGGCTGCAGGATACTAGCGCTAATAATGCAAAAGCAAAAATAAAATTGAATGAAAACCCTGGTTTGATGAGGCTTTCCAGCTGACACATGCATCCACGAATGATGCCTATCAAGTATCAATCAATGCTGCAGACCAAAACTAGAATTGAGGGAACTTCTGGCGACAAAGAAAGGAAAAGGAACATCGTCTTTTCAAAAGGAGGGTGAAAAATTGACACAAGATGCAAGCAACAATCCGCTGTTAGGCAAAAGAAATCAACGTGAACGATAATACCAAATAAATAAACAAATATTTGGCGCAAAGGGCCCATACAAGCTGTCACTTGTGTGACAAAGTGAGCATAGGGACATTTAAATGTAAGCTCATCAGGGTTGACGGAGTGATTGCTATCGGCTAAGCTTTTTAAAACAGCGGAAACGACCAAAAGAAGCATGAATGCATAAAATCGTTCGCCGATAACAGGATTGAGCCATATGGGTGGGCTTTCAGGCTAGGAAAGTCATCGACCACATCTTCACAATGTGGCATATTTATCTTGGAAAATCAGGTCTAATACGCACAACTTCTTTCGTGGCTTTAAATTCGCCAGCGATATTTTTTTCTCTTCTTTAGATCTACCAACCGGCCCTGGAACTGCTTCTTGCTTTATAGGCTTGTGCCACCTATTATACCTATAGTTGCGGCACATACAGTCATGGATGGCTTCTTATGAATATGGCCAGTTCTAGCATGTGTCATCAGCTGTGCATCGTTTTTATTATGTATCGAGTTTATGTAAAGCGCGTCGAAGTTATAGAGGATTAAACAAAAAATTGTTTCGTGTTTCAACCCTCCTACCCAAAATCCCACTTCCTATAGTTATAGCCTCAATGCAACTAATCAGCCAATTGGTTTACGAAACAATGTAGATTACCATAGTTCCCAATTGAAATATATCATTGCGTAGAGCAAGGATAAAGATGAGGATAAGGATACGAAATCGTACTACAAAAGCGAATTCCATCTGCTAACACACACACAAATAGAAGTAGGTACCTATACCGCACTGTCAAGTCAAGTACTTAAAACCGTTTTTTTTTGTTTTACTCTTTGCGAAGCAGATTCTTACATGTCTTACAGAGTTCTAAGATGGGTAAAAAAAAAATGTAAATTGTTTGCTGGAGGGAGCAATCGTCTACACAAGCTTGAGAACAAATCCACGGAAAAACAGAATGCAAATGTTCTCTGTATCCGTATATCTGACCTCGTTCTGGCACTGGTACAACAATGCAACTGCATCAACCGGATGAGGAAGTGAAGGGAAGACTGAAGAGTATAGTGTGCAGCAAAGCAATTGCTAGAAATTACATTTGCAAGTCGTCTTGCAGATTATCCTTAAGTAAAATTTCCCTCGAACTCATCAAAAATTCGCATCTTATCCTTTTGGTATTTTGTGCATTATAATGATGTTAAACTGCGGTGTTGATTATTCTGTTTGTCAGTTGGGGTGTTGATGTGGTTGCTGTTGTGTATGCTCTTCTATATAGAACTATTCTTCTTCTAGTAGGGCGGCTGCTGTCCCTTAGTTTTGTCGTATATAGTGCGATGCTCATTGCAATTCTGTTGATGATGCCCGCGATGCTGCACAAATGACTTGGCTTCTAATGTGTATAGGGTATAGCTCTAGCACTTGCATATAGAACAGAGAAGACAATGAAGACAAAGTGAATAAGCATCTTAACCACAGTGAGATGAATATGTACAAGGCGCAATGTATACGTCTTGAGAGCTGGAACAGGGCGCATCCATATGAAACAATTGTCTGCGTGCGTTCAAGGAATGTGGGTTTAATTATTCGAAGGGCATAACTATGGGGTTCGTGTTGTATCTTAAGCACGATATACTCGTATATGGTGGCTGAGGTCAATTTGAGGAAATGCAACTTGCATACAAATGTGTATCTCCATTAGACAAAGCAATTTAGTAAAATGTCTAAGCTATTTTAACTGCGAGTCACTGACAAATCGGAAATCTAATCTTTCCGAAGCTGTACAGCGCTTCCTTTGTATTAATATCATCTCAGTAGACATGTGCTACCTTAAACCACCTAATATATGAATTTGTTTCACTTTATTGTAAGAAGTAAGAGTCCACGTCAGCCTTAACATCCTTATAGCATCTTTACCACAAAGAAAAACTTTTGACTGAGGAACATGGCGTGCCTCGGAAAATGAATCCCTGGTCGATTCACTACAGTCGACGATGCGGGATGAGTTGTAGGCACCTACTTGAAAAATTGCGTCTGCCGTGAAGTGATTCTGCCTTCAAAAATGTAAGCCTAGTGCGTGAATTACGTTCTTATTTTTCGTAAAACACTTTAGCTAAACAAATGCAGTCTTTTTATTTTATTTATTTTTAACAAAACTTTATTATGCTTTTCAAAAAAATAAACTTTTATAATATTCTCCTTTTCACTTGTCTTGCTTAGTCCATGACTAACTCCAGACTGACTACCACTGTCCGAAAAAGCTCCAAAGTGCACTCGCAACGCAATCAGCATACCCAAGCCAAAGCAATGCAGCAGGTAGGTGTTAAATCTTGATGACAAACAGCAACCTAGGGGTTGATAAGTGCTGGCTGCTGTATCATCTCCGATAGTAGACTAGATAAGCTCGGGGGAATTTGGTTGATTCGTGTTGCTCTTGCTAGCTGCTGTAGTTGTCAAGCACAATCTTTCTCCAGCGAATCTTCTTATGCTTCCAATTGTGTTGTCATCCATATCAGTGAGGGGTTTATAGGGTTACCATGTAACTCGTGCGCACATGCTCCAACCGAGGTTTTGGAGAACCCATTGAGCTGGAGCTTTATGACCTCTTCGGTAGTGGCTTTAGCGAAAATTGAAGAACAGGTGCGACCTTGGTTGGCAAACAAATTTCTGTATAAATACCGCCAAGAGCAAAACGTCCCTATTTATAAATATTAGCAACTTCGGGACAGTTTGGGAGCTTATCTACCTGCTACCTCCCTTGACAGGTAGAACCTAGCTCCATATTTAATGTATCTCTCTCCAATACCAATGATAAAGCGGACGAGCGTCTGGGTACACCTGACTTCGACATATACCGAACGAAGTACTATACCTTGATCTGATATGACGAGGACTTTTAAAGAAATAACTATTCGAATGAAAATGAAATTTCGATTGTTCGGGTGTTCCTGGCTGAGCTTCTGGTGCTACCCAAAACTGAGGAACTACTGGAAATGAGGTCAATAGCCGATAATAATATCGCCATCTACATTGATAGTCAGGCTTTGTTACAGACTCTAGAGCCTTACATCATTAAATCTGAACTAGTCAGGAACTGCCGTACAATGCTTAGAGCATTATGCTCGGAGAACCATGTCATATTGTGTTGGGTACCTATGGACATTGACACTGTATTATTGAGGGTAACAAAAGGGCCGACGTTTTGGCGGAGCAGAGCTTCCACAACCAATGGCCGTAGCCAAGAGAATTATTTTCGGGAAAACCAAATATTGAGCAGAACTAAGATGCTGTCACATATAGAAGAGCGTACAGGGTCTCAAAAGCCTTCTGGTTTGAGCTATAGATCGGAAAAAATCTTTGAAATTGTTAAGACTAAGCAGATAAAAAGTTACGAATGGCGATATGAATACTTTTTGGGTACTGCCTTCTTATTAAGCACGCTAAAAGATTAGGCGAGGTCGATGTTATTACTAACCTTCTCTATGAATGTCAAGCTATAGCTTGGAACAGAAGGAAGCACTTGGAAGCTGGAGGATGTTGGCCTCTCAAACAAAATTTCAACCATTTTAGGGTTCTATTGGGAAATTAAGTGTTTGGGGGAATTGGTCCAGGTTTTGACCATGAAGGTTTTCCGTCAGGAATCAAAATGGCCCCCTAAGGTACCTAGTCTACTATAATAAACTCACGGTCTTAAACTAGTTTTTCGTTTTTGTTTGGCTAAACAGATGGGCTTAGAACTCCTGGTTCGAAAAAGGAAATCGATGCCTTACGGAAACTTGATGTTTTATTAGCTTTGCTTTATTATGCTGGTTGCTCCAAACCCCGAGTATATCATCAAATCCCAGCAACCAGGGTGAAGATGGCAATAAAAACCGAACTTCGACGAATCTGGTCGCGAATGACAGAGCGCTTGATAAGAATAACAGTAAGGAACTTGTCTGGAATCACATATTGAAGGGATGGGTGCTGTTGCATAGGCAGAGGATCTTCATTGGTCGGGACCGATGCGCATTCAACCGGTTTTTCCCATTTTTAAAGCGTGAATCACGTCTGAATCCTCCGCAAAATTTAACATCTCCCGCTCTAACTCAATGCCTGAGTCCCCCAGTATTCTATCTCTTTGTTAAAAATAGGTCGATGCCTGATAAAATGTATACCAAGTTACAGATTCTCTAGACTAGAGAAAACTAAACCGAAAGGCATTTGCTCCTGTTCAGATAGTTTGAGACATGAAAACTGATCCGCAATTGGGTGAGAGTACATTTCTCAGCCTTAATGCTTTAGAAGATTCGTCTAGTTAGCCTCAACAGGTTGTCTGTTTTTCTTCAATCGTTTTTATGAAACCATCTCTTAGACTCCTTGCAACCTCTCGGTCTTCTGAGCGGCATTTTAAAATATGGACAATTGCCGCACTCCTATCTGGGGTAGTATTCTGTAAAATTCGAACCGAAACCCGCTTTCGTTTTCACTAAACCTTTCTCTATCATATCTGTGGCAATTGACAGAGATTGCTATAGCTTTTGTCGAAACGATAACGTTCGATTGTTTGCATTTTACGTGCACCTGGCACCTGGTCACAGGATTTTCGCTTCGCACTTACTGAAAACGGTCACAATTCTGAATTTAACTTATGCGACATTTCTTATTTATTCAAAAAAGGGGTCAATGCTTTTTTGTAAGCCAAGGTTAGATCCTTCAACCTAGTTGCAGGCTAATTTGTATTACAGAGCTCAGAGTTGAGTTATTGGCAAGTCTTGAGCCTTTTTAGTATAGATAATTCCTGTTGGCCATCCGTATATAGTAACATGTCGTTAAGTCGACCGCGGTTGGCCGTAAATACTTTGCTCGAAAAAAAATGTGACTGGAATTTCATTATTTGAATGCATATATGTAGGTACCGGAAAATTGACTGCCAATTTTCTTATCAACAATACTGTTTACATTTGCCAAACTTAATTCGCAAAAAAAAAAAAAAACAAAGCATCCACGTTGCTCGAGTAGCACCCATTTTATATTGCATAGAAATACCAGGATGTTAAAGATACCCTCAAACGAACTCTGGCACAGATCGTATAATGCATATGTATACACATTCAATCTCTACCAATCAACAATACTTCAGGACATCGAGAGAGACAAAATTTATATGTTCTTTGGTATCTCTGGCAAACGCATATGTTTATATGAAAAGTTTTCTCTTTGTTTCCAATCCGTAGATAAATTTGCATCTACGGAATACAAAATTATTGACACAAATTCCCATCAAGACAGACGGAATGGGGCTGCATTAATTTTCTTCCTTGAGAAATTTGTTGTACTCGCAGAGCAATAAACATCGAAGCCAAGGAGGTTGCTCCTTCTGCTGGGCTAACTCACTATATGAGCTTGTACCTACTCGTATATGGTATATTTGTACCTTCGCCCCAATCCAGTTCCAGTCTGTGTGCTGCTTGGAATATTTTTCTTTTTGCATGAGCGACGAGTACAATGAATCAAGGACATAGCCATAGAGTAATTCCATCGAGCGAGACACATACTCCTCGAGTATGCGTTCACAGTGCAGAAGGGTATGTTATACCAAAGGGGATGAATGAACCCGTGCTGAACTGTACTTTGCACATAATCCTATTGAATACGGAAATGCAATCGATCGTTCTGCGGGAGTGGAGTTGTGATTACGATAGAAATGCACTTTGAAAACCGATTTCAATAAGAGAAGATGATGTATTGCGGAGCGTTTTCCTAAATGTCATTCATTACGTATGGATTCGATTTGATGAGATTTTGTTTTCTTCTGTCGTGAAGGGTTTTGGTTCTTTCAAGATGTAACTATGCTGGGTCCGTCGGAAATGTGGTTATTCAACAAAATGCGTCCTCATTTCAAGGATCAATTAATTAGCACTGAAGATGTTTGAATGGGCGAATTGGACTTCTAATATTGAATCGATACATTACTTTATGTGTCATTATGTCAACAATGACCGATTTTAAAGCGTTTCATCTTTCATCTGTGAAAGTGACTTTGCGGTGTTATAAGTCCGAGGTTTCACTGCCATAAAAACTATCGCATCCGTATGAGCTATCAGTTTAGAGAGTAAGTAAATCGTTCTGAAAGATTAAAAATAATTTCAAATTTTTCAATTGGGGGATAACCGACAAATCTATTCACGTATTTCGTTTTGTGGGACCACAGTCAACGGACGAAATTTTAAAATAGATAAAAGATACCTAAAATGACAACTTAATGACAATTTAAACACGATCTTTAACAATCTAGTATCGATAAATATAGCTAATCAACACCTAGACCTACACCTGCAACTAATGGATGAACTAAAGTTTAGTAGATTGAAATTTGGCACGAAGCATGCCACCATTTGAATTCATTCTCGGTGGGTGTAATGTAGTTTTTGGTAGGTAGTAGATACTCAAGCATAGGCTCAATAAGGACCTAGAGAACCGAATAAAATCAACGCTGGATACCATTCAATGTATCTTAACCAGAAAGAAAAGAATAAAACCAAATGAGCTGGCAATCTATACCGACGGATGAAAGACCGCGGAGAGAAAGGGCTGACGTATTTATTCTACAAATCGAAACCGGCAAATGTCAATAAGACTCCCGGCTAGATACACTAACTCGGAGATTCTAGCTGTAGTTACCTAAAGCCGCAGAATTACTAGAGATGGATTTAATATCCGTCTGAAATATGTCAGACATTTCAGTCAGTCATCTTGTCGGCCATAGTTTTATATCCTTGATTATGGGCAAATTGTGTTATGACATTTCATTTCGCATCCATGTCGTAGACAAAGGAACGATTGAAGGCGATTCTCGCTTTGAAAGCATTGCTCGTCATTCATGACCTAGAAAATTTAGAAAATCAGACGTTAGCCGAGAATAAGAGAAGGCATAGATTGTGGATGGTTGAGTCTTGACTGAAATTATGTCTCGTGGAGACTGGGTGTTAAGCAGCTTCAACAAGCAGCCCGAAGATGTGGAAATATAAAAGGCCAGTGAGTAGTTCTTGTGGCCAGAAATGGAACTCAAGCGAAGGAATGAAATTCTTAAACTAAGAGGGACAAAGAGAGAATAGCAATAGGATTTCTGTAATCTTAGGAAACGTTCCAAAAGATTAGGACTTTCAGACATGGATCTGTGTAGTTATGGTAACGTAATGATCTAAGCATCGAGGAAGACATCACACACAGAATAACTGCGAATTTCGCACGCGAAATAAATTTCTGGCAAGCTAATTTTTTAAGAGCACAGAAATGATAAGACTTCCCGACCAAGCTAGAAGCTATTTAAATTCTGTAGGAAAATAAAATTCTTTGGGGAAAGTGAAGTGCATAGGTTTTTTTTTATCTATTAAATGTTGGTTTCCCCAGGGAAAGCGATGAGCCCTTTAAGGTGCCCAGTGTCTTGTGACTATTATACTCACAACCAGGGCCGTAGCCAGGATTTTGTTTCGGGGGGGGGGGTTTGCTTCCAAATCTTACGAAACAAAAAACTATGTATATTCCTATTCATTGATTCCTGTTAGTTTTTAAATCGTATGTACTTAAACGAACATACACTTAAATAATTTTTTTACACAAATTTTTTAAAGCAGTAAACGTCTTGATTTTTTATACCCGGTACTACACTTTGGTGAGGGTATATTCACTTTGACAGTCCCTTTGTAACGCACATAAGGAGGCGTTGTAGGTATGACTAACTATATATATTATTGATCGGCATCACTTCCTTAGTCGATCTAGCGATATCCGTCTGTCTGTCCGCACGATTACGGCCGTAATTTAAGAGCTATCGACTTGAAATTTGATACGTACGCTTTTATCCACCAAACGAGGCTAAGTTCGAAGATGAGCAAGATCGGATAAAAACTACTACTACCTCCAATAAAAAAATATCGGATTTATAAACCTTCTTGATGTTAAAAAAAAATAAATTTATATAGCTACAGTAAAGATAGTAAGTTTAAACTTTGCACATATTGTTTCAATAATATTTAAACATTTTTGACAAAAAATGAGCTTGGTCGAATAAAAACTACCCATACCTCCCGCCTCCCATACAAATATACAATTTTTTAATACTACATAAATATTTTTCACAATAATATAGAAGGTACCGGGTATTTGAGCTTCGGCATAGTCGAAGATAATTGTCTTATGCCCAGTTGCACAGTCAGAGTTTAAACTGAAGTTTAACTAAACCTGACCGAGAGTTTAAACTTTTGGTTTAACTCGTTCAGTTTCACAGTACAAAATAATCTGCCAGTTAACTAAACGCAGTTGTGGAAGCGCAAAACACTTTCCCTTAAGGGGATATTTTTCTACCAGCGCACTTTTGACCAAGTAAATGGTTATTGCTTTTCTCTACTTTATCCATTTCACCATTTGTAAATAAAAGAAAATGTGTGCAATATTATTGCATTGTGTATTTTGGTATTAACGAAGTGAATTGATTTATTTTGGACACATGTTTGAACTGTAATTATTATTTTTTTTCAATAATAATATACAGTTGTTGAAATATATGTGGCATTCAGACGGATGTGATCACAGGTACTGCTTCTGCGCAACTCGCTGGGTTTTTACCACATCCAATCACCCGTCGCCAGTAAAATATTGAAAGAATTTTATGAGCCTCTAATTAGGGTCATTGTCTGGTAATAGGTAGGCGCAAAGTTGTTTGCTGGTGTTTCTACGAAAATCTGCGCTATCTTGTTCTGGTTTTACTTTTTTTTAAACAAAAATGTAGGTAATCTAGATCTGTATACAAAAATGGTATCAACTCCGAAACCTTTGAACTGAACAGACATTGTCCCGAGAAGTGTGTTCAAAATCGGACAAACAAATTGCATTGTAAAACGAATAGAGTGGGTAGTGTCTTGTTTCAGCCAAAACAAAATGTGAAAGATTTGAGTATGTATAGATATATTTTGTTCGCGAAGAATCTAAAGAAATCACTAGGCGTTTCAAGGCGTTTTCCTTGAAAAGTACATTATATTGGTTGAGAATCTATTGAAATTTTTTGATGACATTTTTTAACAGTGGGTTTACCGCAGTAATGCTGAAACTAATCATAGCTCTACTTTTCACTCACATAAATTCAAGAAGTGCAGCACCCAAACAATTTATCATTTCTATTCTCTCTCTCTATCTCTCTGTATGAAAGAGCAGCTGTCAAAATAAACCTCAAAATTCGAAACGAAAGTTTAAACGGCAGAATGCAGGCGTTTAACTTAAACCGAGAGTTGAACTCCACTTTGGGTTTAAACGTACACAGTGAAACCGAAAATTTGTTGAACGAAGGTTTAAACCAAAACGAGAGTTTAAACTCTGACTGTGCAACTGGGCATTACTGTTTTTTTTTTGACATGGGATCAATCACCTTATTTGGATCCACAATAATATCCGAATGAACAAATATCGTAGCAAGTGAGCTCAACCTTGCATTCTCTAAAGAGTTCTTTCAACACTAGCTGTGGTCACTGGAAGCGTTGCTAAAACCGTAAGCAATACATTTATAAGTTTAAAGCAAGTCTTGTCACATATATCAAGCAATTTCAAAACTTCGGTAGAAGGATCACTCGACGATTTTTTTTCGCACCAAAGAATTTACTCACAGCTGACAACGAAATTGCATTATCAAAGTAACGTGTTAGATTTTCCATTTCGTTCATTCGTTGAACTGCAGCAAAACCTGGGAAAAGAGCTTGAAACGATGCGATGGTAGAACGTAACGAATCTATGCAAGGAATCAGTATCGACATCGACACTCTAAATTAGGCTTCAGTCGGAGAGGTTTCTGGATTCGAACGCGTTGTTTGTTTCAATGAAGTTCTTCAAACAAGTCCTGGGCAAGTTAGGATTCGGATTGAAAAGCCTCTCCAGAAAAATCTTCGGCATTTTCTCTGATGTTCTTAAGAGAATTCAGAACTTCTTTTGTGCGGTCGATTGCAGAAACGAGATCTAAGGATTTGTTCTGTAGGAAAACTGATAAGGGTAGCGTTAAACTGAATAGTGTTTCACATACAATGAGGCTTACCTACTAGGAAATCACTTTTTTGGACAGCTGCCAAAAGTATTGATACTTTCAAAGAAATAGCCCACGTTCTGCTCGTTATTTCTTCAAGACTTATTAAGATGCACATGCGCATTTGAAGAGTTCTACCAAGGAAATAATACTGTCATGCCTTTCAATGAATCTTGTTTCACAAAGGCGTAGAAGTCGAGTTTTTCGGCTCGTGTTTTTTAATGACATTTTTGAAAGTTACATATGCATTTGGATGGTTGCGCAAAAAATTAGCTTTTTTACTAACTATACCAAGGCAATTGCGAATTGCAGGAGTTGACATGACAGAGCCAGGTTAAAGCTATGGCTTGCACAGCACAGGGTACATACCTAGCATTTAGATAATGTATACCTACCGAATCTTAATTTGTAAGCCCCATTTCAATTTACTCGTGATTAGCCGAAGGTTATAAAGCCCCATTTAGGCGATTAGTTATCAATTCAGTTCTTGGTTCAGTTAAAAAAGGCAGTGCATTTAGACTTCAGTCATTTTACTTGTGAGCAACACCGAAAGTTTGAAGATATATCTATGTACTTCTAAAACTGACAACTTATGGGAATTCCATCAGTTTCAGTTTCAGTTAAACGCTTCAATTTTTGCATTTAGACATCAGTTTAACTCAAAGTTTAACTGATAGCTCAACTGAAACTAAAATGACCGTCTAAATGGGGCTTACAAATTCAAATTCGGTAGGTATACAGTATCCAAACGCTAGGTATGTACAACTGAAACTGAAATGATCGTCTAAATAGGGCTTTAGAAAGTTTTAGTTTTTTTTTCGTTTAGACTTTCGGGGGGGGCTTCAGCCCCTCAAGCCCCCCCCCTGGCTACGTGCCTGCTCACAACGTCTAACCTAACCTAACTGAATTTTGGCGAGGTCAAAATGTCCCCATTCATTAGGCTTCTTTCTTCTTCTTTCTTTTGTCGGAGGTTGTTACTATCCGATGGAGCACTCAGACACAACTACTGGTCCATTGTACTGCCAAACAGACACCTTACATTGCTGTACTTAGTTTTCCCGTCTTTCGAAGAAAGATGAGAAGGAGCTTCAGTGATGAAGAGCTTAGATGTTCGGCACTCACCACGTCAGCCCCAAAGATCCGCCACCTGATGCGAGCAAAGGCAGGACAACTACAGAGGAAGTGCTCCGCTGTATCGTCATCCTCTCCACAAGCAGGACAGATGGTGGTGTTGCTCAAGCCCAACACATTTAAATGTTTGGCAAAAGCTTGGTGGCCCGAAAGAACGCCCACAAGAAGTCTGCAGTCGATTCTCCTGAGAGACAGAAGGAAAGACGAGGACCTCTTGCAGATGTCCGGACGCAGCCGTTTGGTCTGTCTGCACCCAGCACAGTCACGCCAACGACGCTCGTGTTCACGAGAAACCCAAGTATCAATGGATGACCTAACCACAGATGCAGGCAAACCCAACGCAGGTTCAGGTCCTAAGAAATCTTCTTCTGAACCCAACCTGGCCAGCTCATCAGCGATCTCGTTTCCCTGGATACCAGTGTGACCTGGGACCCAAACAAGTTTGACCGTGTTTAGCCTACCGACCAAGTTCAGAGAAAGCTTGAGTTCGAGCACTAACTTGGACGAGGTAAGAGGGTTGAGCAGCGCTTTTAAAGCAGCTTGGCTATCACTGCAAACGCATATGCTTCTAGCCCTCCACCTGTTTGTCACAATATAGCGCATAGCCATAAGGATAGCGAAAATCTCCGCCTGGAAGACAGTCGCATGGTTACCCAAGGGGTAGTGTAGTCTAATGTTCTCGCTTTCCACGAAGACTCCAGAACCAGACCCCTGTCCGGTTTTTGAGCCATCCGTGAAAACACGATGGCATTCCTTCCCTTCATTAGGCTTAGTACAAGCTAGAAATACAAACTTACAATACTAGAACTAAAAACTAAGACTTATAACTAGGACTTAAAGCTAGGGTTTAGAGTTAAGGAGGCTGAGCTTAATGCAGTGAGTGCTGCGGTTGAAATCGAAAATGGAAATGTTTGAGTTTACCTTCCGAAGCATACGGGAAATTGATTCATTGGAGCCGTAGGACGTGCGGTGGGTTGGTAGATAGAAGAAGCGGGGATGTCTTAAATTACGAGGGTTTGTATTGAAGAAGATTAAGTTGTAAAGTCGATAGAGCCTAATAGCAGTCGATGAAAGAAGAGAATGTCTGCAGTATCCCTGCGATCCGTAAGGCTATTCAATTCAATGAGTTTGAGGCGGTCTTGATAGGGAGGAAGAATAAGGGGATTAATTCAAGAAAGACCGCGGAGTGCAAATCGAAGAAAACGTCTTTGTATGTTTTCGATTCTGCTTATATGCACTTGCTGAAAGGGTGACCACGTTTGGCTGGCGTATTCGAGGCGAGGAGTGGGCGGACAAAAGTGGTGTAGAAAGATCTGGTCACGTAGGGGTCGGAGAATTCCTTTGACCATCGTTTAATGAATCCAAGGGATGAATTGGCGTTACGTATTATCTCTTCGATATGCGAAAGGAAATTAAGCTCGCGGTCGTACAATATGCGAATGTCGCGAAGAGACTGTACGATGGATAGAGGGTGATTATTAAGTAGATATAGACGGGGAGGGGATTTGTTGTGCTTACGTGATAAGGTGATAGATTGGCATTTGGGAATATTGAGCTCTAAGCAGTTTTTGAGACACCAGATAGAAAAACTATCTAGATCTTGTTGCAGCAAACATCAGGCAAACAGATGAAGATATGTGTTTGAAAAATTTGGTATCGTCGGCATAGAGAGAGATAGAGGAGTGTTTAATGACCCTTTTAAGATCGTTTGTAGTAATATAAAGTGAAGGGGACCTAGGTGACTGCCTTGTGGTACACCAGAGGTTGCCAGAAAAGTGGCGGATAGGATGGACCTGAAGCGTACACTATAAAAACGGGTTTCCAAATAAGATGATAACCATTTCAGAAGTATTGGTTCGAAGAACGGGGGCAGACAATTTAAAATATAGCGTTAATACCATCTGGGCCAGGATGTAAAAACACATTACGTATAGGGACTTATGGGGGAGTGTTATTTTTATTGCAACAAAGTCGAGTTTTACAGACGAGGAAGTAGCAATCTGAGACAATGTCCCAAGGGTAATGAAAACGTTTGGTCATTTGTAAAAAACACATTAGGATAATTCGGCCTCATCATCGATACTTAATGCCATCAACAATAAGGACCGTATTTATTAGATTTTCTTAAAATACCTCTGAGAGCTTGTTTAGTTAAACAACGCGCAAGAAATTATTCTACCTCTACGCTACTTTGCTGAAACTGTTATTTATAAATATTTTTCCAATGCTGTTTTACTAAACGGGGTTGGTGTCTAAGTAAGTCCGAATATTGAAGAAACTATTACAAAAAGCACCACAATCTATTACTTTTTCTCTCCTAATACCCACCATCAGCTGATGGATTGACAGATTTGTTTTTTTTTTTTTTAAATAAATACAATTCAAAAAGAAAATACAATAAAAGAAAACTATCCGAAAATTGGGGTTCCAGTGATAAGGTATTACTTTTTGTTTGTTAAATACATTACATAAGTTCGCGATTAAAAATTAAATGTGTTTCTCATTTAGGTACAGATTTTACGAAAACAACTGATAGAGAAAAAATTGGAGTTATAGAAAACAAATCTGTGGATACGAATACATACATCCAAATCTAAACGGGATGCTTGGAGATTATTAATTATTTTTTATATATTTTTATAAATGTATTTTACCATATTTAACTATATATAGATATGTATTTATTATTATACAAATCTAGTGCCAATGGCGTGCCACTAAAATGGATGTAAAATCAAGGGCATCGAAGTAGGTACACAAAGAACATCACCAGACCCTGAAGATGCTAAATTGATGGCGCTGATCCCCCATGAGTTTGAAAAGTCCTCCATAATGACTTTGACTGTGATGCGCCTCAATTAATGGTATGTATATGTGGTGACTACCACTACCTCTACCACATATCAACAGCAGCAGAAACCAAAATACGGTTTCTCGCACATCAGGCGAGCGGTTGCTGTACTTATATACGAAGAGCACAAAGGAGAACAAAAGAAAAAAAAGGTTTTTTTTTCTGTTGCTGAAGCAAAACTGCACTTTGTCGGACGAGAAGAAATTCAGTCTAGGCGCATGCTTCAACACGTATAATCCCAATTATAAAAACGCAGTTCTATTCTATTGTAAAATACGAAAAGCAAATAAATATAATTTTTGTAACGTAGTTACTTCGCATTAGATTACTACATATACATATATTTAGGTTAACAATATTATTATGAATTTATAAATGAATAGGTGTTATTTCATCTATTTATTAGGATGCATTTAAAGAAAGTACTGCTGTGGAGTTCTTAATTGAAGAAGTGCCTGATCCTCTGACAGGTCTTTTTAATATTGATGTGCATGAAAGCGGACAATTATCACCATTGGTATGATGAAAACAGGTTCTTAAAAATCATCATTATAGAACTACCTAGATCTGGAGAATGGAGCTAAAAATGTTTATGAAAAAGTTTTTCTCGATGAGACAGAGGGTGAAAATATCACCACAGCCACACACACCATTAAGGAAACCAACAGATGTGTCTTCCGCTCGGAATAAAAAGACAGCAGCGAGAGCGACTGTAAGAACTAATAGATTGTTTGTAAAAATTGTTTGTTTATACTAATCATGTTTCTTACAGGGAAAATCTCATGAGCAGTTAAAAATGGATTTGTTCGAGACAACAAAGGCCATCAAAAAAAGGGAACTATCCTGATAATGGAAATTGAGCATTACGAAAGGATGAAGTTGCTGAAAATGGATATTCAGCATAAGCAAGAAGACTGCGTATGCAGTTGCTTTTGCAAAAACAAGTGAAGTAAATATAGTTAGTAAAGTTTAATAAAGCGAATTCGATCTAAAATCTTACCCAATGATTGATACTGAAATAAAACTATAACTGGTGGTCGCCGCATTTTTTAGCGAACATCTCATACCATTTAGCAGAATCCTGAATCTTTGCTTCCAAACGCTAAAGACCCTTACGCGGCACTGCACTGGTTCGAGGATTTAGTAGTGGAGTAAAGAGAATGTTCGAACAACCATATCCCCCATGTCGAAGTAATACCATGGTACCATGAAATTAAATTAATCAAATTATCTACAACATTCGATCGATCACAGAAAACCTTTGGACAAGTTACTTGAGTGCAATATCCTGCAGCTGCTTCAGCAAAACATACATCGATGGTAAATTACAATGAACTTTACTTATGGCCTCGACCTTACTTGAAACCGCATTATTTGTGTTGTGCTCGCAACCACATTGATTTACGACATTAAAATATTCATACTTTACATGCAAAAGCACTCTGAACTTACACATGTAGTTGTCATTAATTTAATTTGATTACATCCTAATTGCTGATTCCTGATGCAATTTACATGACAAGAATAATTGCTTAATCGATAACTTATACTTTCTAATTGAATTAAAAAATGAGGTCCTTATCCAATCAACCCGCACGCTATTCCTATATGAAAGACATTAATTCAATCGAAGCAGATATTTCCCAAACCGAAGAAGGAAGTTGCCCCCAAAACTATATCGGGACTTGGGAGAGTATTATAACAATACCCAGAAACTTATCCACTACGCGATGGCTGCCACTAACTCAAACTTAACTTCTGTTTACACAATCTGATGATGATAGCATTGCATTCAATTCCATACTACGATCACTCATTCTGGTTGTACATATACCTACTACTTCCATAAGAAAATGGAACAGAGTGGCAGTGGAGTCTTCCTTTACTTTCAACATTGATGATTCATCACTATAATCCATCCATCAGATGAATCAAAAATGCGCTCCTTCAAATGGAAGACGACGATGGGCAAACTACGTAGTTTCCCTTCAGCTGAGGAAAAGTAGCTGCTGCCAAGACAGACGACGAAGACGACGACGAGGAAGACGCCAACGAAGTCAAAACGATGAACTATCACACTCAGACATATTGCACCGGATCCGATTCGCACCATCTTAGCGTGTGCTCCTTTAAAAGGAAACGAGTTAATGGCAAACATTTACTTTCACTCGACTTTAAAGTGCAGACATTTTGCTAAAAATAAAAATCAATTTTCCCCTTCATCATCACCCGCTATGGCGCTATCCACTTGGATAAAGTAAACGTATCCATACACACACATACGTTCGACTTACTTTGTTCATTATGCTTTGCATGTATAAATGATGAAGTTGGAACTTTCATTAACAATTGCAAAAGTAACTCCCTACAAGGACATGCAGGCGAGAAGAAGTACTCTGGGCAAGAGAAGAACAACATTATTCGACTCTTTATTTATACTTCTTCTTCTGTATAAGATAAAAGGATGAGGGAACAAAAAAAAATCCCTTCCACCTATATTCTCCTAGCCTAGTTTGTATATATAGATCGTCCTCGTGCTGCCTGCAGATAATGGATAACAAAAACGTAGATACATCTTACAAAAAGAACTATAGAGTCCAGCATACTCCTATGGACGGACCAGCAAACTCTGCTGGTGCGATGTGGAACAATGCTTTTGTTAATTGGTTTCCATTGTCCTTTCGTCGATAATAGACCATGATGAAGGCATCCTTTCGTCGTTAGTTTGCTCTCGGCACTCGGCTACTACAGCTGGCTGTTGTTCTTGTTCTTCTAGCTTCTACCATCTCTGATGAGCGAAAATCTATTTTATAATTTATTATTCAAACAGTGCAAGGACTCTATAGTCTATATACAAGAAAGCTGTCAGTCGCTTGAAATTAAGAGAAAGAGGCCAAAATGAAAAGACCAGAGACACAAGGACCAATTGAGTCGTCTATTTGCATGTAGCTTCATCTTTGATTTGTGTCTAGGAATAGGAACTGATTTTTTTTTGTTTCTCTCTCTTCTCCCTGAATATGAAATATTCAATTTTTGTAGATCCCATTGATATGATTATAAGAAAACAATATTTGGGTTGTTGCTGTTGGATGTTGAAATTAATTAAGTGAACAACAGGTCAGAGAGATATATATGAATTTAAATCAGCTCACCAAACTGTGTGTTTTTCGAGAACATTTAGATGCGTTGAAACTGGTGGGATACGACTTAAAAAATGCGCCCAGGAGAATATGTTTTGAGTACCTTTGCGAGCAGTCATAAGTCCTTAAGGTAAGGTGTAAAGGATACCTAAAGACTCGCCTTTTTTTAGGGGCCCGTCCCTGCTGAAATGCTGTTTTCAACTTCCTCGGAAAGAGTCCACATGGAAGAATACCTCTTTACTATGGTTGGAGACAGTGTTGTTAGGTCTCGCTCTTCATTTTTCCCACGAAACGCGGTCATTTTTCCCTTTTTTCCCTTTTCACCGAACTCAAATTCCCTCCAAAATCCCACGATGCAATAAAATGAAAAAAAAAATTGTTTAATTCATTTTTATTATGTTAAAAGAAAATCACAATGGCCGCGTTGCATTGATGGCTAAGTGACTAGCGGCATGCCACACTCCATATACAAGAACTGACATTTCAGCATTTGCACTAGATCTCTAGCACATATTGTGAAATATCCTTTTCTGCGAGATGTGTCAATCTAGCGCAAAATTAACTGAATAAATAATTAAATGTTTTTTTTTTTTAAATAAATACTTCTCCTGGGAAAGGCAAACCTATAGGTAGGGCTTCATCAGCGGCCCGAGGGAAATTTGGAAAATTGATGCCCTCACGGTTGTCAAGTGTACTGTATGGTCATAAGCATTAGCTGCTTGTGGGGTGCCCAAAAGTCGCATTTCGAGGGATAATGTCTTTGAGTTCCTCGGAACATCTACCATGGAAGTACCTATAGAACAAACAAAGGTCAGGGGCTTGTCTTCTGTGCACCAACGGTTGTAGATTCGATGTGAGTGTAGGGTCTCCGATAAGTCGAACTGCTTATCTCTGTATGCGGTCAATTAGGTTAAGTGAATTCTTTGGTGCCTAGCTCCATATACGGGAACAATATTCCAGGCCTGGTTTATCCTGTGCTGTGAATGGGAAAAATACAAACCCAATCCATCGCAACTTGATCTAGTCTGGTACACAGACGGCTCCAAGATGGATTCAGGGACTGGATCTGGCATTTTTGGAGAATCTCCACAAGCGAACTTCTCAGTCAGCCTAGGCGGGTTCTCGTCCATATTCCAGGCTGAAGTCCTTGCCATCAATCACTGCGCTAGAATAAACTTACGTTCTAACACAAGTGGTAAAACCATATTTATCTTCTCAGACAGTCAAGCTGCTCTTAAAGCTCTGAACTCATCTGTTATAAAATCGAAGCTGGTCCTAGAAACTTACATGGCCATCTACGAATTAGCAAAGAAAAACCTAGTCATCCTACACTGGATTCCAGCCCACAGGGGTTTTACTGGAAATGAAACGGCTGACTCTCTGGCGAAAGTCGGCGCGACAACTCCACTCGTCGGACCTGAACCCTTCTGCGGTGTCAGTAAGGGATGCTTCAGGGAATACATTAGGAGCTTATCTCAAATCGAATCTAATGAACTCTGGCTTAAAACACCTGGGCAGAACTGCACCAAACAGTTCTTCCCAAAATTCTCCCAACGAAAATCCTATTTTCTAACTAATCTGGGTAAAAACAACCTAAGAATCCTGACAGTAATTATTACTGGCCATGGTCTTATGAAAAAACATCTTCACCGAATCGGAGTCTCACCAGACCCCACATGCAGACTGTGCCTAGAGAGTGATGAATCCTCCCTTCACATTCTCATGGAATGTCCGGCTCTCTTCCGCCTTAGAAAGAAAGTCTTTGGCGACGAAATACTTACCTCGGCAAATCTTGATGAATTACCCCCAGAGAAGATCCTTGTCTTCCTGACTGTCTCCGGAGTAAAAAGATGGCTCTAGGACCCTACCAGGGATGGCACAATAGGCTCCTGTAGAGAGGCCGCAGTGCCAGGGCCGGTTAAGGCTCTCCCGATCAATCATCTAATCTAATCTAATCCTGTGCTTTGTAGAGAAGGCGAATTTGCTTGGGATTAAAGTACCTCTTTGCTCTAAATAGGTAGCTCAACTTAGGATATGTGGTCCTGCTATGTGATTACTGAATTGACTGTGACTCCCAAAAAGGTGTATTGAGTCCTTGGGATGGATTGGAAGGTCATCCATTTGGATCTGAGGAACTGTTGATGCATTTTTCCTAGAAAAAGTTGTGAGCTGTGTCTTGTTTGCATTAAATACAACCAAGTTGTCTTTTCCCCACTTCAAGATTTTGTCCAGATCATCATTTAGAGAACTAAAATAATAATTCCGTATCACCCTAGGTCTAGCTTTTCACATAATAATACATTATGGCACAAAATACATTTTTGATGCTCATGAAGATGAAGTAATAAAAATTCAAACTGGTTCTGTTCCAATAATAATTATTGATAATTGTTGTGAATTGGAAAAGTTTTGATGAAATTTCACAAAAATTGAAAAACATAGCAAAAACAGCGCTTATTTGGATGTGGATTCGTCGTTGGAGGCAGACTTAGGCAAGAAGTCTTAAGCTTCAACTGTGTGAACGAGCGCCTCACGACAATCCGCGTCAAGGCTAAATTCGCCAACATTGCTCTTCGTTAGTCTCGCTAAAACTCGAGAACGGCTGGACCGATTGGGCTAATTTTGGTCTTGAATTATTTGTGGAAGTCCAGAGAAGGTTCAAAAGGTGAATAAATATGAAAGTTGTTAAACAAAGGGGAGTGGCACCGCCCATATAAAAAAAAAATTCGAAATCGTATACCTGATACCTCCTATAAAAAAAACATCATCTATTTGGTATAACTCGATGACGTTTTACATCGATAACCGCTGGGCCGATTTTCATTATTCTTTTTATGTTTTGTTAGTATTGCTGTATATCAGATTTAGGCAGAAAGAAAATTACAGTAAATCAATTTATTCTTATTTTACGAAAGAACATTTTTATCTAAGACCTAAGCAATATAATTCCGGTCCACGGGCAATGCCGGGCGGGTACAGCTAGTACCTACATAATAAAAAAAAGATATAAAAAAAATTTCTAAGATTTTGCCTCTTCTACTTTTTTTAAAAATCCAAATCTTAAAAATAAAACTGTCAGTATAGTGTCAGTATCAGGGCATCTTCAACTTAAATATTTTGACGGTCACAATGGAAAATGTTCCCCATTGTGACTTCGTAAAAGTTAGCCTGGGCAGTAAAACATATTATTAGTACCGCAGTCAGTATTTTGTTGGTTAATTGCCATGATAGCCAGACTAGTTAATCTAAGTTTGCTCATATAGTTAATCTGAAATGGCTATCTACTTTATAATCAAAGGGCACGGTAGTGCCCCAGCCAAGTTCTCTAGTAAAGGCACTTCCCTTTTTTACAGGAACAAAATCAGGCTGTTTTCGACCACCTTCTAACTTCGGAACAGATTGAGCCAAGAACTTCAAACTTGAAACATTTATCAAATTCACTAAAAAGATCCATCCTTAATTTCTCAAAATACAGGACTTCAAAAATCGCAAAAACCGTAACTGACTCACTCCCTCACTCACTTAGATGATCATCAAAATTATGAAGCACTTTCGGCCATCCTAAAATCTTGAAATTTGTCCAAAACTTGAGATTGTTTTTAGGCATTTATGTTTTTGGTGTGATCTATTTAAACCGATTAAATTCAGAGAACGACTCAATTTAATTTAATCAAGCCCGTCGCTATATTACTTTCGTTTTTAATATAGCTACCTTAAAAAACGACTGCCACCTCTCGGCAGTTATTCGTCACAAACTCAAAACTTTTTCTTCCTTACACTGAATTAACCACTTAACCCTATCCCATGATACAACAAGACAAGATATCGCATTGCGCATGTCGTTCATTCTTGCTGTTCATCGGTATTCATCTGTCAACAGATTATGACGTAGTAGCTGCGGAGATAATGGATGTACTATTGGCGCGAAAGTACAAATTTGCGATTTTGATAAATTATATTGGTATTAATTAAACAAATAATAGTACATCTGTAAAAGGGATATTTGCTCTTTATTTGAGTGCAAATATAATTAATGAAAAACAAAAAGAATCATTAGAAAAACTTTTCTAAGAAAAAAAAATCTTTTAAGGCAAAGAATCTTTATCTTTAAACGATAAGACCCAATTAATAGAAAAATAAGGACTTTGTAGACTGCATTTTGTGAAAAATGAGTTAATAAATGTTATTCAACATGAAAAGGGTGGGCAAACTGGCATTATAAATGCAGTTGCATTTATGCTTAGACACGCACTTTCTTTGGTAGGATTTAGAGTCTGCAGCATGGTTGGTCTTCCGAAGCCATCTGAAGCTATAATGAAAGACAATAGTGAAGCTATATTATCCACTGAATTGATTTAACTGTAATATCCGCATCAAAAACACTCTTCTTCCGCTCGCGAATGCACTATTGCATTCGCTTCCTTAATCGACAAACAGTGGACGAAAAAACACAAGAAAACCAAAATAGAATAAATAATTGACGAAACTACTTGTTTTTTTAAACATTTTATTCACATTCGATTCAAAACACAAGTTTTTTCATCAATTTTATTAATATGACGCGTCAAGCTGAACAGAAAATAAGTAATTCTGGGACTTAATTGAAAGGAACAACAAAAAAAAGACACATGTTATGGACGATAAATGTTTTTCCAAGCACATTCACAGAATTCCGATACTATATCTTCTATATTTTCCTTTTTATTTAAACATTTAAAGAACCAACACAATTCGTTCCATATAAAACACACGTAAATACCAAGAGTCAAAATATACACTCCGCAACTATGACGTACATGCGCAGAACAAATCAAAAATGAAAACTTCAATGCGTTATCTTGTCTTGTTGTATCATGACCCTATCCTGCCTATACCTAAATGTCATTCTTGTTATATTAAATTTTAACAAAACCACAAATAGAAAATGTAATTCCTGATCACAACCCCAAGATCGACGACAAACAGAATGTTTCAAAAATAAATATTTACATTTGTCATAAACATGATTATTGATTGAAATTTGTGTTGAACAAACATCCTTATGGCAATGGCAAGAAACGAAAAAAAAAAGTAATGAACCCACACGCACTATAGCACCACGGCCAAAGGACAAAGTTGCAAAGTGTGATTCCCATTTGATTTAATTTAAGCTCCCTTTCGCTTTAAGGATACTCCTTTCTGTTTTGTCGGGTGAAAACAGTTAGTCCTTTTTATAAATTAACACGGTCAATTCCAAGGGTCGCATTTGGCAATCCTATCCTTTTTAGTTTCTGAATCCATTTTTCTTATATATATCTTTGCATAAATGAAAGGTAAAGAAAAAGGTTATACGAACAAAACGACCGAAAAACCGAGAAAAGAAGAAGACAGTCTTTTAAGAACCGCGAAAATGGTAAACGACCACGATAAAAGAACAATTCTATACCTTAGTGGCAAGTAGATTACTAAGGATGGCGTGGTGGATAACGACGACTATCCAGACCCACTCTTTGACGAAATAAAACGAGTTGAGGAAAAAGGTTGCAGTAAGTAGATAATATAAGGAATTTAGAAAATTAGAAGGTAAGCTGCCTGTTTTAGCCCCCAAGAGTAATTGCATAATCTTCCTTTGCAAATTGTGTTGCCCTTTTTTTTTTTTTTTTTTGTTCGCTTCGGTTTGTAATTAAATGTTAGGTGCAGAGGTATCTTTGCCGTTTCGCGTGCGGAGGTGGATACTGAAGTGAATCGCCATGCAAAAAAAAAACTATTTAAGGTTAGGAAATATGAAATACGGTAATGGCTGTAGTTATGGCTGGTGTGTAAGCGCACTTTATAGTCTGGCCTTGAGTAATTTTAATGCGATTATAAGGTTGTAAACGGATGGGATGTCATAAAGTAATTTTCTCAGGAGGTATTTATGGAAATTATTTGAAAAAGTGACCAATGAAAAACATGGCAAATTATGAGCCGTATCCTACATAGAGCTCTGATGTTGGTAGTCCAGAATCGATAACGCCATAATAGGTAGATAGCCTCGAGGAACGCAGTGATGATGCAGAAATTCTTGTTATCCATCGAATCCTCTGATGTTCCGTTGTTTCGCATAGCCCTAATTTCTTTAACACCGCCCCTAGTAATTATAGATGTGTTCAGTTCATACAGACGAACTACCGGACCACTCTACGACAGATGTTGTGGATGTAGAAGAAAAAGAGTACAGGTGCCTTCATGCTGTCGGTCTACATAAAGGCGTCAAATCCAACAATCTTGGCAGCCTTTAATATCTCATCTCCAGTTTTGCGGTCAATGTGTGGCTCGTCAGACCGTCCTATTGAAATTACATCGCAAATACCCAAACCATAAATTGACTCGGTACCCTTCGTCGTAAAGTTCACAGAACTGAGGTTGTGTAGGAGGATCTGGACTTTATCAAAAAATATATCCAGGGATTTAAATATGCCTATAGATGAAAAGGAAAATTCTATAAGGACATCGAATAGTTTAAAGACGTATCGGGCTGCATTCTGGAGTAAGACTGATAAATCACTATCTGCAGGAATGGATCCATGATGGATGAGGATGGTGACAGAGAATTAGATGTCTTCTTGAAAGTAGGTCTAGCCTGTCATTTCAGTTTATATAGGAACAAAAACATTGGTATGTACCAGAGCGTGATGCAGCCTCTGCCACTGGATATTTGAATGTATTGTCATAGGTGGAAGGGAAGAATATCAAAGAGGCACTGAACAATCTGACGGTGATCAGGCATAGTATAGAGCAGGCGACATAAACACAACTCTGCACTTGAAGTGCATACAAAAGATTAAGAAATATACGACCCAGAATGACCTGACATTGGCTTCGGTGAAGGGACACGCATAGATTGAAGAGAACGAAAAGGCAGACACCAGGAAAGGTGTTTAGAAGTCGAAAGTTGTAAAAAAGATAAAATCGCGCGTGTAGTATAGTGATATCTTTTGGGACATGGTATCTACAGGCATCACCTTACGAAGATGTGGCTCTTAAAGGATGTCTTATACTATCCCTTATAGACGTCAAGACTGCGGTGTTAGGTGCATGCCCATCTGAAGAACAATTAATTGTATTGGATTCTGAATGGTTGGACTATCAGTAAGTCAAACGAAGTACCCCGAAACCCATAATGCAACTGATGGAATTAATAAAGGTACGGGAGGAACACTAAAGAATTTCAGAGAGTATCTGAGGGAAGACGCTTAGAGAGACAAAGAGGGATCCAAGAAATTGGTCTGATTAAAGGATTTCTTATTTGTACCAGCGGCGACCTTTTTCTTTGCTTATCATATCTTTGGAAATTGCTACAACTTCATAATATAAGTATGTATGTAAATTTCTATTCCTGTATAGGTTTGCCCGGTATTTTTTTGGACCCCGTATTCTTGGGTACATTGTTTTTCACACTACTTGAACATTGCTTCTGCAGTAAAATTATTGAAATATCGTTTCGCGAGGTCTTCTTTTTCTTTCTAAAATGTTGGGGTCCTTTATATTCTCAAGCACAAACCAGTAAGAATAGACCGCCGACTTCCCGTACACCTACCCGATTCCCCCCGGAAAAAATTTCCCTGTCTGTGAATACGTGTAAATGTCAAAATTAATGGCGGCAATGTTTTTCTATGCAATACCATGGGCCTAGGATTTTTCAAGTATACGTGCGTTAATGGCGCTCCTTTGATTTTGTACAGCAGCAATACATGAAAAATCCTGGGCCCGCCGGCAGCTTGTAGGCAAAATCCGTTATGTGGGAGGAGTCGACGGTCTATTCTTACGGGTTTGTGTTCTCAAGCTCGCGGACTGGGCTTTTATCAGATCTATCCGTATAGCCTGTATACCCTAAGCCTAGCTTCGCACAACAATTAGTTTGTGTACGTTTTTTTTTTGGGACGTATGGAAGGGACCTACAATTTAACTATTTGAGTGAAATTGATTGGTAGGCCTCATTCTTCGCTATACGACACGACTTTTAATCTTTCAAAAGATATATAATGTATCTGATCATCTGATCAGTGACATAACTCATTCGACTCCGCCAAATAGAAAGCAAGTACAACCTACTTTCGTCGTTGTACGTCAAATGCTGTGCTCTTTTCTTACCCCAATATTTTGTATCCTTAATTATTCTTCTTAGCACAGCCTGAAAATACATCTTCTATACAATGGTGGGCATAAGTATTTTGACAAAACTAAAGTTAATTCTACTCATAATTTGAACTTACTTCATGTAAATTTTGGCATCAATGGAAAGGTCATTTCAATTCCGTTTGACTGATACAAAACCTTCCTTAACCCATTTAGTACCCATTGAAAATTTATAATTTTTGCGAAAGTCTAGTTTTTTGACTTTTGACAAAAAGTGTTTTAATGCAAAAAATTCTTCAAACAATTCTAATAGCGACTTAAAAAAATTTTGTTCAAAAATCCCTTCGCTAATATTTTTTATAATTTTTTTGAAAATTGCTAAAAATGACTATTTTAGCCACTTTTTCCTCCTTTTCATACAACATTTTTCTGAGATCATCCCATTCAGAAAATCATAAAATATTAGCGAAGAGATTTTTGAACAAATTTTTTTTGTGTGTGTGTTTGAGCAGGTCCAAGGATGGTTTTGATTTGCATTTGGTGAAAATTGGACGAAAGAGCGTGGCACCATACGAAAAAAAAAACAACAAAAATCTTAGATCCAGAAAACTAAAGAACTGATTGAACTCAAATTTTAAGAAAATATTTCTTAAAACAAAGGTGTTTCAGTAAAAGTTTGATCAAAATTGGACAAAGGGGCGTGGTACCTCCCGTATTAAAAAAAAATATACATTTTAAATGCAATTTCTCGACACCCATGGGAGCTAAAGTTGTAAAATTATTGTAGACATTGATGTGCATTGTCCAAACAAAAAACTGCGCGAAGTGTGGATGGGAACAGTCCACGGCACTACCCTTACAACAAAGTTATTATCAATTATCTGAACATTGGTTGAAACATTTTACAAAACCCGGCGCGATTGGACAAAAGGACGTGCCACCTCTCATAACGCAATGTAAGTCGTTCAACTGTTCGACGTCGACAGTTGAATCTTAATGTTCTCTGATTCGTTCCAGAATTATTCTAGCCATTATTTTGTCTATACCTTTCCAGTTTCCACAATCCATCACCCTGCCCACGCTCTGAATAGAAGCGGGCACAGCCGGACCAGCCGATATATTTGGCTCGGTATAGTTCGGCAGGGATGCCATCAATCCCCACCGCCTTGTATTTCTTGAGGGACCTGATTGTTCTCAATCTTTACCACATTGCGACTCCCTAGAGGGGTTGAAATATTTTTGCGACGCCGAACAGATATGTGAATAGAAGCAGATCTTACTGAAGATTCACTAAACGTTTTTTTTTTAAATAAGGATGGCTCGGCTTTGAAATATCATTGCTCCATATTATGGGCGTTAGCCCAAGTACCGATGCAAAATTTGCCATGTTGAAAGATTTCTTGTGCACGGCGAGGAATTGACTGCCTTGCGTTCTCCTGTACACTCTCGCGGAACTTGGAATGCCAGGCAAATATAAGAGTGCCAGCCACGAAGCAAGTCCAACTGGAAATACCGGACACACAAACGCACTTAATCTTCAACTGCAATGTAACTATTGGCTTAATGCTTTTCCTTTGTTCAGAGTCCTTTATCAGTGAAAAAATTAAACTTGCGACGCCCTTAGGATAGCGCTACGACACCCCAGGGCGCACAGTTAGGGAATGCCTGTTTTATGTCGTTTAGGCTGAAAAGCTAATTCATAATAAGTACTCAAACCCAACGACAGCCCCCCCCCCTTTCAACTAGCAATTCAAAATGGATAATTTAATTCACTGAATATGAGATAAGAACACACACAAACACACTTCCCAACAGTATTCATTTATGTTCACACTTTCAATCTTTACAGCATGCATGTATGTCAAATGTGAATTCTTTTTATAGTCATTTATAGTTTTTGCCAACACCCCCAACCCAAAGTGTTGTATACAGCACCCCGTATAGGTGCTGACTGTTAAGACCGACAGACACTTCTGCTATAAATTTCAATTTAACCCAAGACAATAAATGTCAAAATGTGTTGTATGTACATGAAACCACGTCTACTGCAGCCCTCTATCTCTACCTCTACAATGAAAACTAGACATAGTCCTTTGCCAGCAGAGAAGCTCACTAGATAGGTACGTTTGGGGATGAAGCGTTCAGTCTGTTGTACAGGCGTCATAGCACGCAGCATAATATTCATAACACAGCATCATCATCGGTACTGTTGTCGTCTTCTGCTGGGTCCGCTTCGGACAAATGAATTTTGCATACATTGTGACGTTACAATATCTAACAAGGATATCAGTGAAGTTTACAGCCACAGCTTAAGCTGATTTGTTCCCTTCGAGTAACCGAGTTTGTGATGGAGGTTGTAGCCTAAGTAAGAAATAATATGTCTGCGTTTGACGTACAAATTTCATTTTGAAAATGATGCATGGATGTTCCTCCTGAGCGAACACTTATACTTCAAAGTCTCCGAGACTATGTAGACTGTAGAGACTAGAGACAGCCGAATGTACTTGATAGACTTGATATGTGTTGTGTATGTTGCTTCGACCGGAGAGCTATGTGGCTTATGCTATGCATCACTTTGATGTGTTGTGGTTACTAGTGATTTTTTATTTTTTTTTTCATGCAGATATGCATGCGGAGATTTTCTGTTTCTAAGTGAAAAGAGATATCCACTATCCACAGCTTTAGGAGTGTTATTGTAGTAAACAAAAAGGCTCGTCAGTCGTCAGTGAAATGAGAGTGATTCTGGTAAATAAATAGCAGCCGCATTGGTTGAGATGCACTGAGACGCTCACTTTGATATGAACAAGAACTGCAAAAGCTAGATGCCCTCGTTTACATTATAGAGACTGCACATTCCTTGTACACTGAATTTTTTGCTACAGTCTTAAAACTGTTGGGGTTTTTATTTAGAAAGCAGTGCAGACAAAATAATCAACCCTTCAAACCAGAGCTGCGTATATAGTACCTTAAGCCCAACATCCGGTGTCTATCAAATGTCTATCTGAACAGCTCACTTTTAGACATTCAAAAGCTCATGTATCCTACTAAACTAGTACCCGACAGAAAAAGTATATCAATCATGTAACAGAATTTAACCCTTCTATGGAACCAGCACCATATGGCCACAGCTGTCATGTTGCCTGTCCAGTTTAAGCCATTGCGCGCCATATCATATTCGTAACGTAAACAACATCCATGCATGTGATTTCTGGTTTCGTGACTGAATCTGAAAAATGTGGATGTTAAGATTCGAATTTTACACTCAAAAACGTTTAAATGTGAAAACTAAACGGGGAATGGCGCAAATTGTGGACGTTTGATAGGCATGACTGAATATTTTTGTTGTCGGAAAATTTTGAAAGGCCTATCACACAAGACACAACATAAAATACCAGACTTTCCTTGCTGGATTATAAGTGATTTCGAACTTAATTGTCGGTTTAGGAATGACATTCTATCCGCCATGTAGGCAGGCAGTCACTCCATTCACATCAGGTATTCACATGATTGTGGTGGTAGGTTGTGAGTTTGTGACTTGTGAGCATATTGGAATGTGGCTTATCAATTTTCATTTCACTTGATAGTAGCGAGAGTTTAAAGGAACTGGATTGTAATAGCTGAAGAACAATATGGGGTAGAATTTGGTGGGATATTTCTAAGGTAGGGGTACTACTACTATACGAATGTTTTCTCTTTAACGACGGCTGTTGTAGGACTTGCACCTTTCTTTGTCGACAGTAAGAGACTTCCGCTTGCAGTTTTCCGGATTCGGCTTACATTCCTTAATTCCGACATCTGGCTTCAAATTTGAATATCAGTGTTTGATAAATCGCCGGTTTGTTTGAATTTTTAGATAGAAACGGAACCGGCAATACTTCGCAATATTTATGAGTGGGTAGAAGTTGATGCATCCGCAAGTACTTAGCAATTTTATTGTAATGCTCTGTGGTACACAACATTTTTTCCAGATATCGTATTGCTTTGGCAATATTCCTGACTTTCAGAACAATGTATTATTGATATCAATGTTACAAATTTTAAAAACTTTGGCTTCCAATTCCAAGACTGTCGAAGAAGCTGTATCTGCCCGGCTTTGCGTGTGCACAGGTATTGTATTGTTTAGGTCTTAGGTCACAAACCAGTAAGAATAGACCGTCGACTCCTCCCACATAACGGACTTTGCCTACAAACTGCCGGCGGGCCCAGGTTTTTTCATGTATTGGTGCTGTACAGAATCAAAGGAGCGCCATTAAAGCACGCGCATACTTGAAAAATCACAGGCCAATGGTATAGCATGGAAAATCATTGCCGCCATTAATTTTGACATTTACACGTATTCACAGACAGGGTAATTTTTTCCGGGGAGAATCGGGCAGGTGCATGGGAAGTCGGTGGTCTAGTTCTTACTGTAGTAATGTTCTTTCGTAAAATGCGAGAAATGAGAATAAATCGGTTTACTGGAATTTTCTTTCTGCCTAAACCTGAAATACAGCAATATGTACGAACAAAACGTAAAAGGAATAATGAAAATCGGCCCAGCGGTTATCGAGATAAAACGTCATCGAGTTTCACCCCATAGAAGATGTTTTTTTATACCCTCCACAGGAAGGTATATTCACTTTGTCATTACATTTGTAACGCCGAGAAGGATTCACCGGAGACCCTATAAAGTATATATATACTGAATCAGGATCACATTCTGAATCGATTTAGCCATGCCCGTCTGTCTGTCTGTTGAAAACACGATAGCGTCCAAACGAATCGACATAGGCGAATGAAATTTTGTGAGACGACTTCTTTTTACCGTCGTCAGGTTGGTATTGAAAATGGGCTATGTCGGTCAAGCAGTTCTGGTACCTCCCATACAAAACCACTATTTGTCACATGCGTGTACCTATACAGTACAAACAGTGGAGGGTATCAAAGCATATCGGCCAGGCCGATGATAACACTTTTACTTGTTTATAGGAGGTATCAGGTATACGATTTTGAATGTTTTTTTTATGGTCGGTGCTACGCCCCTTTGTCCGATTTTGACCAAACTTCACAGGACAATTAATCCAGGTTCAATAACTAAGAGTATCTGTAGGTTTGAGCTCCATCGATTTGGTGGTTTTCGGCGGTGCCACTCCCCTTTGTTTAACAACTTTCATATTTATTCACCTTTTAAACCTTCTCTGCACTTCCACAAATAATTCAAGACCAAAATTAGCCCAATCGGTCCAGCCGTTCTCGAGTTTTAGCGAGACTAACGAACAGCAATTCATATTTATTATATAGATTTTAGTCAAAAATGTCTATTGGGAAAGAATATATTTTTGACGTGAGGGGTAGACGTATGAATTTTACATTAATATGTTGTCCTAAAGCCAAAGAATTGAAGTATGGCCGTTTTCAAAGAAAGTATAGTGTGCCATCATAAGTAAATATCAAACGTCCCTGTCTGTAACGAGCACTTGATATAGATATGAGTGGAGTTATTCGAAAATAGACAGTGAATGGACAGTCATTCACCACTTTAACATAGTCCAGATTCCAGACACTTATTTTAATGAAATAACAAAAATTCCCAAGCGCGAAAAGTTCAAGTATTTTGGATTTATGACTATGACGCTGTATTGCTACACAGAGAAAAAAATTAAACTCATACGTGTTAAAATCAAATATAAACACCTATGATTTGGCGCCAAAATGGTTTCTCTTTATTTTAAACACGAATGTATTTAATTTTATGAAACATGATTTCACATGGATTTCGATTGAATCGAAGTATTTTGTAGTCGAAATAAAGATGTTCAATTTAATTTCTGCGAATAGGAACCTATTTAA
The DNA here is from genome assembly GCA_949372485.1 of Cheilosia soror. Classification (NCBI taxonomy): domain Eukaryota; kingdom Metazoa; phylum Arthropoda; class Insecta; order Diptera; family Syrphidae; genus Cheilosia; species Cheilosia soror. Next base: position 21,856,658 of record OX443562.1, on the reverse strand, counting down.
ATCAAAATGTTTGCTGTTTGAAATGAAGATGTTAATTTTATTTTTTCTAAATAGAAACTTATTTAAATAAAACTGTTTTCTTTTTGAATTGGAAATGTTCGATTTAATTTTATTAAATAGGAACTATTTCAATCAAACATTTTTTTGTTTGAAATAATTACGTTCGAGTTAATTTTGCTAAATAGAAACCTATTTGAATCAAACTCTTTTTTTATTTAAAAGCATAACCAGTATTTATTAAAAGCATATATTTGAAATTAACAAAATTATGAAAATAATTTATATGGTAATTTTAGAGGACAAAGAAAAAATTAAATGATTAGGTACCGATCCTTGATGGGCAAAGAGAAAACAAAACTTTAACGTTTAAACTTTTCCAGGAACTAAGTCCATTGATAAACTCAGCAGCGAATTGAGTTTCATCTTCGAACACATCCAGTAGGTATATCAATGATCCAAAAATAACAATTTTGCAAAATCGGTCAAGGACATTATACAAACTGAAAGATGGACAACTTTAATCAAAACAAAACATCCGAATATGAACCCATTACTTTGCTTACTATTTTGTCTGCGTCCCTGCTTTTGGCAGTGATGACACAGGCTCCTTCATCACATATAATCTTCCACATTGAACTCGTACCATGCTGTAGCAAAATAAAATTAAAAAAAAAATTATTAAGTAGTATATAGAAGATTTAACTTACCGACAACTACAGGAAAGAGTGAAGATAAACTTCACTTCTCCAGAAGAACTTGCAAATCTTCATACATCGAAACGTAATCACGTGACACTACCACAAACCAGAGAGAATAGACCACCAGCTTCGGCCAAAAATGAGAGTTTCATAGAGCCAGTTTTGAAATAAGTAGCTCCGCCTCTTTTTCTGTCTGTGAATACGTGTGAATAAGCAAAAAAAGATGAAATAAGAAAATTGAATCTGAGATGGCTTTGAAATAATTCAAATAATTCAAATAATTGACCACTATTGGGACGTGTTAATCAAATGGTGTGTATGGTGTGGTGAATTAATTGGCAACTTATGTTTTATTAAAAAGCATTATAATATATTTGCGTAATAACTGTATTTAATGATATGATTTGTATTTTATGGCATTATTACAAAAAAATATATTATTTTAAGCTGTAAAACTAAATTGGAAGCATGATGAAATCAGCTAAATGAGATTCTTTGCAATTTTGTTGATAAACATTTTGAGCTTTTTTTCTACTTATATTTTTAAGAAATTAAATTTATTTTCGATGATTGCGTCTGTTATTAGATAAAGTGTAATTAATATTTTGGAATAAATAGTTATAAAAGTTAACGAAAACTATTTTTGTCGTACAATTTTATTGTTATATTTTATCTATAAGGAGAATGTGATGAATGGATTTAAAATTAATATGTTTTAAAAAGAATAATTGGTTGTCCAAAAATTAAAAATCAACATTTGTTTTAAAACAGCATAGGCGCTAAGGAATGCATAGCGTAGCGTATAAACGCCGCCATCAAAATTTTAATGAAAAAGTGTCATTTTTGATTTTTCCAAAAAAAAAGTTCGTTTCCATAGTAACGCGTAAACTAAAGCGAAAAGTGAACTGTAGGTACTAAAAAGTGTAGGTACGTAATATTTTAATTTACCTAAAACACGTAATTATCTTTTTTGTTTTATTATGTTAGGTATCATAGTTTTGCTTTTTGTGTATGTAAACATAATTTTGAATAACATTCGCGTTTTTTACTATTTGAATTCTATGTAGTTTTGACATTCAAATATAATGGAAAATTAGGGATAACTAATACGAAAGCATACAGGCAGTTTCAAAAGTTTTAATTGTTTTAAAAAATATTTCCTGAAATTCGCATATTTGCCCTTGCGAAAGCGTAATATGTATACCTACCTATGTTAATAAATTCTTATTTACACCTAATGCAGATTACTTGTGATATAAGCCGATATGACAATTCGCACTTAGGATTTGATCTTATAACTATGTGCCCAAGACGTATTTAATTTTTAGAACGCAAATTTTATTAAATTCTGATGACCAATTTATTTGTTGGTTAAAATCAATTCATCGCATTTTTCTTGTAAATGAAATAAATCAATAAACATATTAAGCCTGACAAAACAAATGTCCTCTCTCCTTTTTTTTAAATTATTGATTTCAAAACTCAGTACCTACACTTTAATAAAATAAACAATCAAAGAAAATAAATAAATTTTCATTAAAATATATAGAAAAAAGTCTAAATTTATATCAGCAAAACTAAAAAAATTATGTTTTGTGATTTTTTTCAGATCATCTAATTTTAGTTTTGCAGCTTAAACTAATATTTTTTTGTAATATTGTCAAAGGAATTCCATTTTTACAGTAACTACGCAGTTGTATTTGTATGCTTTTTAATGAAATATAAGTTGGTAATAATTTCCCCACACCGAACACACAATTTGCTTAACACGTCCCGATAACGGCCAATTTATTTGAATTTTTTGAAAGTTACCACCGAATAACTGTAAATGTTACTATGTGCCAGTGTATGCGTGACCAAATTCACCCTCCGTTTACTTTAACATTGCACGCATACTTAACCACGCAGTAACTTTTTGAAACTGGCTCTATGAAACTCTCATTTTTGGCCGAAGCTGGTGGTCTATTCTCTCTGGTTTGTGGACACTACCTCACTGCACATATTCTGTAATGCGTAAAATATATTTCCTTTAAGAATTTATAGTCAATTCAAATAGAACTCTGTTCAAGTTTTTCATTTTCAATCGATTTTACTAGAACTCTGTTCACAAAAAACTCGGTTGTGTTTTATTGATAATATCAAACATGAAAAATATTAAACAAAATACGAATATATTTACAATATTCTTTAATTCAAAATGTTACGTGTATGTACAGTACATGTTTGACTTAAACTAATCGATTATGTTTAATTCAAACACGTTTAAGTTTGATTAAATACAAATCTATTGGAATATTTCATTTTCAATTAGTTTGAATAGAATTATTTTTCAAATTAGCTCGTTTACGTTTTATTAATAGTAAAAACATGAACGAGCTTAAACCAAAGACAAATATATTTAAAATAACTATTATTTCAATATAGAACATGTTTTAGTTTGATTCTACCAGATTTTGGATTGAATTTTTTGTTAAGGCGACATGTTTTAATATGGACAAATGAAATATGTTCCTTTTTGATTTTTTCGTTGCAAATTATTCTCATTGTAGTGTGACACGTAGAGAACCAGAATACGTGAGGAACTCAATGTCGAGCAGCTACTTCTTTTAACGGAGCGGTCCATGCTTCGGTGGTTTTGTCATGTTAAACACATTTACCCAACCAGAATCCTACGACTTGCTATGGAATCCGTACCATCAGGCAGTCGTCCTCTAGGTAGACCCAGGATGGATGAGATGGTTAGATCAAATTCATAATCTCTCCTCTACCCGTATGGGGATTGCCCTTGATGATTTAAAGTCGATGACGGAGAATCGATGGCTATGGATGGTCCACTTGAGCCACCTGCACTCGCGACCCATATAATGGACATGCGGACTATTGAAAATTATTGAATGAGCTACCTACTTTTAAGTAGGCATGGAAAACTTTTCGACAGAATAGGGTTTGTAATACCGTAATACCAATATTTCAGAAAGAGCTCAACATTTTCTAAAAAATTCTGTAAAACAATCCGCACAGAAAAGTGATGAGAAAGTGGCTGCTGCAATCGCTAAAGCCTATGTAAACAAATGAAGACTTTCGCATCAAAGCGGAGTGGGTAATTTCAGTTTGGTGCTAATTATTTCGAACAAGTTTAATTTTCGAGTAGCAAGTGGCTGATGACGAAGCGGATTTTGGCATTGCAACTGCTTATTGTTGTTTAGCCGGAAACTAAAAGCACCATGAATTCAACATAGACATAGAACGACATTTTAAGAACTGATCAATCGGTGGCACCATACTTTGTTTGCCACTTTAGTGCGCACCAAATCACTTTTATACCACTTCGCCGATTTTCCATCGCCACACCCAATGTTCTCCATGTCACTGCTACGCCACTTGCTTACAACTTTCGCCCGCGCCTTGGTTCAGACTAATCAACTTTCGTGATGATAGAAAAATATTTTTTTTAATTTAATAATTAATTTGATTAAAACTACCTACCTAAGGCTTCTATTGTTCGTAGGACTTGTTATAGTCATTACTGCCGATTAGCACAAAAATATTTCAATTCCTCGACGACCGACGGGACTTTTGATATCACCGTCTCTCGGACTACAAGAAGTTTCGCCTTCAAATGAAATTGAGCAAACCTTCATGATTGTTGTCATAATATCCTTCTTCTAGGGTAGGTATAATTAATCAGCAGCAGACCTATAACGTTTGGGTTAATCCTCTTAGTTTCAGACCTTTGTCATTATTTGACTATCAGTCGGGATCCAAATTGAAAATTTATAATGCTTAGAATAATCATGAATTAAAAAATGTCAGTCTACAGAAACGGATTTAAAATGTAAGTGACCAATTTTTGAAGTAGATTTTAGTTACATAAATGCAATAGCAACACTGCTGCATAAGAGAACAAGTTGTGGCTACATCCTTCACTTAAATCATTGTATAAGTTATAAAACTAAATTCTAGTTTTATTTAAAAAAAAACTTTATTAAAAAATTCGGCAGCGTTTCTGCCTCCTGACTTAAGACTGACATTGAAATTCTTACGACTAGCTTAAATACTAATTATCTGCTGCCACTGCACTTCTGCTTCAAATGTATTTTCCTGGAATCGTACGGTCGTCGCCGGTCGGTGTCATATGCCCGTGCGAAAGTGCTTTCGATGCAGGTCTCATCGCAGGTTGCTAGATGGCATGATTTCGGGTCGTTGCTCCGTGTGACGGTGGCATGTGTTATAGATTGTTTTACGTTAACTCCTCCGCCCTTAAGAGTGGACGCCCTCGTCCGCTTAAAAGAATGGTATTTGGCTTATGCGGGATGTTCTTGCTCTTGGTTGTGGGGACGGCTCGCTTTTGATAGTCTCCAAGGCTTCTGTCGATACTTCTGGTTTGGTTACGGTATTCTCTACTGAGTTGTTGGCTTTCGTAAATTTCCTGAAGATGACCAATATGACAATGCAAGATAGTAGACACGCTCCAAAACTTAGCATAGTATTATTTTTGAAGTCGGTTTTCAGGAGCTGGATGTACTGGGTGTTGTTTGTGTGGAGTTCTTTTACCATTTCCAGCGAGAGAACTTCTTCTAGTATGTTGTCCGATGAAGTTGGTTGCAGGATTGGCGGGAGAGGGTTGAGATGACTGATTTCGATGGAATTAAACGTGTTCTTTCCAATTTGTATACTGCTGTTATCATACCTTATAAGGAACGTACCGTTGAGTGAGACCATATTGTTGTTTATTGAGATTTGCCCATCGTACCGATTCAGGAAAATGATGTCTGATGATATCTCTTCGACCGCAGGAATGTGTTGGTTGTTGATTGCAGTACAGTTGGCTGGAATACTACGTATTAGGTTTGGAATACATGTTGTATTGCTTATGTTAATAATATTAATTCTAGGACAAATGGATAGTTTATTCACTGTTTTACAATCTGTTACAATTCCATAGATTTCGTTTTCACATTCTATAATTTCCTTAAAGTCGATTTTTATTATTTTTGTTTCTTCTCTTACTGCTTTTATAATAATTTTTTTACAAATTTCTTCATTTACAGTTGGTAAACTTACTATGTATAATAAAATAGCATTGTTAAATGCTATCTTTATTTCTGAGAACTCAATTGCCTCTTCTATATTCTTGAATGGTATTTCTTTATTATTTATAATTTTTTCGATAGTATTTATTTCAATATTCGACAGGATATATGAATTTATAATATTTACTCTTGCCCAATGTAAGGCGTATGCCACGTTTGTTATTTCTTCTTTTAATAGATCTAATTTATATTTTATGTTGAAGACTAACTGTTCTATTATGTTTCCATTTTCTTTTACATATTTATTTATTTCGTTAGTTCTATTAGCTACGTTATTTATTTTATCTATTACAAGTTTGTTAATTACTATCTGTCTATTATTATTTTCTAGGACGTTATTAATTTTTTCTTGAATTATTTGGAAGTCGTGTTTATCTGGGTTGCCAGTAATGAATTTCCAAGCGCTTCCTAGGAAGTCAATTGACCTTCTGGATTTTGGATGGTTTGGGACTAAACGTTTTATCAAGGAATTGATTGTTGATATTTCTTCGGATAACAGGTGAAAGCTATTGTGGGAGGTTGGTAGATTTTTTCTCATGGATGTCTCTATGCTTTCTATGGCTTCGGAATATTTCGACAGATCGATCTCGTGAATAATCTTATAGGTTCCTGTTTGTAGTCTTGATGTACCCGTGTTTATGGTCACAAGTCTTGCGTTTGTATAGTCCAGTATCTGTACGTCGGCTAAGCAGTCGGTCATGTATAGGTACAGTTGTCTAGAAAGAAAGGTATAGAAGGATTTATTATGATTTGATGTGTGATTTGTGAACAACTTTGCCGGATTGAGTAAGAATCGTTGTTTTTTTATTTTCTTTTACGATTTCCTTTGCGTATCTCGGCGTAAGTTTTGAGCCTAATCTTTTGTTTCTTTTGACGTATATTACGTCGCCTGTTGAGTAGTTCTTTACTGGTTGCTTTCCCTTATTATGGTAAGCTAAGTCACGTTCTTGTTTGACTTGTAATTTGTCCTTGGTTTCCAAACGGATTTTGTTAATTTTGGTAGGGTCTGCGTTTCTACTGAAAAATATATCGACCGGTTTCCTACTGGTCACAGAGTGTATTGAAAAATTATATGCGTTCGTTGCTGCCTCTAAAAGTTCCGTGAAGGATTTGTGTGTTTGTTCACATTTTATGCATCGCATGATTTCAACGAGAGTCGAGTGAAATCTCTCGACTTGTCCATTTGAGCTGCTCGTGTATGGTGGTGTTTTATACACTTCGATGCCGAACTCGTCCTCAATCATGAATATGATCGGGATTGAATTAAAAGACTTCTCATTATCGAATACTATAGTCTTTGGAATACCGTAAGAAAATATAATCTCTCTAAGAGGTGTTCGAACATCCTCTATGGCCTTCGATTGTATTCTTTTGGCCTGGGCGTATTTGGAGAACTTATCTACCGCAGTCAGTACAAGATTGCCTTCAGTTGAGAAAATATCTAGGTGTATTATTTGTCCGGGGTAAGTTGGTATCGGGGTCGCCTGAATTTCGATCTTCTCCGGGTGCCGGTCATACTTATTTTCTCTACAAACCGAGCATAGTTTTGTTATTCTTCTTACTTTGCGAGACATACCGGGAAAATAAAATTTTTCAAGAATCTGTAATTTATTTTCGCGATCATTCCTATGAGCACGTTGATGTGTCCTTATTATTATCTCTTCTTGTTGATTTTCGTCGGTTACATCTTCGACAAGAACTTGGGAGAATCTAATGCGATAACTGTGAAGATGGTCTCTATAGATTTCTTGAATCATACCCTGAATTCGTTCCTCTGTTCTGATGCAATTTATAACTGTGGGGTTCAGTCGTACTTTTAGGATTTCTATTAAATTATTATAGGTAAAGGAGGGCTCTGTTATTAGGTGTCTATGGTAGGTGGGAAATACTATGCGAAACTCTTGTTTACTCGTATCACCAATATTTAAGAAAATTTGATTTTTATAAGCATTTATTGGCGTCTCAACACTGATTATGAGGCCATGGGACGAGCTTTCGTCACTGTGTACGGTTGGAGTGAGGGAGTTAACTTCAGTTCGAATGGGGGGTCTGGAGAGGGCGTCGGCAACTATGTTTGTTTTTCCTGGCTTGTACTTTAGCTCATAGTTGTATTCCTCTAAGATCGCTTTCCATCTCTTAAGTTTGGTGTTGTTGTTTTTGTTACTTAAGGAGTAGGTAAGCGGTTGGTGATCAGTGTGAATTATAACCTTTGCTGGCCCATATAGATAGTTCCTGAAGTTGTTCAATGACCAAATTATAGCTAGCATCTCCTTTTCATTAGCTGCATAGCTTTCTTCGGTTTTAGTTAATGTCCTAGATATGAACATAATGGGCCTGTCCTCTTGTGATAGGACAGCTCCTAGGGCGTAATTTGAAGCATCGGTTACTAACTCAAAGGGTTTCGTGAAATCGGGGTATGCGAGTATGATTTCTTCTGAAGTTAAGGTATTCTTGATTTTCTGAAAGGCTTGTTTAGCTGGTTCATCGAGGTGGATTATTTTTTTGCCTGAGAGGTTTTTGGACATTCGTCCGTCCTCCCCCCTTAAAAGGGCTGTTAGGGGTTTCGCAAGCTTTGCGTAGTCCCTAATGAAGCGGCGATAATACCCTGACAGACCTAGGAATGAGCGAAGTTCCTTTAGGGTACGAGGGTAGGGGAAGTCTTGGATTGCTCTGACCTTTTCTGGATTGGTTTTAATGCCGTTGGGCGAAATAACAAAACCAAGGAATTCTACTTCTTTCTTGTAGAATTCGCACTTATCCAGTTGCACTTTCATATTTGCGGCTTGTAACGTTTGGAAAACTTTCCGAATATTTTGCTCGTGTGTCGCCTCATCTTTACTAAAAATGACTATGTCATCTATGTAGACATAACAAATTGCACCAATATGTTCACGCAGTATGTCATCGAGTGCTCTCTGAAATATAGATGGAGCATTCTTGAGACCGAATGGAAGCCTCGTGAACTCGTACTTGCCATTGTTGACCGAGAAGGCCGTTTTTTCGATATCAGATGCCTTTAAGGGGATCTGATGAAACCCGCTTTTTAAATCTATTACAGTAAACCATTTATTTTGGCCTAGTTGTGCTAGCACATCATTTATTTGAGGGATCGGGTATCGATCTGCCACGGTAATACTGTTTAGCTTCCTGTAGTCTATGACGAGTCTGTATTTTTTCTCTCCGGAAGCATCGGCTTTCTTAGGCACTACCCATACGGGAGAATTGTAAGGGGATCGTGAAGGCCTAATTATACCATCGTTGAGGAGTTTGTTGATTTGTTTTTCAACCTCACTTTTAAGAGATATAGGGTAGGGATAGCATCTGGTGTACACGGGTGAATCAGATGTTGTCCTAATCTCGCCTTTTACCACGGTGGTGTAGGTTAATTTCTCTTCAGGTTCATCGAAGAGTTTCGGGAAATCGAGTACAATTTTGTCTAAGGAATTTCTTTGTATTGAGGTCATGTGGTTCATCCTAATGTTAAGTGAGTTAATGGATTGCGAAGCCATCTGTTTTATACCTATCTTTACTTTGTTATTGATAACCATGTAGTTATCTTTGGTATGTATAACTGCAGAAAGGCTCTTAAGACTGTCATTCCCGAGAATGGCGTGAAACGATTTGAGTTTGGGCATAAGAAAGAATTTAATTTTTATGTTTTGAAGACCAAAAAGATTGACAAAAGTATGCTGAGTGACTTGGACGTTACCTCCGATCGAGTTACAACAAAAAGGTTTTTCATTTAACAAAGGGTTCTTTACTAGGGATGATTGTATGTAATTTTTATTGGATCCGGTATCAATAAGAATTTTTAATATATCTCCATTCTTCGTTGCACATTCAAAATATGGCAGCGAAGAATTGGTTAATCTAAAAAATGTATATCGGTTAGTTGCATGATCTCGGTAGAATCGTTATTGTCCGGTTGCGTCATGTCAGTATAGTCTTGTAAAGTTTGGTCATATTCGTTCGAGTTGTCTACGTTCGCTTGTATATCCTCATATTGGCTGATTTCCTCTTCTTGAGTCATATCGGTACCAATATGAAAGTTTCTTTGCATCTTGTTAGGGTGTGCTTGCTGAGAATGGGGAGCTGATGGTCTTTTCGGTGCTGGGGGCCAATTGTGCATACGGGGTCTGTTTATATAGTTTACTCTGTTCGTCCGAATTGTCGATGTATCCATAGGCTCTTGTGGTGGTTGCCGGGGATTGCCAAAACGTTGTTGATATTGTGGATTAAATTGTTGTTGATTTTGCTGTGGAACAACCTGCCTTTGAGGTAGAGGAGGCCTAGCGTTGTATTGATATGAAATTTGTTGTCTGGGTGGTTGAGGTAAATATGTTAGTTCTGGGTAGAATGACTGGCGGCTTGGGCCTTGTGGATTGTTGAAGTTTCCTCGTCTAGGTGGGATTGGTGGCGGTTCGGGGTGCTGAGTTCTTCTGCTATTGTTATTTGCAATCGCATACTGTGATCTAAAGTTTTGATTTTCTAGCCTTAGGCACAGATGCAAGGCTTGAGGTAAATCCAAGGGTTCTTTCATTCCCAACAGTCTGGGAAGGTCACCCTTAAGCCCTCTAATGAAGGTGTCGAGTGCTTTATCTCTATAAGTTTGCATAAGCAAATTGAGAGCGTCCGCACTGATATCCATGCACGATATTTTGTTGAGAATTAATGAAAGATGCGCGTATACATTTTGATAGAATTCCTGTATAGATGTGTTGCCTTGCACAAGCCCTGTCATTTGGTACTCTAACGTTCCCAAATCACGCTTGTCAGCGTAGTGCATGGTCAAGCATCTTGAAATACATTTCCAATCCAATGGAGTGTTGTACGACTCCAGGACATGGTCTGCATTTCCTATGACTTTGTTTCTGATGGTATTTATAATACCAAAGTATTTTGCTGATCCTTTGATCGAGTCATATATTTTTAGGATCCTCTCTACGCTCTTGCGCCATGAACTAAATTCTCCTGGTTCCCCAGAGAATTCGCGCAGGCTGCGTACCACATCGGGAATTTTATCGAGGTCGTTAATGTTTGCTTGTTGGTCGGGCGATATGGCTTGGTCAGTTCCCGTGAACTGATCCGCATATGGGTTTAGAATGGATTGTACAAGATTTCGACCCTCGGTCTGAAGAGCTTCACGAACCATAGAAACGATGACGGATTGCAAGGGAGGGTTAACAACAGGATTTGATGACCCTGTTTGGCCAGCATGGCCATCAAGCGCGGATGGTCGTAGCAAATTTTCATTAGGCATTTTAAGTGGAATTGAAATTAGACCGACAACCAAATAATTCTTATTCTTATAATGTAAGTTACGATGATAAGTGGAAATTAATTTCCTTCAACTGCCTTATGCAATAATCAGGTAGTAATTCTCTTTCAAGTTATTCTTACACTATTTTCTTCCTTTAGTTTCTTAAGGAGTTTCACTTTCTTTGTAATTACGTAGACTTGTATAATATTCTTTTCTTTACTTTAATTGATTAACTATTTATGTTCCTAAGTATATCTTAATCTATGCTTACATTAAATACACGATCGTCAGCATGTTGTTGGCGGCAGTAGTCTTAACTACACCTGTTCACTGTTTGTTACTAGGGGGCCCTTGATGTTTTCTCCAACTCTGGTTCACCAGCACTAGTTGTTTAAATGTTCTTTTAATGTTTTGAAGTTTTTCTTTGCACTGTACCGGTTACACTGATTTTCGTGCGGACCCTGGGTTTTGACGCACTCTTTACACGCACGTTACACTGGTTAAATGTTTTATCGGTTTGTACCACTTGGGGACTTTTCCGGATACGGTATAGTTATTGTACCACTTGGGGACTTTTCCGCGACTAACACACGTACCACTTGGGGACTTTTTTTTTTTTTTTTTTTTTTTTTTTTAAAAAAAATGGTTAGTTAAGTACTACTTAAGTACAAGCGCGACTAACTATAGTGAACTAATTTTAACCGTGTTACCAGGGTCCCTGCTCGGGCGCCAGTTATAAAACTAAATTCTAGTTTTATTTAAAAAAAAACTTTATTAAAAAATTCGGCAGCGTTTCTGCCTCCTGACTTAAGACTGACATTGAAATTCTTACGACTAGCTTAAATACTAATTATCTGCTGCCACTGCACTTCTGCTTCAAATGTATTTTCCTGGAATCGTACGGTCGTCGCCGGTCGGTGTCATATGCCCGTGCGAAAGTGCTTTCGATGCAGGTCTCATCGCAGGTTGCTAGATGGCATGATTTCGGGTCGTTGCTCCGTGTGACGGTGGCATGTGTTATAGATTGTTTTACGTTAACTTATATACACACTATAGTATTCTCATCCCATCGCATTGAATTACGCGTCTTCGACGATCCAGGTGGCGCTTCAGTTGATTTAGTTTGGACACTGCCAGCCAACTCGGAGCATTGGGGAAATGTGTATAGAGAAAACCAAAAGAAACAAAACAAAGTCAAACTGGTTTGCCTCTTTCCTTTCTTCATTCATTATCGCCATTCCCATCCATCGACCATCAGTATAAAATTATTTCTGATGTGAAATGTGATGTAACAGGGTAGAGAACTGCAACTGGTTTCGTTTTTCTTAGTGCGTGGAGAGGAGAATAGAGGAAAGGAGGTGCATGTGCAAGTGCAATATTATGAGCAAGACCAAATATAATTCAACAGCATGGTGGTGTAGGATAGGATGGTGGTGGTGAAGGATTTGTGTGTTTGGAGAGGGGTGCACGATGCAAGGGGTGATCAGTTGGGAAAGACAAATTGAATAAAAACTGAATTTGGTTTCCTTTCTGTCGTTGCAGAAGATTTGAGGATTGGGCATAAAATAATGTATGTTAGACTCACACTATTTTGCCTATATGTATTTTTGTCAAATATGCATCGATTTAAGTGATTCTTTTTTTAATTGATTCTAAAATATTATAGGCATGTGTCTACTTTATGAGGTTTATAATGTAGAAGCATTTTATGTCGGTAAAACGAGCAACTATTATAGGTATCTACATTCTACATCTCTCTCTATATAAAAATCAATAATTGTTGTGCGTTAGTCTCGCAATTCGCAAAACTCGAGAAAGGCTATAGATGCTAGACCGATTTGGATGATTCTTTTTTTTGTTTTGTTCGTCTTGAATCAGGGTTTGGCAAAAAAAAATCGGAAACCCCCAAATGAAAAGCCGAAAAATTGCAAAAAACCTGAATTTCCATTTTGTATGGGAATAGGTATAAGTACACCGCTAATGATCGCAAAACTCGAAAACCACCGAACCAAACCCAAAGGTAGGTATTTCTGTGAAGTGTGGAAAATTAGACAATACCTACAAACAAAAAATTTCAAACGCTATTCCTCAACAGTTTTTAAAATTTGGAACATTGATATGCATTGTGCTGATGGACAAAAATATATCTGTGCAATAGTATAGATACAATTCCTAGGCACGTGCAAAGCCGGTTATCTTTATATGTAATGTACCTAGTGCAATTTTTGTTCCTTTCCCATAACCACTAATACATAATTACATAATCATTTCGATAAAACAAATACAGGTAATTAAATCTAAAGAGTAGATACATTATGTAGGTACATATTCAGGGGATTTATGCGGAACTATTTAAATAAAAGTATGTTTTTCTAACAATGTAGGCACAACTATGTATCTAGAAGAAGTTCAAAGTTTGATTATCATGCACTTCGTAGTGCAAAATAGAAAAATAAAAATATCAGTTCAAAATTCATTTAAATAAGTGATAAACAGCTTTTATTGTAATGCTCCATGGTACACATTTTTGGGTTTTCCAGGAATCGTATTGCATAGATAGTATTTTTGTCTACCAGGACATCAATGCATACCAATGGTACAAATTTTACAAACTTTGGCTCCCGTGATTGTCGAAGAATAGCGCCATATCCCTTTGTCCAATTTTGACCAAACTTCACAGAATAGCCTTCGTACAAAGATTTTATCATTTTATCAAAATGTGAGTTCATATACCACGATTTTTAAATGGACGGTGCCACGCCCCTTTGTCCAATTTTTTTTTACATACAAACCTGCTACAGAAGAATATACCTTTATAGAAAAAAAAAGAATCATCAAATTCGGTGTAGCCAAACTCGAGTTATAAACGGAATATAAAAAATAGATTAGGTACTAGCAGTCCCGTGATGGTTTTGCTTGTGTTATTTGGGGTTACCCACCTGATGCTGTCATTTCTGGTCTGGAGATACCTAATTGTGAGCTATTCGCTCGTTACCATTAACAAATTATTAAACAATTGGTTTATCGAAGAAAAATTTTAACAGAAAGTTTTTAAATACCCAGTTTTTAATATCTGCTTAAATTTATCTTAATGTATCAAAAATAACAAGTAAGAAAATACTTAGAAATTGAACTTGATTTCATCTACCTTGTTTTGCAATTATGTACCTTAATAACTGAATTAGCTAAATTATTGTACTATTACTGGCTTAACTTATGCCAATCTGACCGACGGTTTTCATACCAGGTCATTAAAGACTAAGTGAATTGTGTAATTTTTATCTTAAATTTGCTCATTAATAAAGTCTTATCTAATCTAATCTAATCTAATTAACAAATTCTCCTACATATTTTTATTCGTTTTTGATTTTCATTTTCCCTCACTTTCATGTGATCGTTGATCAATGGTTAGAAAACGGGCTTAGATTATCCGTTTTGGGCTGTGCGTTGACGACTTAGTTATTTAAAACAAACAATAGCTTACGTAATTTCATAGTAAGAATCTAATCTGAACTGCAAGTTTCTAAATACATAATAATTCATCAATTTCCTACATACTACAATAATCCATATTTTAAATGTATAGGGATGATTGCTGCATTCATAGTAGCACTGCGACCTGCGTATAGCTGCTCCTAAAATAATTGTATCTAAATACAAAATGTTAATTTTGGGTCAGCCTGTCAGCCTACAAATCGCATACCTACTTATACATAGTTTGAAACAAACTACTAGAGGTACAAAGGAATCCGTCCTGTCGTTACGTTACAGCTACCTACCTACCACCACGCAGACAAACAGGCAGACAGGATTGCGAGACTCGGTTTTTGAGCTGTAATATCATAATAATTAATTAATCTACAAATTTGGACTTAAAACAATATCTTTCTCCACTACCTACCTACAATATGAGAAAATTGAAAATTTGAATCAAACTTCCCCACTAGTGCACCGCATATGCTCACCCAGACCCACCCCATAATTTTCAAATCATCATAACCTACCCAAGTCCAAAAGCCATGAACATGACAATGACACCACTGCTGCCCATAAATTCAAAAAATACAAAATATGTAGGTATTGTTAAAAATCCGACCTATGATTTCATATTTCTCCTTTCCACATTGTTATCCTCTTAAATATCATTTCCAATCGTCATCACTCAACAGCATCACACTCATCATCATGCTAAAAGTACTCTCCCCACACACCGCACCTCTATATGCGAAAAGTATAAATCGATCCGATCTTTCATTTCATATTGCTTCTTTTCATATTGTTATTCTCATAAATGCTAAAAGTACACTTCGCCTAACCTACACACAACCACTACTAACTACCGACGAGTTAGGTATATATCGTATATGCGAAAAGTACCCGATCATTCATTTCATTCCACTTCCACTCCTTACAATGCAATCGCTGGAGAATAAAAGACAACAAAAATACTAATTGTTCTTTCTCTTTCATCTGCATGTTGTCAATGAGACGAATAAGAAAAGAAGAAGGCATCATTTAATTTCATTTCAAATAATCCAATACAACTACCATGTTCGATGTGAGTAGTTGGTCTCAGAGGTGGTTGGTGGCGCTAGTGCATAAATGCGAAGTGATAGTACTATAGTGTCTATATACAATGCTTTTATCATTGTATATAGACAGTAGACACTATAGTACTATCACTTCGCATTTATGCACTAGCGCCACCAACCACCTCTGAGACCAACTACTCACATCGAACATGGTAGTTGTATTGGATTATTTGAAACGAAATTAAATGATGCCTTCTTCTTTTCTTATTCGTCTCATTGACAACATGCAGATGAAAGAGAAAGAACAATTATTATTTTTGTTGTCTTTTATTCTCCAGCGAATGTATAGTAAGGAGTGGAAAAGGGGACTTTTCGCAGATACGATATACCTATACTCGTATGTAGTTAGTAGTGGTGGTGTGTAGGTTAGGCGAAGTGTACTTTTAGCATTTATGAGAATAACAATATGAAAAAAAGGAATATGAAATGAAAGATCGGATTGATTTGTACTTTTCGCATATAGTGGTGGTGTGTGGGGAGAGTACTTTTAGCATGATGATGAGTGTGATGCTGATGACGATTGGAATTGATATTTAAGAGGATAACAATGTGGAAAGGAGGAATATGAAATCATAGATCGGATTTTTAACAATACATATTTTGTGTATTTCTTGGATTTATGGGCAGCAGTGGTGCGTCATGGGACTTAGGTTATGATATGATGATTTAAAAATTATGGGGTGGGTCAGCATGTGAGGTGCACTAGTGGGGAAGTTTGTTTTGGATCTTAGCAAATAAAATCACGTACCCAGATCGATCCAAATTTTCAATTTTCTCATATTGCGGGTAGAGTGAGAAAGATATTGTTTTAAGTCAAAATTTTTAGATTACTTAATTATTATATTAAGATGATACTAGGTACAGCTCAAAAACTGAGTCTCGCAATTCTGTCTGTCTGTTTGTCTGCGTGGTGGTAGATAGCTGTAGCGACAGGACGGATTCGTTTGTAGGTACCTCTAGTAGTTTGTTTCAAACTGTGCATAAGTAGGTATGCGATTTGTAGGCTGACAGTTTGAGTTCATTTGTTTATTTTAATTTTAAACCCAAAGTTAACCTTTTGTATTTAGATACAATTATTTTAGGAGCAGCTATACGCAGGTCGCAGTGCTACGCTGAATGCTATTGCAGCAATCATTCAAATCATCCCTAGGTATATAAATTTAAAATATGGATTATTGTAGTATCTATGTACAGTACATATAATATGGATTATTGTAGTATGAAGGAAATTGATGAATATGTATTTAGAAACTTGCAGTTCAGATTAGAAGATTCTTGCTATGCAATTAAGTAAGCTATTGTTTGTTTTAAATAACTAAGTCATCAACGCACAGCCCAAAACGGATAATCTAAGCCCGTTTTCTAACCATTGATCAACGATCACATGAAAGTGAGGGAAAATGAAAATCAAAAAGGAATAAAAATATGTAGGAGAATTTGTTAACGACTTTAACATATAGACGCACTAAACCAATCAGTTGGTAACGAGCGAATAGCTCACGATTATCTCCAGACCAGAAATGACAGCATCAGGCGGGTAACCCCAAATAACACAAGCAAGACCATCACGGGACTGCTAGTAATCTGCTTTTTATATTCCTTTTATAACTCGAGTTTGGATACACCGAATTTGATGATTCTTTTTTTCTATAAAGGTACATATATTCTTCTGTAGCAGGTTTGTATGTAAAAAAAATTGGACAAACTCACATTTTGATAAAATGATAAAATCTTTGTACGAAGGCTATTCTGTGAAGTATGGTCAAAATTGGACAAAGGGATATTGGCGCTATTCTTCGACAATCACGGGAGCCAAAGTTTGTAAAATTTGTAACATTGGTATGCATTGTCCTGATAGACAAAAATACTATCTATGCAATACGATTCCTGGAAAACCCAAAAATGTGTACCATGGAGCATTACAATAAAATATCACTTATTTAAATGAATTTGGAACTGATATTTTTATTTTTCTAATTTGCACTACGAAGTGCATGATAATCAAACTTAGAATTTCTTCTAAATACATAGTTGTGCCTACATTGTTAGAAAAACATACTTTTATTTAAATAGTTCCGCATAAATCCCCTGAATATGTACCTACATAATGTATCTACTCTTTAGATTTAATTTCCTGTATTTGTTTTATCGAAATGATTATGTATTAGTGGTTATGGGAAAGGAACAATAATTGCACTACATTACATATAAAGATAACCGGCTTTGCACGTGTCTAGGAATTGTATCTATACTATTGCACAGATATATTTTTGTCCATCAGCACAATGCATATCAATGTTCCAAATTTAAAAAAACTGTTGAAGAATAGCGTTTGAAATTTTTTGTTTGTATTGCCTAATTTTCCACACTTTACAGAAATACCTACCTTTGGGTTTGGTTCGGTGGTTTTTGAGTTTTGCGATCATTAGTGGTGTACTTATACCTATTCCCATAAAAAAATGGAAATTCAGGTTTATTGCAAATTTTCGGCTTTTCATTTGGGGGTTTCCGAATTTTTTTTTACCAAACCCTGATTCAAGACGAACAAAACAAAAAAAAAAGGATCATCCAAATCGGTTTAGCACTCTAGCATCTTGCCTTTCTCGAGTTTTGCGAATTTCGAGACTAATGCACAACAATTATTGTTTTTTTTATATAGAGAGAGATGTAGAATGTAGATACCTATAATAGTTAGCTGCTCGTTTTACCGACATAAAATGCTTCTACATTATAAACCTCATAAAGTAGACACATGCCTATAACATTTTAGAATCAATTAAAAAAAGAATCACTTAAATCGATGCATATTTGACAAAAATATAGGCAAAATAGTGAGAGTCTAACATACATTATTTTATGCCCAATCCTCAAATCTTCTGCAACAACAGAAAGGAAGCCAAATTCAGTTTTTATTCAATTTGTCTTTCCCAACGGATCACCCCTCTCCAAACACACAAATCCTCCACCACCAACATCCTATCCATCCTACACAACCATGCTGTTGAATTATATTTGCTCTTGCTCATAACATTGCACTTGCACCTCCTTTCCTCTATTCTCCTCTCCTTTCACTAAGAAAAACCAAACCAGTTGCAGTTCTTTACCCTACCCTGTTGTTACATCACATCAGAAATAATTTTATACCTACTGATGGATGGAAATGGCGATATGAATGAAGAAAGAGAAGAGGCATACCAGTTTGACTTTGTTTTGTTTATTTTGGTTTTCTCTATACACATTTCCCCAATGCTCGGAGTTGGCTGGCAGTGTACAAACTAAATCAACTGAAGCGCCACCTGGATCGTCGAAGACGCGTAATTCAATGCGATGGGATGAGAGTACTATAGTGTGTATATACAATGGTCATATTGACGGGATATTTTTATCTTTACTTGTTCAACAGTAGCATCGCGTTATAGTTACATATTTAAAATCGTCAAACCGAGGCATCACTTACACACTACGTTAAGCAAGCAATTTAAAAAAATATATATTCTTACCTCTCCCATATATAAATTGTCAGGATAAATGTCACGATACGTTGATGTACATGAATATCAAATGAATCTGTCGAATTGAATGTCCACTCGAATATGTGTGGAGCTTTTTACAATTTAACTCTCATATTCTTTGAATTGCAGTTGACAGATTTTGTTGCCGCTCTTTAGTAATTCTGAATTTTTGCTTTAAACAAAAATGGAAAAATTTAAAAAAATATTTAAGAATTTATATTTTGCACCAATTGTCCTGTGGAAGTGTCTTTTGTGCGTTAAAATTAAATTCTTTTAATTGGGTGAATGTATGTAGATATATTTTGAAGGTACGTCACTTTTCTGGACCAATTGTTGCTGTTGTAGGACTTATCGTATGACATCGGGAAAAAGGTGATTGGGGACGATTTTGGCAGTCCCTTTGTGATAGTGGGTTTTTGACTTAATTATGCTTTCTCACAGTATTTCTTTGTCTGGCTGTATTTGAAATACGTAGGCCAACATGGCTGCCTTCTGATCTGTTCAAAATTGCCTTATGAATATTGTGATTTGAAAACCATGTGCTTGCTATACTAACGTTTCGCGCAGGATGTATGCCAATGAACGCTTTTCGATTGTTCTACCAAAGATGTCCTCATTGCAAATTTTGGCATTAAAAATGATCTAATATAAGTTAAACCTGGGCGAAGTGGCTAAGTGGTTATTGCGATGAGCTCACGCTCGATCCCTGGAAACTGGAAACACACAAATTAGGTAGATATATGTTGAGCTCTTTTCTACTGCCCCTCCTCTCGCGAACGTCTGACATACATTATTGTCCTGGAAAATCGCCCTCATTCGGACTCGTTATCGTCATACAATTTTAGGTCCTGGCTGATAGACCAACCTTGACTTTATATGACAGATATCACTATCCGAAACCTTTGAAACCGAAAGTATAAGTTTATCTGACACATAAATTCCGGATAGGCTATCCGTGACTTTATCAGCTAGTCTTGAAACAGGCCCTTAATGTTTTTTTTTTTTTTTTGGTGTAGGAGGGTCTTCAAAGCTCTTTTTTGGTAGAGGTGTTCATTTACTTTATGGAAGCAGGAACACGTTTATTAGGCTAAGATTTATGAACTTAGCCTTGAAGTTCTTGCCGAGAGATCAAGATTTTTCTTTTTTAAGTCTGCCGCTAGTTAAACCTTTTCACGTTTCTGCTTAACACCTGTCTTGTAAGGCATCTTCTGCATGTGGTTTTTCCAAAAAACTTATAAACATTACAAACAAGCTGACCCGGCACCCGTTCTTCTGCCTAATATAGTTGTTTTAAATATTTCAAGATTTATTTTGATATTTTTGTTCAATTATTTTTTAATAGGAATGAAGGCAGATGGCTTCAGTGGTTCAGCGGCTCGTGTATATAATATAGCTGTACCCGCCCGGCTTTGCCCGTGCACAGAAATTGTATTGCTTAGATATTAGATAATAATGATCTTTCGTAAGATTGTCTGTAAATTTGAGCTCAATCAGTTCGGCGGTATTTGAGATATAAGATTTTGAATGTTTTTTTTTTGTATGGGCGGTGCCACGCCAGTTTGCCCAATTTGGCCAATCTTCACAGGAACGCTCCCGCGCCAATACCTATGATTGTCTGTAAATTTGAGCTCAATCGGTTCGGTGGTATTTGAGATATAAGATTTTGAATGTTTTTTTTGTATGGGCGGTGTCACGCCCCTTTGTCCAATTTTGACCGTACCAACTCAAAAACCTTCGTGGGCTCATGCACAACAACTTTGCTAAAGATCATCACATGATCAAATGCATAGTTTACGATTCTATAAAGGACATACAGACAGACAGACATTCGTTTTTATATATATAAACATTACAAGTGACTGTCCGAAAGCTATCGCCTTTATTTCGTTTTGTATGGTTGTCGCTAGTCTTTTCTTTGGAGACGTTTGTAGGTTCTTCATAATTATTTTTTTCCCCCCAGCAGAAAAGTTACCCTGATGCAGAGCCTATAAAGCTGGAACAAGCATCTTCCAATTTCATTTTATAGCTCGAGGAACGGGTGGCAAGAAGCGTAAGCAAGGAAGCATTAAATAATAATGAGTATGCGGCTTTCAGAATCCAAATTGGATGTGTACAGATGATGATGTTGCCCCAGGCAAGTTCTCTAGTAAAGGCTGCTTTCGACCCTGTCTAACTTTGGGACCAATTGAGTCAAAAACTTCAAACTTGAAACATTTACCAAGCTCATTAAAAAGGTCCTCCTCACTAAATTTCATATCTGCAGCATTAGTGGTTCTCAAAATAAGTGCATGACTTCAAAAATTACAAAAACCGTAACTGACTAACTCACTCACTCACTCGCACTTATTATGAATTTCCTAGAATGGTAGAAAAAGTCGAAAACTTCATAGGGGGGTGCTATATGCCCACTTTTAAGAAATAGTTATCATTTATTTGTAGCACTTCCGATTGCCGCAGAATCAATAACTTCGAATATGTACTGAGATTGGCATTCATCGACATTACGGGGTCAATGGGCCTCCGCACACGAGATTAATTCTGCCGGCAGAAAACCGTTTTTATACCATACTTCGAGCGCACACGGGATGATTTCTGCCGGCAGAAAAATTATATATATGAACCCCTTTTCATTGTGTAGTATTATTTTCACAATTGAGATATTTTTAAAGTTGTGTATGAATTAGTTTTATGCCTTGTTCAACCACTCAAACTCGGCAGAACATTTTATTCCGATTTTTCCCCTCACTTCAGTCCCCTCGCCTACTAAATCGGTTTTATGCCGGCAGAATTAGTCTCGTGTGCGGAGGCCCAATGAGATCGACACCTCGAGGCGGGCTGAAGATAATTCTAAGTCGATCCCCCTATGTGAATAAATTAAATAAATGGAGTAGGAAAAAAATTTAAAACACATCTTCTATGCACCTTCAAACAGGTCGACTTTACTATCTGGGAAACAGATTTACCTTTGACGGACAAGGTTATCCTAAGTATCTTAAATATTAGATTAATAAAACTTACTTCGCTGTAAGGTCACCTATGCTATAGACCCTATCCAAAATGTCTGTCATCCAACTCAATAACACATTTGAAGCTAAGGGCCAAAACGACATAAAGGATATGCTTTAACAAAATGTGAACATCCTTAAAACAACATATGCATCATATATCCACCGACCTACACATAATCATATGACTTACTACATACTCTTGTGATATCTTTCTTCTTAAAATTACATTTACCATTCTGAAAGCGGGATTCAGAGCAATAGTGCACTTATTCGCATACAAATTGAATTGTATTTGAAAGGGAAGAAAATGCAAAGATCCAAAGCTACCCAGAAGCACAGCGGTAAGCAGCATAATACTACATAGGAAGCACAAGCATCAGGACTCTAGCCCATCGCCTATAGGAATGTGGGAAGAAAAGTGCATCTGTTCTGTTTTTTTTTTTTTTGTAGGACCTTCTTACAGCATTGGGAATGAGTTCATAAATGCAATTTAAAGTTGCATAAAGACGATCCGTTTTTATGCGAAGATATACTTCCGTTCTGGCATCTTTTCGCCTCCAAAATGGCGACTGACATAAATGGAAAATAAATTGAGCTCGAGGGACTTTTACCCATTCACAAGGCGAAACTTTATTTCATATAATTTTGTTAATAAAAGAATTTTCAGTTTTAATATCTTCTTAGGTTCTAAGTCTCTTTGGTCCGCCAGCCCAACAGTGCCGCACACCGTATGTTAGCTGCTGTGTATCTTTATCTTAGTGCTGCTCTTACTATAAGATTTGGTATGGTTGGGGCAAAGTCAGTCAACAGGAAATTAATATCTGTTGGATTGGAAGAAGAAGGGTTGGTTGGTATATCACTCATATACTGATAACGGATTGCAGTGGGATTGGAATAATCCATTTTCTGAATTGTTATTCCTTCGAAAGGAATCAAACGATTTTTCGCTTTACTTTTCCCATTGCTTGTTATACACGACGACGCATGCCGCCGGCCGCTGGCTGTACTGATGCTGAGCCATACAGTTTCAATTTTAGGATTCCTAGTCAATGTGTGTGTAAGGAAGGATGAAAAGTTTTTACTTCCATTTGGATGGTTTTATAATGCCTGCACTATTTGGCCGTGACTTTTCTGTAGAGTGATTTATGAATTGGCAATTGGATACGTGCACAAAGTGATATTAACTTGGTTTGCTATTGCTCAGTATTACTTTACTATTTGGAAAAAAGCTGTTTATTTTGTTTTCACTTACTCGTAGGATGTTAGAAGTTGGGACCCTCTGCTATTTGCAATTTTTATTTCTCAATTGTGTAACTTCTCCTGAACTGCGTCAAGTATTTGAAGAATTTCTCAAAGACGTACCTCGCCCAAAAATTGTTTGAGCCCCTTCAATAATAGCTGTTGATGGCCTATACTCCAAGTCATAGAGAAGAGATAGGCACCCGTGCATTGTTTACTGCTAATATTCGGATTTGAACTAATTGACGAAAGTTCAATGCATATACCACCGAAACTGAGCAATTGCAACTTTTGTAAGGGTGTTCTTAATCACTTAAAGAGAAGTTGGGGCAAGAATCTGGAAAACCTCAAAATTCCCAAAACCTATTATCCCGCAGAAATGTTCCCATAAATTTCTCAATTTGATATGTACTGAGTGTCAAAAGCCCTTTAAAGTTTTCTTTGGGGTATTCGAATAGGTCGCAGTAACGCAGTGGTTAGTGTGCTGGACTACTGTGCGAGGGATCCCAGGTTCGATCCCCGGATTTACCTCTCGCGAATGTCTGACAAACGACCGAGAGTATTACTGTCCTGAAAAAGCTTCTCAATTCAGCCGTTCGGACTCGGCATAAAACTGTGTAGGTCCTTCCCATTCGTCCCAAAAATGGAAACTCACACAAACGAATGGTTGCGAGAAGCTAGGCATAGGGCTGTCTACCCGCCTGTTGCGCCACCTATTTATTTATTTATTCGAACAGGTTTAAAAAAAAACAAACAATTTGGGAAAAGTTTGACAATGAAATAGTTTAGGAAAGATCTTGGCTTAAAAGCCTATAAAATCCAGCTTGTGCAAGAGTTAAAACCGCATGACCATTATACACGTCGTATGTATGATCGGTGAATGGGCCGAAAACATGATTCAGCTTGATCCTCATTTTTAATGCAAAATTTTGTTCTCCGATGAGGCCCATTTTTAGTTTGTCGAGACGCCCTTACATCCCTTAAAACTCACTGAACTGGCCACCACCATCCTGTCATCTGTTTACTTTCTATAGGGGTATGTGGAGGTACTAGTCTAATACCGATAATCCAGAGACGTTTGGCGATTTGGAAGTCAACATTCGCCGTGTTATTGTCGATATACGGCTCCAGTTGCTCGATAACGTTGTCGAAAATTGGAGTGCGCTTCATTCGAACTAGCCGTGGCTTTATAAATATTTAAAAAAAAACATTACAAATGGGAAACAGCTTAATAATATAATCAAAACGCCAACGGGACGTTTGTCGTGCACGACTCGTGTTTCGTGTCGTTGTAAAATGATGTTCAGATTTGTTTTTAAACTTTTGTTAACAATTTTATTTCCTTTTCTATGTGTTCGCCCTCATTTCAATTCATTTGTCTCAAAAAAGTTAAAAACACCGACTAAAAAACGAAGTGAAATATGAGTCGTTTACGACAAACGACAATGGGAATAGGGGTGAATGTTTACGTATTGCGATTCCGGGAAAAATATTTTGAATGAAAACGAGAGCTCTGCTAGTCTTCAATGTGGTTTTCTAGTGAAAAAATCACAGCTCTCTATATGTCTATTAAAAATTTATTTACGGTCGAAGGTTTTTTTTTTATCGTTTCCTTGGGAATATTGACTTTTAAGTAAAGCTACGATTACACGGCCATTTTTTTGAGTCATTTAAATGGCTCTGTAACGTCCAGAAAAAATTTCGCATTAGAGCAACATTTAAGCTACGATTCGTCATTGGAAATATGGCGATCACACGAAATGACTATCATCGTCATTTGTGTCCCAAAATCAAATGACGGACACTGCCAGTCATTTAGAATTTTCCGTTGGGATGCCATTTAAATGACGCAACAGCCAAAAAGTTTTAGTCATTTGTCCTAGGCGTCATTGAAGAGCGATCACGCGGCCATTTTTTTTCGCCATTTAAATGGCACTTAATTCATGTCATTTGGTTCGCCATTTTCCTAGTCATTTAAATGACGCTGCCAAAAATGGCGATCACACAGAGCGGCATTTAAATGACTGCTTTGTGACGGTATTTTTACGTCAGAGCGCCATTTAAATGACTCGAAAAAATGGCCGTGTAATCGTAGCTTAATAGGAAAATCGACATCTATTTATCGACTTTAAAATCACATATTATAGCGTAAATATTATAGGGACAAATTATACGAAGCCATGTCAAGTTTTGGCATCCCCGCCAAACTCGTCTGTCTGTGCAGAATGACGATGGAGAAATCTCGCTGCTCCGTCAAAGTCCGGTAAGAACACCACCGAGGCATTTGATGTCGAAAAAGGTTCGAGACAAGGCGAAGCGCTATCATGTACTCTCTTTAACATTGTTCTTGAAGCAATTGTACGGATCTCACAAGCCAACACCAGATTGTAGCTCTGGTGTTGGCCCGTTCAACTACTTGCTTATGCTGATGAGTGTTGACATTGACATTATTCGGAGAACGCGGCGAGCTGTCCAGTAGAGCATTTGCAAGCATCGAAACGGAGGCGGCAAAGATGGGTATGTCTGTTAATGAGGACAAAACGAAGTATATGCTGAAAGGACTCTCAACATCGGCGACTCGGACAAAACGTCACGATGGACGGATACAACTTCGAAGTAGTTTGTCTACCTAGGCTCCACTATCACTTCGCAAAGTGACATCGGCGCAGAGATCAACCGAAGAATCACTCTTTGCAATCGCTGTTTCTTCGGGCTAAGAAGGCATCTAAGAAGTAAAGCCCTCCTCTGAAAGAACCAAGGAGATATTATATAAGACCTTAATCATTCCGGTTCTGCTGTATGGGGCAGAAGCATATGGACCCTGTCAAAAGCGGATGAAAACCTTCTGGGATGCTTTGAGAGAAAGATTCTTCGAGTGATATTCGATCCAGTTGGTGACGATGGAGTGTGGAGAAGAAGATTCAATGACGAACTATACGGGCTATACAGCGACGCTGACCTTGTCAAAAAGCTAAAAATACAACGGCGGAGATGGTTGGAACACGTGGAGCGAATGGACAACAACGCATCAGCCCGATGAGTCTTCGAATCCACCCACGAGGGAAAACGCAGCAGAGGAACACCCCACCTTAGGTGCCGCGCAAAATTGGAGAACGACCTCAACGAACTTGATGTGCGTAATTTGAGGTAGCTAGCGAGGGACCGAACCGGCTGGAGCGGCTTGTTGGTTGAGACTGTGGTCCACCCTGGACTGTAAGCGCCACCAAAAGTCAAAAAAGTAAGTAAGTTGGTATAGGAAAATTGGCGAGGATTGGAATATGGTAGCGATAGTAAAAATGTTTGTCTAAATAAACATAAAATAAAAAAAAATAGGTCCATAATAGGCACTCAAGGCCTAGCTTCTTACAACCATTATTGTTTGTGTGATTTTTTTTAGGACGAGTGAAAAAAAACTTAAGATAACATATTTTTTGGCTTTCCGGGGATCCAACCTGAGACCATAACAGTAGTCCAGCACACTGGACATTCAGCCCACAATGTGTATATTCGAACATGGACTTGGATAACTCTCATATTTTTAAAACAAAAAGTCGCCAACAGATCATAGAAATGATTCGTTTTCATACTGAAAAATACTCCTCAAGCAATAAAGCTAAAAAAAAATTATTTTTAACCATTTAAAAATTGAAACAATTTTACAAATAAAACGTATCTACATAAGTAGGTACTTGCCAAGCTTTTTAGCGCTGAACTAAAACAAATAAATAAGACGCGTACTAGTCAAACATTTACCCAAAAACTAACCTCTATGCTCTATCCAAGGTATACAAACTGTGGCCGAGTTAAAATTTCTATGAAGAAGGTTTTGTTTCTATTTTGAAGTCTTTGGCAGGGACCGGGTCATAATTCTCTATCTCAAAATTTTGTATCGAAAAATTTGGCCAACATTCGACAGTATCTAATGAATAATGTATCATTGACAGGTGGCAAGTTACTTAGCTGTCAACGAGCTGACAAGTTTATTTAGATGTCTTTTTACGTTTGATGAATTTAATTAAACGGAATAATTTGTTTTTTTTTTCTAAAGTTAGGGATCATTTATCGTTTGTAACCCATTTTGAAAAACAAACCTTTTTATTAGTGCTGCCAAGTTTTTTTTATAGCATTTGGGGTAGGCATTGTGAATCGTAAAACTTGCATGAGTGACATTTATCTGTTCGTTTCTAGTCAAACTAACGATAGAATTAACTTTGCATTGTGAAACCGGGTATTAGGCTAAAATATATTTAGAACTCTAAAAATCAAGTATAAAAGCTGCTATTGCCCCATTTTCTGAGGCTCAAATCAAGGGATGTTTGTTTCAAGCTGGCTATATATTTACCTAAATAATTAAGATAACTTTTTGCAAACTTTTTTTTTGCTGAACAATACAACATTTTCTAAAAAAATTCAAATTTTACTTTACAAATGGAGATATCTAATTAAGAGCTCAGCCCTTAGCCTTCGTTCCAACTGAAGAGTTCTCATTCTACTCCTTTGACCATTGGTTGAAGACCGTCCGTTTGAAATTTCTGCAATCCTACAATTTATCAGTTAGATATGGGTTTTCTGAATTTTCGATTTCGGTAGGTGTATTCTCTCCTCAAAATAATTTTATTTTAGGTATTTACTGAATTCAATTTTCTTCACCCGCCTCCAGCTATAGATACAATTAAATCTAAATGCGCCATTGTTAATTGTAATTGAAAAAAAATCACGTAACCAAAATGAATTAAAAAAGCGAGAAAGCCCATTAATTAAGACGCAATTTAAAAATCCATTTCCAATTCCTATGTTCCGCACACCTGACGGATGGGGCATTATGTAGGTAGCTACTATACCGTTTATAAAGAAAGTCAATCATTATACCAGCCAGCCTCTGTGTGCACATCCTTTGCAAATCAGTTCACAGTTCGCACACCATTCCTCTGTCGAAATTCCGTTGAACTTTTTAACAAAAGGACATTTCCATTACAGCGCTTCACGGCGAGTATTTTATTTTAAATGTAAACATTTATTGTCCAGATCCGCCCTTATCGTATTCTTAATTACTTTCGCATTATTTTCCCAGTTCACTGTTCACCCCCTCTGCGATTGTGGACCAACGAGACGGATAAATAAATAAAAACATTAACAAAAAAAAAAACGTTAAGCTTCACATTCTCAGTTGCCGCGTGGCGACACTTTGTCATCTTGTTAGCGGCCGCGCGCCGGTGGTGATGGCATTCAGGAAAAAAAAAATTCAAAGTAAGTAAGCGAAGAAGGTCGAAATGAATGTTTTTTTTTTATTTTTATTTTTTTAATTTAATCAGGAATAAGATTTTACGAGATGGCCGCGGAATTAATGGCCCCAACTTCCGAGTTTACGATTTGGAAAAAATAAAGGAAAGTCATAAACCATGGAACAAAAAGGCTCTGGCCGGACGTTGGGAGGGGAATTCTCTTTAGTTTACCTTTTGCCAAAAAATCCTCCTACAGGATATATAAGGAGAGTGTTAAGTACCATCGGAAATTTATATCATTTCCCTTATAGAAGCCGACGCGGGACCTTTGAATGTTGCAGGATCCAACTTTCAAATTGGTTTTAGGCGAAAGAGCGTCTGGGCTCATAGTTGAAGGATATTGAACAAATTTAAAATAGCAAGATAAAAAGGCTTTAAATAATCTTCTGTCAATCTTTCAGGTTTCTTTTAAGGATAATGGTAACGGCGACTTTTCTGTAACTAGTACTTCGAGGCAACAGCTGTCTTTTTCTATTTTGGTATAAGGAATTTATCCCAAGTAATTAAAAAACACATATTTACCAGCAAGGCTGATGGACTAGTGGCCAAAGATGGGTCACAAGTGTTCTTACTTGATATAGATTTGTTTAAATTCTATCGGACGCTGTATATTTTTTTCTACAAATTTCAGTCCGATAATGTTGGTGAGAGTCCAGGAACATTGATCCTTCGTCGTGGACAAGAATTGAACATTTAAAGAAACTCTTTACACCGAATACTTAGATACTAAAGATCTGTATTTCCATGCTTACAAAGCTGCTTGACCGACATAGCCATTTTTAATACCAGCCTGACGATGGTAAAATTAGCGTAGGTCGAATTGTTTGGACGCTATCGTATCTTCAATAGTCAGAGAGACGGACAGACAGACGGACATTGTTAAATAGATTCAAAATTTTTATTCTGACAAGGAAGTAGTGAGGGGGGGTGTGTAGGGGGTGCGACACCCCTCAAAAAATGAGGAATTTTCAAAAACTAGCTCGGAACAACTTTCAAAAAAACAAGAAACAAGTTTGCTTTTTCATTAGTTAAAAGGTTTTCAAACCTGTAAGTATTTACAAGTCGGCATTCTCAAAGATTCCACATTTCGAAAATGTCAATTTAGGTATATTTGATTGTCTTTATGTACCTTCTCCGAGTTTCGATTTTTAAAAAGACGGTCGGCATCGGTGAATTTGCCTACTGAACACCTTAAAATTTGAAAACGACTGGACCAAATTGGATACTTCCTTCTCGGATTTCTCGTAATTGCTATGCGAAGGTTTAGGAAAAAATAAGAGTCGGAAAATGCTCAATGGGGTGGAGCAAAAAATTTGTTTTTCAAAATATTTAAAGCCTATATGCGGAAAAGTTGAATTTGGGGCCCCAAAGGATGTGTGCAAAATTTTATTTATTTATGACGTTATCTTAGGGTTCCTTTATGACGTCATTGATCAACATTTTTACACCCTCCACGTCCACAGAAAGGTAAATTCAGTTTGACATTTCATTTGTAAAGATAAAAAGAGTCACCGTAGATCCCATAAAGTATATATATTCTGAATCAGGATCAAATTCTGAATCGATTTAGCTAAATGTCCGTCTGTCTGTCTGTTGAAAACACGATAGCGTCCAAACGAATCGACCGAGGCGAATGAAATTTTTTGGGAGGACTTCTCCGTCGTCAGGCTGGTATTGAAAATGGACTATGTCGGTCAATTAGTTCTGGTACCTCCCATACAAAACCAATATTAGACCCATGTTTTGTGTATAGGTACGTACTAACTCACATGCCTATAACATTTTGTATGACTTGTATGCAGTGGAGGGAATTAAAGGCCGAAGATAACACTTCTACTTGTTATAATTTAACTAACCGACCCGTGCTCGACTTCTTGGCCCTCTTAGGGATAGAATTTCAAAAAATCCATGCTTAGCGGCTATTGATGTCGTTATAGGAATGCACTGTCGAGATTTCAGCCTCTTGGACCCATCGGTTTGGTCTGTGGGAGAGAGAGGAAGGGGAAAGCAATTCGAGAGAACAGTAATAAACAAAAACCTCTTCGTAAACAACACACTGAGATTGGTCTTCTTCTTCGTTCTAATCACCAGTTTGGGGACTTGTACACTTGTACTTTTGGTTAATAGCTGCGGGGAAAACAGAAATGTCTTTTCAAGAGGATTATATACGAAGAATTGACTGTCAGAATTCAAACTATTCAAGAAACAATCACTTAAAAGGAGTCTAATAAAAAATTAGTGGTGTAGTTCAAAATAGCTATAGTATACCAAAAGTGACTGACGACTCATATTTTAGCAATTATAAAAGTCTCAAAATACATCCTAAAACACCTTAAGACAGTATTTATCCCTGCTAATAGCAGGCTGCCATCCAGAAAACATTTTACTTGCCATGTTAGCTGATAGCCGAAGCCATGTTCAGGAATAAATAAACTGAATGGAATCCGCCAATTTAAAATCCCAAAAATAAATTTCGAAGCCGATGATTATATCGACCTGATATAATGGGCTACGCAGCTATATGGTAGCCGTCACCGAACCTGCTTCAACGAAAACAATATTAGATGATTATTTGAGCGCCATGGTTGAAAATGTCCCTGACAATATAGATACAATTTTACAGCTTCGAATATCCGTTACATACACAAGCAGTCGAAAGGCAGTCTGT
Source organism: Cheilosia soror (assembly GCA_949372485.1). NCBI lineage: Eukaryota > Metazoa > Arthropoda > Insecta > Diptera > Syrphidae > Cheilosia > Cheilosia soror. Next base: position 21,825,306 of record OX443562.1, on the reverse strand, counting down.
GGCTGGAATAGAGAGATTGATTTTTCAAGGCTAGGATCTGATCCCCAAAAATATTGCCACAATTTGAGACAAAGAAAGCATTTGTCAATACCTTCAACTAACTAACATTTCATATCTTATATAGGAAAATTAAATTTTGTACTTTAAATATTCAGTTGCTGATAACTGAAATGAAACGCAGCTTCTCTTCTCGTACAAATTTGTAAGAGAAATTCAGGATTCAGAATGGGGAATCGATTCTGATGGCGAACGAAAAAATTTGTTTATCAAACAATATTAGCTATGTAGCTATAAAATGGCTTATTTTTATTATCAAAAAAAATTGTACAAAAAAAAGGATATTTTGTTTTTAAAAAAGGGAACCCCAGGACCAAAAACTTGTGGTATCGTTATAGAAAAATCAAATTCAACTTTTATGACTATAGGCATAGCAAAACAAACAAAAAAATTAAAAAATCTTAAATTCACTTAAATGCACAGTTCGATATCTCAAAGACCATCGCCTCCATTGAGCTGAAATTTATAGGCGGTCTTACATAGGTATTGGCACAGGAGTATTTCTGTTGGTCAAAATTGGACAAAAGGACGTGGCACCTCCCATACACAAAACATCTGCTATGGGGCGAAACTCAATGACGTTAACCGCTGGGTCGATTTTCATGAATTCTGATTTTTAGTCATCAAGTTCCTCAAAAATAAGTCGGCATTTAAATAAAAGTAACCCCCTCCACGGATCGAAGCCTCGTTACACCCCTGAAATTTATGACTCACTGGTCATTAATGCCCAGCCCAAACCCTTTGCTCTAGGAAGCTGAAATTTTGCAGAAGGATATTTCGAAATTCAACCTCTAAAGGGGTAAAAGGGGGATCAAAGTTTGTATAGAAACATTTTTATTCTTCATCCGATTGACTTCAAACTCCGTTAGTGTATACTCTCTATCAGAAATACAGAAAACTAATTTCTCCGATTTTGGAAATTTTGCTTGGAACTATTGGCGATGACCCCTTTTAAGGGGATCCCTTTCTTAACTACATCTGTTAAGCTTTAGGAATGGGGTAATACACATCCTCACGATCTTTCTGGTTGCATATGTTTCACAGTATAGGTAGATCTGGGCGGTGTCGAATATAATTAAGGATTTGTCAGCTAAGAATATGTTTTGTCCTGTAGATAGTGGTTCAGAGTGTAACAGTATGATCTGTGTTCGTGTTGAGATGCCAGCGTTTTACTTAGAAATTGATTATAATACTCTTTGACCTGTTTTCCCCAATATGGTGTTAAAATATGTTTCAGAGATACTAACTACTCCTTTGGTATGTTTCCTGCGCGATATATAAATTTAAAAGAGAAAACTAAGCGCTGTCGACTTTCTGGCAGTGCAAAGGCGCTTTTGGGAAGACATGGGGCTTATCTCCTAAAAGGGTCCTATGGATCTATACGGCAATGGTAAGACCACTTCTCTCATATGCATCGGTTGTCTGGTGGAACAGGCTTTCGCGGAAACGTGTTATGGCCTCTTTCGCCAAACTCCAAAGAACGGTTTGCCTTGGCTGCACAGGGGCCTTCCCCAGCACTCCGGGCTCCGTTCTAGATGCTTTGATGAACCTCCCCCCCCCCCTTGATATTTTTATCATGGGGTGTACGCTGAAAACCATCTCTCGGTTAAAGAGAGGTGGCTTTTGGTACCACGCGCATTGGAATTTTGAAGAACATGTGCGAGAATTATCCTTTGACCCCTATCTTATGGATATGCCGTCTGACGCAATGACACCAGAAATCCTACTGCGACAAAACTACCACGTCAACTTTCCTCAGGCAACTGAATGGCTTATGCCAGACTCAGAGCCAGGGAAGGAATGCCATCGTGTATTCACGGATGGCTCTAAGACCGGACAGGGGTCTGGTTCTGGAGTCTTCGTGGAAAGCGAGAACAATAGACTTACCCTTTGGGTAACCATGCGACTGTCTTCCAGGCGGAGATTTTCGCTATCCTTATGGCTATGCGCTATATTGTGACAAACAGGTGGAGGGCTAGAAGCATATGCGTTTGCAGTGATAGCCAAGCTGCATTAAAAGCGCTGCTCGTCCAAGTTAGTGCTCGAACTCAAGCTTTCTCTGAACTTGGTCGGTAGGCTAAACACGGTCAAACTTGTTTCGGTTCCAGGTCACACTGGTATCCAGGGAAACGAGATCGCTGATGAGCTTGCCAGGGTGGGTTCAGAAGAAGATTTCTTAGGACCTGAACCTGCGTTGGGTTTGCCTGCATCTGTGGTTAGGTCATCCATTGATACTTGGGTTTCTCGTGAACACGAGTGTCGTTGGCGTGACTGTGCTGGGTGTAGATAGACCAAACGACTGCGTCCGGACATTTGCAAGAGGTCCTCGTCTTTCCTTCTGTCTCTCAGGAGAATCGACTGCAGACTTCTTGTGGGCGTCCTTTCGGGCCACCAAGCTTTTGCCAAACACTTAAATGTGTTGGACTTGAGCAACACCACCATCTGTCCTGCTTGTGGAGAGGATGACGATACAGCGGAGCACTTCCTCTGTAGTTGTCCTGCCTTTGCTCGCATCAGGTGGCGGATCTTTGGGGCTGACGTGGTGAGTGCCGAACATCTAAGCTCTTCATCACTGAAGCTCCTTCTCATCTTTCTTCGAAAGACGGGAAAACTAAGTACAGCAATGTAAGGTGTCTGTTTGGCAGTACAATGGACCAGTAGTTGTGTCTGAGTGCTCCATCGGATAGTAACAACCTCCGATAAAGAAAAAAGAAAAACCGACTGTAAGAAAATCTCTGTATACCAAATACTGAGGGATATATGAACAAAGCCGCGGGCAAAAGCTAGTATTTTTTATTATATACTTTATGGAGTCTCCGGTTACACCTTCTTGGCGGAAATGAAATGACAAAGTGAATATACCTTCCTGTGGAGGGTGTACTAATTGTGAGCGGTAATATTGCGTGTATCCTATGCCAGTTGCTTATCGAGTATTACCTCAATGTGAGGGCGAACTTACCTACCAAACTAAAAATTATTAGCTGACGATACCGAAAGTGATTCAAGTCGTCTGTTTGTTGTTCCTTGCTAGGGTAAGATACATTCATTACTGAATTTGTTGTACTTATAGTGGGGTTCGACATTTGTCGTATGCATGACTATACGAAATCCATTTTATTCAATTAATGCTAACGATTTTTTTATCCACTGAAATATTTCTGCTCAAAGAAAAAGTACGATTAAAATACATGATGTAGGTACATTGATGCGCAGATATAAAGAGCTAATATAGCTCTCTGTACCTGTACTTTCCCCTGTTTCTTAAGGAAACTAAATTGAACAATTTTCTAAATATTAAGCTCATCATCAGTTCAAAATCTTCTTCATCTAATCGGCTACAAATCGTTCCAAACTATCCCCAGTCAATAAAACTGCATCTGATGGAATGAATTTTCCATTCTCCAGGCATCAATACGTCATTCAATAAATCAATCATCTCAACGTCAATACTTTGTCAAAACTGAACGACCTACATCGCCACCGCCAGTTAAATTTTCAAAAGGACATCCGATTGTTGTCGCCAATCAGGTCGGTAACTGAATATCCAATGAATACTGAAAACTTCAACTGGAGCAGAGATAGAAGTGGGTAAAAAATGAACAAAATCCCAGAGCCCTTTCCATATCCGATGAATTTGTCAGAATTTAAATCCTTCGCATCCGGCTACAAAAAAAAAAACAGACAAAATCACTCTTTCACAGTTGTTAAGAACATCAATCCACACCTTTACATCGGAAGCGGGCAGCAAACACCTTTTTGCTGGGATTCATAGAAAGGATTCAACCATCCGTCGTCGTCGTCGTCTCGTCATCGCCTGATAAAAAGAGTCCATTGATTCAATGACTGATGAAGTAACCCTTCGTTTACCTGCCGGACCCAACCCAACAGCAACCACTCATATAGATCAGTCAGAGAACACCATGTTCCATCGGCGCACAACCAGCATGGCATTTGATTTGACCGGTAGAATTTAAAACGTGTTGTCCGCACATCCTGCACTCGACAATCGACTCGACATCAATACATCATTCACTCTTCAGGTTCGTAGAAAACTTCATGTCTCCATTGTAGACTATGCGGGTTCTAATTGAAATGAGTTGATATCTAGATACCTTTTGCAAGCCTAATCAAAAGGAGTTATCCGTTTTGTGCAATCCCTTTCATCTTTCACTTCCTCCATTTCCCACACACGCACACGACCTGACCATTATCGATCATAATTTGACACTTTCAGCCTCATGTGATGTCATCATGATTTGAGGTTGTGCTGATTTTGTCACCTCTCGTGCACCTGCCAACATTCTGAATTCTGAATTCTGAATTCTGAATAATATTTCAACAAAGCGATTATGTATTCGTATGGCTTTTTCAATTGCGAAGCTATCGAAAAACTCTTATTGAATTCATTTTGTGAATTGTGCGGTTTCTTGCCTCAACTTCCGTTCGCATGGCAAGGACTTTCAGAAATTTCATTGATTCGTTTATGCACGTACCTGCGGGAGGATAGCAAAGCAATATTAAAAGTTCTATACACACCCAACTACCTATATCTACCTAACCTACTTCTCGTTGCAGATACATACGGCCATATGTGTGTGCGCAACTTTAAGTGAATGCCCAGACTTTTGGTCAGAAGGGCGGCTTGCCTAATAGCTCATGAGGTGATGCCTCGGTGTGAGTGGCTATCGACAGATGGATACAAAATTTCCGATAATCTGAGAATATGCAAGAGAAATAACTTTTTGCTCTGCAATAGATTCAATTCAAGTGGATACTACATACTATATTCCTGTGTGGCATTGAGTAGGTATAGTCCATAAAGTGCATTTCATATTATGAGTATTCCCTCAAGTCGCAGCGATGACGATGACTATACACAAAGGCACTTTGTGTCTAAGAAAGGAAAAGTTTTTCACTATGCAGCGAAACTCTAAGACTGCTTTATTATGCTGAGATTTTGAGATTCGAAAAGGTGTTCATCCGATTTCCATTCGAGTGAAAAGTTCTCATGAAAGTCATAAAAGAAATATTATGTAGCAGATGGATTTCAAATGTGTGGATCTTAGAATGGAACTTGCGTTATGGCTTTTTCATAGGAATCGAGTTAAACTTTAATGTGAATTAATTCAACCAACTTTATCTCATATGGCACGTATGTATATAGATTGGTCCTAGTTTTTAGTCGTAGATCTGAATTAAAATCTGTTAGTTGAAAATAATGCTTAAGCGGACGAACTGGCAAGAGAGGGATCTATAATGGACCATTATAGAGCACTACGTCTACAGTCCATTAAACCCCCACTCTGCAACCTGAGAGAACGAGTCGAGAACAAGATTCGTATGAAAACTAACAAAAGGTGGAAAGAACGAACGATCTGTGAAGTATGTATCACGGAAGCTTTGGCCAGAGTATGATAGTGGCCGAAAGGTCATCCCTGTCTAAGCTGGTAGGTAGGGGCTTTAACGGGGCATAACTTTCTAAGAAATCACGCAATGAAACTAAATCTCAAAGATGACGATATAATGTAGAGGCTGCGGAGACGAAGAGGTCCATGAGGACATACCTCACTTCCTCTGTCACTGCCCGAGTCTCTGTCACTTGAGGAACAGAACACTTGAAAGTTACTACTTCCATGACTTACAAGAACTTTCTGATGTCTCACTTTCTGATCTTTACAGGGTCTTGAGGATATCAGGATGGCTGGACGGCGCGGCGTCGTGTAAATACAAGAAGGAGGGACACGAAGGTAACCACCCAAACACCAATGGTTAACACCCCATGAAAGGGCATCACAATGAACGGGTCTCTCTATGAGGACCTAAGTGTGCTACAGTAGGGTTCACCCTCTTCTACTAACCCGTTAACCTAACCTAACCTGATACACAATTCAAGTTCTAGCAACCAAAACCGAAATAGAAAATAACAACAAAATAATATAGGAACCTTATTATAGGGTATGCAATGGTACCTACATTTGGTAATTTTATGTTTTACCAAAAACAAGTAAGTTTTAACTAGAATTATTTAAATAATGCAAATTTACATAGTTCAGAAAGAAAAAAAAACAAGTAAAAGTGTTATCATCGGTCTGGCCGATGCTTTGATACCCTCCACTATAATATTGGTTTTGTATGGGAACTACTTTACCGACATTGACATTTTTTTAATAATTTGACAACGGTAGAAAGAAGTCCTCTCACAAAATTTCGTTCACCTAGGTCAATTCGTTTGGACGCTATCGTGCTTTCAACAGACAGGGTAGGTTATGATGATTTGAAAATTATTATGGGGTGGGTGAGCATGTGAGGTGCACTAGTGGGGAAGTTTGGTTGGATCTTAGCAAATAAAATCACGTACCCAGATCGATCTAAATTTTCAATTTTCTCATATTGTAGGTATGTAGTGTTAGAATGATATTGTTTTAAGTCCACATTTTTAGATCAATTAATTATGATGATGATAGTAGGTAAAGCTCAAAAACTGAGTCTCGCAATTCTGTCTGTCTGTTTGTCTGCGTGGTGGTAGGTAGCTGTATTCTTAACGACAGGACGGATTCGTTTGTACCTCTAGTAGTTTGTTTCAAACTGCATAAGTATGTATGCGATTTGTAGGCTGACAGTTTGAGTTCATTTGTTTATTTTAATTTTAAACCCAAAATTAACTTTTTGTATTTAGATACAATTATTTTAGGAGCAGCTATACGCAGTGCTACGCTGAATGTTATTGCAGCAATCATCCAAACCATCCCTATATACATTTAAAATATGGATTAAAAATGTGTACGATGGAGCATTACAATAAAAGCTGTTTATCACTTATTTAAATGAATTTTGAACTGATATTTTTATTTTTCTATTTTGCACTACGAAGTGCATGATAATCAAACTTAGAATTTCTTCTAAATACATAGTTGTGCCTACATTGTTAGAAAAACATACTTTTATTTAAATAGTTCCGCATAAATCCCCTGAATATGTACCTACCTATGTACATATGTGGGTATCTACTCTTTAGATTTAATTTCCTGTATTTGTTTTATCGAAATGATTATGTATTAGTGGTTATGGGAAAGGAACAATAATTGCACTACATTACATATAAAGATAACCGGCTTTGCACGTGTCTAGGAATTGTATCTATACTATTGCACAGATATATTTTTGTCCATCAGCACAATGCATATCAATGTTCCAAATTTTAAAAACTGTTAAAGAATAGCGTTTGAAATTTTATATAGAGAGAGATGTAGACTCCTATAATAGTTAGCTGCTCGTTTTATGTATGTATGTATGTAATAGAGACATTAGCACAGGCCTCGGCCCTCATTGAAGCTAAGCTCTGGGCCTCAGGGTATCGTAGAATAGCGCCAATGCAAATGGAAAAACTAAACCCTTAAATAAGCTGATTGAATAATTACAGAGACGTAAATATTCAATGTTCTTACATATAACCGTATTTATCAGGCACATAGGATGAGGAGGTGTCATTTATTGTAAATCTTGATTACTTCGATTTCTAAATCTCTTCCGTATAGCTTCTTCATCAGCTCGTTATGACTGCAGCTAATTAAGGGACCATCTTTTTGAGTTACTCCATAATTTTTTAACTTTTTGATTCTTGACGCTGAGTTTGAGTTTCATGTCTTTCTTTCTTGAAGATTATTTCAACTACCGGAGCGAAGTCTCGAATTGTCAATAACAAATAGAAAAATTAAATTTTTAAAACAAAAAAAAGAAAATAGAAAATTAAATTTGTATGTCTTATTTATTTGACATAAAAAACCCGGATCGCAATAGTTAGCTGCTCGTTTTACCGACATAAAATGCTTCTACATTATAAACCTCATAAAGTATACACATGCGCATGCCTATAATATTTTAGAATCAATTAAAAAAAGAATCCCTTAAATCGATGCATATTTGACAAAAATATAGGCAAAATAGTGCCCAATATGCCTAATCCTCAAATCTTTTGCAACGACAGAAAGGAAGCCAAATTCAGTTTTTATTCAATTTGTCTTTCCCAACTGATCACCCCTTGCATCGTGCACCCCTCTCCAAACACACAAATCCTCCACCTCACCACCACCATCCTATCCTACACCACCATGCTGTTGAATTATATTTGCTCTTGCTCATAATATTGCACCTCCTTTCCTCTATTCTCCTCTCCTATCACTAAGAAAAACCAAACCAGTTGCACTTGCAGTTCTCTACCCTACCCTGTTACAACACATCAGAAATAATTTTATACCTAGGTACTGATGGATGGAAATGGCGATATGAATGAAGAAAGAGAAGAGGCATACCAGTTTGACTTTGTTTTTCTCTATACACATTTCCCCCAATGCTCGGAGTTGGATGGCAGTGTACAAACTAAATCAACTGAAGCGCCACCTGGATCGTCGAAGACGCGTAATTCAATGCGATGGGATGAGAGTACTATAGTGTGTATATACAATGCTTTTATGCAGTGGAGGGTATCAAAGCATCGGCCAGGCCGATGATAACACTTTACTTGTTAACCTTCAAATTATTATCTTCATATATAATATAAAAATTATATTCTAATTCTTTTGTAGGGTCAATTGGGGTTATTGGGGACGTTTTTTGGAATTTCAAAAACATCAAACAAATTTGAAGCAAATTTGAACTTCTAAAAATTTTAGGCTCATATAATAATGTTAAGAGTTCTTTATTAAATGGGTAAATCACACTATAATAAACACAAAGTGCAATATTTTGATGTTTTCATTTACCCCTGCAATGATGCCATTTACCCCATTTTATTTTGAAATCAGGGAGAAATGAAAATGAAACATATTTTTTATCACAATTAAGTAATACCCATTTCTGATCCTGTTATAAGACATCGAACTATCTCATCCTCAATTTCTTTGGGAATGGCAGATGTACGCCCAGATCCAATTTTTTCAAGAGGTGTGTTTCGGCCTTTTATTCTAAAAGTTTTTGGAATATGATAATATTCCTCAGCCTGTCGGAATGCTATTTTCTTTTTAACTACGTGATGTACCACCCTCTTAAGATCATTGATGTCGTACTGGGCAGGGGATCTCTTTTTTTGTTATGTGCGGGGCATTACTAGACTGTGAATCAAAAAGCTCAACACATTTCCATTAAAAAAGTACTGTTTCCATTTACCCCTTACGTTGATTTTGCTGGGGTAAATGAGAACACGTTAAATGTAAAAAACTTACTACTTATTACGAGAAACTGTTTAAACAGATTAACTTATTGCTTTTCACTCCAATTCCAATGGGAAGACAAATAAAATTATTAACCTTTTTATATAAAAACACGTTAAAAGAATGCGCCAGTTGCCCGACAAATCAAAGTGTATGCCTATTATGTTTCTTGAATTTAAACTTTGATTTTAATGACAAAAATAACTGCCGTTTCCATTTACCCCATGCTTCCATTTCTCCCAACTGACCCAATGCGTTTGTAATCGAACTCCTTCTAAACTGCTGGACCGATTTTGATGAAATTTTGTGTGTGTGTTTGTGTGGCTCTAAGGATGGTTTAGATTCAATTGGTAGGTGGCGCTGCAAAGCGATTTCACAAAATTTCACAAAATTTAACAAAAAAAAAACGTGAATAAAATTTCAAATAATAAAAACTCAAAAAAAATTTAAAAATCATAATTCATCTCTACGTGTGTTGTAATTGAACTCCTTCTAAACGGCTGGACCGATTTTGATGAAATTTTGTGTGTGTGTTTGAGTGGGTCCAAGGATGGTTTAGATTTACATTTGGTGAAAGTTGAACAAAAGGGCGTTGCACCTTCCATACGAAAAAAAAACAAAACTGAATTAGTTCAGTAGCGTGATTTGAACTAAATTGATCGATCACTCAAATGAACTAAATTGCCCAACTCTATTATACTGCATTATCCGCCAATGCCCAAAGGACATCAATCCTCAATTAACCTCATTAACGCACACATTACATAGCAGTTATTCTCTAGGTGCACACCTTGAGCGGATGGCGATGCGTACCATAAACTAAATATTATTTTATTATATTTTTTTCAATACATACTACAAACAAGCAATTGTAAGGACCAGTGCAAAAAAAATGTAACACCCACCACTAACGATATACATTACATATACACAAAAATAAAACGATTTACGAACAAAGAGCTATTACATCCTCATTCTCGCGTAGAGTAATGTTTCTCTCACTTTTTGGTTCAGCCAAGGAACTCCCAAGCTCAGGTATTCAAATAAATAGCGAAATCTAGAAAGTTATTTCCTTTTACGCCCGAAACCAAATACCTATAGCAATGGGGGATGCAAGACTATAAAGTACTATTTGGTTAGCTATTCGAGGGGGAAACTGAGGGAGCATTGAAGAGAGAGGTTGCCACCTGTAAAGGTAACTCCTTCTTAGTTTGGTAAACATTAAATACATTTCCGGTTTCTATTAAGATACACTACACACTCGTAAATTTTTGTTTCATTTATAAATTACAAATGTAAGGCAAAAGAACAACGCCAGCGGTATTTTGTAAAGCATTGTTTCATGTTAAAGAATGAGGTAGATGGACGAATTAAACTACACAAAACACAACCACCACCGGCCAGTCAGAGTGTATTGTACTTTGTAAAAAAAAAAACAAGTAAAAGTGTTATCATCGGCCTGGCCGATGCTTTGATACCCTCCACCGAATAAAAGTCTTCCAAAATGTTTGCCACGCGAGTTAGTATGTGTCTAATATTAGTTTTGTATGGGAGGTAGCAGAACTACTTTACCGACATAGACAATTTTCAATACCAACCAAAAGTCCTTTCATAAAATTTCATTCACCTAAGTCGATTCGTTTGGACGCTAAGGTGTTTTCAACAGACAGAGAGATACATGGGTCGAATATTGGCTTTGTATGGGAGGTACCAGAACTACTTGACCGACATGGATCATTTTTAATACCAACCTGACAACCGTAAAAATAAGACCTGTCACACAATTTCAGTCGCCTAGGTCGATTCGTTTGGACGCTATCGTGATTTCAACAGGCGGAGAAACACATGGGTCTACTAATGGTTTTGTATGGGAGGTACCAGAACTACTTGACCGACATAGCCCATTTTCAATACCAATCTGACGACGGTAAAAAGAAGTCTGTTCAGTTTTAAATGAAAATATAATTTATGTAAAATAAAGTAAAGTAAAGTTGCGACATAAATATACAAAATATCATTGTAGTTAACCCCAAATTATTGATTTGACACTTGTCAATAAATCTCTCCACTCTTTTTTGTATATAAATAAACACAATTGTCAGTACATAATTAATTCGAAATACAAGCTACACTTATAACGTTTACAAATTCAGTTGCGTTTTCTTTTCCATAATTTTGTATAAAATTTTACAGTATTCAACGGGAAGTGAATTTTGCTAAAACAGTTTCTCTTGGATTAGCAAATTTTAAGTTTTTGAATTCAACATTTGGTCCATTCGAGCCAAATTACATATATATTGAACATTACAAGTGACATTAAAGTGTGATATACATATAAACTTTAATTATAGATTTACATTAATCTTAATTCTATCCAATTCAATCATTTTCATCTGAAAAGAGAAGAGTAATTCAATTAATAAATTCAAATTTACATATATAAAGACATTACCTTGTGAGTTTTTTGTGCCAATCGGGTTCCCGCGTCGTGTAATTAATTTTTATTGTCTACTGCAGTACCAGGTGAGTGAGTAATATTCTTATAAGCCCATCATTTGCCATAACATCTGAATTATGAGTGCAACAAAGGAACTCAGACTTTTAAAAAATGCCTTATCCATCCTTCAGATGAATTTCAAGAGTTTTAGTGCGATCTCCGAATCCAAAAAGACCAAAAATATATTGAGTGGCCGACTATCTATCTTAGAAGATTTGTTTAGACAAACCAAAGTTATGAATGAGAAGTTGGTCGCATTATTGGATAGCGATGAGGGAATTAAGGAATGTGAGCAAATTATGGGACAAATAATGGAAGTTTACTTAGAGTACAGAGCTGCTTTGATGGATTGCTTGGATAAGCTTACCGAGTCTGATTCTAAAAGCACGGCTGTGCAAAGCATTTCAACCATGCATGGTATACGTTTGCCAGAAATGGCGCTTCCAGTTTTCTCTGGACAATACGAGAAATGGAGGCAATACAAAAGTAAATTCGAATCTATGATTCATAATAATTCTGGTCTTACAGAAATACAAAAGCTTCACTATTTGAAGTCAGGTCTTTCTGGGGAAGCCGAACGTTTGTTGCAGCACTTAGACATAGATGAAGGAAATTACGAAAAGGCATGGTCCATTCTGTGTTCGCGGTATGAAAATAAGCGTTTTCTAGTAAATACCCATTTGAAGGTGCTTTTCAATCAGCCGCATATGCAGAACGAAAACGCTTTCGGGTTGAAAACGATGCTGGATACTACAACAGAGTGTATTCATTCCCTAAACAACCTGGGAGTTCCTGTAAAAGAATGGGATTTAGTAATTATATATATTATTTTCCAAAAATTACCTCCATGTACTCAGCAATTGTGGGAAGAACGTCTAGGAGCTAGCAAGGAGTTGTCATCGTTCGACGAATTTTCGAATTTTCTGGAAACTAGGTTTAGAACATTAGAGGTTATAGACCAACAGAAGCCGAAGGTAAAAAACCCTATTCAGAAAGGTCCTACAACAAAAACTGCGTTTCATGTTAAGCAAAATAAGCAGAAGGAGCAATTTTCTTGTAAGATTTGTGGGAAGGGACAACATCCAATTCGCACCTGCAACCGATTTGTAAAAATGAACGTTGTGGAACGCTACAACTGGGTTCAAAAAATCGGTGTTTGTACCAACTGTTTGGCGTATAGCCATATTACGCAACAGTGTCCGAGCCAGGCACGCTGTTATTTCTGTCAGCAGAAGCATCATTCTCTTTTGCACACATCTTCTGGCCCTACCACAAATTTGCCACCTGTTGAGCAACAAACTCACCATACGCAACACTTCGTTGTACCCACGCAAAGTACTAACTTACATGCTCAAGCATATCAAGTGGCTGCTAGTAACCCTAGTCACGAAGAGCGACCAAGTATAAGCGGAGCGGTTAGTAAACACTCTGTACAACACTCTTTTACACCGCCGCAAGGTACTAATGTACAATCTCAGGGGTATCAAATTGCTGTTAGTAACCCTAGTCACGAAGAGAGACCGAGTTCAAGCGTAGCAGTTAGAAACCACTTAGCACAACACAACACAAATACACATATTCTTTTGGCTACTGCGTTGGTGAAAGTGAAGTCGTCGAATGGACGATATTTCCACCTAAGAGCACTGCTCGACCCAGGTTCGGAAGCGACGTTCATCACTGAAGCTGCAGTACAGATGCTGAACCTAAAGGCCCGGAGTACATTTATTGAGGTGTCAGGGTTGGGAAAGGTCAGCAGTGGAGCATGCCATAGGTATGCTGATATTTCGTTTGGGTCTCTACACTCTGATTTTGAGACCGGTACACGAGCTTATGTGTACAGATCCCTGACTGGGCTTCTCCCGGCCAAACAACTGAATCCCAATAAATGGAAACACCTGAACGGATTAATTTTAGCTGATCCTCTCTTTTTCAAACCAGCTACAGTCGATCTCTTGCTGGGTAGCGATATATATCCGGACATAATATTGCCAGAGATAGTCAGGGGTGATGAAATATCACCGATCGCACAGAACACGCAGCTGGGGTGGATATTATTGGGTAAGGTACCTGAGGCCCAAAATATATCGGTGCATAGCTTTCACCAAGTTGTTGATGTCGATACACAGTTGCGTAAGTTTTGGGAGATTGAGGAGGTTCCATATCAGGACTACGAGACGGAAGAGAACCGGAGGTGTGAAGAGCACTTTAAGGAAACGACGAAGCGTCTTCCAGATGGACGATACGAGGTTTCGCTTCCATTTAAGGATGGATGGCAACCTGCGCTTGGATCCTCTAAATTAGGGGCCTTGCGTAGGTTTCATCAACTAGAGAGGAGATTTGCCAACAACACAACACTACACCGGGAATATTCGAAATGTTTAGAAGAATACCTGTCCTTGGGTCATATGACGGAAGTTCATGATGAGGATGATGTACTGCGATCCCCTTTCCATTATTTTCTGCCTCATCACGCTGTTACGAAGGAAGCCAGTTCGACAACAAAGCTCCGAGTTGTCTTTGACGCAGCGGCAAAATGTTCGGACGGGATTTCTTTGAATGATCGTTTGTTGATAGGTCCTAAAACACAAAACAACATTATTGATATTATATTAAGGTGGCGAATGTACAAAATTACCTTTACAGCTGATGTGGAAAAAATGTACCGTCAGATTAGAATGAGTCAACGAGATGCGTATTATCAATTGATATACTGGCGTAAGAGTGATCAGGAACGCTTGAGAATGTATCGGTTGGATACGGTCACATTCGGTACAGCCAGTGCACCCTATCTCGCCATTCGTACACTAAACCAGGTGGCTTTGGATGAAGAGTCACATTTTCCAGTGGGAGCTAGGACCGTACGAGACGAGATGTATGTTGACGATCTAATTTCCGGTGCCGATTCAGTGGAAGCTGCCTTACATAAACGCGATGAGGTGCGACAGTTGCTGGCAACCGCAGGGTTTCATTTGCGGAAATGGACGAGCAACTCACAGGAAGTTTTGGAAGGCATTCCCCTGGAACAGCGGGAGCTGGACTTTTCGGTGCCGTTTGGATCTTCGGCGGATCATATCAAGGCGCTCGGAATGCGATGGTTTCCTGTTGACGATGTATTCTCGTTCCAAAATGTCATTTACGATGCTTTACAGGAGCCAACGAAAAGGACTATGTTGTCAACTATAGCACGCCTATTCGATCCCTTGGGCTGGATTTCGCCGTGTATTGTCAAGGCGAAGATGTTTATGCAACAGCTATGGTTTCACGGACTCGCATGGGATGAACCAATTCCAATCGCTCTAAAGGAGGATTGGCTTGCGTTCTCTCAAGAGCTTCGTTTTGTTGAAACTATCCGAATACCACGTTGGGTGAACCTGGAACGACAACAAAAGGAAATCGAACTCCATGGATTCTGCGACGCATCGGAGAAGGCATATGGTGCGGCAATTTATCTTCGCGTTTTAGATAACGACAATAACATTCATGTTCATCTCCTAGTATCCAAGACAAGGGTGGCTCCCTTAAAAACTGTCACACTTCCAAGATTGGAACTCTGTGGGGCGGTTTTACTGGCGCAACTTTTAGACTACGTCACAAAGGCCTTAGGATTTGCCGGCGTAAGGACTTATGCTTGGTCTGATGCAGCTATTACGTTGGCGTGGATTATGTCAGCTCCGTCGAAGTGGAAAACTTTTGTGGGTAACCGTGTAGCAGAGATCCAACGTTTAACAAATTGTAGCATCTGGAGACACGTTCCGACTCTACACAATCCAGCTGATCTGGCTTCACGGGGGCTTTTACCGTCCGAATTAAATGGCAATACTCTTTGGTGGAATGGTCCAGAGTTTCTGAGAACTGATTGGGAATTCCATATACCAAACCAACCAACGATTTTGGCCACTGAGGAGGAAAGCCGAAAAATTAAATCTCTTTGCATCATCAAAGAGGACAACGCTGTTGATATATTGATCCATCGTCATTCAACGCTACCAGGACTACTCAGGATTCTGGCATATTGCTGCAGATTTGCTTCAAACGCACGCAAAGTATCATCTCAAAGAGAGATACTGACGCTGTCGCCGATGGAGATTGAAGCAGGTCTAAAGGTAGCCGTAAGAACAGTTCAAGGAAACATGTTCTTCGAAAATAATGAGAAGAAACCAAATTTAAAAGGGATAAAATCTTTACAACCATTCGTCGATGAGGATTCGATAATTAGAGTAGGAGGTAGGCTTCAAAAGGCAAACTTGGGTTACAGCCAACAACACCCAATCATTCTGAAGCCTGGACACCATTTCACCAAACTTATTTTAAAGGATGCACATGAAAGAACCCTTCATGGTGGTATTCAGCAGATGATAGCCTATCTCCGAACAAAGTATTGGATTCTCGACATAAAAAGATGTGTCAAAAAATATATCCACAGCTGCAACATATGCTTTAGGCATAGAGCAAAACCAGTTCACCAACTGATGGGAAATCTACCAGCCCCAAGGGTGCAAGTTTCACGTGCTTTTACTTTTACTGGGGTTGATTATGCCGGACCCATTGATGTGAAAGCGTGGAAAGGTCGAGGAACGAAAACGTTCAAGGCATATTTCGCCATTTTTGTTTGCTTGGCCACGAAGGCAATCCATCTTGAACTCGTCAGTGACATGACGACTCAAGCATTCATTGCCGCTTTTCGCAGATTTTCGTCCAGACGCGGTAACTGTAAAGAAATCTTCAGTGACTGCGGCAAAAACTTTGTAGGCGCTGCCAAGGAATTGGAGACCCTACGAAAAGCGGCCAACTTTAACAACAAGGAGATAGCAGAGACGGTTTTGAACGATGGGGTCAAATGGAATTTCATCCCTCCAGCTTCCCCACATTTCGGAGGATTATGGGAGGCCGGAGTAAAGTCGGTGAAGTATCACCTCAAACGCGTTGCCGGAAATTCCATCCTGACCTTTGAAGAGCTATACACTCTCCTAACTCAGATTGAGGCATGTCTGAATTCTAGACCCCTTTGTCCACTCACGAGTAATCCAGATGACTTCGCAGCATTAACTCCAGCACACTTCCTTATTGGAGAGGCTACAATAAGTGTGCCAGAGCCAGACATCACCGGCGAAAACATCTGCTGCATTGAGAGGTGGAAAAGGATACAGCAGCTTTATCAAACATTTTGGAAGCAGTGGAGCACGGAGTATCTATCCCGTCTCCAACAACGGCCAAAATGGCTTAAAACTGAGCCACAACCGCAGCTAGGAGATTTGGTCTTGGTAAAAGACGAGCGAATTCCACCGTCGAAATGGATTATGGCCCGAGTCATACATCTACACCCGGGTGCAGACCAACTTATTCGCGTGGTCACATTGAAAACACAAAATGGGGAGTTCAAACGTCCAATTACAAAAATATGTTTATTACCTAGCAACGCAATCGAATCGGTTAACTAAACATAGTACCTTAAAAAAAAAAAAAAAAAAAAACAAAAAAAACTTCCCGTATACAATATACACATAACTAATTAACTACATAAAATTTGAATATAATTCTCATTCATATTCTATCGATTTACATTCATATACACACATATTACATTATCACACTACACAAGCACATTTCTCACAAGTAAAATAACAAAAAAAAAAATAATAATCTATAAATATGCATAATAACACCCTAATAAAAATAATAATATTAACTCCAAATCACTCAATAATATTCTATATCACAACACTACACTACATCATATTCATACAACACTACACAAAATAAATTTTCGCAAAAGTAAAAATATCCCTTGTCTAACAACACTAAACCCACTCAAATAATAAACAACACAAAACTCATTTTACACTACAGTCCACTTTCAGCTTTATCGTATCACACACAATACATATCATCATTCAGCATATCACACACACACACTCACACCAACAAACCCCATGAAATTCCCCAACTTCCATTCATAAAAAACAAAATGCACTTAATTCAACACAAAATCAAAATGAAATTACGTCAATTTAAACTCACCTGTATACATATTTTTAACAGCAACGACATCAGCACAAACTCCAAATCAAAACGCACTATAATAATCGTAATCACTACACGAAATAACAAATTTAAAAAAAAAACACGAAACCAACGATTACGCCGACGCCGTCCATTCACTACAACTCGTTTTGATAGTAAACGAAGAAACGAAGTACTCTGGGTAGAGGAAGGGAGATGGCAATTAGGGCAATATTACTCACTCCAGACCAAATTAGGGTTATATGTTATATCTGTTTGTATGTCTGTCTCTGTTCCACTAATTATTGTCTCTTTACCAGAACACAAAATGAAAGAACAAACTTCAACACAACAACTGGAAGTGGAACTGGAAGCAGACCAAAGAAACATCGCAGATGACTACCTTACCGACCATACATTAGAGATGGGACTTTGCAACATTTGGATTTGGATGATTTATTGCGAACTAGTTCACGGCGGGGGTGAATGTTCAGTTTTAAATGAAAATATAATTTATGTAAAATAAAGTAAAGTAAAGTTGCGACATAAATATACAAAATATCATTGTAGTTAACCCCAAATTATTGATTTGACACTTGTCAATAAATCTCTCCACTCTTTTTTGTATATAAATAAACACAATTGTCAGTACATAATTAATTCGAAATACAAGCTACACTTATAACGTTTACAAATTCAGTTGCGTTTTCTTTTCCATAATTTTGTATAAAATTTTACAGTATTCAACGGGAAGTGAATTTTGCTAAAACAGTTTCTCTTGGATTAGCAAATTTTAAGTTTTTGAATTCAACAAAGTCCTCTCAACAAATTTCAATCGCCTAGGTCAATTCGCTTGGACGCTATCGTGCTTTCAACAGACAGACAGACAGACGGACAGACAGACAGACAGACAGACAGACAGACAGACAGACAGACAGACAGACAGACAGACAGACGGACATGGCTAAATCGATTCAGAATGTGATCCTGATTCAGAATATATATACTTTATAGGGTCTCCGGTGAATCCTTCTTGGCGTTACAAACGTAATGGCAAAGTGAATATACCTTCCTGTGGAGGGTATAATAACCACACATACGCGCGGTGAGGAACTTTTAATGGCAACGACTTGAGCTAAACGTCCTTGTATGGTGTACGAAAACCAACGCTTTTATACGTACAGCTCTTAGCCGGCGAATAAAAGTCTAAACCACTTTAGTTATTTATTGCACTACCCAATGGAAGCTGGTATATTGCACTTGAATGATGCAAGTATAGAGAATATTGCACGCTTTTACTTATGCAGTACCACAACATTAAATGCCACGAGTGGACCAAAAGCCCCATATTTGTAGGAAGAGTAAAAGTGCTAAAGTGGTTTAGTTTATAATTTTGGATTTCAGCTGTTGACTCGAAATATTATGTTCACTTTCGCTAAAGGTTTTGTAAATGCAAAATATTTATTTTATCAAGATTAATTGAGAATTTTAAGAATCAGGATACACATTCTGAATAGTCCCTTTTTGGTATTAGCCAGGGCCGTCATCGTAGGCGAATTTCTGAAAACAAAAAATGCCTATTTTACCAGTTTTCTTAATTTTTCAAAATGAAAACCGCAGCAAAAATTTAATTTTTCGAGGTACATCGGTAGATGATAAAGGATAACGTTATCATGAAAAAATTGCAACTAATTTGGGTAAATTTAAGTAAGGTTAGGTTTGGTGGCTCTCACGACATAGATGAAAATCGTTGGTCCATTGCGACACCACCCGATATGAAATGGCTGGAAGTCTAGACCGGACATACGGGTGGAAACCCTACTCACTTCATTTGAGAAGCGAGCGAGTAAAAATGCTAAATGACGGACTAGAAAAATTGCATCCGCCTGACTTTAAGCCTGAAATCTTTCCGTAAAATCTTCTACAGAGTGGATGGGCATAGCTCCAATTGGGGAGCTGTATTTCAAAATTCTGTACCGACAAAATTCTGTAAATTTATTTTTTTAAAATTCTGTATGAACAAAATTCTGTATTTCAGAATTCTATATTTCAAAATGCTCTGTATCCAAAATGCTGTATTTCCAAAATGCTGTATGTATATCCAAAATGTTGTAAATGCAAATTTCTGTTTTCCGAAATACTGTTAGCGAATGCTCCAATTTTATATTTAAGAGTTTGCATAGCAAAAAGCAAGCTTTTTGATATAATTTTTAAAAATTACTGAAAAAAAAAAAAAAAAATAAATAAATAAAAATGTGCCTGCCTACATAACTTAACAAAAACACAAAAGCTGAAAATCTTGTTTTCCAAAATAAAATATATTTTTTTTAAGGTTTTTACAAAATATAGAAAAACCTAGCTAGAACCGAAATTTTAAACATTTTTTTTAGTTAAGTAAACGTCTCATATAAAGTTATATTTTTCAATAAAACAAGACCCAATCTATTGCGTTTCCAAGGGGCAGATACGTCTTTAAACCGGCACTCTGTTCACAAAAATGAAAGTTTCGGAAGAACTGTGTATTCAATTTTCAATGTTTTATTTAATTCTATTAAATTTCCCGTTGACATAAGACTTTGTTATGGCAGTTTTCCAAATAATAGGAAACGTCAAACAGTCCGTGTAATAAATAAAAATAGTCAAAGCAAGAAATTTTGTGAGATGACTATTTTTACCCTCGTCGCATCGTATTGAAAATGTACTATATCGGTCGAGTAGTTTTGGTACCTCCCATATACTATATACAAAACCAATATTAAACCCATATGTTCTGTACGTATTAACTCACATGACTAACATTTTGCATGACTTGTATGCAGTGGAAGGTATAAAAGCATCGGGCATTTAAAAAATGTTAAATTTTTTTAAGGCGGCTCTCACATTGAGGCAAAAAACAATAAGCACGAAAGCAACTAGAAACTATCAATATGCAAAACGCAACTTTATTTTAACCTATTCTCCCATTGCTATTGCAAGTAATTTCCAGCTACCAGGTATATTTTTCACTATTTCTACGATCTTTGTAATTAAAACTGGATCGTCCAACATATTTTTCAAAAATTAATAAAACGTAGTACCTAAATAAGCAAACGTCTATAGGGATGTGTCACTAATGACAATAATGTGCTGCTAGTATGAAGAAATATATATTTTGGTTTTCAACATGTGCTGTGTATCGCCAGCGATAGAGTTATTGCCGCAATCAGTGTTGCTATGGACTTTTTCTGAAAATCGTGTTTTTGGGGTTGTGAAAAACGTAATTATCGTATTTTGTAAAAATGTGTATGTAAGTTAGTATAGGGTAGGATACTTACTTATAAGGGTGCTTAGAAATATGTACAATTCTAATGAATACTATAAGCGGACACATGCAATTGCTAGGCATGCCCAAAGACTGGCTCTGAGTATACGTATACCTATACTCTTTTTGCAGAAGTCCAGGCGCAAGCAGTGTAAACGGGTGCCGGTCTTTTCGACAAAATTCATTTCGCAAATTTTATTTCACATTTATCAACTCGCATTTACATAGTTTATCTCGCAATACTTGTTTCGCAAATTCTCATTCTGTCTTTGAATTATGTTGCTACGTGTTTATTTCGCCATAGTATCTACTTGTTTCGCAAATTTGAATTGAATTCAGAACAAAAAGAGGAATTTTAATTTTTTAAGTATAGTATTATGTAGTTCATTTTGCTATTTCGCATTGTATTATTTCGCGAAATGTTTTGTTTTACAATCTATTACATGATAAAAAATTTCGCCGCGAAATTTCTTATCATTTGCGAGATGAAAATGCGAAATGATGTTTTGATTACAAAGTTAAATGAAAGATTGACTAACAAAAATTGCGATTTGATGAAATGCGAAATAAATTAAAAGCAACACAACAAATTGCGAAATGATTATGGCGAAATAATAAATTGCCAAAAATAATCCGCGAGATAACCCCTACCCAGTGTAAACACCTGTACTTTTCAATGGAAGCACAATGGACCTATTCTTCTTTAAAGTGCACCTCGTCGAGCACCACAAAAACAAACCGCAGCTTTTAGTACCTACCTAAAAACTTGGTTTATATTACTTGGGTGCGAACCTTTTAAAGTATACTATACAGTATTCTTACAAATTTCAACAACAGTAATGGTACTGAGGCAACTACACTTGCCCTAAATGTTCAAACTTAGTCCCAAAATTGCGAAATTGATATTTTTTGATATCGAATTCGAATGTCATCAGCGTTCTTGGACTCGATACGCAAACGACCAGCAATTTAAAAACTGTGTTAATCCCACTTCCCCCATTCAAGGCGGTTATGTCCAGCAAGCATATTTTTTTGTGAATTTTTAGAACAATTTAATAATAACTTCTTCGAGAGTGCGCCTACGAGCATGTTTAACAGTATGCAAAACTTCAGGACTTGGAAAGCAGAATCCAAGCGATTTTTTTCTTCTTTTATAGTCGTATCTGCGACACAAAATACAAACACTGCGCGATGGTTAATAACCCTGATAAACATGAAAAACGCTTGTAAATTGGTAATGCATTATAGGTATGCTGCTTTTTTAACGGATAACGCACTGGTTTCCGTAAAATGGTAAATATAGCTACTCTTTGAATAGAGTCTTCTTACAAAATAAATTTAAGAATAAAATTGTGTAATGTAGTGAAAACGCTAAAAGATGAAGAAGTAGAACACCAATTGCAGCAACTTGCAACATAACGATCAATAACCTGAAGCAGTTCTTATTACACTATGACGTTTAGAGTCGGAGGGCTTAATTTTGATACTGGTCTATATTTGGAAACAGAAGACATACCCAAACAAATACAGAAAACCAAAACAAAATATGAGCAATATGAGCAATATCGAAAGTCAATTCCTTATAGCGACAGTAAGTTGATTAAGAATAATTAATTAAAAAAGGGATTCCAATTCATGGAGCGCTAACACTCAAATTCCATTCCATTATCCTATAAAGCAGAAACCAGTTTTTTTGTTGGTAAAATGGTAAAAATGCCAACGAAAATTTAACAAAACTTAAAAACATGTAATCATTTTCATAACAGTTATCTATAATAACAAATAACTCAGCAATTAATGGTAGATATAATATACATATTTTTTGCAGGGAATATTTTTTTAAGATAATAATCTAGCACTAAACCACGGGAGTCGGCCGAAGTAGGGACCACTGGGACCTAATTCAAGATTTTAACCTTTCTGTAGGCATATATTCTGAGGAACTTAGTTATTCCTCGACATGTGATATATGTATTTGAGACATTGTAACATATGAGACAACTAATGCACTTCTCCTGAAACCTTAACAATCGCGAGAAAAGCATAAAACAAGAAAACTTTGTAACTAGCATCCTGAAAACATATTTGCAGAAGACTACAACTTACAACATATTAAGTGAAAAACTAATGCTTATCAGATTCTGTTGTCCTTTCCTGTTTCGAAGTTTTCTTGATTTACACATTTCATTTGGTCTTAAAGTGTTGTTTGATTTGTTTGTACGTAGTTCCAAAATTCGGTAGGAAGTAGTTGATCTTACACCAAGGTTTGTAATTTGTAATTTGGTAGAAGTCGTATTTGACTGCTTCTAAAATCGTAAATATCGGAACTAAAAATCAGCAAATCGTAGAAATCAGGCCAAATCAAGCAAAAATCGGAGCGTCGTATTTGCTTTCCAAAATCGTCACAAATACGATATTTACGACCGTATAACAACGCTGGCCGCAATCGGCAAAATTTTTCGTTCGACCGATATTGAGTTGCTTTGATGTGAAACCTGTAATTTCATTCAAAGTAAAATAATAATTGTGAGCAATAATATTGCGGCTTTCCTATAATTGCCAGTTGCTTATTGATTATTGCCCTAATGCGAGAGCCGGCTAAGGAATCAATAATTTTGCACTTAGGTCTTTCTAGCAACGGAGGTGCACATTTTTAACAGTCCCAGTTGCCTTGGTCCTGCTACAAGTGACTTCTTCCATAATTTTTGAGTCTACCTTTATAAAAAAAATATCAAAATGATCAGCTGAATTGAATGATAGATTATGTTCTGTCACAAATAGTTGCCAGTGCAAAACAGAAGTTGTGCATGCATTTTTTTTTTCACTGACAATAATATGGAATAGAAAACCACTTTCTTTCATAGAAAATGTTATTTTAAATCATAGAAGTTATAGTTCGATATCAAAAATATTCAAATTTGATGAATTTAAGGTAAAAAGTCTTGCATATATTTTAAAGCTTAAAAATCTTGAAAAAAAGGGAAATCTTGTAATCTTGCATCGCTGAGTGGCTGACCGCGGACGTGATAACAAAGTGGCAGGTGGCATAGAAAGTGGTGTGACGATGGCGATGGAATGGAAGTGGTTTAGTTTAAACTAGTAATATCATATTGTTGGGGTTGTGGACGACGTGGATATTTTTGCATTACCTATACAGCTGTGTATTTTGTTTACCCGGAAACTAAAAACATGCGAAACGACCAAAAATTAACAAGTAGGTATGACATTTTAAGCGCTGATGAATTCGTGGCAATAAACGTTGTTTGCCATTTAAATCATTTTCATACCACTTCGCCCCTATTCCATCGCCACACCACTCCTATGCCACCGCCACCGCTACGCCACTGCCTTACCACTTCGGTGCGCGCCTTGTCTAAGAGTAAACTTAATACTTCAAAGAAATAATACGAACAGTAAACATAAAGATAACAGCAAATTCTTAATTGATGCAAATAAAAATTTTGAAATACAGCATTTTGAAATACAGAATTTTGACCATACAGAATTTCAACCCCAACTCCTCCAATTGCTCTGGACAATGGCGAATGGACTCATACGGATACTCCTTAACATTGCGTTCCACAGTGACAATAACTTCTTCTGTTCGTAGCGAACCATTGTTTTCAAAATAAAAAGGCAACGAATGCGTTTTGCATCTACAAACCGCTTCTTCGGAATAAATTAGGGACCAAACCCAAAAATAATTCTTTGGATGGTATACAGTGATGGTTAGACCAATTAATACCTTGGTCGAGTATGTGCCAAGCCGCCAACGAAAACAACAAAAATATCAAGACTGGCATAAATGTATCGACATTCGGCATAAAGGGGACCATGACAAAAACTCCAGAAATGGGACTGGAAACAGTTCTTGACTTACCCCCAGTTTCGCAGTGAGAGTTTAAACTACACTTTCAGTTTAAACCTCAGTTCAACAATTAATTCGATTTCAGAGATTCGTTTAAACCTTGAACGGAGTTCATTCTGTAGTTCAAGTTAAACTATAGTATTCTGCCGTTTAAACCTTTAAAAATTCAATGAACGATTTTGAAAAAGTCGTATAAAAGCTAACTACTGTACAATACTGCCAAATTCTATTCATACAATTTCGTTAAACTGAGTTCAATTGAATTGAAGTTCAGATTATACCTATTGTGAAACCGGACGAGTTGAACTTCGTATTTCACGTTTGGGTTCAGTTGAACTATAGTTTAAACTTCGAGTGTGAAACTGGGGGTTAAATAAGTATAGTGTTCTCTAAACTCAGTCGGTGCAATCGCCAACGGCTGGAGTGGAAATCAAGTCAAATCGATATTCTACAGAAATTCACTGAAACAAACGTTACAGTATATAGGGACTACATGCTGTCATACCTCGACTTTACTAGACCTTTTTTTCTGGTGTACTCTTAAGAAGAGGAAAATGGGAAATATGAAATTTACAATAGAAACTTAATGTTTATCCATTTTAACAGATGATTCGAAGATGGAAATTAGCATAGGCAAGGCACGGACATCAGAAGCGCTCGAAATACTCAATTTAATCACATTTCTCTATCTTACTACAGTAATCAGTAATCACCCTTATTCCCGTTGGCGTTTTTTCGTATACAACTTATTGTGTCGTGTCGTTGTAAAAACGATATTCAGATTTTGTTCGAACTTTTGTTAACGATTTTACTACTTTTTCTATGTGTTCACTGTAATTTCAAAACATTTTTTTTCAAAAAAGTTACAAACACCGACTTAAAACCGAAATGAAATATTAGGCGTTTACGACAAATGCCAAAGGGAATAGGGGTGATTGGTTTCAATGCGGAAGTTTCACGAGTGACAAAAACCGACAAGCTTGCCTCAATGATTACAAAACCACGGGAGGATATTAACATTTTCATTGATAGCCAGACCCCAGACAGCTATAAAAAGAAATTCCACAGCAGTGGCAATAAAATGTCAAGCTCAAAGTTATCGGCTTGCATCACGACGTAAAGCTTCCCAGCCACAGAGGTAGGTATATCGTCGGAAACGAAACAGCTCACAAACTGGCAAGAGAAGGATCGGCACTAGAACCTCAACGGGCCAAGAAATCAGTCTGTGTTCCATTCTGCCTCCTCCAGGCAATATAGTGGAACAACAGTCCCACTACGACAGCAAACAACAGTTGGGAACAACTTTACACCCTCGTATTATATCTCGAAAACCTTGGTCAAGAACAAGACACTGTAGGATTAGAACCGAAAAGCACACCCTAATAGAAAGTCACACTGAAATTAAATCTGAATAACGACGACCTGTGCAGAGTGTGGAGCGACGACGAGGCCCCTATTTTTTCTGCCACTGTCTCTAACCCACTGTTTTCTTGGATAGAACTGTTCGGAAGTTACTATTTCGAAGACTTATGTGGTGCTTCTGTCTCTATTCGATCGATGACATTTGACTGGCTAAAAGAACTTAAGAAAAACCGACAAGTGTAGGAAGCCTAAGCAGACCCCCCAAGTGGAATCACTACAATTCTCTATATAGACCTGATTGTGATGAAGGAGAAGCTTCTTCCTCAGTATAACTCACTTAGCTCACCCA
The DNA here is from genome assembly GCA_949372485.1 of Cheilosia soror. Classification (NCBI taxonomy): domain Eukaryota; kingdom Metazoa; phylum Arthropoda; class Insecta; order Diptera; family Syrphidae; genus Cheilosia; species Cheilosia soror. The sequence goes on along the minus strand of OX443562.1, from coordinate 21,798,666 downwards.
ACCTAGAAATACAATTTCATTCTCTTACTATACGAAATGTTACGTGCCTTCGATTTTCCATGGGGCTCGGTTGCCAAAATCATATCGTAAGCCCTTGAATTATTAAAGATGTACAATCCTTAATAGAACTGCATCTAAAATTCGCAACCGGAAACAAATACGGATCTCACAACCAACTTGTAATTAAGTTAATCAAACATCTTGACCAGAGGAAGAAAATTAATCGATTCACGAAGTTCCGTCGCCGTGGCCATCTGTTTCTCGTTTACTCTCCTCTCTCTTGAGGTACCTTTTTGCAATTACTTTTGAAACTTTTAACGCAAAACTTTTCTTTCACTATATACGAGAACTAACTGCGGGCTTACACCACCTACAAAATTAAGTTCCATATAAGCACCAGGCGAACTAATAGTGTTGGTAATTATCACCACTTTGAAGCAAGTTCTGGACAAGTTTTTTCCCTTTTACTACATCCCATTGGTACCAGGAAGGCGTCACGACTTCCACCGTCACTTCCGATCTCTCTACAACACTCGAAACGTTTGCAAGGTTAATTAAGCAGAAATGTGTAGCGAAAACGAATCGAAAAAAAAAAAACTTTCAGGTAGTTTCTCTATGCGTCCTCAGTCAGTATGGTCGGGTCGCTTGTGTTGGGTCTTTTGCATCTCAGTGGAATGCATCTTTCAAGCCTTATACAGTTTAAGGCAGTTATTAGGGCAGAAAATTACACGAGCATTGGATAAACATCAGCCCACTGTGGTTGTACAAATAATTATTGTTCTCGCATTATAATTTTTTTAATTTTTTGTTACCTACACTGAAAGTGTGGCTACAAAGGAGTTAGCGATGTATGCGAAGTGACGAGAACGGTAGCAGAACTCAGTGGAATTGTTAATCACAAGTTTGTTTATAACTCTTGTACGGATGATGTAGTCAGGGTAATAAACGCTTCACATTGAGAAAAGTTTTGCGCTCCTTGAGTGGCTGGTACTTTGTTAGCGGGAAAATTGAAAACATGTTTCCCTTCAAAACTATGGTAGCTCGCTGAGCTGCACATGAATAGAGAAAGTTGATTTTAGTGTGAGTACACTCCCCATTAGCATGACTAAGAGAAATTATGCAAGCGTCGAAGAGGTCGGGGGCTGGAGGCCTTTTATGGAATAAGTTTATTTGGCGGTAAGTATGGTTGGCATGTGGTATTAGAGACGGCTTTTGGCAAAATTATTTAAATGGGTTGCGAAATCGAGGAGCTGGAAAAGTAACTTTTGGCGAATATAGGCTTTTGAAGGAGTTGTTGAGACAAACTATTTTATTACGTTGTTGGGTATCAGACAGGAGTCAAAGGATGACTTCATGAAATCAATGAAGTCTGAGTGTATAACTATTCTAGTCAACAAATCATATACAGCTCACTATGTTCTGCATGGTAGTGGAGTCCCATTGAAATAGGTCATCATACCCTATTGGAAAATGCTATAATTTTTGCAAATGGTGGAAAATTTTTTTGCGGAATATTTCGACGATGGTGTTGACGCAGTCTTATATCAGCCCAGATTTCCAAGACGACAGACACCAACTGGGCCAACACGATGCTGCCATTCTGCTGAAAATATCACAGCTATGCCTGCAGCTCAGTCCCAAAGGACTACAGAGTACCAACCAGATGACGCAACGTGCAATTGGACATCAATCGACGGTCTTTACAGAGAATTTTAGTGAAAGACTGTAAGATGTTCCCTAGTTACCGATGGATAATTTGAAAATGTCTCCAAAAAAGGTCGCCCGAGCCCAAAAATGCGTCCCAAACAATACAAAATTTAAATTTCCATTTTGTATACATCACCAATAATCGCAAAACTCGAAAACCACCATGAACCATGAACTCAAATTTTGGGAGACTCTTTGTTATTGACTTAAAGGAGTTTCTGTGAAGTTTGGTCAAAATTGGACATACAAAATCTTATATCTCGAAAACCACAGAATAGATCGAGCACCATTTTTAGGAAAATCTTTCGACATCGTGATCGTATATCTAAAAAACCACAGAGTGGATTGAGCTCACATATTCGGAGAGATTTCATAAAAATTGGATGAAGGGACAACGCACCTCCCATACAAAAAAATTATGCATTTCAAAAGTTGTAAGATTGTTAACATTGATGTGCATTGTCCATAAAAATTGGAATAAGGTGGGACTCGAAATCGGGGAATGGCACTCGCACGACCCATAAAAGTAATTTAAAACACTATAGTTTTAGCTTTGAAATTTGGTAGTTAAATTGATCTAAATTTTTATATGTAGATAAATAAAATAATAAAAGACATTGAATTCATTTGAATTATAGGAACGAGTTTCATTTTATTACCAAACGAAACTTAAACTATGGAGTTGGAAGGTTAATTGGGACTCATAATCTATATATATAAAAATAAGTTGTATTGTGTTTGTCGCCAATGTTCTCTGTAATGCGTGAACCGATTTTAATTCTGGACATTTCCCATGAAAGGTGACGTTAATACCATGGTTTGTAAGTATGTACGGTCTTTGTAGGTGTATAGGTTCATGAGTTATGGGGGCGTGGCACCTCTCATACAAAAAATCCATTTAAAATATTATATTTCGAAAACCACCCAATCGATTGAATTCAAATTTACACAGAAACCTAGGTATTGGCACAGAAGTATACCTGTGAAGATTGGTCAAAATTGGACAAAGGGGCGTGGCACCGCCCATACAAAAAAAACTTTAAAAATCTTATATTTCGAAAACCACCCAATCGATTGAGTTCAAATTTACGTACAATCTTTGGTATTGGCCCTGGAGTATTTCTGTGAAGATTGATTGAAATCGCACAAAGGGCCGTGGCATCTCCCATACAAAAAGTACATTCAAAATCGTATATCTCCAAAACTACCCAATCGATTGAACTTAAACTTATAGATTATCTTAATTATTGACCCTGGAGTGTTCCTCTGAAGATTGGTCAAAATTGGACAACGGGACGTGGCACTGCCTATACAAAAAAAAACATTCAAAATCGTATATTTCGAAAACCACCGAAACGATTGATAATCTTGGGTATATAAAGGGGTGTGGCGCTATTTTTCGACAGTCATGTTAGCCAAAGTTTGTAAAATTTGTAACATTGATAGCTATGCATTGTCCTGCCCACCCATATGTATAGAAGCAAATACGACTTTGCTGGCATTGTGTTGACGTTTGGAATGGAAAGTGTTGCGCTGTTCTAGGTTATTTTATTCCGATTGGTACCTACTACAAAAATTCAACAAACATGCGAAGATTTATTAAAGAAGAAAACACACGCAAATGCTTATGTATACTTCAAAATGTTTGGGTGTTATTTGAGAAATAAATTGAAGCTTTGAGAATGCGTCCCAATATCGCCTGTAGTTGTGAAAGGGGTCTCAAAAACGCTTATTTCGAAATGTGGTCGCCACGCGTCCCGACAGTAGAAAAGTCGCCATTTGGCCCATCGGTAACACTGGTTCCCTTACATGGTGCGGATAGTGCATCATCCGCCAAGCGCATGTAACCTACGCTCAAGTCATCCTGAATCTCGAGCGCGAGAGAGGAAACTTTTCACATCAAATCATCATGAGTGACGAGTTTTTGAAGTCACTCACAAGTCTATGTCACCAAACCCCAGATTATTGAAGCCTCGAAAAGAATATCCTTCAAGAATGCGAGGACTTATGAATGGAATGGTATGGAAATTCTGGCCATAGTGATGAAAAATAATACAAAACGGGCATTAGGGCGATTTCTGACGGCGATATCACTTTCTTAACTTTCATTCGTAAGAAAATTACAACCAAAGAACTCCGATTGACATCTTTTGCGCTATCTTGTATATTTCGCTTCTTATTCACAAGTGATGATGGGAGCGATGCTGACTTCATACCTTAGTGTAGAATTGTTAAATCGGAGTCACTTTAGGACTTTTAGCTTGCGAAGCACTTATCTAACAAGCCCTATTGAAGAACAGTGAAATAATAACCATCAATAAGAATACGAGCACGTGATGTTTATAACCTATCTTTGGTGGCAGTTCTTCTTCCGTCGCAAACAAAACAAACAATGACGTCAGCAAGTTTGACTCAAGCCGAAGAGTTTAATATTGGCGAACATCCAGAACTAATTGAACTACTTTCCGAAATTCCTGAACTTGACATGATCTTGCGGCTACAGATCGCTTACCAAAAGCATTATGCTTCAACAAAAGATTCTCCACGGAGATCACAACCAGAGAAGCATGGGTTAGCTTAATAACCCACCAAACTGCCAAAACGGCCTAAATTGGTATCCAGGAAAAAAAACAGATTATTGTGGGTCCCCGGACATAAGAGGATTGAAGGTAACGAAAAAGCTAATGAACTAGCCAGAAAAGTCTGGGAAACCCCTTTAATTGGATCTGAACCCTTCTGTGCAATCCCCAAATCAGCTATTAAGCTGGGAACAAAACAAATGTAATTCATATTGGGAGAACATCCCAGGCCTAAATATGCCAAAAGAGCTATTCAGCCCTTTAAAGCAGATGCCAATAAGATACTAAATCTTCATAGGCACGATATCAAAAACTTATAACCTAAATAAAATGCATTTAGTCGACTCATCGGAGTGCAGACTATATCTAGAAGAAGACAAAACAGCCGATCACAATCATCATATGTGAATGCCCGGCCCTTTGCGGTAAAAGAAGGAAATCATTCTTCAGGGAAATAATAAGTACCGAAGAGCTAAGGAAATCCTCTGCTGAATGTATTATCAGCTATACATATTAAGAAAGTAGAAGCGCTACTAATCTGACGGCAAGCACAAAGCTCCGTGTATCTTAATGCTCCGGCAAGTCAGAAGTTTAAAAAATCAAACCCAGATCTTCCATTTTGGGCAAACAAAAGTCCGAAATCATCGAACGATAGCGAGCACTATTGACCGTAACATTGTTGCCATCATCATATTTGAATCACCCCCAAAAAGGAGGCGTGGCAATAAACTTATACATGTGTAGCCTAAAGCCTTCAAGCAATATTAAGCACCATTTCAAAAAAATGTTCATTGAAATCTGTCTTGTATTCTTCACGTTATTAGGTAACACACATAAAAAATGTACTTTTGGTACATTTCATTCAGTCAAAGGCTGCTTTCACACACAATGCGGTAAACAAAAGCAGAACCACATCATATTCCATCAACGAAGAGGAAGAACTACTGAAACTGTAATTGAAATCATATCAGTTTCAATATATCTACGTGCACACAAAGCTCTACATAATTTATGCATTCCTCTGTCACCAAAATCTTTATTATGATCGATATGAAGCTACATCGATGTGACATGTCTTCACCCTGTCGTCAAGGAAATTGATGCTGCCGAATTGGGTGTACGAATTGATTTTCTTGCTGACACCGCACTATTATTAGGTACCATTGATATTATTACCAATTTGAATACGTCCCGAATTGGTCTGGATTTTGGTAAATACCTCTCCACAGAGAACCCAAAACAAGAACACCCAAACACACGTATATTAAAATATTCTGATTTATGGAAGCATTATGATCAAAAGTTCTCTCACATTGCACGCCTGTATGTAGGTATAGTCGGTGTAATTTATTGCATTACCACATGTTTCACATGCGTTCCCAAGAGAAATGCTTGTATCTGCAAACAGAAAATTCCATGCAGATTGAACCGAAGATAAATTGCTGAAAACCTCTGAGTAATAAGCATGTCTCTAGATAATTCAATAAATAATAAATAAGTATTGCGCAATTGCTAACACGTCCCAATACACCGCCTTACATGTACTACCATCAGGCTATGAAAAAAAAGGGCACACATTCAGTATTCCTATTCCAATTCCAACCCCCGGCCGGCCGCCTTAACTCGTCGTCGGCATCCCTGGCCTTACGAGATTACATTTGGAGCAAAGTAGAAAATCCGTATATCCATGTCTCATGTGGTGGTTGGTATAATGCTTAAATGTTTTTCTGATAAAATTATGAACCTCACGCCTAGTTTGTGCCACTTGAGTGTGTGTTGTGCGCGTACTTGACTCAAAGGAATTCATGGTCGAAGGAGCCTTTTGAATGTTATGCTCGCAATTAGGGTCGCCTAGTAAATCGAAAGAGCATGGGACTTTGAACGCGCACCCATTTTCTATCCGGCACTCCGGTCGGTGGAGGGATTGAGTTTCGTCCTAACGGCATGACAGGGTATTACGGATTCCTAATTAAAATTGTATTCTCAAATGGGTGAGGTTATGTTTTTATTGGCTTTGAACTCAATTTGGAATTTTCAATGAGAACTACCTACCCCTTTCATATATGCGTGGTCTTAAAAGGGGTTAGATCGTGAGGTACTTTGTTTGCACTTCTAATGGGTGTGGGTCGAGTGATATGCGTGACCGAAATACAATTTCGTTGGGCTCACAGCATTTCATATTAGATATATGGAGATGTGTGATGGGTTGTTGTACACCTTGAGATGGTATGACAGGCAGTAGAGAATAATGAAAATTGAGTTGAGACGAGGAAATTTTGTAGAACTTTAGTTTTTAATTTAAAGGTACCTATAATGTTAACAAATCTGGATGTCAGAGGTTAATTTTTCGAACCAATACGTGTCCACCAAACTGACATATCACTAGAATGTGAACTTTTGTGAATGTATATACTTAGATTGCTTCTTTGCACATCCATTGAGCCGAAAGTAAGCCACAATTTTTCGATAAAAATAAGGATCAGACTCAAACTGCTGAGGCAAGCAATGGTCTTTTGTTTTTAGTTCCTGCTCCATCAAATGAAACTACCAGGGGTAGACGAAAATCATCAACGAACGTAGTGAAAGGACAAAAACCGAACTGTTGTGCTAAAGATGCCAACTTGGCCATTTCGGATTCTCCTCCACACTTTCGGTAACGTTACGAATTGACTGCTTGAATTAGTCTCAGAAGTCTAACATGAACACCTCAGATGGAAGATGTCCCAGCGAAGGACTACCCTGTGGAATGAATCATCGGTGTTGTGAGATATATGTTAGCTATTCGTACATATTTGGTTTCAGGTCAGTGAGGATCTTGCAAGACTATGGTCAAGGTGACTAATAAAGTTAAAACAGAAGTTAGAGACTACTGGACTTCAATACAAGACCAGTATCTCCGACCGACAGCAATGGGAAGAGAATACGTTTATAGATGAAAATACGCTAGAAGTATACACAGATGGGTCTAAGACGGGCGACGGAGTAGAAGCCGGGATTTTCTCAGTTAAATTCTCACTAAACCAGTCTTTTGGACTACCAAATAACTGTAGTGTCTTCCAAGCAGAAGTTATGGCTATTCGCGTAGCCACTGAACTGCTGAAGGTGAGATCGATATCGAACTCAGACACTGTCATCTACACCGACAGTCAAGCAGCTTTTAAAGCCCTCGAATCACCAATATTAAGATCCAAATTGGTCATCATCACCAGGTACTGCCGCAAATCTTTAATGAGATCTCGGATATGTGCACGTTAACACTGTGCTGGGTCCCTAGTCATAAAGATATACCAGGTTAGAACTGTTATAGTAAAGCAGACGAATTAGCAAGGAACGGCAGGAAAATGGAACTCTCTACTGGTAAAGGAGAGCCACATGTGCCAATTGAAACGGTAAGATACAACATCTCCACACTAGCACTGTAAAAGGCTAACGAGAGATGGCGGGATCTTGACACCTGCAACCATGCAAAACAGACCTGGCAACGAATAAATCGGCGCAGGACAAAGGACCTGTTAAACGTCAGTCGAACACATATCAGAACTCTTGTCGGAGTACTAACAGGCCAGTGTGTACTAGGAAGATATGCCGCAAGGCTTGGAGTTAGCGTTAATGAATTCTGTCGTAGTTGCATAGATGAGAAAGAGGAGGAAACTCCGGTTCACATACTATGTAACTACTCGGCACTATTCTCGATTAGAAAGCAAACTCTAGGAGAGTACTTCTTCGGGGAACTTGCTGATATTGCCGAAACGGATATCAGTAAAATAAGGAAATTTCTCCATAATTTGAAATGATTCAAAACGCAACGAAACATACACCGAAAGAAAAAACATTGGTTGAATCAAAAATGTTTCGTTGTTAGCTAACAATGGGCTTAAAATTGTCAAATCAAATACGTATGTGATTAAATCAAACAACGCTGCATGTTTGAAACAACTACTTTGGCGTTGTTGATTAAAATGCTCGTAAGTATCACAGATATGTTTAGTTTGAACATTTTTGTAGTTGTTTCAAAAATGGTAACATTGTTAGCCTACAATTTAATTGTTGATTTCATTGTTAAACAACAATAAACAGGATGAAATTACAACTTAGGGACTTTACAATTAATTTGACCATAAGTGTTTTTGATTAAACACAAACGTGGTCAATAAATTTAAAATCAACCATATTTATTATAAATTAAACACATTCGTAGTTGGAGTACAACGATTACAGTGCAATTAAACACAAACATTTTCAAGGTAAAATTTCATTGACTATTATTAAAGTATCATGAACATGTTAAAAGTATCTACGGACATGTTTTTATAAAAATATTTCTCATTATCACAACCTACATTCTTGCCAAAACGTGTTGTAAAGCGGTCACGTGTAACAATCAGAAACGTTGTTAAAGTATCACACTTCAGTTAAATGTATCACGAAAATGTTGAAATAATAATGCAGCCAAGCATAAACATTGCTAAAGAAACACAAACATTGTAGAACTATCACGAATGTAGTTAATTTACATGTTTTCTTGTTAAACCAACCACAAACATCGCAGTCGCGACATGCTTAACGGAATTTGTCTTGTCAGTTTGCCTCGTTGGCGTCGGTCATCTTTTTTCTTGAAAAAAATCTTCAGTATTCAGTCAGAAGTGCAAGTATTAGGTACATTACGTTACGAGCGAGTGTCAACAGTGTATTTTTCTTTGTAGTGTAGAGTGACGTTTTTTGTTTTGTTTTTTAGTGCGCTTGTTGGTTGAGGCCGTGGTCTACCCCGGATTGTGAGCGCCATTTAAGGTAAGTTTTTTTCTCGTAAACTTTTACCACTCATAATTTTGAAATTTTGCTTAGATTCGACACCCGGATTTCAATACCCTGAAGTCAACACAGCCAACGGTGCAGTGCATACGGTACGAGACAACACTCACAATTTATGTAGGTAAATATAATTATTTATAAAATAATAATAGTACTTCGTTGGGCCCCTGTTGTTGAGCCAACATATTAAAATATTAATTATTTACCACCATTTTGTTAACTACCCTTAAGTCAAACTGTTATATGAAAGTTCAATAAATACTAATGTAAATGTAATGTAATTTTGCGTAGATTTATAGTTTTTAATAGTATTTTCAGCTGGGTGCGAGTAGAAATAAAATGGTAAAGTAAGTATGGACGTTTTAAAAGAAGCACAAAAACATTGCAATTTTTCCATTGCTGATGAAAAATGGTCATGCTGTGCATTATCAAACACAATCCAGTGCATGGGCATTGTAAAAGAATCACGAGAAATGTACATGTACAATGTTTTCGTTGTTGATTAACAATGATCATGCTTGATCAATCGCTTCTCTGTGATAAAGTAAGCATGGACGTGTTAAAAGAAACACGACCATTGTACAATTTTGAATTTGTTAATCAACAATGATCGTGCTTAATCAATCACTTACCGTGCTTGCTTTAATACGAATAACCTTATGCGTGGTTATTTAAACACGAAATTGACAATGGCGTGATAGATTTATGCAAAAATACCCGTTATGTTTTTTTTTAAAAATTGACAATGTCGCATTTGTTGAAATGACAATGCGCATTGGTTGACGCAAAATCAAATAAGGTTCATGCTTGATTTTACCAACGTTTTTCTTTCGGTGTACAGAAAGACAAATGAACATTTCACTCGAAAACGTACGTTCTCTGTGCATGATTCTCTTTGTTTATTTCAGTACTTTACATTCACACAGAGTTCAACTGAGTGAAGCCAAAAAAGTAAATTTTTTTTACATGCCCACAGTATAACAGTTCTAACCAATGTAATCTAAAAATGTTATTTTAAATATTTTGCAAATAATTTTTAGAAATTAGTATGTATTCCTTTCGACATATCTATGAGTTATAAGCTTAAATTCGGTACACAAATAATTACTATCGGTTAAAATTAATGCCCAGTTGCACAGTCAGAGTTTAAACTCTCGTTTTGGTTTAAACCTTCGTTCAACAAATTTTCGGTTTCACTGTGTACGTTTAAACCCAAAGTGGAGTTCAACTCTCGGTTTAAGTTAAACGCCTGCATTCTGCCGTTTAAACTATCGTTTCGCATTTTAAGGTTTATTTTGACAGCTGCTATTTCATACAGAGAGAACGTCTGACAAACTTTCAAGAGTGTAACTGGCTTGAGAAAGCTTCTCAATTCAGCCGTTCGGACTCTGCATAATATTGTCATTCGACACAAAAATAAAACTCACACAAACGAATGGTTATGAGAAGCTAGGCCAACTATTTATTATTATAATGGTTGCAATTTATTGGGTGTGAAATAAATGCACCTATGTAAGCGTTCAACCAAAAATTCAATACAAACAATGTTTGGCATTTTAAAAATCTCTCAACCTCATATTTTAATATGGATCGTCCATATTATTAAAATTTATTCTTTCAACGAATATTTAGGTCTTCTTTGCACACGTATAAATTTAACTCAAAATCGTCATCAAAAATATTAAAATCAAAATAGTATAATCCTTTATGTATAAAAATGTCAAATCAACTACATCAACTACATCAATTAGCTACATCATACAACACTTCCAGTGTGATGTGTGAAACAGAAAAATGTAACTGATGTAGTGTAGAATCGATGTTGTATGATGTAGTAGCGGAGAAACAAGCCCCAGGTAGATTTTAGCCAAAAACATAATGTAGACCAGCGTAAATTGTATTGAGGTTTTTTCAATACAAATTAATTATTTTAGGGTGTGGAAATGACGATTATTTTTTTTGTAATGCTACTAGTGATTTCTTTAGATTCTTCGCGAACAAAATATATTTCTATACATACTCAAATCTTTCACATTTTGTTTTGGCTGAAACAAGACACTACCCACTCTATTCGTTTTACAATGCAATTTGTTTGTACGATTTTGAACACACTTCTCGGGACAATGTCTGTTCAGTTCAAAGGTTTCGGAGTTCATACCATTTTTGTATACAGATCTAGATTACCTACATTTTTGTTAAAAAAAAGTAAAGCCGGAACAAGATAGCGCAGATTTTCGTAGAAACACCAGCAAAAAACTTTGCGCCTACCTATTACCAGACAATGACCCTAATTAGAGGCTCATAAAATCCTTTCAATGTTTTACTGGCGACGGGTGATTGGATGTGGTAAAAACCCAGCGAGGTACAAGCAGTACCTGTGATCGCATTCGTCTGAATGCCACATACATTTCAACCACTAGATATTATTATTGACAAAAAAAAAAAAATAATAATAATTACTGCAATAATTAATTGGTGAAAGTAGATGACGGTTCAAACATGTGTCGAAAATAAATCAATTCACTTCGTTAATACCAAAATACACAATGTAATAATATTGCACACATTTTCTTTTATTTACAAATGGTGAAATGGATAAAGTAGAGAAAATCAATAACCATTTACTTGGTCAAAAGTGCGCTGGTAGAAAAATATCCCCTTAAGGAAAATTGTTCTGCGCTTCCACAACTGCGTTTAGTTAACTGTCAGATTATTTTGTACTGTGAAACTGAACGAGTTAAACCAAAAGTTTAAACTCTCGGTCAGGTTTAGTTAAACTTCAGTTTAAACTCTGACTGTACAACTGGGCATGACTGTGCAACTGGGCATAAGTAGGGTAAATATGTACCACAAGGAATAGTTTCGGCGATTTATGTACAGATTTGGCATCTGGTTCTGATTGATGGAAGCGGAAAATTAATGAATTGGAAATTCTCTTTTTACCAGAGATATAAGAGTGAATCAGTTGAAAGTAGGTACAAATTAACCCTTTCGGTACATCTTTTTTGTTCTAAGGCTAAAAAATTATATTTTTTCTTTTGTGGCTACGTATACACCTCCTAAAAACATTGTAAAATTATTTTTGATAAATATTGGTTCTAAAGTGGTTTTTGGGGACGTTGCCATACGGCATCAATTGTCTCAAGTGGTAGCAAAATATATGAGAAAATTAATATTTTTGTTTTAGTTTCTTATTTTTATAAATTAATTTTTAAACAAAATTGAAGAGAAAAATGTATAATTAATTTTTTTAAATTAAATACATTGTAAAAAAATAAGGATTTTTTTTAAATATTTAAAAAAAAACACATATTTTCATATATGTTTAAAACTAAAAATATAAAAAAATAATAAATTGTTGCATTTATAATTGATTTTATTTGTTTACTTCAAACATTACAAGTACTACACATTAAAAAACAAACATATTCCAAGATAAACACGTGTATTTATAAAAAAAAATAATTAAAAAATAAAAAAAATATTACAAAAAAATTAAATATTCAAAAAAATCTAAGTATTTATTTTTTAATTGAAACTAAATTAAAATGTAATGATATTCAACACTACTTATGCATAAAAATACATTTATTTTTATACATATGTAGGTATATATATAATTTTATTCATAGAAATTATGCCTTAAAATGCACCTCTAAATAATATTGATGCCATATGGCAACACAGAAAAGGAAAATTGTGCCAAATTGAATTGACGGAACATATATGTTCATTATATTTTTTTAATTGTTCGCCTGATATTAAACGTTGAAATAAAATCGAAATTTATAATGTATTTGACAATTATCAATTTAAAAAATAAATAATAAAAATAGTCTTCCGACGAAAAAATTCGAACTCTATTGCAGACCCATCTTTCACGAAAGCTAAAAGCACAACGATGACAACTATTACCCAATTTTTTTGCTTCCAATGATTAGGGAGATACTTAACGAGGTTAATCAGAAAAAAATAGAAAAAATATACTCAGATAGAGAGAATGGGCATTATGAATATTCGTGTTGCCATATGGCATCAAAATACCGAAAGGGTTAAGAACAAATTAAAATCAGTTCTTAAGAAAATTAAGGTCGCAATAATACTTTCACGTCCTATATACGAGTACCTACAATATGTCACTGAAAATGTTCACATCGATAAATTTACCTTCGCTTTCGATTCGACGGATTCTTAGAATAACGAAGAACTCCACTCATCCTTTCAATGAAACTCTTACACGTTTAAAATTGGTTCACTGATTCATTAAATATTAATATATACGTAATTTATTTTTAACCAAAATGTAAACCAATATTAACATATTTAAACATTTTTTTTTTTACTAAACCGGTTGAACAAAGCACTTGGACCACAAGACCATTATAGTTGCAATAAATCTCTCAATGTTTGGCTAGTATAAAAAAAAAATAAAAGAATTTCTAAAGTAAAAACAAACCCTTATACCAACCACTACCACTATTGTTTAGTGTCCAATTCAGTCGCCAGTCCTTAATTGAAAAATGATAACCAACCGCAAAAGCAGAACTAGCTAAATTCCGGGGAATAAAAAAAAAAAAAAAAAAAAAAAAACAACAATAACAATGGAAACACCTTTAGCTACGAAAAGACTTCCATATGATTCCAGGATTCAAGAACCATAACTGCAGGAAAACAGCAACAGCAGGCAGATCACTTGACTATAAACGGGATTAAAAATTCAATTACACTGGACCCGGATGCTGCTGCGGCAAAAATCCAAAAACGCTATAACACTGGACAATTTATGCCCTATAGCGAGAAAGAGAAAGAGTCTGTGTAGTCTGTGTGTGTTTGCAGCAAAAAAAAAAAAAACAAAAAGGAAGAAAAGAGAGACGGTTAAAATGTTCGTGGCATTTGGTACGATTTACAACCGCTACCATCTCCACCCTCCAAAAAGGGAAACACTCCGGCGATCCGAGTACCCGAGGGACTCATTTCGCTGTTGGCCAACATTGCATTGAATAGCATTCCACAATTTCCGTAGGTAAAAAGTAAACATTTCACGTAAAATGAAACTTCAGAAGCACCTATTGTATTTGATAGTGAAGCGGTTATCCTTTTGTGTTGATTTTTTGTTCCGTATTCCTCATTTTTATTTTAGCCTGCAATATAGTCCGGTAAGAGGGTCCATATAATACTCTATGCTTCCCTCTTGGCGATATTAAGTCTATTTTAGTGATTTTATTTTATTTGTTAAATGTATTTTATTTTACATACCTATACATAAAAGAGAGGGGAACTTTAAGCCTCATGGAATATGTACAAGTAGACGTCATAACTTAGGTGGTACCTATACCATTACATTCTTAAATATGATTATAACTGAATGCTTTATAGGGCCTTAACCTACTTTCTACCACCCCAATCTATATATTTAACTGTCTGGAAGCACGTACGGGGAGTTGGTTAAGGCGCACCCTTTATTTGGGGCACGTCATTGAGGATGGCGTCTGAATGTGTGCATGCTGATGCCATTACCAACGAATTGTGGATGGAAAGTGATCTTTGGGTTATACTTACAAAAGTGCCTACTTCGCATTGGCTGCTGATTTTACAAACAAGCGGAGGGCAACATACTGATACTGTGTCGATGGTTAAGTCAACCTCTAGAGAGAGCAACCATTAGGCACTTGTCTCCACTTTTGGCTATAGCCTTTCGACTGGAATTTGGTCAATCAAGTTCTTTTGAAATACACTGAAGAAATTTGTTCTTCATTGGCAGACAAGGGCAGAGGTGGTGTTCGATCTGATGCTAAAAGCGTGCGGAGAAGGGTTCGAACCTGGGGGACGATTTCATTCGACGATTTTCTACTTGATATATCGTTGGCCTTAAACTCAGTGATTCTACTTGATGGACATTATTTCTCGGTGATTGAGGCAAATAATGTTTTTAAGAAACTTGGGGCCCGGATGATAAACTGGCGATCGCCTATACTGCAATTTTCTGGTGGACAAAGACTAACAGTCCAAAAACCAAAAAGGACTCCCTTGCAAAACAGGGATCAACTGAAAAGTTTCTGGGACCAGGACCATTCTCTCTAATTGGTAGATGAATGGTAGAACAGCTGATTCATCAATGGATCACGGCAGAACACCGGAGAACGTGGTCAACCGTGAAACAAAGTAGACAAGCTAAAATTGCAATACAATGGCCGACCTGGTCCACTCAGAGAAAGGTTCTAAGCATGAGTCGAGGAACATTGAAATGGGCGGTGGCGTTAACTACAAGTCATGGTAATTTCGGGTATCATTTAAGGAAGGTGGGCCTTAGGGAGGATAATACTTGTAAGCTATGCCTGGAGGAATCTGAGACAGCGGCACATTATATTGTGTCAATGTCCATCTTTGGCTGGCAGAAGAATGAGGATCTTGGAAAAACATTGGGTCGAGACCCATTGAATGAGGCAGATCTCACATAAACAGATGCTAGCGTTAACGCTAGGAATCGAACTCAGGGAAGAACTCTGGAGAAGTCCAGAGAGTCTCTCTGGGGTAGGGTTTATATTGGTAGGGAGACGAAAAGAGACCCAACAATGGTGGTCTGATTTGAATATTTCTCGAAAGTTATATATATAACAGTCAAAAAGCTAGAACGGGTCTAAAGTATAGCTGAAAAATTGTATGACGTGTTGTCTACGCTCCACCTTGACTACAGTACTGAATGTCATTCTAGGTCTAATACCTACTCAAATATACATTCAAATGGAGGACAGAATAAGCATTCATCGACTGTTCCATTCAAACAACATTGAATTGACTCCTTTTCCTACCATGTGGGTCATCTGTCTTTGCTTTAGGCTGTGGAGCCTGAAAGCTCATTCAGTATATGCTTCTAGATGACCGCGATATGCTATAAAATTATGGCTTCCATAACAGCCTCTCTACTCTATCACGCATATGGAATTCATCACGTCGTGACTTCGTCTAGTACACAGACGGTTCTAGGATGGAGTCAGCGACTGGATTTGGCATTTATGGAGAGTCTCCTCAAGCGAACTATTCAGTCAGCCTTGGTAAAAAGTTAGTCCTTGTCATTACTCCTTGCGCTGGAATAAATCTAAGTTCTAATAAACGTGGAGCAAGAGCAGCTTTCAAAGGTCTTAACTCATCTGTCATAATATCGAAGCTTATCATGGGCACGGGGGCTTTGCTGATTCACTGGCTAAAGCCGGCGCAACAATACCTTTTACCGCACTTGAACCCTATTCTTTTTACTTTACTTTAAGGTGGCGCTACAGTCCGGGGTGGATCTGGGCCTCAACCAACAAGCGTCTCCAGCCAGCACGATCTTTGGCCAGCTGTCTCCAGTTTCGCACGCTAAGTTGGTTAAGGTCCCTTTCCACTTGCGTGCGCCACCTGAGTCGCGGTCTTCCTCTACTGCGCCGTCCCTCGGATGTGGATTCGAAAATCTTTCGGGCCGGAACATTTACGTCCATTCGCTCTACATGACCCAGCCACCGCAGTCGTTGGATCTTCACTCTTCTGGCTAGGTCATTGTCGCTGTACAGCCCGTACAGTTCGTCGTCGTATCTCCTTCTCCATTCATCGTCTATGCAGACGGGACCGAAAATTACTCAAAGAAATTTCCTCTCAAAGCAACCAAGAGTAACTTCATCCGCTTTTGATAAAGTCCATGCCTCTGCACCATAAAGAAGGACTGTGATGATTAAGGTCTTATAAAGGGCCACTTTAGTTGTTCAAGAGAGGGCTTTGCTACTTAATTGCTTTCTTAGCCCAAAGAAACAGCGATTGGCAAGAGTTATTCTTCGTTTAATCTCAGCGCTGGTGTCATTGTCTGAGTTCATAGCGGAGCCTAGGTAGACAAAGTCCTTTACCACCTCAAAGTTATATCTGTCTATAGTGACATTCTGTCCAAGACGTCGGTGTTGGGTGTCCTTTCTTGATGACAGCATACACTTTGTCTTGCCCTCATTGACCGCCAAGTCCTATTCTGGTGTCAGCAAAAGTAATTTCAGGAACTACATCAAGAGCTTGTCTCAAGTCGAATGCAACGAAGGCTGGCATATGTCATCATGGGCAGAACTGCTCCAGACAATTCTTCCCCCAAAATCTCCCCCCAGAAAATCCTACTTGCTCATTAATCTGAACATAAATAACGTGACAGGAATATTTTGTGGCCATTTTTGTCTCGCCGGAGCCTACACGCAGACTATCTTCACATACTCATGTTCATGGAATGTCCGGCTCTCCTCTCAGAAAGAATATCCTTAGCGGTGAAATCGTTACTTCAGCTAATCTTTCTGACATACCCAGAGAAGATACTTATCTTTCTGACTGCCTCCGGAGTGAAACATGCTTTAAAGATCTCACCATCGAAGGCACAATAGGCTTCTTCAAAACAGGTCACAGTGCCAGAGCCCCATAAAGCTCTGCCGACTAATAGTCTATCTAACCTAATCTCATCTTTTTTCACAAAGATATCTGAAGACTGAGAGGCGTATTGATTGAGGTACAGGTACACTCCTGCATGACCCCACCTAAGTAGTTAAGCAACAAATAGACCAATGTCAGCACTTCACTCGATTATACAGCACCCCTGCGCTTCCGAATCAACTCCCAGTGGTTGTGAGTCACCTGTTCCTAAACCCAGAGGCTTGGACTAAGAGATTATATTTGCTGGAAACATTATTGTGGTCAATGTTTAAAGTACGTACGTGAAATGAAAAACGCTTCAGCTTTTCGGGTTCTTTAACAATATTTGCAGAAATGCGAAAAATGAAGCAGTAAGTTTTGAATGAACGACTCCTGGAAGAGCACGACCAGAAATCATTCGAAATATCAATCAATCCAAAAATAAAAAAAAACCTACCTAAATTTGGTCACCACTGCTCCAGGTTAATTTAACCAATGACTTAGAAATACTCGTATGCAAATGGAGCATAAACCACAACAAACCGAATGCCTTACAACAATAGTGGCAAAAATCACACAACCCATTTGATCAGTTCCGGAAAACGCTTCGATTTCCATTCAAAACTGACTCAATTGCCAGTAACGCTGCCACAATAGCTGTTGAATTTTTATGGCGCGGAATACATTATACGACCCCATGTATAGAGTACCCGCAGGCAACCTCTGCCAACCCAAATATGACTACATTCCGACAAGATAACAAAACCGATAGCTTCCCTTGTTCCCGTCCAGAAAAAAAAACACACCACACACCAAAATAGGAAGCGCTTTTTAAATCCCCGCCCTCTTTTTTACGTAGAAGAAAAAAAAAATCATTCACTCAATATTTATTTATGCATTGAAAAATCAAACGCAGAAAAACTTTCCGGCAAACTTTCCCACAAAAACCATCAACCCGGGTGCAAATAGTGGGGGGATGCGATCCGAGCCCAATTTTTATACCAAACCTTTGCGTCAGGACTGAGATTTTTCCCAAATTGAAAAATCTGAGATGATGGTAGAGGTAGGAGTACGAGACAAAAAAAAAAGGACACAGAGGAAAAGAATGATGGTACTGTGTATAGCTATCCCGGAAATATGGGCCAGAGCGTCTGTCGCGCGAGGTACCTTTCAGCAGCTCGCACCCGCATCCGGACCGGAGCCACCTCGGTGGGTGTAGTGGGTACATGTTGAATACGTTCGATTTCGCTATTCAATGCAGAGTCAAGTGTTCAATTCGCATTTAAGTAAAATGGAGTAGAAGATAAACTTGCGCGCGGATTACGAGAACCGAATAATGAATACGAAGGAGCAGAAGATTAAAAATTCTTTTCCCATCCACTCGAAGTCGAAGTCGAAGTCTTTGGCGTATCCTTGGCGAATATTGCAAATGGTGTCATCGATTTGGCAGAAGCAGTGCCGTGTCGTGTTAAGAGTTGACGCTCTAATTCAGGTTTGTTGTGATAGCATCTTCCGGTACTGGAGTTGGGAGGTGTTTGTTCTTTGTGTTATCTGCTTACACAGTATATACAGAGAGGACTGGTACCTATTACAAAAATGTATAAATTAATTTAAATGGAATGTCTCAATTTAGTTTCATCCATCTTGTGTTTGAGCTGCATGAGATGTGATTACGAAACTTGTTGTACCTTTACATAGGTGGGGAAGGACCGCTCTTTTGGAGCTAGAAGCGATACGAATTCGCATGGGAATGCAGAGAAAATTGTAACCTATCTAAATTGTCCTATTTATTTAACAACAATTTCCGTTCAATTTATAAAATTTTCTATAATTGGAAGACCGTTTTTGGGGATAAGTTAATTTTTGAGACATTAATTCACGAGTGATGGAAGGAGCAATGCTGAATTTTCCTGTATTATTGGTCAGGCTGGTTCAATGTTGAGACACTTTGTTCATTCGGCTATTTGGAAGACTGAACTTGGTGTCAAAGCTAAGTTTTCAGTTTTTAAATTAGTGTTTGTTTCAACTCTTATACCTATAGTCATAAGATTTGGGTTATGAAATGACCGAAAGAATGAGGACAGAAGCTGTCGAAATGAGATTCCTTCGTTGTATTGCTGGTGTTAAGAAAAGTCCATGGTTCGATGATGAATGCTATAAAGCCAGAAAAAAAACACTTGCGGCGCTTAACCTGTTCAGGAAGATGAATACTGAGACATCTCGAAAACTCTATTCAGAGCTTAACTGCCATTTCAAAGAAAAAGTGTGCCAGCGAAAGAAGAAATTTAACGAAATTGCAAGAGAAATATCGGGAACGAAAGACTGTAAGTCGTTCCGGTCCATCGCAAAAAAGTTGAATGGAACCACATTAAAGGTAGGACGCCAGATTGGAGCTTCAGGACTCTTAGATCACTTTAAAAGTTTGCTTCGACAAGAGGAAAATTCTTTAACTTTTCAATATGCAATGCCACTGATCCGGTCAGAGTACTTAGATAGCCGTTTGAGAGAATTGAGCTTCTTGAAGTTTTAAGAAAAGCAAAGGGCAGGAAAGCTCCGGGTGAAGATAGAATCCCATATAGAGGAGAGGGATGTCTTTTAAGCCCCCTATTGTTTGCGCTCTATTTGGATGACCTTACAACTTTACTGCCGGCTTCACCACGGTATAACCGTTGATGGATTGGAAGTTAAAGCGCTACTCTACGCAGACGACATAGTCCTTTTAGCTGAATCGCCATCGTCGCTACAGCTTATGATAAATTAAATGCAGATATATTGTGAAACAAACAGTCTTCAACTTAACACAGATAAATCCAAGGTAGGTACTTGTGTTCAGAAGGGGAAATGGACGCCTGGCTAGAAATGAGCATTGGAGTTACCGTGGTGAGCAAATGAGCTCGGTTGTTTTTAATCTCACGAATATATCTGGCGCAGTCAGTAGGATTGGCTCGGAAGTTTGAGGAAAATCTTGATCTTCGCTATTTACGAAATGGGGTTCAAAATATTCGAATTGTTCTTCTTCTACTGCAGATTGTGTATTACTATTGGCACATTGTCCCATGCAATACATTTGATGGAAATTTGAATTATAAGGCCTTCGAATAGGGTTTGATTGAGCTGTTGATGTACTCATTGCGATCGGTTTAGATGCGTTCTTGTTTGGGTTGGGGTTGGGTTTCCATACATTTTGGCTTTTGCTGAAAACTTGAGTATGAGTGGGAAAACTTGGAGATGATGGCTGTTGTTGGAAATTAAGCGAACGACCTTGAACCTGTGGTTGAACTACTGGTTGATAATGATTTACACTTTGGAAATTTGTTGGCTGTTGTTAGAAATTAATCGAACGATTTTGATATTGATTCTGTGGGTATTCAGAATGCTTATACGTATATATCTCGCATCGAACTGACCTACCGCTTCAGTGCTCGCTATGCAACACAAGGGAAAAAGAAGACATTTTTTACTTTATCGGTTCATGCCCAATTCTAGCCGAAATCAGAAGAGATTATCTCGGTGCAAACTTCCTAAGAAAAGAAGCAGTTCTAGATATCCTGAATGGCCCCGACTGGAGATCCATATTGCCACTTACAATAGGATAGCTTATAAACTACAGAACAAGAATAATGAATGAGAACTTTTAATCTTACATTATTCCACATTTTAATTTTATGATCAGTTAGTTAAATGAATAAACAATACTTTTACTAAATTTAAGTAGTAAATTGTCAATCTTTGGCAGACGGCAAAGCAATGCGCTATATATGTACTTATAATACAATATTGTAAAACATTTTTCGACAAAAAATTAAAGTACACTATTATCTATCTATATCTATCTATATTGCTGGTGTGGCCCGTAGAGATCGTATTAAAAAGACCAGAATACGTGAGGAACTCAATGTCGAGCAGGAACTCAAGTCTCCGGACGATGCTTCGGGGGTTTGGTCATGTTAAACGCATGTCCCCAGTTAGGATCCCACGATGTGCTATGAAATCCACCATCAGGTAAGCGTCCTCTAGATGTATTTAGACCAAGGATTAGATGTTTAGATCAAGTGCAAATAATTTCGCCTCTACCGGGCGCAATCCCCACCCTTGATGATTTAGACTCGATGGCGGAGAATCGAGAGCTATTTTTATTTTTTTTTTATAATTCACACGCGCTAAAGAGTTTATGACTAGTCTTATGGTGTAGTGTGATGTACACAGCGCGGGGGAGTCCATTTGAGCAAAATACATCCGCAACCCACTTAATGCATAAGCGGGCAATTGAAAATGCGATTTTCACTATTGTGATCTGCATTTCTTGGGCAAGATCTCTTCAGTAAACTCCTTGATTTATCCTATCGGATTTGGCTTGGATCACTTTAATTCATCTCAAAAATATTGTTGTAGGTTAGAAGGGTAGGGCAGGGTCTAACTATTTATTTATTTAAGGATAAGTCATTTACTCTTTGTGTACTCTCAGGCTGATCTTTAGCCCGCACTGAATAGGTTTGTAGCCGATATTCGTGAGGGGAAGAGGAGGTGGCCAGAAATTCTGGATTAGACGTTCTAATCGTAGCCTTGTTGCTCCGTGCAAAAATTCCTTTACAAAATCTGTAAACAATGTGGATAATGTTTCGTTGAAAGGCACAAAGATTGACTAAAGATGGAGGTGGCTATTGCAGAGCAGTTCGCATCTATGCATGACAGTTTATATGCGAAAAGACAAAAGGTGACAGGGACTGTTCCTGTCTGTGGCCTCTCACATCCCGTGTGCAGGAAAGAATACTGGTGCGGAGCAGAATCGAGTGATTGATGCAATCTAGTCTACTGGCTATCACCGACATTTTGATGGGGTGTTCTAAGAACTCTTTTATTACCTATAACGATGTGTGTTTTTCGTTTCTTAAATATTTTTCTTGCGACCCTTTAAAGCTTCAACAATGCACCGAAATACTTGCAGATTGGTGTTCGTTCTGCACTTAATTTATTGTATGTTGTCATCATCTGGAAATGTGTCCCCAAAAGCCAGTTGCAAAGTCCTGCAATCAAAGTCGAACTGCTCGCTCATCTCTCGATTCTGACAAGTATCTTCACTTCAGCGAATGTTTTTGAGCCGAGTTGCATGGGATTATAGAGAAAGTGGAGTTGTTTCGGACTGAATGAAGTACGTCTTTGCTCTTGCGACATTGGATAAGTGGTCCTCCCATATTATGTTCAAATTGACAATGGCCCCAAGAAGGTAAACGGATGCATTGAGTTGAAAAAGTTGGTCATCCATTTTAATGTGGTATACAGTGAAAGTATTTTTCTTTGAAAAAGTGGTGAGCTGTGCCCTCGGAGCATTAGATAATATATAGCTAGCAATTTCACTTCCCATTTTACCGCTCCCTTTATTGCCCAGATCTTCATTGAGGGAAGTGATTTGCTAACATCTTTGACTTTTTTTTAATAATTTCCCGACCCCACCAGGTCAATGATATGGAGAAGAAATAGATTTGGTGAAAATAGGACCTTAGGGCGCTTTAGAGTTTATGGCATAAGCCTCCAATGATGTACCATCTATACTAAAACTTGCATTGATCTGCTCAGAAGAAAGCAAATGCTCGCATAGTTGTTGTGGTAATCCACATAAGAGAATAATTCGCTTAGCAGGGAACCATGCGCCAAATCAAAAACCTTTTAGATGTCCATTGTCCAAGGCTATGGCTCTGAATTCGACTTGTTGCTCGCTTGCCATGAGTGGGCTACATAGCTCAACAGATCTTTTATGTTCCGATTTTGTTATGACTGTCATCATCAATGCCTTGTTCTTAGCTGGCGAAGGCTTGCTTACACTTTTTGTTGAACCAGGGCTTTTTCAAACTCAACCCAAGGCGCAGGATGATATGGTGAAAGTAAGTTCAACATCACTCCTCAAATCCGTATGAGGATTGCCATTGCTACTAACAATAATCTAAAATCGGTGGCGTTAAGAGAGAGAGAGCAGTGGAGTGTCAACTTAAGCATCCTACACCAGAAACTCTTGTAGTAGAAATTAATTTAATAAAAAAATATATCAATTTGAACAAATTGGCTTCTTTCATTCATATATGTGGCTTACGTGGAAATTCCACAACTCTCGATTCTCCGCCATCAAGTTTAATTCATGAAGGACAATCCCCATACGGGTAGAGGAGAGATTATGGACTTGATCTAACCATTTCATCCTGGATCTGCCTAGAGGACGCCTGCATATGCATAATGATTCGTATTCCATAACACGTCTTTGTATCCTGATGTTTGGGGACATGCGGGTGGCGGGTCCCTGCTCGACATTGTGTTCCCCACGTATTCTGGTGCTTCTTGTTCTACGGGTCACCCCAGCAACGGAGGAGTCTTATTTCGGCAGCTTGTATCTCGATCTTATAAAGGGTTTTCCAATGAGAGGTGTTATTGTGAATGGCCCGCTATTTCGGTAGCTGTCACTTTTGAAGCTTTTATTCTTTGACATTTGACAAGTAGAAACTACGCCATTACTAAAAATGGAACGATACACGCTTCAACAACGCATTGAAATTATTAAAATTCACTACAAAAATGGTGAAAATCTTGCAGTCACAGTTCGCAAAACTAAATCATTTTTTGGTCGTCGTGAAGCACCTTGTCGGACCGCAATACAGAAATTGGTGGAAAAATTCGAGCTGTTGGGACAAGTTAGTGATGTCAAGAACAACTGAGAATATTGCTGCCGTAGCCCAAAGTGTTGAAGAAAACCCAGGTTTGTCCATTCCTCGTCGTTCTTTGGAATTGGGCATTCCACAAACGTCATTACACCGTATTTTGCATAAAGACTTGGGTCTTAAGGCTTATAAAGTTCAGTTAACACAAGAACTCAAGCCGGCCGATCATCAACAACGTCGCCAAAAGCCCAGCGTTGATTCAATACCTCAAAGATAAAATTCGTGAGGATATCGAGGACATAGGGTAGCCACTTTGCGATTTGGTTATGGAAAATGTCATGAAAAGGATATGGTCCTGTAAGCGTGATAGTGGTGGTCATTTGGCTGATGTTGTTTTCATTATTAACGGCATACCTTGCTCTTTATTATGAAATAAACATCCGATCATTTATCTCAAAAAATGACATTTTTCTTTAAATACCAAAATAACACCTCTTATTGCAAAACCCTTTATAAACACCGAATTAAAGACTTACCTCCGACACTAAGGTTAAGCTTTCCTAATAGCAGAATGACCAAGCTGTCTTAAAATTGACACAGCCTGACCAATTCTACAGCATTGCTCCATCCATCGCTCGTGAATAAGACCCCGAGATATTTAAACTTCTCCTGTTTCCACCAACATGCAGAGTACATTGAACAGGCGTTCTGAAAGCGACCATCACTTCAGATTTGTTCGCGTTTACTTTCATCAGCTTCAACACAAACGACTACAAACCCATCGAGTGTATTACCAAGTATTCAGCGAAGACTTATCCTCAGATCTCCCAATTCGAGACGTACTTCACCAAGACTGTGATGTAATATCCAGTCCATATAAGTAATGAAAAGGAGAGGAGACAAAACGCACCCCTGGCGAAGTCCAAAGCCTACGGTGAAAGGTACTGATTTTACGCCGTTTGACCGAACACAGGTTGTACAGTTTGTGTAAAGGGATTGAATGGTTCTTGAGAGAGAACTCTAAACACCTGCAATACACTACAGACCTTTCGTCAAGGGACTCGGTTGTATGATTTCTCCTAGTCTTGGACACAGTAGCTCTTCATTACCAACCCGTCGGCAGCCCTATACCGCATTAATCAATGGCCTGACAAATAATTATTTCCCTTTTGCCTTTCTCTTTCTTTTCATTCATTGTTCACTTAAACTCTTGAGGCCTTAGTCTACCATGCGTAGTCTGACAAATAAAATTTATCAAATCCAAAATCTTTTAACTTTTCCCCAACGCAGGCGTAGCATACCTCCAGGCCTTTTCAAATAACATTCTGAGAATGTCTGTTGTACTTCTGCTCGTACGAAAAACGCACTGCTCAGTGGGCTCATCCCCTAATCGTAACTCGACCATAGATCTGCAACACCTTAACAGAAATGATATTCCCCTCTATAATTGGAGCAATCACTTTTACACCCTTTATTGAAAAGGGGCACAATCACTCCAATCTGCCAATTGTTGGGTCTTTGCCGCATTCCCCTCCAGGCCACTTTATTGACACGAGAGAGCCTTCCCCAAAGGTATTGAGCATTTCTGGCCGGATTTCATCCACTCCTTTTAGCTGTTAGCAATTTGATCGCAAAAGTGACTTCCTCTACCATAAGGCTATTTTTCTTAAGGCGATTGGTATGTCATCTTCAATGCCCTGGATTGGATCTGCGCAAGATGTCCTGCTCATCGAAATGAAGTGTATACCATCTTTGATTTGACTCTTTCAATAATATATAGGTGAACATGAACAGAACACCTTACATGCGATCATGGTCTAATTTTTCACCGAACTCCTTTCAAGGTTATTCTTTGGTAGCCTTCAATATGACAATATTGTTCCATGGTTTCTTAGGGGTGTGTGTTACACGTCAGTGCAAAAATTGTTCGTATCTCCTTCAAAAGATTTTATTCCTTGTAATACGTCCTCATCCTCGACATAGAGTTTTCCTATATGTCAGCAACCTTTTGTCAAATAGTTGTCCTTATTCTTAGGTGTAATATCACAATTTCACGCACCTACATAGTGCTGACAGTAACTTAAATCGAATATTCACATGTTTGTGCCGAGAAAACAAACACTTGCGCACACAAACACTTTTAATGGGGAAGGAGGGCCTATCATCTCAAACACTGATAATCAATTCGATTCCCGTACGCTTCATAAAATTATGAAATTTTTCTCCTTGCAAACGTGAGCTTCCTCCTGGGCAATCTCTTTCCATTCCACACGTTCGATGATGCCGCACACATGGGAGAGCCAGTCGCCTACTATAACCCAAAATTGGCAACAGGAAATGGCTTTGGCAAGCATCCAGGCGGGACGTGTTTTGTGTGTTAGCAGGGCTTGAAGCTTATTGCTATTTTGCCTGAAAGGACATTCATATTCCTTTCACAACGTCCAGACGAAATCGTTTGGGCGGCATCTATACGAGTATTCTGTTGGCTATATGTGTAGCCGGCCGACGACGACAGTGCGGCGGAGACCGACTTCGGCTGGAGTCACTTTGATTCCCTGCTGAATCCTATTATCGGAATAATAAACAAAAATATACTTATGTGCGTGAGATTTGGTAAATATTTCCTTTCCAGCCCAGCCACCCCGGGCACACCACACACTCACGACCGCCCCCCCTTTCTTCAAATCGAGCGGAATAGCTAATAGGTATAGGGTGAAGCAAATTCATATAATGAAAGTGCTGATGCTGAATCGAAAGGAAATCAGAGAGGATATCTCTTCGCTTCGGGAAACGACGCGGCGGTAGATGGTAAATGAACAAAATTAAACGAAATGAAGGGCAATAGATGTGCTCCGGGGAAATGTGATAAATGATTTTTACTCGGGGTGGCAATTAAGGCGCGTGGGCATATAATTTGTGTTTTGTGCTAGCAATTTGGCGGGCGGAAAACTTTGAAAATTTAATTATTGCTAAATTAATTATAAGATGGTGTGGGGCTGATTGGATGGGATGGTCGGGCACATTCGAAAAGGGGTTGTGTGGGACTTTATACCAGGTATATGGCAGTGTAATAGCGGAGTAATTTGGAAAAGCTACGTGATACTTAAATGCCGTGCTGTTGCTGTTGTCTATAGGTTAATACATACCGCCGCCGCCGCCCGCCTCGACTGAGTTGTGGTTATGAGCTAGATTAGGATAAAAGACATTTCCATGTGAGAATTTATGGAATAGCTCACGTCACATATAGTTTCGTGATGTTTGACTTGATTGTGTCTTTTCATTAGAGGGGTTAGATTGAATGTTATAGTTGTAGATACATTCCAATTATTACTACACAACAATTGGGATTATTTTGCCTATTCAATTGATAGCTACGACGGAGAATAATGTCTAAGTGTGGAATAAGATAATAGAATGAGCATAATTACGCACAACGTTGCTGATGAGGTCCTAGTGAGACAATTATATTACTGGCATCAGACCCGTCGTGTCGCCTCGCTTGACGACTTATTGAAATGGAGCTGTTCAGGCTTACTTGGAATACCACTCATTCTTTAATCGGCTCTGCAGTTCGGAGTAAACCTGGGGATCCACTAACAAGTCTCTACAGTTATCCCAGTCCTTACCTAAATGCCTTTTTTTCTATACACTCTAAGTCGCGTTCGGCCTATTTCTACTTGTACGCTCCACTTAAGGCAAAGTCATTCTCCACTGCGTTTGTCCCTCTGTGTTACGGGCCGGAGCATGTGTATCCATCGCGCTCTAACCGTCCCAGCCATCTTAGAAGTCTATTGCGCTATTTTTTTACCAGGTCGATGCTGCTGTTTAGTTTAGTTCGTCGTTGGATATATACGTACTAACTCACATGCCTAATATTTTGCATGTCTTGTGGAGGGTATCAATGCATCGTCACAGTGGTTTCATTTATATGGGAAGAGCGGTAAAAATTGTTAATTACATTTTAACATTACATTTTCATTTTACATTTTTAAATATTTTTATTAAAGTTGTTAGTGCAATAAGTCTCTTTGGGTAAACTTGATTTTTCGGTTTTTTTAAGAACACTAGCGTTTGATAGGAGTGGGTCCGAGGAAAAGAACAGTCTATTATCAAATCCGTGTTGGTGGCAAGTGACAACTATTGAAATTTACCGCGTATTTTTTTCGCTAAACATTTTTACCTTCTTATTTTTTGCTATTATTATTAACGACTTTTTTACTCCAGTTATCTCAGAAGAAAGGGAAGGGTTTGCAAAAAACCTCCGGGCCGTATTAACATGATTTGAGTTCCCCCATCCTTACTTTCCAGTTATTTCAATGAACTCTTTTTAAATGGGTTTTTGAATTTCGCCTGTTCGCCATTTTTTGAATTCATGCCTATACGCTAAATGATTAAAAAATTCAAAAAACAAATAAAAGTGTTATCATCGGCCTGGCCGATGCTTTAATACACTCCACTGCATAAAAGTCATGCAAAATGTTTGCCATGCGAGTTAATATGTGTCTAAGCAGAACTACTTTACCCACATAGACAATTTTCAATATCAACCTGACGGCGGTTAAAGAAAGTCCTTTCACAAAATTTCATTCACCTAGGTCGATTCGTTTGGACGCTAAGGTGTTTGTATTGGCTTTGTATGAAAGGTAACAGAACTACTTGATCGACATGGGCCATTTTTAATACAAACCTGAAGGCCATAAATATAAGACCTCTCATAAAAGTCTAAGTCGATTCGTTCGGACACTATCAACAGACAGAGAGAGACTTGGGTCTTATAGTGGTTTTGTATGGGAGGTACCTACCAGAATTTTCCCATTTTCAATACCAACCTGGCGATGGTAAAAACAAGTCGTACACAAAACGCTATCGTGCTTTCAACGGACAGACAGAGAGACAGACGTTTCCATGCATGTAATGGTGATAACTGATAACGAAATCCAAACTTTCGATATTTATGTTTCTTTGCAAGTAACTTTCAATATCGTTCATGGCAGAAGGTTTGGCTCCACAAATGTAGCAGATCTGTTGTGATGAGGTATGCGTCAAGGCACTACACACCTTTCCATCCACCATTGTTAGTTTAAGGTCATGTTTTACCAATATATTACAATCAAAAGCATAGTAACAATAGTAGGTACTCGACAATTTTTCAATTTGATCTTGAATGTAATTTTGTTCTTCTCTGCTCAATTCCTCAGTTTTCTTTTTAAGTTGGAAACGCACAGATCGATAGTATTTGGTGGATCCAGGGCGAGGAGTCTGCCATACAATTTGTTTGGGTATGTCAGGATTTCCCTATTTAAAAAGTTGAAGGGGGACATTATGATGTTATGAATATGTCACTATAACTAAATTCAACCGTGATTCGTTGTTTGTATTCTGATTGTCTGCTGCTGCCATCAAAACCCCACTTTCCAGTCAGCGTTAAATTGCAGGAATCTTCTTTAAAATCTTTTAATACCTCTCCTTGCGATTCGACAATACGTTTTGTTGTATGATTCAAAAGCCCTAGAGTAACCTCAGCCAATGAATCACTTATACTGTTATTGTCTCCACATCCGGATAGCAACCTTGTTTTGCTTTTAAAACTTTTGCATAGCATGGGAATAAATCTACATCCGTAGATTCAATATCATACATCCGTAGATTCATTCACCACACTCCCAATAACTTCATATTGATTTTTAGACAACTTAGCCTCAACCAATATTTTTAGAGCGTCATTGACGTTAAGCGTTTTTCTATGCGAAATATCTGTGCCTTCGCAATTTCTTAAAGCAGATGCTATAAGAATTATTGACGCAGTGCTTGCACTACGTCTTCTTTTTGGTCTAGGAGAACATTCTAAAAATCTTGTACAGCATGGATCATTATTCTCAATCATAGCTGAAGTCTTCTGTGGCCTTAAGCCAAACATCGTTCTTTGTTAAAAAAAGTTCTCATTTCTTGAAGCTTTGTTCCATCTTTTAAAAAGGACTTGCATAGAGCATTAATCTTTTTAACTAAATCATCACAATGTCCTAAGTTATAGACTTATAAAAACATCTTTAAAGTTTCTTTATCTCCAACCTTCCTCACCTTACGCCAAATATTAAATATATCAAGTCGTTTTAAGTAGTATTTTGACATCAAGGAAAAGGTCTCGGTAACGACCCTAAAAAGGTAGCGAGCCTTCTCCACCATCATCTCATACAGGCGAAGGATTCTTGCAGGGATGCCAAAACTAGACATGGCTCTGTATATACCTAGTCTCTATTCATGCTGTTATAAGCGGCTCAGAAATCTGTCAAAATAAGCTGTGCGTCGATTTAGACTTCTGAATTTTTTTGCAGGATCTGTCTAGATGTGAAAAGTTGAGCGAATGAGATTGTTTATATTTTAGAAGTTCACACAATATGTATAGGCATGAATTCATTTGACAAAATTTTGGAAATAAATTGGTAAAGCCCTATACTAAGTCATATCCCGATGCTATAAAAAATGAAATCAACGGTGGCGCATACAGTTCAAGTCCGGCCGAACTATTTAGTGTCATCCTTATAACTTTTTAACAAAAAAAAAAAATAAAGTCATCCTTATAAGAGCTCCTTTGAGATATTCGGATACCAGTATATACACTGAACAGACCACGTGCAGCCGAACAATTAACAGAGGTCGTGTCCTACACTGATGAGGCTCTACACTTATGAAAAGCCTTGGGTCCAGGAAGTGCGTTGGGATAAGCCGGACAAAAAAATGAATGAATAACTGCCATAGTAATGCCTAAATTATTGGGGCCATCGGGATGCCTTTTTCCATCTTTTACTAATTAATTCAATAAAAACCATAAAAATTATATTCAAAAATATTGTGGTCACCATTTAAACTTGTTTTGCGGTCAAAATTACAGAAAAGGACTTAAAGTAGGTAGATACCTATTGATTAATAAATTCCATTGGGAAAATATTTTTTTAATTGAATTCCACTTGATAAAGTCAAATGCAGTTTATTAAATACAAATTTTGCATACAGATAAAGATGGATAAGAGTTTACGGATATTTATTTAAATACCGCCGTATATAAAATTCAATATTCTGAATATTATGCTCTACAGGAGAGTGATTCGTTAAAATATGATACTTTTCCGCATCTGAATGAGCGGATTGGTATTTTTGTAGAATTTTAATGATTATTTTTCGACCACAAATAAATTAAATAAAAAAAATGAAAAAAATGGAAATGTGAGTTGAAATCTTAATAAATACGTAATTTCAATGAGCATCGATAATAAAGGGTTGTTCGGTATAGAGATTTCCTCCGTACATACATACATATATATATAATAAAACTGTAGACATTTTCTTTGGCCGTTAAAAACGTCGAAAACTACTGGAGAGATTTCGATGAAGCTTTTTTTAAAATTTTCCTTAGGACTGTGAGACTGCTATAGGCTATATCGTTTATAGCCACGTCCTTAGGAACAGTTTTTAGCCAACATTTATTATTTTAAGTGAAAATATATACATACACAATATACTTTGCTACAAATGGATGCTTATACTTTTTGATAGTGCGACAGGACAAACAAAATCAAAACAAGACTAGCATACTATGCTAAACATTCGAAAAGGGGTGGATTGTCTTCTCAGTTATTGCTATGGCATTCGATATGGTATGGTAACAGTGTAGGGTTCACATTAAATGTGCGCCCTATTTTTTTTGTATGGGAGGTAATAGAACTACTTGACCGAAGTATCCCATTTTCAATACCTGAAGAGGGTAAAAAACAAGTCGTCTCATTCATTTCATTCGCCTAGGTCGATTCGTGTGAACGCTAACGTGTTTTCAACAGACAGACAGAAAGACGGGCATGGCTAAGTCGATTCAAAATGTGATCCTGATTCAGAATATACTTTACGGGGTCTCCGGTGACTCCTTCTTGGCGTTACAAATGTAATGGCAGAGTGAATATACCTTCCTGTGGTGATGTATATAAAAATGGCTTCGAAAATTTCTTCAGTAATCAAACTAAATTGATCAGCATAATATGCTATCGAGTGGTCAAAATGCAGCACGTGTGACAACAACGACATTTTTCCCGGGGCTCGCCAAAAATTGGGCGCGCGACCATTTTGGAGCTCCTATTCTTCTGGACTAGCACGTCTCTAAGAAGATGATTCTTCATCTCTCAAAAACTACCAACTTATTATAGCACTTATGTCCATTCGGCAGCTTATAAAATCACAAAATCTTCTCAATATATGGCAATATGACCGTCCATTATAGTTTGACCAAATATTCATACTACGACATTTCTTGAAGAATTTTATCGATTTTAAGGCCGAATATGAGACCATTTATAAAGAGCCGAGCAAAAGCCAACTTTGGGCATCCCTGGTAAACTTATCAGATCATGCAGAAGGCCGATGGTGAGGTGCCGTGAACGAAGGCCATATGAACTAACGCCATAATGATGTTAATTCACTTTCAAATGCGAATTAACGCCATAATCCACTTATGGCTTTAATTCACTTTCAAATGAGAACTAAAGCCATCACATAAATATGAACTAACGCCATATGGTGTTAATTCACATTCGAATGTGTACTAATGCCATAATATGTTTTTGAGCTCTGAAGCACAGTCAGTGCAGTGACAGTTTTGACAAAACGGTATCAGTCCGATGGCCACCAGTTTTTTGCCTGCAGAAATCATCTTGTGTGCAGTGGGCCCCATCCCCATGTCACACAACGATTTTTTTTTATAATTATCACGCGCTAAAGAGGTTATGACTACTGTTAAGTGTAATGCAGGGCTGGGCAAACGTCGATCGCAATCCAATTTATTCTTCAACATTACATTTGTCCCTGTAGAATTTCTATATCTGAAACAAAAAATGCACTGCACGCATTCATTTACTCGTTTTGTGAGGTTTTAAAGCTTAAATTAGAAGTTATTTCAAATCAAGCCGATTTTAAGCTCTCAAATTTTTTAAAGCTTAAAATCGGCTTGATTTGAAATAGCTTTTAGTTTAAATAAATAAAATAACTTCTAATTCTAAAAAATTTAAGAAAAATAAAAGTTAAAAATTCGCGCGAATTTTTAACTTTTATTTTCTCAAATTTTTTAAAGCTTAAAATCGGCTTGATTTAAAATAACTTCTAATTTAAGCTTTAAAAAATTTGAGAAAATAAAAGTTAAAAATTCGCGCGAATTTTTAACTTTTATTTTCTCAAATTTTTTAAAGCTTAAAATCGGCTTGATTTAAAATAACTTCTAATTTAAGCTTTAAAAAATTTGAGAAAATAAAAGTTAAAAATTCGCGCGAATTTTTAACTTTTATTTTCTAAAATTTTTTAAAGCTTAAAATCGGCTTGATTTAAAATAACTTCTAATTTAAGCTTTAAAAAATTTGAGAAAATAAAAGTTAAAAATTCGCGCGAATTTTTAACTTTTATTTTCTCAAATTTTTTAAAGCTTAAAATCGGCTTGATTTAAAATAACTTCTAATTTAAGCTTTAAAAAATTTGAGAAAATAAAAGTTAAAAATTCGCGCGAATTTTATTTTCTCAAATTTTTTAAAGCTTAAAATCGGCTTGATTTAAAATAACTTCTAATTTAAGCTTTAAAAAATTTGAGAAAATAAAAGTTAAAAATTCGCGCGAATTTTTAACTTTTATTTTCTCAAATTTTTTAAAGCTTAAAATCGGCTTGATTTAAAATAACTTCTAATTTAAGCTTCAAAAAATTTGAGAAAATAAAAGTTAAAAATTCGCGCGATCTAGTTTACCTATGATTATAAAAATGTGAATATATAAATTATTTCGAAATATAATTTTGTTGTTTAAAAACATGGAGTTTTTTTCTACAAGGTACATGTTTTAGGCGTGATGTAACAAATAAAAGTTAATGGAAATTTCCGACTATTGCTTTAAAACTTATTAAAAAGAAAAATTCGTAATATCCCATTTGTTTATCTTAGGACCATTATATATAATTTAAATATGCAGAATGCTGCGAGTGACTTTAATTCACATTCAAATGAGAACTAAGGCCACTTTTAAAAATGAACTAACACCATATGACTTTAGTTCTCATTTGAAAATGAATTAAAGCCATACGTGGATTATGGCCTTAATTCGCATTTGAAAGTGAATTAACGCCATTATGGCGTTAGTTCATATGGCCTTCGTTCACGGCACCGATGGTGAACAGGTGCCGTGAACGAAGGCCATATGAACTAACGCCATAATGGCGTTAATTCACTTTCACATTCACTGTCACTGCACTGACTGTGCTTCAGAGCTCAAAAACATATTATGGCATTAGTACACATTCGAATGTGAATTAACACCATATGGCGTTAGTTCATATTTATGTGATGGCTTTAGTTCTCATTTGAAAGTGAATTAAAGCCATAAGTGGATTATGGCGTTAATTCGCATTTGAAAGTGAATTAACATCATTATGGCGTTAGTTCATATGGCCTTCGTTCACGGCACCGGTGAACATGCGGCGCTCCATAAAGTCGGAAACAATCTCACCGAGACCTCAAAAAAGGTGATGCCCTGTCATGTGAAATGTTCAGCATCATATATGAGAAGATTTAGCGAAATTCGCAGGCCAACACCCAGGGGTACAATTTTTCAAAGGTCTGTACAACTACTACCTCCATACGTTGACGACAATCAACATCATTGGCAGAACACAGCGAGCTGTATTGCAAGTATCAGTACAGAGGCGGCAAAACTGGGTTTAGTGGTGAATGAGGGCAACACAAATTATATGCTGTGTGTCCCACAACTTCGACGAGTCGGACAGAACGTCACAATAGACAGCTATAACTTTGGATGGTTAGGGACTTTGTCTACCTCGGCTCCGCTATAAACTCTGATAATTACACCACAGCAGAACTCAAACGAAGAGTTACACTCACCAACCACTGTTTCTAGTAAGGCCTTGTCAAGAAACACAGCAGACTCTGTATAAGACCTCCATTATCCCAGTCCTGCTTTATGGCGCAGAAGGATGGACGTTAACATAGGCGGATGAATATATTCTTGGTCGTTTCGAACGAAATATTTTTCGAGTGATTTTCGGTCCCGTTTGCGTTGACGTGCTTTGAAGATTTTAGAGCAAACTTTACGAAATGTAAAGTGTAGTCGCCTTGGTCAGAAAAGAACGTATCAAGAGTGAATAGACACCAACGCTCTGGCCTGAAGAGTCTTTCATTCCAACCGGGAGGGACAACACAGTCGAGGAAGACATCGCCTTAGGTGGCGCGCACAAGTGGAAAGGGACCTCAACCAACACAGTCCAACTGGAAACATTTAGCCAAAGATCGGGTTAACTGGAGAGGAGTGTTGGTTGAGGCCCATGTCCACTCCGGATTGTAGCGCCAACCTAAGTAAATGAGTAAGGATCACTCACGACTAAAAAGTGCAATCAATCCTTCGAAAGCATTTGATAGAATTTTTCATCAGGCTCTTGTACTGAAAATGTATTTTTATCAACGCGTCTCTTCTTTATTGGATTAGAAAATACCTTGCCGGCCGTTCAAGTCTTGCATTGGACGGTTTCAAGTCTGCAATTCACTATTAATGCTGGTGTTCCCCATTTCTTAATTTTGCCTCCGACACTATTGCTTATATTCTAAAAGCACACAACGGAACAAAGCACAGATATGTGAATATAAGCTGAGATAACTGAAGATTCACTAAAGGGGTTTTCAATGAGGATTGGTCGACATTGAAATGGAATAAAACAAGCTATGTGAAAGGTAATAACGAATCCTATGTATGCCATTATTTTATGGAATATAACACCAGGCCCAAATGTCCGCCGTAGCTTCTCAGGTTGTCACGGATCCGAGTGGTCCAATCTGCCGTATAGATCCGGCTTAATTTGAGCGATGGCATTGGTTATGTTGGGTTTAAGACGTCGGTCGATTGCGGTTTATTCGCATTGAGCTGCGACTTCAGGCAACGCCACAAGAAAAATTAAGCGAAGTTAAATCGCACGATCTTGGTGGCCTATTCACGTCACATCTGATAGAGATCAGATAACCATACCCTGCAGCTGAGTGACACATAGCCACCTCTTGCTGGAACTACTACGTTCTGTAGTACTCGCCGTTGATGGTATTGGCCTTACCAACGTCATGAAAAAGTACGGAGCAATGACGCCACCGCCAGTCTAAAATGCGCACCAAACTGCTTTTTATGGGTGCATTGCCACCTCGTGTTGGTTGGCGTCATCCCATATATGGCAATTTGGCCATATCCAAAAATGCGGCCCGTCGCGTCGCTAAAGACGATTTTTCTATGGTCATAAGTCATTTCATTACATTATCATTAACTTTGACCTCCTGTGTCAGTTAGATCTTGAACGGGTATAGCACAAACCAGTAAGAATAGACCGCCGACTTCCGGTACACCTACCCGATTCCACCCGTAAAAAATTACCCTGTTCACAGACATACGTGTAAATGTCAAAATTAATGGCGGCAATGATTTTCCATGCTATACCATGGGCCTAAGATTTGTCAAGTATGCGTGCGTTAATGGCGCTCCTTTGATTTTGTACAGCATCGAGCTCAAGCTGATGTAACGTTATAAGAGGTATCGGTAATAGCTCATAGAGCTGTATCTTATCTTCTTCGTTCGCCCTCCCCGCACACACGACCAACAATCCGTCCGGTATCAGCTCTCCCTTTCTTATGCTTATCGTCCAGCACTCAGCGCCATAAAACAGAACTAGTAGTAGATAATGGTTTTGTAAAAGCATACATTTCGTCCTTCGAGTTAGGGGCTCAGTTTTGCCAGACCTAAGTAGTAGGGTAATTTTTCATCGGCAACTGCATTTATTTCAATTCAATAACATCTTGCTCAAGGACTAAACCCTTTTAAATATATACAGGACTTGCAAATAATATTTATGAACTGCACCATATTCTATTAACAGGACTTCTCATTGACTTTATTACAAAGGAAGTTATTCTACCGGGCCTTGGTCCTTTTTACTGCAAAAGCAATTATTCGATGACTACATAGGCGCACTGATTGGCAGTCAGTATAACGCATTGACTTGCATACCCCAGCAATGGGCAGACAGAAAGAAAACCCCTTAATACGAACCCTAATCCGCACTACATTAGGGTTAGACGTATTAGAATGTCTATACGCAGAACAACATCCCCTCCGCATCACGTTAAGTATATATATAGTGCGCTATGCACACAAACCTCGTTTCCTATAATCTGTTGTAGGCATTATGGGGAGAAGGGGTCCCCATTCGAAGGCTATCAAAATTTATAACCGTGCACTAAAGATCAAGGGAAATCCTTATTTATTGGGATGAAACTCTCAGGGATGCTGTTGTTACTGCTGCACAGGTACACAATAACATTGCTTTTAGATCAGTGTTGCCCTTATGGCTTGCTGGAACTCCAATGTTGGTTACCTACCGAAAATCCTGTAGGATTTAAAAATAATACTAGATACATTGAACATAACATAGTATTAGGCCAATATCTACTGGAATTGAAATCCAAAAATAGAACATTGGATACTGGGTCGTCGTATATGGATGTCCTTTCATCGTTCAGAGGATCCTTGTAGCAAAGTTCACAATTTATATTGCACACAATTTCGCATAGAAGACATTAGTGGGGTTGGGGAGCGGCAACGGTACGGCGACGAACGAATGTGAAAGAGCATTGTAATTTGTTTCAGGTTCTAATAATCGGGCCGGAGTTCTTCTGCATGATTGGCCACAATATGGCAATATCTTTGTGGGGGGGGAGGAATCAGATTATCATGTCTTTCTTTGAGACTCTCTTTATGAAATAGACGTTTTCATGGGGTTCGAAAATACACGTGCATCCTCAATGTGTAGGGGATGTTTATCATACATAAGCATAACTAATTGCGCTCACCCATACGTCAAACCCGTAAGTGTTTTATTTGCTCAATCATGCCATAAAGTAAGGAACTACCACTAAGTGATGCTCAATATGGGGCTGAGTGGTCAGACTATTCGCACTGTCACATCGCAACTAATATCCGTTCAGTCAATTAATCATTCGCCTCCAAAAAAAAAACGAATAGGAATCCCAATTATCTGCGAGTACCAAACCAAAAAAAATAAAAAATAAAACTATACCACGTGCCAAATTCAAGGGGCAAACCATCATTCGGAGTCTCCCCACATCATGTTATTTTGGCACTGCTATAAACCCCAAAGGACACATGCAATTGCCACATCAATTGAAAGCGGAGGAAACGTGGCAACCATTTCCCATTCACATCCTGTTTACCACTGCTTCACCTAGACGTCCCATTGTTTGACAGTCTCTTCGATTGCGCCGCCTGTATATATAGTTCTTGCCACCACCATCATCATCGTCATCGTTGACGACACGTCTGTTCGAAATGTAAGTACATAGCAGAATTCGTTGTGTCCTTTTTATTTGCTGCTGCTGCTCGCCTCGTTCTCCTGCGCGTGGAAAGCAAAGTTATCGAAATGAATCGTTATTGATTCAATTAGGAATTGAAATTGAAAGGATTCAACTCATTGCGCACCGTCTTCCTCTCCGGGGCCATCATCACAGAAGGAACGAAAATGATTGTCAGTGCTAATGTAGTAATAAAAATGGGGATTCATTCTGACCAGAAAAAAAAGTTCACAAAAAGGACAAAAACGATTGATTCAATTCAAAGTATGAAAACGCGCTGTAGCAGTATAAAGGGTGGGCCATCTAGTGGTTTCCTTTTAAATCATAGGTTATTTTGACACTGACAACTGTTTCCCGCTGGAAATCTTGACAGAAAGTCAGTTTCATACCTCGCTTTATGCTTAATCAACGTTTGGGAAATATTGAAAACTTATTTCCAAACTGAGTGCTGCGTAGTCCGAACAGTGCGTTTTAAAAAAAAAGTTTTGGCCGAAATGAAAAAGTTCGTGAGACTGGTATCCTTTTTTTTTATGGATTTGGACGACCTCTGGTTCATGCAGGATGGCGCGCCATGCCACACCTCGGAGCTGCGATTTGACCCCTTTGGTTTTTTTTTTGAAACCGTAAAGGACCGATATTATGACAACAACCCGGAAACGATTCAGGCACTTAAGGCCAATATCATCCAAGCAATCCGTGAGCTATAGCCCGAAACCATCAACAAGGTTTTGGAAAATTTGAGTGACAGAGCGAAGCCAGCCGAGGCTTGAACGACGTTGTGTTTCATAGATAGATATATTGATAGATAGATATTAAGCCGGAAGAGCCTTCATTGGGCTCTGGCACTACGGCCTCTCTAAAGGGTCCTACAGCAACCTTTCTACTCCGGAGACAGTCAGGAAATCAAGTATCTTTTCTGGGGGATGTTTCAGCAAGACTTGCTGGGTTGATGATTTCTTCACCAAGGACATTCTTTCTGAGGCGAAAGAGAGCCGGACATTCCGTGAGAATGTGAAGAGAGGTTTCGTCGCTCTCCATACATAGGTAGTTTACATCTGGTGAGACTCCAATTTGGTGAAGGTGATTTTTCATAAGGCCATGGCCAGTAATTATACCTGCTAAGATTCTTAAGGTGTTTTTATCGAGGTTAGTAAGAAAGTAGGATTTCCTGGGGGAAAATTTTGGGAAGAATTGTTTTGTGCAGTTCTGT
Source organism: Cheilosia soror (assembly GCA_949372485.1). NCBI lineage: Eukaryota > Metazoa > Arthropoda > Insecta > Diptera > Syrphidae > Cheilosia > Cheilosia soror. The sequence goes on along the minus strand of OX443562.1, from coordinate 21,758,870 downwards.
CCAGGTGTTTTAAGCCAGACTTCATTGGATTCGGTTAGAGCTAAGTTCTTGATGTGTTTCACTCTTACTCTTACTGACACCGCAGTAGCACCAGCTTTGGCCAGTGAGTCTGCTGTTTCGTTTCCACTGTGGGCTGGAATCCAGTGTAGTATGACTTGGTTCTTCTTTGCAAGTTTGTAGATGGCCCTATACGTTCGCAGGACCAGCTTAGATTTTATGACAGGCAAGCCCAGAGCTTTAAGAGCAGCTTGGCTGTCTGAGAAGATGAATATAGTTTTACCACGTGTATTACAACTTAAGTTTATTCTAGCGCAATGGTTAATGGCAAGGACCTCAGCCTGGAATATGGACGAGTATTTACATAGGCCGACTGAAAAGTTCGCTTGAGGCGATTCTCCATAAATGCCAGATCCAGTCCCTGTATCCATCTTTGAACCGTCTGTATACCAGACTAGGTCAAGTCGCGATGGAGTAGGTTTGAATTTTTCACAGTCTTCCCTTGGATGATGAAAGTTTTTATGGAAGCCTTCGGATTCCATAGTTGTGTTCCATAATTAATGGGAAAGTTTGCTCCTACTAATATGTAAAGCCAAAATACATGGTAAAAATTTAATTTTGTTCATTTTATTGCATTTTTAAAAAGAAACTTGTATTTGGCCCACCCTGTATGTATCTACTGCATAAATGTAAAAACTGCGTTTCCCGTTTCCTGTAACTCAGTGCCAGATGAAGATTTTGCTTTATTATTTTTTAGTTAATATTCCAATCAGGAATTTAGTCCTTCCAATGAATGCCAGTTATTATTGGCCGTTCCTTCTATATGTATATGCACACGAAGAGGAAAAGGTTCTTGAAAAATTCATTCGAATAATTTTTTTTATTAAATTCAAGAAGAGGAAGCAAAGTAAAAGAAATTATTTTACTTACTTTTAACTACATATTTTCTCAACGGAGGAAATAAAACACGCGAAAAAATCGTAACTAGCTACTACTGTTAAGGGCACGCAGTAAATGTACGGTAAAGGTAGTAGTTGTAGTAGTTGTTTTAGCGCGGGTTATTTTTTATCTTTTTTTTTAAACATAAGTAAGTAAAATCATTCTGATACTAATTTGGTTTAATAATCTTGTGCCTCGAATTGAGATTTTGAAAGTAGGTACCAAAAGAACTGTAAAAGCGACACGACAAATTCGAATACCCAACGATTCCAATGGTTTTAAAGGGTATTTGAAGATTTCGCTGACAAGTGCCCAATTTTCAGGTATGAATTGGGGAACTGGTTTAATTTATGGTATCAGATGCAAATCTTAAACATATCGGGACCTATTATGCATACAACCGGAATTAAGGGGAATGGTTCATTTACTGGCGACTCATGCAATCCATTATTGCTGACGGTGTTTACTTACTAAAAGACACTGCAGTGTTTTTCCGGAGGCCAAAGTAGATGTCCAGATTTAAATCTTCTGAAAAGACCCTGGCAATAACTCCTTTCGAGGTTTTGGAAATGTCCTAATATTGGCATCAGTGATCCGTTGTTTAGTGGACGGACTTCCTTGGTAAATCTAGCAGTGCTTCCCCATGAATTTTTTGCGTAGATGTTGTGCAGACCTATACTATCAACGACAGAGAAGCCTAGTCTTGCTAGTTTGTCTGCTGCACAGTTCACTGGGATATCACGGTGGCCATGACCCTAGCGAGGGTGAGGTTATACTGCATATCTCCTTAAGAGATGCGCGGAAATCTTTCACCGCTTTAGATTTTGTTTCGGATTTGATGGCAGCTTGGCTAGGGATGTATATGACGATATGCCTTTGTAATATCGTATAGTCTCAGTCTCTGCCTGAGACACCGCACAGCCTTCCATCCTCTGCGATCACGAGCATACATTTCATCCTTTGAGTTATGAGTTTTGAACCCAATTGTTTCGTCAAACCGAAGTAGCAGCGGTTTCCTAGGGCAATTGTTCGCCGGATCTCCACTAGAGTGTCTTTCTTGGAGTTCATGTTTACTCCGAGGTAGGTGAACTCCTTAACTACCTCGAAATGTTTGCTATCAATAGAGACGTTTTATACTAGGCGGTAGACAGATGCTTGTCACGGAACGCTGGGAACGACCGGTGATGTCAATATCGTCCGCATACCCCAGCAGCTGAACGGACCTGTTGAAAATAGTGCCTTCCATGTTGACACTTGCCCTGCGTGCACTATCTGCTGTAGTACGAGATTGAAGAAGTCGCGTGACACATCTGAATTAATTTTGCTGGGATTTTGAATGCGCGGCCATTCCAATAGAGCTACTGACCATACTTACTGATGATGTATGCTTTCATACACGGCTTAAGTCGATGAATAGGTAGTGAGTCTCGACTTGAAATTCGTTGGTCTTTTCAGGATTTGCCTCAGTGTGAAAATTTGCCTTCAGTCGATCTGCCGGGCCGGAAACCACATTTGTACGTACCGACTATTGTTTTGCAGAACGGTTTAAGACTTTCACACAGTACTTTGCATAGGACCTTATATGTGGCGCTAAGCTGCTTTTTTATAGCTAAGCCAAATTCTTCTATACTAGGTGTAGAATTTGGAACTGGTACTTCATTGACTGGACGTAGGATTTCCTCTTGCCCTATTACTCTCTCTACATGATGCCCATTCTCCATTAAGCAGCCGTTGCTGCTTCCTTAAATATATCTACTATTCCCTGTGCTTTGGTCACTAGGTATCCTTTGCTATCTCAAAGAGCCTGCGTTCCGGCTTTAAGGCCAGCATCTAGTTGCTTGGCCTTTTTATATAAAACGTCCGAATGTTATTATTACGATAGCGAAACTCTTCAATTTCCTTGAGCTGGGACCCTGGCAACAACTTCCTTCGAGGTCTTGGAAATGTCCCAATATTGGCATTAGTGATCCATTGTTTAGAACATTTCGTGCATTCCATTGGTTATTGTCCGGTATTTTAAGGATGAAGCCAGAACCGTATTCTATGCTGAAGATCTGCGATGTCTAGAACGAGAAGATTAAGCATCATTTATGGATGTTTTCATCATAAACAACGGCTTCGCAAAAAGGTAATTGTAGGAAGTCTACGGACCATATGAGTTAAACAAATGACATGGTTTTAAATCCGATTGGGGGACTTGTGTTTAAAATGATGAAACCACCGATGCATGGATATAGCTTCGCACGGGGAAGCAGCTGGTCAACGTTGAAACTGCCTAAACTAAAAGGCAAACTCAACATTGTTCTTACAATCATCGCTCTTGGATACGATCGCGAGACATTAAAAATTTGTCAAGCGCTGTCCAAGGCAACCAAAATTAGAACCATGACAAAGATTCGAAGAATGGTCTGTTTTGTACTAGCCACCACAGAGGTAATGAGAACTAGCACCAAAGCGGGACTAAAGGCTATATTAAATTTTAAGCCCCTAAACCTTTTCGTACAGGAACCTGATGCAAACCGCGCTCTTCGGTTAAGCCAGACGCCAGACCAAAAACTGAAAACATAGCCTGACGGGACATGCAAAATTCTGAACAAATACACGGGCAATAATGTAGGTATGCCCGGACTACACTACTCCCCGACTAGATTTCACAAGACCATTTACCACGTGTTTTCCCTGCAGGAACGAATGTTACGAAGATCAACCGATATCCATCGGATCAACAATACCCATCTATGCGGATGGATCAAAGATGGAGATCGGCGTTGGACCGGGTTTTCATTCCGAAAGTCTCGGACTATCCAGTTCAATCAGACTTTCTAGCTACAGCAGCGTATTATAAGCTAAGATCAGGTTCAATGATAGGACTACCTCATTCAGATATTACCTTTTTCATTGGCAGTATTATAATAAGCGGCAATAAAAGCGGTCTCTGCCGTTGAGTTAAAATCAAAGTCGCTGTCACAAAGAGCTACGGGTTTTGGCGCGCAGCACAACCTAAGACTATGCAGGGTTACCGGACGCAGTGGTGTGTCTGATGGAAATGAAAAACCTGTCAAGAAAGGGGTCCTCCCTTGAACTAATCCAGTCCGACACCACAGTAATGAATGAGAACGAAATGCCAATGGTGAAAAATGAAAGATGGAGCAACCTCGATTCCTTTGGCATAACCAAGAAAATCTGGTCAATCCAGCCAGAACAAACAGAAAACTGAGAGAATCTTGGTTGGTTGAAAGTGCCTGTCAGCTGAAAACACACTTAGACCAGCATTGGTTCATTGTGATACCCCGAAAAAGGATCATGTAAGATCTCCCTACTAGTTGAACCACTTTGACCTCTTTATAAAGCGTAAGAGGCTTCTGATGTCTGGGTTTATCAGGTCGCCCAAGTTCTTAAACTGGAAGGCTCCTAAGTGCAGCTTACTTCTATGGGAGAGAGCCAGACAGGAACAAAGAAGGTGAGGGATAGTTTCCTCCTCTTCCTCATCCATACAGCTTCTGCAAAAGTCGTTTCCGAAAGGGCCTAGCCTTGCGGCATGCTTACCTATCAGGCAGTGTCCAGTAATGACACCTATTGTAGAGTGCCGATATACAATCTGTTGAGAGAAATCAATTTCTTAGAGCGTTTCAAATCCAGCCTAGGCCAAATTTGTTTTGTCGCTAGACAAGTGGTGCCACTAGTCCACCTAAGATTTTTACTCTCGATAGCATACAGCTTCAATTTTTGTTTGTAAGTAGCGATTGGTATCCCTAGGGTCTCTTTATCTGGCAGAATGGGTTGAGTTGTTCCTATTTTAGCGAGTTCATCGGCCCTACAGTTCCCTGGAATGTCCCTATGCCCCGGCACCCAAATTAGGTGAATGTTGAACTGTTCGGCCATCTCCGTAAGAGACGATCGGCAGTCGAGGGCTACAAGAGAAGCTATAGAGATCGAATCCAAGGATTTGATGGCTGTCCGAAAATATGCAAATATCCTTGGCAGATATGACATTTTTCTTCAGCAAAGATAAAACTTCTTTAATCGCCATTATTTCCGCCTGGAACACGCTACAGTAACTTGGTAGACGGAAAATCTTACAATTGAACAAGAAATGATGAAATATTTTACTTAAAAAATGGGAATCAATAGGTACAGCGTACAGACTACCTGTGAAGAGGATGCGGTGATGAGAAGATGCATGCGAGGACACCTAACATTTTCTTTGTCACAGCCAAGCGCTCTACCACATAAGAAATAGAATCCTTCGTAGGTACTTTTCGAGAATTTACTTAAATTTGTAAATACCTCGGGATGGTTTACCAATCCATAGGTTTTTCATAGGTTTCCCCGGTGCAGGGAAATAAGTCCCCGGGAACTAATTCCACTGAGAGCACATGACTAAGTGCGATTCGTAAACCCCGCTCAAAGTCGGTTGTAAATGAAGTTGCATGCAACTCAAATAAGTTTCGGTCAATAAATGTGAATAAATGGTTATACATATTCGTTGACTTATTTGTGGCCAAAGATATATAAGAATGGATAAACCTTTTGAAAAGATATAAAAAACACGAATTTATTAAAGGCAAAGAAAAAAATGTTAAACATTTTCAAAATCAAAAATCTGCAATTTTTCTTTGATTATTTTCAGACTTTTGCAATCTGAACTTCGAAAGAAGTATTTTGTCAAACAGAGTAAAAATTAAAAAATTCAGCTTGCAAGACTCTGAAAATAATCAAAGAAAAATCGCCGCGAAACTTCGAAAAAAGTATTTTGTCAAACAGGGAAAAAATTCAGCTTACAAGACTCTGAAAATAATCAAAGAAAAATCGCGGCGATGAGTTTATTTATAAGTGTACATAGGTCGGGTATTCAAAACAAGAATCAATCATGTAATAAATACTAGTTACGAATTCAATGGAAAATTCCGAATTAATAGTGAATCTCTTGAATATTTGTTGCAACGAATAGGACCTTACCTTGAAACTCCAACAAGACGAAATTGTGCTTTGTCCCCTAACCAAAGACTACTTACAGCACTTCACTGGTTGGGAAACGGATCGCCGCGATTTTTATTTGCTTATTTTCAGAGTCTTGCAAACTGAACTTCGAAAGAAGTATTTTGTCAAACAGAGTAAAAATTAAAAAATTCAGCTTGCAAGACTCTGAAAATAATCAAAGAAAAATCGCGGCGAGTTATTATTGTTACTTACGTGTTCTGCATAAGCGAAATGAATTATTATTAATTGTTTGTAACCACATGATGTTGGCACAACATTGAATGCCCCATCAACAAAATATCGCCTTGGAAAAGTATCGGGCATTTCTCCTATACGCTTTGTCATTTCTCTGCCCATAAATATGGTGTATGCGAAATTATTTTCCAAAATTGTATGTTGATAAAACTGCGTTTTATTGCCTAGTTTCGAAACCCCATAGTTTTGCATAAACTCGGCTGGACTAGTTGGGCATTTCGGTAAGCTTTGATTTTTAATTTTATTTAGTCCCCTTTTTACACTTTTAAAATTTATGTTCACTGATTCATCGTTTAAATTGGCGCGGTGCTCGTCAAAAATCTCTCGGGCTATTAGCCTCAGCTTTAAAGGCTTATTCACACAATCTGACTTCATTTCATTTAACATTTTCATTAATTTTAACGTTTTTTCTTGGCTCTCATGTGGACGATGAGCTTAATTTTTTTTTCATAAGTTCTTTACTTAGTTCATTAATTATTATGCTTCCCTTGCAACACTTATCAAAATAGCATCTGTATCGAGAAATATTATTTCTGGTGTACTTTTTTATATATATATTTGTTTTTCTTCATGATCATATATTAACACACTATTTTTCCTGTAGCCCGTGATATATTCAATTTGATTTTCCATTTTGAAGAACAACTTCACAACTTCACTTCACACCGTTTTCACTAATAATGAATCGTATTGACTGCACTTATCCAAGATAAGCTTAAGATTTTGTTAAAAGAGTGTAATAACTAACTGCACTTTACAGTTTATTGTCCAATTCTAAATGTTGGAAGTTAGTTCCCTCTTCTTATTTTTGAATGTGTACTAAGTTCCCATAAGAAAGTGGACTTAGTTCCCACTTTTCATGGGAATTAAATCCACTTCACAAAAGTGGATTTATTTCCCACTAAGTGGGAACTATGTCCCTCAGTGGACTTAGTTCCCGGGGACTTATTTCCCTGCACCGGTTTCCCCTAGGTCATTACAACGGATCTACATCGATCTAAATCTGGCTCGTATAGGTTTCTCCTGTCTTGCCAACTTACTAACCTAACCTAACAAACTTTAGCGAAATTGAAAATGAGTTCCGGAGATGACCATCACTTTAGATTGCTTCACGTTTATTTTCATCCCGCAGCTTCAAAACAGATGGTTGTAAACCTGCCGAGTGCGCACTAAAGTAAAGTCTGAAAAAGCCCAAGGATAACTATGTTACCCAGGCTACGCTGCAATATGCATTCCATTCAAACCTAAACCTGCAGTGAAACTTGCCAATTATGTTGTTTACGAATTTCTTAGGCCATTTACATGGAAATAAATAAAGATCATAATATGTATACCCTCGATGTTAAGCAGACTTAATAACCGTTTAATATTTTTGTACTATTACATTTCAGATAATTGTCCTGCTCAATGTCAAGTGAATTTTCTTCAGCCCTCGGTGTAATTAATTTTAAGATTAATAATGATATTTTGAAAGGTGTATTCTAAGAAACAATCAAATACGAAGAGACCAAGTAATAAATAAATAAAATCAAATTAACCTCACGTACCAACACAACACCTACCACAACAATAACGATTTTATTAACGCCGCGCACATCCTCCAAGGACCAAATGAATTAACGTATTAATGAGTCAGAAGTGACTCGAGGCATTTCCGCTCTAATCTAATTTCATTTCATAGAGCGCTAAACAAATGATCAAAGTTCTTTCGCTTAGGGGTTAATATTAATACACTCTCTGCTGGTGGTGTATACAAGTATCCTGTTTGGTTTTATGAGTAGGAGTTAAGTCAACGCATATTTTACCTCACGGATTGAGATTAGAATGGAGTTGCAATGCCTTGAGGTTTGCTTTAAACCAAAAATCACTGTCAAACTCACAATTCTACCCTGCAAAAGGATATTAGAAGAGCAGCTACATTTAGACGGAACTCCTACCCCTTTTGTGTATACCTGTATATAGGTATGTATTGGGGGTTATATCTTTCGATCGATCACCAGCCCCATCCTGTGAAATCGCCCTCCAGGTAAATTAATGGAAAGTGGGTGCGGCAAACGATTTTAATTGCAAAATATTAACGCTCTAAGTGAGCCTTTCAGGCATATATATACCTTTAGTAGATTTGATGACTTTTTCCGCTATTCTGGAGGAGAACAATGGTGGAGAACTGCCGCGCTGCAATGTCAAACCATTAATGACTCGTTCGGTTGTTTTTACCAATTAATGAGCCCTCATCAAACGTAAAAGGAATCGTTCTGCGGGCTTTGTCGTTTTAGTGCTTGTAATCGTCGTCAGTATTTTCCCCATCATGAATGGCAGCGCTCCAAAGACCTTCCATCGAATTTAATTGAGTACTTAGGTGAAATTAAAATCGTGAACTTGTGTGCAATAAAATCAATAAAAATCAAAATTGTACTCCTGCCACCATCCATCCAACTCTGCTTTTCGTATATTGTACGAAAGCGACTTGCATGAATCTGAAAAATAATTTTAACGTCGTGTAGCTAGAGGAATCATTAAACATCTACCCCGTTGAACAAACGACAGTACTGTGTTCGTTTTGATGAAGACGCAAATCGCTGGAGACACTTCGAAGCCAAGTCTAGGATATGCCAGTCGGTGATATCCGTGGAAAGGTATACGTGGGGTTTGGGTGTAGAAAGCATACACTATTAAAACACTTACCCAAACAACGAACTGGGAAGGTATTGGTATAATTTAAAATATCGTCCCCGCATAGCAAACGCTTCCTTCTAATATTTTCAAAAGAAAGTCTTTTTTTTTCTCGGTGCTTCAGAGCTGGGGGAAGCATTTTAATTGAGTTATTCTAAAAGTTTTCCGATGGTGGTGGGAAAGGATTGTGATATACGAGTGTTTGCGAATATCCTTTCGTACGCCGCGCAGTTTACACATCTTTAAACATTTTGCGGTATTGGATTTAACGGAGTGGTTCGCTTTTTGCTCAGCGACATATTTCTTAATTTCAGTGAAATGTGTTTAGATTAGAGTATGTGAATGACTGCATACATATGCATTGCATATATACAGTGGCCGGCATAAGTATTTTGACAAAACTAAAGTTAATTCTGCTCATAATTTGAACTTACTTCATGTAAATTTTGGCATCAATGGAAAGGTCATTTAAATTCCGTTTGAATGATACAAAACTTTCCTTAACCGATTAAGTACCTATTGAAAATTTGGAACTTTTGTAAAAGTATACTTTTTTGACTTTTTTCCTCGGTTCCAAAAAAAAATGTTTTGATGCATAAAGTTTCCCCAAACAATTCAAAACCCTCTTCGCTAATATTTTTTATGATTTTTTGAATGGGATGATCTCAAAAAAAATTGGTATGAAAAGGAGGAAAAAGTGACTAAAATAGTCATTTTTAGCAATTTTCAAAAAATCATAAAAAATATTAGCGAAGAGATTTTTGAAAACATTTTTTTGCAGTCACTATTAGAATTGTTTGGGAAAACTTTTTGCATCAAAACATTTTTTTTTATACCGAGGAAAAAAAGTCAAAAAAGTAGACCTTGACAAAAATTCTAAATTCTAAAATTTTTAAATGGGTACTTAATGGGTTAAGGAAAGTTTTGTATCATTCAAACGGAATTTAAATTAACTTTCCATTGATGCCAAAATTTACATGAAGTAAGTTTTAAATTATGAGCAGAATTAACTTTAGTTTTGTCAAAATACTTATGCCGGCCACTGTATAGACTAGCGAAGTGGACCCGGCAAACGTTGTTTTGCCTGCTCGTACATTTTCATTGTCCGTCAATTGTTCTGCGGCCGTTTTATTTAACCGATGTGTCCGGCCGGACTGTTTTTGTACTCCGTGTGCTTCGACCGATATTTCCTCAGACGTGTGCCCAGGCTCACGAATTGTATTGTCTAGATAAATTTGTTCCCCATGACTGTGGAAGAATACAAAGCGGTTAAAATGTAGTGCAGTATTTTTTGTCAAATCTCGCCAGGTTTTGTAAACTGCTTCAATAATTGGCATTGTTAGATATACGATTTTTTGGTTTTATTTTGTATGGGAGGTTCCACGCCATTTTGTTCAATTTTCACCAAATGTGAATCTAAAGTCTAAACCATCCTTGGACCCACTCAAAAACACACACACACAAATATTTATGAGCATTTTTATTTTTTAAATTTCTCGTATACTTACGTAGTTGGTAAGAGAAAGAAAGTTACCTATACCTGTAATTGTATTGGTACAAAATTTCGAACTCAAGATTTTGATCAATTCTGATATTAGGATCATAGGGGAACTCAAAAAAGTGGGTCTCGCATAGGCTTGCCACCCGTCCTCCTTTGAGGAGGACAGTCCTCTTTTGTAAGGTGCTGTCCTCCGTCCTCCACAAAAAGAAAAATGTCCTCCACAAACAAAATTACTTTAACAAAAAAAGTCAAATTCCTTTCACTTTTTAAAGAGTACGATTTTATGTTACAAATGTGGCAATAGATACATTAGAGTCAAGTTGTATATAAATTGTAGAACCTGCAGAAGAGCAAGAGGGTTTAATATTTTTCATCTCTTCAGGGAATTCAGATACTATTGACTTCTGCATCTGCATCTGCGTGAAAGAAGCTGCGGATTGAAACATCGCATACAAAAATGACACGACGAAATCATGAACGAAAAATTTTGCTCTAGCTGCCTACTTTGACTTTCAGTTTTGCAGTAGGTACGCTGCTGCTGCGAAATGATGACAAAAAGTGGGTAATTGTAGTAGATTTGGCTAGATTTTACTTTATTTTAAAAATTTTTCCAAAATTATAAATATTTTTATCTTCTATCTATTCATTATAATATAAATGGTGCGAAAAATGTATAGTTATTCATAAAAGCGGCTGGGCCGATTTAGCTCAAATCCGAAAGAAAATTTTAGGAAAACCCTCTGGAAAAGTCGGGAAATTGGAAAAATCGAAAATAGATTTTTTGTATGAAAGTTTGTGTGCAATTGTTTCGGAATGGCTTTTCGAATGGAAAAATAGGAAATTCCTAGTGGAAAACTCGGAAATTTCCGGGAAAATGCAAAAAAAAAAATTCTTTTTTTCGACCAAATTTTGCCTTTTATCGTTGTGAAGCTTGAAAAATTTCGGAAAATTGTGAAATTCATTGTGATTAGATTGCACTGTGCTGCGATTAATGCCACAAGCCGTAAGATGGCGTTATACGTAGACTTAGGCTGTTCGCAATTTGACAGGTGTCCTTTTCGCATTGTCATTTTCTATTGAACAAATGTGCTTTCTATCAGTGTTTTATTATCACTCTGGAGTTTATACGAAAGCGTTAAATTAAGGCGAGAAGGAGTTCGCCGGGTCAGCTAGTATTAAATAAATGTGTAGTTAACTATTAAAAAAAGTTTCATCAAAATCGGATCCAAAAAAACGAAGATATATCTAAGGCAATTATAAAAATGCGTATTTTTTTTGCGGTAAAATTAGTCAAGCGACATAACATAAACATTGCATATAGGTACCGAACCTTGCACCTACTCGAAATCACATCACAGTGACCACAAGCAGAGAGATTGCACGGGGGGCAGCATGCCCCGATAAGCTGCGTTTTTTGTAACAAAAAAAAAAGATAAGTCAGTAAAACTGTTTAAATGTTTAAATACAAAATAAAAGCCCGTGCCCTTGAAAGTAAGTAAAATGTCAGTACAAAAATTCAGTGGTTAAAATGTAGCTTTTTTTAAACAGATACATCATATTTTCTGTCTTTAAAAAAAAGTTATTTTTTAAGTCCTCCACGAGATTTTCTAAAAGGTGGCAAGCCTAGTCTCGCAATACTAAACGTTTGGACGGATTTGTTTCAAACTTCGTATTTAGAACGAATCTAACGATTTGAACCAAAATTGATAGTTGGGTTAATGTATACGCATGACTAACATGACCGCATACCTACCCGGTTTTTTTGCTAAAAAGTCCAACAACGGCACTTTTGAAAAAGTACAAAAGATTTTAACAAAAACTTATTTTTTAGATACTATCGACATTATTAACTTGATAGCAAACTCAGTTTTTATCTAAAAAAGACTGCGTCCTTTGATAACTACCCAAATTCCTAATAATAGTATGTACTTTAAAAACTGCTCATATTATCTCAAAAACACCATTTTCGATTATGATAAAAATGTAACTGACAGGTAATGCTTAAATCCATAGTAATACATTTTACTCAGTTTTGAGCTAAACAGTTACAAAACAATGTTTTTTGAACCATGACTGCGTAGTTCGATTTCTACCTCAAAACGTTAAAAATGGGGGATCCCTACGTTACCCCCTTTTCCAAAATCCCTTATCGGACAAGGACATAGTCTCTCATTTTTTTAATCTCTTTTTCCAAAATCTCCCGGGACGAAATCCCCTATGACAAAATCTCCCACAAGCAAACTAAACTTTGAATATACCCAACCTTACACCTACTCCAAATTCTACAGTGACCCCAAGCAGGGTGGTTGCAGGGGGCAGCACGCCCCCCCTATACGTATCTCACTTTTTAACACCATTTTTAGGTGTCATGTCGCGGCGGCAGAATTAATAACACCAAATCTAAACATGGGGGATTTTGTCCCTGTGGATTTTCTCTTACCGTCTTTTGGAGTAAGGGATTTTAGCACAGAGGATTTTGGAAAAGGGGATTTCATCACGAACCCTAAAAATGGTACTTTAAAAACTGCTTATATCTCGAAAACGCTATTTTCGATTTGGATGAAGATCTAACTGCTAGAATGTTTATATCCTATGTTTAGCTTTCAGCTAAAAGACTTTCCAAAAGTCCCAAACAACGCACCAAAAAACGCTAAAAAAAATCAAAAAAACACGTAAAAATGATACCACAAAATTATTCAAGAAAAACGCCCAAGACAAAACTAGCAAACAAATTTCCTGAAAAACATCCCCAAAAGTTTCCAAAAACACCCCGAAAAACGTTTCAAAAGGCGAAACAAAAAGAACCTTAAAGCGCCAAAAAATGGCACAAAAAATGTTTTAAAAACAAAAAACACTTAAAACTGCTCTTTAACATAGCAAAAAAGCATCGAAAACCACCTTGAAGAAATGCCCCGAAAAACGCTTCAAAAATCGCCGCAAATAACAATCCGAAAAAAGCGCAAAAAACGACCCGAAAAATGTGTGTGAACTGAACTCGTCCTAAACGGTAGGACCGATTTTGATGAGTTTTTTGGTGTGTATTCGAGTTGGCCCCTAGATGAAATCTAAACGATGCCAATTGAACCCGGTAGGTGGCTCTGCGATCGGGTTCGAAAGGTAGCTGTTAAATCTCTTCCTCCAAAGCCTCTCAACGCAAACGGGACAGACAATCACTCGCTTCATTCGAAGCGACCATCCGCCTTTGATAATGTCCATGATTCGGCGCCATAAAACAGGACTGCGATGATGAGTGTCTAAAACAGAGTCTCCTTGTTGTTTCTCGACAAGGCCTTACTAATCAATTGCCGTCTTAGGCCGAAGTAACAGCGGTTGGCAAGTGTGATTCTTCGCTTGATTTCTAATTTCAGAATGATGTCATTTTCAGAATTAATAGCGGAGCCGAGGTAGACAAAGTCCCGAACTACTTTAAAGTTATAGCTGTCTATCGTGACGTTCTGTCCGATTCGTCGATGTTGTGTGTCCCTTCTCGTTGACAGCATATATTTTGTTTTGCCCTCATTCACCACTAAACCCATTTTTGCCGCCTCTGTACTGATACTTGCAAACGCACCAGTGACAGCTCGCCGTGTTCTGCCATAAATGCCAATGTCGTCTGCGTATGCAAGTAGTTTCACAGACTTTTGGAAAATTGTTTCCCCTGGTGTTGGCTTGAGAGTTTCACACACTTTTCTCAGGTATGATGTTGAAAAAGTCACATGACAGCGCATCACCTTGTCTAAATTCTTTTTTGACCGCGACGGTCAATCTTTATGGAACAGCGAGCATTCTGCATTGTCATTCTGCACAATCTGACAAGTTTGGCAGGGATGCCAAAACTAGACATGACTCTATATAACTCGTCTTTATAATTGCTGTCATATGCGGGCTTAAAGTCGATAAAGTTCATCTAAACGGCGTAAGCCTTGGATTTCCTCGTATTTATTGAACAAAATCAAGTTTAAAAATAGACTTAGAACAAAATGCTATAAGAACCCCGAAAATCTTAGGCTAAAATGCAGTTACAAAAAATTGTTAACTGAACTTAAAAAGGAAATTCCTATTTGTCGTGATAATTATTACCGCCTTAAATTTAATTACGCTAAAGGTAATTTAAGAAACGAATGGCAAATAGTAAACAGTATCTTAAACAAAAACTCGGTAGTGAATAAACCGTCTGTTATAATTCGTGTCGATGACTGCGTCGTATCGGATAAACTAGTGATTGCAGATGCTTTTAACTGTTATTTTACTAATATAGCCACCAGTTTGCAACCATGTCCTGTCCAACATTCTTGTCGTAGATGTTCGACAAGTGGCTGGTTTACTGAACAATCGTTCTGTAATAGTTCTACATTTGAACCGATAACTCCACTTGAAGTTTTAAAAGTTATTGGTACCCTTAAAAATACTAATTCATGTGGTGCTGACGGTATCTCAAATATATTGCTCAAAAAAGTTGCTTTTTATATAATGGAAGTACTGTCAGATATATTCAATCGGTGCATATTTGATGGGGTCTTTCCAGATGAGCTCAAGTGTGCGGCTGTAGTACCGTTATTTAAAAAGGGTTCTGCTGTAGATTTGTGTAATTATAGGCCTATCTCACTTCTCCCAGCAACGCAATTTGGCTTTCAAAAGGGTAAATCAACCGAAGATGCACTTCTTCAATTTGTGGCAATATTATATCTAACCTTGATGGTAAAAAGTGTACTGCTGGGTTATTTATCGATATCACCAAAGCGTTTGATATGGTCAATCACGACATTCTTCTCAAAAAACTTGAAAGTGCGGGAATACGTGGCTTCATGTTAGACTGGTTCGGATCTTATCATAAAAATAGGTCACAAAGAGTAAAAGTTGATGATATAAAGAGCAATCATATGATTCTAAACTTAGGGGTACCACAAGGTTCTGTTTTGGGACCGATTCTGTTCCTTGTGTTACATAAACTCGCTATTTACTCTTAATTTTAAAGGTGTTCCAACCGCTTTTGCCGATGATGTAGGCTTCGCATATGGCTCTGTCAGTCGCATTGACCTGGTTTCTGACATAAATTGGGACCTTAATATTTTAAGGACCTGGTTTGCTAAACACAACTTGGTTAATAACCAAAACAAAAATTATGATTTTTAGTTTGTCGACTATTCCTGACTTTGATGTGAACATTTATTTTCGTGCATCTGAGTGCCAAAGGTTCCAACTTACTTATTGCAACTGTTGTTCTTCTCATCCTACTTTTTATAATAACCTGAACTGCAGTGATAAATGTTTCCAGATCGAAAATGTTAGTGAATTTAAATACCTGGGTCTTACCTTAGATTCAAGGTTTAGCTTTTCGATTCATATAGAAACTTTTCGCTGTGCCCTTAGGCATTTTTTCTATATGCGTAATATCTGTACATCTACGTTATTAAAAATGATTTACTATGGTATTGTCCAATCAAAACTTCAATACGGTATTACTTGCTGGGGCGGCGCTTATAAGAATAAAATGCAACCACTATTGATTATGCAGAAATATATCGTACGAAAAATATGCCGCAAGCCTGTTAGACATCCTTCTTATCCTTTGTTCTGTGACTTAAAAATTCTTCCTGTGCGTCACTTGTACTGCTTTAAAGTCTTAAAAACTTTCTTTATGAAGTTTGGCAGCCGCAATTTCCGACTGATTTCTAATTATAATTTGCGTGGACATTTTTTGTACTCAGTATCTGTTCCTCAGTTCCATACTTCTGCTTATCGTAATTTTTATAATATTTCATCTATTCGTATATTTAATAAACTTCCTCAGTCATTCAGGTCAATCTCTATACCTGAAATGTTTCTCAAACTTGTAAAAAATTGGCTTCTCAATTTAAATTTCGCTAGCGTAGAATCTTTTCTCTTTGACTATCTGGTTTAAGCTTAGAAATACGAGTTTTTGTATAAATTTATTGTTTGACTTATACTTTAAAGTAAATTGTTCTCTCTTGAAACTATTTAAGCTTTGAAAAAATTAAGTAAAATTGTGATTTTTATAAAGGGTCACCTCACCCATATAATAACTTACAAGTGAATACGATTTACAGTGTGAAGGCATTCAACTCTATTTTTTAATACTTTTGTATAGAAAATACAGAATGTCAAATGAATTTCTATTATTAATTTTATTACTATTAATTGATGTTATTTAATTTTTGAATTTTTTGATTTATAGAAATTTATGGAATTAATAAACTTAAACTTTAACTAAAAAAAAAAAACTATATACAGGTGGGGGTATCGATTTGGACTTCTTGAGTTTTCTCCAGGATCTACCGTAGTGTCAAAATTCAAGACGAACCTGTCTTGAACTTCTCCTGTCAGCTTGATTATTAGATGGCCTTCGAAAATCTACAATTTCCTATTTAGAAAGTTCTCAACTCAACCAATTAATATCGTGTCCATAATAATAAAGTCCTAACCATTCCTTTAGTAAAAATCCAACAATGAATGCACCAGCTAAGCTTTATAACTTTATACCAGTTCACACAGGTCCTCTGCCGTATTCAAACTATACAGACAATCACAATATTATTCCCCATTTGCTGTTGGCAACCCACCAAATAGGTATACCCCACTAGTTTGCGCCCCCCAGAACATCATCACCTTTGAGCAATAAGACACAGGAAGCTTCTTTTAAATAACTACTCCGGTGGTGTTTTCCTGCGGTTCCGAGGTTACCCTAAAACAAATTTAATGCGCGTTGCTTTAAATGGCACAGGAAAATAAGGAACCGACTTCTATGAAAGTGTTTGCTTTTGCTAGCCGCACCGCAATAGCATTTTCTTCTTTGAGCGTTGGCATTAATTGCCAAATAAATTAATTTTATTTGAATTTAAGGCTGTATTAGCGTGTGGATTGTACTCCTAGGTATATGTTCGGTTGAGTCTTATTGTTGCTATTACAGAGGCAGGAGTATTCACCAAACAAAGGGTTGAAGTTGAACATATTGAAATTAAAAACAACCCCCCGCTTTAAAGTCGTTCATGTGTGTGCTACTTGTGTTTTCTAAATAATTTTAGATAAAAAGAATTTCAGTAAATTAAATTGTCAACTTTCTCGAGCACTGTGCATAAGAGAGAGAGAGTACATCAGCACACAATAGCAGCGCTAGCGAATCAAGATCATGGATAAGGAGGGACCTCTGTGCTCTATAAACATCAGCTTCCGTTCTTTTGTGTTGAGTTCATGTAATTTAATAAACTCCTTGCTCCTTCGTGTACACAGTGTACAGTCTCTCATTGAAATAGCAGTTGCGGCTGCGAGACTGTAAATAACAAAAGTTACCATTTTCGAAATTAAATGAAATTACAGCTTAAGATGGTGCTTGTGGTTTGCATTATCTGCGAAAATGTTACTTTGATGTTAGGCTCTGTGTTTGTGTGTGTACCCTTAAGTTATACTCGTGGCTGTTTAGACGTAGGCGTATATAATGAAAAGAACGATCTGATAGGAGTACGGATACGGAGAGTATGAAATTGGTTTTAGTTAATGATGCACATCAGGAAATTAATACTTTTTATTCATTGATTTGAATTCAGTTATACTTTAAAAGAAAGTTTACTCAAGAAGACATTTTACCATGTAGGCTGTAGCCTGTAATGCATATATTTATACCTCCATAAATTCCATATCCTATCGACGCGACGTCTGTCTGTTGGTCCATCCATAACCCGAGAACAATTTATCCGATTGTCATTTATAGATTTGTTGACCATTTAGGCTGTAGAGGGGGAGGGGGAGGGGGGTTAAGGAGCAAGATAGGGGACATCACTGCAACTATACTCGACCGACTTTAAAAATTCTTTCAACATTGTAAAAGCAACGACTTAGGGTGAGAACGGGGAGAGATTTAAAAGCGGGTAGGGGGCTATCTCTGGATCTATTCCGCCAATTTAAATAAAATTTTTTTCAGCACTGCAATGGTGACACTTACCAGTTCCATACATGGAAAAGTAAATTGAAGAAATAAATAAAACACCGAACTTTTTAAGGCAGCGGGAGATGACTTGGTTGAGACGAGAGCCAGAGCATACACCAACTCGTCTCCAAGATTTGGTTAGAGGAACGTTTGCCTGATGAATGGAAACTTTGCATCATATGCCCGATCAGTCTCCTCAACATCGCCTATAAGGTCGTTATCTGCTGTAGCTACTGTGTGAACGCCTGAAACCATTCCGATTGGTCCCTATTAGTGTGGTTTTAGTCCCGGTAGGTCACACTACGGCAGATCCTGGAGAAAACTCAAGAAGTGCAAGTCGATACTCACCATCTATTTATCAGTTTTAAGGCCGCGTAGGTATGACAGCATACAGAACCATGTCTAGTTTTGGCATCCCTGCCAAACTTGTCAGATTGTGCATGTAATGACCGGAGATCGGCAGCAACTACATGTGCTCAGATCCACATCTCAGTATCGACTTCGACTGACTATGCAGAAATGCAGATCAAGCTCTTTCATAGAGAGACAAATGTTACTCTTTGGCACGTAATTGACTTGTGTGATTATGTACCTACTAAGCATAGGTAAGTCACTACATAGCAGAATGACGATGGTGAGTTGGAAACAACCTTACCGAGACCTTTGATGCCAAAAATGGACTTAGACAAAGTGATGCACTATCATGTGACTTTTACAACATCATACTTGACTACTTGTATAAGCAGACGACATTGGCATTATTGGCAGAACGCAGCGAACTGTCACTGGGTGCGTTTGCAAGTATTAGCACAGAAGTGGCAAAAATGGGTTTAGTGGTGAATGAGGACAAAACAAAATACAGTAACAAGAAGGGACACACAACATCGACGAATCGGACGGAACATAACGATAGACAGCTACAACTTTGAGGTGGTTTTTTATCTACCCAAGCTCCACTATAAATTAGCTGATAATGACACCACAGCAGAAATCAAAGGAAGAGTTACACCTGCTAACCGCTGTTTCTATAGCCTAAGAAGACTGACTAGTAAGGACTCTGTAAAGAGTGGGCCATCTAGTATGGTTTCTTTTTCAATGATAGGCTATTTTGACAAAGACAGCTGTTTTCCGCTCGAAGTCTTGACAAAAAGTCAGTTTCATACCTCCGCGGAACGTAATGAGTCGCTTTACGCTTGAACAACGTTGGAAAATATTGAAAACTTATTTCCAAAGTGAGTTTTGTATAGCCCAAACAGTGGGTTTTTTTAAAAGAAGTTTCGGCCGATATGAAGCACCCACCGCGCCTGCTGTACGCAAGGCAAAAAGTTCGTGAGACTGGTGTGCTAGTGGACAAAACTCATGGTCTCCGACGTCGTATGGTGCGCATCCACAGAGAGTGACAAATTGGTGCGGATTGTGGAGTGGTGGCATCACTGAACCATTTTTCTTCGAAAATGAGGCTTGGTACAACGTTTCGGTCAATGGTGGGCGTTACAGAACCATGTTAAGCGACAATTTTTACTGAAATTGAAGACATGGATTTGGACGACCTCTGATTTATGCAGGATGGCGCGCCTTGCCACACAGCTCATGCCACAATTGATCATTTGCGGCACCAAATTCCCAAATCGTGTTATGTCAACTGGCCGCCTCGGAGCTGCGATTTGACCCCTTTGGAAATTTTTTTGCGAGGAACCGTAAAGGATCGATATAATGCCAACAATCCGGAAACGATTCAAGCACTTAAGGCCAATATCATCCGAGCAATCCGGGAGCTATCGCCCGTAACCATCAACAAGGTCTTGAAAATTTTGAGCGAAAGAATGCGGTACTCCGAAGCCAGTCGAAGCAGCCATTTGAACGGCGTTGTGTTCCCTAATTAATGGGAATGTTTGGTCTTACTAATAAAGCCATAATACATGGGAAACAATTTAATTTTGTTCATTTATTGGCATTTTTAAAAAGAAACTTGTATTTGGTCCTCATTATCCCAGCCCTGTTCTATGGCGCAGAAGCATGGACATTAACAAAGGTGGATAAAGATCTTCTTTGTTGTTTTGAACGCAAAATTTTTCGAGTGATTTTCGGTCCCATTTGCGTTGACGGGATTTTGGAGGAGCAGATTCAACAGCGAACTCTACGAGCTGTAAAGTGTACAGCAACATCGACTTGGTAAGAAAAGTAGGTATTACTCGACTAAGATGGCTATAAGGCATGTAGAGCGATTGAGATTCCGATGCACATTGGTCTTAAATGTTTGTAAATTGTACTGAAGAGGAAAGACAGAGCCGGGCATGGCATTCCACATTCGTGTTGTGCGGCTTTTGAAAGAGTTTCTATATTTCATTGTAGTCTTCTAGATATAATGTCCCCAGGAAGCGAGTTCCAAAGTTTGCTAGTCCTGTAACAGAAGGAGTTTTGAGAAATTAATGTCCTCGCGGTAGTCAAGTTTATTGTATGGCCTATTTGTGGGGCGCCCAAAAGTTGCATTTCGAGGTATAATGTCTTTAAGTTCCTCGGGACATCTACCATGGAAGTACCTATAGAACAAGCAAAGGTCAGCGACTTGTCTTCTGTGCACCAACGGTTGTAGATTCGATGTGAGTGTAGGGTCTCCAATAAGTCGAACTGCTCGCTCTGTATGCTGTCAAATAGGTTAAGTGAATGTTTTGGCGCCGAGCTGCATATATGGGAACAATATTCCAGGCCTGGTATAACCTGTGCTTTGTAGAGAAGGAGAAGTTGCTTGGAGCTAAAGTACCTCTTTGCTCTAAATAGGTAGCTCAACTTAGCGGACGCCAATCTTGCGATATAGGATATGTGGTCCTGCTATGTGATTCCTGAATTGACTGTGAGTCCTAAGGTACATTTGTTAAAAAGCCTTAGCTATCGCAAACGTATACTTTGAAATAGGGTTAACAGGATAGTTGCTGCTATAATGAAGCCACACACAGCAAAACAGTTACAACTCTGATTGTCAGTCAGATATTCGTATTAAAAGTTTCCAACGAGTAGGTATTTTTGTCAGAATAGTCCTCCATCTGTGGACACCACACCAGCTATTGTCGTCTTTTTATCGATAGGATATAGACATATTACTTTCTTCGTATATTTCTAAGCTTTGTGATCATCTTTTGAGTAATTTGCTTGCCTGTACCTGTAACCTAAGCGATGTTAAATTCCCAGCCACTAACTACGAAATTTTATTCAAAATCGAAATCAAATTAGTGAAGCTATAGTACTGAAAAGGGTATACCCAGTCTGAATGGATATTCAGTCTCATTTTTTTTAACAAATAAACTCCACCCACCTAACATCATTATAAATACGGGATTAGCTTGCAAAAGTATATCAGATACATCAAAGCACTTTGCTATCTCTTAAGCATTCCGTCTTTTATCCTGCTTCTTTTTTTTCCCGCTTATCCTCCAAAAACCGTCGAATCAATTTTGTCCGTCGTCTTGGTAACTTGAATATTTCCTCAACTGTGAACCAATTTAACACCTTCTGTTCATCAGAATCGACTTCATCAGTGGGATTAAGTTATGAGCTCCGCTCTGACGGACCGTATTCTTCGAAATCAAATTCAACCCTCTGCATTTCAACAAATATACGACATTAACGCGCCTTCTTTCGCTACCCTAGCCATGACTCCTTTTTTTCCCGAACGCTTCTTCAGTTCGTCTCAACCTCAGAATTCCTTCAACTGGATGCCAACCTTTCGTCCCGAATGAGAATGAGGACACAACAACAGCAGAAAAAAAATCAAAGAAATCTATAGAAATTATTAACGGAACGAAGGACGAATAAAAATGGAAGTCATCCTAATTGAATTTTTCCCTCATTTATTAATCCGATTTCGATAAAAATGGAAGTCGTTAAAAAATGTCCTCCTCATCCCTGTCACTCACATCAGTCGCAATCGCAACGCGTAAGTGAGAGAACACAGCATCGCTTGGTCGATTGATGCCGTGCCGACTCAAGGTATAGAATCTTTGCATAGAAATCAACCCCCGAACCCCATTCAAGGGCTTTCAGTTAAGGATTAACCAAAGCTAAACGTTTTACTTTATTAAAGTAATTTTATTGTTTTACATTCGTGTGTATGCATATACTAGACACAAAGAGAAACAGTATGGAGGCTTGGTGTAACTACTGTTGTATGAGGGTCAGGACTCAATTTGAATGGCATGCTGTGTATGGTAGAGGAAGTGCCAACGATCGAAGAAGGAAATTTCTTAGCGAGAAATAATTTTTTATTACATCAAATTGAGTGTGAAAATTCCCGGACAATGTAATGGCTGCGCAAATTTCTATTCACGGTAAATGATTTTTTACGATCAAATTAGTAGACGAGAAGTTTCCCGTCCTGGTGCTGCATAGATGAGGCTATATGTATGTATATAGAATGGGCCCAGAAGGTGCGGTGTTCGGAAAATTGTTGCAAATGATGCCACGTCCTGCTTATTAGTTTTCCGCTTAGTGTAATTGAGTTTGTGAGATTTAATTGTGAGGCTTTCGAGGTTGTAGAATGTTTTCTATGGAACACTTGGTTTTTATTGGTAATCTGTGCGAATGGGATTTCCAATTCCATTCTAGCCTGAAAGGAAGGAATCTGTATTTCAGTGTATCTATTGGTTGAGCGTTCATAGCATGCCTAATACTGGGGTTCAATTTTTGGTTTGCTGGAGAGGTGGTATGCTGCTGATGGAATATATTTCGCTACATAGCTTTCCCAAAACTAATGGTCTGCATGGTGGAAATTCCAAGCATTCCAGTTAGCTCGATCTGGAAATATCTATAGCATTTGTACTCCAAAGTGGCTGTGATCTCTGTCCAATTTCTAATGGAACTGCCTTAGGCTTAAGGGTAATAAGGATGCGGCTACATAAAGTAGTTTTTTAAAATACACGCGATTGAGCTTGTTAGGGGTCAGCCGGGTAATCTACTCTTTCTAAAATAATATTTGAAATAGAGTAGAACAAATTTCTGAAACAGTTTGAAAATCTGATTCCTCTTCCTAAAATCGGTACCCATCAATGTTCCCTTGAAAATTAGAGATACATAGGTACATAGTTTTCTTTCAACTATCAATATATAAATTCAAAGCTATCTGCCGTGCAAAACGCAGCTGATCTAATGCATAGGGTCGATTGAAAGGCGAAAAGACACTCAAATTTTGTAATACTGTCGCTCCTCTCGATACCCAATCCAAGTTCGCTTGGCGTTCTTAATCTCAGCAAAATCACACTGATGAAACTATATTCAGCGCTTAAATGCCTTGATCTACCAAACGCGACGAGTATGATGTGTGTTTTTCTGAAACATCGCCAGTAGTTGCCAGTTGAGGCACATTTCAATTGCTAATTAAAACAACAACCTCCTGGCCACTGCTAACATCAACTCTTGATTTTCTCCCCAGTTAGTGGGAGAGCTGCTGACTAGAAATTCACAAAGAGATGGCGCAGAAAGCAACAAAATTTGTATCGAAAGCGCAATGGTGCGAAAAAAAGAATCCCTCATGCCTATGCGAGAATTATTTCTAAAAGTGGATTTTCGTTCCATTTTTGTGCCATCTACCTTCTATTTTTACTCACTCAAAATCTATCTGTCTCGCTGGACCCGACGACGTTCATGCGGGAAGGCACAAGTCCACAGCGTAAAGTTCAATATTCCGGAATGATGCGTTATTTTTGTCTGTAGGCTAATCGTTCATGGGAATGAATGTCATGCATATGATCGTGTGTTCATGCGCAAAGAAAATCATGTGTACCAACTTGGCGATATAAAAGTTCGGCTGGCCTCATATTGCTGGCAATTGTCCAAATGAATGAATAACATGTCCATGGGCAAAAAAGTTCGGATCTACTAACGACTTCACCTTTATAATATTCTCAGTTCTACAGTACTTTAATGAAGGACCCTACATTGGATATTGAGCATTTCAAAAGTGCATATTATTAGGAAATGGGTAGACCACCATTAGACGTCAATTACTCCATATACGTTTCCATTAATGTTTAGCAAATCTATAATTCAAGGTTTAGTCCGGGTGAAAGTGTAGCTATGGATCAGCTGTCATTTTATAAAAACAGATGCTAAGATGCCTCTTCCTCATCCAACCATCACATCAATGTACTTCAACGACTGACTTGATTTAGATTTTTTTTACTTTATAGACGATATGAAAATACAGAGCAGTCAGTCAGTCAAAACTAAGCGCTACAATATAGATAGACAGACTTCAGGATGACAGCCAACGTATAGTACCTAGCAACAGCAGCAACCGTCACGGTGAAGCCAAACATCGTGTGTGCAAGTCTTTCTTTCTCATACTCAAATGGTATTCTTTGTAAGAACCGAATAAAAATTGTTTACTAGAGCATTAAATTGAATGAAAATTTATAGTCTTTCATATTTTAGAGCGGTGTGCATGGCCATGTATGATGCCCACCCACACCAACACGATAATACTAACACCTATCCGACACGACGCCCCCTAAGCACACACACACAGACTTGCCGCTCGCCGATAGAGGAATTTCCTCTTCATCATCATCTCTTTGCTGCCTTCGAGCACATAGTAAGAAATATTAAATGTTTGATACGGTAAGGATACGCGAATCCTTACAAAAATGTATTATGTGCAGAACGAAATAAGAAAAAAAAACTCGAAAATAAAGAAAATACTGAGTGTGATGGAAGAAGGAGATGCGCCTCACTTTCAACAGTAAATTTTCTCATTTTTTTCCCTTTGACGATGGCGTGTGCACCTCGTTTACTATCACGACTGCCAAGGACTTCCATGTGCGGCGTATTGTTTCTGCTAACTCGAGTTGGCAGCAATATGACCATTTTTGAAAATGTCTTCCTTTTTTTTTTGTGGTTGCCGAGCATAATAATAACTCTACTTAGTTATAAAAGTAGCCATGGTTTAGGTTTACTTTATTTAAGATGATCCTTCCGCCAAACATGCCCAACGAGGGAGACTCGCACTTGAAGACGAATCGGAGATGCAAACAAAGAATAGAATGGGCAAATGGATTCCTCCAAAAATCTAAGGATGGCAGGCAAACTTGCAAAAAAATTACTTCTATTTTCGGTAAGAATGCACGATAATAGATGTGAAGTAGCAACAACAAAAAATAAGGGGATCCAGAAAGAAGTCTACTCAGCGATATGATGTTGGAATGCGCCAAAAAAAAAATAATACAATAAAACGTCTGGCAAGAGCTATTAATAAAAATGTCGTTTAGAAATTACGATTAAATTAGCTTCGTGATTGTGAATTATTATGGAAAAAATATATCCTGCCGGAGCAGAGCGATCATTAGTTATGATTACATTTTGTGGTCTAATTTATGAAATATCTTTCTGGTTGCTTCAAATAATTGATGTCTTATTTTTTAATTTTGCTGAAAATTTTTTAGAAAAGGAAGTAGGTAGATATATTCTCCCAGCTAAAGCCTCAGAAAGCCTCTTCTGTAAAGTCCGATATAAAATCAGATTTGAAAAGGCAAAGAACAAACTTTGAGGAACAAGATTAACAAATGCAAGAGGAAGAAAACTCCTTGAATCTATAAAAGGAAGCAATGCTGATTAGCATCGTACTTACTGTTTACAGAATGCAACAAAATCGTGGATGTTTCGAATTTAACAACTTTCGTTCCCATGAGTACCGAAAAAATCATTTTTAGTTTTTTTTTTTAAGCCCACAGGGGCTTTGCTGACAACGAAACATTTGACTCACTGTCTACTTTCTTTAGAGTAGGAGGATGGCTCTAGAACCGCACCAGGGAAGGCACAATAGGTTCCTTTAAAGATGCCGCAGTGTCAGAGCCCCATATAAAGGCTCTCTCGACTTACAATTTAATCTAAAATAATCCTACCCGAAGAAAGTGGGCGTTTTTAGTGTTACACGTAAAACAAATGGGTAAATCGTGTTAGCGATCCCTAAATAGAACCACACATTGCCTGGCCAGGCGTGACACGTTTTTGCTTATTTTATGTAGAGTAACTTACTACAAAATCAGTAACTTATTTATTTGATGTTTTAAATAAGTTTCTTTACAGACAGTATGTTCTTTCTGTCGAATATAATTTATAAACTAATAGTAAACGCTTTAAGGGCTTTATTAATAGCAAAAAACAATCTTGGTACTCCTATCTGTATGCGTCTTAATAGTGTATCCTCATCTCATCTGTCAACCATTTGTAACATGTTCGCTAACCACTTTCAATCTGTTTATTCTTGTGGTACTACCATATCTAGAGTCTCATGTAACAACTCAATGTCCTGTGAGTTCGTAAACATCGGCAACTTAGAGTGTTCAATCACTGAAGTCTTTCTTTCTCTCTCTTTCTTCATTAAAACTAGAAAAAAATCCGGGTATGGATGGCATCCCGCCAATTTTACTTCAAAAGTGATCCTCCGCGTTTTCTGTACCTTTATGTTTAGTTTTTAATTTATCTCTGCAGTCAGGAATTTGTTTGAATGATTGGAAGAGGTCGTGTTTAACGCCCATATATAAATCTGGATCGAGGCCTGATATTACTTACTATCGTCCAATCTGTAAAATTTCGTCTATCCCTAAGTTGTTTGAAAAACTAGTTTGTGAAAAACTTACACTTCTCTTAAAAAGTTTTATCTCTCCGTCTCAGCATGGCTTCGTTACAGGCAGATCCACTACTACAAATCTCTCAATTTTTTGTAATACTGCCTTGAATCACCTTGAGAATGGCATGCAATGTGATGTAATTTATACAGATTTTGCTAAGGCATTCGATCGCGTCAATCACAGTACCTACACTAATTTGCAAACTGACTAACTTAGGATTACACTCCAATATCCTAAAGTGGATTCATTACTACTTAACCGATCGTATCCAGTATGTTCCATAAACGAAATGCTCTCGTCACCAATTTATGTTACGTCTGGAATACCTCAAGGCAGTCATCTGGGCCCTCTGCTCTTCCTTTTTTTATTAATGACATTCCTGACTTGTTTTTGAGTTCCCAGTGTCTTATGTTTGCTGACGATTTGAAGATATTCCGAGCAATACGTTCAGTTCAAGATTGTCTTCTTCTACAAGAAGACCTTAAACGTCTTTCTGTGTGGTGTAATAACAATGACCTTCATCTCGATGTCTCTAAATGTCAAAGCCTTTCTTTTTATCGTCACCTCTCTCCAATTCCCTTTACGTATGTAATCGATAATACCCCATTGTACATTATTTGCTCCAAAAAAGATCTTGGAGTTATTTTTGACATTAAACTTAGCATTTGCAAGCACATTGAGTTTTTGGTTGCCAAAGGTAATCAGATGCTAGGTTTCTTATTGAGGAATTCGAAAGACTTTCAAGATCCTCTTACTCTGAAATGTCTATTTTTTCCATTTGTCAGATAACATCTCGAATACTGTAGAATAGTATGGAATCCATTTTACGAAGTACAGTAAATCACGCTTATAAGAAAACCACGTTTATAAGAAACCTGAACAAAAGCACCATGTACGGGCACATTTACACAAATGTAAAAAACATACATTATAAGAAACACGCTTATAAGAAAAACACTGATATAATGAATTGTTTTTACAACACCGATGCTCAGTTTTCCTCTGAAATATGATGTGTATAAGACACTTTTGTATGACAAAAAAAAGGCCTATTTAAATGTTTCTTAGGAAATACATGCAGAACAACTCTCAGAGAAAATAATGTCAGTTCAATAAGTATGTCAATAATGAAATAAATGTCAGTTCAGTTGTCTTTGTGTTCATTTGTGAAATTGAAATAAAGAATAAAAACAATATCACGAAATAAAATTTCAATTAAATTGAAACTTATACCTACACGCTACACTCCGTGTCACTTGAATAACTGGTTGATTTTTTATCACCCACTGAAGTTTTAAATACTAAAGCTCTAACTATTAATACAAAATTATTAAATAAAAACCGAAAAAGTATGGGGCATAAATTTGCGCAATTTGAATAGAACACAAACGAAAAAAAAAACATTTTAGAGAATTCTGCATCTTTTTAACACAAAAAATTTAAATTTAAGATAATTGGAATATTTTAAATTTTAAAAAAATGTTTCAGTTGTTTTTTGAGCCACCTTTCTGCTCCGAAATTCACACATCCGGTTTGGAAGGGATGCATATAAGTTAATCACTACACCGAAATAATTAATAAAAAAATCTTTTCTAGAGCAGTTTGCTCTGACCTTTATTGAGTTTACTTCTTAACTAACTACAATCAATAATTTTATATTCGATTTTACCTCGGTACTTTGCATTCCTAAGGTATTGAATTGAATTGCAACATGAATTTCTGTGGAAATTCGCTGTATCGAGGCAGACGCTTTGTCAGCATTTCCGTTGCTCGTGTTGATGTTAACTCTTCCCCTCTAAAAAACGATCGTCATCGGTCGTCAGAAGTATGGTAGGTTGTTGAACTTTGGGCTGCTTGGATATTGGAGATAGTTGACCTCAGGAACGGAAAGTCTATCGATGATTGTTACTGGTCCATTCGTCTTTGTTGTCGGTTGTTCAATTATGATTTCTGTGTTGTTTCTTCTTGGCAAGATTTTGCATATGATCGCTATTGTAATAAGTAGTCCTAGTACGGAGATGAGGGAATATGTTGTTACTCGTTGATTATCGTTTTCTGTTTGTAGAAGGTGGATCTTATTGGTATTGTTAATATGGAGATCCTTCATCATTTCTAGTGAGAGTAATTCACGGTATTCGTTTTCCTTGGGACTGGTTTGCAATATTGCCGGAAGTGGTTTAATCATTGAGGCTTCTTTGGAGATGTATTGGATTCCGTTCAAAGTGATGGTCATGTTATGGAATTTTACCAAGAATGTTCCATTTAGGTTGTGTGTTGTGTTATCAAATTCAAGGGTGCCGATGAATTGGTTCAATAGCATTATGCCCGTTGATATTTCATCTATGGTCGGAATATGATGATTATTTATTTTGTTGCAAGTAGCTGGTAGACTTTTTAATAAATTAGGAATGCAAGTATCGTTTGTAATATTGACAATATTTTTTGAGTTACAAATGGATAGATTGTTAAAAGTTTTACATTTGTTTGTTGTTCCATATAATTTTTCATTATTTCTTAAAATTACCTCGTACAATGTTTCTGTTACAATGTTTTTCTTTTTAATTGGCTTTATTAACAAATTTTCGTAAATTTCATTCGTTGTTAAGGGAATGTTTATTATGTAGAGGATTGACGTACTATTGCTTAAAACTTTTATATCTGCAAAGTCTAGGGCTTCTTCTATTGTTGTGTAGGGTAATTTTTGTTCATTAAATACTTTGGTGGCTAATTCTATTTCATTTTTTGACAATATAAAAGAGTTTATTGTACCTAGTTTAGCCCAATGAATGGCATAGTTAATATTCTCTAGTTCTTCTTTTACAATTTTGATTTTATATTTGAGATTTGATATAATTTCATAATTTATTTTATTATTATTTTTAAGTAAGTTTTGGATTTCATTCTGGATTCTCGTAATATTGTTTATTCGTTCGTTATACAATTCATTAATAATAACCTGTTTATTGTTGTTTTTTAGAACATCTGTAATTTTTTCTTTTATTGTAACAAAGTCATCGTGGTCTGGGTTGCCAGCAATCCATTTCCAACCTTTGCCTATAAAGTCTAGAGAACGTTTCGCTATTCTGGGTTGTAAGTTATGTAAAAGATTACGGATTTGTTGAATTTCATGTGATATTAAGGGAAAAAGGATTTGACTTTGGGTTGTTTCGAGATTAAGGACTGGTGATATGTCGGAAAGGAATTGCTCATATTGTTTAAGATTAATGCTATGTATTAACTTGAAATGTCCATCTTGAATTTTTGTTTGCCCTGTATGTAGGGAGACAATTTGGGAGTTTGAGAAATCCATGATCTGGATCTCCGCTCGACCAAAATAGATGGTGCATCTGAAAGAGAATTAGTTTCTTATATTACTTTTATGGACTATTTTTCCGTAGAAAATATGTCTATATGGAGGATGTTACCAGGATAGCTAGGGATCGGTGTGTGATTCAAATGTGGTTTGTTAGGATGCCTGTCATATTTATTCTCCTTGCATGTTACGCATCGGTTAACTAGTGTTCTAATTTTTGAGGACATTTTAGGGAAGTAATAGTTTTCCAACAGTTGAATCCTGTTTTCTTCGGCGTTACGATGTGCTCTTCGATGTATCTTCAGAATTTTTTCTTCTTGCTCTATTTGGCCGGTTATGTCTTCAACAAATTTTTGGGTGAATC
The DNA here is from genome assembly GCA_949372485.1 of Cheilosia soror. Classification (NCBI taxonomy): domain Eukaryota; kingdom Metazoa; phylum Arthropoda; class Insecta; order Diptera; family Syrphidae; genus Cheilosia; species Cheilosia soror. The sequence continues at coordinate 21,728,288 of OX443562.1, read as the reverse complement.
GAATACGATAATCTTTAAAATGTAACGGATAAATTTCTTGTACTCGTCCCATCGTCATTTCGTCTGTTAGAAGTCCGTTAATAGTATTTGGATTAAGGTATCTCTTGAAAATGTTAATGATGTCGTTTGTTGAGTAGTCTTGGCGTATCAGAATATGTCTTGTATAGTTGTCAAAGGGGTTCTGGATTTGATAGCTATTTTCATTTCCTATCTTGAGTAAAAGTTGATTTCGAAAAACGTTTATAGGGATTTCTACAGATGGAATTAGGTTTTGCGCTGAACTGTCAGCACTGTGTTCTGTAGGGGTCATTGAGTGTATTTCAGTTTTTGGGGGTCTCGAGAGAGAGTCAGCAACCACATTTTCCTTACCTGGTTTATATTTTAGCTCATAATTATACTCCTCCAATATGGCTTTCCACCTTTTCATTTTGGAGTTTGTATTTTTGTTACTTAGAGCATAGGTAAGTGGTTGGTGGTCTGTGAAAATGTTGACTTTCCGGGATCCGTAAAGGAAGTTTCTCAAAGAATTGAGGGACCAAATAATCGCCAGCATTTCTTTTTCGTTCGTGGCATAACCTTCTTCTGTTTTGCTTAAGGTTCTGGAGAGAAATGTGATTGGCTTATCATCCTGTGAGAGGACTGCTCCAATGGCGTAGTCGGAAGCGTCAGTTGTTAATTGAAAGCTTTTGTCAAAGTCTGGATATTGAAGAATAACTTCTTCGGAGGCGAGAGAGTTTTTTAATTTGTGGAATGCTTCGATGGCATCTTGATTCAACTGAATAAGTTTTTTCTTTGACATATTTGCGGACACATGTCCATCTTCCCCTCTTAAAAGGGATGTCAGTGGTTTTGCCAACTTTGAGTAATCTCGTATAAAGCGGCGGTAATACCCTGACATTCCGAGAAAGGATCGAAGTTCTTTTAGGTTTTCAGGAATAGGTCGATCAACTATAGCTTGTACCTTTTTTGGATTGGTTTTTATTCCGAATCTTCCAATAATAAACCCTAAAAATTCTACTTCTTTCTGGAAAAATTCGCATTTATCGAGCTGAATTTTCATATTTGCTTTTTCTAAGGTGTGAAATACTTTTTCCAGATTTGAGAAATGTTCGGTTTCGTCTTTCCCAAAGATGACAATGTCATCAATGTAAACATAGCAACATTTTCCAATGAGGTCTCTTAGAATGTCATCTAGCGTTCTCTGGAAAATGGAGGGGGCGTTCTTTAGCCCAAATGGAAGACGAGTAAATTCGAACTTGCCATTATTTACCGAAAAGGCAGTTTTTTCTATATCAGAATCCTTAAGTGGGATCTGATGGAAACCACTTTTTAGGTCCACTATGGAAAACCATTGATTTTTACTAAGGTTTGCAAGGATTTCGTATATTTCAGGGATTGGATACTTGTCGGCGATAGTTATAGCGTTTAGCTTACGGTAATCAATTACCATTCGAAACTTCTTTTCTCCTGAAGCATCCATTTTTTTGGGGACAACCCAAACAGGAGAATTGTAGGGAGATCTTGATGGTCTTATGATACCGTCTTCTAATAGTTTCCGTATTTCTTTTTCGACTTCATTTTTAAGTGCCATGGGGTAAGGATATGATTTCGAGTACACGGGGTCTCGAGTTGTGGTTCGAATTTCTCCTTTGACCATGGTGGTATAGGTTAACTTTTCGTTTGGTTCCGAAAAGAGATTGGGGCATTTATGAATAATTTTAATAAGTTCGGAATGTTGTTCTTTAGTCATGTGGTCGGTTCTAATATTTATGTTATTGACAAATTGTGATTGATGTTGTTTGAGCGGAATGGAAATTCTTGGATGAGAGAAACCAGGGTGAATAGACATATGGTTTCTACTTGTGTTAATGATAGCATTCAAATGTTTTAGTGTGTCATGTCCTATGATACCATCAAATGAAATAAGACTAGGGAGAATAAAAAATGTAATTTTGTCAGTTTGGGGGCCAAAAAGTTGAATAAGTGCATGATGGGTTATTTTAATATTTCCCCCCACGGAGTGAGCGTAGAAGGGTTTAGCATTTAGTAGGGGATTCTTTATGTGACGTGGTTGAACGTAATTCTTGTTGGAACCTGTGTCAACAAGAAACTTCAGGGTCTCTCCACTTCTAGAAATGTGTTCGAAATAAGGAAGTGAAGAGGGCGTTAGTCTAAAAAATAGATGTCATCCAGTTCTTCGTGTTGGTCAAAGTTTTCTCCTCCACTCTGTTCAGTGTATTCTTCTAGTGATTCGTCATAATTTTGGTCTTCCTCTGCAATTTCTGTCTCGTAGTCTTCCATGGATTTTTCTTCGTCACCGAGTTGAGCTGTGTGATGGATTCGCTGCATCTTTTGTGGTTGGTGTATTTGCTGCGAATGTTGTCGTTTTTGTATGAATTGTTGATTCCTTGGTCTATTTTGATAGTCTACTTTCTGAGTCCTCAGGGAGTAGTCAATGGACATTGGTTTCGGTGGGAGAGGTCGTTGATTTGGTGGTATTCTTTGTTGTTGGTACCTAGGTTGGTATTGGACATCTCTATAGAGTTGAGGTTGTTGTGGAGCACGAGGGTTGTGCAGTAAGTGGGGATAGAAATTGTGTCTAGGAGCTGGGGCTGGTGCAGGTCCTGGAGGACTGTTCCTTTTAGCGGGAACTGGAGGTGCTTGTTGAGACGATCTGGGAGAACTGTGGGAATTGTTTGCGTACTGGGCGCGAAAGTCTACGTTTTGTAGTTTCAAACACAAATGCAGGGCCTGTGGAAGGTCTGCTGGTTCACGTATGCTAAGCAGGCGAGGCAGATCTCCTTTCAAACCCCTGACGAAGGTATCGAGGGCCTTGTCACGGTAGCATTGAGTCATGTTGTTCATAGCATCTTGACTCATTTCCATTGATCCCAGTTTGTTTAGGATTAATGACAAGTGGTGATAGACGATCTGATAGAATTCAGAAATCGTGCTATTGCCTTGCACTAGCGTTGTCATTTGATATTCAAGGGTTCCTAAGTCCCTTTTATCCGCATAGTGAAGAGTAAGGCATTTCGAGATTTTCTCCCAGTTAAGAGGCGTGTTGTACGACTCTAGCACGACGTCGGCATGTCCTACGATTTTGTTGCGAATTACAGACAAAATGCCATAGTACTTGGGAGTACCCCTAACGTGATCATAAATTTGGATTATTCTCTCAACACTCTTCTTCCATGAATTGAATTCATGAGCTTGCCCAGAGAATTCTCGTAGACTTTTAACTACGTCTGGTATTTTGTCAAGGTCGGCTAAATTATTATCAACTAAGTTGATGGGTTGGTCGACTTCGTTATTGATGTCGGCCGCGGGATTCATTATCGAATTAAATATTTGTCTTCCTTGTATTTGTAGCGTTTCTGCTACTAATCTGGTGATTAGTTGAACTAAATCGTTAGGATTAATACCTTGAGCAAGTTGGGGGGCAGGTTGGGGAGCAGGGCCAGGGATAGGTGGATCTGCGACGTGTTCCAGGCGTGCTGGCCTAATAAGGTTATTTTGATTTGCCATATTGGCTGAAACGTTTCAAAGTATCTAATTTGAAATAAAAGCAAGAGCACGGATGGAAATAGATAACGGCAAAGAAAGAGGAACGATTTTTTCAGATGTTATCTTAGTTCTAATGTAATAAACTTGTTTGAATAATGTTTTGTTAAATAAAATCAATTAATTAATCAATAGGTTTCTTTACACGGTTTTTAAGTTGTGCTTTTAGGATTTAACTTCACTTGTTTACTCTTATTATTTCTCTTATTATTTCAAAAATTGATTCACTTCTTAGAGCTAGACTTACAATAATAGTATGAAGTGTTGCTCCATGTGTTGATTAACGATATTTTTTGTTTTGGTGGTTCTTCTATTCCTATTCAGGCGGCTGCAGCTTTATAGTTGCTCCTTTTTGTCCTTGGTTATCGGGCTACTGGGGGACCTCTTTTCTGTTCCTTTTTATCCTTGGTTATTGGACTACTGATGGAACTCTTTTCCTGAAGTTGCGAATTAATGTTGAACGTGTAAGTTCGAAAGCCACACAATGGGCGCCAGTTAATCACTACACCGAAATAATTAATAAAAAAATCTTTTCTAGAGCAGTTTGCTCTGACCTTTATTGAGTTTACTTCTTAACTAACTACAATCAATAATTTTATATTCGATTTTACCTCGGTACTTTGCATTCCTAAGGTATTGAATTGAATTGCAACATGAATTTCTGTGGAAATTCGCTGTATCGAGGCAGACGCTTTGTCAGCATTTCCGTTGCTCGTGTTGATGTTAACTTATACAAATTCGCCAAATAATTCAGTGAAATCGAGCTCCAAGCTAATTCGATGGCTAGTTTAGATACAGTAGAATACTGTTGTCCCGATCCATAAACTTGACGTGTCAATGTCAACCATTGCCAAACATTTTCGATGATATTCAAATCCGGTGAGCTGCATTATCATGTTGATAAATCCACGGCGGAGGTTTTAAAAGTATGAAAAGGCCTCTTGTAAGGTAACGCATTCATTGTGGTTGAAAATTGTAATTTAATAATACGAAACGGCCCCCACACCATAACATCTTTAACTCCGCTATGCAGCCGGTCCAAATGACTAGTCTTTTTTTGGAGGTTATTGAATAATTAGCTATAGCAATACGGGCCTTCAAAATTATTTTTTTTTCGTCTGAGAAGACCACACAATGCCACTACGAAGTCCAGTTCACATGTGCTCAAACCGGGTTAAAGTGTGACTTCTTCTTAGTTTTTAGTTTATATGCTTGGCTTTCGAAATAATACATGAAATAGTTGTGAGACTTGCTTTCGTTCCACATCTTTCCCAGATTTTTGGAAAAGAGTCGTTAGAAATTGACGCTTTTTTAATATAAGTCGCCTTTTCGCATTTGTAAGAACACTGTGTATGTTTTATCCATTGTTAGACCATTAATTAAAAAGATTACTTTACTTAAATAGTCTTTTTAAATTAAATAGTCGAAATTAACAAAACAAAATCGGTCAAAGAAAAATATGAGTCCACGTGCCAAAGAAAACTAAACTAAAACTAAATGCATGCTGTATTCAAGCGGCGCAAAAATGTTGCCTATTTTTATTTCAGCGAATGTTAAAGTAAAGTGCACAGGGACAGGTTACTGCTCTTTTCCAGAAGAGTTTCCCAAAAATAATGTTTAAAAATACCATAATTTAATCACTCCGCCTTGGAGATTATGAGCAATTGTAAAGAGAGTGTTCACAGGGTGTTCTATTTATACCTACATACCTACCTATAATCTGCTGGAATAACTTATTTTGTATAGGTATTCTGTGAATTTTCTTATTCTTTTTTTTTTTTTAAATAAAGTTTTGTTTTTTTTTTTTTTCCGAGGGTAGGTGAAAATCTTGCATAGACACTATGAGAACAACGCGTGCTCATAGTAGTGTCAGATTCTTACTGACTAAAAACACCACCCTTCGATATAAATTGTAGATACTGCAACTAAGATATAACTTATCAAGCAATTTTTCTATCACGAAATGAAAACTTTTGACAGGTTACTCTCCAATGAAAGATCCTGCATGTTCCGCAATTTAGACGCGGTTAATCCCTATATCGCCAAGTCGAAAGGTTTTGTTCTTTGTAGTCGGCGCAATAAATTGCTATCATCCAAAATTTGTAGGACTGTATTGTTGGTGTGTCCGATTAGTCGGTTTCTATGCTTTCGCGCAAAGCTTCTCGTTTCAGCTTCGATTGTAGGTATTCCGAGATCCCTGTGGATATCGTCGTTTCTAATATACCACGGTGCTTTTACAATTTCTCGAAGCACTTTATTTTGAAAAGATTGTATAATATTGGCATTTGTTTTCTTGGTGCAACCCCAAAGTTGTATACCGTAGGTCCACACCGGCTTTAGCACTTGCTTGTATAAAAGCAGTTTGTTCTCGGTACTGAGCTGGGAATGTTTTCCAAGTAACCAGTACATTTCTCTATATTTGAGTTCAAGCTCTTTGCGTTTCATTTTCACGTGTGAATTTCATTTCAGCTTTGCGTCGAGTGTCATTTCCAGGTATTTGGCTTCGTTCGCAAAAGGTATTCTGGCCGAGTTTAGAAAAATTGGCAAGTCATTCGTTTTTTTATATGTGAAGTTCACGTGAACAGATTTAGTTTCATTGAGGGCGATTCGCCAGACCCTCGTCCATTCATTTACTTTATTTAACGCGGTTTGCAGTTTTGCAGTCGTTTCTTCGACTGTTTTACCAACTGCTAGAATAGCTGTGTCGTCGGCAAACGTAGCAAGAATAGTGTCATCTTCCTTTGGTATATAACGAGTATATAACAGGTAGAGAAGCGGCCCAAGAACGCTTCCTTGCGGTACACCAGCCGATATTTCTTTTAGATCCGAGTATTCGCTTCCATGTCTTACTCGGAAAAGTCTATTGCCGAGATATGATACGAGAATATCGTATAGACGTACGGGAAGAACTTGTCGTAATTTTAGTTTTAAGCCTTCGTGCCACACCTTATCAAAGGCTTGTGAGACATCAAGGAATATGCTGGAACATATTTTTCGTTCTTCTAGTGCTTTTTCGATTACGTCAGTAATTCTATGAACCTGGTCAATCGTCGAATGCTTACTTCTAAACCCAAACTGATGGTCAGGGATAAGATTATTGACTTCTATAACCGGTTGTAGACGCCTTAGTAGTATCCTCTCGAAAACTTTGGATATGATTGGAAGAAGCGAAATTGGTCTGTATGATTTTATCTCATTTGGCGGTTTTCCTGGTTTTAGAACCATTATGACTTCCGCAACTTTCCATTGGCTCGGCACGTGTCTTAATCTGAGCGCAGCATTTAGAATATGGAGAAGCTTGATTAGTGCTTTTCTAGGAAGAGCTTTTAGAACTTCTCCCGTGATCAAATCATAGCCCGGGGCTTTCTTAGGTTTAAGATCCTCGATCTCATCTTTTAGTTCTCTTAGCGTTGCACTTGCGAGTGTTGAATCGTCAGATATTAGTTCAGTCCCATCGTTGTTATAAATAAAGTAAATTTTTTTTTTGTTGTTTTAAAATGAACGTTTTTTTTATGAAAGAACATTTTTTATAAGAAACTTCCTGTTTCTTATATACGCGTTTTTCTTATAAGAAACACACGCTTATAAGAAACAAAAATTGTGGCATTTTGGAGTTTCTTATAAGCGTAATTTACTGTACATTCTTTTAGAATTGAGAAAATCCAAAAGCGTCTGACTAGAGTAGCTGTTGGTAGATTGCGATGGAATATTAGAATGTCATCTTACGAGGCCAGATGCAAATTATTTGGTATATCACCTCTTTTCAGGCTATACATCTCCATTATGTTTATTCGCGATTTGATAGATGGTAATATCGATTGCCCTTTTCTATTATCATTCATTGGATTTTATGCTCCTGCGAGAATTCTAAGAAATCGCTTTTTATTTCATATAAAAATCATATCATAGGGTTAACTATGGTTACAATGAACCAATTTCTAGATGCCTGAGAGAATCGAATAAATATTGTGGGTTTATTTCTTATATTCTAATATTTGGGCGAATTTCTTTATTTTGTATTGGAATCGGAAATTCGCACCCCCACACACCGGTGGAAATATCCGACAATATATCGGAAATTCGCACAAGGTGCGAATTACTTTTTATCTTATATTGCAATCGGAAATTCGGACCCCCAACAAAAGCCAGGTTTGATGGTCCGAGTTGATCTTCTTAAAATAGAACTTTCATTGTTTCTATTGTGATCTGGAACATTAAGTTGATGTTTTTGATTAAGATGTTCTCCATTAGTTTTGCATTCTCATAGCACGTTGGTGAACAACCGAAAGCTGAAACTTCAAGTGAAGAGTCTAGGTCGAAAATAGACACCTTCATAAAGTCTATTATCTAACAAAAACCCACAAGAATCGAATCGCGCGCACCCCAGGGTGCGAATTTCCAGTAAATCATATAAAAAGCGTCGAGTTACGACCTGATAACCAGCGAGCTCCTTAAAATGTTACCTTGAAAGGTCTTAACTTTATAACCACATTCAGGGTCAATGAAAAGTTGCAGAAGTGATTATAGTAGTATTAAAACCAGACAAAGCGCCGAATATGGTCTTATAGGCTCACCTTGCTTCTTCCAAATATTTTCAAAGTTCTTGAGAAAATTATTACTTAAATTGGTTCGAATTTAAAAACCAAATTCTAAAAGAAAATTAAAATTGCACTGCCGTACTTTTGGACGTTTCGGAATCGGAATCATTCGATAAGGTGTGGAACAGTGGAACACTTAGGGGCTTCATTAAGTTTGTAAATTAAGGCAAGTTCTCCCCGGACGCGACGGTTGTAGTGTGTGATAAATACGGTCGGTGTTTCCAAAGTGCGGCCAATCATGTCGGAACGGCCCTCGACGAAAAGTGCAAAATGCAAATCGAAAAAAAAAGATATTCAGAACTTAAAAACAAATATAAGCAACCTGGTTAGTCGAATAATGTTTAAAATTTAGCCTCTAGGACAAGCTATTATTATATAAGCTATAGGTAGAAGATTTTCGTCCAATGAGTTGTTTTGTCGCCCATGAGAATACCTTCCACAGCACACGCAATACCTTTTAATTACATCAAAACACTTGAAGGCGCCTAAATTAAACACCACCACCGGTCGCTGTAGCCTAAATTTGTAATTAAACAGCAAACCCTTCAGTAATGACAATAGCGCGATAATCGCCCTCCTTACATGCGTGCAATTGTTTGACAAATTGGCAAACCCCACTTGCATAATATTAGACCAATCTCTTATAGCCTGTCTACAATTACTGTGTTCATTTCAATTTAATGACCAATTTCAGGCATGTCACTGCATTTGCCTGACCCCATTACTAAAATACACCCACAAAGGTATACGCCCATCCAAAAGAGCAAAGTATAGGTACTTATACTCAAAATGCGATTACTCAACCGAACCTGAACATCCTTCAGTCCGTGATTACCCATAATTAGTTCTGTCTTTTGGTTTAGTATAATTAAAACGTTTATTAATTGTAATGAGCTTATATTGGAATGATCTGTAATGCATCGCTAGGTGGCACTGGTAGAGACGAAAGAAGAAAAAAAAAAAACCAAGACGCAAAATAAATCTACGGTCCCTGGTCTATATGGCGGGGTATAGCCCCAGCGCCATAAATTATTCTGCAATTCCTTTGACTAATTACAAAGCCTGGAAGATTGCGGCCAAGATTGGCGGTTAAGGGTGCGCGCTTCCCCTATGTTGGGTGGCAGAAGCAGTAGTCGGGGTGGAAAATTAACTTTTGCTCCTTTCATTCTGCGGGTGTGTGTATTCAGTATCACTTGGGTTGGCGCACAAATCCCTGAGAGTGGACGACGACGATTCAACCTTAAATTAGCCTTTGTGGAATTGTGATGAGACTTTGGCATAAATTATGCATTTAGGTTTTTGTGAATAAAATGTTTCTCCCGTTGTTGTTGTCTCTTTGCTATATTTTGTTACTTTTGCCCTCGATAACGATGAAGAGAAGTCACGGTAAAAAACAGAAAAAAATTTAGAAGAATAATGTAAAGCTGGGAGTTTGGCTCTGAGTTGTTTGCTCAGAAGGATCCTAATGAATATTTAATTTCTTTCGTAGGAGAAAAAGTTGCTTTAAAGTTTAAATGGCTCCCTTTGGGTATTGAAATGGTGGTTGCTATACTTTTCACTGTCGTATTCTTTTCGAAGCCAATTGGGGCTTATATTTTTTTGTTTGTTGCTGTTGTTTCCTTCTTTTGTGAGTCGTATATTTTAACGAACTGTTTAAGGAACTGTGTATATAGTTGCAACAATCCTCTGGGTATGCGAGGTCTCAATGAAGTCTGAAGTGAAGTTCGGTGAGGATGATAGGGGTGGAAAGGAATTTTCGAATAAATCGCTTTGCAGAGCAGAGTACGAGATACGTAGGTATATTGTCTGAACTAGCAAAGCATTTTATTAAGAGTCTGTTCTTTATGTTTCAACCCTGTACTTCTTGAAGAAATTGCGTTATGGACTTTTTCTGTGAGACATCTTTGACAGACAGACATTAGAATACCAAACCAACGAAAATGAGCTGTAGAAAGTCGCCGATATAATGGGCTGCTGCCAATTCGGATGCGATAGTCATTGAATGAAATTATATTCCATTACTAATCGAAATGTGCTTGGATGCATCTTTGCCTCTAATGTCGAACAGTACATCCTCCACGACAGCAACTACGGGAACGGACTCGGGCTAGTTGACTTTACTGCAATGCCCACACTTCAATATAGAAATTGGCGGCGTCAAATCCAAATAATAGCCAATCAAATTGATCACATTGCGATCCATGATAGGCATGCCTCCACTGAAGTAAGGATGCGAATATTAAACACCCAACAAATTTCTCGTCGCAAGGTTATTTTCACAAGAGATGACAGAAATGTTGCCACTCAAGCACCGAGGATCACTGGCAACTCGGCCACTCATCAGAAGTTCCGCTGGGTTTCAAAATCTTGGCTCTATAAGGAGTATGGACTCGCTCATGCAGCCCTATTAAAAAATGCTGAAGACCATAACCAGAGTGTCTACAAGAGCTGCCTGTAAGCTCTGTCTACAATGAAAAAAAGGAGAGAGGAACATCGACTTCTCTGCAAATGAAAGAAACAGCGGAGCGAGAATTTGAAACGATCTACCAGAAGATAAAACAATCTTCAAGGCCCGAACGTCTGCAGCGGGGGTGGGGAGGTAAATTGACAGTCAGTGAAGAGAAGAGCACACTGTTCTGAAGACTTTTAAGCAACGGAATCAGCCAACAACCCATTATGTTCATTAAAATGTCTTTCCACCAGACAGAATGGAAGGAAAGCGATATCCAAACTAAAATCCACAAAGAGTGTTTTAGTAGAACTGGACTTTTCAAAGCAGCGGGGGACGACTTTGGTAACATAAAGATAGACCAACCAGTCTATACAATTTTGTAAAAATCTGTTCAACTACTTGCATATAATGACCTTTTTAATTATTGAAATAGAGGCGGCGAAAATGGGTCTGATGTTATCGAGGACTAAGCTAAGTAAAGGGTGGGCCAAATACAAGTTTCTTTTTAAAAATGAAGTAAAATGAAATAATTTAATTTGTTCCATGTATTATAGCTTTATTAGTAAGAGCAAACATTCTTATTAAATAGGGAACAAAACGTCTTTTAAGAGGCTACCTCGGCTGGCTTCGCAGTAGTGCATTCTGTTACTTAAGACCTTGTTGATGGTTTCGGGCGGTAGCTCATAGATTGCTTGGATGATATTGGCCTTAAGTGCTTGAATCGTTTCCGGATTGTTGGCATAATATCGGTCCTTCACTGTTTCCCGCAAAAAAAAAGTCCAAAGGGATCCAATCGCAGACGGCCAATTGACATAGCCAAGACGGCTGATAACACGATTTGGGAATTTGGTGCTGCAAAAAATCGATTGTGGCATGGGCTGTGTGGCATGGCGCGCTATCCTACATGAACCAGAGGTCGTCCAAATCCATATCCTCAATTTCAGTAGAAAAAAGTCGGTTAACATGGTTTTGTAACGCCCACCGTTGACCGAAACGTTGTTCCAAGCCTCATTTTTGAAGAAAAATGGTCCAATGATTGTCGTGAATTAAGTTTCACACTTTTGGCTACAGCCAGCCACATTCTCGTCTGTACTCGTCTGTCTACTAGCATACCAGTCTCACGAACTTTTTGCACAAACTTGCGTACAGCAGGCGCGGTGGGTGCTTAATATCGGCCAAAACTTCTTTTAAAAAACCCTCTGTTTGAGCTACACAGTACTGACTTTGGAAATAAGTTTTCAATAATTTCCAACGTTGTTCAAATGTAAAGCGACTCTTTTCGTTTCGCGGAGTCGGACTTTCTGTGTAGATTTCGAGCAGAAAACAGTTGTCAGTGTCAAAATAACCTATGATTTAAAAAGAAACCACTAGATGGCCCACCCTGTATACGCTGGCATCGAGAAAAGACTCTCAAAATTTACGACCCAACGCCATGGTGCACTCTGCACAGATATAACTTCGAAGTAGTAAAAGACACTGGCTGTGGCGACCTATACCAAGGCTCTTTAATTGCCTTGCAAGATGACATCAGTATAAATATCCAGCGAAGAATCACTTCTTTAAATTGGTGTTCCCTCGGGCTAAGAAAGCATCTAAAAAGTAAAGCCTCTCTCATAGAACCGAGGAGATATTATACAAGACCCTAATCAGTCCGGTTCTGCTGTATGGTGCACAATCATGAACTTTATCGAAAGCAGATGAAAACATCGCGCGATACTTTTAGGAAAAGATTATTCAGGCGATTTTCGGTTCAGTTTGTATCAATATAAGGAGGAGAATTTTAAGGGCTATATAACGACGTTCACCTTGTCAAAAAAAAACAACAACGTATGAGGTGCCTGTCACGTGAAGCATTTGGACAAAAAACTCATCAGCTCACTGAGTCTTTTAGTAAGTTCACTCAGTGGCAGATTCCACCCCACGCTGCCTATTCATCCTGATCAGTAAGTCCTTGTAAATCATGGAAGTTGTGGATTATAAGTTTTCTGTTCCTCAAGTGGCAAAGACTCGAGCAGTGATGAAGTGGGGTATCCGCTCATGGATCTCCTAATTCCTTAGAAATTTACAAAACTACCAACTCTGACAGCTGCAAAAGTTTGTCCAACTTCTGATATATTCTGACAAAAGCTTTCTTTACAGGCCGTTACATCCTTCCATACGTTCTGTTATGGCTTTCAGACGAATCTTATCCTCCGTTAGTTCTCTGAGATTACAGAGTGCTAACTTGATCGATTGAAGTGCGCCATCATGATCCAATGCGGACCCAGTTCTAGCCATTTTGTTAGTCACCTCAGTGTTCCTGTGTCCAGAGATGCAGTAAAAATGATTCGTGGTATACTGCGAGCAACAGCCTGCATTTTATTTCAGTAGCAGCAACTGCTTTGGAATCGTAATAATATTGTTCTGTGGTATTGTCAACATTGACACCATACGGGCCTGGGCTTGGAAGACACTGCTGCGAACAGGGAGCCTAGCAGTGTATATTTAGTTCTCCAAGAATGTAGACAGACGATTTCAATCAGCCCTTGTTGGAAGAGAGCAAGAGAATAGTCTAGTTGCATCATAATGTACATAGTTAGCAGTGACAACTGACAACATTCTCTAACCGCCCTACCCTACCAGGTGTTTGTTTGGCTTAAGGCACTTTTTACAGCAGATTCTTGCCCATCTCGAGGTACTAGATGAAAAATTGCCTTCAGCATCGGGTTTTTCTTTGCTAGTCTTTGCATTTTTGTAGTTGGACTGAGATTGATTGATTCCTCGTTTGTATGGCTTCCCACCAAACAAGATAGCTACATCTTAAAAAAAAGAACCTACAACCACAAATAATAGAGTAACATAGATATCGCATCTAGTGCAAATAAAAATGATCACTTTTTTTCATCCCCTTTTTCAAGAGATTTGTTGAAGTCAAACCTTGCAACCAAATTCAACAGAATAATCAAACCTATAACACAATTTCCAAACATCAGACTTGACCTGTGAGCTGTGACTGTGAGTTGCATTCGAAAGATAAATACACTTGAATTCGTTTTCGTTTGCCAGTGCAATGCCAACGACTGACTAATGAGGAGGGGGATGCGGCTGTGGCTGGTCTTGTGTGGTGTTGGCTTTGTTTGGTAGTGTGTAGGTATACATATTGTATTTTTTTCGGACGGCTGGGATGTGAATGGGATGCGCTGGGTGCGGCGGCTGTGCGGCTTCTTATTTTTATTTTGAAGATACTTTCCTCCATTCGCCATCGACTTTCGAACAATTTGGATGTTCATTTATATGGTTGAGAAATTTTTCTTTGTAAATTTTATTGCGGAATGTACTTTTTTAGCGATATATTTTTCAGCGTTATTTTTTTAATAGCAATGGGTGATATGAGATTATTTGGAGTTTCTTGTTCCGTTTGTAGGAAAACGAAAAGAGATTACCCTAATTTGAACATTTTTCAATGTCCTTCTAGGGGAAAAAATTAAATTGTAAATAATTTGTGGAGGCAGGCGTGTGATTTCAAAAATGAAGTCAAATACTTTGTGGATACCATTTTTGTCCCGAATTTGTTGGAAGAAAATACATTAAGAAGGATGCTGAAGGATGATCTTTCCTTAACTTTAAACCCTGATTTAGATTCAAACTTAAATTATTAAGAAGATCTAAAGTTTCCTTCAAATACCTAAACGAAGAAGAACTTCGAGCACTTGTAGCATTTCGTGTGTATGGTGCGATCAGTTATTAAAAAGATGCGCAAAAGAGAAGAAAAAAAAGTGCAATTTAGAAAAGAAATTATTAAGTTACAAACTTAAAATAAAAAACTTAAAAATAAAACATTACAAAAAACAGAGAGCATTTTTAAAGTTAAAAAAAGAAAAAGAAAATAACTTTATCGTCTAAAATCCAATGGCTCAATATTTTTATTGATATGCAGAATTGCATTCCAAGGCCATTGTCTCTCTTATATTTCTTTCTTGTAGACGTTCCCGAAAGCTCTATTAAATACTAGTAATGTTTACAAACATTCATCAGTTGGTGCCTTTAGACTCCCAAAGTCACTGTAATAATTTTCTGCAAATATGAGAAATACCAAAGGGCATGTTATTTCGTCATCAGTTTTTAAGAATAATTTTGAACAATTTTTTCCTTAAAAACATTTTAAAAGCGAGATATCTGGTAAAATATCGCATGCAGTTGTTTCTAACGTGATTTCAGTTCCGATTTCCATATCGCGTATGACTTTTTCGTACATATTGTCATCGCATACTATTTCTTTACGAGATTTAGCAATGAAAAAGTTTCTGAAGTCATTAGGTTGAGTTTGGAATGTGTCTAGGTTCAAAAATTCGACATCATCATCACAATTACTGTAAGGAGAAAACGTAATAGGATTTGATGAAAGATTTTTTGACATCAAAACATTTGGGAGTAAATATCCGCGTTCTCATATAGGCCATTCCATTACTATCGTGAGTAAGTAATAAAACCCCGTTTATCGTCTGCTACATTCATTTTAAACAAAAGCTTCTTGGGAGGTTATCTGATTTTTTTAATTTCTTTTAAGTAAATTGTTTCAGCTCATTATAAGCTGAATTCCCTAGCTGAACTCCGCGCTTCAAAATATTTTTGTCATAATGTGAACTAGAGTTGGGCAATTTAGTTCATTTGAGTGATCGATCAATTTAGTTCAAATCACGCTACTGAACTAGTTCGCTCATTTTAGTTCAGTTTAGTTCAAAATAGTCAAATTGACAGAAAATACAAAAAATAATTTTTTGAAAATTTAAAAAAAGATACAGGTGAGTGAGATGAGCTGTTTTTCTAAGCCCATATAGAATATCCAAAAAAACGAATATACCAATTTTTCATTATCATCTGACCACCATGTGAACACACAACCTGACAACGTTATCAGAAAAATCATTTGCGACAAAATCTTACAACCGTGTGAACGGACAATTTTGTACTGTAAGATAGTTGGCTATTGTAAGTTCATTGTCAGTCATTTTCAGAGGATTGACAGATCTGACAATCGTGTGTATACTTAGCTTTAGTTTATTCCGTTTGTATGAAAATAATTGCGCGGCGGTACTATAATAATAATTTTTAGTGTCCAAGCTAAATTTTACGAAGTCACGAAAATGTCCATATAAAATTTCCTATTGTGGTCAAAATATTATTTAATATAATAATTTTAAGGTTAAAAATGATTATTGGTAAGGCCCATTAAAAATAATAACCGCGAACTAAATGAACTAGTGAACTAAGTGTGTGAACTTAGTTCACTAGTTCACTATTGTGAACTATTGTGAACTAGTTCGTTCACGAACTACACAAGCCTAATGTTAACCACTATCAATGCAATCAAATGCATTATCTATATATATAAAAATTGAGCCCTAAAAGGTTTGTCGTCGATTCACGCCTTAACGCATTCACCGACTTTAACCAAACTTTCACACATCTTTGGTATTAGTCCATATACGGTTTCTGTGAAGTTTGGTTAAAATTGGACAAAGGGGCATGGTACCGCCCATACAAAAAAAAAACATTCAAAATCGTATATGTAGAAACCCACCAAATCGATTGAGCTCAAACTCACAGATGATCTTAATTGGCCCTGGAGTGCTCCTGTGAATATTGGTCAAAATTGGACATAGGTGCGTGGCACCGCCCATACAAAAAAAAAAAAAATTTTTATACATACATATCTCGAAAACCACCAAATCGAATGAGCTCAAACTAACAGATAATCTTAATTATTGGTCCTGGAGTGCTCCTGTGAAGATTGGTCAAATTGGAAGCGCCACTTCACATACAAAAAAAAATATTCAAAATCTTATTCCTTCTATACAAAAAACATCTTCTATGGGGTGAAAATCGATGACGTTATATCTCGATAACCACTGGGCCGATTTTCATTATTATTTTTTTGTTTTGTTCGTATTGCTGTATTTCAGGTAACATTGATATAAATAATGCATTGTCCTGAAAGTCAATAATATTGTTAGGCAATACGATTTCTGTAAAAACAAAAAATGTTGTGTACCACAGAGCATTACAATAAAAACAGTATCTATCTATTTAACTATTTTGCACTACGAAGTGTGCACGGGCTACGCTAATTTATATATATTTGTTATATCAGACACTACTTGTGCGTCCCCAAAAGATAAATGCAACATAATACCAAGCAAACCCACGCTTGACTTCAGATTCAACTGAATCATCCACAGATATGCTGCATAAGCAAAATATATTATAAACAAACCCACGCTTGACTTCAGATTCAACTGAATGTTGAACCAATACAAATCTTATCTACAAATTTGCTGCATAAACAAAAAAGCACTATATAAAGGGTCCATCTGACCATAGACCACTCAGTTCTGTATCACACTTCGTTTAAGCCCAAGATTTCCCCCCACCAGTGGTAAGGAATCTGAAGCTCAATAAAAATATTAAAAATTAAAAAAGTTGTTTCATTTAAATGTTGGTTTCTGTTCGTTAAGAACAGAAAGAAATATATTTTTTGTGTTCAACAAGAAACACAAATAAAAGTTATTTATATTCACGTTTTCAATTGCCAAATTTTATATTTCTCTGAAAACATCCAAAGAAACTTTACCATCTGGATTGTAAATCTGATTTCTGTTTACTACATTACATTAGGTATGAAGTCATTTCAATAAGTGAGGAAAATCATAAAACAAAACATTTTTTCATCGTTGAAAATTGTATATGGCTTTTCTTTAGAAACACCTAATATTTTATAAACTTTTATATTATTAGGTCCTTGATCGCAGACTACAGCGCAAATCTAAGACCAAGATCTTGACAGATTTTCAAATTGTTTTTTTTTTATAATTTCGCTTAGGTTTGCCCCATTAACACCGTTTGCAGACACAAAATAGTTTAAAATACTTTTTCAACTATCAAACAAACCATTTACCATTACACATATTTTATTGGCAACAAATCTATTTCTTTATGCTCCTATTATCAAAAATACACAACGCTCTCGTTTTTTTTGTTTTTAGATACAAATGGGCATTGTTTTCATATCCTGGTTGTAATCCTTTTACAGGGACCCATCTATAAAAAGAGAATATGTGAGGAAGTCTGAAGCCCAGCCCATCTCTCAGAAATTTTTAAGCGCTTTGCAATCTATAAAAAATATTCTGGGTTGTTATTAATGTATGCCCCAGCCCCTATTATGTAAGACAACTACAACTACAGTTGAGTTGTCTCTTGGTTTTATGTATTTCATAATAGGGGTAGTAATTCTATCAAACAATAATTCATAGACTGAAATTCGACAGAATTTCCCAATATAAATTGTCAGGATCAATCCCAAACAAGCGAGAGGCGTTGTTACTCCTCGCTTCCCCACTCAGAAAGTTATTTTTCGTTGTTGTTGTATTTTGTAGATTTCGACAACCCCACCAACATAGCGGAAAAAGGAATGTTGAGCCATTTAAAAGCATTATGATACGCACATTTTATTGTAATGTTTTATTTTTAAGTTTTTTATTTTAAGTTTGTAACTTAATAATTTCTTTTCTAAATTGCACTTTTTTTTCTTCTCTTTTGCGCATCTTTTTAATAACTGATCGCACCATACACACGAAATGCTACAAGTGCTCGAAGTTCTTCTTCGTTTAGGTATTTGAAGGAAACTTTAGATCTTCTTAATAATTTAAGTTTGAATCTAAATCAGGGTTTAAAGTTAAGGAAAGATCATCCTTCAGCATCCTTCTTAATGTATTTTCTTCCAACAAATTCGGGACAAAAATGGTATCCACAAAGTATTTGACTTCATTTTTGAAATCACACGCCTGCCTCCACAAATTATTTACAATTTAATTTTTTCCCCTAGAAGGACATTGAAAAATGTTCAAATTAGGGTAATCTCTTTTCGTTTTCCTACAAACGGAACAAGAAACTCCAAATAATCTCATATGGTGAATGGAGGAAAGTATCTTCAAAATAAAAATAAGAAGCCGCACAGCCGCCGCACCCAGCGCATCCCATTCACATCCCAGCCGTCCGAAAAAAATACAATATGTATACCTACACACTACCAAACAAAGCCAACACCACACAAGACCAGCCACAGCCGCATCCCCCTCCTCATTAGTCAGTCGTTGGCATTGCACTGGCAAACGAAAACGAATTCAAGTGTATTTATCTTTCGACTGCAACTCAGAGCTCACATCACGATCAAAGGTAAAGTCTGTTGTATCTGTGGTAACATCATGTCTGAGTATGATTCACGCTAGTTTGATCCAACTGGGACGCAGCGGTACGTCCCATTGAGTTGAAAAATGGTCATTTTTTTTCCCTCTTGGTGCGATATCTATGGAACTATAGTATCTATGCTACAACCCTTTATTGTGCCACTTGTGGAGGCTTTAGCTCCGAAATTTTGTTCATGAATGCAAATTAGATCTTATGTCAGCTGGAACTGCAAAATTTGATACTCGGCCGTATATACAATTTTAAACGATATTGTAGAACAGGTACCTACAACAAAAAGCTATACCTTGGCAATTATGTCAACTGATGGTTGCGAAAATTGCTGCAGAACCAATTGCATACAATATACATTTCTGACTTTCATTTCATCAAAAAAACCAAGCTTTTGATATTCAAACCTTTTCACTTCATCACATCGATGACAACAACCGAAAGCTATGTAACAAATCCCGGAAACTCAGTATATAAACTAACAACAAGTGCAGCAGTCTGACTCTGATTGATGGCAACACATACAATCCTATGTATAAATTCAAATTTCACTCGATTGCCATTAAAAGTTATATCCTGCGGGAATGTAAAACACATTTCTCCCGCCACCATCAACACCAATTTGCCATCCGTATGAATTTCCCCTTCAGCCTGACGTGTAATGGAATGAAGTCTCAAATTCCAGCCCCCCTTTTAACATCATGCTATAGCTCCACATCTTATGATGCCATTTATTTTCTTCACTATCCTGCCAATTTTTCAGTCTGCATTCTGCACGATAGTTGCTCGGATAATGGATAAGAGCCGACAGTGCTCTGCGGAACGCCAAGCAGCAGAGGGGATGGGTTACGAAATCGAGAACGATTTCACTTTATTCTTATATATAAATAAGGATATTTTCTTAAAAATTGAAACAATTCTGTAAAGTGCTCGGAAGGAGCTCTCTCTCTCAGAGATACAAAAAAAAAAAAACAACGAACCAACAAAAAAAGAATTTTAGAAAAACGAAAATCAGCAACGTAGAATGAAATAGAATTTTCCTCTTCGTTTAATGGGCTAAGGGGCACTGCACCCATAGCTTTGCGCGCCAAGTTCACTTTTCGAAGAAAAACCTATTCTCGAGCTCCCCTTGGTACAATATCCACAACTGCACCACCATAATAAAACGTAACAAAGTTTAGCTGCATATAGCTAGCAATCCTTGAATGAGGAAAAACAAGGAACGCCGAATAAAAAATACTCCTCCAGAGTAAAATAAGTGATGCATTAGTCGTTGTTTTGTGTCCATATCCTGAAGTAAAACGCTGCGGGGATGAGGTAGATATTCTAAAAAGAGTTTTCAGAATGAGAATGATTTTATCGGATTTTATTTTCCAATACTTTTTTTTCGATATTTTTTTTTTGCTTTCGTGCTCTTTTTGTGCATAGGAAGGTACTTTTCTTTTTTTTTTTTTTTATTCTGAAGAGTGCGATTGGGTCTGATGTTGCCATCGTTTCGACTCGCAATTTCAATTTTTTTTTATTTTCGAAGAAAGCACAAGAATATGCTACTTAGACAGTCTTTGAATAGAGGAGTCGAAGAAGGGAAGGCCTGCGAAATAATCAACTTTCGATTTGAAGACAATTTTGAAGCAATTCATGACACAATATGAATTTACGATGACAACGTAAACGAAGTTAAATATAATTCAAATAAACGTGTAGGCAAGATTTTATGTTCTGCACTCTTGTCGCATTTCTATAAGATAATCATGGAATTGTGTGTGGGTTATTCTTATCGGCAATCCGGCATGTAGGCGTTTTTAAGAATGATGTCAGTTCCATAATTTGATTTTGATCCTTTGTCATGAATCGCTATTTGATTGAAGGTCTAAGCTTTTCAGTCAAAAATGCAAAAAACTCTTTCAGGATGTGAAAAAGGGGTGGATTTTGTTTTCACTTAGATGAAACTGTAAAAACTGTCAAAAAAGGTGTGAGGAAGAATTCCTAAGTGAGTGTCTGTGGTTGTATAGCCGTCAATTGATACTTACTATGAGGAAAAAGACACCATAGGTATCTCGGATGTCAGAGCTGCAGTCAAAGTTCGACGAAAATCTGTCCAGAATGCCTTTTTTGTCAGTGATTGAAGTCCAGAAGACTAGTGACAGGAAGCAATCAGGAGTGTTTCCTCAAATGTGCTAGGTTTGACGAGCTGACCAACAAAAATAAACCCATATGACGAATGTCGACGAGATCATGCAGTCTGGCGGTAGGCATTTCTCGCAACACTGGACACAAGAAACTGCCACAAAGAAAATCTATTTAAAACTCATTCGAATACAAGAACAAAAACACATCCGAAGGAAAAGTAGGGAATTCATGGATAGAGAAATGTCACTTTAGGAGTCAAGAAAATCAAGACTATAAAGACTGAACCAAAGCCTGCAAAGATGAACAAAGGAATATTGTCGTAGTATCGCAGTCGGTGCTGAGAGTTTTAAAGGACCACTCTTAAAAGGGCGATGATGCGAAATATATCGCTGTGAGGCAGTATTAGCCGTGTTATAGGATTTCATAATTGGGTAAGGTTTGGCATCGCTGATCATATGGCAGGGAGCGGTATTAAGTCTATAATCTTTAAAATTTGGTCCGAGGAAAGTACGCCTTATGAATTAAATCTCAGCATCGTTTGTCCGTTGCTGAAGATAGAACACGTTGCGTTTGTAACGCCAAGAAGGATTCACCGGAGAACATATAAAGTATATATATTCTGAATCAGGATCACATTCTGAATCGATTTAGGCATGTCTGTCTGTCTGTATGTCTGTTGAAAGTACGATAGCGTCCAAACGTATTGACCTAGGTAAACGAAATTTTGTGAGAGGACTTCTTTCTACCGTCGTCAGGTTGGTATTGAAAATGGGCTATGTCGGTCAAGAAGGAGTTTTGGAAAGATGATGTTCTCGCGGTTGTCAAGTGTACTGTATGGTCATGAGCATAAGCAGCCTGTCTTGTGTGGCGCCCAAAACTTGCATTTCGAGGGATAATGTCCTTGAGTTCCTCGGAACATCTACCATGGAAGTACCTATAGAACAAGCATAGGTCAGCGACTTGTCTTCTGTGCACCAACGGTTGCAGATTCGATGTGAGTGTAGGGTCTCCAATAAGTCGAACTGCTCGTCTCTGTATGCTGTCAAGTAGGTTAAGTGAATGTTTTGGGGCCGAGCTCCATATATGGGAGCAATATTCCAGGCCTGGTCTAACCTGTGCTTTGTAGAGAAGGAGAAGTTTCTTGGGGCTAAAGTACCTCTTTGCTCTAAATAGGTAGCTCAACTTAGCGGACGCCGATCGTGCGATATAGGACATGTGGTCCTGCCATGTGATTCCTGAATTGACTGTGACTCCTAGTAGGTGCCTTGAGTACTTGGGATGGATTGGATGGTCATCCATTTGTTTCTGAGGAATTGTTGATGCATTTCTCCTGGAAAATGTTGTGAGCTGTGTCTTGTTTGCATTAAATACAACCAAGTTGTCTTTTCCCCACTTCAAGATTTTGTCCAGATCACCATTTAGAGAACTAATTTGTTCACATCTCTGACTGTGTGATGTAGCCGCATTCACAGGCCCACTGTTCGAGATAGAGGATATAAGAGTGCTGTCATCATAACTTGCCTAGATGTTAAAAGCGGCACGTCGACCTGATTAGTATATATTTTATGTCAGAAAGAGGGATTAGGCTGGCAGTTAAGTCGGTAGGTACTTAGTTAACTGCCTCCAGTTGCGCAAGTTATGTTGGTTGATGTCCAGTTCCACCTAAGACTGGATCGTAGTGGACTTCGTTGTCACTTTGGGTTGAGCTGGAGGACTGTTCACGTCAAAGGATATGTGGTTATTTGTTCTACATATCCAAGCCATCTAATTCGTACTTAACTGGCCAGTTTGAGTCGCTGTACAGATCGTAGAGTTCGCTGTAGAGTGTGATGTTAGTTTATATTTAACTAGCTGGACCCGTGCTCGCCTTGCCCGCTCGCACAAAATTATATTTGGTTCATTTAAAATTACACTTTTGAGTGTTTCATTGAAATCTGTCCAGTAGTTTTCGCGCTTTTAGGAAAAAAGAAAATTCCTCCCTCTCCTAGATCTTGCTACTTATTTGTAATACTGAATTTCCTTTCGTTTGTTTCCCTCTTCCTATATGGAATCCAAGGAACTACCTACCCCAAACCTACCCTGTTACCATACCACATATCGAATGAAATTCTGAAATAAAACCTGTTACATACAATCATAATATACATACCTACATAATATACAACTGACCATAGCACTCACTGCGAAAACAAATCAACCCTTATCGAATGTGTTTGTTTGACGATCGCAAAAGAGTTTTTAACGGCTAAAGAAAATGCCTACAGTTTTATTATATGTATAGATATAGATTTCACAAACTGGCTGGACAGAAGTAAGTCACTCATACACAGTAGGTACCTATCTGTTCAAGAAAAATTGCTTTCGATGTGCGACAACAACCCCAAAGTAGAACTATGGAATCCAAACAACTACCCCAACCCTACCCTGTTACGTCATATCAGAATAAAGTTCCTACTGCGTTGCGTGGCGATATGCGATAATGGATGTAATGCATTGGATATATAATGTGCACCCTCTGCATCGCCCTCCCTCTCATTGATCTTGCTACTTGTTTAATATACTGCATTTCCTTTCCTTTGCTTCCCTCTTCCTATAGAATCCAAACAACTAACTACCCCAACCCAACACAATTACCATACCACATATCGAATGAAATTCTGAAATGAAACCTGTTTTGTATTATACGTCTCTTCTCTTATGAAGATTATTAATATACCCCATGCCATTCTGCAGCACGCACGACTCACCCCATCCCCATCCTTAATCGGACATACGATCATAATATACATACCTACATAATATACAACTGACCATAGCACCATTGTATATAGACACTATAGTACTATCACTTCGCATTTATGCACTAGCGCCACCAACCACCTCTGAGACCAACTACTCACATCGAACATGGTAGTTGTATTGGATTATTTGAAACGAAATTAAATGATGCCTTCTTCTTTTCTTATTCGTCTCATTGACAACATGCAGATGAAAGAGAAAGAACAATTAGTATTTTTGTTGTCTTTTTTTCTCCAGCGATTGCATTGTAAGGAGTGGAAGTGGAAAGAAATGAATGATCTGGTACTTTTCGCATATACGATATATACCTATACTCGTAGGTAGTTAGTAGTGGTGGTGCGTAGGTTAGGCGAAATGTACTTTTAGCATTTATGACTTTATGAGAATAACAATATGAAAAGAAGCAATATGAAATGAAAAATCGGATCGATTTATACTTTTCGCATATAGTGGTGGTGTGTGGGGACTGGGGAGAGTACTTTTAGTGTGTGATGAGTAGGGTTGCCGTTTTGAAATCCGCCTTCCAGTCAAATTTGACTGGAAAAAAATCAGTCAAAAACCTAAAATCCAGTCAAAAAATCAGTCAAAGAAATTCAAACAAAAATCCAGCTAAAAATCCAGTCATGAAAATAAAAATAGAAGTAAAAGTGTTATCAATGGTCTGGCCGTTGCTTTTGATACCCTCCACTGCATACATATACAAGTCATGCAAAAATTTAGCCATGTGAGGCATGGGCTGGGCATTGGTCTAATGTTGGTTTGGTGTGTGGTGAGGGGTACCAGAACCAGAACTACTTGACCGATATAGCCTATATTTTCAATACCAACCTGAACGGTAGAAAGAAGTCCTTTGACAGAATTTCATTCGCCTAGGTCGATTCCTTTCCTTTTGACGCTATATTGTGTTTTCATCAGAAAGACAGACAGGCAGACGGACATGGCTGAATCGATTCAGATTCAGAACTTGATTCTGGTCAAATCCGGTGACTCTTACTTGAAGTTACAAACGTAATGATAAAGGAAATATTCCTTCATGTGGAGGGTATACAAAATGTATTAACTTATAAATGAACTTTATATAGCAATCTCTCTGAGCGCTTCAATTGTCTCCTCATCATTTGCATCAACATACATAATGTCGAATATTTTATTGCTGCTTCTGTAAGTAATATTAGTACCAACCAATTATTTTGTTACTTCGGCCGGTATAGGAAAGTTGAACCTCACGCAACTGCTAAATTTTCAGTTTCAAATATTTGTTTGTAAGTTGGCAAAGCATTGCATTGTGCAAATGCAAACGCATAAATTGGTCCATTGTATGAGTGGGATATGCTTCCAAGCTCAGAGCAACAAAAATGGTGAAATTTAAGAAATATTTGTTCGTTTTTTATATTTTTTTCTATTTCCACTTTGAATTTAAAAATTTATATTGATAGAAAAGTGATATTACACGAAACATTTAAAAACAGTCAAACAAAATTTGTATCCAGCTAAAAAACCAGCCGGCTGGATTTTAAAAAATCTTCCAGCTAAATGCATATCAATCCAGTCAGATCTGACTGGAAAGCAGTCAAAATGGCAACGCTGGTGATGAGTGTGGTGCTGTTGAGTGATGACGATTGGAATTGATATTTAAGAGGATAACAATGTGGAAAGAAGAAATATGAAATCATAGATCGGAGTTTTAACAATACGTATTTTGTATTTCTTGGATTTATGGGTAGCATTGGTGTCATGATCGTGGCTTTTGGACTTAGGTATCAAGGGTAGGTTATGATGATTTGAAAATTATTATGGGGTGGGTGAGCATGTAAGGTGCACTAGTGGGGAAGTTTGGTTGGATCTTAGCAAATAAAATCAAGTACCAAGGTAGCTGTATTCTTAACGACAGGACGGATTCGTTTGTACCTCTAGCAATTTGTTTCAAACTGTGCATAAGTAGGTATGCGATTTGTAGGCTGACAGTTTGAGTTCGTTTGTTTATTTTAAACCCAAAATTAACCTTTTAACCAGTGCTACGCTGAATGCTATTGCAGCAATCATCCAAATCATCCCTATATAAATTTAAAATATGGTTTATTGTAGTATGTAGGTACCTATAATATGGATTATTGTAGTATGTAGGAAATTGATGAATATGTATTTAGAAACTTGCAGTTCAGATTAGAAGATTCTTGCTATGCAATTAAGTACTTAAGCTATTGTTTGCTTTAAATAACTAAGTCATCAACGCACAGCCCAAAACGGATAATCTAAGCCCGTTTTCTAACCATTGATCAACGATCACATGAAAGTAAGGGAAAATGAAAATCAAAAAGGAATCAAAATATGTAGGAGAATTTGTTAACGACTTTTACATATAGACGCACTAAACCAATCAGTTGGTAACGAGGGAATAGCTCACAATTATCTCCAGACCAGAAATGACAGCATCAGGTGGGTAACCCCAAATAACACAAGCAAGACCATCACAGGACTGCTAGTAATCTATTTTTTATATTCCGTTTATAACTCGAGTTTGGCTACACCGAATTTGATGACTCTTTTTTTCTATAAAGGTACATATATTCTTCTGTAGCAGGTTTGTATGTAAAACAAATTGGACAAAGGGGCGTGGCACCGTCCATTTAAAAATCGTGGTATATGAACTCACATTTTGATAAAATGATAAAATCTTTGTACGAAGGCTATTCTGTGAAGTTTGGTCAAAATTGGACAAAGGGATGTGGCGCTATTCTTCGACAATCACGGGAGCCAAAGTTAGTAAAACTTGTAACATTGGTATGCTTTGTCCTGATAGACAAGAATACTATCTATGCAATACGATTCCTGGAAAACCCAAAAATGTGTACCATGGAGCATTACAATAAAAGCTGTTTATCACTTATTTAAATGAATTTTAAACTGATATTTTTATTTTTCTATTTTGCACTACGAAGTGCATGATAATCAAACTTAGAACTTCTTCTAAATACATAGTAGTGCCTACATTGTTAGAAAAACATACTTTTATTTAAATAGTTCCGCATAAATCCTCTGAATATGTACCTATGTACATATGTATCTACTCTTTAGATTTAATGCCCTATATTAGTTTTATCGAAATGATCATGTATTAGTGGTTATGGGAAAGGAACAATAATTGCACTACATTACATATAAAGATAACCGGCTTTGCACGTGCCTAGGAATTGTATCTATACTATTGCACAGATATATTTTTGTCCATCAGCACAATGCATATCTATCAATGTTGCAAATTTTAAAAACTGTTGAGGAATAGCGTTTAAAATTTTTTGTTTGTATTGTCTAATTTTCCACACTTCACAGAAATACCTACCTTTGGGTTTGGTTCGGTGGTTTTCGAGATTTGCGATCATTAGTGGTGTAGGTATGTACTTATATTCTCATACAAAATGGAATTTTCTTTTTTTGCCAAACCCTGATTCAAGACGAACAAAACAAAAAAGAATCATCCAAATCGGTCTAGCATCTATCCTTTCTCGAGGTTTGCAAACAATTGATTTTTATAGAGAGAGAGAGATGTAGACTCCTATAATAGTTAGCTGCTCGTTTTTCTGACATAAAATGCTTCTACATTATAAACCTCATAAAGTATACACATGCCTATAATATTTTAGAATCAATTAAAAAAAGAATCCCTTAAATCGATGCATATTTGACAAAAATATAGGCAAAATAGTGCCCAATATGCCTAATCCTCAAATCTTTTGCAACGACAGAAAGGAAGCCAAATTCAGTTTTTATTCAATTTGTCTTTCCCAACTGATCAGGATCACCCCTTGCATCGTGCACCCTTCTCCAAACACACAAATCATCCACCGCCACCATCCTATCCTAATCCTACACCACCATGCTGTTGAATTATATTTGCTCTTGCTCATAATATTGCACCTCCTTTCCTCTATTCTCCTCTCCTTTCACTAAGAAAAATTAAACCAGTTGCAGTTCTCTACCCTGTTACATCACATTTCACATCAGAAATAATTTTATACTGATGGATGGGAATGGCGATAATGAATGAAGAAAGGAAAGAGGCAAACCAGTTTGACTTTGTTTTGTTTCTTTTGGTTTTCTCTATACACATTTCCCCAATGCTCGGAGTTGGCTGGCAGTGTCCAAACTAAATCAACTGAAGCGCCACCTGGATCGTCGAAGACGCGTAATTCAATGCGATGGGATGAGAATACTATAGTGTGTATATACAATGATAGCACTCACTGCGAAAACAAATCAACCCTTATCGAATGTGTTTGTTTGACGATCGCAAAAGTATGTATAAACATCCATTCGTAGCAAGGTATATGTGTATGTATATATTTTCACTTCAAAAAATACATTTTGGCTAAAAACTGTTCCTAAGGACGTGGCTATAAACGACATAGCCTATAGCAGTCTCACAGTCTTAAGGAACATTTAAAAAAAGTTTCATCGAAATCTGTCCAGTAGTTTTCGAGTTTTTAGCTGACAAAGAAAATGCCTACAGTTTTATTATATGTAAGGATTACTTATGATCAAAAAAGCCGACGGAAAAATGTTCCAAACATTATTATAAACATCAAATTGGTCAAGCACTTTAACAACGACGGACGTTTTAGCGTCCATTAGCGGGATTCAAGTTAGTGCCGAATTTGTTGTTCCCTTATCTGGGCTTGCCCCCTCTTCATTCCTCCTTCATGCGTTGGCGAATGTCTGCTGTCCCATTTTAATCAAATTTTGGTTGGAACATTATACCGACGCATTTGATGTCCAAAAGGTCTTAGACAAGGACATATAGAATCCAAGTATATAATGTCGTAAAACCGTGTCTTCCAAATTTTATGGACTTTTGGTAAAAAAGTTAAATTTTCCAGAAGCTATTCTTCAAAATAGCAATACTTTTCATTACCTTTGTTGTTCTGAAGGAAATTTTGTGAACTTTTTTTTTTTAAGCATAAGGGACTGTGACGAAAATAAATGTCGTCAATTCTGACAGCATTTTGAAAATATATCGATAGTCATAAGGCCAAGCATGACTTTATATGCCTGGCCTATACTTCAACCTATTGTAGCATCATTTGAACAATACCTAAGAATTTTCACTTTCATTATAGAATAAAATATACAACATACATAGCTAAAAGCGTTCTATACGAAATATAAAATATATTTTAACTATAGAAAAATTTATTATTTACTTAGTTATTGATTTGTTTATTATATTACTACAAACAGGAAGGTATTAAAAAAATCGTTTATACGTAGGTACAAAACATATTTGCTTATTTTGTATTTATTTAATTAAAAATGCATAAATTCAAATTCCTAATACAAATTCACTTTTATGAAATCAATTTTCTAGTTTTATTTTGTTTGCCAATTAATACGGAAAATTTATTTTCAATTTACAAGTGCAGCGTTGATTTGGGACAGCATTCATGTGTATACTCACAAATACCTGGCTACGCACGAACAAATCTACGCCCTCTTCTATAATCTATTCTATATTAAACATTTTTGCAAAACAAATATGAAATAATTTCAATAGCAAGTCCATTTTGGGAAGCGAATATAAATTACTTTCAAAAATGCATTATTATACTAAAAGTGTAGTCATTGGATTTGTGAAAGTATTGCAAGTATCTAAGCGACATCTTTAAATGATTTTATGTAATTAATTATAATACAGTAGACGCTCGATATAGTGAACTAATAAAAACCAGGCCTGTTGTTCACTATATCGAAATTGTTTACTATTTCGAGCTCGAGTTTTTAAATGTTTACCAAAGCTTAATTTGATATAAATATATATTTTTTTTCAATAATGAAAGAATGAATTAAATTTTTGAAAAATAATTTGTCACCTTCATTTGTGTATTCTTTAAATTATTTATTTGCACAGATTTTTCTTGTAAGCGTTTCACAACTAAAATATCAGAAAAACACACAAATAAACGTTAAATCGTTCTGAAAAATAGTTGGCATGCAGGCGCATTGCAAAACATTTTTCGTTGAATTTTGCGAAAAAAGTCTGAGTTCACTATATCGAGATTTGCATAGTTCACTATTTAGAGTAGTCTGTGTAAAATTTTGGTGGTTCACTATATTCGATATTTCACTATACAGAGGTTCACTATATCGAGCGTCTAATGTATTTAGAATTTATAATTTATTTAAACACATAATTAGGTTCGTGTATTGACTATTTAAAATACGTTGTTCATTTATGGGTTCATAGGTTTAAATTTAATTTTTTTGTCCGCAACATGGGCGGAACTTTTATATTGTAATGTCCCACATTGGATTGAATTTAAAGGTTATGGAGCTAAAAATATTAAAACAAAAAAATAATCATTCAAAGTTTAAAAGCAGAAGCATGAACGAAAATATTTTTAATTTGGATTGACCGTGCTATGGATTCTTTAAAATAAATAAAAAGATGGCGCAAAAGATCCGAATGCCCATAGCATATATGCCTAGGTTTCAAAAACCTTTAGTTTCTTAGAGTTTTGATTTTTGGAACGAAAAAAAGGCATCTATACAATTTATTTTATGTCGAGTTCGAACGACTTTTCAGAAAGTATCTCGGATGTTTGTCAGACATTCGCCTAAGAAACGATTTATGGAAAATACATTCTTTTTCGTAAGTCGAATATGTGTGCGACTCAGTTGTGCACTTTATTTTCCTACCTTTATCCACAGCGGATATACCTATACATTCTATTATGTACCTATATTGAATACACACAGTGTATCCATATGCATTCCATTTTCATTAGCACAATATTCAGAATATTGAGCACAGGATACATAATTGTTAACTGCAATGGTATTCAAATGGTAGTAATGTACATATCTGTTTTAAATTAACTATCTTTTTTCATCAAATCTTTTATGTAGTTTGTTTTGATCAACTTTTAATACGGCATAAAGCAAGAGTAGCTAGCTTGCTTTACTAAATTCATAGGGGTCGCTATATAGAACTATTTTCGGGTTGATTTAGAAAAGGAAGAGTTTGAATTGTAATTTGTAGGTATTTATTGAGGGATTTTTAATGACGTGTGAATAAATAAATAAATAAATTTCGAAAATATAATTTAAAGCGAAAAATGCATTTATTGAGGATTAAAATAAGTGCCGGGTGTAATGGAACACAATTGGAACGTTATCGGTCGAATAATGGATTAAATCTGAAGAAAGTCATGGGCGAGTTCGAAGTTCAACCGATTGTCATTCGAAAGACACCAACGTTTCCCACACGTGAATGTCGTCACATGGCGATTCGAAGTAAGAAGTCAAAAAATATACTGCGGTGCATGTGTTGGCCAAAGTCATGCTGTGATCGCAAGTGTTCGAGTGCGAATGAAAAAACGTGTCAATCATGCAAGTGCCCGTGCGAAGCCCATGCCATTTACCAGGAACAGGTCACATAGGTTCGCGAACGCCTCGGCTTCAAGAGTTTTTCGCCAACACACTGGGAATCGGATCCACGACAATTGGGTTACACCTGGGTGCAACCAGGTATAATGACATCGTCGAAGGTCCAGTGCTACTTTGATAAGATCCCTCAGGAGGTTAGTAACTGAACCTCCTGTTAATTAAAAACGTAATACATATTATATAAATGCTAATGCTACATAAACATATGTATTAACTACAAAACTTTAATACTTTCAAATTTCACCCCGAACTAAGACTTGAAGGAGGCAAGTAGGCGATGAATTTCGAATTATATTGCCACTGAAGTTTTGGCCTTTACAAAAATATACCGTGCCGTGCGTGAAATACCTAAAGACCGGGATTTGGGTAATTTTTGAGAAATATTCATAAAATGGCTATATTCGAGTTGTCTGAGAAAAACCAAGTATCTGATCATGTTTAGAATACTCATGTTGTCCTAAATATGTATTTCGATAAAAAAAATTATGCTGGCAAATCTTACAACCAGCGCCAGCGTTGCCACTAAAATCTAAAGCAAATGTAGTACGTTAGCCAAAAAAATGCAGCATTTTTAAACAAAATGTATAGTACCATTATGTTTTTTTTTAACTTTTTTTTATTGATTGATTGTGAAGCTTTAATAGAGCTTATTACCTATACTTAATGGCAAGAGTTTGCATGCAGCCGATGAACATAAGTGTAGGTTGTGGCTACTACACAGCGATGCCAACTCAAAAATGTGATTTAGAGCTAAACCAAACGACTTTATTATATATCTACTCTGTTTTGACGTTTTTGACGTACAAAATACTGAAACAAGAATTAAGTTTTAAATAATTAACTAAATTTTCACAGAAAAACAGTTTTAGGTACAGCAATAATTAAATGTGTAATGATTGAAAATATAAATTAAACACAGTACTAAAAGGCCAATTTACAGTGCTAGATCAAATGAAACAGTGCTAGAATTTCACAATTGGGCTAGGTTTGGCATCGCTGCTACTGCATCGTTTTGAAAATATATTTGGGCAGATATTGGACAGTTTTTCACTTACTGCGCTAAGATGTCCCCGCATTACTTAGGCATTATCAGAGCAAAAACCAATTGCATTTAAAATATTGGTATTTATGTCTTTGCACTCACGCAGGATTGATTGAAGAATTTCATCGGAATTGCCTTCCTTGACCTGCTGAAATCCAATACATCTATCTAACATACAAACAATTTCAAAACGCAGAGCAGTATAATGCTGTTTTTATTTGTTATGTTTCTAAAAATTCGGAATGCGAATCCGTTCAAAAACCGATCCATATTCGCAATTGCTTGCAGGTGCAGCCCAAGAAAAACAATCAACAATAACAAACATATTTTTATTGCAGTTACATTTTCATCCAAATCGAAATATGAGCAGTTTTTAAAGTACATACCATTTTTAGCGATTGGGGTGGAAATCGAAGGGCGCATTCATGGTTCAAAAAACACTGTTTTGCAACTGTATAGCTCAAAACTGAGCCAAAGGTATTGCTATGGATTTAAGCATTACCTGCAAATTACATTTTTATCATTATCGAAAATGATGTTTTTGAGATATGAGTAGTTTTTTTTTCAGTTCTATTATTAGGGATTTGGAGGGATATCAAATGACGTAGTCTTTTTAGAGAAAAACAGAGTTTGCTATAAAGTTAGGAATGACGATATAGGTATCTTAAAAATATTTGTTTCTTAAAAGCCAATTTTCAAAATTTAAGTTGCTGGAGTTTTTAGAGCAAAACTGGGTATACAGTCCTCTTAAGCATACCAACAGTAACTCAACTCTCAATTTGGGTTCTAATCGTTACAGCCGTTTTCGAAAAAAATCTAAATTGTGTAATATTTCGTAAAATTTGTATATGGAAAATACCGTTAATATTAGTGCTAGCGTAAAATAACGCCTCCTGGCGGGAAGT
This sequence comes from Cheilosia soror, assembly GCA_949372485.1. Lineage (NCBI taxonomy): Eukaryota > Metazoa > Arthropoda > Insecta > Diptera > Syrphidae > Cheilosia > Cheilosia soror. Next base: position 21,695,126 of record OX443562.1, on the reverse strand, counting down.
CTACAAACTCTAAATAGGAAGTTTAAAACAAATCCGTCCAAGCGTTTAGATTTCCCAGCTATTGGACAGAATTGCGAGACCCACTTTTTTGAGTTCCCCTATCATCGTAGTATCAGAATTGATCAAAATCTCGTTTTCGAAACTTTGTACAAAAACAATACATATCTTTCTCTTACTACGTAGCTATACGAGAAAGTTAAACGGAGAACAAAATGTAACCGTAAAATGAACGTAGCGCATGATAAGCTTGGCGAACCGAAGCATGGTTTCCAAAATAAGTTTTCAAAATTTGAACGCGGCGTTGTTCTAGTGTTAATCTAAACGTTCTAACCACAACACAAATCAACTTTCAACTGTCAAATTGGCAGTCTTTAAAAATCAAACCTCTAAAAGAAACACCCTTTATTTTTTTATTTCTGTGACTGCAAGTCGGCAATTATAATAGGTGCTAGTACGCGGCATGCAGCAAGCCACATATGTACGTATGTAGCACTGACGCTAATACTGACGCTGATACAAAAATTGCAGTTAGGTATAACTTGTTGGATGACCGCTAGATGGTATAATATATATTGGCACCTATTAATTTATGGATTAAAATAGGATATAAGCCGGAAGTTGTTTTAAATTAATTAAATTTATTGGGTAAAAGATATACATAGTCATATACCCTTGGGCTGGGGTCCGGAACTCGTTCTTTATCCACATCCTCTGGCGTTGGCAACTGAAGCTTCAGTTCCAGGTTCATTTTGTCGTAAATAGCTATGTACCTATTTCCCCCCAGAATAAAACGAGCCTTTTGCTTTCCCGTATATTGGCATACAAATTCAGAACAATAACTAATCCTATTGCAATTAACCATATCACAGAGAAACCTTTCTGCAGATGGTGATAGTTCATTCAGAGCTCCCTTATACTTATGCCCGAATACATTTATTTAGTAGGTATCCTTGGAAATCAATTCCATAGCGACTCATTACAGCTTCTGACAACCACTTAAACAGACCGCATTATTATTGCCATAAACCACAAACGTGACCAACGCACCACCACAATAAACTTTCCTATTCCACTAATTGGTTACCAACAACTATTTCCGCCAAAACGAATTCATTCATTCATTCATTCATTCGAACTAAAATTAAGTATAATCAGCTCAGACAATAACGACATCAGTATAAGGACGAAGCGAATTATATTTAATTTTTTTGTTAGTGTTTTTCTCCACTTCCACTCAATGTAACTTAATCTCCTCCACTTCAACGTTTTAATATTTTTACAGCCATTATAATGGGACGTATAATGAAATAAAGTAAATAACAAGAAAAAAAAAAAAGGAAGAAAAGAACCAGATTCAAAGCAGCAGAAAAGAAAATCTAATAAACGAATGGAAAAACAAAGATAATTGCAAAAAGGATCACATTCTGCATTGCTCGTGAGAGAGAATCCCCGCTACGTGTCCCGTATGCAATATTACCGCTATTCTATGCCACTAGACCACGCTTGTGATTACAAGGATTTCGCTATCCATTGCCACTTTGCGTCGACCAAAGCATTTAATACTTTGTAATGTCATGAAATTCAAGGATAATTATTTTTTTCAATTTTTAATTAATGCCCTTGGATAATGCCCAACATTTTAATTAGGTTAGAAATCCTAACGCAAAGCACTTCGCCATGCCCCGGAGGAAAGACAGAGCGAGCATACCATTACAACTGTACGTACAACCCGTATAGAAAGACCGAAGGATATCATTTAGAATTATAGTTGACTTTACAACACTATGTCCTTCTTGTCTTGTTGGTTTCTTGAAAAGAAAACTTTTTCTAAGAACAACGATGATGCCACATTGCCCCACCACAAGCAGAGGAAATTCGAATACCTATACGCTATACTCCAAGCCAAGTGGTCAGTGCCCAGTGGCCAGTTGGCTGTCTGGGTGGTGACAATGACTATCCTTGGCACACTATAATAGAATGTACATACTTATTGGGAAGAGAAAGCCAATACACCATACCCCCGCTGCACGCTGGCTCAATCTCACATGTGGAATCTGAAAGTAGATTAAAATTAACAAAATAATACATGTGGGACAAGATGGCCTCGCACTAATGGCGATACTGGTCACTGGTCAGTCTCCCTCCCTACTCGGACACACACACAGACTTTTGCGGTTGTTTTCTGCTTTGGAGTTGTGAGACTTTTCCCTTCTCTTCTTTTTTTTTAAGGAAAATTTGGCTGCCATTTTGCACTCAGGTCCTACTGCAATGAAATATGATATTTATGGACGAGTGGCCAGTCTAAAAGTGCGGAGCTAACCTCAAAAGAGCAAGGGATGAAGGTACTGGAAATGCAAAAAAAAAAAAAAATACCAGCTAACCGTATAACCTCGCAGCGTTGTCGGTAGGTAACCACTCGAAACTTGTGGAATCTCTGTATGCAGTAGAGGAGTTTAAATCGGATTTAGGTGAAATAGAGTCTGATGTTTTGCAAAAGTTTTCATGTGATTTTCATTGGGAATACAAAAAGGAAAACTCACAAAAGGATTTTGCTTGCAAATCGCTTAAACTATGACGCTGTGGTTTACTGGTTTTATGGTTCGTTGGTTTAAAGTTATTTTTTGGCCAAAACCCGTGCGTTCAATTGCTGTACAGATGGACTGAAAGTTTTCTCAAAATCTCATTTAGTTATGAGTTGGACTGGGTTGAGTATGGCTAAACTTAAAAATCGGGCTCCACTCGTGTGAGCAAGTTGGCGGGTTTTTTGAGGATTTACAGATCTACTTATAGTACCTCGAATATTTCTGGCCAAGCAGAGAATATTTTCCACGAGTGTTCATAATTTTACAGCGCATATATCACTGCATCATCATTACGTGCATATTCATAGGTTAGGTTGGTTGGCAATCATCAGATACTTTCGAAATTATTCACTTGGACCAAATTAAGTCTATTGTGATACAACAAGCAGAGTTGGTAGTTATGCCCGCTATGTACCCTTGGAAAATATTTTAATAAATTTGGATTTCTTCTGTACCTCGCCTCAGAGAAAAATTCCGGTTGTCAAACCGACTGTCTGAACTACTCAGCTGTCAAACTGAAAAGGGTTAGTTTAGATTTTAAAAGAAGAAAAGTAGTTGCGGCGAGAGGTGACAGAAAAATAATTGTTTTAATTGCTGACGAATCGTGACAACGACAGTGAACCGTTGGAATACCGAGCTGACCTCGAGCCGCATATCTGCGAGGAACTGCGTTGATTTTGGTCAGAGATTTGGGAACGAGCACGAACAATGGACGGCTGCAGGAAATAAGGCTCCAAAAAAGAAAATAAAATAAGTCACCAAATTTGGTGTGTTATTTCATAATTATATTAATAAAAATAAACTACAATTGTCTTTAGGAAATAATGCCCCAAAAAAGGAAATAACACCACAAATTTTATTAAAAATCGTTGTTGTTGTTTCCTGTATAATTTTTTGGGCCTTTTTAAATTTTTATTTTTTTGGTCCTTATTTCATTCATTTTGAACTACGTGGAACCAGAAACTTAAAAAAATCTCGAACATACTGGCCACCAATCTGGCGGCTAGATTGTCTAACCTATTCAGACTGTCTTGAACAAGGCAAGGACCATATTGCATAGTTTATAAATTAATTTTTTGACGCTGAGTTGTGGGAAAGGATGTGAGACTCTGCTCCCGAAATTAATCCGTAGACAAATCCGAGAGGCAGAAGTGATTGTCTCCGATGCCGATAATATTGTCCTCCTATTTTGCTATCGGGAAACGAACATCGCGCAGCTTAAGGGAGCGAAATCTGTTCCGAATGAAACAGAAGGCTCCTAAAATATTGCGACAACTAAGCAGTAGCGCAGTGGTTAGTGTGCTGGACTACCGTGCGAGGGATCCCAGGTTCGATCCCCGGAAAAACACAAATTACTATAAAACCGAATTAATTGTTGAACTAAGTTCAAACTAAAAGTGTAGTTTAAACTCCTACTGTGAAACTGGGAGTTACACTGTTAAACCAATAAGCTTGACTATAAAGCCGACGATCTAACTATTGCCCACTTATTCTACAATTGTTAATATGAACCCGTATTAGTGAACTTCAGAACTATAAGAACGTTCAAAACTAACTGCAGGAAACTTTTTAACCAAATTAAAGGTGCAACAAAATTTATCAACTGGGATTCATATCTACTAGAAATACCCCCGTATTTTAAAGGAAGAATTGAAGGACACCAAGCTTTGATATTTTGACACTCTTTTTTGGCTAAATAGAAGATTAAGCATCAAGACTTAAAAGAATCGTTCAATTTGGCAACAGGAACGACCATAAAGAAGCCGTCGAAAGATATCGAAAGAGTTTTCTTTTCTGTTTTATAGTCGTACTACCATGGAAGTCTTTCGAAGATAGATATGGTAGATGGACTAGAAGAGCATGACATTTACTGTTGTGTCGATATTTTCTCCTCGGACTTTGAAAATGTATGGTGGGGTTACGCAAACTTCTCAACAGGCCGTGCCGATATCCGCACCTGATCTCCAAGGTGAAAAGTCTCTAGTCGATAGAATAATGTAGGTAAGGGAAGTCGGCAAATTAGATCCGTAACCTCGGGATAAGGATTGGCTCTGAAGATTGAGATAGTCGGGCTTGAATTGGAAGCAATAACATGGTTTATGTACTCGTTCTGGGTAAATAAAAATTTTCGAAGTTTGTTCCCCGGATAGTAGTTTACGTAACCAACTGTGGAATTTTCTTGCTAAAAATCTTAAGATATATCGCAAGGTATTTTCTTTTGATTTATAACGACTATCAATTAACAATCAATTCAGAACTGGCACGGACTTGGGGAATCCGACTGTCTAATTAAAACAAAGCATTGTGATGGACCTAACGGTTGTTGACACAATGTGATTTCTGCCCAATACTCTGAATGTCCAAGTGAAGAAATTCAAGTAAGCGCGGGTAAACGGCTGGAGTAACTATGACTCTCTTAACCAGGCCCAACTTCGTGCAAAAGCGACTGGTGACCGCAGCCAGACGACACGGCTGGCAAGCAGAGATCGAGCCACGAATTCGCGGCGATGACGGCCTGCTGAAGAAACCTGATGTGATCTTCCACAAAAACAACGAGACAATTGTGTGTGACGTGGGGATACATTGGGAAGGACCTGAACATCTAGTCCAACAATACATACAAAAGGCCGCCACATACAGCACCCCAGCCTTCATTAGGAAAATGCAGCAAAGACATCCACAAAAATTGATATATATTCTGCCTCTCATCCTTGGCGCACGAGGCATATGGTGTGCCCAAAACAAATTCATCAGCGACCACCTAAGACTCACATACACGGATATCCAAGACCTTATAACTACCACCATAAGAGGAAGTTGGATGATGCACTCCCACTTCATGAGGAACATCTGGCGACAGCGCTCAAATTAGAACGCTACGACTGCCCAACAACTCAGCCGAAATTAAATGATCTTTTTATTTACTGCATTTAAAATCTTATTATTTAAGAAAAATTGTTAACAATTTAAAAAGTGAATAAAAAGCAAACTTACTAGCCAAATGCCTCGTCATCTAATTTGTGACGCGCATGAATGGATTAACGAGATTCCTACTGTCCCTATCTACTATAATATAATATGGGCAGAAGTAACAGTTCTCTTATACCCAGGGAGTGCAAATAATACTTTCATGTCTAAAATATGCTAGACATTTAATACAAACAGGTACAAACTCATGATAAAGCTGGGTGCTATATCGAAATAGTTAATCTTATGGACACCTGCGGTAAAACATGTAAAGGAAAAAGACAGCAGACTAGGCCTTTTTAGGATTTGGATTCTGGAACGTTCTTCAACGCCGTTTGATCTCTTTCGAAAGCTACAGTAGGTAATACCACTACACACTTAAAATATAATCTACCTGCTGAATATAACTTTAATGAAAAGTTTATAAGAAAGAAAGCCAAAGTGTTGGTAGTCAGTGTCTATTGACATATTAAAAAGCGAAAACGTTTCAACGTTGTTTGTGAAATCTAATAAAAAAAACTTTGCAAAAAGTAGTGAAATCACACCAAAAACATTATGTAAAAATAAGAGCCAAGTTCTTTTATATATAGAACAGAAAAAAATAGGTGCGTAACTAGTCAGCCACGAAAACGAATGAGATCTAAATGTACGCCAAGTTTTTGAAGATTCCACGCCTCTTAAATGGACCATTTTTAATTTTTGATATTTTTTCTCCTTTCGTACAATGCAAGTCCTATGCCTCTACCAAATTTCAACATTCTACGGCAATGGGAAGTGGCCCAAATAAATAATAACCAATTTTCAAAAGTGGGTGGATACCACGCCTCCTGGATGGAAAATCTCAAGTTTTGGACTTTTTCCAGTGTATGCACCACAGTATCCAGCATATGTACCTATTGCCAAATTTCAAGATTCTAGCATGGCCGGAAGTGCTTCATAATTTTGATGTCCATCTAAGTGAGTGAGTAAGATTTTGAATGTTTTTTTTTGTACGTGTGGTGCCGCGCCCCTTTAACATTTTTTGACCAATCTTCATAGGAGCACTCTACGGCCAATACCGTACAATTATGTTTGAGCTCAGTCGATTTGGTTGTTTTCGAAATACATATACGATTTTGAATCTTTAGTTTGTAAGGAAGGTGTTACGCCCCTTTGTCCAATTTTGACAAATCTTCACAGGAGTATTTCAAAACCAATAACTAAGATTATCTGTCAGTTTAAGCTCAATCGATTTGGTGGTTTTCGAGATATACGATTTTGAATGTTTTTTTTTTTTTGTATGAGCCGTGCACCGCCCCTTTTTCCGATTTTGAACAATCTTTACAGGAGCACCCAACGGCCAATACGTAAGATTACCTAGGCTCAATCGATTTGGTGGTTTTCGAGATATACTTTTTTTAATGTTTTTTTTTGTATGGGCGATGCCACGCCTCTTTGTCTGATTTTGAATTTGTTTGGCCTATTGACCGATCACGGACATTTAAAAAAAAAATTCAACTAAACATATAGTTTGTTTGAGAGATAGAGAAGAGATACCGTCCAGATCTTCTTATACTGTGAAACATTATGTAACCAGAAAGATCGTGGGGATGTGTACTACTTTCTAGTTTCTAGCAGTATGACTTCATTCTTACAGAATTCCGCTTGAATTCCATGGAGTACGTACGCTGGAGTTAGATGAAGCGAAAAGCATATTCAACAGCGACAGTGGTTGGGACGCATTACAAAGTTTCAAATTGATACGACAAACGGTTCTTGAGTTAAGAAAAGGTCTTCCTTATAAGGGTTCATCGCCAATAACTCGGGCCCCCGGCAAAATTTCAAAAATCCAAAATTAATTATCTTTATTTTTCATAATAGAGTATAACCGGATGAAAAATTAAAATTCCCCCCCTTTGCCCCTAAAGGGGTTGAACTTCCAAATATCCTGGTCCACCCAGAGTGTGGTCAAGTGCGAAAAAAATGATTTCTCGATTGCAGTTGTGCTTATATTGCGTTCCCAAAATATAATATGATTACTCGCACGGCTGGCATTCAGAATGCACATTGTACGTACATACTCATGTATGGCGTAGTTGAATTTGATGTAGGCAATGGATATGCATTAAACAAACTAAATATGTAGGTATATACATACGTCTACGTACATATAAGAGGTTTGTGGTGCGTAAGTGATAGATACAATCTACATATATGAATTTGAGATCTGCAGCTATGGAAAGTGTAACGATATGATCGCGTAGTATAAATAATTACATCATACCTGTGACGAGTTTTTATTTATGTGAAATCTTATGTCTGTTGACTTAGGATTTTCGGATCAGTACAGGTTACGTAAGGACTAAGTTGGGGACGGAGGAAGGGTGAAGGGGTGGTAGGGACTAACTCCGGAACTATTTGGTCGATTTTAAAAACGCTTTCAAGATTGTACCGGCTACATCCTCCGGATCAGTATAGATTAGTTAGGGTGTGGATGGGGGAAGGGGAAACGGGGGTATAGGGGCTATCTTCGGAACTACTCGGCCATTGCCAGAGTTGACCTCCGACAGCCACGTCTTTCACATGGACAGCTATATATTGAATGTTCACGTGTGAGCTGTAGGCGTAATTTGTTTATAGCTACTTGCGCCCATTAAATAAATAATATGTAGGTATAGTTTATGAAAAGGCATAGCAATCAAATATTTTGTGAGCTTAAAAAGAACACAAAATATAAACAAGTAAAAGTGTTACCATCGGCCTGGCCGATGCTTTGATACCCTCCACTGTATGTACTGGTACAGGTAGGTACACGCATGTGTCTAATATTGGTTTTGTAAGGGAGGTACCAGAACGACTTAACCGATATAGACAATTTTTTATTACCAACTTGGCAACAGTAAAAACAAGTCCTCTCATAAAATTTCATTCACCTAAAGGTTTCGTCAAACAGAAGGCGTTATTAATACCGCGGTGAGATTATTTTACGCGGCGGTAAGATTATTTTGACGCGACGTTCTCAACGCAGCGTTAGACGACGTCAAACAGATAGCTATTATCAAATTTTCTCAAAATGTCAAACAGCTCGGATTACGAATTATTCATTTTATTTGCGGTGCTATACGAAATTCCAAAAAAAGAAATTAGGATGTGGGTGCGCGAACACGACATAAATAAGACACAAGAAGTCGGAGAAAACCGTTCTCATTTAATTCCATTGCAATTGTTTCCCATCATAATACCCTTTAAAATAATGTTTTTTTTTTTTACATTTAATCAACCATATCGTAAAGACATGGCTATTTTCTTTCAAATTCTATTAATATTTCCATTTGACACTACAAAAATTACTCTCACCGCCCGCGTCAAAGAAATAATCTGCAATTTTTTACAATAGAGCGTTTAAACGCTGCGTTTGACCGCCGCGGTGAGCTCAACGCGGCGTTGACAACGCGCTCTGTGTGACAGGGGATGTGTATTGCAGTATATTATAATGCGGCGGTGGAACGCGACGGTGAAACGCGGCGTTAAAACGCGCTTTGTTTGACGGAGCCTTAAGTCGATTCGTTTGGACGCTATCGTGCTTTCAACAGACAGACAGACGGACATGGCTAAATCGATTTAGAATGTGATCCTGATTCAGAATATATATATTTTGTAGGGTCTCCGGTGAATCCTTCTTGGCGTTACAAACGTAATGACAAAGTGAATATACCTTCCTGTGAAGGGTATAATAAACGTGCATTGATAGCTGAAATAAATTTGAATTTAATTTAATAGAAAAGAAACCAGCGGGCGGAGCCGCGGGCGTTGCTAGTATTGTAAATATGAGAAGATGTCTGGTAGATGCGTCAATGGATCGCATTTGATTTTTGATTTTTTTCGATTTTAACTGTGTAGGGTAGTGATTGTAACTTCGACAAAGTCGGCAGATCTTTATCTTTGTTATCAATTTTTTAACTGCACTGAGTAAAGCAAGTGCCTCTGCAGTGATTGTTGATGCATTAATATTGATACATCATACTTAAGATACTACCTTTAGCTTTGTCAAAATCGTCGTCAAAGTAATCCTTGATAGTATTTATACCAGTTTTTTGCATCTATGGAAGCGGGAGCCGGAACATATAATTTGGCTAATAATATTGAATTTAGCCTATATCCTAATGGCCGCTACGCATTCGCTCACAATCATGTCGCATAACTCTCTGTGTGAATAAGATCTACTAAAACAAGTCTAGCGTAATTAAATCTACCCTTTAAAAAATTTGCTAGTCGTGCAAGAATGGATACAATTTCCACAGACTAATTGCATACCTGAAATGGTAAAAATAGCGAACAAAGAGTTAAATAGAAGATAATGTACCCTAGAAAAGACCGGAATACATTCATCGGGATAAAAGGACAAAAGCTGTCCTTGGGAATACCTAATTTTCGATTGATATGTAGAGCGGATCTTCACAGACCAATATTAAGACTGTGTCACTGTATAACGATAACATTTTTAAAACAAAACTTTCAGATAGATACCAGAAAACCATTTTTATAACTCCTAAATCACATCACTCATGTTATTTCGAAATCTGTCACCTTGTTGCAAAGTCCAGATCACTATACTCCCTCCCTCTTCAAAAAATAACCATATATATCCTCCTCTGGGTAATTTGCAAGCGCATTAAGTACTTAACCGATGACATGACTGCATGTATTACACGACATTTCGTTTCGGTGGTGCTTGGTGTCAACACTTTGTCCTTCGTATTCCATTCGTAAAGCAATTTCTGTTTTAATGGACACAATGTAACCGCAGTCCTTTGGGAATGTGCCTCAACATTCTCCAGCGATCGACTATACGAAAATTGTATGTATGCTGTTGTTGTACGTGTATGTATGATGCTTTTGAGGGCGGATGGTACATAAAAACCCAAAACCCCGAGAACATCTGTACGGGGTAGCTGTATCTTACGAAAATATTTGTAACAAAATTGTTTTGCAGATTATTTTCGTGCAAGACCGCTCTTCTGCTCCGGCGAATTTGTACCCTAACCGATAAGGACATAAACTCATGCACTGTCATTTCGTTCAGAGATGAAAGTGGAAAACTACTTAAAGTTTGGTGGTACATACACGCAGCTATAGCAAAGGTACTATCGTACCTACATGTCGACAGTTTTAGAAGTAATGAATCAAAGTGGAAGTTGGGTTGACAGAAAATGAAGTACTTGACTTTTATTAATGTTTGTCCTGGGTGTCATAGTTTTAATTAAAAGATACTAGTAGGTACTCTCCGCCATCATGATGCTTAGAATGTGAACGGTTTAGTTTAGAGTTGGCCCAAAAAGTTATTCAAATATCCACCAAGCAGAACAAACGAAATGTACCAATTTATCATACACACAAAAAAAAAAAAATAAAATAAAAATAAAAATTAAAGAAAAGCTGATACATCCTCTCTCTTCCGGTGATATACCTTCTGTCACAACTGTCATACCGGAAAATCGTCGGATGCTTTCAAAATGTAAAATAAATGTGACATTGCACCTCATTCGATTTGCAGTCACCACAGTGACAATATTGCTTGTACACGTTTGCGACTTGCACCGGGTTATGTCCTGGTGACAATTCTGCGGCTGGCACGTTCAATGAAACTCTGCAAAACTTTACCTTCATTCACGAACACACTCCCTTACACTATGTGGCTATACGATGGTTCGATTAAATGGTGACTGGAGCACAAATAGACAACTATCTACATAATAGACAACAAAAAAACTTAAACAAATAAAAACTCATACATGGGGTGGGATAAACGAGAAACTGTCACTATAGCTGACATTCTGTTGATTTTTGAGTTATTTTAACAAAGTTTTCATGGTTCACGTTCCTCGTGCTGGTATTCAAAAATTGTGCACCGCACATACAATATTTTTTGAAGAAGACTTTTGCTTGGGTATCAGGTGAGTTATGATGCGAATAGTTGTGATAGGGGATGTTATTTTCGCTTCATGGTTGAATGTCGACCAGATGCGATTCTCACGTAATATGCAAGTGGGACAATATGTCACGCCACTGGTTTTGTTTTGGCTCTTCGTTGTTGGTTTTATTTGTTTTTATTTATTTTATTGACAGTCATGTAAATTTTGTATTGACGTGTGAAAATGAAATGCAACTTGTGCGGTGAAATAATTTAATTATTATTTTACAACTCAGCTACTTGTATACCGAATATAACTCATTAGTTTGGGCAAGGTGTCAAGGGGTGTTTTTGGGGGCAAACGAAAATACATGCTGTCAACAAGAAGTGACACACAAAATCGACGAATCGGAGAGAACGCCACGATAGACAGCTATAACTTTGAGGTGGTTGGGGACTTTGTTTACCTTGAGTCCGCTGTAAACTCGGATAATGACACCACAGCAGAAATTAAACGAAGAGTTACACTTGCCAACCGCTGTTTCCTTGGCCTAAGAAGGCAACTGACTATAGTAAAGCTTTGTCGAGAAATACTTAAGTACTTACTTACTTAAGGTGGCGCTACAGTCCGGGGTGGACCTAGGCCTCAACCAACAAGCGTCTCCAGCCAGCACGATCTTTGGCCAGCTGTCTCCAGTTTCGCACGCTAAGTTGGTTAAGGTCCCCCTCCACTTGCGTGCGCCACCTGAGTCGCGGTCTTCCTCTACTGCGCCGTCCCTCGGGGGTGGTTTCGAAGGTCGATAAATACTATGGAGACATATACATATTTTGCCCTATGGCGCAAAACATGGACTTTCGCAAAGGCGGATAAAGATCTTCTGTTCGTTTCGAACGTAAAGTTTTTCGAATGATTTTTGGTCACATTTGCATTGACGGGCTTTGGAGGAGGAGATTTAAAAGCGAACTCTATGAGATGTACAGTGGCATCTACTTAGTCAGGAAAAAACGTTTCAGTCAACTGAGATGGCTATAGGACACGAAGAGCAAATACCTAGACACCAATGAAACGCTAGAAGAGTCTTCTATTCCAACACGGAGCGACAATGCAGTAGAGAACGACCTCGCTTTAGGTGGACGAAGGAGACCTGCACACTTGGAGTGCGCAACTGGAGGCGGTTAGCCAAAAATCACGCCAACTGGGGAGGCGTGTTTGTTGAGGCCCAGTTCTGCCCCGGACTGTAGCGCCACCAAGTAAGTAAGTAAAGAAGGAAGCAAATGATTTGCAGTAGAAATCATTAAGATACCCACCAGCCCACTTTAGTATAGTGTTCATAATAATTTGCTTATAGCCTTAATTGGGATTGTGGATTGCCATTAGGCACAAACTCAAATGGCGAAAGCTCCAAATTTCTTGCCTAAGTCCAACGACTTCACAAAGAGGCATGCATCTATTTACAAAATACATACCTACTCAGCAGATTCTTCATTTTTCATAAGACGACGACATTTAATTTGTTGTCCAAGTGATATCGAAGCTATTGGAGTAACCAATAAGAAAACCAATAGCCTTCTAATATCATCGCTCTGTTTTCAAGTTTACGAATTCCTTTGCCTTATTTTGAAATAGCTATATATTCATACGCTTTGATATAAGATTGTCGATGTCACACTTACATCTATATATAAAACAAAGTGGAAAATACTGTTTCCCTCTGTCGCCCGTAATTTTCAACCGATTTTGTTGGTTTTTTTATTTAAATGCCGGTAATTATAGTGATTGGCGATAGGCTAAACAAATTCAAATTCGGACAAAGGGGCGTGGCATCGCTCATAAAAAACTCTCAAAATCGTATATTTCAAGAACCACCGAATCGATTGGCAGATAATCTTAGGCATTAGCCCTAGAGTGCTCCTGTGAAGATTTGTCAAAATTGGATAAAGGGGCGTGGCACCTCCAATATAAAAAAATTAAAACCTTGTCGCCCGTAAATAAATACATAAAATAAAATAAAAAATTAAAAAAGCAACAAAAGGCCTGGCGGGGGCTCAGCTGGTATGCTATAAAGTTTATGTAATAAATATTGTTAGTTTCTTATTTCTTAGTTAGTCGTTTGCTTATCTATGAATTAGCTCGAATTTGTTGGTTTAACTATCATGTAGACGGATCTTTACGATTTTTATGTTTTTTAACATACATTTAATGCTTTTTAATAAGTATTATTTACTTATTTATTTATTTATTTATTTATTTATTTATTTATTTATTTATTTATTTATTTATTTTTTTATTTATTTATTTATTTATTTATTTAATTATTTATTTATTTATTTATTTATTTATTTATTTATTTATTCATTTATTTATTTTTAATTTTTTTGTTTATTTTATTTGTATTTTTATTTGTATTTCTATTTTTTATTTTATTTTTTGTTATTTTGGAGGTTTTTCTCGCACTTTCATTCAAAAAGTTTGCTATTTGCTAAAAAATAATATCCTTCAGTTTTGTTAAATATTATTTTTGCAGTAGTAAGATATAAAATTATCATATCTCTGTACTTTATGTAAAATGTGTGGTAACTTACCGAATGTAAATCAATATTATTTGAAATAAAATATATACCTATCTATCTCTTCGAGACTTACACATTTTATATTATCTATCGCAGTGCTTCATATTCATATAGCTATATTTCGGTTATAGCTTCACCCTCAAAATTTGTTGTGGGCTTTTAGACTATCTGCGTTACCCATACTATTCAAAAAGGAGAGTTGTCTACTCTATTTTCTAAACTTGTAATTCATATTGTAAATTTAATTTTGCTAAATTGGGATAAGTTTTACAGAATTTTGTGGCGGTGCAGTATTAATTTGGAGTCGATCAGGTTGGAGCTTAAAACCTTAAGTGCTTCTAATCCCAAATTCTAAGATAAAGATTCGAAAATTTATGAAATTTTCAGAAGAACCACTCGTACACTATACAACTTTTTGTTTTCAGTAATTTGGAAACTCTGCTCCTACTCCAAAACCACTTCCGCCTTTTGGCAATACTTTTGGGCTTAGAATTTTAAACCTTCTAGCATATTTCTTTAAATTGTACAAAGAGATACATAATTCAGCACAAAACAACTCACATACTTTTCTATAGATAGAGCACAGATTAGACCCACAAGAGTTCAAATATACTTGCTTTCTTACATGGAGCTTGCAAATAACTAACTTGGTAGTATACAGAGATGCGCCTGACCCAGAGTTATCATACATCAAATCTAAAACCTTAAGGACGCAGATATATATGATATATTTCTGTTCTGTAGGTATTTACATTGCAGATGTTTCCACTTGAAAATTAGTCCTTTTTTTTTTGCTTGTTTTATTATTTCTTTTTTTTTCAATTTGTTCAATTGATCACCGTAATTACTGACATTACAAAGAAATCAACTAAATTGGTTGAAAGTTACGGGCAGGGATTTTTAATATTTTTTTTTGTTCTTGGAGGCGTGGCGCCCCTTTGTCCAAATTTGACTAGTCAGGAGCACTCTAGGGCCAATACCTAAGATTATCTGTAAGTTTGAGCTCAATCGATTCGGTGGTTTTAGAGATAAAAGATTTTGAATGTTTTTTTTTTGCATGGGCGGTACCACGCCCCTTTGCCCGATTTTGAATTTGTTTAGCCTATTGACCGACAACCTTACCGACTTAAAAATAAATGTCAACTATATAAATTGGTTGAAAATTACGGGCGACAGAGGGAAACATATTGTTTTTTCCACTTTGTTTTATATAAGTAGAGAAGAGAAGAAAAAGAAGAGATGTAGATATAGATACAGTATGGTGGTGAGACCCATACCATGTCGGGAGCAACGACTAATAAAAAGATTCACGCAAATTTATCAGTGGTTAATCTAACCTTTACAGGTATGTCTTTAAACCGCCATTTATATGTGCCATGAAATAAAGTCTTAGGCAAAAAGGTCCAAAACGTAACTTGACTTTTTTGGACTTTATTGCACTTCTGAAATTGCAATAAAGTCCAAAACGATTTTTGACTTTGTTTCATTTTCAAAAGTGCAATAAACTCCAAATCGAAGTGGAAATAAAATCCACAAGGCATAAACAGTAGAATATGTATGGGGGGGCCATGCTGCCCCCCTGCAACCCCCCTGCTAGTCTTTCTTTTAAATGGCTGAGTGCAATAATGTCCAATGTCTTTATTGCACTTTCAGAAATGAAATAAAGTCCAAAACTCGTTTTGAATTATATTGCAATTTCAAAAGTACAATAAAGTCCAAAAAAGTCAAAAATTACGTTTTGGACCTTTTTGCATAAGACTTTATTTCATGGCACCCATTTATATTAACTGTAAGTGCATATATTTTATCCCCTCCGCCAAAGTTACTTATGTGAAACTGCTTAATAAATTAATGAATCATACAGGTACTTTCTCGTATTTATTTGCATTTATCAACCTAGTACCGATTCAGAGTACATAGTTTGTAGAGTAGTTAATCGGTTACATTATCAAACAATGAAGATATAAATACCATATCCAACTTCTCAATCTCTCATTGTTATTCAAATGGAATAGAATAGTTGTTTTTTATAGTATCATTCATTATCTACCATTACCATTACTCTAAATAGCTTACGGGAATACAGAATGCCTGTCTAGACATTTGAATGAAAAGAGTTATACCCTTAAGTGAAACATAGGGTGAATATCTAAAGCAATTCCAATTTCATTTAACTCGGTCGGTGTAGGGAGACGATTTTTTATTTGTTCTTCAATTATCAATCCTTTAGATGTTATCAGTTGTTGTTGTCGTGAGCAGTCATAAAATAAGCCCCAAAGTACTCGTATAATGCGAATGAGCATTGAACAAATACTTGTTGTTATAGACAGTGGAACCGTCAATGATTTTGATTGATCCTATAATCAATGTGTGAAGAGTTGTTGCTGTTCCTGTGTGTCAACATAAACCTAATGACGACATTTTCGCTTCCTCATGTAAAAATAAATAAATATGTGGCGCAACAGGCGGGTAGACACCCAAGGCCTAGCTTCTCGCAACCATTCGTTTTGTGTGAGTTTTTATTTTTTGGGACGAATGAAAGGGACCTACAATTTCATGCCGAGGCCGAACGGCTGAATTGAGAAGCTTTTTCATGACAGTCATACTCTCGGATGTTTGTCAGACGTTCGCGAGAGGTGGTGCAGTAGAAAAAACTTTAAGATGTAATTTGTGTTTTTCTGGGGATCGAACCTGGGATCCCTCGCACAGTAGTCCAGCACACTAACAACTACGCTACTGCGCTTCCTCATGTGGATCAGTTAAATATTATGTTTTACTTGGTTATTATAGAGCAATAATGCACTAAATTAATTTTTAGGTTATAGGTAGTTATTGTTATTTTTTTTTATTATTATACCTAGAGAAGAAAAAACAGTAAAGTCAATTAAACCTACTTTTCAATTTGGGATAGCTATAAACGGAAATAAATGCATGAGTCTAAAATTTATTTCAATTCACTTCAAAAGGTTCCAAATTGACATCAAATTTTCGAGAGATGTGACTTCTGGGGTGAGATTCTGTAAGATAAAAACCTTCAATCGTTTTCGCTTACATGAACGTTTTTCGTCAAGTAAATTCGAAAACGAAAGGCATTTTAGTTTGGGCGAAAGTAAAAAAAAAAAAATCAGGCCAAGTGCGAGTATCACTCGCGCACCGATGGGGCTGATATTGGCGACTTTAGCCTTGATGTGGATAGTTGTAAGGCGTTCACTAACGTGTCGAGAGTTCAAGACTTTTTGCCTACAATAGACGCTGCTTCCGTTCTCTGTAGCAATCACCGTATAGTAGATGTCACAGTTTGTCATGCTTCTTTTGCCGGGCCCATCTCAACGCACTTCCAGGATGGTGGTGATATCTGCATTGTAGCAGTCTAGGGCATCCGCCAATTGTTCGGCTTTCGCGGTATGTTCAGGGTTAGAATATTCCACGTGCATATCCGAAAGTCATTGTTTGTTTTTCGTTTTGCAGGGTCGTCAACAGTAAATCTATCCGTATCCGAGGATTTTTGCTTTTTAGCGAACAAAAATACTGGCTCGCCGCTAGAAAGACCTAGCTGTTGACGATACTAGCTGGACCCGTCCTCGCCTTGCCCGCTCGCACAAAATTATTTCATGTTCATTTATTTAAAATTACACGAGTGTTTCATTGAAATCTGTCCAGTAGTTTTCGAGCTTTTAGGAGAAAAAGAAAATTCCTCCCTCTCCTAAATCTTGCTACTTATTTGTAATAATGCATTTCCTTTCCTTTGTTTCCCTCTTCCTATGGAATACAAACAACTACTTACCCCAATCCCCAAGCCTACACTGTTACCATCCACATATCAGGATGAAATTCTGAAATAAAACCTGTTTTGTATTATACGTCTCTTCTCTTATGAAAATGAAGATTATTAATATACCCCATGCCAAACTGCAGCACGCACCCTATCTACATCCTACATTGGACATACGATCATAATATACATATGTACCTACATATACAACTGACATAGCTTTCACTGCGAAAACAAATCAACCCTTTTCGAATGAGAGGTATACTTATGATAGTGTTGTTTTGTTTTGGTTTGTCCTGTCGCACGATCGCAAAAGTATAAACATCCATTTGTAGCAAGGTATATGTGTATGTATTTTTGGCTAAAAACTGTTCCTAAGGACGTGGCTATAAACGACATAGCCTATAGCAGTCTCACAGTCTTAGGGAACATCTTAAAAAAGTTTCATCGAAATCTGTCCAGTAGTTTTCGAGTTTTTAGCTGACAACGTAAATTGTTACAGTTTCGTTGGTATAGGTATAGATAACAAGCTTATACTGTTTTTCCATCACCTAATGCTTGCCAGTGCCTGCGTTTGTACATTATAACTGAGAACTATTTTCTAGTTAGTCCTCGTTTTTTCTGTAAGCATTAAAATTAAATTTGATTTTTATTCCTTTGGGGATCAAAAATTCCAATATATTGGCATCCCTTTTTATGTTCGAGTAGTGATTTTTACAAAAAAAAAAAACGTGTTTCTGTTATCACATGAGGCGAAAATACCAAATTTCAAATGAATACACGTAAAATATAACACGACTATACTGACGAACGTAAAAGGACTACTCGTAAGCAGTTAGAGCAAACACATTTTAGGACTATTCTTCTTTTTTGGTTTTAGCTCTCTTTGAATTGTTATTTTTCCATTTTTCTGTTGATTCATTTTATTTTAGTGTATAGTATATGCTTATGGAAAAAAGTAAGACTTTCACCAAGAAAAGAATATAAAAAGAAAGACGTCCTGGCTGCGGTTGATGATGATGGTGGTTCTTACCTATAGTGAGTATACTGGATATAAGATATCCTGTCTGCAGAGGTGATGTATGTGGAGTGTACTCCAACAAAAAATTGGTAAATGGATGAAGAAACGAACATAAAAAATACATTATGCGCTTGTTTTCATTTTTCCATTTTGCCATAGTGTTGGAATAAATTCATTTTTAATAGCGAATAAAAAGTTTTCCATTCAGTTTACCTTTTGCTCGTTTTACCTTTCGTTCTTCTTATAGGGGCTAAAGGATTCAAGGTAATTGAAGGCAAACGTGTAGAAGTGTGTTTACACTGAACAGTGCGCAAGGATAATAAGTAACGAGCGAGAGTGTTTTGTTTATGAATTTTTTAAAAGCTAAATTGCATACCATGCACTCGGAATGTATACCTACTCAAGGAAATTTCAAATGAGAAGATTATTATTTTTTTTCTAAGTAATATTGTTTCATTAAAAGCTTTGAACGCCCAAAGATAATCGTCAAGACTAAATAGGTACGTCCTTATCAATGATTTCTAAGGCAGTGAAAGTCCCCGATCAAATATCCAAATATTTCCTAATATTTACTCGGTTGATTTTTTAAAAGGAATTCCAAACCGACACCACCGCCTATATTGATTGACTTTAGGATTACCTTTTGAAACATAAGGAGACGTGTGTTCTGCGTGTGTATCTATCTAATTTTCGCATCCATGCAGGAAAACGTTGGAGAAGTCTCGATGCTCCATAAAGGTCGGCAATTACACCCTGAAGACTTTTGATAACAGAAGAGGTATTAGTGCGGTATCATGTTATTTCTTTAAACATCGCATATTTGGAAAAATCGTATGAATCTCACAACATATATCTGGGTTTACAGTCTTTCAAAAAAGTATAGCCCGCATACACTAACCGATAATATTGCTATCATCTGAAGAACTGGGTGCTATCTGTATCTGTAGTGCATTCATACGTATTAACATAAAAGCTGCAAATGTGAATCGGGTGCGATTCATTAAACATCAGCGTCTTTGACAGAAATATTTTTGATCTAATTCTTTAAATAATTTGAACCAAATTCAGTAGGTAGCTTAGAGATCAAGCCAAGAATTAGTCTTGCCAGTCGTCAATTTCTGTAAGGCGATTGGTTCAACAGTAAAGCTCCTTTCATGCAATTAAGCAGATATTTAATAGAGAACCTTGTCCGACTATATGAAGATGGGACCTTTCAAAGGTGGGTCAAAGCGCACTTAGATGTTTTGAGCAAAAAAAAAAACTCCCCGAAATGTCTTCGCTGTAAATGAAGGAGTAAGGCAAAAGAAGCCGATGAAGAACGGGCTCTTTGGCGATATAGAGCTAGTGGCTAGCCCATATTATTTAAATTGATCGTTCACGAGCTGGGACGAAACATTTATAGCGATAAGACCGAAACATTTTCATCTCTACTCCAGAGAGACAAAATGGTAGACGACGGCGTTAGCCAGATGGAAGAGGAGCTCTACCAACATAGCGTGTGCAGTTAAAGTCAGCTAGCAATGAATCGAGTGCCATCGATAGTAAATAGAGGCTAGTGACGATGCTTATTTAAAACATAGTCAATAACGGATGACTCGAACAGGTCAGTTAATATCGCCAACTACGAATCTATAGATATGTCATGTATCCTGCTTAAAGTGTAATAATCTGTGCTATTGAACGATTCACATATCTGTTCGTGAATATCACTCCACCATTCAATCGCTGTTGAAGCTACAACACGACATCACCATGGGACTCAACAAGAAGGAAACAACTGTTGCATGCTTGCTAGACATAGAGAAGGCCTTCGACAGCGTTTGGATCAAAGGACTACTGTTTAAGCTTATCGAATTCGGCTTTCCCAATAATTTGGTAAGATTAATTAATAATTTCCTAACAAATAGAATATGTTATGTACAGGTACATGAAGCAAAGTCAACAAGGAAATGGATTAACGCAAGAGTACCCCAGGGGTCAATACTTGGACCGATCCTCTTCAACATATACACATCAGATCAACCACTCAACGTAGGAAGAAGCAAGACGCTGCTGTATGCTGATGATTCAATAATTTACACTACATCGCTATCAGCTGAGATAGCGGCTCAAAGGGTTGAGGCGCATATCAAGGACCTTTGGCACTACTATCTGAAGTGGGGACTAAAGATAAACTGCAGTAAAACGGAACTCATCTGCTTCCGGACGCCCGTCACAGCTGTAAGAGAACGACGTGCTTTCGCCAACCACTGTAGCAACATCAAGATTACGCTTCCAGATAGCACCGAGGTTTTGGCGGAGACAACCACCAAGTATCTAGGCATCAACTTCACAGAGAGGTTCAAGTTCAACCACCATGCTGATGTTGCCCTTAAGAAGACAAATTTTGCTCTTCATCTGGTACACCCACTACTAAAAAGGCGTAATAGATTAAGCCAGAAGACATAATTACTAATATACAAGCAGCTCATCAGAACAGTGATAACCTACGGATGTCCTATATGGTTCACTATCTCACCAACGACAATGAAAAAGATCGAGCTTTTCGAAAGGAAGATACTCAGTATCTGCACAGGGCTTTGGCGTAACCCGATAACGCTTAAGTATTATCCGACAACGATGCTATATGAGAGAGCTGGGATGATTCCAATGGCACAATTTATGATGGAGCTATCCGCTAATCTTCTGCGGATGATCACCCAAACTAGGAAATCCCGCAACTCTTGCAGCAAGAATTAGAACCTCTACAACCATATCTGAGCGCAATGGCTATCACAGATCCAGGATTTTAAGATATCATACACAACGAAGATACACCATTCTACGAGAAGACAAACAGCAGAAATTATAGGGGATAAGCCCCCTTTAGCCAAATGACAAACTAAATATGTATTTAGAAAATTATTCATATAATAGATTAAGTAGTCATTAATATTGTTTTGTAAAAACTATGTAAATTTATCATTATAAATCCGTTGGGCCCCTTTTGTTGAGCCGACATTACCTATTTTAGTTATTAGTCTAGTTGTTAAGCCAATTTGTATATAAACTGATTGAATAAAAATAGTTTCTTAATCTAATCTAAATCTGTTCGTGAATATGAGGCTCCAAACAGATATCAAACATTCACTGCATCTGGAATTTCGTCTTCACACATGTAGTTGGAAACTATTCCGGCTAAAACTGATACTGCTCACATCAAATATCGTTCAAAATCCGCTTACCTTTCTGAAGGCACAGAGTATCTGGATACAGGATACTGCATAGTAATGTGAGATGTGTTCGCCTTTCTTTTCAGTGCACTCGTCTAACATGTGCTAACCAAACTCGTAAACTATTAATTTTTTTTAAGGTTGGGCTACATGGTATTCAACACTTAAATCGAGCTGTAAAGGTTGCACATCAAATTTGTTCGCGATATTTTTTTGGAGATGACTATGCCTGAGCTACGCATAAGGGACTTACTTATTCTTGCCTAAGTCTACCTCATCGAGGACCATCTTAATCCAACCAACCATAGTTAAGCTTACCTTGACTAGGTGCAACATCGACTCGCCCAACAACAATATTTCTAATACGAAAAGCTGAATTGGTATGCTTTCTTTATAAAATATAAAGAGACCCTTGCGAGAATTATGGTACAGTACACTTAGCACTGAGACACTGCGCTCAGAACAGCTAACCAGTCGGGGATAATAATTCTTCTGAGCAAAGCCTGAGTAGTCATTTGTGAATCTTGAATGTCAGTCCCACTTTGGGGTAATTTCTATTTTTATTGAGATCATATTGCTTCAATTTTTGTCAATGTTAAGATTCGTCGGTTTTTGAAAACCTAATCGTCCCTATAATTTTTTATATAGCAAAGGCTTGCCAGGTTCAACTCGGAATCCATTCTTTAAAATTTAGTAGTGACATCAACGCCTTTATATTTCTTCCAAATCATCCTGTTGTAAATATTTTTTTGAGTCTACTTAATTTCATTTCATAATAGTGCGTATTTTTTGTAGTATGTAATTCGATTTAGTATTAACCTTTTTAGGACCTACTAATTGCTCAAAAGAAACCCGCAATGGTTCACAAGCCTTTGACAAGAGTGTTGCGGTTACCAGGATAATTGATAATTTCCTTTTGCAATTTTATTTTCCTTTCTGAATTATACGTTTGAGTTCATCGACTTTGTCCCTTTTTAGTCGAACGTGACTTGTTTGTCAAAATAATTACGTTGAACGTTTAATTTCAACACGGACATAAAAGATAGCCTAACAAGATATTGAAAAAAGAAAAATGGTTTAAGATTAAAGTTAAATAATTTAGAAGTGGCAGTTACTATAAGAAGCAATAAATTAATTTTTCATAAACTTTTTAGTATAGATCAGCCAGGGATTACTCTTCCTTGCGCCAGCAGCTCTTTATATGGGAGCAATATTCCAACTTTGAACTTTATAGATTTTAAAGAGTTACTGCAGGTAAGAGACCAACTTTTGTGTTTTTCTTGACTATTTCGTCAGCTCTACTAGCCTGGTATGTCTCAATGGCAAGGAACCCACCATTGGGGGTTACCGACAGTGCTTGACAAGTTTAAATCGTACCTACTATTGGCGATTTGGGACCTTTTATGACTCCCTGAGTGTCAGTGTATCTGTATGTAATGTAGTTAACGATGTCTCATATCCACACCATACCGATCTGACCTTTAGCCACTCAGCGGCTTCACAAGTAAGTAACCATAACTTCTGCGTCTGTCTAAAGAACAGTAGTGAGATAATCTCTGGTCCTAAACTCAGTATGAGTACCTATATTTCTGGTGCATTTCCGTCAATGGCAGTATTCTTTCCATTGCTGGTCGGTTCGGCTGTTGTTACTGGTAATTTCTCATAATATAAAAGAGTTTAGCCTGACTGATTAGCGATTGGTGACCAAGCTTATATTTTTAAACATATTTTTCCTTATAATAGTCAAAGTGAGCACTAAGAACAAGAAGTAACTTGAGTTGATTCGAACTTCAAAATGGGGAAAAGAGGGTCAGAATTCCTTATTTTTCATCCAATAAACTTTAAACTCGGTTTATGTGCTCTCTATAAGAAATAAATAAAGATTGAAGATAAAAGATTTTGGAAATTTTGCTTGGTTCTCGATTTATTAGAGACGGGAAAATGGGGATTGAGTTTGTATGGAAGAACATTTTTTTCATCCTATTGAGCGCCTACCAAAGCACACTAGGTACTTCTGTAATGAGAGCGTAGCTGCAGATAAGTGCTAGTACTTAATATTGAAGTCCAGGAAGGTAGTTACGTATTCCTTTAGCCGTAGTAAAGTCTTAAGGGACCATATTTAGCCATAGAATGTCATCATTCTGTATATCATATTTCCTTAGACAGGCTGAATCCGTTTGTACATAGGCAAAGACCATCCATGAATCGAATGTGTGTGTAGTTGTGTACCTATACTACGTCTACTATGATTTCGATATTCAGTTCACCCATCACCCTAAGCCTAAAGAAAAGCAATAATTTAAAAATGTTATCTTACTTTTTTTTTGCATTTTTAGTCAGAAAAATTTGTAACATCCAAAAAGAAAAGCATTTTTTTTTAAATAAATAGAAGTAAATGAATTAATTACAATACCATGAATTACCAGAATTATATTTTACTAACTTTCTTTGTCTGGCAAAACAGTCTACTAAAATTGTTTCTTCTTCAAAAATGTGAAACGTGAGAGTGGGGCTGATTTATCCCAGTTGCTTGGAAGTCGCTTAATGTCTGTTTTTCATCAATTCATTATCAATACCAAATTTTCTCTCTTTTAGTGACGAAACATATTATTTTAAAATGTATGAATGAAAGATGCGATAAATATTATGAACTGTAGAACAATATTGTGGAGATAGGAGATTGAGTTGGTGATTTGGTATACGTATAACCAAAGAGTAATGCCCAAGAAATGATGAAAGAGAAAACCGCACCCCACGACTTCTTTCCTTTTTTCTTTTTTTAAGAATTTAATTTGCTTTGTAAGACGCCACTAACTAACGTGTTTGAGAAATATTAAATAAAAATATTTCAAAATAAAAGGTTGTCTTGATGGTACACATATCACAGTATTATTGGACATTTGTCAAAGTCAAATCGTCGGCTGAGTTCTATCTTGTCCAATAAACCATTTTTGGCGAAATTGAGTTAGGTATGCAGTCTTACTAATTTGGGGACACTCTTTCGTTTGGTGAAATCCGTTTTGTTCTATTTCCTTCAGTTTTCAAGCTATAGAGATCTAGTGTGTTCAATAAGCACTAAACTAAGAAGACTTTTTGTTCAATAGTACTATTAGTTACATTGTTTTCATACTTTCGTTTTCTTTATTTCTATCTTGTTCAATATAACTTCTTTTTTTTTGTTCAATTTCATACATTATGTGAACCAACTTTTACTCATCCCATACATCATTGTCCAATATCCAAAACGACTTAATGGTACATTTTGATTTTTGTTTTAATTCGCAGATACTTTAAGTACAAAAATATAATATTCATTATATATTATATATATAGGACAAAAATCAGGGTTAATGAATAAAAACTTTGAACCTGAACTTTAAAAATCGATTTCCCAACAACTTAAAAAATGGACATTGGACAAGATAGAACTCAGCCGACGAAATGTACCCCCGACTTTTTAATAACTATTTTAATTTTTTTACATAATTGTTTAATTTTAACACAACTCACTTTTATTTTATTGACATTTTAAGAGAAGTGCTAAAAATGTATTTAATAGGTAATTTAAAAAAAAAAATGTTATATGTACTTACGTTTCAATCTCAAATGCACAAAAGCACTTGTTACTCCGAGGAAGAGCTGGCAGTATGTCTGTCAAGTTCTTGACATTTGTTTAAATAAAAAAAAACGCTTGCTTCTGTATTAAAATTTTGTTGGTTCTGTAGCATCCAACTTCACACAACAACAATGACATCCATCAAGAGCACACGAGATACGCTAGCTAAGCTGACCATCATTAACGTTCCAGTCAGTCTATACCTAGCCGCCGCGTCATACGCATTATTAATATCAAGTTACCCCGTTTATATTATATATACTGCTAGCCATGCCCGCGGCTCCGTCCGCTGGTTTCTTTTCTCTAAAATAAAATTAAAATTTATTTTAGTTGTCATATTTGTTATGCGCGTTTTGTTATATTTATTCCTCTTTCTTAAGCATACAAAATATTTGATCGCAATGCCTTTTTGTGAACTATACCTGTATGCATATTATTTTTTTTAGTGAAGGCGAATATAAACAAATTACGACTGTAGCTCGCATGTGAACATGCAACATACGGCTGTCCATGTGAAAAACCTGGCTGTCGGAGGTCAACTCAGGCAACGGCCGAATAGTTCCGAAGATAACCTATGTACACTGTTCCGGAGGATGTAGCCAGTACAATGTTGGAATAATTGAAAATCCGCCATATAGTTTACTGAGTCAGTCCCTACACTCCCTCCCACCCCGTTCACCAACTGCTCACATGTACTGCTCCGAACGATGTCACCATGGCAAAGGTAAAATAATTTTTAAAATCGGCCGATTAGTTCCAGAGCTGCCCTTTACCTCACTCTTTATTTTTACTCCTCTACCATTGCAATGTTCCACATAAATGTAAACTGATGATAGGTACGATTTCATTAATTATACGTACTAGGCGATCATATCGTTAGACTTTCCATAGCTGCAGATCTCAAATATATTTATGTACGATCGTGCATTCCTACTTACGCATCACAAACTACTTATTACGTACATTACCCATTCCCTACTTCAAATTCAACAACGCCATTCATGACTTTATGGCATGTCCAAAATGCATTTTGAGTGCCCGTCGGGCGAGTAATAACTCTATTTTTAGAACGCAATATAAAACTACCCCTGAGGACCACTGCAATCTTGAAAACAATTTTTTCGCACTTGGTCAAATAAGATCTATTTTTAACCTCTGGAAGGACCAGAAAGATGAATGTCAGCTCAAAATACTTGGTGAAGTATTGCCTAACAATTAAAAACATTTCTTGAATTGACCCACATAAATTTATGAGTATAATGACAAGTTGAGTGTAGTAAGGTCGAAATAGAAAAGTGGGGTGCAAACTTTGTTCAACCCTTATAGGACGAATTTTGAAAAACGATGATTGAGGCAGGTAATAATTTTGACTTATCTATCAACATACAAACTTTTAAGTTGATACCGTTAAATGTTCGTGAAACCCCCCTTGCTCCCCGCGATCCCTTTAATCCTCTACAATTCTCACCTAGTCTACGGCCTATAAATCAGAAAAAAAAATTATGAAAGTCGGACGAATGGTTCTCGAGTTATGGAGGGACGAACAGACGGACGTTGCCTTTTATAAAGTAGTATGAAGATGGATTTGAAGTCTTTTCTAATAAATACTAATTATATACCGACATAACAGATTCTTATGCAGGAAATATATTGAAACTGACAAAGCCAAATGAGCCCCCATATCAAATGAACACCACTTTAATCTACCCAGAAGAACTTAAATAATTTATAGCGCAGAGATTCAGATTGACTGTCTTGCTTTTCTCCTAATATCATTCGGATATTAAACCCTCTGAGATTTTATCAGGGCAAGTAGATAATCTATGCTGTGGGAGGATGCCCTCTGGCATTGTCGGAATTCTCCAGGTGTCATCCTGTTGTGCTTCTATATTTGGGTATCTTTGGCTAATGGTAAATTGCTTTGACCAGGTATAAATGACAATTACCAATTATAGCCTGGTATAAATGTAAATTGGACATTTAAATTCTTTTCTGTATAAGGACTTTAACAAAAGTAAGGACATTCGAAATCAGATACCAACAAGTTATTATTTATCAATGGAAAAATACCTATCTATCGAAATGGATTGGTAGCATTCCACTTTAACTATTAAATCACTGTTGTATCCAGATTCGTTGTATCTTCACGTGAGCTGTGGTTTTTCATTTTGGGATTAATCCTTTAATTTTTTTTTTAAATTTCTCTCGCGAGTATATGTACCGCATTGTGTTGATCTGACATTTTTATTTTTATTTTGCACTGACTGTGAATTATTACGTGCGGACTTAAATCCGTATTTAAATTCATGAGAGGAAATAATTAATGTGCTGTACGAGTGTACTGTACAACGAGAATACATTTCACGACCCTATGTTCCGTACACACTTGCATATAATATCACTTAACCTCTTTGCATCCTTTGTCTTTTTTTGTTTTGTGGTGGCGAGTTTCAATAAATTTTTCCTTTTTTTTTTTTTTGTTTAACTATGCATTTGTCCAGTCCAATCGAGGTTCATTGTTAAATTAAAGATGCCCCAATATACTGTAGGTAACTACAGGCAAACAAAAAAAAAGGATTTCCAAAAAAAAAAACGCATTCACCGTGGTAAGGTGCAATTTCATGTGGAACCAGATTTTCATTCAGCTTCATTTATACGCTACGGCTACACCATCAGGACATCTGACATGAAGTAGGTAACCCCTGTGGGAGAAGTGAAAAGAGCGAGCACCATAGACACACACTCAATTGAATATATTACAGTACAAAGAAATAAAATAAAATCGTGTTCACCATTTCGGGCCGCGTTGAAACTCCTACTAAGGTACGTATGGTGTCGTTTAAATTGTATTTTATCCCATGTAATCCTTGGCAATAAACGAATATTAAAAATTTATTTTAAAACTGAGGATAAAGAGAAATGCTCATCGTAACTCAAATGTAGCGGTAATAAACACAGTAATGTAAATATTAACGGGGAAGACGTACCTACACCATGCAAAAAGGACACTGAAACGAGGGTCAGTTCCAATTGGCAATTAATTTCTATAAATTAAATTAAATGCTTCAATTGATTAACAGTTGTTGTTGGTTTCATTTGTTAATAAAAAAAATGGGAGTGCATGTGCTGGTGTCGGGTGTCCTAGTTTCTCATCCATTTTACATTCGACTAAAGTTCGTTGCACACTCCATCGGTATACAATCGTATTGAATGCAAATTAATTACGATAGCCAATGGGTAATAATTTCGATTTCGATTATTCTCTGGATTTACGGAGGGATACCTTCGTGTGTTGCTATTAATAAATTATTAGTGGACCACCATCACTGAAAAACCAACAAGTGAGTGATGTGAAAATGTGCACTTTCCGCTAATGGTTTATGAATCTTAGCCCGTGGTAACCATTCGCAACTATTCGCGCGCGTGATTTAAATTTGTGGCCGAATTGAGGAACTCTCTCATGAAGAAATAACTTTTATTTTTAACTTTGAACACCTAACGTTAGTAACGTGCTCTCTATTGTATTTTCAAGACCTGGGGTCTAATCGCCAAACAACCAAACAACGATGATCGCCGAAACGTTTGGACGATCATCGCTTTTTATTGCTTCATGTAAACAAATTAAATGTCAAATGGTGTCGTCGAAACGATTCGATTGAACGATATCTATTTTGCAATCGTTTTGTCGTTTTTGGTATATTTTTTTTCTGTTTAGGTTTTTTAAAAGCAAAATAAATATTTAAGGAACAATTTTCTAATAAAAAGCCTTTTAAAATATTTCTTGGGCACCAATGATTAATTTCCAACGTATACACATAAAAAGGAACAAAACAAACAAAATAATATACCCATTTTATTAGTTTTCAGTTGTCACTGTTTGTTTACAGTCCTGCTCAAACTGAAAACGATGAACGATTCGATTAAACGACGAGACTGTGTTGTCATATGAAGCAAACTAAAAACAAGGTCGTTTTATTCAATCGTCTCAACGACGATAGTCTGATAAATTAGGCGATTAGAGCCCTGTTTTTAAATACTTTGTAGGAATTATTGCTTAACTATCATCCTACAAACTTTCAAGTTGATACGGCTAACGGTTCGTGAAACCCCCCTTACTCCCCATGGCCCCTTAGCCACACATACCTAAACCAGAAAAAAAAATCGGACAAATGGTACTCGAGTTATGGATGGACAAATATACAGCAGTATGGATTTCGCGCAGGAAACCCACCCAAGAAAGTACCCAAGTAGCAAAACAGGCAGGTATATAGATACTAGAATAACTTTATGAAATACTATCGGTTTGGTATAACTCCTCTGGAAGGAGCAAAAATATCAAAATACGGGGAAGTATTGGCTAAAAACGGTTTAAAATCGTTTTGTATTGATTAATATCTATGACTATGACTAGGTATTTATTACTTTTTTATCAATGTACAAAGTTTCAAATAGAATACGATTATAAAAAGAGCTCCTTAAAATGGGGTCATCGTGGGACCCAAAAGAAAATTTCCAAAATCGGAGAAATTGATTTTCTTTTTCTTTATAGAGGACAAAAACCAGGTGTAAAACCGATTTGATGAAAAATAAAAATATTCCCATACAAATTTTGACCCCCCTCCATTTTACTCCTTTAAAAGTTGAATTTTGAAATATTCTTCCTTATTCCTTGTGTACTGTATATCTATATATATAAAAATAAGTTGTATTGTGTTTGTCGCCAATGTTCTCTATAATGCATGAACCGATTTTGATTCTGGAAATTTCCCATGAAAGCTGACGTTAATACCATGGTTTGTAAGTATATATGGTCTTTGTAGGTGTATTGATTCATGAGTTATTATATGGGCGTGGCACCTCCCATACCAAAAACGCATTCAAAATATTATATTTCGAAAACCTCCGAATCGATTGAGTTCAAATTTACGTACAATCTTAGGTATTGGCCCAGGAGTATTCCTGTAAAGACTGGTCAAAATTGGATAAAGGGGCGTGGCACCTCCCACACAAAAAATACATTCAAAATCGTATATCTCGAAAACCACAGGATCGATTGAGTTTAAATTTACAGATAATCTTAGGTATATAAAGGGGTGTGGCGCTATTTTTCGACAGTCATGGGAGCCAAAGTTTGTAAAATTTGTAACTTTGATTTGTCCTGATAGACAAGCATACTATCTACGCATTACGATTCCTAGAAAAACAAAAAATGTGTACCACGGGGCATTACAATCAAAACTGTCTATCACTGATTTTAATGAATTTGAATCTGATTTTTTTATTTTTCTATTTTGCACTTCGAAGTGTGCAGGGGTTCGCTAGTTGTATATAATGATTAATGATAAAGGGTTGCATAGAGGTTCTGTGCAAAATGTTAGCTTTTAACGGCAAAGGGCTTAGGCTGGACGGTGATGAGTGCTACACTGGTGGATCGTAATTTTCCAATTTTATACATGCAATTAAAAGACTATCCAACGTTTATGTATTTTCTTGAATTACCTTTTTAGGAGACAATTTTTGCCGACCTCTTGCAAAATACATTCAATATTATGTCAACTTTTCAACTAAATTTTTTCGGGTAGTTGGAGGAGTAGGTCTAGGTATACCCGTACATCGAAAGAAATATCCATCATCATTAAATTGCCAATTAACTGGTTAATTTTTTAAGACGATTTTATCTCAGTGCTGTGCCAAAAGTCCAACAGCCCTATAGAAACCTTAATAACTCTAATTGAAGGAATGAGAATGGAAAATTTCTGCTTAACCCTAGAAGGGTAATCTTCGTCGATTCGACGAACATGAATGCAATTTTTTCGATTTTCTCTTCGATCGCATCTTCTCTCCGTGTCACACCAGCCATCTCTAAGGTCTTCCAGTTTGTTGAATTTCGTCGAAAAAACTGTTTGGGTAAGTCTTATTTTTATCTAAAAATGGCGCCAATGTTCATCGAAACGACGAAGATTTACCTCCTTTTAGCTCGATTCAACCAAATATTTAAAAAAAAATTCCACCAAAATTAAGGAACAAATAAGAGAGGACAACGCAGATGCAATAAATGTAAAGAAAATGGAACATTTTAACATTTTGTCCTTTAAAATGGCGCTTATCATACATATGCTGGGAGCATAAAGTTGAGCTTTCTTACAAATGCTCAAAATGAATTATTTTTTTTTCTGATATATTTTATTTTTGTTCTTAAATCAGTTACCTAATTTTTAAGTTCTTATGATTTTCTGTTATATTTTCTTATTTTTCTATTTTCTATAAAAAAAAATATAAACTGATCTCAAAAAACAGGGGTTCCAACACAATTTTCAACATAAATGCAAATATTAAAAAAAAAAAATTTTTTTTATATTTTGCTTAAAATGGTCTGTTAGGTTAGGTTAGAGTGGCAGGCCGCAATGAGTGCAGCCTCACTTAGGCCAGAGTAGGCCCATTGTGTTACCACAGGATCCAATGATCTCACAACTACCCGTTGAACCAAGAGGAGCTGAGAATGAAGCGTTGGAGGCAGCTTATGCTTGTATTAGCAAGTTCACCAAGGTTGTTGAAGAAGTATTCTCCGAGATATACTTTTCTACGAGCTGAAAGAGCTGGAAGAATTGTCTCTTCCTCCTCCTCGTCCATACAGCTTCTACAGAAATCATTGGAGGGGAGGCCCATCCTAAGAGCATGTCTCCCAATAATGCAGTGTCCGGTGATGACACCTACTAATGTGCTAATGTTGGATCTTTTTTGTTTTACAAGATCGTTGGAGCGCTTAAAATCCAGCATGGGCCAGATCTGTTTCGTGATGGAGCACGTGTGGCGCAATTTGACCACCTTCGATTAGTGTCGCTTATCGCATTTTGTTTAATAACAAGTTTACACGTAGCGAGAGGCATATACAGATTCTCCTTTTCCGGTAGAATCGACAAGGTTGTGCCATGCCTAGCGAGTTCGTCGGCCCTGCAATTCCCCGGTATGTCCCTGTGGCCCGGCACCCATATAAGGTGAATGTTGAATTGTTCCGCCATCTCGTTAAGAGACAAGCGACAATTGAGGGCGGTTTTGGACTTGAAGATGACCGAATCCAGGGATTTAATCTCGGCCTGACTATCGGTAAAAATCACGATATCCCTAGCGGATATTACATTATACCGTAGCCACGACAGGGCCTCTTTAATCGCCATGATTTCCGCCTGGAACACGCTACAGTAATTAGGAAGACGGAATGAGATCGTACAATCTAAATCCTGGGAGAAAACACCCCCGCCTACTCCTGTCTCCGTTTTGGACCCATCTGTATAGAAGCAGACGGATCTCTTGTGAGACATAACATCGCTCTCCCAGTCAGTCCTGGAGGGTATGCAGGTTACAAAGTTCTTACTGAATAGGAACTGGGGGAGAAAAATGGTCTGTTAAAATTAACTATTTAAATTAACAAGCACTTTGTGCACACTTTTCGTAAAAATTGAGTCCAATATTACTTCGTCAATTCGATGAATGATTACTTTTAATGTACTAAAAAATATGATTACCTTTCAAGGGTATAGGTAACCACAGACTTTCAGGCCTTTTTAGTCGAGAGTGTAGCCATCTTTGGGGTGATCGTATGTCGCTGAGTTTGTTGCTGGTTAGAGAGGTTATATTATTTTGATCGCTACGTAATTCAAAAATATCAAAAGTCTCTTCGGTATCGAGCATTCAAATGCAACCAGCCGTAATGTCAGAGAGATCAGTTTTAGTCATTCATGAGGTTTTCAAGATTTTTTAGATACACTTCGTACAACGATTCTTAAATTTGTTGATGCCCTCCAAATAATACGAATTTAGTAGGCCCTCCAAATAGGCATATGATTAATCGACGACCTCTTCATCTTAACGAAGAGCTGTTTCCCCATTTTTACAAACAAAAAATAGTCGGAGGGGGCTGAATCTGACACCTGGGACCCCTCGCACAGTAGTCCAACAGAAGTCAGCACTGTCTGAAAATATGTTTTTTTTAAGGATTTAAGTTACCAAGGCCGTTTGCTTACATTTTAAAGGAGTTATTGATAATTGCCTTTGACAACGATCACCTTTAAGCTCGCGGGCAAACCCATATTCAGCTTAATATTTCAGCTACCTTGATGTTCTTTTGAATTATTTATTATTGAGGAAATATATTCTATTATTAATTTGAAAGTTTAAATTAATTTAACGCTGAAACTATTTTAAAATGTCCCTTCGTTACTTCTAATTCTGTCAAACTGAAAGCTGAACAAATAACATCCGAACCTTTCAATATACGTTTAAAATACAATTTTTTTTTTAATGCAATAAATTCAACAAAATTAATTTTTTTCCATGCACTATGGCTTTATTTGTGAAAGCAAACATTCCCATTAATTATGGAATACAACGTCGTTCAAGTGGCTGTTTCGCCTGGCTTCGCAATAGCACATTCCGTCACTCCAATTTTCCAAGACCCTGTTGATGGTTTCGGGCGGTAGCTCATGGATTTCTTGGATTATATTGGCCTTTAGTGCTTGAATCGTTTCCAGATTGTTGGCATAACATCGGTCCTTCACGGTTCTTCACAAAAAAAAATCTAGAGGGGTCAAGTCGCAGTTCCGAGGCGGCCAATTGCCATCGCCAAGACGGCTGATAATGATAACACGATTTGGGAATTTTTTGCCGCAAAAGATCGATTGTGGCATAGGCTGAGTGGCATTGCGCGCCATCCTACATGAACCAGAGGTCGTCCAAATCCATGCCACCACTCCACAATCGGGTACAGATAGAAGCCACACATGGTCGACGACGAGGTCCATGAGTTTTGTCCACTAGCATACCAGTCTCACGAACTTTTTGCACAAACTTGAGTACAGCAGGCGCGGTAGGTGCTTCATTTTGGCCAAAACTTATTTTCAAAAAACGCACTGTTTGGGCTACAAAGCACTCACTTTGGAAATAAATTTTCAATATTTCTCAACGTTGTTCAAATGTAAAACGACTCATTTCGTTCCGCGGAAGTATGATATTGACTTCCTGTCAAGGTTTCGAGCGGGAAACAACAGTCAGTGTCAAAATAACCTATGGTTTAAAAAGAAACCACTAGATGGCCCACCCTTTCAAGCTACAGATGTTTCACACGGTTTTTTTTAGAACACCTGACGGAGTGCCTGCTTCTTTATATGATGTTTGGTTTGTGGTTTATTAGCGGAGATTGGTAACTTTACACATTCTGTAAAAAAAAATAATCGAACGGTGCGAGATCACAGTTGCAAGGTGCATTTCTCGCAATAAATTGATGACGTTGCAAGCTGTGTGACATATTATTCAGTATTATTGAAATCAAAGCTCTTCCACAAGTAGGAACGAAATATCTTTCCATTCAATTTGATATTCTAGGCCAATAATTCCAACTGCCTATAGTATAAGCAGCCACACCAAATAAATAAATAAAAATAAATAGGTGGCGCAACAGGCGTGTAGACACCCTAGGCCTAGCTTCTCGCAACCATTCGTTTTGTGTGAGTTTCTATTTTTGGGACGAATGGAAGGGACCTACAATTTTATGCCGAGTCCGAACGGCTGAATTGAGAAGCTTTTTCATGACAGTTATACTCTCGGATGTTTGTCAGACGTTCGCGAGAGGTGGCGCAGTAGAAAAAACCTTAAGATGTAATTTGTGTTTTTCCGGAGATCGAACCTGGGATCCCTCGCACAGCAGTCCAACACACTAACCACTGCGCTACTGCGCCCAGCCACACCAAATAGTGTCTTTTAATTAATCGTTTGACCGGCTTCTCCGTTGGTAGTTGGTGTTCCCATGCATTACCACCGAAAACGAAACTGATTAAGTTCCCATCCCTGTGCAACAAGTGGAATTATAGGCTTTCAACTATCGTCGATCAAAGACAGAAAGTCAGACAAGAAAGTCTAATTTCTATCGTTTACCTCAGCCAACATTTTTTCCACGAGTACAAATTATAAAAAAATGTTACGTATACGCCACCGTAAACTTCATCATGTGTCCTCTCAAACACTACTACTCGTTTTGCTTTCAAATACCACAGTCTATTAATAGATAAAGAAGTTACAAGTCCTTCACATTCTATCAACACTCAGCACTGACGTAAAATAAATAAAAAAAAAAGAATGTCTAAGTTCATTAGCTGATAAAGCTGCCATCAGCCAGCTCTCCTCCAGACCCCAACCAATTTCATTGACACCGTTGGCGACGCAACGGGAACGTAATACACTCCACTTAATGTATAATTTCAAATTCCATTTAGTCGATTGCCAGAGACCGCGCTTTGTCTCTTCCTGTCTCCTATGTACACCATCATCTACAAGGACAAGTCGACATAAGCGTAGAGCACGTGTCATCATCACACATGCAAATGATTTTATGGAATGCATTGCACAAGGGTTGTGCAACTGCAATTCTCTGCCCCTCGAGCTGTTTCAAAACACAAGAACTATATGTATCGCGTTCTATGTAACCGATTTCTGATGGCTTTGGCTACCATATAACCATTCATTCCTCTACTGTCTAGAGCGCAAGGGTGTACTGCCTGGTTAGGGTTGTGTTGAACAGTGATCGGTGAAAACCCCAAGCAGCGCTTCGTTATGCACTTGAGGCTATTTAAGTGCTGTGCAATGTTAGGCATTGCATAGCTGCTGGAGGGCTGCTTTGTATAGCTGTGTATAGTAAATATTATTATAGCCGTAAGAGCCGGGGTAACTAATTGCAATCAATTATTTTGTTTGGAGCTCGCTCATACATTTTGATGCACGCATGCAGCACCAACGGTGGCAGGGTTCTTGAAAAATTGATTTACCTTCGCAGACATGTGAAGGACTCGCCAAAGTGGTTGTTGCTTTCAAGGTAACTTTATAATTTATAATTTTCTATAGAAGATGACGTGTAATTGCTCACAGCGGGAATTTTCAATAGATTTGAATTTTTTTTTTTTTTTTTTGTAGTCAATGGATGAATGGGGATACGGTACGGCAACAGTATAGAAATATGGATGATCAATGGGATCACATTTTATTGATGCAAATAATGTTATAATATGCTTAGGTCAATTGGTTTTAGTCTAGGGACATATGCATTGCACAGGACTGGATAACAAAAAAAAAAAAGCAAGGCCATTTAAAAGTACATACTTGAATAGCGCATAATTTCTCCATTAATTTTCTTTTTATGCAAATTAACATGTGTATCCCCTCGACTCGCAAGGCCTATCATCATTATAAGAAACGATACTTTGGCATGTTGTGCAGACATGAAGAAAAGTGTAGTATATAGGACACGCACAAGTTGACAATTTTTTTTCGCTACAGCGAATCAGAACAAACAAATTAAGTGCTACAACAGTGGGCAAAAGTTGTTTTTCTTTTTCTATTTTAGATGTTAAAGAGATATGTTGTACTCATGGTGACTTGTTAATGGTTATAATGACCCTAAGTAGTTTATAGGTATTAGACGAGTTTACAGACCCTTTTAGATATTTATTTTTCAATTGAAATGCATATAGACTGCAGAATGTAATCGTTTTTCATCCACTTCCTTTATAAGACGATGTCCTTTTCATAGATTGTGTGTCAGTAAGTCGGCAAGTCATTGAACTGGGCTAACGGGGGAGTGAATTAAGTTATTATAGTTTTCATATATCAACTCTAAATGCGAATGTTTTGCATTAAACAACAAAAGAATATCCTTTCAGTAATCTATAACTTGTTTTGTAATCACGCGTGCATTGTTGACGCGTAATGACTAGACTATTGAACGACGAGTTTCAATTTGAATCCCTGTAGAGCAAAAATTAAGGTTCTTTGGGTAAAGATCGGTTCAAAGAATGTCGTGTCCAGTATTTCTCCCAAAGAAACACCGAACTTCGGGTCATTGTGCAATACCTTATCTTATTTATTGTCATTTTAAATACTTTAAAAAGGATTGTGCATATGTGGACTTAGTAAATGCTTAATAATGACTACTCTACGGAACATTATTCTAGACTTGACAGAACGTATGGCTTCACTACTGACAGGGGCGTAGCGAGGGTTCGAGCCGTGGGGGGTGACTTTCATTGAAATGCCGACTTATTTCAGGAACTTGCCGACTGTATCGGGCCAGCGGTTATCGAGTTATAACGTCATCGAGTTTCACCCCATAGAATATTTTTTTTGTATGGGAGGTGCCACGCCCCTTTGTCCAATTTTGACCAATTTTCAATCAATCCCTGGCCAATACCTAAAATTTCTTCAAAATTGGAGACCAATCAGTTTAGTGGTTTTCGAGATATAGGATTTTGAATGTTTTTTTTTGTATGGGAGGCGCCACGCCCCTTTGTCCAATTTTTATCAATCTTAACACGAACAGTCTTGGGCCAATACCTAATACTACCTGTAAATTGGAGCTCAATCGATTTGGTGGTCTTCGAGATATCTAAATGTGGGGCTACAGCGCCACCTGTTGAGAATTTTCCGACTTTTTTTTCCTAAACCTTCGCGTAGCAATTACGAACAAACCCGCAGAAGGAAGTATCCAATTTGGTCAAGTCGTTTTCAAGTTTTACGCATGCGAACACAAACCACGATCCATTTTCATTAAAGACGATATGAGACATTTTTATTACAGTCGTGCATTTATTTCTAATAAATAATTTATAACAATGAAATAAATAAATTAATGTTAATATTGCAGCAATTTATCCAAATAATAAATTATTTTTAATAATGAATTAATGAATATTTATACATATTATTATTGCACAATTGTTGAAGGAGTTTATTTATTTATAAAAAATAATTGTTTATGATAAAATAAATGCATGCATTAGTATTTAAATTTAATTATTCAAATTCAGCTATGCCGACAATCTTTTTTAAAATCAAATCAAAACTCGCTAAATTTTATTATGTTCAGTCGGCAAATTCAGCTATGCCAACAATCTTTTTTAAAATCGAATGGGAACTCGCTAAATTTTAAGGATTTCAGTCGGCAAATTCATCGATGTCGACATTTTTGTTTTAAATCGAATAGAAACTAGCTAAATTTTAATGTGTTCAGTCGGCAAATTCACCGATGCTGACCGTCATTTTTAAAATCGAAACTCGGAAAAGGTACATTCAGTCAAAAAAATATAAATTCGCATTTCCGAAAGGTGGAACCTTTGAAAATGCCGTCTTGTATACATTTACGAGTTTGAAAACATATACCTAATGAAAATCCAAACTCACTTCTTATTTTTTAACATTTTGTTCCGAGTCAAATTTTAAAATTTTTTTAATTTTTTTTTCAATTTTTTGATTTTTTTTTTTAGCTGCTCAAGTTAAAATGTTACTTCCTTGATTTGCCGACTCTTAAAAACGGTGGGGGGGGGGTGTCGCACCCCATTTTGCCCATTTGCCCAAATCGAAAATGTGTGGATGGGAATGGGCCATAATTCTGGATTTCAAAATGCTGTATCGACAAAATTCTGTATTTTTTTTTTTTGAAAATACTGTATGAACAAAATTCTGTATTTCAGAATTCTGTATTTCAAAATGCTGTATATCCAAAATGCTGTGTATCCAAAATGCTGTATATCCAAAATGCTGTATATCCAAAATGCTGTATATTCAAAATACTGTATGTGCAAAATTCTGTTTTCCGAAAAAGTGTTTGCAAAAGAAAAAGCAAGCTGTAATATAACTTTTTAAATTTATTGGAAAAAAAACAAAAATTCGAAATCATTTAGGAACATAATTTAACAAAAACATAACAGTAAACTTAATACTTCAAAGAAATTTAATAAACAATAAACATAAAAATAACAAATTAGCATAACAGAATTATTTAAAACAAACGCAAACTTTTTGCTATTCGCCTTAGATAAGCAACGTTGCTTAAATCGGGCCTCTTTCGCATAATACGTCGAATTCTCTTGTTTTTAAGTATTGTTTTTTTGTTTTTTTTTTAATGTGCTCCCCATTCCTAACCCTTTCCACCTGTGCTTTAGTAAAAATTAGCTCCTTTTTCAGGTCGCTGATAAGTTTATACAGGCCCGGCTTTTTCCTCCCAACCAAGACTTTTAATCGGCGATGCCATGCCTCAACGCTGTTTTGGGTCCTCGGAAACACTTCTGTTCTTGTTTTTGAACTTTCAAAAACAGACCAAAACATCGGTTTATGTTTTATAAATCTATGTAGATATGCAAGGAGACAGTAAAATATAAAAATAAAAGAAGTGGTATGTTAGAATTCTGTATTTAAAAAAAATGGTTTTGATAATGTAAAAAAGTGCGCACTTTTTTACATTATCAAAACCATTTTTTTTAAATACAGAATTTTGATATACAGAATTTTGAAATACAGAGTTTTGTTCATACAGAATTTTGTTCATACAGAATTTTGAAATACAGTATTTTGAAATACAGTATTTTGAAAACAGAATTTTGACCATACAGTATTTCAACCCCAACCCTGTGTGGATTGCGAATGCTTCCAGAACAGTAAAAAAAATATAACAGAAATCATTTTTACATACGAAATAGAACCATAAAAAGCTCTTATTTATAGAAAATTTAATTTAAAAGACCCGGCTCTGCGAAATAAGGCCCCAAATGAAATAAGCCCCAAAACAAATATGATTTTTAATGAAATTTGGGGTGTTATTCCCTTTTTCGGGGGCTTATTTCCTAATGAAAATTGGGGCCTTATTTCATTATGAAATAATACCCCAAAAGAAGAAATTACCCCAAACGAAGAACGAAAAGGTAAAAGGTGCAACCCCACCGCTTGGGTTTACTGTCAGATTTGGGGCCTTATTTAATTTCTTTTTGGGGCCTTATTTCATCGCAGTGGGGCCTTATTTCATATTTGAAATTGGGATATTGTTTCATTATGAAATAACACCCCAATGTTAAAACAGTCAACCAAATTTGTTTGCTTAAATTTTGACATACATTTTGACACTGATCACTCTATTTCTGCATGCACAATTGAGTTCATAAGCATTAGCAGGTGGAACCGCGTGTCAACTGCTATAATAATTTTGTTTTTCTGTTTGTATGTGGCATTAACGCCTTACGGTAACACTAGTAACACAAGCCGTATGGACTTCTCAGATATAATAAGGCGCTTATTGGAGAAACAGAATCCCTTTTGAACACTTACTTTTCGGGTTGGTGTCGATTAACCGCTTTTAAAAATACCGATTCTAAACAATCGATCAACAAAATACCGAAAAAAAATATCGATTAAGAAAAATCTCGACTGATAAAAATATCAACAGAAAATATTCGAGTGCATATACCTTGCATCGAGTGAGCCAAGGGCGAGACGCGAGAGCGAAAGAAGAAACAATATATTATGTACTAGCTGGACCCGTGCTCGCCTTGCCCGCTCGCACAAAATATATCCTATGCCATACTGCAGCACGCACCCCATC
This sequence comes from Cheilosia soror, assembly GCA_949372485.1. Classification (NCBI taxonomy): domain Eukaryota; kingdom Metazoa; phylum Arthropoda; class Insecta; order Diptera; family Syrphidae; genus Cheilosia; species Cheilosia soror. Next base: position 21,654,083 of record OX443562.1, on the reverse strand, counting down.
CCCATCCTGCATCGGACATACGATCATAATATACATATACATACCTTCATACAACTGACCATAGCACTCACTGCGAAAACAAATTAACCCTTTTCGTATGTGTAGTATACGGATGCTAGTCTTGTTTTATTTTTAAAGGCTTTTACTTAAAAAAAAAAAAAACAAAAAAAATAGGCGGCGCAACAGGCGGGTAGACACCTAAGGCCTAGCTTCTCGCAACCATTCGTTTTGTGTGAGTTTCTATTTTTGGGACGAATGGAAGGGACCTACAATTTTATGCCGAGTCCGAACGGCTGAATTGAGAAGCTTTTTCATGACAGTCATACTCTCGGATGGTTGTCAGACGTTCGCGAGAGGTGGCGCAGTAGAAAAAACTTTAAGATGTAATTTATGTTTTTCCGGGGATCGAACCTGGGATCCCTCGCACAGTAGTCCAGCACACTAACCACTGCGCTACTGCGCCCATCCGAAAAAAGTAAAGTATAAGGCTTTTACTTAACTTCGTGAAAAATTTGTTGTGTCAAAATCTTGCAAGTCAAATTCAAACCACTTTCTCTAAACTTAGAACTTTGAAATTTTCCATGCTGGTTGGGTTGTGAAGACAATGCAATATTTAGAAAGAATTTTTGGATTTTGACTTCCCCTGCCCCTTTGAGGGAGGCTTTTTCATAACGCATGATCTATTAGCCGTATTAACTTGAAACTTTATATGTCAATAGATAAGTCATAACTATTACATACCTAATTGATACTTTGTACCGTTTCGTCCTATAAGGGCTGAAGAAAGGGGGTGGAAACTTTTCTATTTTTACCTTACTACGCTCAACTTGCCATAATACTCATAAATATATGTAGGTCAACTCAAAGAATCTTTTTAATTGTTAGGCAATACTTCACCGAGTATTTTGAGCTAACATTCATCTTTCTAGTCCATCCAGAGGGCAAGATATAATAAATAGAAAATAGATCTTATTCGGCCAAATGCGAAAAAAATTGCTATCTTGATTGCAGTTGTGCTTAGGAAGGGTAGTTTTATTTGCGTTCTAAAAATAGAATTGTCACTGTGGCGGGCATTCAGAATATATGCTCATATCATGTATGGCGTAGTTGAATTTGATGTATGGAATATGGATATGGATAAAACAAACTATGTACATATGTACGTATATAGGAGTTTGTGATGCGTAAATATGTAGGTATGCACATGCACAGTCGTACATACTTATATTTGAGATCTGCAGCTATGGAAAGTGTATAGGTAAGGTAGGTACGCGTAGTAATATCAATCAAACCATACCTGTCGCGAATTTTCATTTATGTGGAATACATACCTACCTATTTTGTCCATTGACTTAGGACTTTGAAATTTTGCATGCTGATGTTTCAGTTTTGATGATAATACAATAAACTTATAGTAAAAAAACAAGCTTTTGTGAATATGTAGGTATGTATATATTAAACTGCACTAAAAAGCAAAAAATAAAAGCGTTTTTTTAGTTTTTTTAAACTATTATTATATTGTTTATCCTGTCGCACGATCGCAAAAGTATAAACATCCATTTGTAGCAAGGTATATGCGTATGTATATATTTTCACTTCCAAAAATACATACGTCATATCAGAATGAAATTCCTACTGCGTTGTGTGGCGATATCGATAATGGATGTAATGTATTGGATATATGCACCCTCTGCATCGCCCTCCCTCGCCGTACTCTTGCTACTTGTTTGTAATACTTCATTTTCTTTCCTATGGAATTCAAACAACTACCCTAACCCTACCCTGTTACGGCAAAACAACCAAAATAAATTCAGTCACCTAAACTAATAACAATATACATATTTGAATAGTACATTTATGTGTCTCACTTGTTTTGTTTTGTTCACACACAAACAATATAATCAAAATCAGTCCAGACGTTTAGATGAAAAAAAATAGTAAACTTCCTGGAACCCAATTGCAGCGCCACCTATCGGGTCCAATTGTGAATCTAAACCATCCAGGGACCCACTCAAACACAACAAAATTTCAGCAAAATCGGTTTTTTATCTCGCGAAGGAATAGTCTGAACTAATTTTTTTTTTAAATCAGAGCTTAATTTTTTCGGACTTACCTTGCTGATGAAGTTTAAATTCAGAAATCAATAGGTATCTATGTATTCAATTTCACTTCTAAAATCAATAACAATTCAAGTATGTATCTAACAATCGGCTTTCGTCTTTACTATGATAATTCTATATTTCACAAACTGGCTGGACAGAAGTAAGTCACTCATACACAGTACCTATCTGTTCAAGAAAAATTGCTTTCGATGTGCGACAACAACCCCAAAGTAGAACTATGGAATCCAAACAACTACCCCAACCCTACCCTGTTACGTCATATCAGAATAAAATTCCTACTGCGTTGCGTGGCGATATGCGATAATGGATGTAATGCATTGGATATATAATGTGCACCCTCTGCATCGCCCTCCCTCTCATTGATCTTGCTACTTGTTTAATATACTGCATTTCCTTTCCTTTCCTTTGCTTCCCTCTTCCTATAGAATCCAAACAACTACCTACCCCAACCCAACACAATTACCATACCACATATCGAATGAAATTCTGAAATGAAACCTGTTTTGTATTATACGTCTCTTCTCTTATGAAGATTATTAATATACCCCATGCCATTCTGCAGCACGCACGACTCACCCCATCCCCATCCTTAATCGGACATACAATCATAATATACATACCTACATAATATACAACTGACCATAGCACTCACTGCGAAAACAAAAATCAACCCTTATCGAATGTGTTTGTTTGACGATCGCAAAAGTATAAACATGCATTCGTAGCAAGGTATATATGTATGTATATATTTTTACTTCAAAAAATACATTTTGGCTAAAAACTGTTCCTAAGGACGTGGCTATAAACGACATAGCCTATAGCAGTCTCACAGTCTTAAGGAACATTTAAAAAAAGTTTCATCGAACTCTGTCCAGTAGTTTTCGAGTTTTTAGCTGACAAAGAAAATGCCTACAGTTTTATTATATGTAAAGATGTGTGTGTATGAAAATGAGTGTTTCTTGGAGTTCCAAATCCAATTGGAAAGGAAACGTTTAAGATAACACGCTTATGAATGACATATTGGGCATATTTTTGTAAATATCTCGTAAAATATTAACTTCTCGGCAAAACAGTCTTCAGCACATATATAGCTGGGAATATGATCTACAAAATAGGAAAATGTTTTGTTGTTGTAAATCAAGAAAAAAAACTGTTTTTTGTGCAAATGAAAATAGTTTTTTCACTAAATTACTTATTACTCCAAAACTAATCAATATGTCGCTATTATTGGTATTTGTCGTTTAACTAGAGGTTATACCTGATGTTATGTGAAAATTTTAGCCTTCTGCGTCTATCAGTTCTTGAGATAGACCTAGGTACAAAATTGGCTTAGTTTATTCCGACAGACATCTTAGCGAAAGCAATAAGGTTTCTCCATATGAATACGGAACCTTAAAAAGACCGAAAGTCGACAAATACAATCGACATTTTAAGTGTCGAGGATTTAAATTTTCGATGTTCTTAAAAGTCGATAAAAATTGTGTCGAGATTTTAGCGAGTGACAAAATCGACATTATTAGTAGTCGACAATTTTTTTGTCGGCAATTGGTAGGTACGTATCCCTCACTTTTCACTATTTACTTATTTTAGTTATTTGAATTATTATACATCAAAACCGTTTTAAGCCATCTAGCGATAGAAAATTAATTACACAATTAAGTTTTCTCTAAAATTGTGTTTAAAATCTTTCCGTCGAGGTTTTCGTAGTATATTGTATTAATTAATTTATTTATTTTTTCGTTTTACTGCATTCTAGTTAAAAGTTAAATATAGTAATTTTTACAGGGTATTTGACCTATAGTTTAAGAGCCAGTGAAGATTTTGTACCTAATGCATTTGTGTTAAGTAAAGTAACTTCTGATTTGAAATGTTTATAGCTGTGTAAATAATTTTATGGCTTTAAGAAGATCCGATTCCGGTGCTGGCTTTCAGCAATTCTTTGACACTTTTTTACACGGTATCCCATATAGGGATTGAAAGGCTGGAATTCCGATTTGAAAGTGCAAAATCTTCAAGTATTATAGTCTCGGAACTGCCGGATTCTTACCGATTAAAACCGACTCCCTTCCCGAACAGACCGATATTTGTCCAACGCGGAACCGCCGTAAGGCATTACTTCGCGGGGGTCGGTATAAAGCCATATTAAAATAAATAAAAAAAATAGGTGGCGCAACAGGCGGTAGACACTCTAGGCCTAGCTTCTCGCAACCATTCGTTTGTGTGAGTTTCTATTTTTGGGACGAATGGAAGGGACCTACAATTTTATGTTGAGTCCGAACGGCTGAATTGAGAAGCTTTTTCATGACAGTCATACTCTCGGATGTTTGTCAGACCTTCGCGAGAGGTGGCGCAGTAGAAAAAACCTTAAGATGTAATTTGTGGTTTTCCGGGGATAGAACCTGGGATCCCTCGCACAATAGTCCAGCACACTAACTACTGCGCTACTGCGCCCACACCATATAAAGCCATATTAGATCACTATTATTTGAGCTATTCACTTTTCGTTGCCGCTCTAAACGCCTCAGAGTATTCGCACACCCACGTTGCTTAGAATAGTCCAATCTTCGTCTTTAAGCAATATGTAATTAACGATGTTATCAGGAGTTGGCCATTCCCCAAATTAATGCCGTAAGGCAATCTTCTCGGTTTCATACCGGGGGCAATGGAGGAACACTTGTTCCGCATTTTCAGAAACGGTCTCGCAATGTCGACGGTTTGGGATGGTTTCGTGTCCGCGTTTAAAGAGATATTCTCTGTAACAGGCATGACCCGTCAAGAACTGGATCAGAGAGAAATTTGTTTCGCCATGAGGTCGTTGCATCAATCACTGGTATGAAACGATGTGTCCATCTTCCCTTCAACGATTCGTTTCATTAGGCATGTTTTTTTGAAACCTCGCCAGCCAGCCGTTCATTTGGACAGTTGCCAGCAAGATGAAGCCAGCCGAATGAATTTAGGCAATAAGCCTAAGAGCATACCAGCATTTCGTATAAAATTATGCATTCGGTAGAAATATTAGATAAATTCTCTGAATTGAGGTTTTTTTTTTCGTATTTTCCTCAAAACTGGATTTTCCTGTTATCTAAATTGTCATAATAAATAAAACCATATCCCAATAGAAAGATAATTACCATATTATCAAATTATTGTACTGTAAAATGTGCGGTTACCAACTACCATTGTAAATTGTATATACGAAATAAAATATCTATCTATATCTATATTAGATAAATTCTGAAATTTTTCTCTGGAATTTTGTGTGCATGAGATAAGAACGGAATTATAATTTAAGCAAATTGTACGGAAATTCTAAGCCACTTGTTGCTTTCAGCGCCACCTGTTTGTTCATTGTGAATTGAATTTAGCCAGCTGCCAGCCAGCAGCTCTCCGGCTGGGGAGAAAATCAAGAGTTGTTGCCAGCGCCAACAGGTTGTTGTTTTAATTAGCATGTGAAGTGTGCCTCAACTGGCAACTACTGGCTGGCGAGGTTTCATAAAAACACAACTATTGTTGTTGCCAGGTTGCGATACTGCGATTTCTTTCGTACCTTATTTTATCGTCGTCCACCCGGCCATTTCGAACTCGCTCGGTGCTTAGCGTTTCCATCCCTTTAGGGAGTAAATCAATAGGTAGCATTCAAGATACGACGAGTATGGCATCGTTTTAAAGAGTTCTGAATGCACAGGCGACTCTTAGTGCGCTAAGACAATAGACGTCTTTAGTTCCGCGTACATAAGACTTAACTTTCGTGGCACTTGACCATATTTCGGCTCTGCAAGAAGTAGTCTCTTATTCTGTTTCGGGCCTGCGATGTTACTCATCAACCTCGAATTTGCACTAACAGTTTTTGCAGACTTTTTGCATACATGCCCTAGATGATATTTGAAGTTTAGACGGAGCATTCGATAACCACTCCTAGGTATTTAATAAATGTTTGAGAAACTACTTCATCCCCTCCCACGCTGAACGTTATCGTTTCCCGAACTTTCCTACTTGTAATAAGCACTGCCTCCGTTTTATGATCTGCGAGTTGCAAGCAAAATTTACATTTGAAAAATTATATTGGCATAATATTTTTTGTTTGCCAGAAGTCCAGGAATATTTACCTCCCAGATTTACTACCTCAATGAGGACGCCCTCGTTTATATATGCATAAAAGTTAAGGTCATTACTGTTTTTACATTGATTTTAAAATGCACCTGTTGATTTTATTACAGCCATTTGCTTAGTGGTGTATTGCTTATCCTTCTCTCTCATTAGAGTACAACAATGTCCCTTGGGAAATTAAATAAATCATAATGTAGTTGGCAACTGCGAGAAGCCGTTCCACCGACGACAGCATTAAGAATGCTTCGCGTTAAGATTTCTCAAACGATGACTTCATTCGCATAATTTGAATTAACAACATTCCGAGGCAACAACGTCTCCACTTTAACAACGAGATAATAAATAACACTTTTCACAGCTATAGAAAAACCCCTACTCAGGATAATAATGAGGGACATTTACTTAGAAACAACACAAACAATTCGGCATCGACTTGAGGGGGTTTAAACGAGCCCTCTATCTACTCAACGTCTACACCCAATGAATGAACAAAGAGGACGCGCACATAAGGCATTATGCAAATCAAGCAAATATGGATCTAATCGTCTGAAATAAATCATCAGCAGAGTAATTCATTATTCATCGAGCTAATAAAAATACACAGTCGAAAATAATGAAGAATAATTTCGTGGAATTCAATTGGCGTGTAATTTGCATTCCTAATCAATGTGATGTTGGTCCTGACGCAGGAAAGTACAGATTACATGTGCGGGAGTATTTGAAGGGGTAAAAGGATAAATTGATTCGGAATACAAAATGGTCCTTAAGGTATGTATTGAGGCTTTTCATCACAGATGACGTTTTACGAAGAATCGCTGCTTCAAAATCGTATTTCATGTATCTGAGGACAGCAATAACTGATAGGTTTTATTAGGTGAGGTTAGAGGGGCATTTGGCATTAGCTATATGTCATTTTTACCAAGAAGCCATTGATGCCCAATGTGATAGGACATGCAACTAATAAAACCTTTCTCTTGATGAGTCTTCTTAAATCTGGTAAAGGTATCGTTGCTAGATCCCCGTCAAGCACTAGGATTTGTCTTCTATTAAAATATGTTAGGATCTTTGACTTTTTAGTGTCAATTTCGCGCCGCAAGATGCGGGTTATAGTATAACCGGAACTGATTTATTTCAATGCTTATAAGCGGCGGACTAGCGTAGCAAATCACCCATACGAGGGGACAAGGTCTCCAGGTCAAAACGGCACATACATACTTCGAGCTACTTGGGTTTCCCAAACCACCAAACCTATTCATCTAGCAACCTTAGAGAGGAATATGCACGACTATCAGGCAGTTATATTTAAAATTGACAAAGACAAACGAGGGCTGCGCCCCAGCAGGGCCAATGTGGAAGGATACATATTTCAGCAAAGAGACGCCTAGTTAGTAAAAGGAGTGAATCTTTTTACTGGTGGAAGGAAGCAGTGAAAATATTTAGAGTAACCCACATCCAGGGCAGACACACATCCCAACGCCCCAAATGAAGAATATCATATGAAAAGCGACCAGATAAGTTCAGACTGCCAAGATGCGATCTCGAAAACAGCATCAAAAAGATCAAGGCAAGAGGATTTCGACAATTTTGTGACGGAACCGACCTAGACCATAGGTATTCAGAAATAACGTGAACGACAATACTGAAGGCAATAGTAGAGCATCTTCTGTACTACTCGTCGTTTATTGCAGGAAGATTGGCGACAACAAAGCGGCCGGACCCGATGCGATGGCATCCCGAATATAACACTCAAAGCCAGAAAGAAATAAAACCTTTTTATTGATACAAAGGGCAATGTCCCAGAACGTATCTTGTACAGCAGGCTGCTCAAAAAGGCAGAGGATGAAGCTTTGGTAGATGACTAATATATGAGTTCTGAAAATGTCATTCTACCGTCCGTCGTTGCCATAAAGACTAGTCATCCATTAGGACATCCCTGGCCAGAGTGGATATACTGTGCACCTGGTGTAGTTACAAACTACTTCACCGCAAGTAAGTTGCAGACTAACGTTGGTTCTACACGTACAACAATGTTACGCGGAAGAACCACAAGGTTAATTCTTAAACCTCTTCTGCGGAACTTAATGAATGATGTCCTATAACTTAGTTGATCACAAGACCGAAGCTGTCCTATTCTTAATAAAACTGTGGTATATACTAATTTCTGGTTTGGGAACCAAATAAATGCATGTAATAATCCTCTAAAGAACCTGAGAGTGATGCTTGACAGTGGGTTAATCTATAAATCACACATCCAGTATGCCAGGATGAAGTCATCGTATATGCAAGCAACTCTTTTTAGTATGCAGCCAAATATCGGTTGCGAGAGCTCAGATCAATCCTTCTCTATACTCAAGGAATCTCAAGTGACCTACCGTCATCATATAGGATCTTCACAGTAAGAACAATAAGCGGACTCTGAAAGATTTTGGACGAAGCAGCCTGGTTAATATTTAGCATGATCCCCACCGACATTCATGCCAGCGAAATTCAAATGATCTACCTCATGCGAACAGAAAAGTAATCTTTACCAAAAAAAATATAAGAAGAACAAGTAAAAGTGTTATCATCGGCCTGGCCGATGCTTTGATACCCTCCACTGCATAAAAGTCATGCAAAATGTTTGCCATGCGAGTTAGTATGTGTCTAATATTAGTTTTGTATGGTAGGTAGCAGAACTACTTTACCGACATAGCCCATTTTCAATACCAACCTGGCGACGGCTAAAAAAAGTCCTCTCACAAAATTTCATTCCCCTAAGTCGATTCGTTTGGACGATATCGTGCTTTCAACAGACAGAGATTTATGGGTCAAAAATTGGCTTTGTATGGGAGGTAACAGAACTACTTGACCGACATGGACCATTTTTAATACAAACTTGAAGGCCATAAATATAAGACCTCTCATAAAATTTCAGTTGCCTGAGTCGATTCGTTCGGACGCTATCGTGATTTCAACAGACAGAGAGAGACGTGGGTATAATAGTGGTTTTGTATGGGAGGTACCAGAACTACTTGACCGACATAGCCCATTTTCAATACCAACCTGGCGACGGTAAAAAGAAGTCGTCTCACAAAATTTCATTCACCTAGGTCAATTCCTTTGGACGCTATCGTGCTTTCAACAGACAGACAGACAGACGGACAGACAGACAGACAGACAGACAGACAGACAGACAGACGGACATGGCTAAATCGATTCAGAATGTGATCCTGATTCAGAATATATATACTTTATATGGTCTCCGGTGAACCCTTCTTGGCGTTACAAACGTAATGGCAAAGTGAATATACCTTCCTGTGGAGGGTATAAAAATGGGCAAAATATGTAACATTGTGGCAGATCAATATTGGGTTAACATGGCAAAAGACAGTTTGACCCACAAATTGATCCCCGCCGGCGTGGGCTAAACCAACTTTCGCATTTTCTGTTCGGTTATTAAAATACATTCCACGATAATATTGTCACAACAGCAAAATGGTATTTCCCGATTGGCGAAATGGAAAAAATATACAGATCATGCGAAAATTCATCTGTTCCTTTAGCAAGAATGCGGAGCTATGTAAGAAGATTCAAAGTCTAAGAAGATTCGTAGTCACAGATGCAAGTGGCTTAGAACGACTTGCGTACCAGCCGCGCGAAGTGATGCCTAATAGCGCATAGTGAAGTGGTAGAAGAGAGGTGAACAGATGTGTATTTTAGTGCATAGGGTCGTGGTACCTGAGAAATTTATTCCGCGAATCATACATACCACTATGTCAGCTAGTATTAAAGTTTGGATGCATCCAAATTAGAAAAAACTTTGCCATACCGAATCCGTATGACAGATTACATTGCTCGCATCGCATGTATGGCAATGGATGGCCCTCTTAACGAAAGGATCATAAATGTGAACTTACGGCAAGCTATGTATCTTGTTGGTGACCCGTCATATCGCAGTTACTTATAGGAAGGCGGACACATTGAACAAGTTGCAGAAATAGAGAAATCATGCCCTCTTATAGAGGAATTCTTCGATGCACAGTATCATAACTCAAATAATACCATAATGAGCTTTCAGCTGCTATCTACCGCTTATAAGTCATAACCCTAATCACTGATAAAGGTGCTGCCACACTTTCATAATATTCTAAATCAGAAGAAATTATATAATTACAGTAGCAACATATTTTCATCTACCATGAAATCTCTTTGCAACTATATCCATAATGACATCAATTACTGGGATCACGTGCGATGCCATCTAAACGATAAACTTCAGAGTCGCACACAATCTCTGCGATTAGAAAGCATACCCTAAGTAATATTTACTACAGCATAAGAAATCCACAATATGTCCAACTTCTTGCATCATTTTCAGCGCCATGCCGCGTCGGACCGGGCCGGCCGGCCGTTGCCCCCAGAACTAAAGTAATAGCGTCGGCGTCGTCTCACCGCATCCAGCTCTGCGGATAATCTATTTTCAAACAAAACTTTTCGCATTTATCTGCAAACACTAGAATTATTGAAAAACGCCTGTCTGTGGATCTCCGCAGAGATGAAAACTTTTCCAATTATTGTGGTGAGCTGCAGGGCATCGGATGAAGAAAGAAGAAAGATACCCCATTTAATAGTTGCAACACACCCATCATCAACCCAGTAAGCTGAATTTCCAACATTAATTCGGGTCTTTAATGCCTTTCAAATTATAGATACTCTGACATATGGACAAATGAACCGACTCAGCCCAAATACTGTCGAAGGAAAGGTAACTGTTTAGAAATATTCTCTTCCGCCCAAGAATACCTGTAACTCGAAGGTAATTGTTTAAAATTCACCGAGGTTTACCACCTTTCATTGAAACACAGCCACAAGAAGCGATTTCATCACCATCGTCCCTGTGAGTGTGTAATCAACTTATACACCACCTCTCTCCACCCACCCCTGGGACAATTTGCATCCCTTTTATCAATAAATCGCCTCCGTTTAACGCAAACCATTCTGCATTGTCGATATATCAAACTGGCTGAACTGGGCGCACAAGGCAGACAGATTGAACTTGGTAGGCATTTGCAATGCACGCGCTTCGTATTGTGTTGAGAGCATAACATTGTCCTGGAGGCTTAAATTGCCCCCTGACCCTGTATACTTGATCAACAAGCCCATTCAATTCTATTTTTGTGTTGGTATAAGCCCTTGTTGGAGGGCGAATGGATGTCGTCCCACTGTCATTATCCGGCACAAGCTCTCAAATGTTTTTGTATCACTTATTTATTATCCCGCGTATCATGTGTGTTTCATTTGCAAACACGAAGGATCAACACCTCTTCCAAGGATTACACTTGGCTAGAAAGCACTTACATGTCAACAAAAAAAATTAGGTTCCTCTTAGCTGTACTTATCTCGTACAGGAGCATGCGAAATAAAATCGCATGCGGGGATGGGACATGCCTCCACGCATACAGAATCTGTGTTTTCAGATGTTCAACATTCTCTGGGTGTTAGTTAATGCGGGTAGAAAATTTCACAAAATGCCATTGTTATTGAAAAAGCGTTGCCAACAGAAGGACCATAAAGTACCATTTTTGTAGTATGGGTTACGGTTTTTGTCGAAAAAGCTGACATATCTGCTGCGTAGGTGGACTACTTCCATTAGCCTTATCACAATAAGCCAAATATTAAACCGAAAAATTAATTATTGTGCGGAGTGAATGTAATTCAATGACCTTTGCCCTCTCATTACATAGGTCACATAAGCACCGCGAAAGAATATGACACGTGTTTGGGTTAAGCGGTTATGTTCGGTTAGGGGCGCAGTTTAAAACATGTGCCGGTTTTTACCCAGAACCCATTGAGGACCATTGTTATTATACCCTTTTAGAGTACATGGTAGGATATGAAACTAACAAAATGTATTGGGATCTGTTAATGAATATCTGTAAATGATCTAAAAGGCCGTCAAGAACCGTACTCGCATGCAAGAAAAGCGGTATATGTATCTGGCTATAACCCCGATGAACACACGGATTTGGTTTCTAAAGAAAGACTTGATCTTTGTCCTTTTAGTGCCAATTGCTGGCCTAAAGCTAAGTGTTGTTTCACCGTTCTTTAGCCAAATTTAATGTTACATTAAGATATTAGCTGGTGTTGAAAGATGGTAGTACAGGGTTTTTCAATAAGAGCGCTACAAAAGTTTGTTTTAAATAAAACAAAAACGGTTTTGGATATCAATGAAATTCTTTATTCCTGTGAAAGTACGTTCGATGACATTATGTATGGAACTCGATTTCTTTTGCATGGCCACCATGGGCACGCTTGCAGAAGTCCAGACGTTGAACCCAATTTTGGACGGTTTTCAAGCATAAATCGGCTGATACTGCTGCAATTTCACGTTCGATATTCGTACGAAGTTCATCAATCGTCGCTGGCTTGTTGGCATATACCATAGACTTGACGTAGCCCCACAGGAAATAGTCTAACGGCGTCAAATCGCAGGACCGAGGCGGCCAAGCGACTGGACCATTTCGCGAGATAACACGTTCTCCAAACTTGTTTTCCAATAAATTGATTGTGACATTTGCTGTGTGGCTTGTGGCGCCGTCCTGTTGGAACCACATGTCGTCCAAGTCCATATCATCCAATTGGGGCCAAAAATATTCGGTTATCATTGAACGGTAGCGATTCCCATTCACAGTAACGTGCCGGTCTTGATCATCACGGAAGAAATACGGCCCAATGACGCCGCCGGCCCATAAACCACACCAAACCGTTTTTTTTTCGGGATGCAATGATGACTCATGGAGTACGTGTTGTTTGCTGCCTGACCAATACCGCATATTTTGTTTATTGACGAAGCCATTCAGCCAGAAATGAGCCTCATCGCTGAAGATGATTTTTCGATGAAAACCCGAATCATTTTCAAGTTGTTGCTCAGCCCAATTCACGAACATTCGACGCTTCTGGTGGTCAAGCGGCTTCAGTTCTTGCGTCAATTTAATCTTGTAAGGATGTAGGCCAAGATCTTTTCGCAATATTCGCCACAACGACGTCACAGAGATGCCCAACGCTTGAGAACGACGTGTGAGAGACACATTTGGGCTTTCTTCAACTGAAGCCTCAGCGGCAGCAATATTCTCGACACTACGGGCACTTCTTTGTCTCACTGGCACGGGAACATTTTGGATTGTGCCTGTGGATTCAAATTTGTCCACTAGACGCTCAATTGTTCATCTGCTAGGACGATTATGACGACCATAAATTGGACGTAGCGCTCTTAACGTTGAGGCCACTGACTCCGAATTTCGGTAGTAAATTTTAATAATTTCGACTCGTTGTTGGCTTGTATATCTTTCCATCATCAAATGGCAAACCTTCATGAAGAGAAATGTCAAAAGAGCGGCAAGAAATTCGGCGTCGTTTGCTGTCTCTGTCGCTCTACTTTTGTAGCGACCCTGTTGAAAAACCCTTATACTTGTCTGTTAGCTTGTAGTAAATGTCCACTTCAGGTCTGTATGCTATCTCGTTGCCTTTCTCACTAACATGTAAGGGAATCCATCACAAAAGTACTGTGGGTGTAATCGCTTCAAGTGCTGCTTAGCTGCCAAGTCCAAGCAGAAGGTATATTTTCCATCATTGGTAACTTCCTTGCTAATATGGTTGCGGCCTTTTTCTTAACCGCCTGGAAAGATCTGCAGTAGTCTGTCAGTCCGTATGACCAGCTGATACCACTTCTGAGAAGACTCCTGCTGCTTACCCATTCTCCGTTTTTAAACCATCTGTGTATAGATAGGTGGGTAGGTATACCATACTCTGGGCGGTATGCAGATTTTATAATATTATTGTTGTCAAAGTCATACCTTTGGTTTCTTATTATCCGTTAGTAGTACCTACAACTGTGGACTTAAGTAAATCCGTAAACACACTATTATACAAGCTATCCTACATTATTTAGAATTTTGTGGTAGGATTTACTGCCCCGCCAAACAAATGAGCCATAGGTCAGAATTGGTCTTACAATCGCTGTGTACAACCACTGGGTAAACAAGATGCGTTGTCGGTCTTACTCGAGTTAACCGCTTGACAGTTGTTGGTCTCCTTATGGTTCTGGGTACTAGAATATAGTTCTAATAACACAAGGATTTTCCAGATGTTATAAAATTTGAATTTACCGCCATTTGTGCAGTAAATATTGACAACCAAAAAAAAAAAAAAAAAAAACAATTTGACAGATGACAGCTTAGGGTAAGTATGAATGGAACTGGAACACTACGCTAAAGAAGAAACGTGTTATCATTGTTTGAAAGTTTGGCTACAACAGTTCGCAAATTTGGTCGGAGTATTGATTTAATTGCTTCAAGAGTAATTGAAAAACTCAGAGGAAGAATGGATCGATTGGAGATGCTAAACAGAATGTTCATCCGATGCAGTGTGTGAAGAGTGATGTGTTGTGTTGTTCAAGCTCTTTACCCAGTTACTTCTTCCTAAATTAATTGACAACTCAATTATGACACGTAGAATGATACATTTTCCGGTCGTGTAGGAACTCTCTCGGTTTGGTGATTAGACTGTCTGTTAACAAGTCTACTTCGATTGTATTGAAGGTAGAAGCTAACGCTGCATCAACTTAATTAAGTCACATTATTATTAAGCAAAAGGATAAAAATGTAATATTCAAAAGTTGCCCAGATTTGGCTCACATTCCCAAGTCATGGACGGAAGTAAATTTAAATTTGATTTTCCTACCCAAGTCGGATAAAAGCTCACATGTTACTACTCTTAAAGATCTTAAACCCATAACTTTGAAATACTGAAAACTCTAAAGAATACACTTATACGGTGCAATGTTAGTCCAAATCTTCTGTCAACTTCTCAACATTCTGATAGTAAAGGTTGAAATGGATATTCATAAAAAAAAAGTATACCTACATTGGTAGCTTTCCTGGGTATCGAGGGAGTGTTTAAAAACTTTGCCATAGAATTGAAAGTCGATTGGCGAATTGGTAAATCAAATACTCACCAATAGGTTCATCAACTCAAGGCTATGCGAGGAAGGGTTTAAGTTAATTGCCTATGCAGATGACGTTGTTATATCGCTGTGTAAGGAAAATACCTCAACAGGTTTATTCTTCTGCAGAATAAATACTCTGATCTCTATAAATGGACCAGAAAATGTGGTCTTGGAGTCAAATTCCAGAAAACTAAACTTCCTCTTCTGAAGAAAGTAAAAAATTTCCAAATATTTTCCCACAAAATTCACTAAGATGGTCAGATAATTACGTCTCGTTTCAGACAATAGATTAAGCTGGGAAGCCCAACATCCTGAAAGAATGAAAAAACTGCTGCAAAAAAGCAATAGGGACTTCAGCCTTATAGAATAGGTTCAGACCTATACACTATACTAATGGATTGCGCTTGAAAAGGCCATCAACTACAATCACTTTAATCGTGTTTAAAGAACGGCATGCGTCTACTACATCAGTGGGGTCTTAGGACCACTCTAACTGCGGTCATGGACATATTGTTCCACATGCAGCCGCAAATGCAGCCACTCGCATGAAAGCAATCCGTTTTCGAATTAGTCTAGATAAAATAGAATGCATTCCTAAAAGATAATAATTACAAGACAACCCTCCCCCAGTTTCAATTTACCAAGGATTTCGAAACCTACATACCCTCCAGGAATGTCTGGAAGAGTGATATAGTGTCTCACGGGGTCCGGTGCCAAACGGAAACGGGATGTGGTGGACATTTTTTCCCAAGATCTTCAAGTCCAAAACTGCCCTCAATGCCGCCTATCTCTCAACGAGATGACGCGGAAGAATTTAAAGTTCGCAGCTTATATGGGTGCCGGGCCATAGGGACAATCGACAAAATTGCACGACCGACGAACTATTCTCCTACTAATGTACCTACAGTTTAGATTAGGTTAGGTTAGATAGGGGCAGTTTGCACCATTAGGGCACATTACGATCCCTAAATGGAACCAATTGCAGTAGACTACTATATGAAAAAACATCTTAATACTAGCCTTTTTGAAAAACAGCTAATTTCCCTGCAAAAACCAAGTAGAGCTGTGGAGTTGGTACTTGGTAGAAGTACCTACCTGTATCAAAATGTCGTGCGACTGTGACATATTGATGTTACCTCGCATTAGCGCAGTATATGTTATGTATGTCTTATATATTCCTCGCCTTGTATAGGTCATTACAAAACCTGCAAGTGTTCGAGTCTACCAGTCTGAGCCTCTTGGCATGCTTTATAAAAAGACAGTGCACTGACAATATTCTGACCAGTGTCCTGAATTGTTCCCTGCCTAATTTAAAAATGTCCGTAGATCTTTTACGCTCGAATTGAGGCAGAAGAGCCTTGGATACTGCGTGTCTGGTAAGGCCTTTCTTCGACAATCACGCTTAACTCGCTTTAAACAGGATCACCCGCCTCCTACGTTCTATTCTTAGAGATCCTATACGGAGGTAGTCCATGTAATGAAACTACATACATCCCCAGTGACAGTTTTTTCACCCCTAAACGATTATCCCTTTCAACTCTGTATGGTTCCAACTTAATCCACGCCCTTTATGACAGAAATGCGGCAATAATTAAGCTGATATCCAAGGACTCCAGATTCCGTTGGGCGTCAACTTGCCAACTTTCCAACTTCTATGGAACTTCATTGGTCAAGCCATTGACAGCACTCAATGAGAAGAGTGTTATCGCATGGGCATTGCCATGTCTCAGAGGGAAGCAAATCTGCATCATCTGTCCCTTCTCGTTGGGTCCATTAAAAGTAAAAATAAAACTAAATCCCCATAGTGACTAGTGGTATGCCAAATTGTCTAGACGTCTTATTATCACTATCGTAGGAGAATATCGGCACCAATGTGGGTATAGTAGTCGCATCCATTGTCGACCATATCTGAAGTTGTTAGATACAACAAAGAACGCAAAACTCAATTGCAATTGAATACTGTCATATAATACTGAAGGGACACACAGGACACTATCCTCGTAGTCGAAAAGTAAGTTTCAGATGCTGTACTCGAACACTTGGCGATCATTTATTCAGAGGAAAGACCGACATGCACAACGCATCGAATCCACTCCGTAGACAATTTTTTTTCCATCCCAGTCGTGGTGGTTTTTTAACCGACATTTACTTAGAGTCTGGGTGACAGTTGCTGTACACCCCACTGCAGCAGGTTGATTTATTGCCTTGTCAATTGATCAGGGAGCAGGGAGTTAGAGCAATGACGTTGGGCGGATCAAAGCGAACAACAAAAGTCTTCTTGGTTTCATTCAATCTGAAATCATGGCGACATGGAGCACTGCAAGTAACAAAGAAAATCCGCTCAGTAAGAGATTTTCTTTTCATGCTCAGTTCATGTATGCATGCAACGCAACCCACCATCCCCGTTGGGGAATTAAGTAAGAGCCATCGGCAGCACGCTATACAGTTCGCTTGGTTCTGCAGAGGAATTCCAGCAGGACTCCTCAAATGATGGAATACAACATTTAATTTGTCAATACTGCTGTTGCAAGCTGGCAACTAAAGTCATATACGAGTAGGTGCTCCTATGCGGCAGGGCTATAGAGTACATTTTCTTAAGTGCCCGCTTCATCCCATTGCAGGATGGGAAATCAAAAATCCACCAGCTAGCTTTATTTGGTTTCCTTTTGAGGTTGACTCTTCGGCAAATTAACAAAAACTCTCCGAAAAGAGAGTAAGTATAAAGGCAAAACTTTTTGGCCTAATACAATGCACAGCAAACCGCACTGAGGGGCTGTGGTTGCTTTGCGATCCCCGCTCTGGGTTATATCCCGGCCACATTCAATTTTCTCAATCTGCAGTTGTATAGAATTTATAAACTATTGGCTTTCGAAAATACCTTAGATACTCGACAACCGCAGAGATATTGGAAGAAATAACTTTGCCATTGGTCTATGTGAGCACTGAGCAGCCGGTGCTCCAGAGAGCTCCTCTTACATTTGAGGGGACGAGGGAATTTCAATTTAGAAGTTAGAACTTTTTAATTTTTCTTTTAACTCTGTATCCTGATGGCAAAGGAATTTCAGTGGCTGGCTGTACTTATATCGAATAGTGACATGAATTCCAGTGAACTGTTTCACTGGCACGAAGTTCAAGGGAATAGCTTTCGAAAATTGTTTAGTGCGGTGCGGGCGTAAATGAAACCTTGATTTTGAGAGTTTACCTTCTAATGGAGTCTTTGTGAGAGAAATTTGATATTTTTAATTAGCCTATAAGTATCGTGCACTGTAGGAGAGGGAGAACTATACTGCAAGCATACAAGTTGATGTTGACGTGCATGCAAATTTGTAAAGGGTGTCTTTTAATTGGTAAAGGGATTTTTTCCAAGAGCATTTAAAAAAAAATATTTGTGGACAGTGAATGAAGATAAAATCAAGTATGTGCTGTAAACGCGATAATAGGCAGCACTAACTTTGAGGTAGTTACGAACTTTGTTTGCCTCGCATTCGCTTTAAAAACTAGTAGGGGTACTTTTTTGGGAAGCTATAGCTAGCTCACTTTTACTTTTACATGCAAAACTGTTATACCTATCTATAAGACTCCCAAAAAATACGCGCCTAGTGACATTACATCAGAGATCAAGAGAATGAGTTACACAAGGTTACACTTTAAACACTTTTGGATTAGTAGGGCTTTCTTATAGGTATTCTTAACTCAAGGCATGGATTCAAAATTCATTGAGGAATTTTCGGTCCCATTGGCGTTGGTAATAATTGAGGCCTATCGCACTAAAAGGTGACCTTATCATTGTGATAAAAGACGTTTTGTCCAACTACACATTCCGCTTTGAAGCTGCCGATGAATCTTCTCACGGTGGACAAGGCAACGTGCACAATGACCAAGAATTCGGCGATAGCGAAATTGATGCGCGAATGCAAAGTCATCATTTGGGATGAATGAACGATGGCGGATAAACGAGCTTTGGACGGAGTTGACCGAACGATGAAGGATTTACGAGGTGATTCGAGATGATTTGGTGGGGCAATGACATTGCTCTCCGGAGATTATTGCCAAACGCTTCCCTACATCCCGAAATCTACTGGTGCCGATAAACTTAATGCATGCCTGAAATCGTCGTCTTTGTGGCGGCATGTCAAGAGGTTGAAATTGACGACGAAGATGAGAATCGTATTGCAGAATGACCCATCGTCTGCTGAATTCTCGAGACAACTGCTGGCGCTTGGCATAGGTCAAATTCCCGTTGCTGTTTCGACTGGATTGATATATATCGTTTCCGGCAAATTTTTGCGAGTTCACATCGTCGAAGGAGGAACTCATCGTCATCAGTCATCGCCAAAGTGTTCCCCGTCATTGCACAAAATTATAAAAATCTCGTGAACGGGCAATACTAGCAGCGAAGAATATAAGGACGTCGATTGCTTCATTATTCAATAAATCAAATCACTATGGAGAACTATGCATGCGTACAAATCCGTTGACAGCGTGACCGACGAGGATGAAGCGATCAACTATATCTGACGGAATTTCTGAACTCGCTTGATGTGTCGGGAACTCCGCCGCATAATTTACAGAAAAATGTGGGATCGATCATAATCATGTTGCGGAATCTATGTAAATCATCCGAAATTATGCAACGGTACGCGGTTGTCCGTCAAGAAACTAATGAGCAATGTGATTCAAGCGACGATCATCAAGGGCAAATACAAAGAAGAGGAAGTCCTTACCCCGGACGAATTCCGATTATTCCAACTAATCTTCCATATAAATCACAAGGCTAATCGTTGGAAGTCTGTGGGATTAATTGTAACGGTGGTAGTATATTGGGGTAGTGAAAAGGTACTAAAACCAGGAAGGAATAAAGGAGGGAGTTTGTGGTGGAAAGGATAGGAAGGTTGTAAAATGTCGGAAGGAGAAAGCAGGGAACTTTATTATGAATGACACGATTGCGGTTGCGCATGCCTAGCTTATAGCTCTGTAACTAGCTCGTCGATGAGGTGTGGATTCTTACAATCAGTCAAACATGTGTACCAGCACATAAAAATATTGCACGCGCTAAGTAAGGTTAGAAGGAAAGAAAAAAAATAAAATTTAGTAACTATCAAGGGCTGAAACTACAAAAAAAATACGATAGCAATGACGAAAATCTAACAAGCAGACGATAGGGTCTGGCTTGACAATTATCCACAACCAACTACATCCGGAGGAAAAGATAGTATATCCTCCACGCGGTTCTGTACCCACCCATCCGTGTGCCGAGGTCCGCTGAAAACAAAAAAATGAACGGCAGCCTTGTGAGCTTGAAGCCCTTTAGCAAAGATTAACCCTTAACCCATTACCCCCGAAATGAGACACTCCAACTAATTTCAAAATTTAGAATTCCATTTTTGTGCTTTTATTTAAAGAATACTTATGAATATCTTATTAACATAGGTAATCCATTTAAGGGAAAAAAAAAGAAAAAAAAAAAGAATTTAAAAGGTTATTAAATACATAGTTTATATTTTAGGTACTATATAGGTAGTAATATGTACTATACATTTTGTTTTTGTCGGTAAATGGAGGAAAATAAATATATATGTCTAACGCCTATTAACGATTTTGTTTACGTGTTTCGTTATGTATATTATGGGTGTTTAAATGTATTTATATAACCAAATCTTCGTTCAGAGAAATGTCTATTAAATGAAATACAAAAAAAAGTTGACATCTCGTTTCGGCACTTTTTTTTTCTTGATCTTGGAGACTTTTTTTTTGTTTTTGTATTGTTTAGGTAAAAAAAAATTTTTTTTTTGTTTAATTTTGTTTGGTTTCAGGGAGCACAATAGGGGAGCACTTTTGCACGTGATTATGTTTAGGTATTTTGGTTTGGTTTCTTTTTGTTTGCACTTTAGCGTTTTAAAAAAAAGAAAATGCGATAAAATGTTTTTAGGTACAGTAGGTACACTTTTTGCGCGACTTTGTGTTAGTTTTGTCTATGAACTGGGTTGCATTTAATTTGAATGCGATAAACTGGTTAATCGTCTTAATTGACGAGTTTAAAACGAATATGTTTATCAAAACTCGAAACAAAATTTAAAAAAAAATGTGCGCAGTTCAAAAAATACCGAATATTGTTTAGCTATTTAGGGATTCGGATGGCGTGGTTTGTCTTGCCAAATCTTACGGACCACTGCCCTTTTGTGATCGTCAGTTTTTCTTCTTCTTTTTTTTTTTTTTTTTTTTTCGTTTTTTGCACCACGCACTGGTATATAACCAGATATGGTTCACCAAACAGCGAACGGAATGCCAACCACACATTCAGCGGAAAGAGAAAATGCACTTCCCCAACTAAGTCTAACGAGAACATCGCCAATAGCTGAGCTTATGCAGATTTCTCAACCTAGCGGCTCGTCTCTTGTGAGCGTAGGTGGATAAATGTCATAAATTAGCTCCCGCTGACAAATCGATTTATGGTGTGACCAAGAACGGAGAGTTGGTAAACATATATGTGTATGGTATGTATTATATATTTTTGTAGGTATTGACAATTATTGATGTTTTCCCGCTCGGACATAGGTAATAGGGCTTGCTATATATTTAGCTCAAGCACAAAAAAAGGTGGCATGATCTATGTACAAAAATACGCGGTACTTGATCATACGATCAGAGACAAAAAAAAATGCTAAGTTGGTGACAAAAGATTTATACCTGTCAATCCTACTTTTTTTTTTTTTTTTTTTTTTAATCAAAGAAGATGCCATTCCATAATCTAGAGCTTTCCTGTTCCTGTTCCCAAAATCTAAAAAGTGGTGAGTCCTTTTTTTTACTTTTTATTTTAGTATTTTAGCCAAGCTAAATTTTTTTTTCATACATAGCTATTAATTTATTTGTTATTATTTTTTTTTTAAATTAGGGACGTAGGCGAGTTGTCATGGCGTTTGCGAATTTCGTGAGTAGGGAGGGAATACAACGTACTTAAGGCAAGACAACACATTTGCCATCGAGCTATCTGTGAGCCAAAATATTAGCGTCCGTCCGTTTAGATAGTTAGTTTGGTTTCCAAATCTTGGCATGAAAACAAATGTTGTTTGCTGCGTCTGGCTACCTTAGGACAAGAACCATGCCCCATTCAACTTTATCTAGCTGTGCATATGCAAGCATGCCAAATGCTAGTCCTTCCAGAAAGATCCTATGTGCGGGCATTACAGTGGGAATACCATTGCTATTTGGGAATTTGGGTGACTTACCTCGTAGAGAGGTTTTTGGTGGTGGCTGAGGCAGTCAAAACTTATGTATCTTTGCATCTCTTAAATCTCTACATCTCCTGGTTGCGATTTAGTCTTCGGGTCAAGGTGGAGGGCGACCGCCCATTGCCTATGACGCGGTCATCACTAAAGGGGGAGACTGGTGCGTGGCAGAAGTGGGTGATTGAACCAGTCTGCTTTGCTGCTTGATCAAAAGTCTGTGAATGGATTGTCCGTTGGAAAAGGCTGGGGGTAACCGTATCAGTTTGCCTCCCGTTTATTTCATTTTGACGACCAGTCCATATGAGAGAAACTGGTGCTGAGCAGGGAAGCTTGATTGAAGCACTCTGACCTAGAGCTTGGCATCGAAAAAGGGAGATCGCGATTTGCCTTTGGTGAAAAAGGCTAGGGGTGACCGAAACAATCTAGCCCCCCGTTTGTTGCCGCTGATGGGGTCCTCGAATTGTCGAGACGAGGTTGATTGATGTAGTCAGCTTCTCCCTCGTTTGCGGTTAGTCTTCGGGGAGGGCAAAAGGGTGACCGAAGCAGTCTAACCCCCCGCTGGTAGCCTCTGACAGTCCGTTAGTGAGGAGGGTGGCTAATACAGATCAGATGAGAAAGACTTCGGCAGCAGAGAGCGACGAAGGGTGACCGAAACAGTCCTATCCCCTCTGACGGAGGACATCTCAAAGAAGATTTATTTAAAAAAATTAAAGGACGTAATGTCATGAGTTTATTGTTCTATTCTGCTAGGCATCTGCTTTGTTCTCATATTCTATGACTAAAAATATGCCAAGTATGCCCAAATCATCCATCATTGCTTAATAAATTCACTCCATAAACCACAACTGTGCTCCCTTGTCAAACAATGCCCCTCCGCATAAGGGATGTAAAACTGATTGGCCAGGAAGATTCTACTGTCATGCCGACATGCATGCAGATGAAAATCAAAGTAACAACCATAAAACGTAAAGAAAAAACTGGCAATTTCTAATAGAATCAGAAGAAAAAAATCCATCTCTGAATGAGACGACACACCCAACACACATAGTTGTGAAGCATCATGAGATGCAGTAGTTGTTGGCCCCTGTCATGGAGCCCAGAGAGCATCTTGAGGAACATGCAGGGATGTCGCTTCAGCATTAGGTATGCAGATTTGTAATCATCAGATGTGGGTGCAAATGCCTCCACACCCGTTCCTATTTAAATGAAAAGAACGAACGCTGAACGCATTTAGACATATCCGAGTATCATATGCATGCACATAGCTCAGGACATCGATGTAAGTGCGGTGATGTAAAGCCAGCAGAAGCACAATGGCACATTGAAACGAGGGCGGTTGAGAAATGTTGGTTTTGCATATGTGAAACCATTTACTCAAAGCGATTCCTCCGGGAATTTTCCCAAGAAATATATCAGAAATGTATTTGAAACCTAATGGAGGGACACAAAAGATATCCAGGATTCTTTTCTTCTGCTTCTTTTCCATGGTCGCATCGTGACAGTGTCGTCTCCTTGTGGTGCAGGATTCGAATATGAATGTTTCCATTATTCATGTGTGTACATTTTCAAATCGTTGGTAATGTTTCCACAATGCCAAGTGTGCTATGGCATGATTGTAAATGGATAGGGGTCGTAGGCGGAGTAAAGGACGGGGCTAGAGAAATTAGAAACTCTCCTTGAGTTTCTTCCGAGTTCCCCACTGCATCTAGATTAGAATGCAGTAAATTGATGTTAATTTTCTACGGATGAACACACATGGACAGACACTACGACGATGATGTTCATGTTGGTGATGATGAAGACGGCGCCAATGGATTGTTACACTGGCTATGGTTATGTCTATGCCAACGGTCTTGGATAGATGTGGTTTCTTAATTATTTCAGCAATGTTCCGGAAAATACTGTGGTTTAGTTGCATTGTGTCTTCGTTGAGCTGCACATGTGTATAGATGTATACCCTACCCAACTTGAAGAAAGCACCAACTGATTGGGACGTGCTAATTATATTTCTTATGAATTTGGACTTTTACATGTTTGAAGTTTACATATGAATATTTATTATACAATTGAAATTGTGGTGTTTGTCTACATAGTTTTGGACTTTAATTAAGGAATGATATTAAGGGCAGAAGATGGTTCAATTTAGATGGCTTTCAATGTTGCAGTTATCTGGTATGCACTTTTAAAAGTTTACTAAAATTTATAGCGACTTAAGTTTTCTACGGTTAAGGTCTTTAAAATCGTAGGGCTTGGGCGTAAAATAGACTTTTATTTGAACGTTCAAATGAAAACTGCATAGGTACTATATTGTTATGATCTATTAAGTAAAAAGAGCTTTTTCTATGTAAATCACGTATTACGCCTAAATAACTATCACTAGAAATCGGTTCGAGTGAATAGGAAGCCATCGGAAGACTGATTATCCCAATAAGTTCACCGAAGAATCGGACTATTGTCCTAATTGGAACATCTTACGAGAGATGGGAGATAGATGGAACTGTAGGCTCAATGCATTGAATGACTCCAACGATCCCATCTTGATCGTAACCAAATAGGTAGTTATTTTTAAAACAATCTAAGAGGTTTCAAGGATGACTGAGTCATCAATTCGAAGCGTTCTTTCGCCAAAGATGCGCTAAGGCATACAGTCCTATAAATAATCCAAAGAAGATGAGACAAAACGCCAACCCCGCCGCTTAAATTTTTCCACGGTAAGAGTTATAGATTTAAAGCCATTTGGAAAGTTTAGTAAAGAGATCGAATGGCTTTTAGGAGACAATCCTCAATTACAAACTCGTGCATAGTACACTTTACCTCGAGAGACTTGGGTTAGGGCAACTAGTGGGTCCGGTAAGACGCTATTATCAAGAAAACAGTCTTCCCACAGTCTCCGAGAAACTTACTTACTTACTTATCGGGCTCCCGACCCGTGAAGAGTCTCTGCCTGAGACACTGCAGCCTTCCATCCTCTACGATCCCGGGCACGCTGCTTCCAATTGTCCAGACCAAGCGCTCTGGCATCCGCGATGGCTTGGTCTTTGAAACGGAGGTTCGGTCTTCCTTGTCTTCTCGAACCTGGGGGCTGGGATTCGAAGACCCTCTTGGCTGGAGCATTATTGTCCATTCGCTCGATGTGGCCGAGCCAATGTAGTCGACGTGTTTTGGCTTTTTGGACTACATCCACATCTTGGTACAGCTCATAGAGTTCGCGGTTGTATCTTCTCCTCCATTCGCCCTCCTCGCACACA
Source organism: Cheilosia soror (assembly GCA_949372485.1). NCBI lineage: Eukaryota > Metazoa > Arthropoda > Insecta > Diptera > Syrphidae > Cheilosia > Cheilosia soror. The sequence goes on along the minus strand of OX443562.1, from coordinate 21,628,396 downwards.
GGACCAAAAATCCGCCGAAGTATTTTTCTTTCGAAGGAGCCCAGTATCAGCTCTCCCTTCTTGCTTATCGTCCAGCACTCGGCGCCATAAAGCAGAACTGGCAGGATAAGGGTTTTGTAGAGCACACATTTCGTCCTTCGAGTTAGGAGTTTTGAACCCAGTTGTTTTGCCAAACCGAAGTAGCAACGGTTTCCTAGGGTAATTCTTCGCCGGATCTCCACTAGGGTGTCATTCGTGGAGTTTACGTTTACTCCGAGGTAGGTGAACTCCTTAACTACCTCGAAATTGTTGCTATCAATAGTGACGTTTTGTCCTAGGCGGTGGACAGATGCTTGTTTGTTTGTTGATAGCATGTACTTAGTCTTGTCCTCATTTACTACAAGTCCAACGGATTTCGCCTGTTCTTCAATCGCCGTGAACGCTTCTATCACGGCACGCTGGGAGCGACCGATGATGTCAATATCGTCCGCATAGCCAAGCAGCTGGATGGACCTGTTGAAGATAGTGCCTTCCGTGTTGACACCTGCCCTGCGCACTATCTGCTCCAGTACGAGATTGAAGAAGTCGCATGATAGAGCGTCTCCTTGCCGAAATCCGGTGCATGTTTGAAAAAGTTCGGAAGAGCTGCTTCCAAACTGCACGTTGCAGCGCGTGTTTTCCAGCGTCACGCGACACAGCTGAATCAGTTTTGCCGGGATACCAAATTCGGCCATCGCCATATAGAGCTCCTGACGATGTATGCTATCATACGCGGCTTTGAAGTCGATGAATAGGTGGTGAGTTTCGACTTGAAATTCGTTGGTCTTTTCCAAGATTTGCCTCAGTGTGAAAATTTGGTCTATAGTCGATCTGCCGGGCCGGAAGCCACACTGGTACGTGCCGATTAGTGTGTTGCAGAACGGTTTTAGACGTTCACACAGTACGTTGGATAGGATCTTGTATGCGACATTTAGCAAGGATATGCCTCGATAGTTCTTGCAAGACATAGGATCGCCTTTTTTGTAGATGGGGCATATGGAGCTGATAGTCCAGTCATCGGGCATGTTTTCTTCCACCCATACTTGGTTGATGATTCGGTGCATGCTCCCTACCAAAACATCACCACCGTATTTAAAGAGCTCCGCTGGTAGACCATCAGAGCCTGCGGCCTTGTTGTTCTTAAGCTTTTTTATAGCTAAGCCAACTTCTTCTATACTAGGTGGTGGAACTAGTTCTTCATTGACTGGACGTGGGTTCTCTTCTTGCCCTATCACTCTCTCTACATGATGCCCATTAAGCAGCTGCTGGAAATGCTGCTTAAACACATTGTAGGGGACTCTGCATCAAAAAGGAAAAATAAAATAAAAATATAATTGACAATAGAACAAAAATATTAATAGTTCCTCTTAAGTAACACCCTGTCTCTGTTTTGATCAAAGTTAAGACCCAAACCAAATGGAATTCTGTCACAAAACAGCTGAGTCCTTTCGTTTACTTAAAAGGCGGAAACGGCGCCCTCTTCGTTATTTTTTTTGAGGATGGCTACTTCAATCTTCTCGCAAGAAGACACATTCTCTTCTTTTTCTGGACACCAAAGACGACGGTTCATCGCGTGCTAAGGCTTCATATTTCGCCTTAAAATAACTCCGTGTTTAGTCAAATAATAGTTTTTTGTGTTAAACAATTAAAACTTAAAGTATAAGCGAATTGCTTAATCTTTCAAGCAAAAACTAACACGATTCCAGTGACAGAAAATTGAACGTCTTTCTCCGCTAGGCACTATAGTGTGGGACATTAAAGAGTACTGCGTCCACGTCAGTCCACGTGCAGATTTCTTTGGCCCAACACCTAGCCTACGAGAGCAAAACGTCACCGACAGGAGCTTCAGCGAGTTGCAAATCGTACCCCCCTTACCACCCAAAAAAATAGAGTAGTGGCCTCTCCCCGGTATTTCACTTGGTAAGCGAGCGATACGCGAAAACCAGTATCATCAGTATCCACGATCATCCGTGCAGAGCGATAACAAGCTGCCATATACGTAATCATCAGCGATCGCCCAATCTACCACAATTCCGAGTGAAGGGAGGAAGCCGCTGCTCTACGCTTTAAACTCGAAATCGAGTCAAATTCCATCGTCACAGTGAGGTAAAAGTGAGGTACTGATTTCATCCCCCAATCCCCACTAAGCACCCACTTGTTAGTGCCCAGAAAAAGTCAGCATTCAAAGAAACAACAACACTCATATCCAACAACAATAACAATCATACAAGTGTCGTCCAACTTCATCGACGACCATACCAGCAGCGATAAGAGCGAGCACCTAACATCAGCCGCCCGCTACCCCCATTTCTCATCTCGCCAAAACCCATCAGTGGCCCACCAGAACAGATCAGCAGGTAGCCACAGCATCGCCAATTTACGATCGAGCAGACAGTGTCAGCCAAAAGCTAAGTTGATCGCACAGAGCTTTTGTTTTTTTTTTCTCCTAAAGACCCACGATCAGAAAGTTAATTGTTTTTTTTTGCCATTCATGATAAGAAAAGTTAAGTATACAAATGACATAGTGTGAAGTTCGTTCAATGCTTTAAAATTGTTTCTTTCAATCCAAGTGAATTTAGATAACATCAAGGACCCTCAATGAATGCTGTGCACACCATCCATGGAGGAGTCATCGTCAGTAAGCAGAATAACAATTTATCGAGTAAAGGTACAAAAAGGTACAAATAATAAACCGGTGAGTGTTTAATATCTTATTGAACGAACTGTTTTGCAATAATTTTGATAGTTTGATCACATTGCTAAATCGTTAATAGATTGTTTCATATTAGTGCTAGATAAATGAATAGAGTACATGCAATATAAAATAGTTTTATCCTTTTTTGAGTGGGCATAACCAAATTACAATTAAACTAAAAGAAAACAAACAGAGTGAGAAACAAAAGAAAAATAATAACAGTGCAACGAAAAACTACTTAACTTAAATTTATCTATGACATAAAAGGCGCTGTATTGATAGGCAGATATTGTGAATTGGATTTCGACTGCATTTAATTTTGTTGACAATTTGACCATAACAGGGTTTACATTTTTGTTGTTGCTCGGATAATGATTATCGATTAATGATCGGGTATATAATTTTCTTTGATGCTATTATTGAGTATTTTAATTTTAAGTTTTTTTTTATTTTATGAATAAATTATTGTGTTTTACCTGAACAAGAATCATAATTTTTTTATATTCTTTTCCTGGCATGACAATATTTACCATGCTTTTTGAATAGAGCTTTTTGTGTTATTGGGCAGTGCAATGCCAAGGTTAAGTTACATCGGTGGTAACATGAGCAACTCGTAAGGGGTTGTTTATCGTTAAATTAGGGGCTATCGCAATAAAGTAAAGCGGTGTGGTAGCCAAGGATGGTCTATGCTCTTTTTAGTGTAGTAGACTGTGGGTGGGAAACGCTATGGGAACCAACTACACCTTCTGGTTTCCCAAGGATTTAAAGATATATATATATCTACTCTTCTTTTGCGGTTCATTTTTATCGTGAAAAAACTTCAAGATTTGGTTCGGTCTATTCATTCGTGGTTCCAGTTTCAATTTTTATTTATATCATATAACTAATGTAGGCATGAAAAAATGTACGGTCGTCCGGCAGTGAGTGCAAGAACCTACGCCTCCGTCGAGCTAGTGTCGCGCGTAAGCAAGCATGCCTGCTCACACTTTGCTGTCAGGACAACCTACCTTGCAACCCATCGATTTCTGTAGGAAATCCTGTGCTCCTAGGAATCGGTGGGAATGCAATAAGATCGCACTTTGCAAGGTAGGGACAACTTCCGTTACACAGGTGGCGCCCAACTTGGTGGCCCGAATGGATTACGATTCAGTTTATAGTTGTTACCATCTAACTATATACCTCTATTAAAAGTGAGTCTAGTTACTGATGATGTCCTTCAGACGACCGGGAGTTTCGATTCGCAAGAAATCACCACTCCGTCTGTTGCGCCTGGACTTTTGTCAGTTAACTACCGCTGCTATACAATCGAGACGGTTTACAATATCTTTTTTTTTTTATATCCAATTGGATTCGACGAACCATTTTCTTGTACACATTTGTTTTTCAAATTTCAATAACGTTTTTTTTACATCTTCAAAGCTAGACCTGAGGATAGTCAACTTGAAGTATATTTTCATTTTTTTTTCTTGTTTTGCTATCCTCACTACGACCTTTGTACTATGCATATCTATCATGATGTGAATGTATCAAGAGATATTTAAGGGAATAGTGTTCCAACGACCTGGAATTGTTGGTAGTGTTTAACCAAATTCTGTAGATAGCGTTCATATCACTTTATTCTTCTTGTATCTATTAGCTACTTTGAAAAACAAAATATCTTTTATCAGCTTAAGTAAAGTGTTATATACAAAATAAAAATCCTTACCATCGATGTATTTACTTTACACAACATTGCACAAACCCAGACACTTATCGTATTATACAAAACCAACCAAACCAAAATAAAACAAACACAATTTATACCCCTTTTGAATTTCTTAAATATCTAGAATAGTAAGTAATAATATCTTTTCAAATCATATCTAAATACTTTAAAATGCCACCAAAAAGGCCAAATCCACATTATTTGCGAGGCAGTCGCAATCAGCAGGGTAATAGGTCAGGAAGAAATGCAAGTGGGATCTCGTTCCATCAGACACCTGGTTCGAGACCAGAAAACTTATCTGAGAACCAAGATCAGCATCCAAACCGACAACCTGACCAGGGAAATGAAAGTGCAATGTCATCTCGTCAGTCACTTGAATTTACACCTCGTAATAATGTAATCGAAGAACAGGCTCATTGTTCGAATAGGCAACCCGATATTCCCAGTATTTCCAATGAAAACCACCACCATCCGATTCCACCAAATCAGCCTGAAAACCCTAGTCTTTCTCGTCCCCGAAATGAAAGCTTAACACAATATATCCAAGAAGTAGTGAACGCTTCTATTGGACTTGGAAGATCAGCGGATTTACGCAACCGTCTGTTAGATTTTGAAAGGGAAAGGCAGATTATTCGGCAAGAAGTAGCGGATACTGTACGCGAAATACTCAGTGGAACTACCCCTATGCAGAATAATACGGCTGATTATGATGTCAATCGTCGACAACCTCAGCAGAGCACTGTACATAGAAATGTTGATGCCAATCCGGAAGGTCACGGTGCACAAAATAATCAGTCAAATCAAGTTAGATCTAGTCCTAATCAGGTCACCGATAATGTTCAAAATGTCATAAATCAATTGAATGCACTCAATTTTGACTCCGAAGTTCCAAGTGAACGTGTTACACACTCGTGTACTGGTAATAGAACGTTAGAGTTTCAGAAATGGGGGTTGAAGTTCGACAACCAACACATGACGGTTGACGACTTTATTTTTCGTTTGCACAGACTCAAAGAATGCTATAGTGCAACTTGGGACGATATATATCGTCACTTTCATCTTTTCGTCACAGGCCCAGTGGAGAGATGGTACTGGATGTACCTCAAAGCAAACCCAAGAGCTAATTGGGATACTTTTCAGATTGCTCTGTTTGAGCAGTTTAGAACATTGGAAACGGACTCCGAACTCTCTCGGCGAATGTTTGACAGAAGACAAGGACCACATGAGAGTTTCGATGATTTTTATAATGCCATCCAGCAAATTAACACCCGCCTTCATATACCGAAATCTCCTAGACAGCTCATTGATTTGCTCAAGCAGAATGTTAAGCCTCGTATAGGCGAATTACTGATAACATTCAGTACAAATAGTTTACCGGAGATGATTTATGTCTGTAGAACCATCGAGAAATATGTGAACCAAACCGATGGTATACGTACCAAAGGGTTCGCGCAACAACAACATTTTCGTAGGCAGGTAAATGAATTGGATGTTGCAGAAGATTTACTTGAGGTAGATGCTCTAACTGTTCCAAAAACAAAACGTGATCAAAGTGCATACACATGTTGGAATTGCAAACAGAATGGTCATTCATTTGTAGAGTGCAATAGTCCACAACGCAATCTCTTTTGTTATAAGTGTGGCTTAGAGAACACTACAACTGCTCAGTGTCACCGATGTTCGGGAAACCGGAACCGGGGCAATCCGAACACCGGGGAGATTGGCCCACCCAGAAACAACCCGGAGAGCAATTAATTCATGAATGTTCTATTAGCAATTTACCTGACTTTAATAAACTACCTGACTTTCAAAACCAACCTGACGTACAATTTTCATCAGATCTACAATCTGATGTCGCAAATATATCTATCTTAAAAAGACCAGATTTCCAAATGACTAATCTTCCTAAACAAATAAAATTAAAATCCCTACACGAGCGATTGCAAAATTATTACGAAGCACGCACTCGTATCTTTAATCCCAAGCCATCGAAACGTATCCTCAAGCTTCGAGAGCGATTCAAAAACAAACGAAATGTACATAGAGCTATCAGCGCAACTAGCCTTTGTAGCGCTGAGGATCCTAGGCCTTATGCTAGTGTATCCATCGGTGGACGGTCAATGCTAGGATTGCTAGACAGTGGCGCAAGTATAAGTTGCTTAGGCTCAGGATGCTTGGAATTAGTAGATACCGCAGGTATTCCATTTAAAACGTTCGTGTCGAACGTTAAGACTGCCAGCGGGCAGCCACAACCGATTGTCGGCGAAGTTGTGACTAACGTCACTTATAAGGGAACAACTAAGGAGATGTCATTCTTTTTAGTTCCATCTTTGGAACAGCAGTTGTATCTGGGGGTTAATTTCTGGAAGCTGTTTGAGGTAGCGCCTCATCTCCTTTCCGAAATCTCGTCCGGATCTCTGCAAAACTCAAGCGATTCAAACGCTCACGAACTGACAATTAAAGAGTCCAAAGAACTTACTAACGTAATCAACTTGTTTCCGTCCTACGCTCAATCTGGCCTAGGTCGAACAAGTCTAGAAGAACACTACATAGACACAGGGAATGCTGGAGCCATTAAACAACGACACTATCCTGTTTCTCCAGCGGTGCAAAACCTGATGTATGAGGAGCTGGATAGAATGCTTGAAATGGGCGTGATAGAAGAAAGCAGTAGTGCTTGGAATTCACCAGTGGTCTTGGTGCGGAAACCGGGAAAAAACCGCCTATGCCTCGATTCGCGAAAAGTGAACCAAGTCACGAAAAAAGACGCCTATCCACTTCCTCATATAGAGGGGCTATTAAGTCGTCTTTCAGAAACACACTATATATCTAGTGTGGATCTGAAGGACGCCTTTTGGCAAATCCCTCTGGAGAAAACTTCACGGGAAAAGACAGCGTTTACTGTCCCAGGCAGACCCCTGTATCAGTTTAAGGTTATGCCCTTTGGCCTCTGCAATGCTGCTCAGCGCATGTGCAGACTTATGGACAAAGTGGTGCCGCATGAACTGAAACAAAATATTTTTGTATACTTGGACGATTTATTAATCATTTCGAGAACGTTTGAGGAGCATTTAGACTTACTAAAAATGATAGCTGCACGTTTACAGTCTGCAGGACTAACCATAAATCTTGGCAAGTCAAAGTTTTGCTTTAAGGAACTAAAGTATCTAGGATACATAGTTGGTGGAGGATGCCTCAAAACCGACCCCGACAAAGTCTCGGCGATCAACGATTTCCCTATACCAAAAACACCCAGACAAGTCAGGCGTTTTCTAGGTCTATCTGGCTGGTATAGGAGGTTCGTTAAGGACTATTCATCGCGCGCCACTCCTATTACAGATACTTTAAAGAAAGGAAAATCATTTGTCTTTGGCCCTGAGGCTATAGCTGCTTTTGAAGAGCTTAAAGTGGCGCTAACATCGGCACCAATTTTAGTTAACCCCGATTTCAGTAGACCTTTTACCATCTTATGCGACGCATCTACATCCGGCATTGGATGTGTTTTATGCCAAGAAGATGAAGATGGGTTGGAAAGACCGATCTACTACTATTCGCACAAACTCAATTCTGCTCAACGCAATTATAGCGTAACAGAGTTAGAGTGTCTTGCAGCGGTCTTGGGTGTTGAAAAGTTTAGGTCGTATATCGAAATGCAGGAATTTAAAATAGTAACCGACCACGCGAGCTTGAAGTGGCTCATGAGTCAGAGAGATCTGAGCGGTCGTTTAGCTCGATGGAGTTTAAAGCTCCAGCGTTTCTCTTTTGTGATTGAACATCGGAAGGGAACACAAAATGTAGTACCAGATGCTCTTTCACGAGTTCATTGTGTTGATGAAATTGTGTCTGATACAGCGTGTGGTGTGAACACTTTTGATGTTCTACACGTCGATCTTGCAGATCCGAGCTTTAAGTCGCAAGAGTATGCAAGGTTGATAGAAACTGTGGAGAAGAATAAAAACCAACTGCCTGATCTTCAAGTTTCAGACAATTTTGTATACAAGAAGGTCAAATGCAGTACAGGGGACGCCATAGCAGATGACCACATCTGGAAACTATGGATTCCCTCCTCACTTACAAACCGTTTGATTCATCTGGCTCATGACCCGCCAAAAGCGTCGCATGGGGGAGTTGCGAAAACCCTTTATCGGCTTCGTCAACGTTTTTACTGGCCTAATATGGCGGCTCAAGTAAAAACGTTCATTGGAGACTGTAGTTCCTGCTAGATGTCTAAATCGCCAAACTCAACCTTAAGACCGCCCATGGGACAGGCGTTTGTAGTAGAGAGGCCTTTTCAACATATCTTCATCGATTATCTTGGTCCTTATCCCAGATCAAAGAATGGAAATACGTTTATCATCATCTGTCTTGACCAGTTGACGAAATTTGTACTGATTAAAGCAGTACGGAAAGCTACGAGTAGTGTGGCAACGACGTTTTTGGAAGAGCATGTATTTTCAGTATTCGGAGTACCAGAGTCATTACTATCTGATAATGGGAAACAATTTACCTCGAAAGACTTTCAGAAGCTCCTCGCTACATATGGAATAAGGCATGTGAGAACCGCTGCATACTCACCTCAGGCAAATGCTAGTGAGCGGGTTAACCGATCCATACTTGCTGCTGTTCGGGCTTATTTAGCTAAGGAACAAAATCAAGTCAACTGGGATAAACATATACTGTCTATCGCTAGTGCACTTCGTACAACGATCCATTCTGCGATCGAGATGTCGCCTCATGAAGCCCTATTCGGGCAATCTAAAATTGAACATGGTCTTGACTATAATCTATTAAGGAAACTAAATTGTCTAAATAATGCAGAATTCGATGTGTTGCCAAAAGCTCCAAAAATGAATATCATCCACAACCATTTGAAAGAAACTTTAGCACAGGCTCATACCAATTATGAACGCTCTTATAACACCAGGAGCAAAAGCTCTAACTTTGCGGTGGGACAGACCGTGTTTAAACGAAACTTTGTCTTAAGCGATGCAACAAAACGTAGAAATGCCAAATTGTGTCCAAAATTTATTCAAGCTAAAGTCAAGCGGATAGTTGGCAATAACTTATATGAACTTATAAATGAAAAGGGGAATGTAATAGGCATATTCCACGCCAAAGATATTCGAAAGTAGCATAAACCGCAAATGCGATAATTTTACAGATTGTAACGTCAGCTTATTTTACTTTTTCAAATCAAACTCTCAGGGGTGGGTCGACCTCGACTCCTACATAAGACGAGTCCTTTTTCATTTCATTTTCATTTCCTGGGGTCTATGAAATCTCAAAGTTTGTAGGGGACTCTGCATCAAAAAGGAAAAATAAAATAAAAATATAATTGACAATAGAACAAAAATATTAATAGTTCCTCTTAAGTAACACCCTGTCTCTGTTTTGATCAAAGTTAAGACCCAAACCAAATGGAATTCTGTCACAAAACAGCTGAGTCCTTTCGTTTACTTAAAAGGCGGAAACGGCGCCCTCTTCGTTATTTTTTTTGAGGATGGCTACTTCAATCTTCTCGCAAGAAGACACATTCTCTTCTTTTTCTGGACACCAAAGACGACGGTTCATCGCGTGCTAAGGCTTCATATTTCGCCTTAAAATAACTCCGTGTTTAGTCAAATAATAGTTTTTTGTGTTAAACAATTAAAACTTAAAGTATAAGCGAATTGCTTAATCTTTCAAGCAAAAACTAACACGATTCCAGTGACAGAAAATTGAACGTCTTTCTCCGCTAGGCACTATAGTGTGGGACATTAAAGAGTACTGCGTCCACGTCAGTCCACGTGCAGATTTCTTTGGCCCAACACCTAGCCTACGAGAGCAAAACGTCACCGACAGGAGCTTCAGCGAGTTGCAAATCGTACCCCCCTTACCACCCAAAAAAATAGAGTAGTGGCCTCTCCCCGGTATTTCACTTGGTAAGCGAGCGATACGCGAAAACCAGTATCATCAGTATCCACGATCATCCGTGCAGAGCGATAACAAGCTGCCATATACGTAATCATCAGCGATCGCCCAATCTACCACAATTCCGAGTGAAGGGAGGAAGCCGCTGCTCTACGCTTTAAACTCGAAATCGAGTCAAATTCCATCGTCACAGTGAGGTAAAAGTGAGGTACTGATTTCATCCCCCAATCCCCACTAAGCACCCACTTGTTAGTGCCCAGAAAAAGTCAGCATTCAAAGAAACAACAACACTCATATCCAACAACAATAACAATCATACAAGTGTCGTCCAACTTCATCGACGACCATACCAGCAGCGATAAGAGCGAGCACCTAACATCAGCCGCCCGCTACCCCCATTTCTCATCTCGCCAAAACCCATCAGTGGCCCACCAGAACAGATCAGCAGGTAGCCACAGCATCGCCAATTTACGATCGAGCAGACAGTGTCAGCCAAAAGCTAAGTTGATCGCACAGAGCTTTTGTTTTTTTTTTCTCCTAAAGACCCACGATCAGAAAGTTAATTGTTTTTTTTTGCCATTCATGATAAGAAAAGTTAAGTATACAAATGACATAGTGTGAAGTTCGTTCAATGCTTTAAAATTGTTTCTTTCAATCCAAGTGAATTTAGATAACATCAAGGACCCTCAATGAATGCTGTGCACACCATCCATGGAGGAGTCATCGTCAGTAAGCAGAATAACAATTTATCGAGTAAAGGTACAAAAAGGTACAAATAATAAACCGGTGAGTGTTTAATATCTTATTGAACGAACTGTTTTGCAATAATTTTGATAGTTTGATCACATTGCTAAATCGTTAATAGATTGTTTCATATTAGTGCTAGATAAATGAATAGAGTACATGCAATATAAAATAGTTTTATCCTTTTTTGAGTGGGCATAACCAAATTACAATTAAACTAAAAGAAAACAAACAGAGTGAGAAACAAAAGAAAAATAATAACAGTGCAACGAAAAACTACTTAACTTAAATTTATCTATGACATAAAAGGCGCTGTATTGATAGGCAGATATTGTGAATTGGATTTCGACTGCATTTAATTTTGTTGACAATTTGACCATAACAGGGTTTACATTTTTGTTGTTGCTCGGATAATGATTATCGATTAATGATCGGGTATATAATTTTCTTTGATGCTATTATTGAGTATTTTAATTTTAAGTTTTTTTTTATTTTATGAATAAATTATTGTGTTTTACCTGAACAAGAATCATAATTTTTTTATATTCTTTTCCTGGCATGACAATATTTACCATGCTTTTTGAATAGAGCTTTTTGTGTTATTGGGCAGTGCAATGCCAAGGTTAAGTTACATCGGTGGTAACATGAGCAACTCGTAAGGGGTTGTTTATCGTTAAATTAGGGGCTATCGCAATAAAGTAAAGCGGTGTGGTAGCCAAGGATGGTCTATGCTCTTTTTAGTGTAGTAGACTGTGGGTGGGAAACGCTATGGGAACCAACTACACCTTCTGGTTTCCCAAGGATTTAAAGATATATATATATCTACTCTTCTTTTGCGGTTCATTTTTATCGTGAAAAAACTTCAAGATTTGGTTCGGTCTATTCATTCGTGGTTCCAGTTTCAATTTTTATTTATATCATATAACTAATGTAGGCATGAAAAAATGTACGGTCGTCCGGCAGTGAGTGCAAGAACCTACGCCTCCGTCGAGCTAGTGTCGCGCGTAAGCAAGCATGCCTGCTCACACTTTGCTGTCAGGACAACCTACCTTGCAACCCATCGATTTCTGTAGGAAATCCTGTGCTCCTAGGAATCGGTGGGAATGCAATAAGATCGCACTTTGCAAGGTAGGGACAACTTCCGTTACAACATCTACTATTCCCTGCGCTTCGGTGACTAGGTTCCCTTCGCTATCTCGAAGAGCCTGCGTTCCGGTTTTGTAGCCAGCAGCCAGTTGCTTAGCTTTTTTATAAAACCTCCGGATGTTATTACGATCGCGCGACTCTTCGATCTCCTTGAGCTGGGAAGCTGCGTAAGCCCTCTTCTTTCTACGCAGGATCTTCTTTTCCTCCCTTCTCCTGGCTCGATACTCTTCTCTCGCTGCCCTTGTTTTGCGCTGCAGCGCTTTCTTGTGTGCATCTTCTGTCACCTTTTTCCTGTACACGCATTCATCATCATACCACGGGCTCTTTCTCTGGGGTGGCTGGTACCCTACGGTGGTTTCGGCTACCTCTTTGATGATGTCGCGATACTGGCACCACTGATTGTTGGCGTTTGTGGTAGGTGAGTGCACAGAGGAGAGTTTCATACTCAGGCGCTCGCTGTAGGCTCTGGCTACTCCAGGTGTGCTAAGGCGTCCAACGTCGTCCGAGAAACAGACAGTGTTATAAACGTTGCAATGCCTTTAACAGAAAAAGATCCCTGCCAGCTCAAAGAGATGAAAGATTTTAAAAAATATCCGGAGGTTTTATAAGAAAGCCTTAAGTTTAATGCAGCATAGCAAGCTCCCCGAAACAAGACGGCGACCGATGTTAGAGGAGCTCAGAGCCAGTATTTAACGAGAAATAGCATCCGTATCGGTCGAAATGTGCGTCCGAGTCATCGAAAATTGGGTTCAACGTATCGATCGCTGCATACGTTCCCGTGGTGGACAATTGAACGAAGTCGAATTCCATTCATAAATGTTTTGGTAGTAATTCAAGTCAATAAAATTTGTTTGAGATATCTCCAGAAATAAGCATTTTATTAAAAAAAAGCTGTCAATGCCCTAATGAAAGATATTTTCTAAAATGTCCCTTGTAAGTGTTTTTGTGATGCATGTCTAAGTCTAGCCCCATTAGAAAGCCGAGGTGGATCCAACGTTCATAATTAACTGTGTGAACCCTGACAATCTTGGTCGATCTACTACTAGGTAGTCTTTGCCGGGGAGGAACTTATTTTCATAAGTGAAGAACACAAAAACAAAACCCAACTATTTCGAGGATTAAGAACTATATTTTCTAACAGCTCCCGGATATAATGTTTCCTGCAGATTCAATAGTGGTTGGGCAGGTGCTGATTGGCATCAACCTGGCGGTGCCCAGCTGTTGTAACTGTTCATACATATCAATTGTGCTTATTTATTTACCTCCCAGTGGTAACCACCGGTTACTGGTCTGCCCTCTGAACTGCACCAACTACAGAGGTATTAGTCTTCTTAACATCGCATACAAGATCTTATCTGCTGTATTAAGTGAACGCCTGAAGCCTTTCGTCAACAACCTGAGTGGTCCCTATCAGTGTGGCTTCAGGCCAGGAAAGTCCACAATCGAGCGAATTTTCACACTGCGGCAGATCTAGGGGAAAACCCAGGAAGTTCAAATCGATACCCACCACCTTTTAATCGATTTTAAGGCCGCCTATGACAGCATTTATAGAGACGAGCTATACAGAGAAATGTCTAGTTTTGGATGGAGAACACACGCTGCTCCATCAAGGTCGGTAAAGAACTCACCGAGACCTTCGACGTCAAAAAAGGATTTCGACAAGGCGATGCGCTGTCATGTGACTTCTTTAACATCGTTCTTGAAAGAATAGTGCAAAACTCAAACGCTAACACCAGAGGCACTATCTTTCAAAAGTCCGTCCACCTACTCCCCTACGCCGACGACATCGACATAATTGGCAAAACGCAGAGGAATGTCACTGGCGCGTTCGTGAGTATCGAAACGGAGGCGGCAAAGATGGGTTTGGCGGTCAATGAGGGCAAGACAAAGTATATGCTGTCACCAAGAAAGGACACCTAACACCGACGTCTCGGACAGAATGTCACTATATAACTTTGAGGTGGTTAAGGACTTTGTCTACCTAGGCTCCGCTATAAACTCAGTCAATGACACCAGCGCCGATATTAAACGAAGAATAACTCTTGCCAATCGCTATTTCTTTGGGCTAAGAAAGCAATTGAGTAGCAAAGCCCTCCCTCGTACAACTAAAGTGACCCTTTATAAGACCTTAATCATCCCAGTCCTACTTTATGGTGCAGAGGCATGGACTCTATCAAAAGCGGATGAGCTTACTCTTGGTTGCTTCGAGAGGAAAATTCTTCGAGTAATTTTCGGTCCCGCCTGCATAGACGGTGAACGGAGGAGGAGATACAACTACGAACTGTACGGGCTGTACAGCGACAGCGACCTAGCCAGAAAAGTGAAGGTCCAACGACTGAGGTGGCTGGGTCATGTAGAGCGAATGGACGTGAATGCTCTGGCCCGAAAAATCTTCGAATCCACACCCAAGGGACGGAGCATTAGAGGAAGACCGCGACTCAGGTGGTGAATGCAAGTGGAAGAGGACATTAACCAACTTTTAGCGTGCGAAACTGGAGACAGTTGGCCAAAGATCGTGCTGGCTGTAAACTTTTGTTGGTTGCACCTTAAGTAAGATGCAACAGTGCTCCAGCGGAGATGTTTTTAAAACTCTTTGTCAAAAAATAGCTCACTAGTCTCAATTAATTGCTTGGTACATTATTATGAGCTGAGCCTGAGCTATATACCCACAGCCTTATTTATAAACTTTATACACTCTCTATAATAGGTCTAAACGCAAAAATATATATTAGGTTTTTGCGTTTAGAGTTATTATAGAGAGTGTATATAGTTTAAAGGCTGCCAAAGTTCTTACGTAGGTATACCCCAGACGTTCGGTAATTTCGGAAGCTTCAAGGTTTAATGACTTTTTTAGCGCATGCCAACTTTACCAGGTGATAGACCAGAGAATATTGCTATTTTGATTTAACTTTTCTTGTTCTATGAAAAGAGCCATGCAATCGTATTCAATCTCGTGCATAAGTGTTTGGTATTTAATAAAATTTCAACTGCCACATTATAGCGTCTTGTCATGTCAATTTAGTGTTCAGCGCCGTCTACGTAATTGACCTTCCACATGACTCGACATCTGAGACCCATTACAAAACCTATCATAAAAAGTTAAAACCATATTCTGAAAAGCTCTACACAGTATCCGTAAACCGTAATGCCGTAAAAGGGAAATAAAATGCATTTGTGATGTCCTCCGACAATTAGAGTTGTCGTAAAGTTGAGTGTTCACACATGATATCCTAAAAACCACCCTGAAACTCACTAAGAAGACATAAAACCGAAAAAAAGATCGCAAAACTATTTTCCATCTAAACCGCTAACAAAGTCGTTTAGTGCTCGCAAATGAAAACATCATAGCACAGAAAGTTCGTCCTGCAGCGCGTTGTTGCTTCGATGTGCAGGGGTATGCGATATCCTCGGTATCATAGTATTATCCAATATTTGAAGACAAAATGTCTATTGCAATAAAAGAGTATTACCTTCGCCAACCTCTTTTGATTACTTTCATTACAAGGAAATATGTAGGTAACGTTTTCTCCAAAGGGATAAATGTAGGTTAGGCACAACCACACTCGCAGAATGACACAATTTGGGGTTTGGAAATTCGGATGTTTTATTTTTCTATTGTTTTTCACTCTCGCGAACATTTTGTCAGGTGTTGCTATTTCATTTTTTTCCCGGCATTAATATTTTACGTTTTCCAAACTGAACCGAAAGGTGCCACAAATGTTACTCGCATGAATAACTTATGTGGATACACATAAGAAAATTGCGTTTCGGGGCGAAAAGTTAAATTGACTTTGTACGCGATTGACATAAATATTTTTGAATTTATTATTACGCCATGAACTTTGCACGATTTGTTGATACTTTTACTGGTAGGTAAGGCAGTGAAAGTGAATGTTATCTTGATGTGGGTGTCACATTTTATTTGGGAGGATGTGTAAATTTGAATTTTACCTTCGAAGTACATATACCTGCATTTGAAAGGAAATATTTTCCGTCGACACAGCAGCTCCCATCCCAACCAATTATAACCTGGGTACTTTTTTTTAAAAGAACATCTGCTTAGTTTCGAAGAGGATAGCTGCACTAAACGTTCAGTGAAATACGTCATCCGATATCTTTCAAATTTAAAGGTACCTATCTATAATTCAGGTTATTGTCAATAACTAAAGGCTTGGTGTACAATTAATTTAAAGTTATAAATGATTCTTCAATCAATTAAGTGCTGGAGATTCACCTTCATCTGCAATATGGTCCTTCGAGCCGGATGTGAAGCAGTGACCTATGGATTAGTAGGATGCATATATAGAAACCCTACTTCAGTACGCCCCCTCATGCGGGCTTTACAAAAATCCCATAAAGAGTGAGATATGTAAGGGGGAGGGCATATGCTAAGTTTCTAGAGAATACCTCCCTTCAAGATATGCAACCGCCTCCTTGGAAGGTCGTAGTTTTGGTGTGCAGTTTTGGCCACATTTTGGCTATAAATGTTATCTTATATGAGCTGCTTGAACAGATTGGAAATTTGTGGACGCAATCTATTCATACCACCCCTTGGGCCAGAGTTTTCTTATTCCTTCAAACGAGTCACGTGTTTAGTACAAGTGGAAGGGTCTACAATTGTATGCCGAATTCAAACGTCTGAGTTAAGAAACTTTCTTAAGACTGTTTGTCAGATCATCGCGAGTCCGACTGTGGGTGCAGTAAAAAAAGGGTGTGGAATTGTTTTGTTTCTTGTGGCCTGAAACATTGCTCCCACCCACGCCTATATAAATTTCGAACACTGCGCCGGGATATCGGCAAAGAATTGGTTGTTAAGGAACCCCTATTCATCTAACTGAAGTCCACATTTGTCGAAGTGCGTTACATGCGCCTGTATCTCGGGCACTCGTTCTAGAGGGGGAATAAGGACAACGATGATCGGATTTGCAAGTTGGATGTTCAAACAATGGCCAGTTCAAGGAAGCCGTATAATTAATAGACGTGGTAGAGACTTTCACGTAGGGTTGGCAAGACAGGAGAAACCTGTCGAACACTGCGACGGGATATCGGAAAAGAATTGGCTGTTAAGGAACTAAGGGTTCCTTCATCTAACTGAAGTCCATATATCTCGAAGTGCGTTACTGGTGCCTGTATCTCGGGCTCTCGTCCTAGAAGGGGAATAAGGACAACGATGATTGAATTTGCAAGTTGGATGTTCAAACAATGGCCAGTTCAAGGAAGCCGTCCAATTAATAGACGTGGTAGAGACTTTCAGGTTGGGTTGGCAAGACAGGAGAAACCTGTACGCACCACACTTAGTTCAATGTAGATCCGTTGTGATGCCCTAGGGGCTTATGACCCCCCACACACGGGAAATCTATGAATAGCCTACTGATTGGTAAACCAACCCGTTTTATTTACAAACTAGCTGGACCCGTGCTCGCCATGCCCGCTCGCACAAAATAATATTCAAAAAAAAAAAAATAGGTGGCACAACAGGCGGGACACCCTAGGACACACATTAGTTTTGTGTGAGTTTCTATTTTTGGGACGAATAGAAGGGACCTACAATTGTATGCCGAGTCCTAACGGCTGAATTGAGAAGCTTTTTCATGACAGTCATACTCTCGGATGTTTGTCAGACGTTCGCCAGAGGTGGCGCAGTAGAAAAAACTTTAAGATGTAATTTGTGTTTTCTGGGGATCGAACCTGGGATCCCTCGCACAGTAGTCCAGCACACAAACCACTGCGCTACTGCACCTGTTCCTATTTATTTGTGGTAAATTTGTAGCCACATTTTAGATTTGGATAACGGCCGAAAGAATAAGATCGCGGATACAAACTGCCGAAATGAGATTTTTCCATTGTATTGCATGGTGACCCGTAGAGGTCGTAATAAAAACCCCAGAATATTATGAGGAACTCAGCAACGCGTCCTCTAGGCAGACCCAGGTTGAGATGGTTAGATCAAGCCCATAGTCTCTCCTCTACCCGTATGGGGATTTGCCCTTAATGATTTAGACTCAATGGCGGAGAATCAAGAGTTATGGAGGGTCCATTTAAACAACCTACACCCGCGACCCTCTAAATAGATAAGCATGAAAATGAATGAATGAAATTTGTAGCCGATTTCGGTATGGAACAGAAAGCTTCCGGTCCAGCGAAAATTATTTCTAAGCCTTGGCATTTTAGTGTCCTTCAAAGCTCTCATGGCCAGGAACCCACCATAATTTGGTTCCGATCCTTAAGCTAATACTTTGAAGGGCGTTGAAACAGACTAATACGGGTTTGGAGTCAATGATAGGTGAGCTAAGGGCCTTTATAGCTGTTTAACTGTCCGCCTTAGATGAAACCTTTTTTTTATACCCTCCTCAGGAAGGTATATTAACTTTGTCAAAACATTTGTAACGCCAACAAGAAGTCACCGGAGACCTCATAAAGTATATAATATTCTAAATCAGGATCAAATTCTGAAGCTGTCAGTCTGTCTTTTGAAAACTCGATAAACAAATCAAATTTTGTGAGAAGACTTTTTTTTTACGGTCGTCAGGTTGGTAATAAAAGTGGGTCCTCTCGGTCAAGTAGTTCTGGTATCTCCTATACAAAACTAATATTAGACCCATGCGTGTACAGTACCTACATACTAACCCCCATGGCAAACATTTTGCGTGACTTGTATTCAGTTGGAAGGGGGTCAAAGCATCGTCCAAGCCGAAGATAACATTTTTACTTACTTTTGGTTGTGGTTGGCGCATTCTTGGATAACGTGGCATTAGAACATTGTAGTTCGGTCCATGAATTACAGCTTCCACACCCGATTTAATTTTGGAACCACCCGTATACCACTTTAGGCTGTGGCTAGATTAGATTTTGTTAGCTTTTTTGGCAAAGTCTTCTATTTTCAGAAAAACAAAGAAAATTCATTGTCTACGCATTCATGTTCCATTAGCATGCAGCTTCTGGGCTTATTATGTATGTTTTTGGTTTGACAACTCTCCAACCGATAAACGTTTTGGTACCATTTCTCCAGGGTCATCTAAATTCGTGTATGTACTCGCTTAACTGCATATATAAATATTATGACTATACATATAGCATTCTCTTATCATTGTCGCTATTTTCATAAAAAAAAAAATCGGTAATAAACAATAGATAAACCCTCCAAGCTATTGGATTGAAAGTAGCTTCCCGCTCCCATTACTCCCTACTCTTCTATGTGAAAATCTGTTTCGAATTCTGGTCCTAGGCTATAATGTTTACGCACCGTGCAATACACTTAAGGCGAACATAAAATTTCAATTGAATTCGAAAACAAAAAAAAAATGCCAAAGACGTATCCTCGTTTAGATGGGTAGGGGTTTGAGAATGGCTGCTTTACTGGGCAGGTTTGCATGTATATTGTATACTCGTACCCCCAAAAGACAATATATTGCCGATGTCGACATGACAATGTTAGAATGTCAACAAACCCCCATAAGCATGTTCGTCCGTTTGGATGTTCGATTCGATGTGAAAATGAAATTGTGTGTGTGTGCGCGCTTGTATTTGTACCCATATTCGTATATAATAACCTACATCAATTTTAAATTGTCGAAATACTAATAATAATACACGTTCGCCACCTTTTGCGCTTTCTCTATTAGTCGAAGGATAACATACAGCGGCAGCAGAACCACCACACGACGACGAAGAGCAAATAGATATGGCCATGGTGTGGTACCGTGTTTCTGAGTGGAAAAACAATGAAAATTTGCCCTCAGGCGCGTTGTGTGTTCTCTTCCGCCTCACCTATGTCCTTTTTTCGTACGCTTGCGATTTTCTATTTCTTTGCCCGCACATTTGGCTGGGATGGGTTGTTTTAATATTCCTTCATTTGGCTGGCAGTGGGTTTCAACGAGGGGGAGCAAATAGATTGAACAGCTCGTTTGTTGGTCGCACATGTATCTGCAGGCGGAATTTTATTTCCATTTCGACATTTATGAATTTAGATAACATTCTGTTATGTTTGTGTTTGTGTGTGTGTGTGTGTCTGAGGGTTTGGTTATTTTCTTCTTGTTCCCCATTACCATTTATCGGTTTTTTTTTTACCAACGAAATGAAGTACAATATTTGCTTTGATATATTGTATCTGGTATCCGGTATTTTATGTACAATATTTGTTGCATTATGGAAATGAAATAAATTTGTTTCAAGGTTATAATATAGCACACACAGCAAGCAATAGGTAGGTCAAGTGTAGGTGGGGAGGTTTGTTGAACTTTTCATTGATGAATTGGAAAAATGTATCAACCGCATGAAGTTGAAGTAGGTAGGCTTTAGGTACGAGTAGGTGAAGTAAGATGTAAGATATAGGTATTGCAAATGTCTGCTTTTGATAGATGGTAGGTAGGTATTGAAAGTGCTACATAAAATTCGCCTACTCCACCTTCTAGTCCGAGTTTTAGAAAAGGTTTTTTTTTTCCGGTAAATTACTGTGTATTTGGCAGAGTTCATATAGGTTATGGTATAATGGCGAAAGGAAAGAGCGTACAAACTTAGTCTATTATAAGGTTCATTGTGAAAAAACCTGGTACTTCGTTGATCCTATTTCAACTTCTAAGAAAGCGTATATTAGAGAATTTCCATACCTCTATATTATGTATATTGATTTTGTTAAAATCATTATTAGAGAAAGCTAACAGATGCCTTTTTCGTTTTTGTCGGGCAGAAAGTGGGAGACTGGTCTTCACCTCGTCGCCGTTCATACACCTTGTTGCCTACATTATGATGCCACATATTGATAGTTTAAGAAGGTTAGATGTTAAAAATAAAATTGGTAGGTTTACTTGGCAAGTTTATCGTTTATAACTTCATTATATTGTACAATATATTAGAATTTGAAAACTTGACACGTGTATTATAATTGCACTTTTTTTTTTTAACTTCTGACTTGCCTGAGCATTAAGATGCACGTCGACCTAAAAGATCTATTGTGCTTGGCGTCAGATTTATGTTTAGGTTAGTAGCGCTTCTACTTTCCTAATGTAACTGTCAATACATTCAGCAGAGGATTTCCTTAGTTCATTGGTACTTATTATTTCCCTGAAAAATGATTTCCTTTTCTTATACCGTAAAGGGCCGGGCATTCACATAATAATGTGTTCGGCTGTTTCGTCTTCTTCTAGACATAGTCTGCACTCCGATGAGTCGACTAAATGCATTTTATTTAGGTGATATCGGAGACCCGTTAGGTAGCCGACTAAGTTTTTGATATCATGCCTACGAAGATTTAGTATCTCCCTTGCATCTGTTTTGAAGGGCTGAATAGCTCTTTTGGCCTGTCTTAGCTCTGGGATGTTTTCCCAATATGAAATACATTAATTTTGTTCCCAGCTTTTTATAGCCAGATTAATAGCTGATTTGGGGATTGCACAGAAAGGTTCAGGTCCAATGAAAGGGGTTTTCGAGCCTTTTCTGGCTAGTTCATCAGCCTTCTCGTTAGCTTCAATCCCCTTATGTCCGGGGACCCACCATAATCTGGTTTTGTTCCTGGAACTAAGTGTTTGGAGGGAATTGAAACAGTGTAGTACTGATTTGGAGTCAATAGTGTGTGAGCTATGGGGCTTTTATAGCTGCTTGACTATTCGTTATTATATGGATGTTAGCGCCTTTGATACCTGAGGTAAATATAAGGCTTGCGTATTCTTTAATGGCATGGTGCTCTGCTTGAAATACACTGGGGCTTTTTCCCATAGGTATTGCTACGTTCCGATTTGGTCTATGTATACCAGCTCCTACCCCCGAGTCCATCTTAGAACGCTGACGGATAAATAAAAAAAAAAAATAGGTGGCGCAACAGGCGGGTGACACCCAAGGCCTAGCTTCTCGCAACCATTCGTTTTGTGTGAGTTTCTATTTTTGGGACGAATGGAAGGGACCTACAATTTTATGCCGAGTCCGAACGGCTCAATTGAGAAGCTTTTTCATGACAGGCATACTCTCGGATGTTTGTCAGACGTTCGCGAGAGGTGGCGCAGTAGAAAAAACTTTAAGATGTAATTTGGGTTTTTCCGGGGATCGAACCTGGGATCCCTCGCACAGTAGTCCAACACAATAACCACTGCGCTACTGCGCCCACGGATGCATGGCTAAAAAAGGAGTTTTAAGCCGTTAGTTTGCGAATTTCGGATACCGGGCGACCTCTGATCTCAAGATAGCCTTCCTGTGGTTAGACGGGTAGGCCACGGGCGGCCAATAATTGCACTTACGAGCAAAATTCTTCGAACGATATTCAGACTTGTTTTTACTGAAAGTCTTTGAAGGACAATATTTAATGGCGATCTTTGAACAGCAATTATCTACTAGTGCCTTGTCAGAAAAGTAGATATCAGTCGCCTAAGCAAAAACTATAGTTAAGCCAATACATTTAAATATTTAGAAATTAGCCCGAAGTCAAGAAGTAGTTTCCAGTTCCCACATTAAATGCGAGTTTTCAGCGACTGTTATACCTACAAGCTGAAAATCTGATTTTATATTTAAAAATTTAAAACTATTCTTGTCTATCGGGTCAGGACGATGCACAAATTTTACAACTAATTATCTTCCATGATTGTTGAGAAAATTATATCGTGTTGATGTTTTTCTTCTGAGCGTGCCACACCCCTTCGTCTTTTTCACTTATTCGACGGCATAAATAAAAGGCGCTTACTATGCTATCACAATTTATACGCAGCGTATGAAAATAGTATATAACTGACAACCCATGCAATTAATTTAGCAGTCTATAAGTTGAAATGCTGCAGCGCCATCTATTGGCAAGTTGTTCGATTTTAAATAATAGAACATTTTAAATTATTTATTTATACATTTTCTTTGATTTACAAGTTCTTTGGGGAAATAAATTAATAATTGGCCATAACATCAGCAGTTTTTACCAACCAACGAGGTAGCTAGGTTCTATTTTTTAAAATTCATTTCCAAAATTATAAGCATTTATATTTAAAATATGTCACTTTTGACAGGATATTTTGATTTAATTTGAAAGAGTGTGGCGCGATATGGAAAACTATCTTTCGACAACTTTCGCAATTCTAGGCAGTTACTTTTTCTGATAACACCAGCTAAATATAATATCTATAGTCCACCCACATCTCTTGTTAACTGACAAACATGTAAGAGTAAGATGTAAGAAAGATGAAAACCGATTTGTTTTAACATGATGTCCTGATTGCTACTTGAGACATTTTACTTCCGCTTGATGAATATTGCATGAATATCTTTTCGTATTTTTACTCACCAATTACGTCTTTCACTGATGATGGTGTATACAGATGACACTTGACGAGCTAAAGGAAAGGAAATTTATTACCGCTTTCAGTCTTTATGATGAAGCAGGTTTCATATCAAATTTGAGTCATTTATTTGAATTTAAATTCAAGCTGGAAATGTGATTCTCTTGTTAGTAATGTCTATGATTTATCATTGAAGGCATTGAAGATGCTATTTTTTGCTGGATGGCTAAATAGGTATATCTAAAGGTGACCAATATTTTGAGACTTTCTAGAAACGCATTCTTGTATACATAGTGGTTACAAAAAGTGTATTTATGAAAAGGAAATTTGCACTTGACATATACCTACAAAAGAAACAATTTTGAATAATCCGGTGGAGGGAACATGAAAGGCTGTCCTATTTTAGGTAAAGTGGCTTTCGATGAGAAGTTAATTGGTTCATTGTGTATACTGTTGAAGACCATTTGTTGGCAAACAGATTACTAAGGATACTGGTGTCGCTCAGATTGTTGAGATTGGTAAGGACAAAAGAGATGTAAACTTCACCCGGACTATTTTTTTTTTTTTTTTGGCTATAAAACACTCTACTGCAACACGTAACTGACCCATTGTATACTACCAGAAAGCATACTCAGTGTTGACAATTTTACAGGAATTTTTTTGACTTCGACGAAACCGAAAATGCACTTCAGCGATGAGGAGCTTACAGTATTACCACTCAACACATCAGCGCCAAAGATCTGACATGGACCAAGCAAAGGCAGAACATTAACAAAGGAAATAATCCGAAGTATCGTCGCAATCTTCACAAGCTTCGTAAATAGTGGTATCACTTAAGCCTGTAGTTAGTAGTTACCCTTAGGTGCTTCCCAAAAGCAAAGTATCCCATAAGAAGGCCAATATGTTATCTACAGTATTTTCAGCTGAGAGACAGCAGGAATGCCACAGACATCTTATTGACTTTCAAGAGCATGCGTTTAGTCTCCCACACAGCCTGGACTGGAAAGCCTTGTATATGCATAATTGCGTTGGTTAGAAACCCATCGAATTACACTGGTCAATGGACCGAGGACGCAGGAAGACCCAGGTTCTGGTCCCGAGAAATTATCCTCTGAGAAGTGCTTATCAATACCATCGATTATCTCATGTGTGCCCTGGGACCCCTACAAGAGTCGAAGAGTTCAGCTTTGCGACCGATTTCAAAGAGTTCTTGCATTCCTAAACTATTTTGGAACGGGTAACAGGGTTGAGCAAGGGCTTAAGCGTAGATTGACTGTCGTTACAGACGGAGATACTCTGATCCTTTTCCTAACAATATATTCGGTTAAGATAGAAACAAAAAAACAAAGCCAGGCTTGCCTAATGAGCAATAAAGTCTAATATCGTCGATTTCAATGAAGACACCGGACCCTTGACTAGTTTTGGAGCCATCCGTGAAAATTCGACTACAGCTGAAACCAGGCTCAAACTCTAGCTGAAGCCAGTCCGGGGCCTGAAATTTGTCTGTAAATTTGCACAACAGCCGAAGTTCCGGTGTCATCCCATCAGACGGCATATCCATGGAACTAGGGTTGTGATAAGTGTCGCGCCATTTCCATTGAAACTCCAGTGCGGATGATAATAAAAACAACCCCGCCTGAGACGGTAGATTGCGTTGGTAGTTGAACTAATGATAAATGTATCAAGGTGAGGTAAATCAATCAGAGCATCTAGAGCAGAGCCTGCCATACTCGGTAAAGCACTCGTCCAGCCAAGACACACCGTTCTATGGAGTTGTGTGATGAAGGGAGTCGCATACTTTCGCGAAAGCCCCCTCCACCAAACATCGACACATATGCAGACTAGAAAACGGTCTTATCAAAGCCGTATAGATCAGGACCAGAAGATAAGCCACACATCTTCTCAAAAGCATCTTATACTGCAAGAAAGCAGAGAGTGCCTTGGATGTCTTCCACTTGACATGATTTGTCTATTAAAGAAGTTTCCTATCCAGGATCACTCCCAGACATTTCAACCGCACCAGGAATGAATACAGTAGTCAAGGACAGGGATTCACTATATTGTGACCAACATTGACTGAACTCAACATCCATTTTCAATTAAAAGAAAACAAAAATTGTTTATCTAAAAGTCACTGACTTGTCAAGCAACACATTTAAATTTTAAATAAATAATTAAAGTTCTCAGTCGGTTAGATGGGCTACAGGAATCCTTTATGCGTATATAAATCATCGCCCCTATTATAGGAACTGTTTTTGTAAATGCCTCTGGTTGGTGGACTGTTGTATTATGTAATCAACTAAATCAAATCCCTTGTCCCCGACACAGCGATACGCTCTACCCCTCCGTCCAACTTAATGCATTGTATCGGTCATGGCCTCGGATATCCTAATTTAAATTTTTACCTCATTTCGGGGATCCATTACCTGAAATTCACTCATGTCAAACCAGATTTGCCCAAATTAACATTTCATGAGTGCGGTTCTGTTGTATTGGTTGGTCGTTGCCATGGTTGGTTATTTGGTCCTTCGCATCGGTATAGAGTCTGCAGCTGATATCATGTTGCGCTGCTGAAATTTCTGATTATACTGGAAAACCGGATAACAGTAAAGATATAGCGGCACAAAAACGAAAGTCCCAAATTAAATATACGATACCTGTCTGTGGCATACAAAGGACAAACAAGGTCTAGCCTGACATGTAATTTCCAAATGGATTTTTTTTTTCACTTAAAAAGTGGAAAGAGGCGAAAAGGTTCTTTTCACCGTAACTTCAAGTTGACGACTGCGATGCGGGAAATGATGATATCCGTTACAATGATTTTATTACCCCCACTAACGTGTGGTGTGTGTGTGTTTGTGGGTTGGCCTGTATATTGTATTCTTTCTCAGCACAGAGGGACTACCATATTCTTGGATTATAAAAAGTGTTGCTGAGGATGGGGAGTCGCAATTTTGTTACCGATACACACACACAGATGCGATAACCGAAAAGGTAGCTATCGCAGTCACATTCGGTACGTATCCATTTATCCTTCCGCCAAAAGGACATTCATATGAAAATTCGATAAATTGCTATATTCCATAGAGTGGAAAACTAGATTTTCTGAAAAATATTCCAAAGCCAAGCTGAATGCTGCTGAGGCAAAGAATTCACTGACGAAGAGATGATGTTTGCTGGGTGTATCCTTTTATATATTATATTTATTTAAGTGGATATAATGTTTTTTTTTATATATTTTTTGAACATACAAATTTAATCGCTTCACTTAATTTACCAAAGCTACAATATATTGCTTTGAAAATAAAGTGCAAAACGTCATCATATGAAGGAAGATATGTGCCCTGTGGTACAAAAAATGAAAAAGAGGTTTTTTTTCATCTTGCTGATCGTAATGTCAAAAGCTTTCCATTTAAATACACTGCAGAGAATAAGTTGAAAATTATTTCTTTGAATGTGTACCTACTGCATAAGTGACATGAATGGGTTTAGCGCACACGTAAAGAAAATAATATATAAGTGAAAAGCAAACTTGCAAAAAATAAAATGGTCACCTATCCCTACAATTTATCCCGGAAAATCCTTATATTCCATCCAGATCCGATCCACTTCAAACGCGGATTGTGTACTCAATAAAAGAAACTAAAACTAGCCATTCCCGCGGCTCCGCCCGCCGGTTTCTTTTCTTTTAAATAAAATTAAAATCTAATTAAGTTGTCATATATGTTTTGTGCGTTTTTATTTTATATTTATTCCTCTTTTTTAAGCATACAAAATATTTAATCGCAATGCCTTTTTGTGAACTATACCTGCATTACATATTATTTTTTTAGTGAGGGCGAATATAAACAAATTACGACTGAAGCTCACACGCGAACATGCAACATACAGCTGTCCATGTGAAAAACATGGCTGTCGAAGGTCAACTCAGGCAACGGCCGAGTAGTTCCGAAGATAACCTATGTATACTGATCCGGATTCCGGACTATTTAGCCAGTACAATGTTTAAATACTTTTGAAAATCCGCCAAGTAGTCTACTGAGTTAGTCCCTACACTCCGTACCACCCCGTTCATCAACTTAGTCCTTACGTAACATGTACTGATCCAAACGATGTCACCATGGAAAATGTTAACACATTTTTAAAATCGGCCGATTAGTTCTAGAGATACCCTATACCTCCCTCTTTATTTTTTCTCCTCTACCATTACAATATTCCACATAAATGAAAACTGATGACAGGTATGATTTCATTAATTTTACATACTAGGCGATCATATCGTTAGACTTTCCGTAGCTGCAGATCTCAAATATATTTATGTACGATTGTGCATACCTACTTACGCATCACAAACTACTTATATGTACGTACTTTACTCATTTCCTACATGAAATTGAACAACTCCATTCATGACTTTATGGCATGTACAATATGCACGAGTGCCCGAGTAATAATTCTATTTTTAGAACGCAATATAAAAATACCCCGAGCACCACTCCAATCGAGAAAACAATTTTTTCGTTCTTGGCCACATAAGATCTATTTTCAATTTATTATATCTCACCCTCTGGATGGACCAGAAAGATGAATGTTAGCTCAAAATAATCGGTGAAGTATTGCCTAACAATTAACAACATTTTTTGAATTGACATATACATAGATTTGTGAGTATAATGGCAAGTTGAAAAGTGGGGTGCAAACTTTGTTCAACCCTTAAAAGACGAATTTTGAAAAACAATGATTGAAGCAGGTAATAATTTTGACTTATCTATCAACATACAAACTTTTAAGTTCATAAGGTTATCTGTTCGTGAGACCCCCCTTACTCCCCGCGACCCCTTTAATCCTCTACAATTTTCACCTAGCATACGGCCACACACCTATAAATCAGAAAAAAGTCGGACGAATGGTTCTCGAGTTATAGAGTAGCGAACAGACGGACGTTGCTTTTATAAAGTAGTAGTATGGATGAAGAGAATCTGTTTCCCAGATTTTGGATATTTTGCTTGGGGCCCGCGTTATTGGCGAGTTTATATTTCATACTAGGTACTTCTGCAATCGGAGCGAAGCCGCAGGTAAATACTAGTTGGAGGTAGAAAAAAAAAATGTTTTTAATAAACTCATCCCTGTTTCATTCAAGCTATAACTCATTACTCTATTATCTATGTAGTCCTGAAGTTGAGTAGTGCTCAAAATAAATCACCGATCTAGCGCAAAAAATTGTCGATTAATTTCATATATCGTAGGCAGAATTCAGGTGCTTTATCGTCTACGGCTTCATGGCTTTTAGGGGGAGTACCTACTAGCCATTTCAAAAACGTCCGACCTTTCTGCCAGACCCTGAACCATTCGCTTTTCCAAAGCGCAATTTTTAGTTGAGTCTGCTTGTGTTTAAACAACTTTATCAGAAGCCCGCCTAAGATCAAACTGGCGGTTTTATGGATTGAGGTGGAGAATAGTGACACCTTTTGTTTACATCTTCAAATGACTCTTTAGTCTTTGGATGAAGATCAAACTAAAGCGTTTAAGGCCAAATACAAACTTTAATCCGACCCACCTATATCACTTGTTTAAGTGGCCGAGAGTATGACTGCCCTGCGAAAGTTTTTCATTTCAGCTGTATTGCCCTTCCACTCGTCCTGAATATAAAAACTCACACAGCGGAATGGCTGCGAGAAGCGACACTATATACATTAAACGGCTGCAATTATTTAGAAAGATTTTTTCCAAGGTAACTACTGTGTGAACGTCTTAAGCCGTTCTCCAATACACTAATCGTCACGTACCAGTATGGTTTTAGGCCCAGCAGATCGACCATTGACCAAAATGTTCACTTTAAGACAAATCCTGGAATATACCAACGAATTTCAGGTCGAGACTAACTACCTACCTATTCATCGACTTCAAAGCTACAAAGTCACCCCTATCGCGAATAATAGTTCCCCCGCAATGTTTCCCATTCAGCAATTTGATTTACATTGCTGACAAGGGAAAAAATTCCATCGGAATTTATTCGCGATACCCCTAAGTATTCATCGTCAGATGCGAATTCGAGATCTCGGAAGAACTGATTTAGCTATGTCGCGTGACGCTAGAAAACACCCGCTGTGGAAGTAGCTCCTCTCAAATATTTTAAACGTACCGGATTTCCGTATGGAGATACCCTATCACGTGATTTTTTCCATCTCGTTCTGGAGCAGATAGTGCACAGAGCAAGTGTCAACAGTGTAGGCCATTATCGGTCGTTCCCAGCGTGAATGAATGATATTCGACGGATTTTCGTTCCTGTGTGAGAGGAAAGCGAATGGAGAAGGAGATGCAACCGCGAACTCTATGAGCTGCATAGGTAGATATCATGATGTGTATGTAGTCAAAAAAGCCAAAATACCTACGTCGACTACATTGACTTTCAATTAACTCACATACGTAGGATATTTTGACTGCAGTTCATAAATAATAACCAAACATCAATAATTACAATAATTTACCTTTATAATGACAAAATTTTGTCGAAAAGTCAAGGTAAAAAGTATAAAGCCCTTATAGCCCGAAACGGTTTTCATACAAAGTTAATTTTTATTAAGTGGGATGCATTTATAGCCCACATAATGCAGGCAGATGTAAATTAATATTTTTTTTTTGTATGCTCACTGCCAACAGGAATTATATTCTCAATTTAAATTTTTGCAAAATCCAACCGCAATTCAATCAGGAAAAGCAAATAGATTTTAAATCATTCAGGATATTCTCTAATCCAAACAATTAAACCCATTTCAGATGATATCCTGACGCAATATAAATATATTAATTTTGTGCACAAATACCCATCAAAAGGTTGGTGATGGTGATGTTGGTCGAGAATGACTTTCCATTAGTAAAACAAAATAAAAAATGCATTTAATGGCAACAATTTGATAGATGGAGTGATTAAATATTTTTGTTATAGTTCGGTTGAACTAGCGGTTTGCAGGGGAAAACATTGAATCAAGATAGTATTTCAAATGGGAAAACGTGTGTTTCCAAATTGAATTTCAATTATAATGACCAGTGAGCAGTGACTCGTCGAAGGTTTCCTGGTATTGTATACTGATAGGTGGTCCATTACCAGGTTAGGTGCTTCCGATACTTATTTAAAAGTACATACAGTGAGAGAACACCGATGCTCTTTTAAGTCTTGAAACATGTTAAAAAAAAAATAATCTGTAAGAATGTTGATGGATTAGGTTAGGTTGTATATAAGATGTGTGTTCATCACAGTGGACTAGAAACATCCTTGGGGAACACTTACGGGCAAAACCTAAACTAATTCGTCCGAGTTCAGTATTTTATCCCATCTTGAATATTTTAGCAAAACTCAAGCAAAAGAAAATGTCAAAAATTAGCCTATAGGATATTTTTTTATCTTGCTCCCGGAGCAGGATCACTTTTCCCCTTAAAATCACTTTTTCGTATTGTTTTGGACTAGTTTTCATTCATTCATTCATTCATTCATTTTCAATGGTCCGCTTGTCCATTAAGTGGGTCGCGGGTGTAGGTTGCTCAAGTGGACCCTCCATAGCTCTCGATCCTCCGCCATCGACTCTAAATCATCAAGGGCAATCCCCATACGGGTAGAGGAGAGATTATGAATTTGATCTAACCATCTCATCCTGGGTCTACCTAGGGGACGCCTGCCCGATGGTACGGATTCCATAGCACGTCGTGGAATCCTGGTCGGGGACATGCGTTTAACATGACCAAACCACCGAAGCATGGATCGCTCCGTCCGGAGAAGTAGCTGCTCGACATTGAGTTCCTCACGTATTCTGGTATTTCTGATGCGATCTCTACGGGTCACACCAGCAATACTACGGAGAAATCTCATTTCAGCAGCTTGTATCCGCGATCTTATTCTTTCGGTCATTACCCAAACCTCATGACCATAGGTAAGAGTTGGAACAAACACCGAATTAAAGACTGACAACTTAGCTTTGACACCAAGTTCAGTCCTCCTGATAACAGAATGACCAAGCTGTCTCAAAATCGATCCAGCCTGACCAATCCTACAGGGAAACTCGGCATTGCTCCTTCCATCACTCGTGAATAAGACCCCGAGATACTTAAACTTCTCCACCTGTTTCAATGGGACTCCACTAACATGCAGAGTGCATTGAACAGGCGTTCTAGAGACGACCATCACTTCAGATTTGTTCACATTTACCCTCATCTCAGCTTCAACACAAACGGCTACAAACCGATCGAGTGCGCGCTGAAGTTCAGTCTGAGAGGACCCAAGGATGACCAAGTCATCAGCGAAGAGCAAATGACTTATCCTCAGATCTCCCAATTCGAAACGTTCTTCGCCAAGACTGCGCTGTAACATCCAGTCCATATAAGTAATGAAAAGGAGAGGCGACAAGACGCACCCCTGGCGAAGTCCAACGCCCACGGTGAAAGGTATTGATTTAACGCCGTTTACCCGAACACAGCTTTTACAGTTTGTGTAAAGAGATTGAATGGCTCTCAAGAGAGAACCATCAATTCCATACTGCTGTAATACACTCCAGAGTTTCCCTCGAGGGACTCGGTCATATGCTTTCTCCAAATCTACGAAGCAAGCGTAAACAGGTGTAGCATACTCCCAAGCCTTCTCAAGTACCATTCTGAGAGTGAATAACTGGTCGGTTGTGTTTCTGCCGGGACGAAAGCCGCACTGCTCATCTCCTAATCGTGCCTCTAGTTTTCATTTTGCTTTTAAACTTCAATCAAATTATTTAAAACTTGTTTCGTATTTACATTTAATTTACATTGTTGCATTTGTTAATTTAATTTTCAAATTTACGTTCATTTCCTAAAATTCAGCTTTGTAAACCGTCAAACTCTTCTGTTCATAACAATCATTGTTACTCACTGTACATGCATTTCGAATTTGATTATGTAATGCATTTACAATGAGAACCTTCAGCACATTACAATCGCACTCTAAACAGTTTTACTCTCTTCGCTTTATCTCGCCTTATCAAAATCGCTACCGCAATTCAAGTTCCCGATTACCATGGAACCGGTGGTAAAGCTTATGTACTTGCTGCCATGGAAGTAAATAAGTGCGTAAGTAAGGTGCTGGTTGCTGCTGAGCGGATTTCTCGTCCATTTGGATTTGGACCAGCAAAAGGGTAAAAGGGTCTTCTC
Source organism: Cheilosia soror (assembly GCA_949372485.1). NCBI lineage: Eukaryota > Metazoa > Arthropoda > Insecta > Diptera > Syrphidae > Cheilosia > Cheilosia soror. The sequence goes on along the minus strand of OX443562.1, from coordinate 21,595,761 downwards.
CTTTCTCATCGTGGCTGATTATTTCGCTCGTCGCCAATGGTTTTTTATGTCACGCTCGTTGTTATACACGCATGTTTGCTTCTCTGATGAAACTGTTTTCCAAGTTATGACGGGAAAGACGAAGAAAACTCGTCGAACAAAATAAACCGAAGTGCATTGTGCCCACAAAACATTCAACAGTTAGGATCTGTTGGATATTGGGTGTTCTTAACTCCCTAAACTATGGACATGATGTTGCAATCGCAACGCATACCTTACGAACAATATAATTCGTATTTGGAAATCTAAGATAAGCCGTTTGCTCTTCGCTGCTAAGTTGGTTATCATTAGGTTCTCCCTGATTAAACTAAAGTTCGAATACGAAAGGTTTATAGCTGACTTTTTTTTTAGTATGAGTGTAAATAGGTCTAAAATGATGGTAGATAGTCTTCAGAACTCCTGTCGAATGAGCTCTGTACGTTATTTGGATTTTTATTAAAACAGGTAGACAAGTTTAAGTAAGTAAGTAAACGACGAAAGAAGCGAGATTTCTTGTAGGATTGGTCAAGTTGGTTCTGTCTTGTGACAGCTAGATCGATATGTTATCAGAATGAATGTATCAACTGGAGAAAGCTTCTTAATTCAGCTGTTCGGGTTCAGCACAAAACTGTGCGTCCAAAAAAATAAAAACTTACACAAAAGAATGATTGTGATCACTTAGGCCTAGGGCTCTACATGGAGCTATTGTATGGTCCGTTTATAATTAAACTAATTATGGCTTTTCATAGCTTCCTTCTCATATGCGGCCTTAAAATCGTTAATGATATAGTAAGTACCGATCTTAATTAAAAATACGGTCATAGGTAGGTACCAACGATTTTTGTTTTGGTTTTAAGCTTCCGTACACTATGAACTGTGATGTATAACGGACGTGATCTCGTATGCTATGTTAAAGAGACTGATGCATCTTGCTGAAATGTAAAGGGCTTCCTTGATGGTCGTCAAAACAATGTAGATATACATACGATTAACCAGCCAAATATTGGAAATTATGATTCAATATTATGTGAGTGTTTCTTCCAAAATACTGGGAAATACTAATACACTCAATTTGTATTCACACCACACCACTTACCACACCTCACACTCTTCCAGTTGTACCGTTATTTTATCTTACCAACCATCTGAACATCGCAATCGAATGCTTCTCTTTCGTTTCTTATGCAAAACTAAACTGTGTTTGTTCAAGGGAATGTGCTTTCGCTGTGCTACCCACACTACAAAGCAGAACCACGATCAAGAACAATAATTGCTGATATTTTTCTATGTGATAAAATGTTTCACTTAGTTTTTAGATCAGGCAGAAGGCTCTGCGAAATAAGGCCCCAATGAAATAGGCCCCCAAAAAATTATACAGGAAACAACAACAAAGACTTTTAATAAAATTTGGGGTGTTATTTCCTTCTTTGGGGCCTAATTTCCTTATGAAAATTGGGGTTTTATTTCATTATGAAATAAGACCCCAAAAGAAGGAATGAAATAAGACCCCAAACGAAAAACGAAAACGTATGCAACCCCCCTGCTTGGGTTTACTGTCAGATTTGGGGTCTTATTTCATTTTTTTTGGGGCCTTATTTCATCGCAGTGGGGCATTATTTTATATTTGAAATTGGGGTAATATTTCATTATGAAATAACACCCCAAATTTGGGGCCTTATTTCATTTTCTCTTTTGGGGCCTTATTTAATTGGAGCCTTATTTCCCGCAGCCGAGGCAGAAAACTGGTTCATAGCTGAAAATATTTAAGATAGTGAATTCGCTCCCTCAAAAAATATGTTCTCATTGAATTGATTAAGAATTACTATAGAAAAGACAAGTTAAAGGTAGTGGAGTAACAAATAAGTAGATTTTGCTCCAAAGGACAAAGCAATAAACGGTGCAAAGTAGAACTTCACATGCGGGAAGTTATGCTCTAGGTCTAGTCTCGTCTCTTGTGATTATTGTCTTTCAACATTGATCTTTGTCACAGTATTTTGAGATGTTTATTATACCCGTAGGTTTGCATTATGTACGACTATATAAAAGAATCCCAAGCATCTTTCTGTAAAGTGCTTCTGTAAAATACCCTATAATGGAGAAGCGTTTTTGTTGGCTGTGAGGTCAACGATCACTGAACAATTTCAAGCTTTCGCAACCTACCCTACATGATTGTGGAAACGTTTGTTCGCCACGTCGAGTTGGCTTTCTGTCAACAGTCCTATATTAAAATCAGCTTCGGATGCGTTTTGACTAGGTAGGTATACAGACTCTAGAATATGCATCATTTATTGTAGTAGGTAGTGTATCTCAGAAAAAAAAACACGGCGGCTTTGTTTAGAGTCGGGAAAATATATAAAAACCCGACTATCGTTAAATCATTATTCTGTACTATTATCTATACTATATTAACTATACGTTTTGTTTTGTAAGGTAATAACGAGAGGAATGATCGAAGAAATTAATTAATCGACGACGATATCGCTTACAAGCAATGAAAAACGAATTGCAGTACGACGATGAAAAATAGTTAAAATTCCAGATTGAGTATGAACAATATTTATTACCAATGGATTATGATGCTTACAGCTTGCTGGTTGATAATCGAAAGAGGAAGAGTTTATGACAAATTTCAGCACAAGTGGCAACGAATAACAGCACAAACACAAAGTAAAACAAGAAAATATAACAATATTAGAGAATTTCTGAGAGCAACTTCAAGAGAGCGACATAATAGAAAAACATTAGAATTAACATAAATGAAAACGAATATTATTATCAGTGATGCCATTCTGACCGGAGAAAATTTTGAAATCCGGTCTTACCGTTTTTTGACCGGAACGAAAAATGTTTTTAACCGGAAAACGCTTTTTGGGCTGGAAAAAAAAAATTGCTCTACTGACTATAAATAAAGATAGATTTCTATAGGTAATTTGAATAAAACTTTGCCATACATTACCAACACGCTCCCAAGTTCAAACAGAAACCAATTTACGGTGAATATTGGGACATTTACAACATAACACATGGAATTCTTCTTCGGGAGCAGGATAATAAATTATTTTATAGGCTAATTTTTGGACGTTTTCTTTTGCTAGAATGTTAAAGTGGAAATTAAACAATGCATTTCAATTAAAAGTATGAAATTCGATATTCGACTTGGCTACAAACAAAAACGAGGCGTCATTGCAATGAAATACAATTTGACAGGTAAAAAAATATTGAAATCGGAAACACAAACAAATTTTATAGTAAAGCCGAAGCCGACGCCCGTTTTTGACGCCCTCACTCTATCAATAAAAATATCAAATGCAGAGTTATGTCAAAAGCCCAATGGTACCAAAAAGAACCTTTTATGCCCTGCCCAGGCCATGCCAGAATTATTTCTGAAAATGGATTTTCTGCGGTGTATGGTCATGCACTAAAAGTGTATTTCAGGACTTAAAACAAGTCATATAAAATCAAAAATTAGTTTCAGTTAATTTTAAACAAACGAAATAAAAAACAAGTTTACAAACTCAAGATTCACATATTATAAAAACGTTTTCTCAACATGGTAGGTACATGATTAATATTTATAATGTAAAAAAATGGCTAATGATAGTTAACTTTTGTTTTATACTTTTTGTAATACATAATGCTACCATAATCTATTTTTGACCGGGTTTCCGGTCAAAAACTCTGATTTTGACTTTTGACCGGATGTTTTAACCGGATTTAGAAAATAAAAATCCGGTCATACGGTCAGATTTGACCGGATTCACTTTTTCTTAGTGGCAACACTGATTATTATGTGCTCGTCGATAGGCGACCAAATCAAACAGCAATTAAACAACTCTTATACGTAAGACTAATAATATAAAACAATATTAATTCGAGTAACAAAAATAGAAATAGGGTAAATTATAAAGGTTTGTAAAAAGAAGCATTAAGTACAGAACACGATTATTAATCTCTACGTTATTGGTCTTTACGATTATTTGGCCTGTACTTCTGTACTGTCAGATTGTGATTGAGCTTGCCTGACGACCTCGTGTTCGAAGAAGAGAATCACCAGCTGGCTCATATATTATATTTAAAGAAGAAGACTTATACACGAGTACTAACAATATGCCCATGTATGAGTGATTCGATACAATTAGCTACGTTTTCCACATGATCACAAATAAGCAAGATACAATTATTATTGCAAAATAATACTTTCAATGGTTTTCCGCGAATCGGGCCGCACGAACAAATCAAATAAGACTTAAGCTTCCGTTGGCACTTCCCTCACCCGTAGTTGAATTCAATAACATTTCCTTTTCCGCTCCAATAAAATGTCAAATATGAATCCTGCTCCTGCCACAAATATGACGGCCCCCAGGTACACTGAATGCGATCTAATTTATTTATATTTCTCTTCCACAGATGCACTGACACACTAATACGTACCAGTCTCACACTGATGCGAACATATTCCGATTCCAAGAAAAAAAAATTAAATCAGCACTAATAGTTCTCGATACCTTGCAGCAGTAGATGCAATTCAACTCAAGTATGCACAGGCTTTCACTATATATGTATATACATTGCATCCATCAAGTGCCCTGAAGGAGCAGCAACAGCAGTTGAGCATACGAGCAGTAGACGTGTAAATCGAGTTAGAAAAATGTTACTCAACTTCTCATGCATGGATGAAGCCCTCAAGAGGCACTGAAATCAACTTCTACCCCCCGCCGCCGCCTCACCCCGGACTGCGCCGCTTGTCCTGCTATACGTCTTCCACGCGAAAGATTAAAAATGCAATTACATCCATGTTAGTGTACACAGCAGCACACATACAGCACCCGCTCTCTGTTCGTTCGAATTGCGGAGGTAAAAAGTTGCCAATTGACAAAAATGCAAAATGCGAAAAAAATAAAGACCAAGAGGAGAAAAAAAAAATTAAAAAAAAAAAAACTTTTCTGTCCATCCGGAGACCATCCGTAGAGGACCACCGCACTTTACCACCCTGGCATGGCATTCAATTACGGACATCGCAGGTAACATGACTTGAGGCCATGTGCAGCACAGAAGATCCGTGTGGCAGTTGCCGCAGTGGCAAAAGTTGCAACCAAACCTCTACTTGGCCAGATAGCTGGTAGGAATGCCGAGCTCACTGCACTGAGTGGCTTGTGAAATCATCTGCTGCCATTGTTTTAAATGGGAAACTCTCTGCCATTTTTGCAACTTTTTCTTCCTTTTTTTTTTTTTTTTTGAAAGGAATATCATCATCATAACAGTGAAGCGTATAGCCTGGACCAATGTGAACTAGATACTAGACGCGCTGATCATTTTGTTTTTTTTTTTCCTGTGTTTTTGAAGAGGGCGAGAGAATAGTAAAACAGGATATTTGTTGTTTCTGCAATGTTATTCTGTTTTTTTGTATTTTTTTTTTCTAGTCATTGAAAATTCTATATCCATCATTGAAGAGGCACTCGGACCAAAATGCGAAAACTGTGTACGAGCAGTTGGTAAGTGGATTGTTATTTTTAACTTATTTCTAGTGACTCTGGAATACATTTTGAAAAATTGCGTTAACTGGAAAGCACTTCAGGCTGTTGATGGTGTAATCCGTACGAATATTAACACAAACCTGAAGTGCATAGCAGTTTTATGTTTGTGTGGATTTTTTCTTTATTTGTGTTGCTAACATGTGTTGGGCGTTTAAAAAACATACATCACTATTATGTAGCAGGTAACTATTCGTAACATATTTCAATGTCGGTCATTTGAATTATGTGTGGGCTCCTACAAAGTTATAGGTATCTAAGTTGGTGGAAATAAAATTTTATTTTTGCAACTGATGCTGATCTGACATCGAAACTGGAAGATGAGGAATTCATGAACCGCGATCTTACTTTGTTAATTTAATTTTTATTTTGTTCGAATATTTTGTAATTATTATAAGTCAGTATTAAAGATTCATATTTTTTCGTTTTTTTTTTAAATACTTTTCCCGGGAAAGGCGAACCTATAACGCTTCAACACCGCCCCTAGATGCTTGCAGATGTATGTTAGTTCTGCACTTAAATTGATGCAAATTGTAGTCTTCCAAAGTTTACATGTCCTGTAACAGAAGGAGTTTTGGAAAATGCATGTCCTCGCGGTTGCAAAGTGTACTGTATGGTATGGTCATGAGCATTAGCTGCCTGGATAATGTCTTTGAGTTTCTCGGAACATCTACACTGCAAGTACCTAGACCTACCTATAGAACAAGCAAATGTCAGAGACTGCTTGTCTCTGTATGCTGTCAAGTAGGTTAAGTACATGTTTTGGGGCCGAGCTACATATTATATGGGAACAATATTACAGGCCTGGTCTAACCTGGGCTTTGTAGAGAAGGAGAAGTGGCTTGGGGCTAATGTACCTCTTTGCTCTAAATAGGTAGCTCAACTTAGCGGACGCCGATCTTGCGATATAGGAAATGTGGCCCTGACATGTGTTATGTTTGGTTCGGGAAGAGGTGTAGATAACCCAAAGGCAGAGAACGATGAGCACTATGATGTATTCGGCTGCTTCAGTCCGGGGTGGGCCTTGTTCTGCGCGCCACCAAACAACAAAAAAAAAGTGCTCGCAATGTCAACCCTGAATCTAAATCGTCAAATACACTCTAAACGCGACCTATGTATTCCCTGGTGTTAATAGGCCTATTATCTCCCGGAACTACCTTTATTTATTTCTAATTGTTTAATATATGTATACGTAATTTTTTTTCTCTTTTACTAAGCCGCGAAGAAAAGTACATACATTCGCATGTTCGAAATGTGAATTGTATCTTCGAACTTTGTTTTTTTTTTCTATTACTAACTATATGGGTTTTCTTTTCGTTTTTACCGTTGATACAACAATCAAAATTAAATTATATTTTTTTCTTTCATATATGCATAGCTAAGAAAAGTAAGTAGGTATCTAGGTATAATTTTGTTAAAATAGTGTTATATATGTATAAATTTTAGATGTAGTTGATATTTAATAATTGAGCTTATGTATCAAGTATAATTTTATGTATATATCTTTTATATGCTGCATGCGAAATCAGTGCAGAATACCATGTGGTTATGAATGTATATATGTAATATTATATATGATGTATATCACAAATTGCCTGTTTGTCCCGGTTTCCTCGTGCGCATTCTACATAGGAATCTGCATGGATGGAATTCTGGTGACCTCGTTCTGTACTCTTGGAATCAATGGGATATTGGGTTATTCCTCAAGCGAGACAGGTGGTTTGCGAGTAATAACTATCTTGACGTTGAACCAGATCCACTTAGCACAATCGCACTTCACTTGGATTTTTGTCGAAGAAAGTATAAACTAATTCCCTAGGATACAAAAAAAAAATCCCGGTTCAAATATATGCTAGGATGATCACGTTTCGCGTATAGACTTACCTCGAATTGAGGGAATAAGAATTTACTTAGCGTAAATTGCACTTGGATGTGACAAAGTTTAGTTTTATTTCCTTTTAAATGCAGAAGTCTCAAATAAAACTGTGGTAACTGATAACACTGTAGGAATTTTCTTTAGACACTATCACTTTTAAGAAATTTGCTTACGATGCACGAGCTTGCACGAGCGACTAATTACTTCGGTCAGCTTTCTTTGGCTACTTGATTATGTTTAACGCAAAGCGACTCAAAGAAGCCAGTATTACACCGAAAAGAGCAAGAGTGTCATATCATTGGTACCGTAAGCATTGTTCTTTTGGGGCATATATTTGGGATAGATGGTATGATTTGTAGGAGAAGAGTTGCTGTCACAAAATTTGCGGTACAAGTACATTATTTATCTCAGAAATTATTATATACATCTATCTCCTAGAGATGTAAAATGCGATCCGATGGGAATCGCAGTGTACGGACTTGGTGGGTGTGTGGGCATGGTAGGTAGCACATTACAAAACAGACTTTGTATCATATATGTACTATAGGTACATATGCGACTACAAAGGCTGGGGAATCATATCCGTAAGTCTTTGCTGTGGTATAAGGCCGTTTTACCATTAGCGTCTCTAATCTCATAACAACTATTTCCATCCCGTTTTATTACTGTTGACTTTATAAACTTTGCTGCTAATTTAGAATTGAATTTTTTTGCTGCATCGCTTTGGGCAAAGTTGCGGCGATATACAGTCTGTCCGGGATAAAAATTAACGTTACTGCTGCGAGTATTGTATATCTTAGCACTTATCTCATATGCTTTAGATATATTATTAAGTACCTCTTCTCTTATAAGGCATACCCGGTCTTTATGGTCAAGGACTAATTCTCCAGAATCTAGTGAATATAGATTCCGCAATAGTTTATATGTGGACGCATGTGTTATCATTTCCTGACCAAATAGAGTGAAATAGGGTGAAAACTTAAGCGACTGGTGGTATGAACTTCGCAGTGCCGCTGCTATAAGGGAAAGATTTTCATCCCAACGACTTTGGTCGGGTCCTATATAGGAACGTATTCCCGCAATAATTGAGCGATTCACCCTTTCTGATGAATTGCTTTGGGGAGAATAAAGCGCAGTATAAGTGTGGTGTATTCCGTAATTGTTCAAAAAGTTGTTGAAAAGCTCGCTTTTGAACTGTGACCCATTATCGGTTACCACGTCTTCCGGAATACCAAAAATGCTAAAGACACACTCACTTAAATATCGAATTATTTCTACCGCAGTGAGTTTTTTTATGGGTTTAATTAACGGAAATTTTGAAAAGTGATCTAAGGTAATAAATATGGCAATATTTCCTGTTTTAGATCTAGGAAACGGTCCTATGATATCCATAAACAGTTTTTGGAATGGCCTTTGCGAATTCGGTTTTTCTCCCATTGGGGCACGTAAGATCTTGTTCGGTGCCTTAGATTGTTTACAAGTATCGCAATTATTAATATATAGTTTTACGTCGCATACCAATTTGGGCCAATAAAAATGCCTTCTTAGTCGTTCAATGGTTTTGGCAATGCCAGCATGATTGTGGTTTGGGGGATTGTGAAATCGTTCAATTAAGTCCGGTACCATTTGTGAAGGGATCCACAACTTCCATGCACTTGCTTCACTTGGGGAATTTTCCGCGACAAGGTCCGTTCGTCGATAAACGAACTTGTCCACAATTCGAAGACTTGGTAGTTTGGACTCGTTCTTTATCACATGCGATATTAGTTGTTTATACTCGTCTGAGTCGAAATATTTTGAGTCTAAATCAATTTCCGATTCACTTATGTCAAGAGCAGATACATCGTTCTCGTTTACTCTTGACAATGCATCCGGGACAATGTTATCTGAGCCACGTCGGTGCTCTATGCTAAAATTATAGCCTTGCAACTTTAGCGACCATCTGGCTAGTCGACCGGATAGATCTTTCTGATGCATTATCCATTTTAAACTTGCGTGGTCGGTAATAATTTTGAAAGCTTGCCCTTCCACATATTGCCGGAATTTCTTTAGACTTAGTATCGCTGCCAAACATTCGAGCTCAGTTACACTATATTTTCTTTGTGCCGAATTTAATTTTTGAGAAAAATATGCGATAGGAACCTCGAAGCCTTCTTCATTGGTCTGCACGAGGACACCACCGACACCAAACTGACTAGCGTCGCAGTGTATAGCGAAAGGAAGCCTAAAGTTAGGATTTGAGAGGACTGGTGCGGTTGACAGTAGCGTTTTTAGATTTTCGAAGGCTGCTTGCGCCTCGTCTGTCCATTTAAAAGATTTGGCCTTCTTTAGCAGGTCTGTCATCGGCGCAGTAACCCCAGCAAAGTCTTTTATAAATCTTCGGTACCAGCCAGACATACCAAGGAACCGTCTGAGCTGGCGAACTGTTGCTGGTTGAGGGTAACTCGTTATGGCTTCCACCTTATCTGGATCGGTTCGAAGTGTACCATACCCGACGATAAAACCAAGGTATTTAACCTCCTTCAAACAAAACCTACTCTTTTCAATATTGACCGTTAAACCAGCCTCTCGTATCCGTTGAGCTATATCTGCTAGTAGCAACAGATGTTCATCAAAAGTTGTAGACAAAAGAAGAAGGTCGTCCAGGTATACAAAAACCCGTTCACGCAACGAAGGGGGTATCACTCGGTCCATGAGTCGGCACATTGTTTGCGGAGCGTTACATAGCCCAAATGGCATCACCTTATAGTGGTAGAGCGGCCGATTTGGCACCGTAAAGGCAGTCATTTGCCTCGAATTCTCACTTAAAGGAATTTGCCAAAAGGCGTCTTTTAAGTCCAGACTTGAAATAAATTTGGTCCTTGGCAGTCTGCTTAAAATTCCTTCGATGTGCGGTAAAGGATATGCATCCTTTACCGTAACACTATTAAGTTTACGAGAATCGAGACAAAGCCTGTCTTTACCTGATGGTTTACGAATAAATACCACTGGGCTGCTCCAAGGACTATTCGATTCCTCTATGACACCGAGAGATAGCATCCGATCGATTTGCGCGTGAACAAGTTTTTCTATAGCTGGCGAAATAGGGAAATATCTTTGTTTGATTGGCTTGGACCCTGACTCAACTTCAATATTATGCTCCACAAGTTTTGTCCTGCCAAGCCCTTCAATGGCATATGATGGAAACAATGATACTGTTCTATCCAGTCTTTTTCTTTGGTCTTCCGATAGTTGGTGAACGTTACATTGTTCAACGGTCACTTCTGGAGAGGTCGAAATTCCGCTTATGATACTGGGTGCAATGTCGAAGGCAGACCAAAAGTTTATGCCGAGATAAAGGTCTTGGGACAAAGTTGGAATTATAAAGAACTTGAGATTTCTAACAATATTTCGAAAGGTTACTTCAGTTTCTAGACAGCCTTTAATTTCTTGTTCCTTTCCATCAGCAGTGGTTGCAAAGGTCTTAAAACTGCGTAGTCCAAAGTTGTGCGTAAGCAATTCTTTGGCCGCCTCGCCCCCGAAACAAGAAATAGCAGCACCGCTGTCCAGCAAACCCAAATAATTCCTTTCAAAAATATGCACGGTTGCATAAGGTCGTATGTCGGAAGAGCCAATATGTAAAGCCGATACAGATTTCTTTAATAGTTTTCGACTGCTGCTAACTTTCTTCCAAAAGGATCTTAATCGCTGAGTCGAACGCTTAGGAGGCTTTAAAGGATCTTTTGAATAAGCAGTTTCAAATATTTTCTGCCGTTTTTCATTATACGCAGTAAGTCGTTGGTGGTAAGGGATAATGTCATGAACTTTTGGTTCGCTTCTTTTAAGTTGTGGAGCAGATTCGTTTTGAAAAATAGATATACATTTGGAATTAAGAGCAGGTATTGTATTTGAATTGGTAGCTATATTTTGCGATGGAAGATCGGTGGAAACTAAGTTACCTCCTTGCTTCTGAATTAGTTCGAACGTAGGTAAGCTGGAGGGTTCTTTTGTTTCCCTGCGTTCGCTTTCGCGTTTCCCACCTCCGTACAATGGGAGCAACTAGGCTTGTATACATCTGGTAACCCACAACCATAGCAAAACACAGTTCTCTTTTCAACGCAATCCTTGTAGGTATGACCAGTACACCCGCAGTTCCAGCACTTAATATTACAAACGCCAGATATTTCAAGACACGAATCCTCAATAATATTTTGGTCGGTGCTATCAGGCACAATTTCACTGACAGGGCGTTTGAAATTGGATCGGAATGGTGCTTGTGATCTATTTATGGTTTCGTTGAAAACCGCATCCCTTCTGACACAGAAACTTCTGAGCTGAGCAACCGAAGCAAAGCTCATGTAAAATGTTTGTTGCCTTATTTCTGGGCGAAGATTACGGTGCAAAATACCTACAAGTTCATGTTCTGCAATTGGAGATCGGAGTCTGTCGCAAAGCTTCATGACTGAATTATAAAAATCCTCAAAGGATTCCCGCTCCTTTTGCTTTCTTTTACAGATGAGTTCTCTTATATCTGTGTCAGATTGGTAGTCCTGGAATTGCTGGCGAAATGCTAGACAAAACGAATCCCAATGAATTCTATCAACACTCCTCCTGTATCTCCAGTACCATTCCCTGGCACGATCAGTAAACACGATATGTAAATTGTCGCACAATAATTGAAAGTTACCATTCAGGCAATCTTTTGTGAGAGCAGCGATTTGATAGATAAATTGGTCAACTGAAAAGTCGGAATTCAAACCGTCGTAATGCAAGTGCCAGCTATGAATAATATTAGCTACTCGACTTGCTTCTATTCTAGCCGATAAGTTACTATCGTTCTGATGAGGAACGTACATATTATTCTGTGAACCTTGTGGGTTTACGTTCTCATTAGAGTTCATTTGCTGTGCTGAGTCATAGCAGAAAGTTGGATTTTGATGAGAAGAAACATTGTGGTGAGACGAATAGTTATTATTCTCCGTCTTTTTCGGATTTAACATCATGGCTTCTAGACGACTCATCATCGAATTCAACTTAACTTCTAATTGACGTTCAAGCACGCTTTCTATATGCTTGTTAAGATCTTGAACCGGAGCAGATTTAGTAATGAAGGGTCTTGCTGAATTTCCATCTTGATTTGGACTTACAGGTCGATCAAGCAAATTTTGAGGAATTGCACTTGCGCCATCTTCAGATGTTAGAAAAGGTTCACTTTGATCCTCAAAATGATCGAAGGAATTCGACTGGTTTAGTAAATGTTGCGAAAAGACTGCTCTACGCAACGAATTTTCAATTATTTGCACATTAGGCATAGCTGACATAGGCGAAGGCGCCATAGACCAATCAATAGGGTTCTGATTAAATAATGGTAAGTCTAAGGTCTTTTTTGATCGAGTGGTCATTGGTTGAGGCTTAGATATGGCTCCTTTAGAAGCCGATGTAGACTTTTGGCTATCTACCTTGCATAAGTCTTTGTTAGTGATTTTAGACTTGCATTCTGGACATAAAGACGATTTCTTTATATATTCAATTATGCAAGTTTTGTGAAAATAATGTTTGCACCTGGTTTGCGCTAACTCCTTTTCTGCAAAAGGTTCTTTGCAAATTTTGCACGAATTATTGGAATCCATATTTTTGTTTAAAGGTAATGGTTCTGGACTTCTTAGCACAGACATGGTAAAATTTTAATGGAAGTTACTATCATATATACTATGTAAGCTAGGATAGACATCAATATAAGCATCAGTATTATAAAACAACAAGCGAACAAAGCGAAGATATCTAGATTCAGAAAAAAAATTATATAATTAATTTAAGTCGAAAATGAAAGACGATTTTAGCTTATAAGCTGTTGTATATTATAATCGTTACTCATTCATCTCGAAAGGACCCCATTAAATATAATAATTTGTATCACGCTATAGTTTATTTGTATATAGATATCAGTCATGAGATAACAGACTAGTAGCTAGCAGAAATAATTCGCCAAACCTCCGTAATTCCGAGAAATCTCCTGTGACTGGTATCTTTACGCAATAAGTATTTTAAAAAGTTAACGTGTATAGAGATATGTAACATTTTGGTTGGATTAAAAGCTTAAAGCAACTATGATCCAAAATTCCAAATTATTTCCATACCAAAAAGAAGAATAAAGAATATTACATTTACTACTTTTCGACGAATAATTGTTCTAGAGTGAACGAAATGACTCGTAATTCGAGAAAAATAAAAATGTAAGATATATAATCGGGACATGTTTGTTTAAGACGGTAAATGTCTATGCCCCACGTTGGGCGCCATTTTGTTATGTTTGGTTCGGGAAGAGGTGTAGATAACCCAAAGGCAGAGAACGATGAGCACTATGATGTATTCGGCTGCTTCAGTCCGGGGTGGGCCTTGTTCTGCGCGCCACCAAACAACAAAAAAAAAGTGCTCGCAATGTCAACCCTGAATCTATTTATCTTTATATCGCATATGTTCCACGGTAGGTCTAAGTAGATGTTAGATGACCCACGGATTTGCCCTCCCAACCTTGCGCATTCCCTTTCCACTTAATTTAAAGCGAGAATGGCCCAAATAATAAAACTGATGCTTTTTTTTCTTTTAAGATGTCATACCCAGCTTACTTCAATGTTTATTTTAAACTCATATTCATTTTAAATCAAAATAATCAACAGAAAAATTTAAACTAACAAATTAAATTCAGGTGTTCCAAACAAAAAACACACGGAAAACAATTACAAAATATCTTAAAAGAATTTTCATTATTTTTTTTTTTTTTAATGAATTAAGCAACAATTCAAAAACAATAAAACGAAAAGAATTCCTAATCACTATATGCTAATCAGCAAAATTCAATCTAAGTCTATAATGTAGTATGTCCTTTTCAAATTCAGTTTTCCCCAAAAAAAACGAAATCGTCAAATACACTCTAAACGCGACCTATGTATTCCCTGGTGTTAATAGGCCTATTATCTCCCGGAACTACCTTTATTTATTTCTAATTGTTTAATATATGTATACGTAATTTTTTTTCTCTTTTACTAAGCCGCGAAGAAAAGTACATACATTCGCATGTTCGAAATGTGAATTGTATCTTCGAACTTTGTTTTTTTTTTCTATTACTAACTATATGGGTTTTCTTTTCGTTTTTACCGTTGATACAACAATCAAAATTAAATTATATTTTTTTCTTTCATATATGCATAGCTAAGAAAAGTAAGTAGGTATCTAGGTATAATTTTGTTAAAATAGTGTTATATATGTATAAATTTTAGATGTAGTTGATATTTAATAATTGAGCTTATGTATCAAGTATAATTTTATGTATATATCTTTTATATGCTGCATGCGAAATCAGTGCAGAATACCATGTGGTTATGAATGTATATATGTAATATTATATATGATGTATATCACAAATTGCCTGTTTGTCCCGGTTTCCTCGTGCGCATTCTACATAGGAATCTGCATGGATGGAATTCTGGTGACCTCGTTCTGTACTCTTGGAATCAATGGGATATTGGGTTATTCCTCAAGCGAGACAGGTGGTTTGCGAGTAATAACTATCTTGACGTTGAACCAGATCCACTTAGCACAATCGCACATCACTTGGATTTTTGTCGAAGAAAGTATAAACTAATTCCCTAGGATACAAAAAAAAAATCCCGGTTCAAATATATGCTAGGATGATCACGTTTCGCGTATAGACTTACCTCGAATTGAGGGAATAAGAATTTACTTAGCGTAAATTGCACTTGGATGTGACAAAGTTTAGTTTTATTTCCTTTTAAATGCAGAAGTCTCAAATAAAACTGTGGTAACTGATAACACTGTAGGAATTTTCTTTAGACACTATCACTTTTAAGAAATTTGCTTACGATGCACGAGCTTGCACGAGCGACTAATTACTTCGGTCAGCTTTCTTTGGCTACTTGATTATGTTTAACGCAAAGCGACTCAAAGAAGCCAGTATTACACCGAAAAGAGCAAGAGTGTCATATCATTGGTACCGTAAGCATTGTTCTTTTGGGGCATATATTTGGGATAGATGGTATGATTTGTAGGAGAAGAGTTGCTGTCACAAAATTTGCGGTACAAGTACATTATTTATCTCAGAAATTATTATATACATCTATCTCCTAGAGATGTAAAATGCGATCCGATGGGAATCGCAGTGTACGGACTTGGTGGGTGTGTGGGCATGGTAGGTAGCACATTACACATGTGATTCCTGAATTGACAGTGACTTCTAGAAGGTGCAGTGAGTCCTTGGGATGGATTGGATGGTCATCCATTTGAATCTGAGGAACTGTTGATGCATTTTTTCTGGAAAATGTTGTGAGCTGTGTCTTGTTTGCATTAAATACAACCAAATTGTCTTTTCCCCACTTCAAGATTTTGTCCAGATCACCATTTAGAGAACTAATTTGTTCACATCTCTGACTGTGTGATGTCGCCGCATTCACAGGCCCACTGTTCGAGATAGAGGATATAAGAGTGCTGTCATCAGCAAAGCTGTAGATATTATTATTTGTCGATCCAAGCATATCGTTGATGTGGAGAAGAAATAAAGTTGGAGAAATAATAGATCCTTGGGGCACTCCTGCATTTATAGCAAACGAATTAGATGATACATCATCTACAACAACTTGGATCGATATTTCCAAAAAAATATTTTGCACTCATCCGCAGAGTTGTTGTGGTAATCCATAAGACGTTAAATTGCCTAATAGGGCGCTATGCCCAGACTCGGTCAAATGCCTTTGATATGTCCAAGGCTACGGCTCATTTAGCTATAAGAACTCGAAAACTATTCATTTTATTGACAGAAACTACTGATAGGTGGCTTAAAAATTGCGCTTAGAAAATTTAAATCTTATGAAATTATTATTATTCTTATTTTATTATTAATTAAGAATGTGACTTAACAATAAATTGTTAAGATAATACCTACAGAAAATTGGAAAAAAAATCGCACTAGCTAGAGAGACTTTTAGGTCTAAATGATTGAAATGAAAAACAGACTTAAAAAAAATGTACTAGCTGACCCGGCAAACGTTGTTGTCTTATCCCTTGAACTGCCCTTTCAAAATGTTTGCCACTATCACATTGTTAAGTAAATTCGTCACAATCAGTCGGGTTCCATTACACAATAAATGGGTATGAAGATTTCGTAGCATCATGATGAGATGACAGATTCAATTTTGAGACGCAAATGATGAGGCGGAATGCCAGGCAAATCCAAATAGTTAAGGAATTCAACTGGATAATTGACGACTTCGTCTTTGTTTTCAACGAAATTGATTGATTTGTATGAACGGAATTCTCCTTGAATTTATGGGCGGTGCCACGCAGTTGTCCAATTTTGACCAATATTCACAGCAACACTCCTGGGCCAATACCTAGGATTGTCTGTAAGTTTCAACTCAATCGATTCGGCGGTTTTTGAGATATAAGATTTTGAATGTTTTTTTTTGTATGGGTGGTGCCACGCCCCTTTGTCAAATTTTTACCAATCTTCAGAGGAGCACTCCTGGGCTACCTACGTTTATCTGTAAACATAGTCAGTGGCTTTCAAGTTATACTTATCCGAACACATTTTAGAACATTTCCGAACAGAAACTTTCCCATGATTAAACCAATAAATAGTTACTCCGCCTCTTTGCATTGGGCCACTGCAAAATTTGCCGCTAGAAAACTAACTTTTGAAGCGAACTTAAAGTTCCTATCAACATTTACTTTTCCAAATATATAGCTAATCATCTACGGGGTGTTCCATTTAGTGGGTTCTTTTTAAACCATAGGTTAGTTGGCCTTGGCACGGACAACTGTTTCCCGCTTGATTGAAACCATGACAGAAAGTCAGTAAAGCTTTACGCATGAACAACGTTGGGAAATATTGAAAACTTATTTCCAAAGTGAGTGGAGTGTAGCCCAAATAGTGCGTTTTTTGAAAAGAAGTTATGGCCGAAATGAAGCACCACAAGCTGTAAAGCTGTACGCAAGTTTGTGTAAAAAGTTCGTGGGACTGGTATGCTCTGGTTCATGCAGGATAGCGCGCCATGCCACACAGCTCATCGCACAATCGATGTTTTGTGCACTGAATTCTCAAATCGTGTTATCAGCCGTCTTTGCGATACAACTTTGAGGTGATTGGGACTTTGTCTACCTCGACTCCACAGCAGACAAACAAACGAAGAGTTACACTTGCCAACCGCTGTTTCTTCGGCCTAAGAAGGCAACTGACTAGTATACGGCCTTTTCAAGAAACACTCAGGAGACTGAATGTATATAAGACCCTCATCATCCCGCAGTTATGCTCTATGGTGCAGAAGCATAGACGTTAACAAAGGCTGATGAAGATTTTGGTCGTTTCGAAAACAAAATTCTTCGAGTGATTTTTGGTCATTTGGAGGAGAAGATTTAACAACCAACTATATGAGCTATTCAGCGACATCGACCTAGTCAGAAAAGTACGTAGCACTCAACTAAGATGGCTAAGACATGTAGAGCGAATGGACACCAAAGCTCCACGCAAAGGGGCCATAAAAGCCTACGATAAAAGCAAAGCAAAATTCAGCAAACCTATTACGTACCGTTTAAAAAAAAAAAACCGAATCAAATGCAAACATGAAAATTAGATATATGTAGGTAGTTATCTAAGTGTTTTCTCGGTTTTACCTATCTATGCCGGTCGACTGGTTCAATTGGAAAACTAGAGCTCTATGCCAGTATTGTGACCAAGTACTTGACACTTAGTTTTACTATTTGACGTTTGAGCATGATTATCCACTTATCCATCCAGCCTTTCAGAACTGGATAAATATTTTATGAGTTTATCCATGAATGAGTAAGAGTGTACCCCGTACCCCTACAACACAATATCTATCTATAATTAACGGAATAGAACTAAACATTGAATAAATAAATAATGTACTGTAGTCAAATGAGTTTGAAGCAAGTGGGCCTATTTCAAATTTATTTATTCAAATGTTTAATGGATTTAACTTAAAATGAAGTGAGAATTTAGTCCAAATTTTGATACCAGGAGTGCAAAGTATATAGAAAGGTGTCATCATGCATTTTGTAACAAGTTTCCATTAAGATGTTAGTGTCTGTGACAAATCATAAAAAAACCTGTGTAAGCATTGCCACCGACCATAAAGAGACGAATAATATCAGAGTTTCTCCACCACTACACCAAAAATGGTTTCTGCTTAGTTATACAATGGCTAAAGTACCGCTTGCCAACACTATAGTAACTATGCAATATAGAATCGTCTAACTGAGCCAAGAATTCAAGTATTCAAAGCCACCAAAGTATAAGCGACCATCCAGACTGTAGTACCTGTATGTAACTGGGCTTGACTTGACGGCTGACTATTTATTTTTGGACAAAAATTACTAAATCTAATTTTAAATTAACATGTATCTTAATCTAGCTTTTATAAACATAACTATATCCTTATAACTATTGCCTTTTGGCCTTAAATCTATAAATTTTTTGTTTTTTGTGCTGTTTTCTTTTTGATTTCCAAGAAATTTTGCTAAAAACTTGGACTCTTTATTATTCGGGTTTTCTTAAAACTACCTAAAACTACCTAAGGTATTTAACATAAATTTAATATAATCAGGGTGATGGGTATCTAGTCTCTCGATTGGTCACCATCCACGGTGATTGGTCGCCAACACGGTACACACGCGCCACCGGGACTTGAGCGAGGCAATGAGCGTCGGTCAAGTCTCGGTAGCACTCCTTCATGTTGACGAGCCCGACCCCTTCCAAAGACCCCCTAAAATACGGCTAACTAACTTACAGACTATCTTAAAACTAAGGAGGATGTTACGTAGGTAACCCATAGACCCGGGAGAGCGCGTCTGTCCTCACCTCTTCCTCAAGCCACCAAAATTCGGCGAACTGCTTCAACGTATCGACCGTGTCCCTATCCGCAATCGTGGTATTAAAACGGAGGAGCTCCTGAGCATTGGCGGCGTACCTGCCGTGGATGAGCCGCTTAACCCTCGCGCCACAGTGGCTGTGGTACAATACCGGCACACCATCTTTATTTTGGACTAGCCCTTTCATTTTCATGTCTGATTGAAGAAATGCCTCAGGCGGGATAAAGCCAGATCGGGGAATACTCTCGTCGTACCTACATTAAATTCGGGTAATAACCACCCGAGATCAGATTATTAGCGCCCTTGCAACCTGCCTTCGAATCACCTTAATTAGGAAACTGTCAATCGTATTCAGTTTCCCAATCGTATAGGGTCTTGTTGGGATAATATTTTATGTACTCAGACTCGGGAGTTCTAAATAACCCTAGGCAGGTCCTGAGACACTGTCTATCAAATCTTTTCCATATTGGAAGGCACTATATTGGACCAAATGGGACAGGCATAAGCGATGATCGGCCTTATAAGGGCCACGTAGCATATGACCTTTACTCTGGAAACAAGTTGACTTCTGCGAAACAGTCTCCTTGTCAGAGCATAAGCCCTCTTGGCCCCAGCAAGACAAGCATCTATATGTTTGTCAAAATGCTCTAGGCATTAACGACCATCTCGAAACTACTTGACCGGAGATTAGCCGGTTGGTCCTATCTTTATCCCTTTTGGGGATAGGATGTACCACCGCCATTTTCCACTAAAAATAAAAAAAATAAAT
Organism: Cheilosia soror; assembly: GCA_949372485.1. Taxonomy (NCBI): domain Eukaryota; kingdom Metazoa; phylum Arthropoda; class Insecta; order Diptera; family Syrphidae; genus Cheilosia; species Cheilosia soror. The sequence continues at coordinate 21,575,687 of OX443562.1, read as the reverse complement.
AGGTGGCGCAACAGGCGGGTGACACCCAAGGCCTAGCTTCTCGCAACCATTCGTTTTGTGTGAGTTTCTATTTTTGGGACGAATGGAAGGGACCTACAATTTTATGCCGAGTCCGAACGGCTCAATTGAGAAGCTTTTTCATGACAGGCATACTCTCGGATGTTTGTCAGACGTTCGCGAGAGGTGGCGCAGTAGAAAAAACTTTAAGATGTAATTTGGGTTTTTCCGGGGATCGAACCTGGGATCCCTCGCACAGTAGTCCAACACACTAACCACTGCGCTACTGCGCCCACGCCATTTTCCACTGCACTGGATAATATGCATTATTTAGCGGATTCTTAAATAGCGTGGCGAAGATCTCAATCGCTTCTAGAGGCAGGTGTCTAAATACGACGTTTGGGACACCGTCAATTCCCGCCGACTTTTTATTTTTGAGTGAGTCAAAGATACACATAAGAGTTCATCTTTGCTCACGAACAACTGGGAATTTGTCCTTTAATCGGCGATTATGCCGTTTGCAAGGTTGTCGTCATTGAACACGGTGAAACTGTTGTTCTCGGATCGCCCATTCTGAAGTTAGATGCGCAGATAAAAGTGGTTCAGAGCTGACTATGTTTCAAACGTTTTAATGACCATGTTGCTCCTAATTTGTACCCAGTAGCGTTCACTGAATCCTCTTTCAGTGCGGGGCTTAAATAGCACCAGTAACCCATGTCAGCACACGACAAATCTGAAATTAATGGGTATGTATATAGATAATAGGTCCATTCCAGCGACAGCATGGTCATCATTTTTAGAGACCTCGACTTACTTACTTACTTAGATGGCGCTACAGTCCAGGGTGGACCTGGGCCTCAACCAACACGCCTCTCCAGTTAGCACGATCTTTGGCTAACTGCCTCCAGTTGCGCACTCCAAGTTGGTTGAGGTCCCCTTCCACTTGTGCGCGCCACCTAAGGCGAGGTCTTCCTCTACTGCGTTGTCCCTCCGGGTTGGAATCGAAGACTCTTCGGGCCGGAGCGTTGGTGTTCATTCGCTCTACATGTCCTAGCCATCTTAGTCGACTGATACGTACTTTTCTGACAAGGTCGAGTTCGCTGTACAGCTAGTAGAGAGACCTCGACTGCGTTGGAAAAATCTCTGAGGACCTGATTACTAGTTCTGATTCGTTTAAAAGCATTTAAAAAGAGCTACTTAGTATACACAAGCTCGCCATCAGAGGTGGTATGAATTCGGCAAGGAGAAAAGTATTCATTTACCACCATCCCTTTGAGCGGACTTTTGATAACCCATTCATAATCCTAGCTCCCCCTCAAACAATTTAATATTTGGGTCATAACTCTCACTCCCGTAAATAAAATTATCTTTTTAAAAAAGCCGATGCGACGTCTCAATTTAAAAAAATCTGCTGCGAACTAAGCTAAGGCGCGCACTGCAGTGGTCACGAACTGCATAGAACTAGACCGTCGACTCCTCCCACATAACGGACTTTGCCTACAAGCGCCTGCGGGCCCAGGATTTTTCATGTATTTATGCTGTAAAAAAATTAAATGAGCGCCATTACCGCACGCATACTTGAAAAATCATAGGCCCATGGTGTAGCATGGAAAATCATTGCCGCCATTGATTTTGACATTTCACACGTATTCACAGACAGGGGAATTAATTCCGGGGAGAATCGGGTAGGTGCACGGAAGTCGGCTGTCTAGTTCTATGTGGTTTGTGGCTGTGGTGATCAAGTGGCGTTTTGATATGGATTCAAATTGATTGAGCACTAGCTCAATTACATACAAAAACTGACAATATAGACCAATTTCAATTTTAAGTCGGCTAAGAAGTGTGGCAACTCATATGGATCATGTTCATGTGTCACTATAAATGTCTCATTATTCCTTTTCTTTTAAGTCACCACCAAACTCACACATACAAGCCACGAAATACTATTTAGGTATAAATGTACTTAGATACCAAGCCCACTAGAATTCTTAACCCCTTCGTCACTTCGTAGCAGTAAATAATTATTACTTTTTAGGACTACACCTAAATGTGTAGATACATGCAGTACAAACATTTTAAAATGTTAATGAATTTTCAAAACATAAAAAAAATAAGAATATCTAATTTACCTACGTAGCCCCCTTCTGTCCATGGCTTAGTTATTTATTCTTCTTTAATTATTATTTGCTGCTACAACAATTCCTACAGCAACACACTTTCAGAGCGTAATGTATCTGAATATGAACCCTTTCATCGGCACTGCATACATATAGGTAGGTGCGTCCTAGAATTATTATTCCAAAATAACATGAAGCAAAGGTAGAACGAAAAAAAAAATGGGTACATTGGAGCAAGCAACCAAAATACTCATCCTGTGATATCCTTCACCGCATTACACGTATAAAAATGATGTTATACGTAGATGTGAACGCATTACTCATCTCCGGATAAATTCCATTTCGCCCATAAAGGGAAATTACAAGCGAAATGGAATTTGCTTGCCACTGAATATTAAAGCAACATTAACATACCCTTTGTCATTACACTTTGGTAGCCGGATTCATCTGCCACCGAGGGCCACCAGCCACCAGCTAACAGCCACCACCCAAAAGCAGCCATTTTCACATTGGAGCTCCTCCGTTTGGATCCTTGAGTGAACCATACGAGCAGGTCCTATACATTCTCGGGTTTTATTGTTGTTGTTGTTGATGGCATCCGTTGAAGTGATATGGTGTTATAGTGTCGTTGAGGAGCCAGACGCAAGGAAGGAGCTCCGCACAGTCATGTGGAGGGAAGGGCTTGAATGGTGCGAACCGCGTGTTGAAGGGGTACGCGTACATAATTTTTAAATCTTGTCCTCAATATTGCTAACGGCTGATGTGAGAATTTCACATGAAAATAAGAAGACATTACATATATACAGTAAACACACATGCAAACTGCACAGACCGAGACCGTACATGCGTTTGCATATGTCGATGCGGATGTGATGATATCTCGAAAGGATACGGGTTATATACAGGGACACAGTGAATAGCACTCTGAATATTTCGGATGTTCTTGTATACCGACCAAGAATGGGAGGAGAGTTGGGAAAGTTATTTTTGTTGAGAACTTACACAACGATGTGGTTGGGGGAATTGGGGGAGAACGCCAGGGCGGTGAAATTGTTTGTTGTAAATTTCGTAAAATCCCCAAAAGTGACATTCGTACATTTTTCCATTAGACAAATACAAGGGAATGTGAAGTGCTTCTTGGTGTGCTGTGCTGAGTGCGGAGTGTAGCGCTCTGGTTAAAAGAATGTTATGAATGTCATTAATAGGAAGAATATGTATACAGTACATAGATTTGTATGTATGGTAGGGCGCGCGAGGATACAAATCAGGATACAAACTGGAACAGTGTCCTTTGGAATTTATAGTATAACCCTACTGATTTAAAATTAATAATTTGCTTCGGCAACTGTTTATGTTAATATAGTACCTAACCTAGAAGTGGTTGGGGTGACCAGAATATGAAAACATAGGAGTTGGTAGGTTTGGAGACTTTCTCACTCAGTTTTCCTACGTTGAATGTTTGGAAAATCCTCAGCTTCTTCTCGTACGAGTAAGAAAGTCATCCTCGAATCTAGTTATGGAAATGGCTTCTGATGTCTGTGTTTGTCATCAGATCGCCCAAGTCGTTGTAATGGAAGGCTCCTAGGTGAAGCTTCATTCTATGGGAGAGAGCTGGGCAGGAACAAAGAAGGTGAGGGATGGTTTCCTCCTCTTCCTCATCCATGCAGCTTCAGTGTCCAGTAATGACACCTATTGTAGTGCCGATATGCAATCTGTTGAGAGAGATCAATTTCTTAGCGCGTTTTAAATCCAGCTTAAGCCAAATTTGCTTTGTCACTAGACAAGTGGTGCCACCTGTCCACCTAAGATTTGTACTTTCGATAGCATTCAGCTTACATTTTTGTTTGTAACTAGCGGTTAGTATCCCTAGAGTGCCTTTATCCGGCAGAATGGGTTGAGTTGATCCTATTCTAGCGGGTCCATCGGCCTTACAATTCCCCGGCACCCATATAAGGTGCCATAACCTCTTTAATCGCCATTATTTCCGCCTGCAACACGCTACAGTAATCTGGTAGACGTAAGTAGAGCTTATGATAAAGACTTTCGGAGAAAACACCCCCCCCCCCCCCCACCAACCCCCCACCAACTCCGACTTTGGTTGTTGAGCCGTTAGTGTAGAAGTGAACTGATTCAACTTCTGGGAAAGTATCCTTATCCCAGATTGCTCTGGAGGGGATAGTGACGAGAAAGTTCTTGTCAAAGTTTAGAGATGGGGTGGTGTAGTCAGTGTTTTCGGTTGAGGTCTCGAAGTTTTTCAGAATCGATGTGTGGCCAAAGTCTTTCCTTGACCACTGTGAGATATCTTTAAGGCGAATGGCTGCACTCGCTGCCGTTTGCTTGCTAAATATTACAAGGGGTACTAGATGAAACAATACGTCTAGTGCCGCAAAGGGAGTTGTGCGTACCTAGTACACATGCAGGCTGTGCGTTGGACCTTGCTTAGATAGTCGCGGTTTATGGCTTTATCCAAGGCTATCCACCGACAATTATCCCACAGGTGAGTATCGGTCTTATAACTGAGATATAGAGCCAGTGGGTTATTCGATGTTCCCATTTATTGCCCATTTATTCCCATTATAATAGTTTTTTTGCAAGAGAAGAGTGCTACTGTAGACTTTTTGACTCCTTCTTGTTCTTGGATGTTAAGTTTCCAACTAAGCTTCGTATCCAGGATAAGGAAAATATTTTGCTTTGTCAGAGAAAGTTAGGTTGATACCATTTAGTGAGGGAGGGTCGACTGTCGGAATTTTATATTTCCTGGTGAATTGCACCAGATCAGTTTTTTGGGGGTTTACACCTAAACCACAACGACTCGCCCTACTCTACTGGCTAGCTTATTTAAAGCATTTTGTAGGAGTTCTTTTAGAGTATTTAAGTGCTTTCCCGAGATGGCTATAGCAAAATCATCTGCATAAGCGATCGCCGTGCATCCTTCACCTTCCAGGATTAGCAGTAGTTCATTGACCACCAAATTCCAAAGAAGGGTGGATAGATCACCACCTTGCGAAGTGCCTCTACTAACAGTTCTTCTTGCGGACACCTCACCCAGCTTTGAGTTGATATTCCGATCATTGAGCAGTAGATTAAATTAAAAATTCATTCCGGTAAAAGCTGGGTTAAGATTGTTAAATCCGGAAGCGGATTCACTATGGAAATCGTCGTTAGCTTTATTTTTACCCAGCGTGTACCAGCGGCTGAAAAGTGATAAAGCAAGAAGCGAGAAGCTGGTTCAATGTCTACGTACCCTCAGTTAATGTTCTTGTTTATCAGGACAATGACCATCAAGGTTTGAAATTTTGCAATTTTAGTGTTATCTTGTTATTTAGGTGTTCAGCACCATTTATCCAAACAATTGACTTTCATTCAAATACTCGTCAAAATACGCACAAAAATACGTGCCAAAATACGCGTAAAAATGTGCACCAAAATATGCGTAAAAAAACACGTCAATAACGCCTAAAAATAGGCCTGAAAATATATGCGCCAAAATACAATGTCCGCCTCTGTTAGTCTCACAAATGCGAGCCCTTTTGAGCACATTTTTCATTACATTCTCACACATTTCACGCGGTATTTCATTAATTTCATCACGAATATTTTGTTTGAGTTGCTGGTTTGTTTGCATAAACCTTGCTTTTCAGATATCCCCACAAAAAGAAGTCCGTAGCAGTCAAATCAGGCGACGGTGACGGCCAATCAACATCACCATTTCTTGAAATAACTTTTTGTGGAAAGAGGTCTCGCAGTAATTCCATTGTAATACTGGCTGTATGCGATGTGGCACCGTCTTGTTGATACCACATGCTAATCAAGCCCAAAGCATGAAGTTGTGGCGATAAAAAGTGCAAAATTGTCGCCAAAGTTGTTCTTTGAAGACCAAGCTACTGAGCACGGCGTCGAATTTAGGTTAATGGATTGTTTTGAACACTTCCTTGAGCAGCAGTAATGTTTTTAGCCGATCTTGCAGTACGTTGTGGTCCATGCTTGGGCCTATCACCTACAGACCCTGTGCGTTTTGTTGGCACGTTGTTTCTCCCAAAAATTTCACGTAACTTTCTCATCGTCACAGTAATCGATGATTGATTTTGATAAAATGTTTTAAGGATTAATTGGATTGGTTTATTGAATATTTTTCAATAATAAATTTGCCACGTGTCTACTTCACGACTGCCAAATATGAACTGTCAAGACTTATGTTTACCAAAATGGCGGCAAAACAAAGTAGTTAGATTAATCAGATGTTCTGTTACTGTTTAGCACCTACACCTACGTAATTAACTTACGTGCTCTGCTTATGTTCTGAGTATGGGTCACATCATCATCTGGATCCTAGGATCGTCGGAACGAGTGACAAAGCTTCACCGCCTCCTAATCTCCGCAGATTCTGCATAAATCATTAGACTTCTCTTTCCTTCTCCATTGACGGAGAAAGATATGACTTCAATGGTGCGCAGTGTCCCTTTTATTATACCAGTTACGATGTGGATAAGGATATGTGGATAATTGATATTATTTTCTTTTTTTTATAGCACATTGCTATTTCCTAATTTAAATTATTTATCTAACCGTTTTCTGCATCTATAGCTCAGTGGTATTAGACAATATTTCGCTGTACCAAACATCCTCCATCCTAAGTCTAAATATACCTATAAACCTACCCATTCCATGAGTGCAAATGCATTTAATTAAATAAACTCTAATCAAATAAATTAGAAGTCATTGCTCCAAATTTTATAATCTCTTCGATTCCAAAACCTATTTCGACACGCACAAAGCAGCAGGCCATTCTGTCAGTTTGTTACAACGTGCTACATCCTCTCATGACTATAAATTACGTTGACACTATTATCCCAATTTTCAAATTTAACTTTCATGACATTCCCATAAATGACCAGCTGAAAGCTGTAGAAACGCCTTTGCTCCCGGACATGGAAACCAATAATAGACAGTAGACACCCATCAGCTGGCCGTCTAACTACCAGTCACATAATATTACATTGTATCTGTATTCCTCTCGAGCTGATGATGTGGCCATGCTGCACCGCCGACATGTCATTTCCGCTTGAAATGTGGCTATAGCGCGTGGTATTCATTAGAATTTTGCGGTGCGCTATATACCACCCACAATAATTGACACAGTGACAGTTAACGTAAATTAATTATTCTGGGAGAAGAGGACCGACTGGCAAACAACAAAAAGGCAGATTCCCCAGCTCTCATCGTCGGCAAAGTGTATTCCAAACAGAAGTAGTTGCAGTGAACTAAGCCCACAATATTGGCCAGACCAATGCAATGTACTGTTGGTATACAGCATCAGTAATGACGATGCATGGGAGAGAAAACGAGGATCTATATGGTTGTTGGGGTACAAAATACGAGTAGGTACTGCTGCATACGAATTGTTGCCTTGATGTCCTTGCGGATGCATAAATATGGTGAACACAGGTGTAATTTATCCTACAGAATATGGTGTAGCCAAACACGTTGGACAAGCTACACTAGAATGATGCTGGAGCTCCTTTGGGAAATTATAGATGGCGACAAAAATTTCTGCTGAGCATTAGGTACTTTGGGAGAAAAACTCTATAGGAAGTCATTAGCTCACGTTTTAGCAATAGTGGTGGGGATAGATTGGTAGGTACCTACCTAAGATAATATTTTATCACTGCAAATACTATGGCATCACTCAAATGTTCAATTGCGCAATGAGCACAAATGGACAAAGAATCTCCATTTTACGCCAGAGAGTTCCAGAATCCAAATTGTTGTCGATACCAACCTATATTATAGATCTTAACGTCTTTTAAGCTATAAGAGCTTAAGAGTCATACCTACCATCTATAGTATTGGTACACGACGGAAAGTGTTTATACTACTCCAATGTATGGGAAAACATTACGTAGATCTTCAATACCAATCGATTTTTTAAACGGGGAGACGTATTGTCATGTAATATTTTCAGCGTGGCAAAGTTTTGTGCACTCTATAACACATTAGTCACAATTTTTTAAAATCCGTACAACTACTAATACTACTACCACATCAAAATCATTGGTAAAAAAAAGTAAGCAGTCACCGTGGCCTTCTCTAAGAATCCCTAGCTTAGGACGTCAGATTTGAGTGAAGACGAGAATAAACATCACTGGCACACAAAAGACTAATCGCTGACCTAACATAATCATAATGGTTAAAGGTACCACAATGGTATAGATATTCAAAGGAGCTGAACCAAATTATTCCTCGAAATGCGACATATGAACGCCTTACAAGACTAATCACGAGTGCACTTATTAGCCGCAAGGACATTACTTATTCAAAACTCTATTATATAAACTCAAGTAAACAAGAAAACTTTCTGTAGAATTGTGATCCGTTAATATTTTCTTCTCCATCAGGACATCAATGTTCCAGATTTACAACGATGAGTGTCTAGTACAAAATCCAAAACACACCGCAAAAGCGCGCCAAAAACACTCAAAAAAGTAAAAAAAAAAAAAAAAACACCCCAAAAGTTGCGGATGCCATAAATCCAGTTTGTAGCCTGTTCGTACAACTAGGCTGGGCATGAATAGGTTAGGTTTGTGGGCTGGCGAGGATTTTTCCGTACCACACTCAGGTCAATACTGACCCATTGTGATGCCCGTAGGGGAAAGAGGTTGCCCCTTACCCATTATATTCAAATTACTTACTGTGTTGCTCCTGCTACATACAAACCATCTCGTTGATTTGGCGAGGTTTATTAGCTTGTCTATTGACGTGCTGGAAAGCTTGGCCAGATTGCTGAAGAAGTGACTCCCTAGGAATTTATACCTGGTGTGTTAGAGACCTGGGCAGTGACATAGCAAGTGGGTTGTATCCTCAAGAGCTCCCTCATCACCGCAGCCTCTACAGAGTTCTTCTTCCGTTAAGCCCATTGTCTTCATATGATACCGCAGAGTGTTGTGCCCCGTTATGATACCTACGAGGGTGGACAGGGATTTTCTATTCTTCCGCATTATCTTTCCGGTTTTGCGATACCTTGTGCTGTGTACTTAAGAGCCTTGAGTTCTTCGCGACAGCACTTCACATCACAAGCTTTGAATTTATTGGTGCAGTTATGGCTTTTATTGCTGTCTGGCTGTCGATAAAGAAGATAATACCTCCAGGCGATATTGCCCTTACCACAGACTCACGGGCTGCTGTTGTCACAGCTAGGACCTCTGCTTGTAAGACGCTGCTATGGTCGGGGAGGCGTATCGATTTGGATATACCCAGCGATTCAGAGAAAACACCTGATCCTACCCCAGTGTCAATTTTAGATCCATCTGTAAATACGGCTATATTTTGTGCTAGGAACGAGTCCGTCTCTCCATTCTTCCCTGCTGGTATAGGCGCCAGAGAATGGTCTTGTAAACATGGCTGGGCACACTGCACAGGTACTATTATGGAAGCAGTATATGGACGTGTCGACGAATTCAGTGCCCACCATAAATGAACCACAATAGCCCTTGACTTCTGCAGCAGACTTTTTAGAAAAACCTGGGGACTATCTCAAAAAATTCAACTCTGGATGTTCAAGACTATCAACATAAGATACTGAACTATGACAGTCTCGTACGCCGGCAATCAATTAGGCCACTTAACTACCTAAAGTCCATTATTACGAAGCAATAAAGACTAGGCTACTTCGGCGCCACCATGTGCGATGTATAGGGAATTCGAGTTCGCCACCTACCTTTGCGAGTGCCCACCATAGATGAAGACCAAACCAAAGAATCGAAAAAGCCACTATAGCCTTCAACTCCTGCTGCATATTTTTTTGGAAAAACCTGGGGACTATCTCAAAAAATCAACTTTGGATGTTCAAGGCTTTTGTAGTAGGGCTTGCGTCTATCCTCAATCTGCTTCCAATAGACATCTTTATACAATTCAGCCGTTATTAGTGGCATAAGAATTAGCTAATCAGAAAAATGGAGACTGAACAGAGCGGGCCATTCGGCGATCCTGTACAGAAAGACTTTGGTGGTGTTACCTATCACAGACTAACGCCTTAGTTAGAATACACAAGGCCTTTCAAGAAGGACAAATGGAGAGATGGACTTGCACCTAACACTCAATTCATAGCCGCATTTACAGACGGATCAAAAATGGACACAGAGGTAGAGTTAGGCGTCCTCTCCGAATCGCTGGAAATATTTAAATCGGTGCACCTCCGTCCTCCCCGACCATAGTTTAGTGTCTTCCAATCAGAAACCCTGCCAGTGACAATACCAACTGAAGTACCTCTTTTATTGACAGACAGGCCAGCAATAAAAGCCATAACTATACCACAAATAAAACCGAAGCTTGTGAAATTCTGTGGCTTCTTGGGACATACCTACCTCAAGGTTTCGCTCTGATGAAGGTAATCCAGGTAATGAGAAAGGTTTGATAGCACGCAAGCTTGAAGCAAGTAGTAGTCGAAGTAGGTAGCTAATTCAAGTATAATTGCCAGCTTCATGATGGTGGGCAAAAAAAAACTTTATATAGTAAAAAAAGACTGATTTGAATCCACTACCTATTCAGTCCACTCATGTGCCAATTGAAATCCAAATTGAAAAACACAGACAGGAGCTCCACCTCAATTGCCAGCTGTAACTTTCAACTTAGTCATTAAACAATCAAAAAGTCAATAAAACTTTACCGGCGACCGACGTAAAAAGAGCGAACAAAATTAAATAACACAACAAAGGACAAAAACACAGAAATAAAACTTGAAACAGTCCACTCGTAACCTTTAATTAACTTTCTCCTGTGTCGCCAAAATAACGCAACTTTCTCAACCAAAAAAAAAAAGGGGAAACACAAGTTAATCAAAATTAAACAGAGACTAAATCAACACAAAAACTCATTTCAATTGTGACAGCAGGAAAAAAATTCCGAAAAAACTGCCCTCCACACAGACCCTATGCCAAAGGATAGCCTTATGGGAAAAGTTAACAGGACGAAAATAAAAACTGATGCCAGTCATTGGCTTGGACAGAGCTTGCCCAACTTCCGCCCGAACGGGTGCAATGCGAAATTAAAGAGCATGCAAACACACATCGGACAACTTCCTCTACTTAAAATGGATGCCCCCAAAATTGACGAGTAGAAACGGTAGGTAGGAGCATCACCCACCCTCCCTCGTAAGGAACATACGAGTTCTCAATATGTAAATGCGAGCCCTATTGGCAGCTGGCCAGTTGCCAGTCGCCAGGATATAGTTGCCCGGTTGCAATTGCAGCAAAACGAAAGCCAACGGACAAAAACCGGGACGTGTCGCATTTGAATATGACCAAATGGATGTTTTGCACCTTCCATATGCATATATACGGGCGGCTGGCGGGCGTTTACTTCGTCTGTCACCCTGATGCCTCCTCTACCTGGAGTAGGGATTGTCTGTGTATGCCTGGAGATGTACAAAGTTACACAAACACACCCCTCTAGATAGACTACTTATAGGATGTGCCAGGGCTATCATTTACCAGATTGCAGAACTTGCAAAGTGAATCAAGTGATATTTATGAGCGTCGCCGTAGCCGTAAGGAAGGACTGGCGTAACGACTGGCCGGCCGGCCGGCGTGTCGGTCGCACCAGCCTCAGCAGCAATTGGCAGCGAACTGTATATGCATACATATGCAATTTGGCCTTTACGAGCGTGCAGGGCATGATAGGTTTTTGTGAGTTTTCTTCGTTTTTGTCTGGGAAATGTGATAAAGCGCAAACAAACTTTTGGCCAACGATATCCTGAATCCTGATGCTGGACCGAGGTGGTGTATAGCTGGGTAGCCGGCTAGCTCCGCAAAAGTTTGCATGCAAAAAGGAAACCAACCAACTTGCTACTTCGCACAGCAGGTCGTCTACAAATATTACATTAACTGCTTAGGTTGTAATTATTACTTGTGGATGGAGCCAAAAGGAAAACGGAAACGGAGATATAATGGAAAAACATAAAAGCACTATCCTGCTGAGCAGTTACAAGTTTTGCTTTGTTTTTGTTTAAGTGTCACAGGTCGGGAGTGTCCTATAGTAAGATTTTGTCATTTGTTGACATTGCTTTGACAATTTTTCGTTATTATGCAGAATTAACCTGCTTAAAGGAGGTGTCGGAGGTCTTAGAAATGAGTGATACATCAGTCTTTTGTTATATTTATTAAAGGTGTAGCTTGTCTTAACTACCAAGGTGTTGACAACATCTCAAAACATCACGCTAGCCTATTAACAAAAGTGTTAAAAAATTCAGCAACCCTTAACACAGGACTCTGGATTCAATAAATTCAAGTCTAAATCAAATTGGCTAAGGGAAGGTTGTGGAAGGATTTGAGGTAGGGGTAGGGTGCTGTAACAGATTGGAGACGAAAGAAGACCTAATGGGCCAACGGCAGCTCCCACTGGTTACTGGCACCGCAATAGCCGGCCTTTTCGTTCGAGGAATTAAGGAAAGGATTTGTTTAGGGGTTTTGCGTCAAGGTAACTTCCCTACCACGGAAAGCAAAACCTGATCCTATGCAATAACAAGCCTCGGATATGGATGATCCAAATGTTGACAACGAGATTCGGATCTGCACGTGGAACGACTGGACCTTAACAGACCGCCTGCAAGCCTAGCAATTGTTAGAGTTATAGATACCCTTCGATACAAGGTCGATATTATAGCCATCCATAAGGTGAGAGAGAAAGTGTCCAGCTGGTCCCAACCATCAACATCACTGTGATCTGCATCAACAAGCACAGCCTGCTCGACAATATTTGCGGAAACGGATTCAAGCTAATCGACTTTGTTACGGTGCCAAAAGTCATCATCACCAGCACACAATTCTCATACCCAGATAAGGTAACGCTAGACTTCGATGTGCAAACGTATCGAGCAGCCTACATGTATTCAGAGCACTATGGAGGTTGTTAAACGATTTAACGCTGCAAGGCTATACAAGAGACCGTCAAGACGACTGCGATTGCCGACTACCGAGCCGACTACATCTCCCTTAACCTTTCAACTAGGTTTTAGTGGACCACCAACACGAGAGATGCTACGAGAGCGAACACTACGCTGCCACAAGTCCAGAGAAACATCGACTGTTTAACTTCTCAATGGGAAAAAGAAAGAGCACGAGAACTAGGCGGTTGGATCAATTGAGGGGCAAGCTCTACCAAGCTCTACTCGGAAGGTCTACCAGAGGGTTAAAAAGATGCGCTCAAGAATATACAAGACACAAACAGAGAAGCCTGTAAGAATGAACATGGCAGTACTGTGGTAATGAGGATTAAGATAACTCTTCTGCAGACTGTTAAACTGCAGAATCAGCTAACAACCTTCTGTCGGGCAATACCAGTACCAGCGCGAGGTAGGAATCAGAACTTAAGCCCGACCCGAGCTGTTCAAAGCAATGATTTGGTAAAGAGTTTGCACCATTTTATCTGCAAAATTTGGACGGAAGAGAGATTATTTGATGAAAAGAACCTCAGCATTGTAAAGTCTATAGTTAGACAACGACTTTAGCATTTTCAAAGCTATATCTGTCCATTGTCTGAAGAACGTCACCTTGTCTTAGACCTTTTTCGATATCGAAGAGTTCGGCTGTGATCTTCCCGACTTTGACGGAACTGCCAGATTTTGCAATCGTCATTCTGCAGAGACTGTTTGGTAGGAATGCCGAAGTTTGACATTGTATAATTAGAATTTCCGATAAACAGGTTGTGTGTAAAGGCCTGGAAATCTTGCAGTTTTTTTTAAGAACTGTTGATGGTTGACTTTCCTGGCATGAAGCTTCGCACTAATATGGGTTGAACAAGATTATTAGAAAAAGGTTTTAGACGTTCACACAGTATAGCCGACAGTATAGGATGAGGTATACCCATATTTATATTCGGCGGTTTTAAGCCCGAAAAGTCAACCATCGATCTTAAAAAACCGCAAGCTTTTCAGAGCTATACATAGAACGTCTTTATCGAAAATTGTAATTATACAATGTCAAACTTCGACATCCCTGCCAACCGAACTCTTTAAAAAAGGTCTAAGACAATGGACAGATATAACTTTGAAAATGCAAAAATTTTTGTATAGCTATAGATTTTACAAATAAACTTGCCAAAAATGACATTAGTGCAGTGCCAACCGCTTCTCCGCCTCTTCGGGCTAAAAAAATAAAGCTCCTCAAGAGTCAGCGCTGTAGGGGTAGTATAGGACTATTTTGAAAGGCTTGTTATAAAAGGACTTAGTTCACTCTCAACTCTATGGTAATAGCGCTTCCATAGGGACCATCTAGAAGTTATGATAGCTTTGGAAAGGGGTAAAATTGAAAGGCTAACGTGTGTAACGAACAAAGTCAATGCTTAGCGTTTGCTAGTACCGTCAACTACCCTAACTTTGACCGGACCCCTAACATTGACCGAAAGCAGTCAAGCAGTCAAGAGAAAAATTGGTTTGTTCGATTCATTTGGGCACTGGAGGCGCTGAAAAACTTGACTCATTTCGGTCAATGTTAGGGACCCGGTCAAAGTTAGGGTAGTTGACGGTACAAATATTGGCGTCCTGGGCTTAACTTCGTTTTGAAAATCGAAGAACCTTGTTTTTGGAAGAAGTATAAAGTAGACGGTCTAAGCTTTCGCTACATAATTTCATATACTGCGTGTGTTTAGAATGACCAATCCTTCAGGAATAACATATCACACTAGCCCCATAGCGACTTATAGGCACAACGTTCCTTTTAGCTAGACCCATATCTTTACATATAATAAAACTGTAGGCATTTTCTTTGTCAGCTAAAAACTCGAAAACTACTGGACAGATTTCGATGAAACTTTTTTTAAATATTCCTTAAGACTGTGAGACTGCTATAGGCTATGTAGTTTATAGCCACGTCCTTAGGAACAGTTTTTAGCCAAAATGTATTTTTTGAAGTGAAAATATATACATACACATATACCTTGCTACGAATGGATGTTTATACTTTTGCGATCGTTTAGCCAAAATGTATTTTTTGAAGTGAAAATATATACATACACATATACCTTGCTACGAATGGATGTTTATACTTTTGCGATCGTCAAACAAACACATTCGATAAGGGTAGATTTGTTTTCGCAGTGAGTGCTATGGTCAGTTGTATATTATGTAGGTATGTATATTATGATTGTATGTCCGATTAAGGATGGGGATGGGGTGAGTCGTGCGTGCTGCAAAATGGCATGGGGTATATTAATAATCTTCATAAGAGAAGAGACGTATAGTACAAAACAGGTTTCATTTCAGAATTTCATTCGATATGTGGTATGGTAACTGTGTTGGGTTGGGGTAGGTAGTTGTTTGGATTTTATAGGAAGAGGGAAGCAAAGGAAAGGAAATGCAGTATATTAAACAAGTAGCAAGATCAATGAGAGGGATGGCGATGCAGAGGGTGCACATTATATATCCAATGCATTACATCCATTATCGCATATCGCCACGCAACGCAGTAGGAATTTTATTCTGATATGACGTAACAGGGTAGGGTTGGGGTAGTTGTTTGGATTCCATAGTTCTACTTTGGGGTTGTTGTCGCACATCGAAAGCAATTTTTCTTGAACAGATAGGTACTGTGTATGAGTGACTTACTTCTGTCCAGCCAGTTTGTGAAATATACATATACGAGCGGGCAAGGCAAGCACGGGTCCAGCTAGTCTAAAATAATGTCGATGATAATCGCTTTATGCAATTAACCTTTCTTCCTCTTGAAATTATATTCAAAATCATTTGTTCATTACCCTTGATGTCAGAGTCTGTTGAATTTTCAAATTCTCAACGCGCAACCTTTGCGAGGGTTTCTCTTTACACCGATTACACAATGCCAATGAATACTAACAAAAAACACACAAAACGGACGGTATTTATTCGCCCCCCCCCCCCCAAACAGCAAGCAGAACGACTGCAAAAAAAAAAAGAAATCCTCCCTGCGGAACGCTATAAATCACAAAATTAATCCTTGATGGTTTATTAGCGTTTCAAATACTTCTTATTGCCAAAGTCTTAGAGCAAAGTAATAAATTAGTTTTTCTCTCATCCCCCCGAATGCTCCTTTTCTGGCCTTGTGCGTATAGTCGTGTTTCTGGCGTAGAGTGGCTTATTTCTTACCACCCTGCCGGCAAAGGAATTTCGAACCGAAATAAACTCCATCAACCTAATCTTATCTCCATCGCCGGCCGAATTAAAAGCAAATAATGAACGTTCCTACTTACAGAATTCTTAAAATAAATTTCCAAATGAAGCTGCGAAGCCCCCCAGTCAGTCGTCTTTTGCGCAGGATAAAAACAAAAAAAAATCGAAAATCTTGACAATGAGAAAGAAAACGACAAAGGGGTGATGTGCCGCTGAAGGTGTACTCGCAAATTTACCCATCAGTCGTTTAATTTTTACTCTGCGAGCAGAGGTGGTGGCATGTCGCCTGATAGACTTCACGGTGAAATGTCATCAATCTCCTTTAAAACTACAACCATTTTATCAAACGAACGACTTTGGAGTCTCTCTAAACGACATAGGCCTTGAAAACCATTAGGAAAATCTGACGAGCAAAAGAGCAGAGCAGTACGCGATGATGATGCAAAAAGTAAACATATATATTCCAGAAGCATTTTGCGTCCTCGTCCTCGCCTCGCTTGTTTAATAGACGCTTGAGATCCGTCAAAGGGAATTGTACTCACGATTGATGAATTGCTGACACCTTTATCGTCGTCGTTTTGCCCACACACATGCATACTGACACAGAGTGAAAGCTATATAATACTTTATAGCACATAACGGTTTAAGATGAATTCAGATGAAACAATCAAGCAATGAAAGGGAAGCTGGGTAGAAAGGAACAAACTGCCCTTTAGGCTGAATTTTTGAAGCGTTAAAAGATAAAGCACATACGGTGGCAACAGCTTTTGAGAAAGAAAAACTTGATGTTACCCTAATGGACTCGGTGTTATGATGTACGATCCCCACAATATGCCGCATTGTTTCTTGGAAATCAATTGTGACGAGACGAGACATTAGGTAGGTACCTATGGAGCTCATTACAGCGACGATAAGGCCTCTTGATTGCTTACAGAATATTACTATAAAAATTAATTCAATGTAAAAAAAGCATTTCCCTACAAGTTAGAAGGTTAGTTTTCCAAAAATGACTTTAAAGAAGCCTATATCGTATAGAAAACGGTGTCAAATTTCCGAATCAATTTCAAGTCACTTTGACATTGCGCTGCTGTCTGAAGTCCGGTTCTCTTCACACAAACGAAAGGTTGTGAGAAGTTAGGCCTAGGCTGCCTATACGGACCTGTTGGCACATTTTTATTTATTCATTTATTTTTTTACCTGGCAAGCTTGAATAGCTCCGTATAGGCAGCTGCAAAAACCACTCTCGAAAGACCAATCGAACTTCATGCGATTGCTAATCAAATTTCATGATACAATCTCACGCAGCTTCACTTCCTTAGGTGCACTATGATAGGCGAAGCTTATGTGCACATCACCTAGGATTTCCCTCCAAGAAATATTTGGCAGAATCAACAGTTTATTCTGGAAACTTTTTACTCTAAACGAGGTTAAATTTTATATCAACTAATTTAAACCATATATATACAAGGCACCAGGTTATATATAACTTTCGAGAGATATTCGAATCAGACCACCATTGTTGGGTCTCTTCGTCTCCCTACCACTATAAACCTTACCTACAGAGAGTCTCTGGACTTCTCTAGAGTTCTTCCCTGAGTTCGATTCCTAGTGTTAACGCTAGCACCTGTTTATGTGAGACCTGTTTCATCCAATGGGTCTCGACCCAATGTTTTCCCAAGATCATCATTCTTCTGCCAGCCAAAGCTGGACATTGACACAATATATGTGCCGCTGTCTCAGATTCCTTCAGGCATAGCTTACAAGTATTATCCTCCCTAAGGCCCACCTTCCTTAAATTATACCCGAAATTACCATGACTTGTAGTTAACGCCACCACCCATTTCAATGTTCCTCGACTCATGCTTTTTCTCTGAGTGTAGCAGGTCGGCCATTCTATTGCCATTTTAGCTTGTCTACATTGTTCCACGGTTGACCACCTTCTCCGGTGTTCTGCCCAGTGCCGTAAATAGGGCGGTGCCAGCGGTGCCCAGGAACAGGGCGTAGGCCCAGGAGGGCGCAAAAATGACCAGGACAAACTTTTAGGTAATTCGCACCATTACAAACCCAAATAAGATCAGTTTACTAATAAAAATATTACCTATAAAAAGGTTGCAGGTGTCATGTATTTATGACATTTAATTTTTTTTTTTGATTTAAAATGCAATCCATTTCGGGTCAGTCGAGAAACCGAAATTACATCGAAAAGAGTGTTTTCCTACCTCTCATGAATCTATGTAGGTACCTACACACTACGCAATCATAATCACGCACACAATACCCAATGCACCAGCTTGAATTGTTCAAACTGTTCATATCAATTAAAATTGGCGATGTAAAAGGATATTCACATAAGAATGAACGAATAAATGCGCGCATTTATATAAAAATTGCTCATTTTACTATTGCAAGAGTACCTAGAATAAAAAACAATCCATCAAAATATGGGAAAAACAAGTTTGAAAAGAGTTTGAACAACGAAATTTCGATCTAAAAATATTTGCCTCGAAGGAAAGCAGCCTTGCTGCGAATTGTCACAAGTTTATTTAAAATTCACGACATTAAAACCCGTTCCACAAACTATCAAATAAAAAAATCGTTCGAACTTAAACTCAAATCAGAGATTGTTAAGTTGTAGAAGTTGATGTGACATAAATGCCACAGAATTTTGGGCCGAAATAGAAACTTTGAAGAATCAAATTGAAGCGACTTTGAAAAATGCGAATGTCAATCAAGCCTAAGTCTGTTAAGAGGATAGTACAACTGGACTTCAAAGAAAATGTTTCCAAGCGCATTAGTAGCTATACGCATTTTTTAACGATGCAAGTGACTGTAGCTTCTTGAGAAAGTTTATTCAGTAAACTCAATCTGATAAAAGCATACCTGCGCTCAACAATGAGTCAGGAAAAGTTATCTGGCCTGGCAATGTTGTCGATTGAAGCTGACATAGCACGACTCCTGTCGTATGATGATGTCATTAAGGACTTCGCTATGAGGAAAGCCCGTAAACGTAGAGTAAGGCGGCTCTCAGATTGAGGCAACAAGCAGTAAGCAACTAAGCAACTATCAATAAGCAATACACAATTTTGTTTTAATCTATTCTCACATCGAAGCAAAAAGATTGCCTGAAATTTCCACCTATCAGGAATATTTTTCTATAACTTCAACGACATATTTTCCAAAACTTTGTAGAACGTAGTAAGCGCAAAAGTGTGAATAATCACAAATATTGCTAATAGGAAGCTTATTGCCTTTCAATATGCGCTGTGTATCGCTAGCGATAATTATTGCCGCAATCTGCAAAAATTTTCGTAAATGCGAAATTGAGTTGCTTTGATGTGAGACCTCTGATTCAATTCAAAGTAAATTAACTACTGTGAACGATAATATTGCTGGTTTCCTATTACCAGTTGTTGCTTATTGATTGTTGCCTCAATGCGAGAGCCGACTAAATCTTTAAGTAAATAGAAGTCTTATTTTGTTTACGTTTACTGGTGTTTTATGTTTGTTATACTTAGCTGTATGTACATATTTTGGCAAATATATTGGTTTTGTTTGCAAGTTAAAGTAAAATTTAGATATCCGAAAAATCAGTATATTTTTCGAGGGCGCAAATATAGAAGCTCGCACAGGGAGCATAAAAGCCTAGTTACGGCACTGGTTCTGCCGTGATCTATTTGTGAATCAGCTGTTCTACCATTCCTCTACCAATTGAAGAGAATGCTTCTGGTCCTAGCAACTTTTAAGTTGATCCCTGTTTTGTAAGGGAGACCGCCTTTTCGTTGCCGTCGATCCCTATGTGTCCTCGTACCCAAGTCAGTGTTACCTGATTTTTAGATGAACACTTATTGAGCTTGAATACATATTCCAGTGCCAGTGATATTGTGATGGTTGTCCGCTCTATGCATCTAATCACCGCTTAACTGTCCAGTGCTATTAGGATATTTCTTCCTTCCACCTGACCCTCAAGCAAGTAATCCAACGCATGCAGCAAAGCAATCATCTCAGCCTGGTATACTGAAGTGTGTTTCCCGAGGCTAATGTGACGGGCTAGTTCTAGATCTCCTGAAAAGATTCCGGCCCCCGCTCCGCCATCCAGGTATGTAGACGGTACATTTACAACAGCCATCATTCAAATAGACCAGGACTTCATCTAACCTACAATGATGGCCTTATTTAGGTCCAGTTTTAACATACAACTAGATATGGAAAGGAGATAACGATGGTATTTCTTCCCAAACCAGCCAAATTTTCAAAAAACACCTGAATCATACTGTCCTCTAAGCTCGACTTTGTTTTCCTTGAAAATGATTAAAGCAATAATTGACATATCAGAGAATGCTTAACTAAAACTCTATACAGCTATAAATACTATTGTCTGCCAGAGGGGCAAATCTAGAGAAGGTGCTTTGTACACATTTAGCAACAAAGAGATTGCACTATGGGCTTTCTTGATATAGAGGATGATTTTGACAATACTGGAGAGAATCGGATCATACTTCAGCTTCATACTTCAAGACCAGCCCTGTCTTTTCTCCTCTAGTACAATTCAAAGCCATTTATTAAAAACCCATCGTCAAGGATGACCTCAGCATTAGTAACAGCTTTAAAGAACTGCCGGCAAGGAGGTGTATCTAATGTAGTCTAGTCTATAGTTATAGATAACCTTCTCCAAAATTTGAGCAATCATGGTTCAGTACAGGTGGATACGATGGTGGTCATTATGAGGGACAAAGAGGTAAATAATGCCGCAGCCCTAAAGTTGGGATAAGATTTGGTGTAGAAAAAAAAATTTATCTGTTAATCCATGCAAAGCTATCATAGTTTCCGTCATAAAAGAAGACATTTAAACTTTCATCTAATTCAATCAACGACACAGTCATAACCTATAGATAAAACACTAGGTTAGGTATACGTTAGAATGGAACTCCCATAGAAACAAAACAAAAGCAACCAGTGCTATTTGGACTTTTGAAAACGCTCCAGAAATCACACATTGAATCTGCCTGCACCGTCATTGTCAGGTCGATCAGTACGCAGGGTTGTCAGGTTTTAAAAACCGGAATCGCCAATCGTAAAATATAAAACGCCAAATTTCAAAATTCTTCCCTCAAAATTCAAAAAACCATAAAAATCAAATGAATTCGCGGAACTCGTAATTTTTGCGTAAAAAAAAACTCACAAATTCCAAGACTCTAGCTGTTCTAAGGCATTTGTCATTTTGAACACCTTGTTCCAAAACTTCCAAACGTTTTTCTTCGGGTACATTTTATAGATAAAATTCATTTCACCAATTGACAGAAATAATTGTTTCCCACTGAGCTTACTTACTAAGTTGTAAGCTTTTAGGTGGAATCAAGCTTACAAGCAGGCTTTCAAAACGGGGTCGCAGTTGTCTTAAACAAACGCGTGGTGAAAAATATCCCAAAGAAACAAAAAGCGTGTTGCAGTCAGACAATCATTTTTGCATTTCTCAAGCTTTAAAGTTGTCTGAATTCGTTACTAATTTTAATATTTCATATTAAAGTCATCGCATATGTAAGATTTAAGTGAAAATTATAAAAAAAGGAAAAATATGAGGTTTTTAGTTAAAAAATGTAAATCGCCAAAATCTAAAAATATCGCCATTTTCGTGTAGCCAAATGAAATTTCAAATCGCCTGTTTGGCGATAAATCGCCACATCTGACAACCCTTGTTGAGCCTCTCTAGTATGGTGGAACAAGGCCACCCAAATGTCTGAACACATTAAGGCTCAACAAGGTACAACGTATCACCTGCCGGCATCGGCCTTTCCGGAGATATGTGGCCCTTTCCCACAGCTGCTATACAAGCTGTAAGACTAACACCTTTAAAAATTTGTAATAGAAAAGTGGAAATATGTATGCAGCTCAGCAAAATTGACACAAACGAACGAGATAGACAGACTTGATGCTCGGTTGCAGATATAGACCGACTCACAAAAATTTTATGCTTCAACAAAATATTCTTCAAGAAGATCACGGCCAACATTACCTAAAGTGGTATAAAGTGTTTTTCAGGCAAAGCAAACCTCATCTACACCTCAGGTATTAAAGGCGCTACCATCCATATTATGGTATGTATTCATTGACAGTCAGGCAGCCACAAATGCCCTTAGCTCACCCTTCGCTGACTTCAAATAAGTCTTGCGCTGTACGCAGGAGAAGACCCTAATCAGCTGATGAATTAGTAGATCTATTCCATGCTGTTGTAGTCATAAAAATATTTGAATATATTAAAAGAGGAGACGGCCCTCATCCAATCTGTAGTCCTTATCTGATGCCGTGACAACTTGGTAGATCCTTGAACTTGGATGGTTGGGTGGTTGGATGGATTTATGTCTATTCAGATGCATTCTACGAGTATAAGAAAAAACTGATATGGTGCAGCAGTTGTTTAACTGAGTGAGGGTGAGAGGTCCAAGTACCTAGGCTACGTGTACGGAATTTTGTAACTCAATGCCTGCTATAACTGATATTACCTCATTAACCTTCCTTGGGCCAGTATATCAATGCTTAGCTTTACAACTCATAGCATCAATTATTTACGAAAGGTGCGTAATGTGTAAACATATATGTAGCACTAAATCTAAGCCCTCATCAACGCATAACCATCGCAACCACGAACGATTGAGAGATACTAAGCGTAGGGTCCTGGGCCTGTTACGTATAAAGCAATTGGAAAGAAGATGTATCTGCGTAAAATTTGAAGCCCTCGAGCTCGATGTTCCACTGTTATCGAGTGTCTTCTTTACAAACGCCTCCAGCTGTTTTGTAAGCCAATATGGACAAACAGTAATTCACAAAAATGTTACAAACCCATAGTACCCTACAGGTAGGTATTCCATAGAAGCGTAGATATTCACAGAGAGATACATATATTAATGCGGCATAGCCACTTTACCTTCAAGCGAGGTCTCCTTGACACCTTTTTTTTTTTGGAAATGTCCTCTTTTTCGTGCGATTGCTTTGCCATCTTTTGTAAGGGAGGGGAGGAGAAAGCGAAATATAAGATAGATTTCGCTCAAAGGAACAATCTCATAAAGTGCATAGCAGTATATTCCATCGAATTTTCTTGCCTCTAAGGTTTCGTTTTCAGTTCTTTTTTTAACACTGCCACTGTGTGAAGTACCGTGCTCCTGCTTCTGCACCCGAGTTCAGCAAACAGCAACCAGCGATTGTCGGCGCGCGGCGATGGCGGTGGTTCCAATATGCAAATCACTATTGATTTGTGGCTGAGAGCCAATACACGACAGTGAAGCGGAGTTGTATACATGGCGATGGATCTCTATCTTTTTCCTCCTATATCCTTTTTGGAAATGGGGCATCGCATGATGATGATGATGATGGTACAGTAGTCTTGGCAAAGCAGTGGGAAAACAAACATTCTAGAGGAGTTACTTGTAGGACACTGTATGTGGTTATCGATCCGCAGAGGCCCCGTGGGAACATTCCTAAAATGTTCACTTGAAACCGTCAGATGTGTCTGTCGAGAGTTTGTCAGAAATTTTTGAGTGAGTGAGATGGGACAGTTGGTTACCTACTTACATACTACCGGATGGTCGGGAGACATAGCAAGCGCATGGGATGACAGAAATAATGCGCTCCTTTCGTTGTGATGAATCCTTGTCACGGTGCAGCATGTCCCGTTGTACATGTGCACCGACATTCGCATAAATGTACTCATGCGGCGCGGTATAAATTTTCCTTTGCTATACTGCTGCAATAGTAGTAGCAGCTGCCACAAGGTTTGGTGGTTTACAAGGACTCTCTGAGTGCTATTATTTCCTTTGTTATTCTTTTTATGTCTATTTGGACTTTTTACGTAGATAGGTGTACTGTAGTTGTCCTTGCTTCGGTTATGCAATTTCGAGATTTACGAGTGGGTTTTTTGTAAAGAGGAAGGGTTGCCAATGGGTGCTCGGATTTTACATGCAAAATAAACTCAGTTTTCTTTAAAAGACTTTACATGCATGTTCAAACTACAGTTTTACAAGTAACAAGGGCGAAACCTATATTTGTCCTGAACATGCCTATGGAATGGATGGTATAACAAAGGTGCGTATTATGGAAAGGAATCACAAAACTCGTATTGAGAATGGATTACTTCCAGAAGAGAAGAATGGTGAAATCGTGATTTTCACAGATGGATCCATGATGGATGGCGGAGCAGGGGCCGCAATCTTTTACGAAGATCTAGAACTAGCCCGTCACAATAGCCTCGGGAAACACACTTCAGTATACCAGGCTAAGATCATTGCTTTGCTGCACGCCTTGGATTACTTGCTTGAGAGTCAGGTGGAAGAAAGAAATATCCTAATAGCACTGGACAACCAGGCGGTGATTAGACGCATGGAGCAGACAACCATCACATCACTGGCACTGGAATGTACATTCAAGCTCAATAAGTGTTCATCTAAGAATCAGGTAACACTGACTTGGGTACGAGGACACATTGGGATCGACGTCAACGAAAAGGCAGACTCCCTTGCAAAACAGGGGTCAACTGAAAAGTTGCTGGAACCAGAAGCATTCTCTTCAATTGGTAGAGGAATGATAGAACAGCTGATTCACAAATGGATCACGGCAGAACACCGGAGAAGGTGGTCAACCGTGGAACAATGTAGATAAGCTAAAATAGCAATACAATGGCCGACCTGCTCCACTCAGAGAAAGGTTCTAAGCATGAGTCGAGGAACATTGAAATGGGTGGTGGCGTTAGTTTAGCTTAGTTTAGTTAAAGTGGCCCTCGATGAGAGAAAACACTGAATCCGTTAATTCGGCCCATTGTGCATACCACTGGGATTTGGGGAGCTGTTTCTTTGCTGGCTACTCATGTAAACCATTTTCTGCCGGTTATAAAGCTAAGAATGTTAGCGGCGCTGGTGTTACCTATAGATCACTGAGGCCATTGAGAAAATAGTTTCCTAAGCCTTTCTTAGATTGGCCAGGGCAGGGCAACAAATTTCGGGTATCATTTAAGGAAGATGAGCCTTAGGGACGATGATACTTGTAAGCTATGCCTGGAGGAATCTGAGACAGCGGCACATATATTGTGTCAATGTCCAGCTTTGACTGGCAGAAGAATGAGGATATTGGGTAAACATTGGGTCGAGACCCATTGGATGAAAAAGATTTCACATAAATAGATGCTAGCGTTAACACCAGGAATTGAACTCAGGGATTAACGCTGGAGAAGTCCAGCGAGTCTCTCTGGGTAAGGTTTATAGTGGTAGGGAGACGAAAAGAGACCCGACAATGGTGGTCTGATTCGAATATCTCTTTGTCCTTCGCTATGTCCTAGAAAGGACCATGTCGATGATGATGAGATGAATAGTGACAATATGATGGAAATTTGCTCAATTACGTTGGTGCTGCCTACATACATGATGTAGTTGATATTCTAGCATACCTCTATAGCTGGTGTAACGTTATGGATCGTTGGACTGCTCAATCGTGTTATAGAAATTGGGGGTGCGGAAGAATTTTTTTGGGTAGGTGCGGACGTCGAAGGGTTGGGTGTTGAATAGGGTAGGACGGTAGGACTCTAATTGACATCAACTTGTTGGCGGCCAGTTGTCGCAACTACCTTATACTCATGTGATATTTTACCTCCCCGTGGTAAATGGTTCAATTGGTCTACAAATAGCGGAAGAGAAGATAGAAGTCTTACTCATCAGCAGGAGCAGCTGATAAATTATGGAGACAAAAACGGTAACTGTCGGTGACCATAGCTCCAAACCAGAGTTAAAGTAAAAAAAAAAGGTGGTGGCGGGTAGACACCCAAGGCCTAGCTTCTCGCAACCATTCGTTTTGTGTGAGTTTCTATTTTTAGGACGAATGCAAGGGACCTACAATTTTATGCCGAGTCCGAACGGCTGAATTGAAAAGCTTTTTCATGACAGTCATACTCTCGGATGTTTGTCAGACGTTCGAGAGGTGGCGTAGTAGAAAAAAACCTTAAGAAAGGAACCTGGGATCCCTCGCACAGTAGTCCAGCACCACTGCGCTACTGCGCCCAGAGTTAAAGTACCTCGAGGTTATTATAGACGCGAGACTAACGTTCAAACAGCACGTTGAGTACACAGCTGAAAAGGCAGCAAAGGTAACAGCTGCACTATCAAGGATGATGCCCAATATTGGCATAACCGGCTTGCAATGCGGGAGCAACAAGGGCAGGAAGAGGGGGGTTTTAGTCAGTACAAATCTGACATAACTGCTTATTACACAGCAGTATCTTAGGCAGAGGGTAAAATGATATCCCCAACGATACACGGCCCAAACAAAAACATTCCGAGATAAGGCCCTACAATTATTTCAGAAGCGCCTAGACATTGGCGCAGAGATCAAGTAGTGAGGAATCACTATTATGCCAGTCGCTATTTCTTTTGGTTTTCTGAGAAGTAAATGCCTCTGTCATAGAGCCAAAAGATAGGTTAGGTTAGCGTCAAGTAGCTACACTGAGTGCGGCCACACTAAGGTCTGAGTAGGCAGACTGTGCGACACCACAGAACCTAATGATTTCAAAAGCGAGCGTTCAATACGCTCCATGACATCACGAAACGATTATTTCTGCAGCAGGAATCCGCATCTATATTGGTTGGCCTGGAGAGCCTAAAAGCCTAAAGGGATCAGTTGATCCAACTGTATAGCTACAACTTCTTAATTACGTAGTTACTTAACTGCATGCATATTAATTAATTATAAAAACAAAGCCGCATTATCATCCCTTTAGATGTTAAGACTCCCTTTCTTACTGCATTATTTGTCCTAGTGGTTATAAAAATTAAAGAAGCTAAAATCCGCAAAAGAAGACACAAAAGTCAACAAAAGAATCAGAAAGCATGTACGGGCAAAAAAAAGAATCAAGTACGTGATCTCCTTCTTTACAATTAAGATATGTTCTTAAGTCCAAAGGCCTATCCCCTTTACAGTCATTTTCTGTGTCGTACGTGAGTTCTTACCAGTACTTTCTCAACACCGACCCCAGGGCATTTAAAGTCAGCCCGACCTCAAATTCCCTGCAAACTGATGCCCCCCTCCACCCTGTAAGAAGAACCAACCTATATACGAACGACATAATAAAGGCCAACAGAAATATCTTACATTTAATTTTAATTAAAACCAAAACCTACATAGAAATAGTTAAGATTCGCGTTCTTAAATGGATTCATTAAAATTGTTATGCCATAAGGACACCAGAGTTCAAGGACTCATATGGAATTATCGCCCCGCAGTGTACGGAAATGCTTGCGATTAAAATGTGTGTGCAATCTTCGAATGTGTGTGTGTGGGCACGACACAGAATACGATATGTAGGTACTTCTATGTATTTTATAACAGAAGCCGAATGAAAAAATGTATACAACACACAGCAGTTGGACTATTTAAAAGCAGGGTAAGCTTACCATTGTGCGCCATTGCGATTGCACATTCGCCCCCCTGTAGACCAGAAAGAAGCAGCGTCCTTGAAACTCTTCGACTCAGTTTCGTTCCGGTTTTCAGGACTTCCTCACTCCGGCGCTCCCAAGAGTGTAATGGAGTATGATGATGATGGCTGGATGTAGTGTTGGTTCGTGAGACTCAGATTTTCGCCTTCGCTATATTTTTATTCTTTTTTTTGCAATAAAAACATATTTTCATCTCTCGCCCTCTATAATATGAAAGTGCAGGATGTAGATGTGCTTCACACATAGTCGGCTTTTGGACAGATGCAGAAGGAACTACGAAGTGAATAATAGCGAAATGGAAGAGCCACATTGGGTAGTGCGTTCGTTGGAATCCATTAAAATTGTCGACTTTGGGACTAGAGTTGAAATGTGACAGAATGGCGGAGAAGAAATGAACATGAACACATATCCGGATTTTTAAAAGACTGCACTCCTTCCGCAAGGCAAAGAAAAGATTTCCAATTGAAAAAAAAACTGGGTTATACGTATCATTTGGCATTGACATTCGGATTCGAAAGGATTATGGTTTTTCAGAATTTCGAAATGACAATATTGTCAGCAGTTGAGGAGAATTTTAGTAGATGTGTGTGACATGAGTATGAGTAAGGACGAGCATTAGCACCATTATATAAAACTATTAGCTTTTTATATAAAAACTAGCTTTTGCCCGCTTCTTTGCTCGCGTAGCCCTCAGGATTCATCTTTTATATTTAGATATATGTAGATATATCGCGCAGGAAACATAAGTTTCTAAGGAATTACCTAACAAGTAGTTATTATTTCTGAAAATATGTTTAACACTATATTGGACAAAAAAAGGTCGAAGATTATACGATCAATTTGTAAGTGAAGTGCTGGCATCTCAACACAGATCATACTAAAGGGTGGTTAAGTTTTAAGGGCCGATATTGATTTTGAATAAAACGCAAATTATTTAGGAAATTATTGTCACTTCTTTTTTTGTATGGAACAAAATATCGGCCAAATGGCCGCCGCGCCCTCGGCGGCACACCTCCATCCGATGGTCCAAATTTTCGATGACTCTGAGGCATAATTGAGGTTCTATGCCGTTAAACCGCACCAAACAGTCTTTATAGGTGCATTGGTTTTTCGACAATCACTCTTGGATTATCATTCGCCCAAATGCGGCAATTCTGATTATTGACGAATCCACCGAGGTGAAAATGTGCCTCATCACTGAAGATGATTTTCTTCGAAAATTGATCATCCACTGCTGCCATTTCTTGCCACAATTCTGACCATTGACGACGCTTGAAATGGTAAAGAGGCTTTAGTTCTCGATTGCAATTGCACCTTGTAAGCGCGTAAATGCAAGTCTTTATGCATAACTAGCAATGCCCGCGGCTCCGCCCGCCGGTTTCATTTCTTTTAAATAAAACTAAATTTATATGACTTATCATTCATATCACGTGTTAATCCTCTTTTTTAGTTTACAAAATATTTTAACGCAATGTTTTTGTGTGAACTATACACGTTGTTTTTTTTAGTGGGAGCAAGTATAAACAAATTACCACCGCAGCTCACACGCGACCATGCAACATATAGCTGTCCATGTGAAAAACATGGATGTCGGAGGTAAACTCCAGCAATAGCCGAGTAGCTCCAAAGATAACCCCTATACCTCCGTTTCCCCTTCCACCATCTTCTCCCTAAGTAATAACTTATATTGGATCCGAAAAATGTAGCCAGTACAATGTTGTAAGAAGTTTTAGTTTAAAATCGGCCAAATAGTTCCAGAGTTAGTCCGTATCACCGCTTTACCTATCCCTCCCCGTCCCAACTTATTTCTTACGTAACCTGTACTGATCCTAACGGTGTAACCATAACCGACCTAGTAGTTCGAGAGATACCCTTTTCCATCCCCCTTTATTTTCACTCCTATACCACTACACTAAAACCTAAACGGGCATCAAATCTATAAATGAAAGAAATGAAATACATCGTAGGTACCAGTAGTTTAAAAAACTAATAAAATATGGCTTACATTATACTAACACCCTCACGGGATAAACTTTGAAAACAGGTTAATTTATTTATCTCATAATATGTAGATACGTACACGTACAATTGTGCATAGCTACATGCTTACGCATCCCAAACTCCTAGCTACGTAGTTTGTTTTATGCATATCCATTTACTACATCAAATTCAACTACGCATTTCATGAGCATTTACAATTATGCATTCTGAATGCCCGTCGTGCAAGTAATAATTCTATTTTTAGAAAGCAAATCAAAACTACCCTTCCTAAGCACAACTGCAATCGATAAAGCGATTTTTTCGCACTTGGCCAAATAAGATCTAATTTCAATTTATTATATCGCAACCTCTGGATGGAGCAGAAAGATGAATGTTAGCTCAAAATACTCGGTGAAGTATTGTCTAACAATTTAAAGCATATTTTGAATTGATATACATAAATTTATCAGTATAATGGCAAGTTAAGCGTAGTAAGGTCGAAATAGAAAAGTTTGTTTGAAAAGTTTTTCAACCCTTATAAGACGAATTTTGAAAAACGATGAATGAGGCATGTAATAATTGTTACTTATCTATCAACATACAAACTTTTAAGTTCATACGGCTAACGGTTCGTGAGATCCCCCTTATTTCCCGCGACGCCTTTACTCCTGAGCAATTCTCACCCACCCTACGGACTAAGTTGGCCACACATCTATAGGTAAATCAAAAAAAGAATCATGATAATCGGACGAATGGTTCTTGAGTTATGGAGAAACGAACAGACGGACGTTGCATTTTATAAGTAGTGTAGTATGGATGTTCATCAACGACGAGCGTCAGAGGTGCAATTGTTGGGCACGACGACGAGTTGAGGTGGACGGCTCTTCAGCCACACAATCGCGAACATCAAACATCAGCAATATTTTCTGCAGTACGAGCTGTACGAGCATGCACTGGTGTTTTCACATCTGGTACAGACTCGGTTTGCTCAAATTTCTGCACGATTTTTCCGATTGTACGCACATTTGGACGATTAAATTGACCGAAAAAATCACGAAGTGCACGATATGCATTTTGATTTGAACGTCCATTTTCATAATAAGCCTGAATAACTTTAACGCGTTGCTCGATTGTGTATCTTTCGATGGTTCAAATTGAGTTAGTCTGAAATTGAGAAATGTCAAATGAAATGCAGAAAAAAACTTGACGTTTAGGTGTGGTTCACATTCAACATCAGTCCTTAAGATTTAACGACCCTTTATAATAGAGTGAGCCACTATCTACGGGAGAAAACATATTTTTTAGCTAGCAAATCCCTTAATTATATATCACATACCGCCCAGATCTTCCTATACTGTGAAAAGTGAAACATATGCAACCAGAAAGATAGTGAGGATGTGTACTACTTTCTTAGCAGTATTAATCCATTCATACCGAACTCCGCTTGAATATCCTTGGAGTACGTACGCTGGTTAGATGAAGCGATAAGCATATTCAACAACGACAGTGGTTGGGACGCATTACAAAGTTTCAAATTGATACGATAAACGGTTCGTGAGTTAAGAAAAGGGCCCCCTTTAAAGGGACCATCGCCCATAACTCGGACCACAGGCAAATTTCCAAAACCGGAAAAATTAATTAATTTGAAGTCAAACGTATGAAAAATAAAAATTTTCCAATACAAAGTTTTAAACCCCCTTTTACCCCTTTAGGGGTTGAATTTCCAAATTTTTAGAAATCAGTTTTCTTTATTTCTCATAGAGAGTACACAAACCCAGTTTGAAGTCAATCGGATAAAAAATAAAAATGTTCTAATACAAAATTTGACCTCCCTTTTAACTCTTTAAGGGTTGAATAGCCTTCCTTATTCCTTCTATGCATCATAAAGGGAACCTCTGTGCATTTCAGGTTTCCAGAAGAAAGGGTTTGGGCTGGGTGTTGATGATCAGTGTGTGGTAAACTTCATTTATTTATATATATAGATTATAGTGGGCACAGTAGCGCAGGGGTTAGTGTGCTGGACTACTGTGCGAGAGATCCCAAGTTCGATCCCCGGAAAAACACAAATTACATCCTAAGGTTTTTTTTTTACTGCGCCACCTCTCGCGAACGTCTGACAAACATCCGAAACTATGACTGTCCTGAAAAAGCTTCTTAATTCAGCCGTTCGGACCTGGCATAAAATTGTAAGTCCCTTCCATTCGTCCCAAAAATCAAAACTCACACAAAACGAATGGTTGCGAGAAGCTAGGCCTATAGGGTGTCTAGCGCCTGTTGCGACACCTATTTATTTATTTTTAGATTATAATGGGATACCTTCATAATATACAAGTGCAAAATCCCACTTAAAAAAATACTCGAATTGACTATCCCCAAACACAAAATCCCCAAATTAAAAATCCACCAAATCCACCAAAAATCCCCAAAATATTAATCTATATATAAACATTAATGTTTGTCTGTCTGTCTGTATGTCTTTTATAACGGGTTTTTCAACAGGGACGCTACAAAAGTAGAGCGACAGGGACAGCAAACGATGCCGAATTTCTTACCGCTCTTTTGACATTTCTCTTCAGTAAGGTTTGCCATTTCATGATGGAAAGATATACGAGCCAACAACGAGTCGAAATTATTAAAATTTACTACCGAAATTCGGAGTCAGTGGCCTCAACGTTAAGAGCGCTACGTCCAATTTATGGTCGTCATAATCGTCCTAGCAGATCAACAATTGAGCGTCTAGTGGACAAATTTGAATCCACAGGCACAGTACAAAATGTTTCCGTGCCAGTGAGACAAAGAAGTGTCCGCAGTGTCGAGAATATTGCTCCCGCTGAGGCTTCAGTTGAAGAAAGCCCAAATGTGTCTCTCACACGTCGTTCTCAAGCGTTGGGCATCTCTGTGACGTCGTTGTGGCGAATTCTGCGAAAAGATCTTGGCCTACATCCTTACAAGATTAAATTGACGCAAGAACTGAAGCCGCTTGACCACCAGAAGCGTCGAATGTTCGTGAATTGGGCTGAGCAACAACTTGAAAATGATTCGGGTTTTCATCGAAAAATCATCTTCAGCGATGAGGTTCATTTCTGGCTGAATGGCTTCGTCAATAAACAAAATATGCGGTATTGGTCAGCCAGCAATCCACACGTACTCCATGAGTCATCATTGCATCCCGAAAAAATTACGGTTTGGTTTATGGGCCGGCGGCGTCATTGGGCCGTACTTCTTCCACAATTAATTTATTGGAAACCAAGTTTGGCGAACGTGTTATCTCACGAAATGGTCCAGTCGCTTGGCCGCCTCGGTCGTGCGATTTGACGCCGCTAGACTATTTCCTGTGGGGCTACGTCAAGTCTATGGTCTATGCCAACAAGCCAGCGACGATTGATGAATTTCGTACGAATATCGAACGTGAAATTGCAGCAGTATCGGCTGATTTATGCTTGAAAACCGTCGAAAATTGGGTTCAGCATCTGGACATAATGGCATCGAACGTACTTTGACAGGAATAAAGAATTTCATTAATATCCAAAACCGTTTTTGTTATATTTAAAAAAACTTTTGTAGCGCTCTTATTGAAAAACCCTGTAGAATCGTAAACTATGCATTATTGATCATGTGATGATCTTAAGCAAAGTTGTTGTGCATGGGCCCATGAAGGTGTTTAAGTTGGTACGGTCAAAATTATACAAAGGGGCGTGGCACCGTATTGGCTCGGGAGCGTTTCCGTAAAGATTGGTCAAAATTTGGACAAAGGGGTGTGACACCGCCCAAACAAAAAAAAAAGATTCAAAATCGTATATGTATCTCGAAAACCGCCGAACTGATTGAGCTCAAATTTACAGACAATCTTGGGGTAGCTAAACCCAGTATTAGATAGTAGTTGTATTAAGCTCTAAATCTAGCGGTCTGGAGATCGCTCTGGATTATTAACTTTCTCGTATACATAGTAATACGAAAGAAAGATATTGTTTTCGTACAAAATTTCGTATTCGGGATTTTAATCAATTCAGTTCTGTCCGTCCGTATGTCTGTCTGTTCGATAGCTCTGAAAACGAAACGCTTGGACGGATTTGTTTCAAACTTCGTATTTAGAGTTTGTGGGCTCTCCGCTGCGAGGCGTTTTTTTTTTATTCTAGTCCTAAAATAAATATTTTACCAAATTTTAAACAAATGAGATTTTTTCGAAAACGACTCTAACGATTTGAACCAAAATTGATAGTTAAGTTAATGTAGGCAGGCTTAACATTACTGCATATCCAGTTAAGCAAAGTTTGAAGTTCTAATACGTGAAGTGAAATGCCTGATTTTTGATCTCATTTTTGAGTAAAGAAAAGTTGTTGTTAAAAATGGTTAATCTCCAAAGAATGGGTAGAATTGAAAGTAACATTTTGTTTGTGCTACTGTGTTTTCCGTATATGTACGTATTTATAAATGCCTCTCAAATATTATGTTGAGGGATTATTTATAAATTTGTATGTTTTTGACAGCTTTCATATTATAATTTGTATGAAATTATGTGCCTCCACACATACTCCTACACGACATAATCATCAAAAATGTATTTTACGCATACAGTAGGTTGACCCTGCCACCCCCCTTTACTCACTACTGTAATTTTGCATAATCACATTGTAGCCCACTGCCAACGATACATCCAATTACCAGTGGTTCTGATTTAATTTTAAGCTCCCTCCTGATTCAAGGCAACAATTTCAAAATTACCAACAATAAAATTCTAAAAGCAAATCAGAGTAATGAGAATATTGCCCACGATAGCAATATTATTACTCGCTTTTTGTTAGTACATATATACAACTACCAACACGTTGCTACCAATGTATCTATTTTAAGCGCACCGCAACCTCAGTCATCATCCTTCAACAAAATCTCAGATGACAGGACACAATGTACACAATATAATGCGCTTGCAGCAGCATGAGAAAAATGATGCGCTTCATCTTGCCATGTCGTAGTGGCTGTGCCCGCTCGTAACGGAAGGACATATATCTACGAACGGCAAACGTATGTCTGCATGTTGGTGGTGCGCCAGCTTGTAATTCAAGCAGTTCAAGTTGAAAAACTGCTCAATCTTTGCGAGGACGAAATTTCTTGATGTATACCACCATCGCGCATCGCTATCATCGTAGTATAGTCGAGGGCGGTGAATTTTCCAGTAAGTCCCCTTAAATCCCTTTACAAGTTCGCAAAGTATTTTTAGTAATTAAAATAAACATAAAATTACGTCAATTAAATTTTAAAGGGAATTACAGCAAAGTTTCGCTCATTAATTTACGTTAAGTTTCAGCCTTTGCTCTGGGATGTTGTACTTTTGTATATCCTGCCTAACTGATGCGCCAAGTCGCCGCCGCCACCGCCATACCGCCCAGTACCTTTCAATCCCCTTTGGCTTCATTTCGCGTTAACATTTTGTGTCCTTTTGAAATGTAAACATCTCTTGCTTGTAGGTTCTAAACACTCATGTTTTTAGCTTTTTGGTCCTGTGTTGGTTGAGGATATTTTGTTTTGGTGCTTTGCTTTCTGACAGTGTTTAGTATGTACTCGTATAATGTGTCTTGTCTATATCTATTCGGAGAACTTTCAAAATTGTTCGCCTTTGGCCGTTGGCGGCAAATTAAAAGGCGAAAGTTGATGGCGGTGCGAATTACTGCAAAAGATTTCGGGGAAATTCTTTCTTGATGTAGGTATGTATTTATTATGTAGTTTTGAAAATTCATCAACTCGATGAGACATTTTTTTTTATTCTGTAA
Organism: Cheilosia soror; assembly: GCA_949372485.1. NCBI lineage: Eukaryota > Metazoa > Arthropoda > Insecta > Diptera > Syrphidae > Cheilosia > Cheilosia soror. Next base: position 21,540,226 of record OX443562.1, on the reverse strand, counting down.
ACATTTTTCAGGTTTTAAATAAAGTGCGTGTTTAGATGATTCTAAACTTCTCAGCAAGCCCATCCTCAGGGTCACCAACATCAAGTACAGAGGACCAGTGGCACCACTGCCAGCGTGCCATCACTCCATCAGGAGTGCCCCTTCCGAAGTGCGGGGTTTCACTAGGCGACCACGACGAAACCCCTGGTTCGATGAGGAATGCCGCCAGGCCCATGCAGCCTATCAATTAATGCTGCAGACAAGAACCAAAGCGGCTGAGAGAGCTGCCCGTGAGCTCTACCTCTACGGACAAAAAAGAAGGGAGGAACACCGACTTCTCAGATGAAAAAAGAAAGAGCACGAGAAGCGAGCAGATGATCTGTTCAGTTTAAACGATGATAGCCAAAACTTCCGTCCACCCGACCTACACGAAGTGAGGATAGCGATATCCAAACTTAAGTGCAACAAAGCTGCTGGAGCGGATGGCCTCCCGGCCGAGCTTTTCAAAGCAGCGGGAGATGGCTTGGTAAGGAGCATGCACCAACTCATCTGTAAAATTTGGTCGGATGAAAGCATGTCCGACGAATGGAACTCAGCATCGTGTGCCCCATCCACAAGAAAGGAGATACTCTGAACTGCGCCAACTACAGAGGAATAAGTCTTCTGAATGTCGTGTATAAGATCTTGTCGTCTGTATTGTGTGAACGTCTAAAACCTTTCGCCAACAACCTGATTGGCCCATATCAGTGTGGTTTTAGACCAGAAAAGTCAACCATCGACCAAATTTTCACACTCCGACAGATCCTGGAAAAAACCCAGGAATTTCCGATCGATACACACCATCAACATCGGCGACTCGGACAAAACATCACGATGGACATATACAACTTCGAAGTAGTTAAAGACTTTGTCTACCTGGGCTCCACTATCACTTCGCAAAATAACATCGGCGCAGAGATCAAGCGAAGAATCACTCTTGCCAATCGCTGTTTCTTCGGGCTAAGAAGGCATCTAAGATGTAAAGCCCTCTCTCATAGAACCAATGAGATATTAAATAAGACCTTAATCATCCCGGTTCTGCTGTATGGTGCAGAATCATGGACCCTGTCAAAAGCGGATGAAAACCTTCTGGAATGCTTTGAGGGAAAGATTCTTCGAGTGATATTCGGTCCAGTTTGTGACGATGGAGTGTGGAGAAGAAGATTCAATGACGAACTATACGGGCTATACAGCGACGCTGACCTGGTCAAAAAGCTATAACAATACAACCGCTGAGATGGCTGGGACACGTGGAGCATATGGACAACAGCGCACCAACCGACGAGTCTTCGAATTCGCCCCTGAGCGACAACGCAGCAGAAGAAGACCCCATCCGTAGGTGGCGCGCACAACTGGAGGCAGCTAGCGAGGGACCGAGCTGGCTGGAGGGGCTTGTTGGTTGAGGCCGTGGTCCTCCCCGGACTGTAAGCGCCACCAAAAGTAAAAAGTAAAAGTAAGCCATGCAACTAAAACCATAGGGGGGAAACCCCTAAAATATGGATCGATTCCCAGCTGCAGCTTTCCAAAGCCCCCCGGTACAGAGTTGTGAGAAATAAGCGCTACTGAATTTTTGCAGATTCTGTCTATACAATTTCGAAGTCTCAGTTTAGTGTCTATGTCTAGTCGTTTGTAGTTGTTTGACATGTGTCTAGTAGTAGCTTCAGCGTGAACTCGACGTGAACACATTCTTGTCCTAATTTACGTCCGGCCCAACCTGCGGTGCCACAATCCCTGTGGACCTACTTTTTTTTATATTTTTTTATAAATACTTCTCCCGGGAAAGGCGAACCTATAACGCTTCATCAGCGCCCCGAGATGCTTGCAGATGTTTGTTCTGCACTTAAATTTCTGCAAATTGTAATGTTCTGGAATTATATCCCCAGGAAGCGAGTTCCAAAGTTTGCTTGTCCTGTAACACAAGGAGTTTTGGAAAATTGATGTCTTCGCGGTTGTATAGTGTACTGTATGGTCGGGTCAGGAGCATTAGCTACCTGTCTTCTGGGGCGTCCAAAAGTTGCATTTCGAGGGATAATGTCTTTGAGTTATTTGGAACATCTGCCATGGAAGTGCCTATAGAACAAGCAAAGGTCAGCTTCTTGTCTTCTGTACACCAACGGTTGTAGATTCGATGTGAGTGAAGTGTCTCCAATAAGTCGAACTGCTCGTCTCTGTAAGCTGTCACGTAGGTTAAGTGAATGTTTTGGAGCCGAGCTCCATATATGGGAACAATATTCATGGTCTAACCTGAGCTTTGTAGAGAAGGAGGATTTGCTTGGGGCTAAATTAACTCTTTGCTCTAAATAGGTAGCTGAACTTAGCGGACGCCGATCTTGCGATATAGGTCATGTGGTATGGCTATGTGATTCCTGAATTGACTGTGACTCCTAGAAGGTGCATTGAGTCCTTGGAATGGATTGGATGGTCATCGAATCTTCCCGTTTACTCCTTATCTCCAAAATTCCTTTGTCGTTGATGATGCACTATCCGAACTTAATTTTTGTCATTGGGTCGTGTCCGAGGTTCTGATACCGTACGAAATTCGTCGTCATATACATGAAATAATTATACCGATTAAAAAAGATTGTCCCTAAGAATAAACTGTTTTTATATGCACAGTTATACTGCACGTCATCTGATATTCTTAAGCTCCTCCAGCTTTATAGCCTTATCTATAAGACCTTTATTGTTCTTGTGCAGCTTTAATTTTCTGTTCACAAAATCGGATCGATTTGTTTGCTCCTAATTTACATACATAACCTAACCATGGGATTGAGGAATGCTTAATACAATAGCCAAATGTGTGTAGATACTGCGATAAATCAAAATCGTAGGTATCTACGTCCTACGTATTGAAAGTGTAGTATAACGGACGTAAAAAATGCAAAAGGGTCTCGGTCTCTAATAATAGATAATTCTGCAGTCTGTTGGGTCATTTTAAATTTTTTTTTATTGTTTAGTCAGATTTCTTTCTAATGTACATTCAAATGAGATTTGCTTGGAATTTCATATTTTTGGGTCAATTGTTATCATATAGCATTTTTTTCTTTTTGTTGTGTATTTACAAAATATTTAAATTATGCGCATGGATTGAGCTGAAAGAATTTTCTTTTATAGGCAAAAGACCAGACAAAGTTTGGGTGAGAGAAACAGATAAGGGTAGATATTTCATTTGAATTTGGAAAAGAAAAAAGATTTGTTTCGAATTCCAAAATTGTTGTGTTTAATAAATCAAGGCCAGGGATGTGGTTATATGAGCATTATAATGAAGCCGAGATAAAAAGCACATTTGTATTGATGTACCGTAGAATAAATCAATCTGAACTGAACTATTTGCTCGAAACGTTCAAGTAGTGGGTTTTGCATAAAGTGATTCCTTTCTAAATGGGCTTAAAAATCAGCAAAACCATCAGTACAGAACAGGGACGGAATGGTGGATCGAAAAATGGAATTGCTGGAACCAAAGACTACTCATTTACCTAGCCAGAAGAGTGAAGATCCAACGACTGCGGTGGCTGGGTCATGTAGAGCGAATGGACGTGAATGCTCCGGCGCGGAAGATTTTCGAATCCACACCCGAGGGACGGCGCAGTAGAGGAAAACCGCGACTAAGGTGGCGCACGCAAGTGGAAAGGGACCTTAACATTCGGGCCGTACGTTCGGGCTGTGGAATGCTTTACCAAACTCTGTTTTTCCTGCTTGTTACAATTTACAGACATTTAAAACCAAGGTGCATCGGTATCTTCTATCTTATCTGTACTTACTTACTTATCGGGCTCCCGACCTGTGAAGAGTCTCTGCCTAAGACACGGTAGCCTACCGTCCTCTACGATCCCGGGCACGCTGCTTCCAGTTGTCGAGACCAAGTGCTCTGGCATCCGCGATGGCTTGGTCTTTGAAACGGAGGTTCGGTCTTCCTTGTCTTCTCGAACCTGGGGGCTGGGATTCGAAGATCCTCTTAGCTGGAGCATTATTGTCCATTCGCTCGATGTGGCTGAGCCAATGTAGTCGACGTGTTTTGGCTTTTTGGACTACATCCACATCTTGGTACAGCTCATAGAGTTCGCCTGTTGTATCTTCTCCTCCATTCGCCCTCTTCGCACACAGGACCAAAAATCCGCCAAAGTATTTTTCTTTCGAAGGAGTCCAGTATCAGTTCTCTCTTCTTGCTTACCGTCCAGCACTCGGCGCCATAAAGCAGAACTGGCAGGATAAGGGTTTTGTAGAGCACACATTTCGTCTTTTGAGTTAGGAGTTTCCTAGGGGGGTAATTCTTCGCCGGATCTCCACTAGGGTATCATTCGTGGAGTTTACGTTTACTCCGAGGTAGGTTAACTCCTACCTACCTCGAAATTGTTGCTATCAAAAGTGACGTTTTGTCTGAGGCGGCGGACAGATACTTGTTTGTTTGTTGACAGCATGTACTTAGTCTTGTCCTCATTTACTTCAAGGCCAACGTATTTTGCCTGTTCTTCAATCGTCGTGAAAGCTTCTATCACGGCACGCTGGGAGCGACCGATGATGTCAATATCGTCCGCATAGCCCAGTAGCTGGACGGATCTGCTGAAGATAGCGCCTTCCATGTTGACACCTGCCCTGCGCACTATCTGCTCCAGTAAGAGATTGAAGAAGTCGCATAATAGCGCGTCTCCTTGCCTCAATCCGGTGCAAGTTTGAAATAGATCGAAGGAGCTGCTTCCAAACTGCACGTTGTAGCGCGAGTTTTCCAGCGTCACGCGACACATCTGAATCAGTTTTGCCGGGGTTCCGAATTCGGCCATCGCCATATAGAGCTCCTGACGATGTATGCTATCATACGCGGCTTTGAACTTGCCACACAGCTAATTATCTGCCGGGCCGAAAGCCACACTGGTACGTGCCGATTAGTGTGTTGCAAAACGGTTTAAGACGTTCACACAGTACGTTGGATAGGATCTTGTATGCGACATTTAGCAGGGATATGCCTCGATAATTCTTGCAAGACATAGGATCGCCTTTTTTGAAGATGGGGCATATGGTGCTGATAGTCCAGTCATCGGGCATGTTTTCTTCCACCCATACTTGGTTGATGATTCGGTGCATGCTCCCTACCAAAACATCACCACCGTATTTAAAGAACTCCGCTGGTAGACCATCAGAGCCTGCGGTCTTGTTGTTCTTAAGCTTTTTTATAGCTAAGACAACTTCTTCTATACTAGGTGCAACTAGTTCTTCATTGACTAGACGTGGGTTCTCTTCTTGCCCTATTACTCTCTCTATATGATGCTCATTAAGCAGCTGCTAGAAATGCTGCTTAAACACATCTACTATTCCCTGCGCTTCGGTGACTAGGTTTCCTTCGCTGTCTCGAAGAGTCTGCGTTCCGGTTTTGTAGCCAGCAGCAAGTTGCTTGGCTTTTTTATAAAACCTCCGGATTTTATTACGATCGCGCGACTCTTCGAAGTTTGCTCCTCGGAATGTGTTCACGTCGAAGATGTTGGATGCGTGTCTCGCATCGATTAGCACATGGTCGATTTGGTTGGCGGTTCGACCGTCTGGAGAGTGCCAGGTTGATGTGTGGATCCTTAGCTACTTATCACGAGCTGTTGCAAAATCTATCTTATCTATCCTCATCCTTAACGCCTGTTATTTATTTTTCAACGAGGTGCTTTCTATATTAGAGCTCGCGAGCAGCCCTTGTGACGCTTATGGAATGGAACCCCAACCAACTCCTAGTGAACAATTGAAGACAGTTACAAAAAGTCCGTGCTAAATGGAAAGGCATCCCAAGTCCACCGCGGAACCTGATTCAGTACTTATAAGCTAATCTTGGAGTCACTCATCACTTCTGTATTCTGTTGATATTAAACCCGTACCGAATGATAAGAGATAACATCGCAACCAGTGTAGTGGTGCAGGTATTTTTGTTTTTGGCTAACTTGAAGTTGTTTAGGCGGGATAAATTTCATTGCCTCAGAGTGGTAAGTCGAAGGGCATACCATAACAGCATACATTTATTCTTATGGATTAGTTTCAATCCGAAAGTCATCTCATCGTGATGTCTGGATTGTCTGCTCGTAAAATTTCTTCCGTCGCATATGGAAGGGACACAATTTTCTGAATAATTGGAATATTTAAAAACAGTTTCCATTCAAAATTGTTGAGATTTATATATGCGAAGCATAAACCAATTCACGATCTTATCATTGTTCAATAAAGTTTTGTATAGTTCAGTTTTCATAAAAAATAAAGTTAGGCTACTAAATTTAGTAACAGCTTTCCAGCCGGCGACCGGAGCACTTGGTCGGTATTTAAATATTTATGTATCTATTACAGATATCTAAAATCTAAAACCCGAAACAAATTTATTCCGGAAATTTTTTCTTGATTTTTCTATTCACTTCTGTTTCCCTTTTACATTACTCGGCTTAAATGTAAAAGGAAATGTGTATTGATAATATCCGCAACAATAGATCCGAAGCGTGCTGATATCCCCGAAGCTGTATTTCTTTCCTATAAATCTTTATTATTATGCTCATTTTTTTTATGTTAATTTTGAGTGCATGGGTATATACGCTATGGTATGGCCCAATCGAATGGTCATCACCCCTCATTCTTTACTAAAATCATAAGAATAGATAGAACCAAGGATGGTCTTTGATTCCTATACGAGTATATAATACAGAACAATCCATGGATGAAATTTCTTCTTCTTCTTTTTTTTCTTCTTCTTCGTATGGTGGGCAAACTAAGGCCGTATTCGTTGGTTGGAACAGATTTTTTTTTTTATTTTTTGTAAATGAAGCTCCAGATGAATGTTTGATAAGCCACAATAGCCGTTAGCTATGATTTTTCCCTGATTTAAGGGGGAACAAAATATGAACGAACGAATGGTCCGACAAAGAGGCATTATCTCTCATTTTTTCGTTCGGCAGGACATTTTATGTAAATTTTATGCTCGTATTATGGCTTCAGAAAATTTTTTTTTATTTTTTTTGGAAATTTATAATGTACCCTTGGTTTTATACGGCTGTATTCCTTTTCATATACCATAGCAGAGTATATTGGTAATATGAAGTGAATTGGATCATGTATCGTATATGAAGAGGGAGCGACTTTGCGGTTGGCGGGCGATGAAAGCAATTTATGGGGTTCGTTCTAAGAATTTACTTTAGCCGTTGGAGATACCTTTTAACTTTGTTTTTTTTTTTCTTTTACTTATATATTTTAAGGATGGATAAGCTAGAAAAGGTATACATTTGAGAAAGGTAGGTGTGTGACCTGAGTCAAATTGATTAGTTGGAAACTTCCGTTTAACATAGAAACTCCGCACAAATTTGGTCTTTATATTACTTGCGGCTGTCAGAAATATTATTATTAAGATCACATGATGCGGCGGTATTTGGGAGGAGAGGAGGTTTAGGCAGATACATATTTCGAAATTGCCATTACTCAAACTCTTGTTGAGTTATAAAAAGAAATAAAGCAATCATCTTGGAAATCAGATATTTTTCACTGACTCAAGTAACTGTCGGCACAATGAAGGACGATTTATTTGAGATACAGTTGTGGTCAAATGAATTATTTTATTTATACATACTCGTCTTTTTCGGCAAAAATTGTCGGTGATATCTATGTGTAACGTAAGAATAAGCTAGGTAGATACAAGAAGGGCAGGGGCGGACTAAGAGGCAGTGGCACCCGGGGCGGTAAAGCAAGTTTATACCCCTTAAAAAAATTAAGAAAAAATCACGAACAGAGATTTTATTTAGAGGTGATTTCGAGCTTTTATTGTACTGAATGTTTCGATTAAATAATTAAAATCTATACTTTTTGTGTGCCTCTTTTCGATTGAAAGTATAGCCTGGGGGCTAACTATCGACTTCGCCGCGAATCACATAATTTTCAATTCATTTAGTTCGCTTCACTGCGAACATGGCAACCATGAAAAACGATTGTTTGGAATGTCGACTGTTTTTCGCTGCCGTTAGTTTTTTTTTTCACCATTTAAATGCACCTCTGACAACTTAATTCACCATTTGCATTTGAAGTGGAATAGTTTTCGCCGGCGAACTAAATAGTACCAAAATATTTGAAATCGGTAAAAAAAATGTTTAGCGGCGAGGTGCATAGTTTGCCCCAGATCAGTCAACCTACTTTGGCTCATTGTTGATCTTAGATAAGTCTTAATGAATTTTTAAAAAAACTTGGTTCACACGATGCCACTGAGACGCAAATTTTTAAATAAATTCTCATCGCCAATGACAGACAGACAACGAGCCTGAAAAGTCTCACTTAAGAGGCCTCTACCCAGAAATCGAACAAAAGTGCGAAAAATGGCATTTTGTTTCCTTCCTAGAGAAGTCAATACTGAAGCGATCGAAATGAAATTGTATGCATTGGAAAGAACAGAATATGTCCTTTGTCCATCGTTGATTTAATTTTCCCTTGCACATTCAAAGTCATTATAATGTAGTCAATGGAGAATGCATTCTTTGTCTTATGCTTATCTACATTTTCCTCTCACTCCAACATTCATTTGGATGCAATTCTCAGCAAGAAAAATAAAACATTCCCCACACACGATCAATGAATGACACAAGTATTATATGATATCCTAAGTTCCGCCTCCTGAATTCATTTTAAAATGAACATTGACTACAATTATAATGACTTTGAATGTGGAAGGGAAAATTAAATCAACGATGGGGTAGGTATTCTTCGCAAATATATAGATGGTGTGTGTGGTAGGGTTTTTTCGGCATGGCAAGGTTGATGATGATAAAGGATAACAACGTGAAGAGAAGGAATGTGAAAATGCAGATCGGATACTTTGCAATAGGTAGATATGTATTTTGCATTTCTGTGATCCATTGAGTGTTTTTTAAGATTAATTTTAAGATTTAAATGGTTTAAGGGGAGCAGGTGAGGTAGTAAATGTACTATTGGGTTAGGTAATGGCGGGTAGAAAATAAAATCGCTTCCACAAGTCAACAAACCCCCAATACAAATAAATCTTTTTATTGAATCCTGCATATTATCGAGTGAATGTACACTACACAGGTATTATGTATATTTTTGCATTCAGTAATATTCTCTTTAGCAGAACCCACAATTCCTTCCCAACTAAGCCCCACTTGTATACCCCTTGCTTCATCTCCTCTCACAATCCTGGTGTAGCTTTTGCTACTTATCTTGGTGATCTTATTAATGTTGAAAATTCTTTCCTCTGTCCCCCTCTTCATACGAAAAACCAAACACCTACCCTACCATAGCTCATAAAAGGTAAGATAATGGCAACAGCGCAAACAAAATTGCATAATCTTTCCTTGTAAATGGCAACAGCGCAATGCTGCTGGTGCATACCTACTACAATTTGCTTTCAATTATATCTCTTTCAGCCTAACCCACCATTTCACCGTCTCCGTTTCGTCTCTTTTCCTACCAACACAAACCAAACCATTATCTGCTTTACACCTGATCGCGGTGTGACCGGCAAGCACTTTTCAAGATATAAATTTGCTGTACATGAAATATGTAGGTATATAGAATTTCTAAAAATCTGAGTACATTCATCGTTTACCTAAATTAATTTATAATTTTTGTTAGCAAGTTTAGGCAATTTTGTTTTAAAAAATAAATGCATTTTCAATAAGAATTTATTGAATATAGCATATATTGAAAAGTGCTTCTGTCGACCCCTCTCTTATTATCATTTTTATTCAAGAAGCAAAAATTACTTTGAATCCCCATGAAGCAAAAATCACTTTGAATAAGGAATCCCCACCTGCTTACACACATATCAACACACGCATCCTTTTCCATTTCGATCACACTTTACGCCAAACCTGTTTCATTTATAACACACCTCTCAATGCAGTTGACAAACTACACATTTATCCCTTATAGCTTGGGTGTCATTCTGATTGGCTAATCAAATCAGACGACAGAACTACCGCCATCTTAATGAGAAACTTTAAAATTTTTTCTGAGTGTATTTTTCTTGAAAAATATATAAAATTTAAACTCAGTATTTTGCAACAAAATACATGTAAATACATAATTTTTTCATCCGATAGCTGGTATGGTACTTTGTTGTTTTGAGAAAAAATTGCATCAAATATAAATCAATATATACAGGCAAAACGTTGTTCATTAATTCAAAAAATCGTTTGTTTTAAAACACCTGTTTTTTTTAAAACCAGGTTGAAATTTTAAGATTTATTTTAAACTGATTTGTGTTTTGCATATGACCTTTAAGATGGACAAGTTATCTTAGACTGTTTCGAACTCTATCATATCATTCGTGGGCAACAAAAAGTCGGTTTTATGCCAATTTTCCCAAATACAGCTGGGAATTCTTTCAATAAAAGAAAAACGAGAAGTCGCTTTAAAAAAAAAGCTTCGAAGCTTTCAAAGGACATATTCTGTTCTTTCCAATGCATACAATTTCATTTCGATCGCTTCAGTACTGACCAGTGTTCCCAGATGAAAATGTTAAAAATCTTGTTTTCCAAAATAAAATATCTTTTTTTCAAGATTTTTCCAAAATATAGAAAAAACTAACTAAAACAGAAAAAAATTGTTTAGGTAAGCACAAGTGTCAAAAGGCACTCCGTTTACAAGTTTCGGAAGAACTGTTTACATGTTAAGTTTTTAACGTTTTATTTAATTTTATTAAGTTTCCCGTTGACATAAGACTTTGTTATGGCAGTTTTCCAAATACATAATAGGAAACATCAAATTGAATATCCTTAAAAATAGTCAAAGCAAGAAATTTTGTTAGATGACTTTTTTTTACCGTCGTCGTGTCGTTGGTATTGAAAATGGACTATATCAGTCGAGTAGTTTTGGTACCTCCCACTCCCATATACATATTTTTCAATAATTAATAAAACGTAGTATGTACTTATATGCGCAAATGTCTAGGGACGTGTCACTAATGACTAATATTGCTACTATGAAAGAATATATATTTTGCTTTACAAATTACAACATGCTGCAATCAGCAAAGTTTTTCATTCGACCGATATTGAGTTCCTTTCATGTAAGACCTCTAATTTCATTGAAAGTTAAATAATTGTGAGCGATAATATTGCGTGCTTCCTATTGCCATGCCAGTTGCTTATTGATTATTGCCTCATTATGAGAGCCGGCTAAGGTATCAATATTTGCACTTAGGTCTTTTTACCAACGAAGGTGCACATGGTGCATATTTTTAACAATCGCAATTGCCTTGGTCCTGCTATACAAGTGACTTCTTCCACAATTTTTGTGTATACCTTTAAGTCTGCAATTAGATGATACAATAAGCCACATAGCTATTTAGGATCATTCTTATTTGTAACTTCCTTGAGCCAATTTATCATATGCCACAAATAGTTTCCAGTGCATAACAGAAGTCGTGCATGAGTTTTTTTCACTGACAATAATAAGGAATAGAAAACCACTTTCTTTCATAGAAAATGCTATTTTAAATTGTTAGACATAGAAATTATAGTTGAATATAAAAAATCTTGAAATTTGATGAATTTAAGGTAAAAAGTCTTGCACATATTATGAAGCTTAAAAATCTTGAAAAAAAAGATATATCTTGTAATCTGGCATCGCTGGTACTGACTTCTCTAGGAAGGAAACAAAATGCCATTTTTCGCACTTTTGCCTCTTAAGAGGCCTCTACCCAGAAATCGAGGAAAAGTGCGAAAAATGGCATTTTGTTTCCCTCCTAGAGAAGTCAATACTGAAGCGATCGAAATGATATTGGATGCATTGGAAAGAACAGAATATGTCCTTTGAAAGCTCTGAAGCACTTTTTTAAACCGACATCTCGTTTTTCTTTTATTGAAAGAATTCCCAGCTGTGTTTGGGAAAATTGGCCTAAAACCGACTTTTTGTTTGCCAACGCATGATATGATAGAGTTCGAAACAGTCTAAGATAACTTGTCCATCTTAAAGGTCATATGCAAAACACAAATGGGTTTAAAATAAATCTTAAAATTTCATCCTGGTTTTAAAAAAACAGGTGTTTTAAAACAAACAATTTTTTGAATTAAAGAACAACGTTTTTCCTGTATATATTGATTTATACTTGATGCAATTTTTACTCAAAACAACAAAGTATCATACCAGCTATCGGATGCAAAAAAAAAATTATGTATTTACATGTATTTTGTTGCAAAATACTGAGTTTAAATTTTATATATTTTTCAAGAAAAATACACTGCATGTGTCATAGTTGTTGCACATTCTCAGAAAAAAGTTCCAAGTTTCTCATTTAGATGGCGGTAGTTCTGTCGTCTGATTTGATTAGCCAATCAGAATGACACCCAAGCTATAAGGGATAAATGTGTAGTTTGTCAACTGCATTGAGAGGTGTGTTATAAATGAAACCGGTTTGGCGTGAAGTGTGATCGAAATGGAATCAAGGATGCGTGTGTTGATATGTGTGTAAGCAGGTGGGGATTCTTTATTCAAAGTGATTTTTGCTTCTTGGGGATTCAAAGTAATTTTTGCTTCTTGAATAAAAATGAAAATGGGAGAGGGGTCGACAGAAGCACTTTTCAATATGTTGCTATATTTAATAAATTCTTATTGAAAATGCATTTATTTGTTTAAACAAAATTGCTTAAACTTCAAAACAAAAATTATAAATTAATTTAAACGATGAATGTACTCAGATTTTTACAAATTCTATATATTTTATGTATAGCATATTTGTATCTTGAAAAGTGCTTGCCGGTTACACCGTGATCAGGTGTAAAGCAGATAATGGTTTGGTTTGTGTTGGTAGGAAAAGAGACGAAACGAAGAGGGTGAAATGGTGGGTTAGGCTGAAAGAGGTATAATTGAAAGCAAATTGTAGTATGCACCAGCAGCATTGCGCTGTTGCCATTTACAAGGAAAGATTATGCAATTTTTATTGCGCTGTTGCCATTATCTTACCTTTTATGAGCTATGGTAGGGTAGGTGTTTGGTTTTTCGTATGAAGAGGGGGACTGTAAATGACGGTGGCCCAAGCTGCTTTAATTGAAAAAACGCTCTTCAAAAGACGAGTTCAAAGACGAGTTCAAAGACGAGTTCAAAGACGAGTTTATTCTCTGAAAATTAATATTGTACATACTTCAGTTTAAAATAAATTACATTTTTTTATAGCGAGAACACTTACTATTTTTAGCAGCTCCTTTCGGTCGTTTTGGCTCCGTCCATTTGAATGAATCATTCGCATTCAGTTTGACGTTTGTATCAAACTGTTCGATTTAGAATCGAGCCAAGACCACCGAAGGACTGTTCGACTTAAAATTATTTTATCTTCAACATTCCACCCCCCGTGAGGCGCCTCGCTCTACCCCAGCCTCACCTACTTCTAACACAGCCAACTTTACTGCCGGTCTCCGAAGGATTCCTGTTGTCGTTTTCACATCGGCTACACGAATTTGGCCATCTGGGCCTGGGAACACACTGGTGACTTTTCCTCGCATCCACTTTCTTCTCGGGACATCTGCATCGCATATGAGGACCAAGTCTCCTACTTTGAGAGGTGGAACTATAGCAAACCATTTGCTTCTCTTGGTCAGCTCTGGCAAATACTCCCGCATCCACCGTCTCCAAAAACGATCCTTTATCTGCCGGCTTATTCGCCACTGCTTCCGGAGACATAACTCACGTTCATCAAAGCTGCCTGGGGTTTGAGTCGAGCTGGTAGAGCCCACCAGGAAGTGATTCGGTGTTAGCGGTTCTTCATCTTCGGTCGACACTGGAATATGAGTGAGCGGACGACTGTTTACAATATTCTCCGCTTCAATCAGGGCGCTCAGCAACGTTTCAGTCCTTGGCGCTAATTGGTTGAGTGTGTGCGATAAAACCCGTTTCACAGACCGGACCAGTCTCTCCCAGCAGCCTCCCGCATGTGGATTTGATGGACAATTGAAAATCCATTCTATGCCTCTTCCAGAAAGTTCCGCTTTAATCGCCTCGCCATCGAATACGTTAGCGCTTAACAGCTCGTTCTTGGTCCCCACAAAGTTGGTACCATTATCGCTCCTTATGCGTACCGGTATTCCACGGCGATTTATAAAATTACGGATGCATAAAATGCAAGCATCCGTTGACAAATTAGCAGCCAACTCCAGGTGAACTGCCCTCACAGTTAAGCAGGTAAACAGAGCTACCCAGCGCTTCTCCTTGTGGCGTCCCACAGTGACGGTAACTGGGCCAAAATAATCAAGCCCCGTGTAGGTGAATGGCCTCACATAAGGGGTTACACGGTCCTCAGGTAGCTGTCCCATTAGTGGTGGCAGTGGCAACGCAGATCGAACTCGACAAAACTGGCAGTCATTCCTTGCCTTTTTGACAGCTGATCGCAAACTGGGCACCCAAAACTTATTTCGAATCTCGTTTGTTACAGTATCGTCATTTTGATGACGCAGCCTACGATGAAAATCTGTCACGATTAGCTTTGTTAGCTGATGTCCTTTTGGTAGGATAATGGGACGTCTGGCGGTGAAAGGTATGGTAGCGGCGGCGTCGATTCTTCCGTAAACGCGCAAGAGGCCTTCTTCGTCTATATAGGGGGTCAACTTGTGTATACTGCTTGACTTATCAACCTGTTGTTCGCTACCGAGCTGAGTTATTTCACGCATAAACACGTCGCTTTGGGCTTCACTACATAAGACTCGTTCGGCGTCATCGAGTTCCTTGGCTGACAGCTCTCCCCTTTCGGAAGACTTTCGCAAACTAAGTTTAATAAAGCGAATCACCCAGGCAGCAGTCCTTCTTAGCTTCGAATAAGTCGAAAACCTAGACAAATCGAAAACGGATGTACTTACTGAACTGGCGTGCAAAAGATACTTCGACTTGATCTCTTCTTGGCAGGTTTGATTGCCGATGTCATCCGGTTGTTCGGGCCATTTGTCTTCAGGTAGCTGGAGAAAGGACGGTCCCAATATCCACTTGTTGTCCGCTTGAAACTTTGCTGGGTATCGTGCCCGCGTGCCCTCATCTGCTGAATTTAGTTTAGTTGGGATCCAGCGCCACTGACTTATTTTGCTGCTATCCAGAACCTCTGCTATACGAAATCCCACAAACGGCTTGTGACGTCGGGGATCTGAACGAAACCAACTATGGACGGTTTTGGAATCGGTCCAGTATACTTGATCGGTTATCGCCAAGTCGTGACACTTTAAAATCGAATCGCAGAGCCTGGTTCCCAGAACTGCAGCAGATAGTTCCAGCCGCGGAATCGACATTAATTTTTGTGGAGCACACTTGGTTTTTCCGCAAACAAATGACACACTGATCCTGTCTCCATGGTCTATCCGCAAATACGATACTGCGCTGAACGCCTCTTCACTTGCATCCACGAATGTGTGAAGAACAATGCTACGAGCAGTCGATAAATTGTGGTCGTGACATCTTGGTACTTTCAAATACTTTAATGCAGGAAGTTCAGCTTTCCATTGACACCATTTCTCATGAAATTCATGGGGAATTGGCTCGTCCCATTGAACCCCACACCTCCAGATTGATTGCAACAGCAACTTAACGTAGAGAAGAAAGTTTGCAATCATTCCATATGGGTCGAACACCGACATCGCAATTGCTAAAAACTCCCTTTTTGTTGGACGCCTGTTGCATATCATAACGTCACTGCTAATACGAGGGAATTTTAGCTTGAAAACGTAGACATCCTCATCTGGTTCCCAACACATCCCCAGAACTTTCTCCGATCCGGCCTCCACATTCATGTCGACTGATCGACAATGCTGTTGCTGTTCTTCGTTGCTTAGTTCACAAATGGCACGCAGCACCTCCCTCGAGCTTGATGTAAAATTTCGCAATTCGAAGCCACCACTTAAATGTATTGATGTTACCGCCTTGGTGACTTCAATCGCCTCAGCAACACTGTCGAAGCAATCGACGTAATCGTCCACATAATGCCGATCGAGAATCGCCTTGACTGCTCTCGGGTGAACGTTTGAGAATCGCTTTGCATTGTTATTCTTTATAAAGTTGGCTGAGCACGGCGAGCAGCTGGCACCAAACGTCATCGACTGCATGACGTATACTTCAATTGGGTTATCTTTATCTTCCCTCCACAGGAAACGCTGAGAGTCTTGATCTTCTTTTCGAATCAACACCTGATGGAACATCTCCTTTATGTCCCCAGTTACAGCAACAGGTTTCAATCGAAAATTGAACAATATGGTCAGCAGTGGTTGGTTCTCATCAGGTCCTTTAAGCAGAAACGAGTTCAAAGAAACTCCACGTACCTTAGCGGCCGCATCGAATACCAATCGGACTTTGGTTGGCTTGTTGGGGTTCTTCACGCCAAAGTGCGGGAGATACCAAGTCCTCGGTGAGCTCTCCTTGGCCTCGAAATGGGTTAGTCTCCTGGCATACCCCTTCTGCAAGTAGCTTGAAATAATGCTTCGATATGTGGCGGCGAAATCTGGGTCCCTCAGAAATCGACTCTCGAGATTCCATAATCTTCTCTGCGCCATTTCGTAGCTATCTGGCAGCTCGACGTTGTCATTCTTCCATAGGAGCCCTGTTTGATAACGGTCCTTGATATTTTTTGTTGTACTGGTAAGTATGTGAAGTGCTCTTTTATCAGCGGCGCTAATTATATTTTTCGATGGTTTCTTGACGCCAAAGTTCTCAATACTGAAGAAGTCATCAACGATCCGAGTCAGGTGCTGATCATCATCATCCTCAACTTGACCACAATGGAGAACAAGTCCTTCCTTTACATCTTTGTCTTCAATTGGTGACTTGCCATACACAACGCAACCCAATTTCGTTTCTGTTACCACAGGTCCGACGTCGGCAGATTTGACAATACGTATCGGGGCTCCCAGATGACAATTATCGAGTCCAATCAAAATTTGCGGACTCGCATTCTCGTACTCAGTAAATGGAAGTGTCGAAAATATGCTGGCGGCATATGATGGTGGTAGATCGGCGGCGATCAACGTTTGAGTAGGCAAACTCAATTCATTTACCGTCTGAACCCCTTCCATAGAAAATGTTTCTGCTCCATCCATATCGGCGCTTATTTTGAGGTCTACAACAAATGATTCGTTCGTAAACGTCTCCTTACTAATCCACTGCAGCTTCAGATCCTTCGGGTACCCAGTCAAATGCAATTGTCCTGCGAGTTCGGCGCTCATTATGGTGATTGAAGATCCCTCATCCAGCAGAGCATGAGTCCTAACAACGACACCGTCACCATAAAGTCGTACTGGCAACACTCGGAAAAGGATCTTGTCGCTGGTGCCAATATTACGACCAAGCATTGCCTTCTCAACTCGATCTGTTCCACTCTTATCAGCATCTGATGATATCTTCGCTTCTCCGGCTTCATGGAGTGAGGAGTGATGCATCCGTTCGCATCCATCAGTTCCGCAGGCATTCCTAAGCCTGCACGTACGTACACTGTGTCCAAATTTAAGACAACAAAAACAAAGCCTTTGCTTCTTCACCAACTTCCATCTGGCGAAAACATCTAAGTCAATATATGTTGGACACTTGGCTACTGGATGCATATCTCCCTTGCAGTGGTAGCATTTCTGATTGGAAGTAACTGCAGTCGGCGTTATATGTTTCACTGCATGAAGAACACTCCTTGTCTTAGCTTTAGCTTCGAGGTTAATTTGCGGCGTAGAAGTTGGCACGACCAAACAGACAAGGGTAGCAAGTGCAGTCAACCACTCTTTAAAATGTCTAATTGTCGCATATGGCTGGATATACATGCTACGCTGGGCCCACTCCAGTCGCTTGCTCATAGGTAATTTGCTGACGAGCTCATCCATAAGGGTGGGATTAGCCAGGTGCTGATACATCCCACTGGATTCCAAAAAGGTGGCAAGGTTTTGTACTTTAGTGGCGAATGGTATTAGCAACTCTAATTTGCCATCGGTTATCGGGGCTATTTCCCTCACCTTTGCCAGCTGGCTTCTTACCAAGGTCTCTGGGCGACCGAAGCGAAACTCCAACGCAGAAAGAACCTGGTCCACGTTGTTTGGGTGGATCAACAGCGCTTCAACAACCTCTCTGGCAGATCCCTTTATGCACTTCTGCAGGCGGAAAATATTCTCGACATTCGAGTAACCAAACATGGCCGTTGATTCTCTATACGCAGTGCTAAACATTGGCCAATCCTCAGGCCTGCCATTAAAATCGGGAAGGTCGTGTAGCTTACGACCATTTCCGAAACCATGGTTTGAAATTGAGCTACTCGGACCGGCTGCGTTTGACGATGGTGTCGGCATCGATGGCATTTGCATAAATGGATACTGACCAAAGGGCTGAACTGGCATAAACGTTGGCACTCTTGGGGTACACGAATAAGTGCTGTTGGCTACTTGTGGTGGACCCACATATGCTGACTGATGCGATGGCATAAACGTTGTTGTTGGAGTCCACGAGCACTGTGGGTGTTGCGCCAATCCAGCTCCAGAGCACATGCTTGTGGTAGTCGCAGTTGTAGTTGTAGACAACGAACAAACATTTGAGACAACGGCCGAGTAACTTGAACTAGTGGGTATGGCTGCAACTGCTGTGATGGGAGCGTTGGTCTGTTGCTGGCGGCTTAGCAATTCTTGAAAACGAATACGCTCCTGCTTCTCAGATTCGGCACTGGCTGTGACCGAGTCAAGTTGCAGGCGCATATCTTCCAACAGCTTTCGTATATCGTCCATCTCACTGGAAATTTGCAACCCGTCGTCACAAGTAAAAGGCTCGACAATTGTCCGGTTCGTCTCTCCGTCACTATCCGCTGAATCACTGCTGACTGCCAATTCCTCTTCTGGAATAAGCGTGAGTTCTAAATGATGCTTGAGAGATTCTCCTGGATTTAATCGTTTACTTCGTCTAGGCTGGATATCGTCTGGCATATGGATGATATTCTCAAATCGTGTTCACTTGGCGGCGTTATATGTGTGTTGGGGTATATGTCCTTGATTTGGCAACAATTACTTTGCCGGCTGCAAGGCAATCCAATCAACATATATCCCTCAAAATGGCGGCTAAATTCGCTGGCTGCAAAATATTCTTAAAAATAAGAATAAAATTTGTAAATGACGGTGGCCCAAGCTGCTTTAATTGAAAAAACGCTCTTCAAAAGACGAGTTCAAAGACGAGTTCAAAGACGAGTTCAAAGACGAGTTTATTCTCTGAAAATTAATATTGTACATACTTCAGTTTAAAATAAATTACATTTTTTTATAGCGAGAACACTTACTATTTTTAGCAGCTCCTTTCGGTCGTTTTGGCTCCGTCCATTTGAATGAATCATTCGCATTCAGTTTGACGTTTGTATCAAACTGTTCGATTTAGAATCGAGCCAAGACCACCGAAGGACTGTTCGACTTAAAATTATTTTATCTTCAACAGGGACAGAGAAAAGAATTTGCAACATTATGAAGATCACCAAGGTAAGTAGCAAAAGCTACACCAGGATTGTGAGAGGGGATGATGCAAGGGGTATTCAAGTGGGGCTTAGTTGGGAAGGAATTATGGGTTCTGCTAAAGAGAATATTACTGAATGCAAAGTTATACATATACCTGTGCACATTCACTCGATAATATGCAGGATCCAATAAAAAGATTTATGTGTATTGGGAATTTGATGACTTGTGGGAGCGATTTTATTTTTCTACCCGCAATTACCTAACACAATAGTACATTTACTACCTCACCTGCTCCCCTCTTATACCATTAAAATCTTAAAACTACCCTTACAAAAAAACCCAATGGATCACAGAAATACAAAATCCTATTGCAAAGTATCCGATCTGCATTTTCACATTCCTTCCCTTCACGTTGTTATCCTTCATCATCATCAACCTTGCCATGCTGAAAATACCCTACCACACACACCATCTATATATATGCGCAGAATACCTACCCCATCCTTGATTTAATTTTCCCTTGCACATTCAAAGTCATTATAATGTAATCAATGGAGAATGGATTCTTTGTCTTATGCTTATCTACATTTTCCTCTCACTCCAACATTCATTTGGATGCAATTCTCAGCAAGAAAAAAAAAACATCCCCCACACACGATCAATAAATGACACAAAACCAGTTTTCATATCCAAGTATTATATAATATCCCACCTAAGTTCCGCCTCCTGAATTGATTTTAAAAATGAAATTAATGACGAGAGTGGTTTCACACCATGATAAGAGTTTCGCAAATCAAAAATAGATGGCGCTTTGAGTTCCACTTTATGTTCTACAATATGGGTAGAGGCCTCTTAAATCATTAGATTCACATAAATCAGTTAATACCGACACAACACGAACACTAAGTTGCATACTAAATAAAAAGAAAATAAACTGCAGGTCAAAAGGAACTGCAGTTGAATTTTCAACACGGTTCAACCTTAATTGTTGAAATATAATATTTTTTTTTCAATTGTACACACTCTTAATATTTAAGGAAGAAACTTTGAGTTTTGTTAATTTTACTCATAATATTTATAAGTGTAGGATATCGACACGAACATGAGTGGGGCATTGGGATAAAGAACATAATATGGCATCACACGCATACAGACTCAGGGGTATTTCTGGTCGGGGATGAAATTCTTTAAACCCGATCCCGATCAGTCGTGTTCGGTGTTTTGTTGTGAGTGGTGCTGTAGAGTGTTCGTTTTAAGGCAAAAAAAAGAAAAGTAACGTAGAAAAAAAAAGAAGAAAAGAGTGAATAAGGTGAGTGGTTGTCACTCACTAAGTATTGTTCATTGCTTGAGTAGTTTGAAAGTAACGTTTAGCATTTGTGCATTTTATTTAGTGTTTGTTTATTGCCGTTGATCATAAATCAACATTATTTTTTTAATGCGTTTGAAGGCTGATAAAGTCTTCGGCATGGTTTTCGTGAACGTATGTGTGTACGCGTTTCACATGGATCTGTGTGTTCAACGAGCCAGTTGTGTGTTGCGACTTGTTTGGTTCCACCGTTCATGCCGGTTCCCCTTGGGACGAGAAGTTCTTTGGTGCGTGTGGTGTGGCAGGGCGGGTGTGTGTAAACAAAGTGCGCTGGTTCCACTGGTTTCTTTGCGAATACCAAGGTGATCATTATTGGTTTGCGACTTCTTTGTTTATGTTGCTATACCCCGTGCAAAAGACGTGTGTTGGTAGATTTGCCGGTTCCCCTTAGAACGAGACGTTCTTTGGTGTGTGTGGCAATTGCCTGGTTCCTCCTGCGCACACGTGAACTCTGTACTGTACTCTGTACTACTGTAGTTTAAATATTTCTTGTAGATAGATATCTGAGTAAAGTAGTGGTAGATATTTGATTATAATATTCGTAGTTATCGTTATGTACTTATGCCTTCGTGGATCTCGTCTGCTGAGAGAGGGGACCAACTAGGTATCATGGCTCGTAGCTGTGTAGTCTACCAAGCAGAAACCCCTTTTTTGGTGTAGTGGTGGAGAAACTCTCTTATTCTTTTCTCTTTATGGTCGGTGGCAGAGTATTGCTGTCCCCCGCCGGGGCTCGAACCAACGCTGCTCGGGTCACAAGCAATGACTCTAACCACTACACCATGGCCACCGCTATTTTTATTTCTTGGTTCGGACTTTTTCGGTTAATTAAGCTCTTTATCGGTGGTTAAATACTTCTTTGTGTGTCTGAGCATTTTTCCTAGTGATTTAGGATTTTGTTGACTTTAAAGGAAGTCGAATGGTCATATTCACTAGTCACATGCACGAACAACACCACCAGCAGTCTTCTAGGGAGCTTCTGTTTTGCGCGGTTTGTTGCGGAGAACCAACAGTTATACAACATACCGCCTAGTTCTTCCTATAATGATCGTGAGGATGTGTATACTACTTTCACTCAATGGTGACAGAGGTTGGGTGGGACGCATTTCAAATTTTCAAAAGACAAACGGTTCATAAGCCCCCTTAAAAGGGGTAATTGACATTAGCTCCGGTTCCAAGCAAAATTTATAAAATCGGAAAAACAGATTTTCTTAATTTCTTTTTTAGAGTAGGTACACAAACTGTGTTTGAAGTCAATCGGAGGAAAAATAAATATTTTGGGGGGTAGGTACCCCTTTAAGGGCAACTTTCTAGGGCATAGGGTTTGGGCTGAGCGTTGAGTTAAGATTGACTACAAAATGGAAACCAATACATAGTTTAAAAATGAGTGTGGAATTTGTATCTATCTATCTATATATACCAAGTATTGAAAGTACTTTTGTAGAATAATCCCCGCTGTCCCTAGATAATGAGAAAATTACTATTAAATTACCAAAAATATGTATCTACTAATATCCTTAAACGTTTCAGATTAAAAATCTATTCACGATATATTAGGCACATAATAATAATTATGATCAATGTGTATACGATAAGAATTATCAACCCCCATGCCATTGGAAGAACCCACTTTCGTCTAGGTTAATAGAAAATAAAGCTAATTAAACACATTAAACTGTTAATATATATTCAATTTACATAAGTCGCACGTGCTCCCAGGGGACCGATGAAAACAAAATCCATTGCATAGTACGCTCGAACAATAACACGTTTTATTGGGCGGAAGCCTAACGAAAAGGAAAATCGTTTAACTTCACATGTAGAATAATAATAATAATAATTATAAACCAATCCAAGCGTATCTACTATAACTACAGCTTAAAACAACGCGTCATTCATTGTTTACTTTCGAGGATTTCTGTTTTTTTTTTGCCTCCATTTTCACCAAATAACGAAAAGCTAAAAAAGTTTCCACGAATTATTATTAATAATTCATTCTGGCTCCATTACACGCGCTACAATAATAAACACAGCATTGGGCAAACCTGGCCCAGTCATCGTTGTGTTTTTTATTTGCATCCGCTGGAAGCGTTTTAATTAAAATTTATCATATCAGAACAAACGTACCCGATAAAGCGTATTCATTTACCCACCAAAAAAAAAAAAAAACACAACTCGAAGCTGATTTTTCTGCAAAAATAAAAATAAAAATAAAAAAACAGAAACAAAAAACGAGTCAGTGAAAATTAATTTTGCGGTATTCGCAATTATAATTACTCCTTTTATAATTACGGCAGAAGCATTAAATATATGAATAGGTACACGGACAATGGGCCTACTGTGGCGGCGGCGATGGGTGTATGTGTATAGTAGTGACGACCGAACAAACATGAGATCCCTTTTGACAAAACAAACATTAATTATGATGAAGCTTTCGTATATGGCCAACACACGCGCATATCTCTGTGGATCAGCTTAATTAGGCTAATCCTTGTCCTGTATTTAAAAGTTCTACCATCATCAAGGACATCAACACAGCTATTACAACAGTACCTTTCGGTAGCAACAATAACAAAAACAAGGTATCAAATGAAAGCTGAATTATGACAACGAAATGAAAGCAACAACATGAAGAGTGTTCTTCTGCATGACCGCTGGGGGTTTCAATGTTTCATAGAGAAGCTGTGGCTCAAATTACCGCAATTTACCAGTAGTTCACAGTTCACACAGATCATTAATTTTTCCTTTGGCATTTTTGAGCCAGAAACTATGTTGTACACAACCACCCCCAATTGACTGTAATTATAGTCCAGAGTTGGCCCGTACTAATGTTTACATAATAACCCGGACCTGGGGGAAATTAATTTTCCAGTACTCGTATTAATCGTCAAGGATGTCCCCGCACCAAATTTCAAATAGCAGTAATGCGTACGAAAGGGATATACACAGTTGAGGAAAACGACTGGCTTAATCTTCATCCAACAAAACGAATGGCATTTATGATGCGTTTGCCTATTGACATTCCGAGGGAGGGATGGGGTGGATTATGTCATGAGAAGTAAAAAGCTTTTCGCTGAACAATTTTGCATGTTGGGAATTTCGTTCTCTGAGTGCTATTTTTGAAAAAAGGAAGATAGGATAGAACAGTGCTACTGAGAGAGACGTTATAGTTTTTGCTATATGTCAAGCGATTTAATGGAATTCAGAATTTTATGAACGATCTTGAAGATTAAATGAGGTTTTTGGTGAACCGGCTTAGAGGAATTTACTTATTTATTAAGGTAGCACTACAGTGGACGTGAGACTCAAACAGTAAGCGTATCCAGTTAGCTCGGCCTTTGACTATAATACCACCGGATGATTGAAGACTACTCGGTGTCCATTCCCTCTAAATCTTCTCTTCCAAAGTCTGTCAACGCAATCGAGACCGAAATTCTTACGAAGAATCTTTCTCTCGAAACGAGAGAGGATATGTTCATACATTTTAGAAAGTCCAAAGCTTCAGCGCCATAAACCAGGACTGCGATGATCAAGGTTTTATGCAGAATCTTCTTAGTTATTCAGATTCAGGATAAGACTCTTCTACTCCATTTCCTAAGAAAAAGTGCTGCATGGAAGAAGTTTTTGTTCATATTATTTCTGCTGCTTTAGTCATAGTCCTAACCACCTCAAAGCTGC
Organism: Cheilosia soror; assembly: GCA_949372485.1. NCBI lineage: Eukaryota > Metazoa > Arthropoda > Insecta > Diptera > Syrphidae > Cheilosia > Cheilosia soror. Next base: position 21,515,782 of record OX443562.1, on the reverse strand, counting down.
AGCTATCCATTGTGTCATTCTTTCCGATTAGACGATGTTCAGTCTACCTTATTGTTGACAACAGATATTTGCGAGCACGCCAGGGACTTTGATGTCAATGTCATCCGCATATGCTGTGATGTCAAAACTAGACTAGACATGGCTCTAGCTATAGCCTATTTCTGTAAATGCTGTTATATGCGGCCTTACAATCGATAATCCGATGGTGGGTAAATTGGGTTTTCTCCAACGTCTGTTATAGTGTGAATATTGTATTGTGGACTTACCGGGCCTAGATCCGCTCTGATTGAGACCAATAAGTTCGTTGACAAAAAATTATGACTTCAAGTGTTTACATAGTTCGGCAGACAGAACCTTGTGTGCGATGTTTATTAGACACAGAAGATGGTCTCCTACCTTTTGGCTATGATGCTGATGTTCTATTTGTCAATATATATTCTTGAAAATGAGCTGCTTAATGCTTTTCATCGATAGACCCCATGATCCAGCAGCTTTGTTAGATTTGAGTTTAAATGTGATTCACTTAATTTTGCCCAGGTCATGCCTTATTATATCATCGTCCATGTTTCTATCCAACAGCAGAATTTGTGTCTTCTTTATCTTTTGCCGATTTTCGAAAATGGTTTCTCTATACTTTAACACAGACTGCAAAGTTGTCTTGTTGGAATTTTCCCTTGTTCCTGGACTATAATATCTCGTGTTATTTGTTTCTTTTTCTTCCCTAGAAGTCTATGTATGTCTGCCCCTCCTCATTTGCTTGTAGAGCTAACTAGAGCTCACATCTCCGCAGCGCCGCTTTGTATAGGCAAGTTTTTTTGCTTTATATGGTGGAAAGATACTCAATTGGCAAAGCTACTGGCAACTATTTTGTTGTGATGGCAGTAATCTCTCCAAATAATATTTCTTGTGTTGTCTGAGATATCCGTAGTCGCATCTTGCATACAACAAGGTAATGCTCCGTATCCATTTTGGTAGGCCGGAATTTTCCGACATGTAGAATACCTACTGAAGGAGTGCCTTATTTTGATCTTTTTATGATCAATCTGCAAGGTGGGCCAAAAGAGATCACCCTATTGGAAAATGCTCTTATTTTTGCAAATGGCCGCCAATTTCAAATCTGTTTGTGAACAAAGCCATGGAGCGATACACTCCCCAAGAACGCGGAATAATCGTGTCTATTTTTTGTGTAACAATTCGTCTGTAGTGTTGGCGCAGCGCGAATTCCGTCGCCGATTCCCCGGACGTCCGACACCGACTGCGCAAACACTGCGCCGTTTGGCCACCAACCTTGAAGAGTATGGGACCACACGAGACGTTGCCAAAACTGGCCGGCCCCGGAGCGCCCGTTGTGCCGAGAATATCGCCGCTGTTGTCGAGGATGTCTAGCTGTCGCCGGAAACATCGACAAGATGCCGCCCGTGCCTCGCAATTAGCCATCAGCCGGTCGTCCCAAAGGCGACTTTTGGTCAAAGACTTGCGCATGTTCCCGTACAAAGTCCAGTCCATGCATCAGCTGCTGCCTGTCGATCGCCACCAAACGCGTGTAACCTACGCCCAAGTCATCCTCAATCTCGAGGCCCAAGTGGACGATTTTTCGACCAAAATCATAATGAGCGAGGAGGCTCATTTCCACTTCAGCGGGTACGTGAACAAGCAAAACTATCGCTTATGGGGCACCGAAAATCCACGAGTAATGCACGAGGAGCCATTACACCCGCTCAAAGTTACTGGCATGGTGCGCTGTTCACGCTGGAGGAGCCATCGGGCCATTTTTTTTTTTTTTCGAGAACGCCGCTGGTCAAACGACAACAGTGGACGGTGCGCGCTATAGGGCCATGTTGACCGATTTTTTTCTGCCGCAATTGGACGAATTAGGACTGGAGGGCATGTGGTTCCAACAGGACGGAGCAACGGTACACACTGCGCGAACCACACCCACAACCGATATTCTGAAGGCGGCGTTCCCGGGTCGCCTCATCGCTCGTTTTAGCGATTTGCACTGGCCCGCAAGATCGCCCGATTTAACCGTTTCAGACTTTTTTTTGTGGGGTTTTTTTAGGTCCCGTGTTTACGTGAACAAGTCCGAGACCCTAGAAGCCCTCAAGGACAACATTCGACACGAGTGCGAGAATATGTCGCCCGGAGTTCTCGCCGAAGTGATGAAAAATGTCAGCCCGTACGGCAATAAATTGTGACCGCGCCCATTTGGCCGATATCATCTTCTCGACTTGACCAATAAAATTCTAAAGGTTCAAATAAACATAATCAAAAAACAGAATTGAAGTTTATCATTTTGAAAAAAAAAATTAAAGCCAAACAACATCGGATGACTTCTTTTGGCCCACCTTGTATATCTTACAGCACCCGGAATAGGTAGTTTAAAAAATCATCTGATAGGGTAAACTACCTAGTGACCGACACCTTCTCAGTTATGGACACCTGCTACTGTTTTTCCATTTTTCTAAGGTTTTCTATGGTTGGATGTTACGGAAGCTAGTTTTAACGTGTTCAGGCACCCAAATGTCATAAGAAATGACTTCTCTTTATATTTTGTAGTCGTTCAGTGCCCTGTGATAATAGAATTTGGTTTGACACCTTTAGGAATTTCAGAAAACTTGAGATTTCCTTAAGAAACACGTAAGTACAGATCATTATTTTAAAAATATAACCTTGTATAGTAACACTGTGAACAGTGAATTTTATTTAAAATAATTAGGTAGCCGATCTATTTGTTAGTCAGTTATTATTAAAATAACAAAACAATTTAAATTTACGTGGGGTGTCCGTAACTGAAATGAAATGTTTGATAAATCTAGTGACCGACACAGGTGTCCATTACTGGCGCAAATGAGCATTTTTAAGGATATTAGTTACGGACACCACCAATATTATCTTTGTATTTGCACACCTTTTAGCAGTTAGTTTTAAATCTCTAACGATTTCTCAGGCTTTTATTTGTAAATGCTAAAATTTTATTTGAGAATGCCAAAAAACTGGTCCGCAAGTAGGTACAACAAGTAAAAGTGTTATCATCGGCCTGGCCGATACTTTGATACCCTCCACTGCATAAGTCATGCAAAATGTTTGCCATGCGAATTAGTATGTGTCTAATATTAGTTTTGTATCGTAGGTAGGAGAACTACTTTACCGACATAGACAATTTTCAATACCAACCTGATGACGGTTAAAAAAAGTCCTCTCACAAAATTTCATTCACCTAAGTCGATTTATTTGGACGCTATCGTGCTTTCAACAGACAGAGATATATGGGTCAAATATTGGCTTTGTATGGGAGGTAACAGAACTACTTGACCGACATGGACCATTTTTAATACAAACTTGAAGGCCATAAATATAAGACCTCTCATAAAATTTCAGTTGCCCAAGTCGATTCGTTCGGACGCTATCGTGATTTCAACAGACAGAGGGATACGTGGGTCTAATAGTGGTATTGTATGGGAGGTACCAGAACTACTTGACCGACATAGCCCATTTTCAATACCAACCTGGCGACGATAAAAAGAAGTCGTCTCACAAAATTTCATTCGCTTATGTCAATTCCTTTGGACGCTATCGTCCTTTCAACAGACAGACAGACAGACGGACATGGCTAAATCGATTCAGAATGTGATCCTGATTCAGAATATATATAGTTTATATGGTCTCCGGTGAATCCTTCTTGGCGTTACAAACGTAATGGCAAAATGAATATACCTTCCTGTGGAGGGTATAAAAACAAAAGCCAACTTTTGGACCGGAAACTGTTCTGAACACTGATGAAGAACAGCAAATCCTTCACTAGATTACCTAAAATCATGAAAGCGGGTTTCTAAGACGAAAGGCAGACATTCAGAACAGGGTTTATGAATTTCTGAAAAAAAAAAAAAAAAAAAAAATGCGCCAAGAAAAGTGTTATGATCACATTTTCTGCGTCCGGTATGGTGACCCCTCCTATGATTATATCCTTTTTAAGAATTCCTTTTGAGGTTGATAGTTTTTTTAGGTATAGCTTTGCATTTATTTTGAAATAATCTAGTATACACATATATATATTTCTTCTGTACGTGTGTTGTAACTGAACTCCTCCTAAACGGCTGGACCGATTTTGATAAAATTTTGTGTGTGTGTTTGAGTGGGTCCAAGAATGGTGTAGATTCACAATTGGACCTGGGAGGCGGCTCTGCGATCCGGTCCCACAAAATTTCAAATATTAAACACTCAACAACAAACAAAAAATTAAAATCAGTCCGGACACATCGTTAAATAGAACGGCTGCAGATCAATTGAAGGACAATGAAAATGTACGAGCAGGAAAATCAACGTTTGCCAGGTCCGCTAGTTTAAAAAAAAACTAAGCTTATTTTTTTGGGCTGAGAATGTTTTCTTTTATTATATTTTATTTGCCCAAAATTTACCACTGGCCTGTTAAGAAAAGGGGGTGTCCATTACTAATATTTTGTGGTGTCGACTACTGAAAAAATGGTGTCCGTAACTAAAAACCTGGTAAGGTATTACAATTTCCTGTTTTACTTATTTTATGGAATTCCTTACATATCTGTTGTTAGAACTTTCTTACAGGAAATTATTTACAGTTATATTTTAAATAAACATCATTAAAATTGATGCAACGGAGAAAAAGTTATGAATTTTCAAAGTCAAAATTTCTCTTAAGGGTGTCGGTCACTGGGTACTTTACCCTATAGCTTAGGTACTCGTTTGTATTAAGAATGACAGTAGCTAATGCCATGCGGCAAGTCAGTATATGTATCAATATTTCCACAAGGAAATGTGGAAAACGGGATACCTCATCTAGAAATTGATTTGTCGCCTGATTACCTATACATTTTTCTAAAAATTGTTCCTATATTACATAAACTTAAATGACTTGCACCATCATTTATTGCAAATGCCAATTCGACTCTAATGACCAACAAAACATCCCTTTGAATTATTCTCACCCCCCATTACGAATGTACAATATTAGCACACACACATAGACGCCTGCATGCCAGCGTAATTTGCTTGATTTGTAATCACAACGGGCTGTCCATATTTGTGGATATAGTATACCATACGTAGCTAACTGTTTGCAATCACTTAGTTTGCAAAACGTGCCTTAATTTTAACTGTTTAGGTATAGCCCGGATCCGGGTGGTGGGCGAAACTGGGCGTTACCTACATCTGACAAGGGAGAAAGACGATTATTTGTTTTGTAATAATTGTTATTATGTATTGTTTCAATTGTGAACAGAGGTCGCATGAGGATATTTATTGCCTTTAACTTTGCCCTCTGTATACTGGGCATGCTGAATAGAGAAGGTTCAAGTAGATTTCACAGTTCCGGCTTAATTGAATTTGTCAGATTTATTGCGGTGTGTCTAGTGTAGTGTTTCTTATTATTGTTTTGGGTGACGGAAGTGAACATGTCGATAATTACCGAAACGTACAAGTTTCGGGTGCGTAGTGTTGCGTACATAGGTAACCAAGGAAATGTTAATTATTGAAATAGTGTAATTCAACCTTTTCTGTGATTATGATGTGGTAATAATATCATTAGGGAACAGCACGTGCTGTAGTATAATAGCATTTATAGGCTCTACATAGGCATAGGGTACTTTGTTGAAAATTATTATTACAGACAGTTCCGCTTTTCACTATCACACACCGCTGTTAAAAGTGTTAAAAGGAATCCTGTCTAAAAAGTGACAGCTTCATCATTTTTGAAAATATTAACCGCTACGTATGGCTGCACATGTTATCTAACTGACAGCGCATCTTCTATATATATAAAAATGAGTTTAAAATATGTTTGTCCGTTTATAACTCGAGTTTGGCTATACCGAATTTGATGATTCTTTTTTTTCTGGGTAGGTATTCTTTTGTAGCAGGTTTTTATGTAAAGAAAGATTGGACAAAGGGGCGTGGCACCTCCCACATAAAAAAACATGACATATCTCTCGAAAACCACAAAACAGATTGAGCTCAATTTTTGAAAGAATTTTTGTTTTTTGCGCGAAATTGGACAAAAGGGCGTGGCACAGCCCATAAACAAAATTAAAAATCGTATATCTCGAAAACCACCAAATCGATTGAGCTGAAACCTGAAGGGCTCCTGTGAGGATTGGCCAAAATTGGACAAATTGGCACCTCCCATACAAAAAAAAACATTGCATATCTCTCGAAAACTACAAAACAGATTAAGTTCAATTTTTGAGAAAATCTTTGTTTTTGGCACGAAATCTATTCTTTGAAAATTGGTCGAAATTGGAGAAAGGGGCGTGGCACCGCCCATCCAAAAAACATTCAAATCATATAGTATGCATGAAGACCTTTCACCGTGGGCGTTGGACTTCATCAGAGGTGCGTCTTGTCTCCTCTCCTTTTCATTACTTATATGGACTGGATGTTACAGCGCAGTCTTGGCGAGGAACGTTTCGAATTGGGAGATCTGAGGATAAGTCATTTGCTCTTCGCTGATGACTTGGTCATCCTTGGATCCTCTCAGACTGAACTTCAGCGCGCACTCGATCGGTTTGTAGCCGTTTGTGTAGAAGCTGAGATGAAGGTAAACGTGAACAAATCTGAAGTGATGGTCGTCTCCAGAACGCCTGTTCAATGCACTCTGCATGTTAGTGGAGTCCCATTGAAGCAGGTGGAGAAGTTTAAGTATCTCGGGGTCTTATTCACGAGTGATGGAAGGAGCAATGCCGAGTTTTCCTGTAGGATTGGTCAGGCTGGATCGATTTTGAGACAGCTTGGTCATTCTAAATATTATCAGGAGGACTGAACTTGGTGTCAAAGCTAAGTTGTCAGTCTTTAATTCGGTATTTGTTCCAACTCTTACCTATGATCATGAGGTTTGGGTAATGACCGAAAGAATAAGATCGCGAATACAAGCAGCCGAAATGAGATTTCTCCGTTGTATTGCTGGTGTGACCCGTAGAGATCGCATCAGAAATACCAGAATACGTGAGGAAATCAATGTCGAGCAGCTACTTCTCCGGACGGAGAGATCCATGCTTCGGTGGTTTGGTCATGTTAAACGCATGTCCCCGATCAGGATTCCACGACGTGCTATGGAATCCATACCATCGGGTAGGCGTCCCCTCGGCGTCCCCTGGGTGGACCAAGGATGAGATGGTTAGATGAAGTCTATAATCTCTCCTATAACCGTATGAGGATTGCCCTTGATGATTTAGAGTCGATGGCGGAGGATCGAGAGCTATGGAGGGTCCACTTGAGCAACCTACACCCGCGACCCACTTAATGGACAAGCGGACCATTGAAAATGAATGAATGAATGAAATTACAATCAAAGCCATGAGCCCATTTTGAAGTTTTGAGCCTTAAGACTACACAAATTAATATTGTAATGAATTGTTATCTGAGCAATAAAATAAATCACAAGGAGCAAAAAATTCGTATCTTTAATTCTAAAATATTGAGAACGACAAATTTCGTCGAAGTACTGATGTCAAATGAGTTTAAATCTAAAATCTTAAGAAATCTTAAAAAAAATTTAAAAAATGAGGTGGTATCTTCTCAGCTGGAAACCATCTCATTATCTTAAAAATAAGATAAATAAGATGAAGTGACGATGCATATTTTCGACACTCGCTCTTCACAAAACACTAACTCAAACACAATACTAAACATTCTAGTCTGTCAGTTTCTATTCCAAAATGTGCGTATTTAAATCAGCCACAAAGAAAAATTTCATAGAGCTTTTGACGTTTGTATATTAAATGAACGGTCATTTAAAGTAAACTATAAATCAGTAAAAAATATGTGGGTTTAGACACTTAAAGGTAAACATACTTGTTGCTTCCCCAAAGGGATACTGGTCCATAGTCCTTTATTTAGCTTTTACCAGTAGAAATACTGAATAGCCAGTTGGGGGAGAATGGCGGTAAAGAAAACATCTCCTTTACCATGAATGTATTTTACCAACCACTCAATGTGGCCGCATTCAATCTTTTCTTGACCATAATTTTAACAATGAAAAAAGCCAAAGAAAAGGAGCACTGAATAAAGGGGTCATTGAAGTATCTTTGCTTGGGGGTAACTTACTATGAAATTTACGGTTATGTACTGATTCGATTAAATGTTCATTATAATGCAGAATCGAAGAAAAAAGGGAAGGGATGGTTTATGATAGTAACCATATATTCTGTAGTCATGAGGGGGTGGGGGACTGGTAAGCGGTGAATCCTATACACATTTTTGATTTCCCTTTTTATGCTTTTTTAAAATTGAAGATTTCAGTAAATTGTTATTTTATCTGTGGGTATAGAGACTAGAGAGTGGTATAAGGAATCATCCCAGGATCTATAGTTACTTTGTATTTCGGTAAATATAATTTTGGCACTACTTGAAAGTTTAGATTAAAACTTCTACCGAAGTTAGTAAAATAAATCCGGTATAACAATTCTTATAGTGTATTAAATGTTATAGGTACTACCTACACCTTAAATTTCGTAAATTTTCGAAAACACTTATACGGTGATCATGTGTCGAGCTGAACGCTCCAATAATGAGAGCTCTAGCGTTGTATACAGGTTTTGAAATTGGCAAAGAGGCATAAAAAAATACTGCGCCATTATAACACTGGAAGTAGAAAAAAAAATTTTAATTCGGTGAATTAAGAAAGTCTCATGAGCTCTCTTAAAATGATTGAAATACCGGACTATCGCAAAATGATAATGAGTTAGCTTACGAGTTCTATCCTATAATTCTGATGAGGGAGGGAAAGAGTACGAAGTAATTGTGTAGTATATAAAGGGTGGTTAAATATTAAGGGTCGATGTTGATTGTTAACCACACCTAAACGTCAAGTTTTTTTCTGCATTTCATTTGACATTTCTCAATTTCAGACTAACTCAATTTGAGCCATGGAAAGATACACAATCGAGCAACGCGTTAAAGTTATTCAGGCTTATTATGAAAATGCACGTTCAAATCAAAATGCATATCGTGCACTTTGTGATTTTTTCGGTCAATTTAATCATCCAAATGTGCGTACAATCGGAAAAATCGTGCAAAAAATTTAACAAACCGGGTCTGTAGGAGATGTGAAAACACCAGTGCATGCTCGTACAGCTCGTACTGCAGAAAATATTGGTGCTGTTCGCGATAGTGTGGCTGAAGAGCCGTCCACCTCAACTCAGGGTTGCCAGAATTTAGTTTGCTTTAAGCGCTCAAACCTTAAAAAAATTTAGCCCAATATAGTTGCCCAGAAAGAAGCCCAAAAATCGTTGAAAATAATTCGGTTCTTGTGTTAGCAATTGGAATGCAAATAAACTTAGCTCCGTAAAAATTGCTTGATTGGACCCGTTCTTACGGTAGATAACACGTAAGCCCAAAAATGTTCATTATGTTGGCTTGTGTCAAATCAAAAGGTCTTCAAAATAAATTAGAGTGCGTGCAAGTTGAACGATTGTTCGATGTTACTTGACTGCAAGAGTGCTTCCAAGTTTTAAAAGTGCGGGTTTGTTTGAAAATATTTAATTTTTTTTAAGTTTGTGAAAGAGTAAAACTGGCAACCGTTCTCAACTCGTCGTGGTGTTCGTGAGATGATAACTAACTTTGTATTGCCCGAATTGGAAGATATGGATGTGGACGATATGTGGTTTCAATAGGACGGTGCCACTTGCCATACAGCTAACGAAACAATGGCTCTATTGCGGGAGAAATGGCCGTGTTATCTCACGTCGTGGCGATGTTAATTGGCCGCCATGATCATGCGATTTGACATCGTTGGACTTCTTTCTTTGGGGTAATTTGAAAGAAAAGATGTACGTCGATAAGCCAGCAACAATTCATGAGCTAAAGAATGAGATAATTCGGCACATTAATGGCATAGAACCTCAATTATGCCTCAGCGTCATCGAAAATTTGGCCCATCGGATGGAGGTGTGCCGAGGTCGCGGCAGAAAAGAAATGACAATAATTTCCTAAATAATTTGTGTTTTATTCAAAATCAACATCGGCCCTTAAAACTTAACCACCCTTTATGAAAAAATTCGGCGCCTATCAATTTCAAGAGGGGCTACAATTATCTGCTTTCCCAACGAAATCGTGGCCTTGCTTATTACTAAATGATAGAAAGATTGTCGAACTGTAACTGCCAAAATTGCAACTGATATCACAAATTATTATTTTAGTGCACTTTCAAGACTGATTACTGATGGGTAACATCGTTCGTCCGACAGAGAACAAGAGACTATCAGAGACTGAACTTGGTCTAAAAGCTAATTTGTCAGTCTTTAATTCATTGTTTGTTTCAAATCTTACCATTGACAACGGTATTTGGGTAAGTAATGACAAAAAGAATACGATTGCAGATACAATCGACCGAAATGAGATTCCTCCTTTGTATTGCTGTTGTGACTTGTGACCCACGGAGATTTTAAGAAATACTAGAATAAGTGAGAAACTCGAGCTATCGAGTAGCTTGGTCATGTTAAGCGGATGTCCCCAACCCCGATCCCAAGACGTGCTAAGGAACCCGTATACCATCAGGCAGACGTCCTCTAGGTAGACCTTGGATGAGATGGTTAGATCAAGTTCACAATCTTTTCTCTGCAAAATGTTCATTGTAATGCAGAATCGAAGAAGAAGGGAATGGTGATGATTTAGAGTCTATGTATAATGGATAAGCGGGCCATTGAAACTGAATGAAGGAAGAGAAATCGAAATCTGACAATAACAATGGAAGGAATTGTTAAATGTCACATCATACCACTGATTAAGCAGAAACATGGCGAAACAGCTATTGCACTCAGTATTTAATGGTCCACTGTTGTTATAGAAAATATCTCATTAAACGAGGACAAGAAATCGCCCCAATCATTCTCAGAAAAGTCGAACAACTTGTAATTTGTTTGCCCACGACACGAAACCGACAGAATAGCCCTACGGGACCAATTTAACGAGTTCCAATAATGCTGTGAATTACATTATTCAGAATAACGAAAAGCGGATCATCTTGAGCAACGTAGCTGTTAAATTTGGCCTGTGAATCCGTAGATGTTCATGGGTTTCCATATAAAGGGTGGACCATCTATTAGTTTCTTTTTAAATCATAGGTTACTTTGACACTGACAGCTGTTTCCCGCTCGAAATTTTGACAGAAAGTCAGTATATCATACCTCCGCGGAAGGAAATGAGTCGCTCTACGCGACGTTGGAAAATATTGAAAACTTATTTCCAAAGTGAGTGCCGCGTAGCCCAAACAGTGCGTTTTTTGAAAAGAAGTTTTGGCCAAAATGAAGCACCCACCGCGCTTGCTCTACTCCAGTTTGTGCAAAAAGTTCGTGAGACTGGTATGCTAGTGGTCCCCGTCGTCGTACAGACGAGAGTGTTGTTCCTGTAGCCGAGAGTGTGAGACTCAATTCACGAACATCAACTGGCCATTGATCTCAACAGGTTAACATTTCACGGAATAGCCTGAGGAGAATTCTGCACAAAGATCTCGGACTATCAGCTTATACAATTGGCTGAAGTCCAATTGAAGTCGCACGACCATCCAATTTTGGCCAAAAAATCGTCTCTTCTGACAAAGCGTATTTAAGAAGGAAAATTGCTGGGAACAACGTTTCTGTTAACAGTGGGCGTTACAGAGCCATATGTAACGACTTTTTTTTTTTACAGAAATTGCAGATATGGATTTGGACGACCTCTGGTTGATGCAGGATGGCGCTCTTTTGCGCACCAAATTTCCAAATCGTGTTAAGTATCTATCATGGAAAAAATCTAATTTTGTTTATTTTATTGGATTTTTATTTGGCCCACGTATAGTGTCGATGTATCTAGACATTGGCCTAAGTATATGCTTTAGAGGTTTATCCTGCCTCGATGGCACATAAAATACTAGCCGCTGATTTATGCCGTGGGCATCTGAGAATAGTATAAACAAAAAGAAAACAGCAAACATCGTTACTCGAACTTAACCAAACGACTTTGCACTGCAACCGCCAGGTTCCTGATGGTACATCTGTTCTTCCCTAAATACGCCTGGTATTCTACCTTAAATAAATAAAACTATTTTATCGTTGGATCTAAGAGAACAGAAACTACCCCTCTGAAAACCAACATCTAGCAAAAATAGGACACCCACTGTGGTCATTCCATATATCTTTCACGTCTCACCTATGCATATGCAAATGAAAGAATAAATCAAAAAGATTTTTACAATTTTTATGCAAATCAATGAAAGAAATTATAAATCAGGCAACGAATCTCCTCCCAGATAGCGCAGTACCTACTCCTCTTGACCAGATATAGAGGTACGCCCAAAACTGCATAGAATACGAACACTTTTTTTTTTGTTTGGAGTAAAAATGCAAATTTCCTCCTCTTCACATGGCCAGCGCCTCAGCCGAGCATTGACCCCTTTCTGCCCCCAACTATAACACCCCTATATTTAGGTATAGAAACTTTTTCCAAAGCAGTGATAACATTAATTCGAAACAACGAAACGAAACACAGCAAACCCAAATGAGTACTGTCAGAGAATCTCCTTCGGTAATATCCTGCAAACTATAATGGATATGTCCTGCCTGATGTCTGTTTGCAATATAATTCCAATTTGGCACAAGTCCAGATTTTGAGAGAATTTTGAAAATTTTTCTACAGATTTTATCCACCTACACGTTGTCCTCTGTAGTGTATCTGTGTATAGTGAAATGGAAGGGACAACAGCGGGCATTAACTGTATGTATGCTCTGCCAGGCCAGGACGTAGACGAATAAAGGAGAGCCCTCGACGAAAAAAAAAAATGATTTGCATATTCAATAGCCGCATTTGAATATCGCTGATGGGTGGTGCTAGTTGTCTTGAAAACGCTTAGCGCTCTCCTCTTTTGGCCCTCTATGTGTGTAGAACATTGTCAAGAGAATTTTGTATTTTTTTGTTTTATTTTTAGAAATATAATGTTGAGAGAAATTTTTTTTTTGTTTCTGCTTCCTGCCGGAAAAGGTTCTCTTGAATGTAGCGTAAGTAGCTAGTAACGCAATAATTTATCGCTGTCTCAGCGTAGGGAGTAACAGTAATAAAAATAAAGCCAAGCCAACTATAGGTAAAGAGGGAATGATAAAACTATACATTGGGACTACAACTCTGGTAGGGGGTTGCGGGTTGGGAAGAGGGAAAGCAAAGAATTAATTGCCTGTTTTTAAAGCGTATTTTATTTTGCATTTTCTCTCAGATAGCTAGATGAAAAGCACCTAATAAGGTCAGCCGATGGTACTGGGGTCTGAACTGCTGCCATTTCGAAACCTTATTCTTTTAGACAAAGACATGGACTTATTTAGTTGTAGGACGTAGCTCAATTCTATCATTCTCCAAAAGCCCTGATAGAGCGGGTGAAGGTTTTGATGTACTAGATGTTGATCAACCGTACGAAATTGTACCTTGATAGAGGGGATTGGCAAGGGAATAAAGTTGACAATAGAATTTCTGTATTTCAGAGGTTTTGGCCGTCCTTGGATAGTCTGATATTGAGGCGGGTAATAAAAGGCATGGCGTTTTGGTCGCAAAAGGAGTGGAGACTACCAATAACTGATGACATAAGACCACCAATGGTCGTGACTTGAGAATTATTCTCGATAAAACCATCAAAATGACGGACCTGCCATGGTCACTCTTAGAGTGGCAGAGATTTTCAAATGCCTTTTTGGAGAATTAATTAAATTCAGCTGATCAAAGTGTTAGGGATACACATAATTGCCTTCTGAGGAAGCACGTCTTGAGATTAGTTTTAACGAATACGGATATACGCAGTTGGAGCCGCCGCCGAGGACATTAACGATCATCTCTGTCAATGTCAAGCCATATCCATATCCAAGCCATTCTTTTGCCAGGTTTCTCAATTAGGTGAATTGGTTTAGGTTTTGAAGGTTCCCTTGAAGGCGTCTGATGGGGATGGGGCCTACCAAGCAGAGCAGTTATGCTTTTCATATTCATTTATGACAAATTAAATTTGAAGCATTTATTGAGCTAGGTTATGTTAAGCGAGTTACTTAAATATAAGTGTAGTCGTTAGGTATTCTGAAGTTAAGACATTTTTATAAATAAACTTCTTTAAAAAAAGATAATAATAATAATAATAAGGACGCGACGTTTCTTTAAAACCGTAGGCGGTAAGTAATATTTGTTTTCTAACTTAGTTAACTAAATTAATTTAATACACACGCTACAGATGTTCGTACGTCTGCCTTCTTTAAGGAAACGCCCTGTCTGGAGATATTTAAGATATCAGGTTCGAGCGACCTACGATCTAACCCATCATGCCACTTTTATGCTGCTCACTAGGAGTTCTATCTCTTCTGTTGGAGATGTTTCTGCTTCTTCCTTCCATTGCTTATTAGGTACTTCCATAGTAGATGTTCCGAGGAACTTATCAAAGACATTATCTATCGAAATGCAACTTTTGGGCGCCCTACAAGGCTACAAGATCGGCTGCTAATGCTCATAGTCATGACCACACAGTACACTTGACAACAGCGAGGACATACATTTTCCAAAACTCCTTTTGTTACAGGAAAAGAAAACTTTGGAACTCGCTTCCTAGGGATATATTTCCAAAAGACTAGAATTTGCAGGAATTTAAGTGCAGAACTCACATACATTTGAGGAGAGGACTGGCTTCAGCCAGAGTCTGATTTGGGATGTAGTCGTATTTTCACGGATGGCTCCAAAACTAGTCAAGGGTCCGGTGCTGGTGTCTTCGTGGAAGTCGACAACATTAGACTTCACTACTCGTTAGGCCAGCACGACTCTGTTTTTCAAGCGGAGATCTATACTATCCTGATGGCTGACGAATATATTGTTAAGAATAGGTGGCTTCCATTGGCGATTGGGTCTCAAACGAATGCAATTGTGGCAAGGATCTACTGGAAGCGGTCAGACTAAACGCATGCTCCCGAAAGTCAGTAGGAAGTCTGCGTCATTCCTGCTGTCTCTAAGTAAAAATGACTGCAGAAAACTTATTGGCGTTCTTACTGGGCACTTTGCTTTTGCTAAGCATCTTATAGTGTGCTAGGCTTAAGTCGTGATACCACTGTCTGCGACGCTTGTGGAGAGGGCGACGATACTTCGGATCATTTCCTTTGTTATTGTCCTGCCTTTGCTCTTTCAAGCGCTGTTTCTCCGAAAGTCGAAGAAATTCCAGTAAAATGGGTTATACTGGATTTGCTTCCTGGTAGTACAATGGACCAGTTGCGTCTGAGTGCTCCAGTGAAGTGTATCCTAACCCGAAAAAAAAAACCTACACCCGCACAGCATCTCGGGGCGATGATAAAGCGTCATAAATTCGCCTTTCCCGGGAGAAGTAGGTATATAAAAAAAAATTGTGTCATCTCACCAAAAAGCTCGTCTCTTCATAAAAGAGCTTGCCTGCAGTTTTCTATGAGGAGAGGATGAGGAATAGGAGGGAACACCCTTCCTTGTATGTAACTGCCCGCTATCTTCGATTGAAAAGCAAACTCTATAGGAGAGTACTTTTTCGGGGAGCTTGCTGATATTGCCGAAACGGATATCAGCAAAATACGGAAATTTCTTCAAAATTCGAAATGGTTCCAAGAGTATCGGAAATAACCAACTCTGCTTGTTCCCAATCTTTTCCATACTGCGACTCCCTATACAGGTTATAATATTTTTGTGACGCCCTTCTAAAAGCACTCGACGGACCAAAGTACAAATATATGAATAGAATTGAAGATTCACTAAAGGATTTTTCAATAAGGAAAGGCCCATACATGCCATTATTGGTACGGAATGTGATACCATGTCCAAATTTCCGCCGCAGATTCTCACGTTGTCACGGATCCGAGTGGTCCAATCTGCCGCATAAATCCGGCTAAAATTGAGCTATGGTATCTATTGGTTATGCTGGGTTTGAGAACGTCGGTCGATTGCGGTTTATTCGCATTTAACTGCGATTTCAGGCAAGCCCCAAAAAAAAAAATCTAGTGAGGTTAAATTGCATAATCTTGGTGGCCAATTCTCGTCACCTCTGCCAGGGATAATCATACCCTCAAATCGTTTATGCAGAATGACCATCGTGGCGTCTGCTGTGGGACACGTGACACCTGACACGTAGCCACGTCTTGCTGGAACTACATGTTATCTACCTCTATATCGATCAATTTGGGCCAAAATAAATCGGTTAGAATCTTCTGTAGTACTCGCCCTTGAACAGATAATATGCCAAAGTCCCGACGCAAAATTCGCCAAGTTGAAGTCTGCAAAATGCCGACTTCTTGTGCACGGAAAAACACAATGGTCAACATAGATCCGAGTCGACATTTTGTTGAACTTCTCCTACAATACTAGGATAGATCCGAGCTCCTTTTCATATTACTATAATCATAATTAAAAAGATCCACAACCCAATGGCGTAAAAGCGCAGTGGAAATGGAAATATAACTCCGCATTTAGGCACGTCGGTCGTCGATTTGTATAATCCTGGCTATAACTTTGACATCGCCATACAGAGTATTTGGCTAAACTGCCAATTATGTAGGTATACCTTACAATTCCCTCCAACTGACAGTGCACATTAAAAAGACTAATGACAAGTGATTTCTTTTCCGTGACCAGTCCCTAAATTGATGTGCCTGATTTCATATTCACCACACCATCATTTACGTATCATAGTGCATGGGTACATGTAATTTACAAGCTACAATTCCCAATAATCCTAATTATGCAAAAGCACACACACACACCCATACATACATATACACAGTAGGTACCCACATTCCATTATTTCTGGAATGGTCCAACAGCAACAGAAGGTCCCTTTAGCGCAGAGCGCAACGTTAGCTTCATGCCAGATGCCATTAGCCAAGACAGATTGAATTCCATCAACCGTCTTCGTGATTCGCACAGACAAGGAATTTATTACGTTAGGTACCTATGTGTAGCAAACGCATAACTGTAATTTATTTTTGACAATTTATCATTCCAGCAGATGTCCACTTGATTCAATGTTTGAATCGGGCAAGGACACCAATTTTTATTTCATTTTATTCCTGTCCTGCCTGATACTTTATCTCTCTCGTCGTCCTCGTCGTCGTCGTAGGTCGTCATCATCATGGTCGTCGTTTCACATTCTCGGTGGGAAATTGAAATTCACTTGATGGGAGTGGGCCAGGACCAGGACAAGTCGAAGTCACTCCAAGGATAATCAGATTTTCTTATTCGCCTCCGCATATGGAATTCACTGAAGCAAAGTAATCTCTGAAAATAATAGATTCAAACTGAGTATCTAATATACGTACAGTCGAACAGTCCGCTGGACATTCGCTATATATTTCAGGCACACAATTTAATTTTAATGATTTACATTATTTATTTATGAAGGGCTGACAATTATTGTGGAGAAAAATGTAAAATTGTTTTTTGCAATTGGGTATAGTTACTTAAATTACTGATTGACAGATTGCAAAATGTCCGTTTTATTTACCTACCAACAGCCTAGCCTTACTTATTATGGTGGGTACAATTAATTTACCAATGTTTGCTTACCTAAATGAAGTCGAAAGGGATCTCGATCTAATTATGTAAATGTCGTATTAGTTGGGTAGGTACCTACGTTTAGGAGGTTTTTAATATTGGAGGCGTTTTTTAAATTGACTTACCTTCTATTTTGGTTATTATTATTACCCCCGACCAGGTCATGATTAATCCGCATATAATTGAGAATTATGTATCTGTAGAAAAATTCCATTTTGCAGAAGGGCAGTTTTTAATAAAAAATGAATATAATTCCATGGGACAACCTGTCAGGTCAGTAGTCAGTAGAAATAGAAAAGATGTAGGAACATTTTCAAATGTTACTCGATATAAAATTTAGCACCGAAATCTTTATTTGTTTTTTCTTGGCCAGGCCTTTTGTTGCTTTTTTATTTATATTTTTTATTTATTATCGGGCGACAATTTTTTTATTTTTTTTTTGTATTGGAGGTGCCACGCCCCTTTTTCCAGCTTTGACAAATCTTCACAGAAGCACTAGGTCCAATACCTAAGATTATCTGTAAGTTTGATCTCAATCTATTCGGTGGTTTTCGAAATATACGATTTTGAATGTTTTTTTGTATGGGAGGTGCCACGCCCCTTTGTCCGATTTTGACCTATCTTCACAGGAACACTCCACGACCAATACCTTTGACTATCTGTAAGTTTGATCTCAATCGATTTTATGGTTTTCGAGATATACGATTTTGAATGTTTTTTTTGTATGGGCTGTGCCACGCCCCTCTGTCCGATTTTGAATTTGTTTAACCTATCACCCAAATCACCGTAATTACTGACATTTAAAAAAAATCAATAAAATCGGTTGGCGTTGAAAAGAGGAGAACTGGACATGTGGCTCTAAAACTGTGGCAATGGTGCCAAGTCAAACATCTGCATTTTTCAAAAAATTCAAATTTTGCAAAAAGTGTCATTTGGTTGTCGGGCAATATCTCATAGATTGCAGCACCTAGGTTGACGTTTTAAATTTTACTGGATAGAGGAGTCATTGAAGCTTACCTACATCAAGCTGTAAACGGTTCCTAGCTTCGAAAATGTGGCAGTGGTGCCAAGTCAAACATCTACATTTTTCAAAAAATTAAAATTTTGCAAAAAGTGTCAGGTTGTCGGGCAATATATCATAGATGGCAGCACCTAGGTTGACGTTTTAATTTTTGCTGGATAGAGGAGACATTTTTTTTTTTGTGATCATCTAACTTCATCCATCATCCATTTTTCATAAAATTCGGTTTGAAAATAACGCCGTAATCGGTACGGCAACAAAAATTGAGGCTATTAATATAATGATGATTAATAATTGATTACACTACTTTACAAATATTTTTTTTTTATAAATTACCGAAAGATAATTCATACCGAAATATGATTGCTAGCTACCCTCTTACCACAAAAATGTATGTCTCATATTTTTATAACGTCATATAATATAACATACGGCTAAAAATTAATTTCTTACATTTACACCTGCATTTTGTTCCTGAGAGCCTGAGAAGCGCGAGTGATAAACATGGTGAACATGAGTCTTGAAGGCTTATAAAGAGAGGTACCAAGGATTTTAGGCTAAAAACGTGTTAGTCGATTACTGCTGGTATCTATTAAGAGAAACTGGCACTAATCATTATAAGAGAACGAGTAATTTGTGTAATTTTATTGTAAGTCATATAAATAAAATTCTTTAAAATAAATATAATGAACTTAGTTAAAAAAAAAAACTTGACGTCCTATTTTTTTTCACTGCAGTTTCTAACTCAGGGTTCATTAGTCTACCTATTCCCATTAGTTTCATCTATGGGTAAAAAACCTTGTAAAGTAGTGATTATCGTTCTCAAGATGATGGTAATCAGTTGAGGTCTTCAAAATAATTAGAACAATATTATTTTTCTTGTTAAAAAAAGGATTTTTCGTCAGGTCAAAAATCGGCTAGACTGGATTCTAAAATTTTCTGCGGTCAGAGTAAAATGATTTCGGTCAGAAATGACAGGAATTCAGTGAGAATGGCATCACTGTTAGCGAGACACTTTGGAAAATCGGAATGGTTTAAGTCGCGATCTGGAGTAAAATAGGGGGTAAAGCTTAGTCCAAGCTAACTTGCCCTATACATCAAGGATAAACTAGATAGGACTGCTTATCGAAGCTCTTGTGTTCGCAGATGATATCGTACTACTGGGTATTCACATGAAGCCTTACAACTTAGATGTGGTCAATACTCAATACTGTATGACTACTGCAGACTATGGAACTAGACCGCTAATCTAAGTAAGTCAAAGTTTATGATTTTCAAGAGAGGTTGCAGCAAGAACTGCAGAAACTTAAAATGAAACCTTGTAGTAAGTACGTACCTTGGGGTAATAGGTACTTAACAAAAAATTTGGACATGGAGAGACATCTTAAGCAAAGATAAATTAGCGAAGTCTAAAATGACCATCAATGTTGCCGGGAAGAAATGTCTCAGCAATAAATTCATCGTCCACAGCACAGCAGCAAATATAAGGTTTTTATAGCGGTGGCAGAGTCCACAGTAGGATGGGGTACAGGGATTGCTCTGGATAATAGTGAATATTGGAAACCTCAACTTTATCAGCTTATCAAACGCATGTATTAAAAGATTCGTTTTATTTATTCAGAGCAAGCTTCGGGATCACTGCGTCTGCATAGAATGATCTTTAGTACTTTAAATCATAGCCTGCAGAATAATAATTACTTCCGCGACGAATATTATCAAGGCAGAAAGAGAAGATGTCCTCCATTTTGTTGGAATGTGTAAAGTTCTTAAAGAAATTTGGAGGCATATCTTCGGAAGCAATTTTCTGACGTTGAAACAAGTATTTAAGCTTCTTAATGAAGTTAAAATTTTAATGCAGCAAATGCGTTAGATTATTGCGAGAGAACAATTAAACAGATATTCACATTCACATTCCGTAAATTTTCTTAAATCTATTGAATTCGTGTCAATCAGGGATACCCACGGAAGAGCATTTTCAGTGATTTTTTGTAAACATTTTAGAACAGTATTGAAGTAGATATATTAACAAAAAACTATCTAATCTTATGTAATCTAATCTATTCCATTTAAATTAAATCCGATCTGTGAATTTTCGATTAGATCTCCCTAAAACATTTATTCAACCTTCCCGTGCGTCAGCGTTTGTAAGAACTCTAGCGAATAGTACTTATAGGGTACCCGTTGATCACTATTGCTTCTGCAGAAAATAATCGTCAGAAAGTTGTTACACATAATGTTTTTCTCAAACTTTAAGATAGCCTTGGCTGATGAGAGTATACGCTTTCGCCCTTCACGTAGGCCTTCCATAAGCCCGGCGGTTTATGTTCGTTTCCATATATTTCTCTAAGGACAAGCTTCGCACAACCAAACGTTGCGTTGTTGGTGTGAATAAAATACTTGACACCGGAATAGACAAAGAGCATAAGTAGCTAATTACTTGGTAGAGGCAGCAGGACTGCCAAATTTCAAAAAATGATCCCCGATATCCCTATTATGAGAGTTGGATTAACAAAAGTTCCTAATGGTACTAGAATTGCATTACAAAAACTACTTCCGATATTTAAGTAGGAATATTGACAGGAACGGCTAAACATTTCTATCCAACGAATTCCAATCTTTTCTGACAATATTTCCAAACAGATTTGATATAACCACACAAATGCCAGCCAAAAAATTTGCTTTAAACCGAATTTAAGGATCTAGCAAATTTAAATTTCTCCCATTTATATGGCACAAACCAACTCTTAGTTCACACACCCACTATAACAAAACCAGACATTTATGGCAGGTCAAGTAATTCGACCTTTTGGCTGAACCATCGCAAGTAACCCCATAAAATGCCATCTTTTACATTTTCCCCCCATACAAATGGGACCATCCTTTGCGAAACCTTACGTACAATAGCATGACTTCACAAAGCTCATATATCCCTTTCGACAACTCACTTAGTATACACCACGCCCATCTCTACTCACATGGAGATTAACAATATTTCATACAGCAAATTTTGGGTAATACCTACTCCCTCTGTCTTCTACAAAAAGAAAGAAAAGAAAAAAAAAATTCCACATGTAGTACCCTTGTACAAAATCCTTTAATCACATTCTTCCCATAAATTTGCTCAAATATAATCTCCCTTAGGACAATGATGAAATAACTTTCTTGTCTTGTTCGCTTTCCACAAAAGAACGAACAAAAAAAAGGTAAAAAAAAAACACGAAACGAATATTGATCAACGAGAACGAAGTCGTATAGAAGAAGGCAAGAAGGACGTCGACAACGACAACGATTTTCAAGAAGAACCCTACTGTGGATGAGCATCCAGGCGCAAACCACAAGAAGGATCCTCCGCCACCGTCAGACATATACTCTCCAGTCAACCATTATACTTCCATACACACTTGCTTTTCGTGTTAGCAAAACGCGTCACATGACGTTGAATAGAGAAAAATAACTTCCTCAATGAAAAAGAAATATCCGCCTGCCAGCTTTGTGGTCTTAAAAGCCTTACTTCGAGTTTAACTCGTCGCTCATTCTCCCTTTTAGTCCTTGTCGTTGTCACAGTAACCTGCACAAATAACTATCGAAACATTTTGATCCCTATGCATCATGATATGCTTGGCATATGTACAGTCAAACTAGTAAGCCTGAAGGCGATGTAACTTTTCGACAAAAGGATTTCCATCTTACACGTTGTTGTCGCAGTATCCTTTCCTCGCCCAGTTACATAGTCAGAGGATGGCTTTTTCATCTGCCACATACCGCGACTCCGTTCACTTTCCAAATGCAACTACTGTAATGCAGAAAACTTATTGGATACGCCACATACAGGATGTGCAATATTCTTAAAGGATATTTTACCATATTTCTATTTCTATGCCTTTTATGTAGGTGTAGGTATATACGCTGCTAAGACCTGAAGTGCTGATGTTATCCTTTAAATTTCTCTAAGGTTGAGATGGATTTTATTTTAGCTTGTCGTCCACAAGAAGACACAAACAGTCATGCGAAGGAGGCTGGCTATTCGTTGCGGAAAAGTGTTGTAAGTATATGGGGATGGTCTCATTGCATGACATAAGTATAGTATGTGAGGGTGGTATCTGTACAGTGTGAAGAATTTGCATACGAATATATTAAATGACTCTGAGTGTACCAGCCTTTCGTTCCGGTTTCGTTTTGGGGTTTGGTCCTGGTGTCCTATGCGGAACAGAAGCCGTTTAGTCGTTTAGAATGTGGGCCAAACTTGTCGAACAACAACCGGAAAATGCGAACAAATTTCGTTGTACATGACCGTAGCATTGTTTGCTTCAAAGCTAGAGCCAGTTGCGGTGTATGCGGCTCTTCGCCAGGTGCTTGACTTAATTCTAAGTGAAACCGAGAAGAATCTCGGTAGATATACGTTACGTACGTATCATTTAACATTATGTGTTTACATCTGACTTATATGGGACTATCAGGTCAAGCCGCTGCGCTAGATGGATGTTTGCTTGCATTTTTGAAGATGAAACTTTTCTTTGCAGTTTTTATTCCAAATCATTAGGATTGTCGAGAGTTTTCAATATTGATGGAGGGCTGGGATTTATGGCATCAAAAATATCTGGTTGTATGGTGGAAACTCAGCAAAATATGATGAAATTAAATGGTAATACGAGTTAAGCTGGTTATTTACTTTCAGAAATGCTTGAAGATTGCATCCAGACTTAGAGTTACATGACAGTGACTGTAATATCTATCAGCGCCAGCGCAAACAAAGCTTACAGATTTCCCGAGTGGTCTGAGACTTAGGTATAGAGTAAATGAATACCTACGTCCAAGTTTTATATCAAAACTTTTGAATATCCTCTCCTAACCTTTAATCCCTACCGATCAAGTCCAGTGGAGTAAAATATGCTAAATTTGTATCAAACTTCTTGTTTATATGCATAAAACTGGTAGGGATTTTCTTTGTTCCCTAAAAACGTTAAAACTGCTGCACATATGTATTTCAATGGAACTTTTTTTAAATGTTTCTTAGGACTGCGAGATGGTTTTAAGCTATGTATTTTTTTCCTGTGTTTCCTATCCTATAGGGCCTATCGCCTATAATATTCACTTTGTTATTACATTTGTAACGCCAAGAAGGAGTCACCGGAGACCCCGTAAAATATCTATATATATAAAAATGGAGTGAAAAATGTATAGTAATTCATCAATTGAGAACGGCTCGGCCGATTTGGCTCAAATTTTTTTTTCAATAGTTCAAAATTTCTAGTAGAAGGTTTTTCTGAAAGAACATTTTAGGAAAACCCTCCGGAAAAGTCGGGAAATTGGAAAAATCGAAAACAGATATTTTGTATGGATGGCATTATACGTTGACTTAGGGTGTGCGCAATTTCACAGGTGACCCTTTCGCATTGTGCTATTTATGTAGGTACTATCTGTGTTTTATTATCACTCTGGAGTTTATCTGAAGGCTTAAATTGGGGCGAGACGAAGTTCGCCGGGTCCTCTAGTATTATATATATTTTTTGAATCAGGAACAAATTCTGAATCGATTTAGCCATGTCCGTCTGTCTGTCTGTGTGTTGAAAACGGGATAGAGATAGTGTCCGAACGAATCGACCTAGACGAATGATATTTTGTAAGAGGAATTCTTTTTACCGTCGTCAGGTTGGTATTGTAAATGGACTGTAATTGTTCGAGTAGTTCTGGTACCTCCCTTACAAAACCAGAATTAGACCAATGTGTTGTGTACGTACTAACCCATATGCCTGACATTTTGCATGACTTGTAGTGGAAGGTATAAATGAAAGCTTAGCGGATGATAACACTTTTACTTGTTTCAATTGACTTAGTTGCAATATTGCAGTTGTAATCCCGGCTTCTATTCTTTCTCAGTATCCATTTTTGATCCATTCGTATAGAAGTTGGATGATTCTCGCTTTGGATGTACAATGTACCGACTCTGCAACCGAAGCACAAAGTTATAATGATACAGTTCAGGAAT
This sequence comes from Cheilosia soror, assembly GCA_949372485.1. Classification (NCBI taxonomy): domain Eukaryota; kingdom Metazoa; phylum Arthropoda; class Insecta; order Diptera; family Syrphidae; genus Cheilosia; species Cheilosia soror. The sequence continues at coordinate 21,491,255 of OX443562.1, read as the reverse complement.
GTTATCGCGAGGTTTGCAGAAGTCTTTTGCATTAGCCCAGTGCAAGCGTCTATGCCACCTGTAGATAGCCTAGGTACGCAGTTTTTTTGCGGCTTACTACGGATTAGTAAGTAATGATTGGTCATCACATCACCTTGTAGTATATCCAATGTATGACCTTTTATGTAAATTTTTTTTAAGTACACGTAAAAAAGCTGCGTTCTTAAGCCGAACATTTGCAATAAGTCTCTGCAATATTGAATTTTATTAAAACCAAAAAAAATCATTCTAAAAACACATTTCATCCGGTAGCTCCATGAAATCATTCACTGCTCCTCTTAACCTGTCTAGGGTCCGCCTAACGTTTTTCAACTAGTGCTGATTTCGCGAATGGTAACACTTAGCTCATGTCTGATTTGACAGATAATTAGTTTTATCCTTCCGCTGAACGAATATATACGCTTGTATACGCTTGAACAACGCTGGGAAATATTGCGACATTACTTTGAAAATCATGGTAATGTTGCAGATTGTGTGAAAAGCACCGTCAGCTCCGTATGTTCGTAAAAAAGTGAAAGAAATGGCATCCTCATCGATAAACCAAAGCGTGAAAAGCCAAAAACAGTCCGTACACCCGAGAAAATTGCTGCTGTGGCAGAAAGTGTGCGTGAAGCGCCATCAGCATCAATTCACCGTCGTTCTCAACAATTGAACATTTCGGAGACATCATTGAGACGAATTTTGCATAAAGACCTTGGTATGACGCCATACAAAGTCCAATTGGTTCAGGAGTTGAAGCCAACTGACCATCCAATGCGTTTTCGCTTCGCTAAGTGGGCCTGCGATCGACTTAGAGAAGATGCCGATTTTGACAAAAAAATTATATTTTCAGATGAAGCTCATTTTGATCTTGGCGGGTATGTAAACAAGCAAAATTGTCGCATTTGGGGCACAGAAAACCCGCACGCATACATTGAAAAGCCGATATACCCAAAACGAGTCAATGTTTGGTGCGGATTTTGGTCCAGAGGCATAATTGGGCCATTTTTCTTCGAAAATGAGCAAGGAGTGGCCGTTACAGTCAATGGCGATCGTTATCGGGCCATGTTGAACGAATTTTTGTTCACAAAAATTGAAGAGGAGGATATTGGCAACATTTGGTTTGAACAGGACGGCGCTACGTGCCACACAGCCGAAGCTACACTCGATGTTTTGCGCCCTGTTTTTGAAGATCACATTATCAACCGCAGAGCTGATGTCGTTTGGCCACCGCGGAGCTGCGATTTGACACCGTTGGACTATTATTTGTGGGGTGCCGTAAAAGATAAGTATTACGCCGACATGCCAGAGACAATTGACGCTTTAAAAGACAATATTCGTGAAGCCATTGGTAAAATACAGCTGCAGACTATCGGTAATGTGCTTAAAAATTGGACCGATCGTGTAGGCTACTGCATGGCCAGCCGAGGCAGCCATTTGAATGAAATTATTTTCCATTATTAACCGGAAGGATTGTACTTTCAAATAAAAAAAGAAATTTGAGAAAATATTCAGTAGTTTTTTTTTATAGCATTTTCAAAAAAAAAAAAAAGTTATTTGGCGGACCCTTTACATACTTAAATCTATAGATCTTATCATACGTATATGTCGACAATAATGGTTGTAGCTTAAGACTAAATTTCAGATTTGATTCTCAGTAAAAGCGAACATATCCCTAACAAAAAAAACCCTCCTTTCTTCACAAGCTCGTTAGCTTGCTTGTTACCAACTATACCTACCGCAGTGTCCTGGACCCTGATGGTATACCCAATTGACCCGATTGTACAGACCCATTATATCGATTTAAAGGGCTACATTTCTCGCCCTTAAGAACATCTAGAACTTCTGATTGGAAGACACCTGCTTGTTTCCGGTAGTGGTACAAACTATTTCAGGTTTGCATTTACTGAATAGATGTCAGCATCAGTACATTTCGTTGTATTTGAGTAGTCCGCACAGACTATTGGCCACAAAAATTTTTTTAGAGACGTTAGGGAGGAAGGGTTTCTAAAAAACCCAATTATTAATAGAAGCCGTAACTGAGGAAGATGCAGATCCAATTTAGGTGCAGGTCCGGAGAAATCTTCCTCTGAGCCTTGGTTAATAACCTCGTCCTACATTTCATTTCCAATAAGAGATTTGCACCGGACCATTGACTTAAAGCCATCCGTGAAGATTCGACTATATTTCAATCAGACTCTGGTTGAAGCCAATCCTGAATGCAAGGAAGCTCGACTCTAAATTTGCATAGCAGCCGAAGTTATTGTCTCGGCAAAATCATCTGCGTGTGCTTGATCATAGACGTTCAGTATTGACAGTATGCAGCATCAGAGAGTCAACTATAGCATGTAGCGTAGTAGTGGAAATAGAATGCCACCTTATGGGAAGCCTCTTTTAACAGCTATCGCAATATGGCGGCCACACATTGCATCTACAACCAAAGATATCTTCATTACATTAGCATAGCCCTGATCCGTAATACCAATTCAATTTACTGAAACTAAGCAGCCAACTGTGGTTTTACCTAAAAGTATCCAATGGGCGGTGGCCATGGTGTAATGGTTAGAGTCATTGCTTATAATCCGAGCGTCGCAGTTTCGAGCACGAATTCCGTAGTTCCTCCACCAGGATTCTGGACCGCGATTGGTCTGAGTGCTCTAGGATTTAAAATCCACTTTTTTAATTAAAAAAAAAAGAAAAGATATAGTAAAAAAGACAGCACATTTTTTTGAAATAGTTTTTTTTTTTATTAATTTTTTTGTATTTTTTGTTTTCATATTTTTTTTTTCGAAATGTTTTTGTCGTTTGTATTTTTGTTATGTCAAATAACATTTATTAATTTATTTATTTTTACAATGAGATTTTTTGTTTTCCATATATAAATCACTGTCAAGAAAATTGGTTTCTTATAATTTATTCATGTATAATAATATAATTATATTTAAAACATTATTTGTTAAAATTAGCCTAACAATTTAATTCATTTCTTTTAATTATACAATTTCTTTTAGTTTATTATTCAATAGTCAATAGATAAATTAATTATATCTAAAATTTTATCTAAATTCTTTTACTTGGAATTTTTTTGTTTTGTTAATAAGTCATTATACTCTTGATTTAAATTGTGTTCTCTATTTGCAATGCAGACATAATTACATAGTTTGTTTTTTTTTATTTTGTTAAGAAATGTTGTTTCCTTATTTGTTATATTACAATTTAAAAATTTTTAAATTTCTATTAAATGGATTTTTCTATTGAATATTGATTTATTATTTTTTGTAGTTCTTTATATACAATTAAAGTTAAATTTACTATAAATTCTATTTAAATATAAACATCATAAGTTATGGCAATAGTTGCAATCAATTGCCATAAGGCTTTGATTTTTGTAATTATTCTGAATTCCTTTTCATTTGTAAATTTTGTTTGTTGCAACATTAGTAGGGCTTACTCATTTCTTTTATTTTTGTATACTAAGAATTTATTGTTTTAGAAATATAATTATTTAGTTTTACTAAAAAAAAAAGAAGTTATTATTAACATAATATTTACAGATGTTCATTTGATGTGGAGTTTTTTTTTTAAGAAACTTTACAATCAGATTGTTAAAGTTAATTTGCCTTATTATAAGGAAGGAACATTTAAATCGTCGTATCATCATAAAATTTAATTTACATTATATGTGGTGTGTTAATTTTTGTGTATTTAATTTTGTTTTGTTTTTTTATTTTTATTTTTTTTTTTAGAAAAAGCCTTATTTTAAATAATGAAAAGAAAGGGGTTATTGCTTAGAAGTTGTTGCTAATAGTCGAGTATGTATAATGTAGGTAGTTTTAGTTTTTGATTTTTCTTTTTAATATGATATGACATGTTGGTAGAAAAATTTTAAACTTAAAAAAATATATAATAGAACTTTAAAACATTTTTTTTTTAATCACTATTTAAGCTGAACGAAAATGTCACATAAGTGGATAGAAACGATCGCGGAGTAACAAGTCGGGTGGAATTAGGCTATTGGGACTGGGCTGGGCGGTACAAATCATTTTTTTAATCAGTCTTTAACGGGTTAACGGACTTAGGTTTGATTTGTTGAATAGATGATTCATGTTCTGGATGGACAAACATTTAACGAATTATTTAAAATATGTAGGTAATTCCATTATTTATGAAATTGTAACCGCGTTTATACCAAGTGGTAAACAGGGATCCATATCCTAGTCGCCCTGTGAAAGTTAACCACATCGTGCTTTAGGCATGACTATATGATCCCACATCTAAACTTTGATAGACCATTCACCTGCTCGTTTCCGAGTAGAGATGAATGCAACACAAATGAACCCACAAAAAGGAAATCGATATCCATCTACACAGATGGATCGAAGATGGACTGTGGAACCGGTGCAGGTATATTCTCGGAGAAATTAAATATACAATGCTCAATCAGGCTTCCTGATAGCAGCAGTGTCTTCCAAGCCGAAGTCCTGGCAATCGCGGAGGCCCGTAAAGTGTCATTGTTGGCAATACCAAGAAATGATATTACCATTTTCATTGACAGCCATCAGGCGGCTATTAAAGCAGTTTCTGCTACTGAGATAAAATCCAGATTAGTTCATCGCTGTCGCGAAGAGCTTAAGGTTCTTTGCTCGCAGCACACCACGGTCCTCTGCTGGGTCCCTGGGCATAGTGACTGTACAGGCAGAGTTTTTTCTGCCTGCTCCTTGGGAAAATTGCCTTGATTTTATGCGATCGTACAATGAATTTCCCGTGGAAAACGATTGTGGAGCGAAATAACAATTATAGTTAAAAAATGTAACCGGTGATTTTGATTAGGCGATAGAGAGCGAATGAAGACGACGTAGCGAAGAAAACTAACGACCAGTACAATGGTTGAACAAAGAGTGATATTTTATTGCAGCTGTTGCTGTAAGTTAAGTTTTAGTACAATGGTTTTAGTACAAAATGTAATTAAAAAAGATGGAGGACATTATTTGATTGGCGGCAAATTTAAATTCATGTTTAAATGGTATAATGTTACACAATATAATTTTTGTACATTAATTGAATTGAAATTGAATTGAATGTAAATTTTAATTATGTGATGTCTTCTTTAGCTCCAACATTCTGCCCCCATTGAAAGGATCTCTTTCAACAAGGCAAAAGAGCCAGTTTGTGAATCGGTCGGCTGAACACTCCTTTGGACGTGCGAACCTCCGCAACTCGTACTCTTCCATCTCGACCGGGAACTGCTTTTTGGACTCTCCCCATTAACCATTTTTGTGGGGGTAAGTTGTCGTCGTGTATAATCACTAAGGAGCCAACTGGTATGTTAGGTTGTGCTGAAGACCATCTCGATCGCTGCTGTAGCTCCGTTACATACTCTAAGGACCAACGCCTCCAAAAGTGTGTTTTAATATTTTGAATGCGACGCCAGTATTGCAAAATGCTGGTATCTGCAGCATCGTCCGCAGGTACTGGAATCGATTTTAGGGACGATCCTATAAGTAGGTGTGCTGGTGTAAGCACCTCAAAGTCGTTCGGATCATTGGTAAGCGGTGTTAGCGGCCTGGAGTTCATTATTGCTTCAATCTCACATAAAGCTGTAGTGAGCTCTTCGAAAGATAATTTGGTGTTGTTTAGTGAGCGATAAAGATGTCCTTTGGCTACCTTTACTGCCGCCTCCCAAATTCCACCAAAGTGCGGGGCCCTAGGGGGAATGAAACGAAAATTTATGTTATCAATGCTACAGAACTTAAGAATAGATTCATAAGACGGCTTGTGAAATAGTAGGTTACGAAGTTCTGATAATTTTGATTGAGCTCCCACAAAATTTGTTGCGTTATCGCAAAAGATATCACACGGAAGCCCTCGACGGCTAATCATCCGTTTTAAGGCCGCTATAAATGCATCCGACGATAGGTCGGAGACTGGTTCCAAGTGCACCGCCTTCGACGATAAACAGACGAAAACGGCGATATATGACTTATACGGCACCTTGCCTCGAATTCTATGATAGATATAGATAGGACCGCAGAAGTCAATACCACAACGTAGAAAGGGCCGACTGACATTGACTCTTTCTGCAGGGAGGTCTCCCATGACCTGATTCATTAGTTTGGGTCGATAGCGCGTGCAGTGAATGCACTCCCTCACGACCTTTCTCGAAAGGTCTCTGGCGTTGACGATCCAAAACTTTCCACGCATAAGTGCGACGAGCGTTTTAGGTCCAGCGTGGTAATTGGTGATATGCAGATGACGAGCGAAACACTTAGCAAAATGAGAGTCCTTTGGAATTAAGATAGGATGTTTCTGCTCTTCGGGGATGTTAGCGTTCTTTAAACGTCCTCCAACCCTAAGAACAGGATATCCCGCGACTTTGTCCAAAAATAAACTGAGCCATTTTAGCGAGTTTCGAAGATTCTCTCCTTTCTCTATCAGTCTAATTTCTTCTAAAAACGATGTTGTCTGAATTATCCAAACAATTCTGTACAACGCAGATTGAAGTTCTTCTGGACTCAAAATTGGAGATTGGGGAACAGTTTTATTTTTTAGTCGACTCAAAAACCGCTGAATGTATCCAAATGTACGAAGAAGCTTGACATATGAACTTTGTTTATTGATGACATCCAAAAGAGGATTAGACATTAGCTTACTTCCTACCATAGCAGTTTTGCGCTTCTCCAGCGTTAGTAACTCGACCGGTAAGCTGATATTAGGGTTTGCCGGCCAGTTTTCGGACGATTCTAATAAAAATGATGGTCCAGAAAACCAGATCGATTGCAATATTTCCTTTACCGTGCATCCTCGTGATACTATATCAGCAGGGTTTACGTCTGTTGGTACATGCTTCCAAACTACTTCAACTGTTCTTTCCTGAATCTCAGCCACGCGATTTCCCACGAAGGTGCTAAGACTGGATGAATGTGTCGATATCCAATACAAGACAACTAAAGAATCTGTCCAAAAGAAAATTTCCGGATGGAATTTCTCAAACAGGGGTTTTATTTTCGTCCAAAGTTTTGCTAGAAGATGAGCGCTACAAAGCTCGAGACGAGGAAGCTGTTTTGCTTTCGACGGGGCAACTCTCGATTTAGCAACCAGAAGTTTAACTGAGGTGCTACCAACCTCGTTTGTAGTGCGTATGTAGATGCAGCATCCATAGGCCTTTATGGATGCATCACAAAACCCGTGAATCTGAACGCTTTTTCTATTCGGAGCTAAGACAAACCGAGGAACGGAGATATTTTGAAGAGATTTCAAGTCATCCATAAACTGGCGCCATTCGGTCTCTATATGTTGCGGAATTGCAGCATCCCATTCAATCTTGTCGATCCATAGTCGCTGTAATATTATCTTAGCCTTGACGATTATTGGGTTCAGAAGTCCCATTGGGTCAAATAACGAAGAAGCCAATGACAAAATCGATCGCTTAGTGAACGACGAGTAGGTGCGATTTGGATTATACGAGAAGCAAAATTCATCGTTTGAGGAATCCCAAATAATTCCTAGTGTGCTTGTTAAGTTTGATTCAGTTAACCTTAACTGTTTGTTCGTCTGGGTTGACAAAATTGATCGGTGGTTGCTATACCATTTGGAAAGATCGAAACCACCCGATTTCAGTATGGTAGAAACTTCGTATTGTAGCTGTGCCAACGTGTTTACATCATCGGCTCCTGTGAGCATATCGTCAACATAAAAGTCTGATCGCAATACTCCAGCTCCAAGCTTAAATTGATTTTCGAATTTATCACCGAGAAATTTGAGGCAGCGAATTGCTAGAAATGGAGCTGATGTCGTGCCGTACGTGACGGTATTTAAGGCATATGTTTGGATTGGGCACTGTTCATTTTCCCTCCATAGGATGTATTGGAATTGACGATGCAGTGGATGTATGAGGACCTGCCGATACATCTTGACTATGTCGGCAGTCAAGGCGAATCTATGAAGGCGAAAGCGAAGAAGAATGATAAAAAGGTCATCTTGGATGGTGGGACCAGCCATCAAAACTCCATTCAGGGAAACTTGTGAAGACGTACGACAGGAAGCATCAAACACAACCCTCAGCTTTGTTGAGATGCTATTTGGTCGTAGTACTCCTTGATGAGGTAAATAGTAATGAGGCTGATCTAACTTTGGGCTTCTTACCAACGTCATATGCCCCAAAGTCAAGTACTCGCGAAGAAAATCAACATAGGAAGATCTAAGTGAAGGATTCTTACACAACCTACGTTCTAGAGCCAGAAAGCGACGAAAAGCGATATTGTACGAGTCCCCCAGTAGTTTAGTATCCTTTTTAAATGGCAGCTTAACCATAAGCCTACCACTTGGTAATTCCTCCAACGTCCTTGTGAAGTGAGCCTCGCACTCTAACTGTTCCTCTGTATATTTAGATTTTTGCCCTGATACTGATTCCAACTCCCAGAATCTTTCGACAAACTCATTTAAATTGCCTTCGGTTGAACTTAAACAGCTACTTATCTTTTGGGTTGATGAGAGTGATTTGTATCTGCCAGACACAATCCACCCTAAATGCGTGTTTTGGAGTGAAGGACGTTCTTCTCCAAGTTTAATTTGACCTCTTTTTAGCAGGTCAAAGAATGATTCAGCTCCTACTAACATATCTATTTGCGCAGGTCGATTAAACTGAGGATCAGCAAACTCAATATTTTTTGGAAGATTCCAATTAGCTGTGTTCAGAAGAGCATCGGGCTGGTACCCAGTGATAGACGGCGAAACCAAAAACTCCAACGGCAGCTCGAATGTTGAAAAACGTGACCTTATAATGGTTTGAGTTAACGAACTAATCTTTGTTTCAGTGCAGCCTATTCCAATTATATCAACGGTTTTTCTTTGCGTCGGTAAGCGCAGCGACCTAGCAAAATCTTCTTTAATAAAATTGACTTGCGAGCCAGAATCCAATAAAGCTCGTCCGAATTGAAATGTACCGGAAGCATCCTTGACTAGCACTAGAGCAGTTGCTAAAATAACCTGTGCCGTTGCACAACCGTTATCCTTCTCTAACGCTGAGTTTGTGGCGGCTGACGAAATAACTTCTTGCGAAGTTGAAGTACTTTGTGGGCTTGGACTACTTGAATCCTTGTTAGCAGTAGGACGATGAAGCAACGTATGATGACTTTGATGACAATTCCTACATTTGTATGTTGAGTGACATTTGGCGACGCTGTGCCCTTGACCTAAACAATTGATGCAAAGTCCAAGTTTTTTGACGTTGGTAAAACGATCGGATGTTGACAATTTGTTAAAATTTGAACAATTAGAAATGGTGTGTGAACTATCCTTGCAAAAGCAGCATGATCTTTGTGCCATGACAAGTGATGCTTGTGGCCGATGATCAAAATGTTGCGCTCGTGTTCTCTTGAATGCTTTGTTATTATTGTCAGTGTGAAGATTCTTGCTTTCTCGAGCTTCAAGGTATTGACAACGCTTCGCCAATACGGCAGCGCATTCTGTCCAAGTCGGAAGTTTCTTATACTCCAACTGCTCGTCCCACTTTGACTGGCTTTCTGAATCGACCTTATTCATGGCGATGTGAATAATGATAGCATTAGAAATATCTGATTCAGAACCAATGGATTGAAGTGAGTTGAAAAGCGCTGAAATATTATCAACTAAACTTCGCAGTTGTGTAGCTGAGGCTTTCGGAATCTTAGGCAATTCAAAGAGTTGAGCAATGTTTTCGAGAAATATAAGACAGTCGTTATCGTAACGCTCCTTTAACCGTTTTAGCGCCTTTTCATAATTGTCGTCTGTTACCTGAAAAGCCTTGACAGTACCTAGTGCTTGGTCTGTAAGACAAGTAAGCAGGTGGTTAAATTTTTCGATTTTTGATAAGCTAGGATTATTATCGACGAGAGTAGTGAAAGTGCTAATGAAATTTTTGTATTCCGAATATTTACCACTGAACCGAGGCAAACGTAAATTCGGTAAATGATTTGCAACCTGAGGCATCGACCAAGTGGTTTCTAAAGTACTGCCTCTTCTTTCATTTCCCAACTGTGATAGAATTTTAGCTTTGGTTGTTACATATAAATCCTCTAATTCACCCCGTGCAGCATCATCTGGGCAAACGCTTTCGATTTGCGTTTGAAAGGCAAGTAATTGTTTGAAGTATGACTCCACGATTCCTAACCGGCACTCCAATTCTGTTGGAGACAGCTTTGTTGTTGAAACAAGATTTTTGATACGAGTTATACTCCCTTTTGTTGATGACCGCGACTGCCTTAATTCATCGATATTGGGCATTTTAAAATTGGCTGCCTCCTGGTACAATAGGAAGGTACAGAAGGAATTCAATCTACGATTAGAATTTATAAATGAAAGCGCACTATATATATATATATATATGCTTATGCTTTGATGACGTAACCAGAAGTTAAAAGCTTCGGTGGCAAAATACTTTTTTAATGAACCCCAATGACAATGTGGCGGAATACACAATTAAAATTGTTCGAAAATCATGCAAATTTAGAACTGGCAATGATCTTGGCGATGGTGTTTTTCAGATATCGATTTTAACGAAGTTTTAACTGACTACTCAATTACATTGATTTATTGTTCGTCGTAATCAATTAAATCGAATTGAAGAATTGGAAATGTTTTTTTTCTTTTAACTTTAACGAAGTGAGTGCAATGAATTTCCTCCGGAGGCGAACGAAACGATTGACGTACAGTGCAAGTGAAAAGCTCCGATATTCGCCGCATCAATCATGGGCGAAGTTTTTCAAACGAAAATGGTATATGTATGTGTGAAGAAGTATGGAACGTGTGTTTCCCCTACTTTGGATTCTAACGCAATTTTGTGGACGGTATGACGTAATGGCAGACGAGTGGAATTATGTTTGATTTTTCGCGTTATTTCACAAGCCAATATTATACATTTGTGAATGATATTATATATTGTGTTAATGCAAACTAATTATTTTTATGGCGAAGGTGCGTTTTAACTGCTTCAACAATTTCGATGAAGGATTGGAATACTTCGATGTACATTGAACATTGAATATGTATTTCATGCAATTTGTATTTTTTTTTTTTTCAACGCACATTCGCATATAAAAATCAGCACCACATACCTTATTGGGAAGATGTATATACTTATCGTTCCACTTGCAATCCTGTTTCTTTGCCTGGTATCCGTGGCGTCCTCAAATGATTCCTTTGTTCTGGATGCTGGAACTGATGCGCGCCGTTAGATGTTGTATGCACTTTTCGTTTTCACGAAAACCGTACCGAAACCGTTGCAACTCACACTTATTGTTCGTTTTGTCTAATGTTCAAGAGTTTTTTTTAAACGAATTATTTGAATATTACACTTTTTAACATAAAATTGCCCCACGTTGGGCGCCAAAATGTACAGGCAGAGTTTTTTCTGCCTGCTCCTTGGGAAAATTGCCTTGATTTTATGCGATCGTACAATGAATTTCCCGTGGAAAACGATTGTGGAGCGAAATAACAATTATAGTTAAAAAATGTAACCGGTGATTTTGATTAGGCGATAGAGAGCGAATGAAGACGACGTAGCGAAGAAAACTAACGACCAGTACAATGGTTGAACAAAGAGTGATATTTTATTGCAGCTGTTGCTGTAAGTTAAGTTTTAGTACAATGGTTTTAGTACAAAATGTAATTAAAAAAGATGGAGGACATTATTTGATTGGCGGCAAATTTAAATTCATGTTTAAATGGTATAATGTTACACAATATAATTTTTGTACATTAATTGAATTGAAATTGAATTGAATGTAAATTTTAATTATGTGATGTCTTCTTTAGCTCCAACAGTGACAAAGCCGGCAATGAGGTCCGCAATGGATCATGATCAAACCACCACTCTGCAGCCTTAGAGAGCGAGTGGAGAACAAGATTCGCATGAAAACAAATAACAGGTGGAAGGGACTAACTACCTGCGAGGTATCACGGAAGCTTTGGCCAAAATATGACAGCGGCCGGACCATCAAACTCTTACAGTTTGACAGGTCATCGCTGTCTAAACTGATAGCGGCTCTAACGGGTCATAACTTCCTAATGAACCATACAATGAAACTAAATCTCAAGGATGTCGATATATGTAGAGGCTGCGGCGACGAAGAGGTTCATGAGGATATTTCTGCTTCAAAGTTTTCAAAAAATTCTGCCCAACTAAACTGTCATCTATGATCTATTCCGAGGGTGGAAATAATCAATGAGGAATGTAAAAATTTCACAACCAATTCAACACATCCTTAATTACCAATATTGTAAGAAGGCAACAGAACTCGACGGAATTCAAGCCATAGTACTCAAAACTTGTGCATCAGAACTTGCTTTTTTATACTATGTAACCGGTAACCGAATAATTTTCAACCAAAGGAAAACTTTTACTGTTTTCGGACATTCAAGACTACAAGGCAATAATATAAATTACAGACTGTAAAGGCTGGAATTCTGTAAAAATATAAACAAAAAGCGCTTTCGCTTTTTAAAAAACGAAAGAAATCATGCGAATGTGAACAACAACACTAACTAACATTGCTTAAATTATGTTTCTGTCTACTACTACATTAGAAATAGAGTTTGCAATGCTTTTTTGTATGAAAGCTGCAACGTCGCGCTCCATTGACGAATCCTCTCCCACATTTTGTAGAATGTTTTCAACGGGCAGTATGACTAGGTACATACGTCCATTTACCAAATTGAAACGATAAAGCTACCTACCAGTTTTATACCATCCGCCAATATATACCTAGTGCCTGAGATAACGTTGTTGCAAAAGAGAAATCGTTTTTATTCATTCAGATTCAGTACAAAAAGTCGACTCCGTCCTTCTTCAGGTCGATGACTACCTCTTTGCCAAATTGGATGACGACTGTCTTCTTAAGGGTTTAGTGGTTAAAAGGTAACAAACTGACAGATGGACAGTTACTTTCCGATTTGTAATATAAGTGTAGATACACTATAACTGTATTCACCCGATTAATATTTCCCCCGGAATGTTTCCCATTCAGCCATTTGATTTACATTGCTGACAAGGGAAAAAATTCCATCGGAATTTATTCGCGATATACCCCAAGTGAGTTATATTTATGGAATTATGTACATATCGCGTAAATAGCCTTCACGGACTCTTTGGCGCAAGCCGCAAACGCAATATTTTGTCGAAATTGCCCGTGTTTTGCAAAAATTTAGCTGAATTTCGTAGATGCAGGGTCCAATTTGCTCCTTCAAGGTGTGGGTGGTCCTGAGCTTGTTCACACAAACTTTAAGCTTTAAAATAAAATCAGAGAAAAAAAGGCCAACTTTAATGTAATTTTGTCGTTTGGTGATCTGGACGGGGGATTCTGATCATCAAAATGGAAAATTAAATGCATTTTTTGAAATGCATTCGCATCCATAATTTGCAATTTAGTCGCAGAAAACTGGACTATCATTCTAGCAATAAGGACCTCTTCATCTTCAAAAAAGAATGGTCCGATGTTGCCTCCAGGCTCCAGCCACAGTCATAAATCCTCAACTGACACATTGTGGATACATTTTGTTTTCTCTACCCATCAATCGTGGATTGGACACTTTTGACAATAACTGAGCCATAAAGATTAAAATAAGCCTCATCGCTGAAGATGAAGATTTGGATCTGAGCCTTTTAAACCTCCATTAGCTACTTTAAAAATAATTCTAAAAAATGAAAGCGGGTTGCTCTTTCGTTTAGCGTGCGTTTAATTGGCGCTTTGATGTAAAAATGCCGTCACTAAGCAGTCATTTAAATGTTGCTCTGTGTGATCGCCATTTTTGGCAGCGTCATTTAAATGACTAGGAAAATGGCGCACCAAATGACATGAATTAAGTGCCATTTAAATGGCGGAAAAAATGGCCATGTGATCGCTCTTCAATGACGCCTAGGACAATGACGCTGTGTCCGTCATTTGATTTTGGGTCACAAATGACGATGATAGTCATTTCGTGTGATCGCCATTTTTTCAATGACGAATCGTAGCTTAAATGTCGCTCTAATACGAGATTTTTAACTGACGTCACATCGCCATTTAAATGACTCAAAGAAATGGCCGTGTAATCGTAGCTTTAGAACCCAATTTTAAATAATACTGAAGTGTCAGCTGTCAGTTAGTCTTTTTTTTTAATAAATTGGCATCACTTTACTGCACAATTATCGGCAAATTCAAATCTTGCGTTTTCGGACACCCTTTTGTCCAAAATACATGTACAGAATATGCAAGCAATATCGCAGTTGCTATCGGTTTCTCTCAATGCAAGAAAAAAATGCGAGAGTGAAACACAGCAACAAATAATTCCCGTATCTCTTTTTACTGTATGCATCAGCTGCTGAATTTAAAAATTCGATGCTGCCAAGTCTGCGTTGTTGTGCAGTGTATTTAGAAATAGAGCCATATTAAAGAGCAGCAGCGTGGATGGAGAATTTACATGTGTACCGCCACATGTTACGACATGCAAGTTGGTAATTTAATTTTTTGAATTATTTATAAAAAAAATGCGTAAGTACTCAAAGATGACTCAAAGAGGATACGCCTTTGACACCCTAATATATTTTTATTACTCCCTATATCGTTTGCTATCCACTTACGAGTATTGGCGTCTACAATATGTAAATTCATTTTTGTATATATACTAAGCAAACAATAATAATAACAACAAAAATATTCAAAATGAAAACAAATAAAATATTTTTGTGTTTGCGTCTGTTGTTTTATGTACACACATACAAAATCCGTTCGAAAACAAAAAAAAAATAAATCCTCAACTTTAAATCGTACAAATTAATTTGGAATAAATTTTATTACTTATATCGAAATGTTATATAAACTTTAATATACAAAACTGAAAAGAAGAAAAAAATAAAAATATGGATTGCATTATAGACTATACATTTTTGGCCTTCAGTTGTTGTTGCGCTTATTCACATGGTAACAACTCATTTAAAACCATTTCGCTTCCGATACTGTGATGTCCTTGTTCATGTAGTTCGTCTGAACAGAAAGGCTGAGTTTATATTATCTCGTGTTATAACAAAATAACTATGAGAATTGTACGTGTTCCGAATCGGTGTCAGCGGTGTCCCTGTTTGTTTTTGTTCTGTGCAATTCATTTTAATAATAATAAATATTTTCATTGTGTTCCATGTGAAAACATCAACTGTGTATAGGAAGGACGCGCGTGGGAAAATAGAGACACAGGGAGAGGGGCAGAGGGAAAGGAGTCGGGATGTACGATGTAGTGGAAATAAATTAAAATTAAACACAACTCTCCTGCTGCGAGTACATTAATGGCGTCCGAACTGTAACTATTTCCCGGGAGTACGATTTGCCCATACCCGGAACTATAGCTGCTGTTGGGCTGCCAATAGCAGCCGCAACACCGGTTGTACTGCCCAGCGCCTGCTGCTGCTGTTGCTGTTGCTGTTTCATGGTCATTTGTGCGGGTGCCGGTGATACACAGCCACCCACTGCCGCCGTCACCGGATGGCCCATCACCAGCGCTGAATGTTGCTGTTGCGGCTGTTGTTGTTGCGGCTGTTGTTGTTGCAGCTGGTGGTGATGATGATGCGGCAAGGTGTGGTACCCACCAGGATGCTGTGGCATGGCATAAATAGCCACCGTTCCGGGTGACACCGTCGACGGTGTACCCTGCGACACGGGTGATGATATGCAGGGCGGGAAGGGTGACGTCGACGCAGAGCCGCCATGCGTCTTGTAGTGGTCTATTTGAGCATATATCGTTGGTTCGTCAAAGTAATCGTAAGCAGGTGGTGGCGCTGCCATTTTTGTGCGATTCAGTGTACTAGTGGTGAGATTTGTCGGAGGACAATTGGGCAGCAGTTTCTTGGTACTACTGCCACTGCTGCTGCTCAGCAGCATACTGCTGCAGTCCACCGAAATGGACTTCTTGGGTGGACCGGTGAGGGCGAGCTCGGCATAGTGCAGTTCGTCATCCTGTCGGCGAAGATACAAAAATTAAAATTTCTAAATTTATTACCAAATGGTCTTGTTTAAGTTTTTTTTTTATTCATACATACCTTAGCAGACTGATACAACCCTCGGTCGTCCGGTGGATTACACGTGATTTCCGCTTCGCTGGTTGTAGACAAATGCCCCGATGGAGTTTGTGTTGCTGATTTCTGTTTGTATTCACCATCGACTGCAAATGAAGATACACAAGAAGAAAAAGACGACCAAAATGAATCTGATTAGTGATATAGGAATTGCTAGGTGCAATTTATCAGAGGCAAGACATCACCGGTTGCTTTGTATCTACGAGTATATTTACCTTCATTGTATGGCACAACGTCTGGATTCTTCTCGTCGTACATTTCCTCCGAGTGACTCAGGGGCAAGGAGATTTTATCCTTAATTTGTAAATTGCCTGGACGTGAGAATTTCTGATTTTGATGTTGGTACTTTTGTTGTTGCTTGTGCGAGCGTATTTTCAATGCAGCAATTGTGCCAATTCCAATGCAGACAAGTGCTACCAGGACACCGACGAAGATGCCAACTGAAAGGATTGGCGTTAGCTCAAAGTTTGCCTGAGAGCCCTTGAATGAGGTGAGTGCAACTGAAAAGATAATAATTTCCAAGAAGAAACTTTTAGGTGTGACTTTCCATCAACACTGAAAACGAAAAGGAATACCTATTATCCGGAGTGCGGGGAGGAGAATAAGGATTCTATATACGTACAGGAAATTATGATGGGTATATGATAAATGGGGGATTGATGTCAAAACATGTTTATAGTTGTTGAAGCTATAAGTTTTCAAGTGGAATTTTGATTGCATATGTGGCAGAGGTGTTGTTGGGATGCATCAAATTGTGTTCTATAAATTATAGATACGTTTCGTCTTCGAAAGACGTGCCAAATATTGCAAAACTAGAGCACACAGATTGCCGAGTGTGTAGGGGTAAATATTAAAATGGAATTTCCTTATCAATTTTAGAAGTAGAAGCCTGAAGGAGTTTTAAATGTCATTTCTGAGAAATAGCTGCATGGGGGAAATGCAATGCCATAGGTGTATCTCTAAAGTAAGACAGGCACCATCGTTTGAGTTACTTATCCCAATTATGTGAGAGCAATTGTGGTGCATATTTAATTATGTGGTTTACGGTCCAAAGAACCCAAAGAAAATGGAATTGTTCCAGAAAATATATGTAGTTCAAGAGATAACGGAATAGCTCTACACTTTTCGAATTCGTTCAGTGATTGTGAATGGATTCCCGTCATAAATTAATAAGGGTAGGTAGGTATGCAGCTTGCTACTTGTTATTATTATAGTGCTCGTGCATGAAATAACAAAAACCTTAATTTTTTTTTTCATTTTCATTTTCAATGGTCCGCTGGTTCATTAAGTGGGTCATGGGTGTAGATTGCTCAAATGGACTCTCCATAGCTCTCGATTCTTCGCCATCGACTGTAAAACATCAAGGGTAATTCCCATACGGGTAGTGGAAAGAATATGGACTTAATTTAACCATTTCATCCTGGGTCTACCTGGAGGACGCCTGCCCGATGGTATTGATCCCATAGCACGTCGTGGGATCCTGGTTGGGGACATGCGTTTAATATGACCAAACCACCGAAGCATGGACCGCTCCTTCTAGCCTTGACATCAGCTGTCAGGCATATGCCGACGACATAGTACTAATTGCCAGGGGAAAGTTTGAGGAAACCCTCTGTGACATCATACAGAGAGGATTGAGAGTAGCACAATAATAGTGCTATACTGCAGGACTAAACATCAATCCGGCGAAAACAACTATAGTACCATTCAAAGAAAACTTCAGAGACTGAAAGAAATGCGACTATCAGGCACGACTATCAGGCACGACATTGATACCAGTCAATGAAGTAAAATACATAGGACTACACCTAGATAGTAAACTCATCTGGCGTAAACACACGGAAGAGATTTCAAAGAAGGCAACACGTGCTCTTATTATATGTAAGAGTTTAGCAGGCAAATCGTGGGGATGCAGTCAAAGCATCCTGCGATGGATGTACATTGCAATTGTGATGATCACATACGGAGCTGTAGCATTTGCAAAACGAACCAGCCTAGTCACAACAAGAGACATTCTCAACAAAGTGCAAAGACTGGCGTGCCTATGTATCACCGGAGCAGTGCGTACATGCCCAACTGCAGCCATGGAGGTACTCCTAGAGCTAACCCCTCTCCACCTCATGGTTAAGGACACGGCGGAAAAAACTATCCTATGAGAATAGCAAAAGAAGGAATCGGAAGGGAGAAATGCATTGGCTCGAAATATTACGATGTACTACTCACAAAAATTCCACTTCTAGCTTTACACGGGGATGATAGTATCAGGAGATTCAATTTTGAGAAAAACTTCACAACGAAGCTCAGCAATAAGAAACATTGGAGCAATGAATCCATGATTTATGAACTAAGCAACCACACTGTAAAGTGGTATACAGAAGGACCGAGAACGGAGGAAGGAACTGGTACAGGAGTGTTTGGGCCAGGAACTAAGCACTACGAATCCATGGGCAAATGTACCAGCATCTAGGGAACTATAACCTAAAAAGATTCAAGGCGTGTATTTGTCTAAGCAAAAACAACCTAAGAATCCTCACGGGTCTCCTAACGGGACACTGTAGACTGAGGAAACATCTGAGAAAAATGGGTTTATCAGAAGAAGGGGTCTGCAGATTCTGCGATGAGAACGCAGAAACCCCAGATCGCATTCTAGGAGGATCAAACATCTGCGCAAGTACCAGTTAACAGATAAGGATATACAAACCATGGACCCACTACTCATTCTCACATTCGTAAAAGAAACTGGACTGGATGAATTGCTCTAAAGTTGATATTCTTGCCAAAGCTAAAAAGACAGCGCAAAACCCTCAAACTCGGTTCCTGCCGACATTTTCATCGCCAGTAAGAGCGGTCTATGGCTAATAGGTTCGAGCTCATCTCTCTAGATCGGTTGATGCAATCAAGGACAATGTCTTCCTTAAAAGCGCTATCTAGGTATCGAAGGGCTTTAGCGTTTGTGAGCGCATTTGCGTATCCATATCCTAGCAATCTCAGATCCCCCTTGCTGACAGGGCTCGCCATTAAATCTCCATTTCTTAAGCCCATCAGAAGAGACATACATAAATTGTACTCAAAGACGTTTGCCATTTTGCTTACATTCACACTACTGCATAATAGAGCAATGCTGGAATGATGACATGATGACAGAGCAATTAATGCTCTGCAAGAGCAAATAGATCTTCTATACGCATCATAACTGGTGTATAATCAGGGGACACTTTGACATTGGAGTCATGCTTCGTAAATGGAAAATAAAGTTCAGCGATTTAAGCCGATGATATAAGGAGAAGGTGGAGTTAATCCAACATCTGTTCTGCCACTGGCCCACTCTGCAAGAATGAGGTACTTTTTGGATCCACGTTCTTCGCATGCACCACAGAGTAGCACGATTTAAGATATTGGATCTCCTGCACTTCATTAGGAACTTTATTGGTTAAAAAATCGACCAGTTGATGGGGTTTTGGATCTGTTCCATCTTTTTTTTCAGTCTCACAACTCTCCGAGTTCAGTGCCTGGAGAAAGTTTAAGTGAACAAGAGTAGTTTTTGCAAAAAATATATTAAGTTTGTTCTACTTTAAAAACTAAAATTTTGTGAAAACCTCTAAATATACAGTAAGACATCAGTACGAGTGACCAAAGAAATTCCGCAAGAACTATAAACTACCTGAATATACGATCTGCCACCGCACAAAGCAACGATCCCAAACCCACGATCGTCAGAGTCAATTTGTAAGTCACCAAAGACAAATTCAACGTCCAACCAGACCCAACTCCAACCATTTACCTGCATACTACCTAAGCTGTCGAAACATAGAGATTCCCGCACCTGTGAGTCAAATCTTCGTCATCAGAAGCCCAGCCACATCGCCGTCGCAATCACAAAAAGGAGACGCCACGCTTTTACGTCACATAGCAGTTTACCAAAAGCACGTCTATATAGATAAGCCCTCTACAAGATTGCCCTGGTGGGAAGTATTTCTTTTTTTTTTTTTTTGTGAATCTATATTTAACCAAAGAGATAGGACACTCTGAAAAATCTGTGTGAGTTACCAAAAAGATATTCTTCATCCAGCTCGGATATTTTCCAAAAGAAGTTCTGGGGGTCTAGCACGTAACTTGATACAATCGAGTGCAGTCGATACAATCGAGCTCTGGCAGCACCTAATTTGTCTCAATCGATTATTCTCGATTGATTATCCTCGATTGAGACAAATTATGTGCTGCCAGAGCTCGATTGTATCGACTGAAGAAATTTCATTACAAACAGCTCCGTAGAGGCAGAGATGGGTTAAAATAGAGACCGATTCCAAGGGCTTGACTGCCGCTTTCTCAGTCAGGGAGATACGATATCTTAAGGGTACCTACTCATTTATCACGTTTTGTCCCATTCAGGATAAGATTTCTATCATCGCCTTTATTTTCGCCTAAAATATACGCTACAGCGATTAGAAACACGAAAGACCAACTACGATTTGTTTTCGGAGAGGGCGCCACTAGTTACCCCATCCATAAATAATTTTTAATTTTTGAGTGGATTTATTTATCATTCTTTCCACATTATCTGGGTAGGAATGATGTTTTTCGCAAGAGTTTTTGAAATCGGCTATTGCATTTTTTTTATGTTGGGAATTATTCCGTGAAATCCACACGACAACTAAAAAAAATTGGATAATTCACGTTTGAAAAGAAAATGCGCAAATTCCAACACGTTATAAATTTTAATTTTTATTCAAAGTGAACTTCACTGTTCAACGGTTCGAATTCAACTCGAACTCTATCTTTATCCGGCGTCTTTGTCTTCGGCTTTATCTCTCCGAACAATCCGTTTATACCAATCTAAATTTTTGTTAGTCCTAGACTTATCTTCTATTCACAATTATATAATTCTTCATTTAAAGATACAATTTTTAACTCAATATTTGCTTTTTAAAATCTAATAAAAATTCCTTCAACAATTCAAATAAATTTAACAATACCTACAACAATTAACATTCTGCCCGCCTTGGAGTATCCATAGGTAAAAGATACTTTAAATATTCTCTGGCAGTGGGGCCAACCGATGGGTAGCTCGTCTGAGAATGCCGTTTTTCGTCCTCACGTCTACAACTCGAACCTTATATCTTGAGATAGGATACCAATTTGACGACTCTTCCCAACAACCACTGCTGCGATCAAATGTTGTCAACTGCTACCAAAACCACTTTGGATACAGTGACGACTTTTATTTTGTTCGCTTTTGCATTTCAAGAAGATACTCCTTTGACCAACGAGTCCAAAAGTGTTGCTTGATTTGAGACAGCCGCAGCCGCCATCTTTTCAAACAGGATACTCGCTCATGTTCGATGCATGGCTTAACTATTGCGTTTATAAGACCACCAATCAAGAAGTGTCCCGGTGTTAGAATTGACTCATCACTGCGTTCACTGGACATCGCACATAGAGGTCTGAGTTTAGTATCGCATTTATATCTGCTACCATTGCATAAAGCTCTTCAAACTTAAAGTATGCTAGTCCAATAGTACGGAATAAGTGGCCCTTTGCTGATTCTATGGCTGCCTCCCAAGGACCTGCTGAGTGAGGGGCTCTAGGAGGGATATGGTGAAACTCGACTTGTTCCGCTGCACACCAGGCTGCGATTTCGTCTTGGACCTGTTGCCTTAGGAACTGTTGCTTAAACTCCAAAAGCTCATTTCGTGCGCCAACAAAATTAGTTCCATTATCGCAATAGAGATATCGCGATAGGTTGCACCCTATATCCTGGCAGGTTTCCCATAATTTGCGTAAGCAGTTTGGACCGGTACTTAAAGCAGTGGAAACAGCTTTTCACCGCCTTCTTTGCAAGTCGGCGTACAAATGGTGACTTGGAAGTTTTTGTTAATCCATAGCTGGTGGTGGTAGTGTACTTTAAGTCTATGTTTCTTGAAATTTCCTGAATTTATTCAGAACAGCAGAGTAGCCGTGTTACTGATCCACCTTAAAGTTGCTTTAAGTACAATGGTCTCTAGCTTTATCTAAAGCGGTCCACCAGAAAACTACACCGTGCGCAATTATTCAGTATTGGCTCTGTATCGCCTAAGACCATGGTGTACTACACGTATAGCTGGTTGTCAAGTCTGTATACCACTGCCAATTTGCGCAGTTTAAGTCTGCGGTTCAGATACTGAGTTTCGATTCACCAGTTACGAATATATTTTCGTACGATGCTTAAGAAGTTATAATACATAACAGGGCATAGTCTTGTCATTCAAAGGCCTCGGTGATTGCTTTCGAATGTAATGGACCACCAAGTGTTTTCCGTTGTCATTCTGCACTAGGATGCACCAGGGATGCCAAAACTAGACATGACTCTATATAGTTCGCCCCTATAAATGCTGTGATATGAGACCATAAAATCGATAAACAGATGGTGGGGGGATGGTCTGGACTTTTTGGTGTTTTTCAGGATCTGTCGTAGTGTAAACATATATAGGGCGTTTTCGAAGATCATTTCTTTGAAATGGCTGCCTCGGTTGGTAAAAAATCCAACAGCGTCAAATCGTTGAAATGATTCCAAAATGGGTGATTATAGACTCCTGTATTTTAGGTACAAAATATAGATTGTTGCGCTGCTTACGTGGTACATAAATATAGCCACATCCTCCTGCAACGCAGAACTAGTAAATTTCTAGATCCACACACCGTTAAAATCCCTCTGGTAGGAGTCTCCCTTGACCTTACCGTAGAATTACCATTTCAATTTCCATAATGAAAACTAAATCAATAATGGCGCCTCGCTTCAAAATCAACCCCCAAATACATAGTTACACGCTGGAGATTCATAATGTTGAGCGTACAGAACCAACATGAGAATGTTGCCATCAATAATGGCGCCTAGCTTCAAAATCAACCCCAAATATACATAGTTACACGCAGGAGATTCATAATGTTGAGCGTACAGAACCAACATGAGAATGATTTTCGCTACCAACTAGCATGAGAATTTCACGAACTGTCCGCACAACTCAATCATGTACCTCAAAATTTGGAAGTGATGAGGAAAATTCGATAGGAAAATTGTCGAAATCAGAAAGACGTCAACTTCAACTTTTGCAGGTACATAAAGTAGGTGGGTAGCTAACCGAGATGGATAGGTAGGATTACAAAATTAAAGTACCTTCCAAGTGGAGCACACCACGATAGTTGGTATAGTATTACAGGTTTAATCTAAAAAAAAAACGCAAATCATTATTTATTCCTAGCGTCCAACACAGTGTACGAAGAAAATCCCCATCATTGTCTATGCTGTGCTCATTTCCCTTACCACAACGGTCATATACAATACAAAACAGACAAATTTAAAAATATGTATGTATGTCGAAAAAAAATGCAAAATCATTTTTTTTTCTCTAATTTTCCCACTGTTTTACTTCTTCTTTCCTGAGCAATGAAAAATTCATAACAATTTCATGTCATAAAATATTCATTCAAAAATGTCCTCCCCTACTATATGTATAAATAGTATTTCATCTCCGGGATGAGCAAAGAGCCCCACACAAAAGTGAATCCTAAAAAAAAACACAAACTACACGAACAGAAGATTTATATGGGGGACGAAATAAAGCTATAATGTAAATATAGATGTATATTCTTACCTGTTTGTTTTTCGGCTGCCTTCAATGTGAAACCCTCTACGATGACAGCTTCACTTCGACCACGCAAGTTAACCGAATATACGAAAATCTTAAACAGTCGTCCAGAGTCGAGACCAGTCACGCTTAAAATAGGATATTTCGATGAGATATTCGCTTGCAAATTGCCACTATGCTGATCAAATATTTCCATAAGGAACCATTGTCTTAGGCCGCCATCAAATCCTACAAAAAAAAAAAAAAATTTATATATAGTACGGTACAAAGAATGGAATTTCAGATGAGATGACATAAAAATGAGATATCATTGATGCAAAGGAAAATCAGTTAGGATATAATTTTAGACATTGGTTTGAAGTCTGCTCTACTTCAGCAAAATGTGTACATTTCAAGTTCAATTTAAAACTTTATAAAAATAAGGCTTTTCAAATATTATGCTAATATTTACATTATTTGTATATTGTTTTAATCAATTGTTTAAAACTTAAAATTTGCTGTCAGAAATGGGTGGCTTTTGTAATTTACATTAATACCCAATTAGCTTATTTATTCGGTCAATAGAATAAAATTTAAGAAGAAAAAAACAAAATGTTAACAAATCAATTAAAATTAATTTTTACACAAAATTTAATCTGAAGTCAGTATAGGTAGGTAATCGAAAACTGAACGAACATGTTGTTCGCAATTAAATCAGAAATTTATTCATGCGAATTACTGCCTCCTGTGCTGTGCATTGTTTTTTATTGTTTATTTTTAATATGCATTATTGAAATATTATATCTGCTATAATATCGTTGCTAAAAAAAAAAACACTTGCACAATGTGAAAACGTGAAAATGACTTTAATATTGTGAAGATTAATTGGACATAACATTGAAGACAGATCGATTTTTTTTTACATCAGGTATTGAAGGTTTTAATTAATTACAAAGTTGTACCCGCCCGGCTTTACTCTTGCCCAGGATTTGTATTGCCTAGATGTAGGTATTTTTGGCATGTCAAGGTTTCAAATTTTCCCAACTTTAGCTCCCATGACCGCTGGAACTTTTTTTTTTATAAAAAGGTGTCACGCTCCTTTGTTAAAATATGTTGACCAATCTTCACAGGAAAACTACCGGGCCACTACCTAAGATTGCCTGAAAATTGTAACTCAATCGTTTAGTGGTTTTAGAGATGCTATAAATTTGTTTTTTTTTTTTGTATGGGGAACCTTTGAAACTTCACAGAAATTAAATAAAAAAGACTTTCTTAAAATTTAAGCTCGATCGGTTCGGAGGTTTTCGAGTTTTGCGTTAGTGGAGTAGGTAATGTATGTCTCTACAAAATAGAAATTTAAGTTTTGCGATTATCGACATCAAGCTTTGCGTTTGGGGTTTTTCAGCCGTTCTCGAGTTTTTGCTAGACTATCGCACGCCAATTGATTTTTCATATACAGGGTCGGCCATCTAGTGATTTCTTTTTAAATCATAGGTTATTTTGACACTGACAGCTGTTTCCCGCTCGAAATCTTGACAGAAAGTCAGTATCATACCTCCGCGGAACGATATGGGTCGCTTTACGCTTGAACAACGTTGAGAAATGTTGAAAACTTATTTCCAAAATGAGTGCTGTGTAGCCCAAACAGTGGGTTTTTTGAAAAAAAGTTTTGATCCAAATGAAGCACCCACGAACGCAAGTTTGTGCAAAAAGTTCGTGAGACTGGTATGCTAGTGGGCAACACTCATGGTCCCCGTTGTCGTAGGGTACGTACAGATGAGAATGTGGCTGCTGTAGCCTAGAGTGGAGTGGTGGCGTCATTGGATCATTTTTCTTCGAAAATGAGGCTGGGAACGGAACAACGTTTCGGTCAACGGTGGGGGTTGAAGAGCCATGTTAACCAGATACCAGAGTATATCCATTAATGAGTACTGAGTAGGGACATTCTCTCCACATATATGCATGTATATGCACTACCACAAAGCTAAATTCAGAAAAAATCGTTCAATAAGTGGAAGCAGAGGTCGAAAGAATACTTTTTATCTGAATACAATGACTGCTTGAAAAGAACGGATGGTGGGGATTTTCATAAAGCACTTTTAAAGGCGCGTAAACTCGATCTCAGAGCTCAGAGTTCTAAATTATGAAAATAGATATTTTTTGACTAGCTATACCCGCCCGGATTTGCCCGTGCATAGGAATTGTATTGCTTTAGGTAGTAATGTTCTTTCGTAAAATGCGAGAAATGAGAATAAATCAATTTACTGGAATTTTCCTTCTGCCTAAACCTGAAATACAGCAATACGAACAAAACCTTAGAAGAAAAATGAAAATCGGCCCAGCGATTATCGAAATAAAACGTCATCGAGTTTCACCCCATAGAAGATGTTTTTTGTATCAGGTATACGATTTTGAATGTTTTTTGTTTGTATGATCGGTGCCACGCCCCTTTGTCCCATTTTGACCAAACTTCACAGGACAAATCCAGGGTCAATAACTAAGATTATCTTTAGGTTTGAGCTCAATCGATTTGGTGGAGATATACGATTTTGAATGTTTTTTTTTGTATGGGCGGTGCCACGCCCCTTTATTAAACAACTTTCATATTTATTCACCTTTTAAACCTTCTCTGGACTTCCACAAATAATTCATGACCAAAATTAGCCAAATCGGTCCAGCCGTTCTTGAGTTTTAGCCAGACTAAGGAACAGCAACAAACAATAGATTGTTCAGACTTCGCTAAAAATAATGCAATCCGATATTAGGCCTAGTAGCTAATAATAGATAGTTTTTATAATAATTGGTCACACTGATGGTTCTGCAGTGACGATGGGGTAGGGTTTTTTCATAATGCATGGCTTTTAGTGAGAACTCCTGAAATTATCCCTTTTATGACATCTTTTTGGCATTGTAAATTTTCAATTTGTTTTTACGTGCCCTTTATTTTATTTTTCTTTTGCTCGAACACATTTAAAAATTCGTCCTTTTGTTTATAAAATAGGGTACTTAAAACAGCAAATACATAAGATTGGCAGTTGAGGCACATTTCACATACTAATTAAAACAACAACCTGCTGGCAACTGCTGGCAACAACTCTTGATTTTCTCCCCAGCCGAAGAGCTGCTGCCTGGCAGCTGGCTAAATTCAATTCACAAACAGGTGGCGCTGAAAGCAACAAGTGGCTTAGAATTTCCGTACAATTTGCTTAAATGGGGTTCTTATCTCATGCACACAATATTCCAGAGAAAAATGTCAGAATTTATCCAATATTTCTACCAAATGCATAATTTTATACGAAATGCTGGTATGGTATGCATTCGGCCGGCTTCATCTTGCTGGCAATTGTGCTGGCAACTGTCCAAATGAACGGCTGGCTGGCGAGGTTTCAAAACAACATGCCTATTATCAAAAGATTCAATAAAGTAATCAAAAAAGCGAACAACAAGCAAAAATATCTTATGATTTTATATCTAAAAAATAGTGACAAGCTAAAAATTTCATTTTTTTAATGGAGCACCCTGTGACATTTTCCGAAAAAAAATACTCCTCCTATTTTTTCTCTTTCTCACTACAACACATTTTATATCCGTCTATTTCCCATGTCTGTGTGAAGTGTCACACAGGAATACTTGCTAATAAGGAAATTGTCCAGAGTGCCCCTACTCATTGTAATGGGTATACTCTGATGTTAACCCACTTTTTTTTACAAAAATTGAAGTCATGGATTTGAACGACCTCTGGTTCATGCCATGCCACACACAATCGATCTTTTGCGTACCGAATTCTCAAATCGTGTTATCAGTAACTAATATTCGGCGATATTAGTTGGACGCCTCGGAGCTGCGATTTGACCTATTTGGACCTTTTTTGTAGGGAACCGTAAAGGACCGATGTTATGCCAACAATTTGGAAACGATTAAAGCACTTAATGCCAATATCATCCAAGCAATCCGTGAGCTACAGACCGAAACCATCAACAAGGTCTTGGAAAATTGGAGTGACAGAATGCGCTAATGCAAACGAAGAGGCAACCACTTGAACGATGTAGTATTCCATAATTAATGGGAATATTTTCTCTTACTAATAAAGCCATAAAACATTGCAAAAAATTTAATTTTGTTCATTTTATTGCATTTTTAAAAAGAAACTTGTGTTTGGCCCACCCTGTTGTATCGAAAATGGCACAAAAATCCACAAAAAAGCTTAAAATTGTTTACTTTGGATGAACTTCTAATGCGCAAGAGAGCGGAGAATAAAAATATTTTCCATTGTTGCATATCCTTGTCGAAAACTGCTTTAAACTGCTCGTCTTATTATACCCTTGAAACCAACAGTTGAGCCATTCGCAAAGTATTGATTGACAATTCGAAATAATATTCCTTCAATACATAATTATTTATATATGTAGGATCATCCGGATTACCCTTCTTAAATATTGCAATGTTTGGTATGTTAAGTGTGTCCTTAAATTGTTCCTTTAATAAATTTGAACTACATTTATAGAACCCAGCCCGGATTCCATTTAATCATTCCCCTTTTTCAATTTCCAAATTATCTAAATCTGAATTTACTTCAATTACTGTAATGTTCGAGTCCAGTATCTACATCCTATAGTAAGGGGCTATCTGAAGCTCCATGACAATATTAGATAATGTAATGTACTAAAGCAGTGTGGAAAAACTTGTTTGTATAACATTATTCTAGTAATACTGTGGCTACTTCTTTTGTACTGAGATTGCCATTTAGCTTTTTTTTAATTTCCAGAAATCTGCAGAATTTTAAAAATCCCTATAACTAGCTACAGCTTATCACTCTTCATTCGATACTGTAATATCCGCCCAAGTATGGGCTCATCAAGCAAATTAAAATTAATTAAGCTAAAGACCCTTAAACAATTTGTATTTTGTTTCCTTGTGTATAATGTACCATTACCATACCAACTACAGCGAAGACAATGTACAACTTGAGCCTTCCAATTTCATCAGAAATCATCCCTTTTCGCATATCCCCCCCAGTAAAAACCCATTAGATCCCATCAAAGCATTTTTCTATCAGCATCCTTCTCATCTCCGCTGCGCACTTCTTAATAGCTGGTTAATTGTTTACTTTACATAGAAAATGTGAATGGATAAAATTGAGTACAACAACAAGAGCAACAATATATAGCTGATATAGAGAAAACTCCTGAAACAAGAGTTCAGTAAAGATTTAACGATTATTATCCCCCAGAGAGAAAATAAATGCATTAAAAGGGGAAGCAATTTTAATACAAAAAAAAAAGTAACTCTTCTTCCTCGCCGAAGGTAATTTATTGACGGCGGCGTGCGAATCCATTAGAATGCACAGAAACTGAATGCAAAACGAGAGTCCTTTGGGTATTTAACCAAACTGCGAAAAGAAAACTTTTTGTTGAAGAGCTGTCTGCCCCTGCACTCTCTGTCTCATTTTAATTGTTCTATCTTCGAATTGTTTCTTCTTATTTTTGCCCACTTTTAATGAGTTCTACCCCCTCCTTTGGATTCGTTCTCCTACTCCTTGAGTCCTAGTTGACCGGAAAGATGGTTGAACAAAAAGTTGAAAAGACCAGCTGCGAGAAGGCCCTCCCATAGGTCAGGGGACTGAATGTTTTCCGATAAGGAAGACTGCTCTGTTCATATTTATCTTAAGATGGGGGAGTTTTAACAATATACATGAGGAATGTACATATTTCTTAATCCGTGCGATAGCGAAACGAAAAATGCAAAACAAATAAAAACAAAGAGGGAACTTACTGTCGATACCGCCTGAGGGAATCTTCAACTTCTCTCATTGATCATTGTTGGCCTCTTTTGCCTCCTCAGTCCTCACACAATCGTATAAGATACATTTTGTTATACGTAAATATCTAAATGCTTTCTTATCGTATACCTGGTTTAAGTTCGTTCTATTATGAAGGTGTATTGGTTCCGTGAAGGTTTTCGACTTTTAAAAGGTTGATGTTTTTTTAAATGAGATTTCGTCAATATGATAGAAAAGCATTTTAATTAATCAGGTAAACAAACTTTTGTATACTGTAAGGGTTGTCAACAAGTTGAGCCTCTTACGAAAAAAAAAAACAGAGCAAAGGTTTAAAGACACATTTTTGGGACGAATAACAAGAAGCTCTAGTTCATAACATTTATGAATTTAATAACTAAAAAGCTCTGTAAAAATGACGGGCTGAATGAGTTTCGGATGTCTAACATGACATGAGCTCCTCAGAAAGAGCGCCGTCAGCAGTCAAAATGAGCTTATATGCGCTATCTCCAGGTAATAGATTTTGTATCAGGCTATAACAGGGTGATGAGTAATAGGATCCAACCACAGCTATTTCCTACTTCTGTAAAACCATTCTTTTACTTTCTCAAAGTGCACACATTCCAAGGGCCAATCATCAACTCTAAGGATTATTTTTTTGGGACTGGATTCAGAGCCCATCTGCGACCCGAATAATAAATCTGAAACTCTACACTGCTGGGGAAGTGTAGGTATTATATAGAACCAACAGGTAGGGACAGAATATCCAGCATAGAAAGAAGAGGGTCTCATATTAAAGAATCTCGCGTTCGAAATAATAGCCTGAAGCTTGCTCTAAGACAGAGACAAAGTCACTGAAGCGCAGGAAATAATATAGAGGAGTTAAAACAGCACTGCCAGCATGGTTCAAGTAGAAAAATCTATTTGGCCAGAATACTCGTCCAGTCAATGAAAAACCAATTTCATCATCCACTATATAAGAGGTAAGCCTAGCCAAAAGAAAATGACGACTGAAAAGAAATCGGTGCAATTTGGAAGTAGCTTTTTCGGAATTAGGTATTTCTAACATTCACTCGATTCCAAGTCCAAGATTTCGTCCTGGAGGATATATTATGAAAGCGCCAACCTCTGAGCTACAGACGCACATACGTTGCTTTGTGAATGAACCCAATAGCATCGCTTTTTCTAGGAGCTCTCTTCATTTGCTTAGCTGCTTGGGTTATAGCAGTTATGGCTGCCTGAAAAAAACTGCAAGCTTCGATGATTTTATACGACTCATTCATGTCCATTCTCTTCTGTAAGTACTTTCTTGAATCATTAACTTCTATTAGAAATTCACGTATATTAATCTTTTATGAAAGTCTACCTTCAGGTAGTCTATGGCTGTTGTCTCTTTCGATGCACTGCATATATTGATTCAATGGAAGCGGTCCCTGTAAGATTGACATGACTAGATTCTACATTCTTTAAGCCTGATAGCGGCTACCTTGCTACTGCAGTCTAGACTAGATAGATTTTCATACGACTAACTACCACCGGACAACGCTGGGAAATATTGCGACATTACTTTGAAAATCATGGTAATGTTGCAGATTGTGTGAGAAGCACCGTCAGCTCCGTATGTTCGTTATCTTGTGAAAAAAGTGAAAGAAATGGCATCCTCATCGATAAACCAAAGCGTGAAAAGCCAAAAACAGTCCGTACACCCGAGAAAATTGCTGCTGTGGCAGAAAGTGTGCGTGAAGCGCCATCAACATCAATTCACCTTCGTTCTCAACAATTGAACATTTCGGAGACATCATTGAGACGAATTTTGCATAAAGACCTTGGTATGACGCCATACAAAGTCCAATTGGTTTAGGAGTTGAAGCCAACTGACCATCCAATGCGTTTTCTCTTCGCTAAGTGGGCCTGCGATCGACTTAGAGAAGATGCCGATTTTGACAAAAAAATTATATTTTCAGACGAAGCTCATTTTGATCTTGGCGGGTATGTAAACAAGCAAAATTGTCGCATTTGGGGCACAGAAAACCCGCACGCATACATTGAAAAGCCGATATACCCAAAACGAGTCAATGTTTGGTGCGGATTTTGGTCCAGAGGCATAATTGGGCCATTTTTCTTCGAAAATGAGCAAGGAGTGGCCGTTACAGTCAATGGCGATCGTTATCGGGCCATGTTGAACGAATTTTTATTCACAAAAATTGAAGAGGAGGATATTGGCAACATTTGGTTTGAACAGGACGGCGCTACGTGCCACACAGCCGAAGCTACACTCGATGTTTTGCGCCCTGTTTTTGAAGATCGCATTATCAGCCGCAGAGTTGATGTCGTTTGGCCACCGCGGAGCTGCGATTTGACACCGTTGGACTATTATTTGTGGGGTGCCGTAAATATAAGTGTTACGCCGACATGCCAGAGACAATTGACGCTTTAAAGGACAATATTCGTGAAGCCATTGGTGAAATACAGCTGCACACAATCGATAATGTGCTTAAAAATTGGACCGATCGTGTAGGCTACTGCATGGCCAGCCGAGGCAGCCATTTGAATGAAATTATTTTCCATTATTAACCGGAAGGATTGTACTTTCAAATAAAAAAAAAAATTTGAGAATATCAGTAGTTTTTTTTTTATAGCATTTTCAAAAAAAAAGTTATTTGGCGGACCCTTTATATTATGATCGTATGCCCGATGCCGGTTGGCGATGGGGTGCGTGCTGCAGTATCGCGTGGGGTATAAATAATAATCTTCATAAGTGAAGAGACGTATAATACACAACAGGTGTCATTTCAGAATTTCATTCGATATGTGGTATGGTAACAGTGTAGGGTTGGGGTAGGTAGTTGTTTGGATTCCATAGTAGAGGGAAACAATAGAAAGGAAAGGAATTGCAGTACTATAAACAAGTGGCAAGATCATGCAGAGGGAGGGCGATGCAGAGGGTGCACATTAAATCGATATCTAGCAGGAGCAAAAATTAAAATAGGAAATCATACACAGAGAACGTAAAACTCCGTCTCTTGTTTTAAGTCATAACTTTGCCTTCACCTGGATACCACAGCCATAGCACAGCACACATAATTATGGATTAGATAGGCATTCCTTGATACAAATGGATGTTTATACTTTTTGCGATCGTGCGACAGGACAAACCATTGGACCAGCCTAGTATATTTTAAAAGCGAAACTTGAAGCTCTAGTCATTGGGTAGAGATGTATTCGATTTGGGTACATGTCATAACGCCCAGTGTCATAACGCCCTAGGGCGCTATCAATAAGGATTGACATTTTTAAAAGTGTCATATCGCCCGCCGGGCATTAAGTCTCTTTTTTGTGGGCCTTATGACACTAAAGGAAGTGCATTAACGCCCCAAAATGAAATAATACCCAAAGTAACACCCCAGAGCGTTATGACACTGGGCATTATGTCACGCACCTATTCCACTTGGACAAAATGGACTTGTAGACAATATTATAAACTTTGACA
The DNA here is from genome assembly GCA_949372485.1 of Cheilosia soror. NCBI lineage: Eukaryota > Metazoa > Arthropoda > Insecta > Diptera > Syrphidae > Cheilosia > Cheilosia soror. Next base: position 21,458,292 of record OX443562.1, on the reverse strand, counting down.
CTAGCTTGTGGTTTGTCTAAAAAATGTACTCAAATTGTGAAATCCATTGTCTTTTGGGCCTAATTGGCCCAAAGTAGGCCAGCTTGAATATTGTTTTTCAATTGATGGACTCTAGTATATTCCTAGTTAAACCCATTGGACTTCCCCTTGTATTTGTTATTATCCCAAGAAGGGTGGATTGGATACAGCTGCCAATCTTTTGAATGTGACGAAAAGCTCACCTTTTATCATTTGATTTGAAATAAAAAAAAATTATGATTTGATTGACTTATATATGATTCAATAAAAAAATTGTCTCACCATCCCATATGCACATAAAATGCTTAAAAATCTGTATTTTAAGGATCTGCTTGCTCTTACTCAATTTTTCAACATTTTCTCGAGACATTATAGACAGCATTAAAGTTTTTGAATTTCTCCGTAAAATGTGTCTATTTTCCATTTTCATGTTTTTTAAATGAGCAGATTGAAGATGATATATGTATAGAAGTAAGCGTACAAAACAACGATCTACGACCTACGAGGGGATAAAACCTGGAAGAACTTCTATACTTCTGTCGAGGGGGTTGATATCCTTGGAGACAAGAAACTGAAAACATTTGAAACTTTTTTCTCCTATCATCGAAAATGATTTCGTTCAACCTACATAGGGTAGGTATGTACCTATGTGCGAGAGTTCTGGGAAAGAAATTGAAAGGTTTTGCTCCTTCTACATCTAGTTGGGGAATAAGGAAATGCTGTTGCCATTTTTAAGTACACTCAGGAAGGAAGAAAACTTTTACTATTTTATAATTCATCTCATTATGTTGGCAAAGCGGGCGTGTGGGTGGAATGCCTGACGGAAGTAAGGGATTTCCAGTAGGCATTTATTTGTATTTTATTTTCCATTTGGAATGTGCGTTAGTGAGAATATAGGAGTGAATAAGTATTAAGAGAACGTATCACGTGCCGTATTTTGAACTTTTTGTTTTATAAATCAATCCTTATTGATACCAAGCCAAGGTGGATATAGGTGGAGGAAAAAAGTTTAATGGGTCTGATAATTGGAAAGTATTTTCATTCATGATCCTGAACATGGCTTGGAGTTAATAGCTTTCGATAAGGTTGAAGAAAGTTTGAACATTTTTTGTTATGACAATATGTCAGAAATGTTGGCATGTGGCTTATTGTCCCCCATCAATTGAATTCTGGTAAGAGAAATTCTTTGGCTTCCTAGAAACAGGTATAGCAAAAAGAATATAAGCAACAACATAAGATTATAGAAAGATGTCATTACTATACCTACCCTTGGGCTGGACCAAAAAATTGGTGTCAATTTTTCACGTTTCAAATTTAATGGATTTCATTTTAATGACAGTTTTTGCGTGGTAAGTTTTTTGAGGGTTTCATATGAGGTAAAGTAAGAGAATGTTAAGGTGGACATTTATTTATAAACGGCTTTAACTAACTTTAGAATCTGTAATAAGGATTTGACACCCACTTTCGTTAACAAAATTATATAATGGGTCTTAAATACAACCATTGCAACCCATTTTTTGCGATTTGGTTAAGGACTTGAAAGTGTATCTTTGGAAAAGTTTATCAAGGTTCTCTTTTTTCTACGATTTCGTTAAAGACCTGAAAGTGTATCTTTTGCTGTTCTTATCAAGATTCGCAATATAGTAGAAAGAAACCCTTGTAGTAATAGTAGTTAGCTATTCCATAGAAAACAATTTTAACCATATTAATAAAAAAGCTCTATCCGCTCTTGTTCTTCGTCATTAGGTTGTTCGAAAACACAGTAAATTTGCTGGACCGCCTACTCAATTATCGTGAATAGATTTGTAGAGAAAATTACAACAACTAGGGCTAGGGGCATGCATCATTAAAAAAAAGTCCTCTCACCACTGCTCTGGCTTCTTAACGTCAACTTACTTACTTAGATGGCGCTACCGTCCGAAGTGAACCTGAGCCTCAACCAACACGCCTCTTCAGTTAGCACAATCTTTGGCTAACTGCCTACAGTTGCTCACTCCAAGTTGGTTGAGGTCCCCTTCCACTTGTGCGCGCCACCTAAGGCGAGGTCTTCCTCTACTGCGTTGTCCCTTCGGGTTGGAATCGAAGACTCTTCGGGCCGGAGCGTTGGTGTCCATTCGCTCTACATGTCCTAGCCATCTTAGTCGACTGATACGTACTTTTCTGACCAAGTCGATGTCGCTGTACAGCTCGTAGAGTTCGCTGTTATATTTGAAAAGAAATATTGAAGAAAGATGAATAAGGCTATTGCAACCAATCACCATTAACCGAATGTACAAAGTAGTTATCTGACTTCAATTTCATCATCTTCTAGGGGTTCTTAGTGCAGTGGCCAGCTACTGCCACAAAGAGCTATTTGAAAGAACTGTGTGCTGAGACCAGTGCTTTCGTTTTCATTGGTATCCAAATTCAAAAATGTTGTCTATAATTTTCGAGTAAAGGTTAAGGAAGTTAAGTTATGTAACGGAACACAGAGGATAGATTGATCTCATTTTTTGTCCTATTTATGAAATAATACATTGAGTTCAGTTCATTGGCCGCGTTCCAATGACCGCTAGGCGTCTACCACATAATATCCCGGCCGCTAGATCTCTCCAAAAATTCGTTTAGGTCTTAAACCCTCAATATCGGACAGATCGAAGTGTACAAAACGCAGCGGAAAATACGAATGTAGGGCATCGCCAGTGTCTTGTCAGAATACCTTTCTTTTTGTTATTGCGAGTTATTGTAGAGCTTTTCGGGGGAAGTAATAAATTTTATATCTCATAAAAGTATCGTCATTATATCGACAACCAGTCAGACAGCTACCAAATCTCACACACTCAGGATAATAATATCCAAGGCAGTGAAAGACATCTACAAAAGCAAAACAGTTTAGTATTATAACCCAGGTAGTTTAGTTTAACATCGCTATGTAGGATTAGACCACTTCAATGTAGGTATTTGGTAATTGAACGTAATGAATTGGCTAGACTAGACTCAAATATGTAGTACTATAGCATAAACAACTGCAGCTAAGCTATTCAATAATCGACAGGTAATTGGAAGACTACCAAACTAATTCAGCCATTTATATAATCTTAGTGATGCCTGGTGGGTATGACGAACGTCAGCAGCTTGATAAAAAAGCCTCTGGTTCTAAATAGACAGAGTAACCTCCTCCCCAGTGACAGGGCAATGAATCTAGTCGAGGACCATTTTAAACTAACCAATCATATCAAGGTCTGTAAGGAACGTTTTATAAGCTTCAACAAATGGATTGGTTCGTATTAGCTTTTCTATCTTACTCCTTTCATCAAATTTAGAAAAGCGACCAAGCCGGAATGACTGATAGTCCAATATTCAAAAATGAATATAGGTATGGCAGCAGGTTTTTACTCAGAAACAATTAAAAGAGAAGGCTTTTAGTTCACCACAAACGTGTAGTCTATTCCAAGCTGAAATGATGGCAATACCTTTATCCGTCGGATATACCTAAATATCTTTTGTGGCAGTCAAGCAACCTTGTATTCCTGTAACCTATTAAATGTAAAAGAAATTATTAAATAGTGTAAGGCACCATTCGGCAAAACTGTGCTGGGTTCTCTGACGTAGTAAAATCAAAGATGATTAAAAGGCGAATCCTTTTGCAAGCATGCGGTCTGATGTGAACATCAGTGAAGTAGACGACACATCCATATATAGCATAATCCATATATAGCATAATCGATGAAATAATAAAGAAAGAGGCCAACTAATCTTGGCTAGAAATTAGACAAATATAACCTTATAGCACTGAAAAGATCATCTATCCAGATCATGACTGGTCACAGTACACCGTCACCGTGGCATTGAATTCATGCTCCGTAAATTGAGAATAGAGTTCAACAATCTAAGCCGAAGTCAAGGTAGAATCAATAATATATCTGCTGTACCACAGCCTCCGCTCTGTAAAAAAATAATTCCTTTCCATACCCTACTATCCAAATTTTTCACAAATACCACAGCATAAGAAGGGATTAAAATATTGGATCTCCTGCACTTTACTAGGGGTACCAAATGGTTCCCAATTCGAGCACTTGATAGGTTTTTAGATCTTCTTCCATCACACACCCCGCCTTAACCTAACCCAGCCTAATTCAAAACGTAGCACCCTAAGCGAAAGTTGCATACGATGGTTTCACCAAAGTCAAATTTTTGCACACAAGTTTCGGACGAACGTTTTGGAAATACTTTTGTGGAAATAGTATCTCTGAGATCTTAAAGCTCTGGAAGATTCTCTCCACTAACCCTTAGGTTAGGTTAGGTTTGTGGGCGGGCGAGGATTTCTCCGTGCTACACTCAGGTCAATACTGACCCATTGTGTTTCCCGTAAGGGGAAATAGGTTGTCCCTTTCCCATTATAACCCTGTATTCAAATTACTTACTGTGCTGCTACTATGTACAAACCATCTTGTTGATTTGACGAAGTTCATTATCTTGTCTATTGATGTGCTGGAGAGCTCGTCTAGGTCGTTGAAGAAGTGACTCCCTAGGAATTTTTACCTTGTGTGTTGGAGACTTGGGCAGTGACATAGGAAGTGGGTTGTATCCTCAAGAGCTTCCTCATGACCGCAGCGTATGCAAAGTTCTTCTTCCGTTAAGCCCATTTTCTTCATATGGTACCGCAGAGTGTTGTGCCCTGTTATGATACCTACGAGGGTGGACAGGGATTTCCTATCCTTCAGCATTATCTTCTCGGTTTTGGATTCGTTAAAGGACGGCCATATAGCATTCTTGTGGTATTACAAGTGTTTAAGATGGCCCATCTTGCGTTCGCCTTTCTTGTGGCTTTCCTCCCTGCTTGAGCTTGTGCAAGGTGGGATGTCCACAGAGGGATCAGCTTGTTCTGAAACAGCTGTCGAACGTTGTCTTACTAATTCGTCTGCTTTCTCATTGCCTGGTGTATATACCGGGCTGTAACTGAGTAGTGCACCCTGGAAAGTGCGTGGTCAGTAACAGCTTTAAAGAATCTGAACAAGATTCAGTCCAGTTTCCTTCGGGGTCCTCGAGAGATCCCAGAGTTATTGCTTCCCTGGTTAGGATTTTCCTTAGTCTCGCGGTTTCTGTAGTGCCCTTTATTTCATCACAGAATTTTACAAGAAATTCGATCACTCTGTGATCTGAGTAGGACTGCTCACTCAAGACGTTCCATTTATCAATAGTGAGGGTGCTGGTCCACTAACCCTTACCTACCTAATAAAATCCGCTGGGAAATGGACTGTTTTCAAAATAGCGATTTATGTAAAATTATACAAACAAAATAAAACAAAAAAAAAAATCATCTTAATGTCAGAATTGATTAACATCCCGAATTCAAAATTGTGTAAGTATACGAAAACAATATGTACCTATCGTAAATGAAAAGGTACCAAAACCAACACGGGAAAACACATCACAAACAGACAGGTCAACACTGTCTATATACCTCATCAGAGATTGTGACATTTTTGTGTAAGATATAGCCACTTCACTTGTGTGTATCTGCAATCGACAAAAGCAAAAAGTCATGTTATCCTATACAGAGATGTTACCACATCCGGTACCAGTAGTGTGACCTCACCCTAGGAAATATCTGTCCCACAGTCACAGCGCACCACAAAAAAAATGTAAAACCCCCAACCAAGAAGACCAAACTGTAGATATCTGTTGGATACAAAAGCCATATAGCATAAAGTGTTGTGTGCCGACAGAGATGTATATACGAGATGACTACGATGATTTCGTGATTGACGTGCACAAATATTGTTTGTGACATTGAATTGAATGAGATTTTTATTCCGACACGAAACACAAAGAGTCGAAAGCTTACCACTCTCGCTTGAATGGGTGGCTTGGCTTGTGTGATTGGGCTTCCTTCTCTTCTTTTTTTTATCATACTCGTAGTGATCCTGGAACTTTGTTGCACTAAGATAGATATTTGGAGCCTGTCCATCAAATAATGTGATTTTTTGTTAGCGCGTTGTTTTGATTCCATTTAGATTTGATATGTGATGTAAACACCGCATATACCTACACAGGTGAAAGCTATGCGGAGATAGTTTTATCAGTCGGGTGATGTCCTGTCAATTGCTTCAATGTGGTGTGAATGACAACCGTGTGCGGTTTGGACAGGGTAAACAACCGAGGCCAATGTGAAATTTGCATAGAAAAAAAAGAGGAAAGAAAAGTTGATATATACACATTTTAATGAGAGTAGCGTGCAGTGGTGGCGTTATTTACCTAGAAAGCCCCATTAACGGGACACAACTTTGTTTTGCTATTTGCACAATATAGTGAACAACTTGATAATTGTGTTTAATTAGGTTTATTTGTTTGTTGTTGGACATTTTATTGCTATTCCTTTGGGTAGAAATAAAAGTTATTATTTTGGGTGGACACTTTCGGTTTGGGGGGTAGGTATGTTGTGGTAATTTGCGTGATGGAAGGATATAACTTAATAATTAATTGGCTTCGTTCGCTGTTAATGTTTCCGCGAGATAAATGATACAGCTACGGTGGTAGTTCAATTTTTCATTTATAATTAAGTGCTGACTGGCAACTGTGAGATGAGTTGTTGTTGTTGCCTTAACAAGGTCAACGAATATCATTTGTAGGATTCCTTAAAAGTGTTTAAACTCGCATTTCTGCTAAGGGTGGCTTTATTGTGCCAACTTCAGTCCTTTCTCACCAGTAGTCAAGGTACCCTTCGACTTAATCTGTCCATAGATACTCAAAGAAAGGACTTTGTTATTAGCAATTCTAAGTTCTTAAATTTCAATTAGAACACTGTATAAAGTGTGTATGCTTCTGAGCTACTTTTCCATATATTTTTTAAAAGAGTTTTAACAGTTACCCAAACACGGGTAGCTTTGAATGTATACTATAGACAACACCTTTATTGATTATAATTCGAGAAAATGATTCCAGAACGATCCATTCACGGATACAGGGCCCGAACAGAAGCCTGCAGAGATGAACATGGGAACATAGTAGTCGACTCATAGTCGCTGCTGAGGATTTGGAACGAACACTTCTGCAGACTGTTAAACGACGGAGACGATCAACAAGCCGCTGTCAGGCAGAATGACCCATTCAGTCTGTACGATGATAGCCAACAATTCTGTCCAGCCGACCTACACGAATTGAGGATAGCGATATTCAAACTAAGGTCGAACAAAGCCGCGAGGTCGGATGGACTACCGGCTGAGCTTTTGGTCGGACGAAAGCATGCCCTACAAATGGAACGTGAAAGAAGATGCTCTGAACTGGGCCAACTACAGAGGAATGTCGCATATAAGATCTTGTCGACGGTATTGTGTGAACGTTTAAAACCTTTCGCCAACAAACTGATCGGTCCATATCAGTGCCAGTGCCAGTTGTAGGCCATAAAAGCCTACCATCGACCAAATTTTCACACTCCAACAGATCTAAGGCGTCTGTTTTTTTTACGGATGCATTTTACTGATAGCTATAACCAAGACCTTAGAAGAAACCCAAGAATTTCAGGGCTACACCATCTTTTCATCGACTTTAAAGTCGCATATGGTAGCGTAAGCTACCAGCAATCACGTTTCAGCAATCCTACCAAACTCGTTCGTCTGTGCATCAGGATGACGATGAAAAAATTTCACTGCTCCATCAAAATCGGTTTGAGACAAGGCGATGATCTATCGTTTATCTTTTTTAACATCATCCTTGAAACAATTGTACGAAACTCACAAGCCAAAATCAGAAGTAAAATTTGTCAGAAGTCTGTTCAGCTGCTTGCACAATGACGAAATTGACATTATCGGAAGATCGCAGCGAGCTGTCAGTGGCGTATTTACAAGTACATATTGAAAAGAAGGCAGCGAAGATGGGTCTAGCTGTAAATGTTGACAAAAACGAAGTATAGGCTGTCAACGAGAAAGGAGTCTCTTAGCATCGACGAATGGGACAAAATATTAAGATGGACAGATATAACTTCGAAGTATAGTTAAAGACTACCTGGGCTCCACTATCACCTTGCAAAACGACATCAGCGCTGAGATCAAACGACGAATCACTCTTGCCAAACGCTGTTTTTTCTGGCTAAGAAGTAAATCCCTCTCTTATAGAATCAAGGAAATATTATATAAGACTCTAATCATCCCGGTCCTGCTGTATGGTGCAGAAGCATGGACTCTGTCAAAATCGGATGAATACCTCATGAGATGTTTTGAGAGAAAGATTCTTACCGACGATATTCGGTTCAGTTTGTATTGAAGGAATGTGGAGTTGAAGATTTAACAACGAGCTTTATGGGCTATACAGCGAAGTTAACCTGGTCAAAAAGCTGAAGGTACAACGGTTGAGATGGCTGAGGAATGTGAAGCGTATCTATATCATGCAAAGCATAAGGCCGACGAGTATTTGAGTCCACTCCTGAGGGACAACGCCAACATAGCGGAGGAAGGCCCGACCTTGTGGTTGTGGAACGCACATTTGGAAGGCGACCTGGACCAGCTTGGTGTGCATAACTGGAGGTAGCTAGCTAGGGACCGAGCTGGTTAGAGGTGCTTGTTGGTTGAGGCCGTGGTCCACCCCGGACTGTAAGCATCCGCAAAGGTAAGTAAATATGTATTCACGTTTTATTGAGCCAAGGTAAGACTTCTTTAATCACCATAATTTCCGCCTGGAACACTATACACTAGTTTGGTAGATGGAAGGAGAGCTTAAGATTAAGAATTTTGGGGACAACTCCCCCACACACTCCGCCTTTCTCCTTTATCGGTGAAACGATTTCAGTTGCTGTAATTTTCTTGCCATCTTAAAAGTGTTAATTTTGTATAAATTTTAACCTGACAAAATAATCAAATCAGTGGCTGTCATTAGGTACGGTACACACAGTCTTAGTGTATATACCATTAAGGAGCATGCGGTAGAGTGAAGTCTCCCTGCAAACTATATACCTACTGAACCCGTAAGAAATATCATAGGAGACTACTCCTTCGGCAATCACGGCGAACTCACTAAAATAAGCAGCTGTCGTTTCAGCGAATTTATTTTAATCACCTGTTGTTGTTTTGGAATCAATAGACCGTTGGGTCTCACAATTATTGACCTACCCTGCCCTAATGGGACCTCGTCATCAGTCGAAAGCTTCCACTGCAGACAATAGTGCTGAATCCGTTGTAATTACGCATTGCACACGTAAATAGTTCTCTTATTTAAAAAAATAAAAACTAGTTAGCATAATTGACTCACTATTGTATTGCGTCCTTCTCACTAATTAATAAAAAGCCCGTTACAACAAAAGGGATTATGTTTAATAACTTTAAATTCCCCTGCACACATTTCACCAAAAATTTCCATTGATTCAAAATCCTCGTAACTGAATTTCATATAATAAAATGTTAAACAAAAACGCTATATGAACAAGAGTAATATTATATATAAGCCGTTCTTTTATATAAACGTATAGATGTGTATTGTGTACATACCTTCAATGCAATAAACCTCTAATGAATCCGATGTTTGGTTAACCACTGTACAATTCGTTGGTATTTCTGGCTTTCCGGCTGCAATTAAATGAAATACGCAAGGCTCCTTCTGCTGTCCGACGTTATTATCCGCCCAACACATAATGGTGCCAAAGTCCATTTCCTGCTCCAACAGAAAACACAGCAAACAATAATAAAAATCCAACAACCAGGCAGCACCAGCAGCATCATCGTCATCACCATCACCATCATCATCATCACAATCGGCAACAAGGAGTTGGTATGGCCATTGCGAATCAACCAGGCGTTAGGCAGAAACAAAAGTCCAGGCAAAAATGAAAGTAGAAATAAAAACAAAAGTTAGCATTCGAGTATTTTTGTTTGTACAACACAAAAAAAAAAAAAAAAATGGTCAAAAGGGAGAAAAGTTAATAGCAATCGAGATTCGAGAGGGAAAAAGGTATAGGTAATTCAAACACACACTCGCGCGAATTCACAAACAATACAAACGACGGACTGAGCAGATTCAGTTCAGAATAGATCCTTTGCTAATTACGCAATTATAACGTACGCATAAAATAAAAGTCCACTAATCGGTAAGTCGGCCGGAAGGGAATAGACTCTGGCTCAAGCAATACGAAGGTCGAGTTGAATAGGGAGATTTGGATCCAATGGTTAATATCAAGTGGAGTCAGTCCCTTGATATTTATGTCCGCCCAAGTAAGTAGTAAACTGCCAATGGACAGCTTTGAGGATACGTAGGTAATTTGTACTCAAAAGGTTCATGGTCAGTTGTGTTTTAGCCCATAGTCACACTTGTATGTAATTTGTTGGTGACTTCTTGGCTAATATGGATGGGATTGAAGAGATGTTATTTATAGATGACTTGTATGTAATAGATGGATATAGATATATGTAGCAGATGCGGATATAATGTAATAGATAGATACATTTGTTGGTCTACAAATACCTAGTAGTTTATAAAGCAGGCCAGCATCGTAGTGACCATCCACAGATTGTATAAGCGATGCACAATAAAAATTAAATATAAAAATTAAAACTTAAAAATTAAAAAATTGTAGAAATGTATTTTCATTGTTTTTTTAGACACCTCTACACGGACGTCTCTTAGGCTAATGCCACACGAGCATTGGAATATACAGAGAACCAATGGAACAGTGCACTGTGCACATGAACCCCGGAGTCCAAAAAGGAGTAGGTATGATCTCGTCAACTGTTTTAAACAGCGACTTCCCTCCCTGGCCCGCGGACCGTAGAGCTCCATACAGATTATAATAATCAAAGTGAAAACACGGAGTTCCACGTCATTTAAAATATTTTTTTTAAAGGCAAGGTATATGAGGAATAAGATTGCATTTTAAAATTTTTCAGATTTATTTTTATTTTGGTCAAATTAATGTTGAAAAATTTGCTTCGCAAATTATGTAGTTCAATTTAGGATGCTTCATATAAAAATGTCGTGAAATGTCTTTTGCTGTTTAGTGAATGTCCCAAAAATTGTCTTTCCTTCTTATTTATTTTTATTTTCGACTATGGATACAGTGAATAAATATGAATAACCAAACTGAACTAACAAACATGATCTGCAGAATAATACCGTATAGAGGTCAAAATGCAGCTCGTGTGACTATAACGAAATTTTTACCGAGGCGTGCGACCAGTTTGGTGATATTGGGCCATAACTTTAAAAACAAATCAAATCAAAAATCTTTAAAGTAGTGGTAGCTGAACAATATTAGCGAGAACGGAGCTTGGGTAGTACTAGAACAGCGGCCACGAGTAGGTTCCTCTTTGTCAAGGAAACTTAAATAGGCTATGAAACGGAACGAGAAATATCGATGTAAATTTCAGGTGAAAAGCGCGAAGCTAGAGCCGCTAGGGAAAATAAATACCTACCACATACCTATACCTCATCATTGCGTCACCAAGAAGTTTCGTGTGCGGTTTTCTACGCCTCCAACCAGAGGGATAGTGACGCCTCATTGAAAGAGCTGCAACGAACCACTTTTTACATTGACGGCTTATTTATGGGATCAGACATGGAGGAGTTGGAAGTAACTTCGTACTACGAGGTAGTTTCACTAACCATTTATGTATCGAGGGAGCAGGTCCTATAAGAGCGGAGCAACACAAGGAGCTACAAATTTGAACTATTCATTCGCAGAAGACTATATGATATCAAGAACTTCAGATTAAGCTTTGTCTGCATTGCGTCAATGTACGACATCATGTCCAAGGTACGTTAAGAAGAATCAGATGCCACTGTCTTCGACTACATTGATGCGAGTCATAGACACATTTTTACTAGCAGCTATCCACATTACCATCATAGTGCTTGTTCCAAGATTGCTAGGCAATGGAAGAACGAAGACTATTCTACAAGACCATAAACCCTGTATAGTCATCTACCTTAACAACTGGGTGTGAACCCATCGAAGACAAAGATCTTGTTGTTTACGAGAAGGAGAGTGATTCCCTCATTTAATCCACCAATGATGGGAGAGGTGGATCTAAAAATATCAAAGACAGCGATATATCTGGGCATAATCCTGGATTCCAAGCTCAGCTGGAAGGATCACATCAAAAAAGCATACGTGGCATTATATGCCTGTATAAGAGCATTCGGCAACACATGGGATTTTAGGCCGCATTTGGTACACTGGGTTGTACACCGCAATAGTGCGGCCCATCCTAACATATGGTACAATCGTGTGGTGGAAGGCCACGGAGACAAAATACCGCATCTATCAAGCCCCACTAAAGTCCAAAGGGTGGGATAACGGGTTTCCCTATACGAACAACACCCACCGCAGCAATGGAGGTGATGGTAAACCTTACCACTCTGAATATTACTGTGGGCAGTAGAGCGGTCAAAACCACAATCAGACTAAAAGAGTCTGGAATATGGTCATCCAAATCCTATGGGCACACCTCAATCGAAACAGAATGGAACGCGTCGAAGGAGAAGATAACTACAGGATATTATCTCTTACTCTCATTTTTGTAAGGAGATTCACAAACAACCATAATCAAATGGGAGCACAGAGTAGTTACAGAAAAAGTGGGGATAGGTGGATGTCGGTACAGGCGTCGGTATCTTCAGGGAAACACTAAACCTGCGACAATCATTCCGAATCAACGATGACTGTAGTAGTGTGTTTCAAGCGGAAATTGCTGCTATAACCCTAGCGGCAAAGGACCTAAAGAGACGACACATTGCCGACACACAAATCACTATATACGCTGATAGCCAAGCGGCCATAAAAGCCACGGAGTCAGTTGTGGTGAAGTCGATGGCAGTAAGTCATTGGAAGAAATACCTGGACGAACTATCACAAGCTAACACGGTGACCCTATGTTGGGTACCGGGGCATATGGATATTCCGGGCAATGAACAGGCAGATGAGATTGCAAGAAACGGGTCGAAGATGTAAGCATCAATGGCCCTAAAATCTATAAGAACTCCGGTAAGCACACTTGCTAGGAAGATTGACAATGAATCCTTGAGTAGAACAAATCTTCGCTGGGACAATCTCAACACCTGCAAGCATACAAACAAATTATGGCCAGAAGTGAGCAAAAAGAGATCTTAATTCATGATCGGACTTAGCCGCACCGATATCCGCATACTCACGAGGGTCATTACTGGACACTGTGCGGACACGCGGAAAGGCTACGCATACTGCATAATGACTTTTGCATAGAAGCTGCAGAGACGTTAAAGAAATAGAATCCGTCGCTATCTGCTTTGCGAATGCCCAGCCCTTAGAAACAGTATAGACAGAGGATTCTCATGTAAGACATTTTACATTTTACATTTACCTTTTACATAAATATGTTCTTATTATTATTATATTAACTAATTTCAAATCATTAAAATGTCTCTTGGCCACCCTGTACTCTTATTTGAAAATGTATATAAATCTTCCCATAATTAATTACATGTATTTATGTATTTCGTTTAAATAGAAAAGAATGCATAGCCGTACAGTCGAATGACTGCAATCACAGTTTTAATGTAATCTCCCAAATTTCTTTGTCTCTGTAACCGTAAGCTATGTACCTAAGTATGATCTGCTTGTTAAGTATTTTAAGAAGTTAGTCTGAATAAAGAGTTCGTTTAAGCAAGACGTGTTTAAAAGAATTATGTTTTTTTTAATGTCAAGCTGCATGCTTTTTTTTGATTAATATACCTACTTAAGTTTGATATCAAAAGATACTTCACAATTATTCAGAAGTGAGATTAGAGTACCTGCCTGTTGCGTTCCAAATTTTTTTTTGCATGGTAAAATTTCATTTCGCGGTATAATTTTTTTTCATTTTGGCTTGCGAAAAAATAATTTTTGTTGCAATGGAAGCGAATACTCGCGCTGCCAGTTTTTTGCAAAGTGCAACTGTACCTAAATTGAAAATTAAACTGGCCGAGATGGGTTTGGCCACTAATGGATTAAAAGCCACGTTGAAATTGCGTCTGAGTGAGGGGATAGCTCTACTTGATGATGGTCAAATGGAAGAGTTTTTCCCGCCTGATGTTCTTGGTGGTATCGATGACGACGAAAATGCCGTGGATTTAGAAGTAAATTTAGAAGAGGAGGAAAGTGTTATTTCTCAGAGGCTAGAAAGTTTGCGTGAAATGGTTAAGAAAAAAGAGGAATGTTGAAGATGCAATGCCGACGTTTTCCGGAGATGATAATTATCGTGTTACGAAGTGGATCAGCAGCTTTGAGGATTCCAAACTCTTGTACAAATTCAGTGAGTCAGAAAGCTTCGTTTATGCTAAGAGATTGCTGAAGGGAACAGCAAAGTTGTTTTTGAGGTCAACGTCATGTCGTTCTTGGGATGAGCTGAAAGCAGCTTTGCTCACCGAGTTTAATGAGCACTCTACTGCTACGGACGTTCACAATATGTTGCGAGGTCGAAAGAAGCGTAAGGATGAAACATTTCAGCAATATGTGCTGACAATGCAGGAAATATCAGCTCTAGCAGACATCGAAGAGCAGGACGTCATAAGCTACATCATCAAGGGAATTCCAGATTCAATTTTTAGCAAACAAATTTTATTGACTGCTAATAACATCGCCGAACTCAAGGTCATATTAAGAAAATATGAGAAGATGAAGTGTGAGCTGCAACCATCTACATTGGTGAATAACAAAATATCACCCCAACCGAGAAGTTCATCAAGCACGAGCACTAAAGTTAATATCAGGTGTTTTAATTGTAATGAAGCCGGGCATATATCAACTCATTGCCCAAAGCCCAGAAGAGAAAAAGGTTCCTGTTTTCGCTGTGGACATAAAGGACATGTTGTTAAGGATTGTCAGCAATCATCATCAGTTCTTGTGGTTCAGCATACTGAACTACAAACAGAAAAGCCAATGGGTTCCATTCTGCCTGACTTTCATGGTGTTCTCGAATACGGATTCCAAGAAGAGGACTCTGGAGCTGTCCGCTTATCAATGCATGTGATGACAATGATAGATACTGGAAGTCCGATAAGCTTTGTCCAGCAGCGTTATGTTCCGCCATTTCTGATGACATCTGTACCATCTCCAATGCATGATTATGTAGGTATTAACAATTCTAAGTTAATTATGTTAGGAAATGTATTTTGTAATGTTAAGGTTAATGACAGTTATGTCCATTTATGTTTATTTGTTGTTAACAACGATACAATGAAGAATCCCATAGTGCTAGGACGAGACTTTTTGAAAAAAAGTAATATGAAACTTTTTGTAGGAGAAGAAAAAATAGATTTTGTTGAAAAGATTGATATAAATGAACAGCAATGTGAAGAATTTGTAAAGGAAATTTTAAGTATCGATACATCGGATAATTGCGACAAATCGGTTTGTCTTAAAATTAATGAAAGTTTGAATTACGGTGAAAAAGAGTTAGTTAGAAGTTTGATTACGCGAAGTGTTTCCACAAGTGACCAAATTTCACATGATTTTGAAATGAAAATAGTTTTGACTAATGAGAACAGTGTTTTTAATTGCGTGCCTCGACGATTGCCTTATGCTCATAAGTTGGAGCTTCAAATAATTTTAGACGATTTATTAAAGAACAATATAATTCGTGAAAGCAATTCACCTTTTGCATCGCCAATTGTGTTAGCAAAGAAAAAGACAGGCGAATTGCGCCTTTGCATAGATTTCCGTCAGTTGAACAAAGTTACGGTGAAGGACAACTTTCCTATTCCCCTAATTGAAGATCATTTGGACAGATTACGTGGCAAGAAGTATTTTTCGCTTTTTGACTTAAAAAGTGGATTTCACCACGTTAAGATGGCTGAAGATTCCGTCAAATTTACTTCCTTTGTAACACCCTTAGGACAATATGAATATTTACGCATGCCTTTTGGGCTTAAAAATGCTCCGTCCGTTTTTCAGCGGTACGTAAATATGCTATTCAAAGATCTCATAAGTTCAGGAAAATTGCTTGTTTACATTGACGATTTGCTTGTGGCAACTGAGTCAAAGAATGAGCATTTTGAAATTTTAGAAGCGGTTATGGATGTTGTTGTGAAGCATAATTTGCAATTACGTTATGATAAGTGTCTTTTTATGTTTGATAAAATTACTTACCTAGGGTATCAGGTTTCCGCTAATGGTATAGGACCGAATTTGAATGGCTTAAAGGCCGTTGCTGAATTTCCTATTCCTACAAATGTAAAGAGCGTCCATTCCTTTTTGGGTTTAACTTCATATTTTAGGAAATTCATAAAGGACTTCTCTACCTTTGCGAAACCTTTGTATGATCTCCTAAAGAAAGATGCGAAGTTTAGTTTTGGTGCAAACGAGCTAGCAGTTTTTGAGTCGTTGAAGCAAAAGTTGGTAAATGCGCCACTGCTTAGTATCTTTAATCCTAATGCTGAAACAGAATTGCACTGTGATGCAAGCAGTTTAGGATTTGGTGCAGTCTTGCTGCAACGACAAGAAGACAAACAATTTCATCCAATTTTCTTTTATTCAAAACGCGCTACTGCTCAAGAATCTATGTATCACTCATATGAATTAGAGACTTTGGCAATTATATCAGCTCTAAGAAGATTTAGAATTTATCTCACTGGTATCCGATTTAAAATAATTACGGACTGCAAGTCACTGACCCTTACTCTAAATAAAAAATTAATTAATCCGCGTATTTCACGATGGGCTTTAGAGCTTCAAGATTATGATTACGTTATTGAACATAGAGATGGTCAGAGGATGAAACACGTCGACGCTCTAAGCCGGTGTCATAATATTTTGATTGTTGAGCCAGATTCATTTGAGTATGTACTTGCGGCGTCACAGCAAAGAGATCCCATAGTAAAAAATTTGGTTAAAATGTTGGAAGAGAGGGAAAGTCCTTCCTACGAGCTTGTAAACGGATTGGTGTATCGTAAAATTGATAAAAAGGTTTATTTTTATGTTCCATCTCAAATGGAGCGAAGTGTTATACAAACACATCATGACGCATTATGTCATGTCGGAGTTGATAAGTGTTACCATTTTTTAAGAAAGACATATTGGTTTCCTTGCATGAAAGCTAAAATAAAAAACTATATCAACAGTTGCCTGAAATGCGTACATTTCTCTCCACCCTATGGCAAAAAAGAGGCAGTTTTGCATAGCATTCCAAAAGGTGATAAACCTTTCGACACCATTCATGTTGACCATTATGGTCCATTACCATCCTCTGTGCGAAACTGTAAGAAACATATATTTCTGGTTATTGATGCGTTTTCGAAGTACACCAAGTTATTTGCAGTTAAAAGTACTAGTACTAAGGAGGTAACTCAGTGTTTAGAAACATATTTTTCGACTTACAGTACGCCAAATCGTTTAATTTCGGATCGAGGTAGTTGTTTCACTTCCGAGGAATTTGCCTTATTTTGTGAAAAATATTCTGTCCAACATATTAAGGTTGCCACTAGTTCACCCCAGTCTAACGGACAGGTGGAACGTGTGAACCGGTGTCTTACGCCAATGTTAGCAAAGGAAAGTGAAATTGAGCCTGGTGATTGGACGAAACATTTAGGTAAAGTAGAATTCGCAATGAATAATACTATTAGTAAAGGTACAGGTTTTAGTCCAAGTATTTTGCTTTTTGGCGTGCCGCAAAAGGGAATTGTTAACGACCAAATTAGAGAATATTTAAAAGAGAACGTAATTATTGAAGAGCCGAGAAATTTAGAATCGTTCAGGCAAAAAGCAAGTGAGAAAACTGTTCAAAGTCAGGAATTGAATAAGATTTATTATGATAAACACCATAAGAAACCTCATATATATAATGTTGGTGATTTCGTTATGGTCAAAAACGTTGTAACTACTCCAGGCGTAAACAAAAAACTTCTGGCTAAATATAAGGGGCCATTTGAAATAATAAAAAAATTGCAAAATGATCGTTATCTTATAAAAGATCTAGAAAACCTTCAGATTTCTCGAGTTCCTTATGAAGGTGTTGCATGCCCCGAAAACATGAAACCGTACGTTTTAGTTAAAAAAAAAAAAAAAAAAAAAACATCGTATTATTTCCGTGTATATACTTACAATCGCCTAAATATCTATTTAGTGCTTATCATATAATGTTTTTATGAAATTTTTATGTATATTTATAAATATCTTTGACGAAAAAGTTCCAAAAGAAATTGAATTACTGGTATAACCATGTCTATATATATGTATATGTATATCTCGATGTTCATGTTTTAATATGTCTAATCTATAATGATATAATATATATTCTGATTATATTCGATATTAAATCGAGGACGATTTTTATTCAGGATGGTCGAGTTGTAAGACATTTTACATTTTACATTTACCTTTTACATAAATATGTTCTTATTATTATTATATTAACTAATTTCAAATCATTAAAATGTCTCTTGGCCACCCTGTACTCTTATTTGAAAATGTATATAAATCTTCCCATAATTAATTACATGTATTTATGTATTTCGTTTAAATAGAAAAGAATGCATAGCCGTACAGTCGAATGACTGCAATCACAGTTTTAATGTAATCTCCCAAATTTCTTTGTCTCTGTAACCGTAAGCTATGTACCTAAGTATGATCTGCTTGTTAAGTATTTTAAGAAGTTAGTCTGAATAAAGAGTTCGTTTAAGCAAGACGTGTTTAAAAGAATTATGTTTTTTTTAATGTCAAGCTGCATGCTTTTTTTTGATTAATATACCTACTTAAGTTTGATATCAAAAGATACTTCACACTCAACAGCTTCTTCTTCGATGAACTAGAAGATCTGAAGAATGCTGATCTTAAGGAACTTCTGAGATTCATACTCAAATCGGGGTGGTTCTAGTAGGTTAACAAACTCCACATCGCTTGGGTTACTCCTAGGACAAACCGCCACAAGAGCACCCAATGTCCTACCTACCTATACCTAAGTTCCCTCCAAGGAAACACGACAATCCACGACAATACAACCGACCTAGGCTCAGTCCGTCGGATTCACAGTGGCGCATGTGGATTGATACGAACATTTGGTGGCCATTTAAACCCCGGATCGTTGATAATCAATACCAATGCAGGTCTTGATAGATATTTTCCACCCGAAAATGGTGCATGAACTGTTTGTTTAGTTGTATGAGGGATCCATTGGCTCTGTTTTATATGAATGAAAAACTTTGGTTTTGCTTAAAACAAGTCTGCAACGGTTAAATTAGGCCGGCCAGTGCAAATCGCCAAAACGAGAGATTAAGCGACCTGTAAATGCACCCCTTAGAATTTCGCTTGTGACTCAAAAGCTAGCAGCTGCTGCCCTCTTTGCACTTTGTAAGGGAACAGCCACCCTCCTTAGTAACGGACTGTCAGAGGCTACTAGCGGGGGGTTAGACTGTTTCGGTCACCCTCTGTCTGTTTCTGAAGACTAACCGCCAAAGGGAAGAGCTGACCACCCCAGTCAAATTTTTACCTTCACACGTAGAACTTTCAGACTCCGTCAGAGGGGATAGGCAGAGGGTTAGACTGTTTCGGTCACCTTTCGTCGATTCCTCCTGCCGCAGCCTTTCTTATCTGATCTGTACCAGCCACCCTCCTTAGTAACGGACTGTCAGACCAGCGGGGGGTTAGACTGTTTCGGTCACCCTCTGCCTGTTCTCTGAAGACTAACCGCCAAATGGAGGAGCTGATCACACGAACCAATCTCATCTCGATAGTTAGAGGACCCCGTCAGAGGCAATAGGCAGGGGGCAGACCGTTACGGCTGCCCTTCACCTTGACCCGAAGACCAAGCCGTAACCAGGTGATGCAAAATCTGCATCTGCGCCGAAATTCACGCTGCGCTAACACCACCGACGAATTATTCGGGCAAACAAATAGAAACAATTGTTCCGCGCTCTTTAGGGGTATAGGGATTCATCTTCATGTCTTGTTGACAGTTGACATGCGTCTTTTTACTTCACAAATGTCAAAGTAGAATTGACATTTGCCGCCATCGCTACAGCTGCCCTATAGCGACCCACTTCGTTATTGCAACGCATTACTCATAAGTCCTATACACTGACCGCAAATAATGTAATAGAATCATCTTGCCACCCAAGAGCGCCTACTCCTTTTTCACTTTTTTGCACTCTCTGTATATGTATTTACATCATCAAGACAATTTGACTTTCTCTTCCAAGGATGAAAGGACCTTTGCAACTATGTACAACAACAAAGAAAAATGTTAAAGTTATTGACAGCTTCAATCAATCACAAGAATGAAACTTTCTGTGAAGCACCCAACAGCACGACACATTGAGGAGACTGACGGCAGCGCGCTACTCCATGAAAGTCGCACAGTATACAAGTACTATAAGCTTATATGACAGGGGAGGCAAATTGCCAATTTGCGATAATGTTAGCCACTGGCACTGGCAATGTAAACGTCGTTTGCCCGTCAAAGCGTGTGTATGTGGATGTGTAATATTTAATTTTCTTTTCACCATATATCGTTTGATAAATAAATTGCTCGGCTTCGCTTAGGGTGGGTTGTGATGAATTTTAAATTCAGCCTCCTATTCAGCATTATATCCAATCCATACACGAGTGTGTATGTTTGTAATTAGTTAACGTAATTGCTGGTAATATTGTTACACGCTGGCTACATGAGAGATATACCTACTGGCGCTGTCGGTTCCAATGTTTTTGGCTCTTTGTTTTATTACTTCGACGGTGTAATTAATTGTTGACAATCTGACGTCAAGGGGCGCTTGACAAGTAATTTTCGTATGGGTTTTCTCGCTCGTGCATGGAATACTGATAGATTGCTTCGGATTCGAAGGCTAAAAACGCGCGCTTACCTAGATAATGGATATACCTACAGTCTGTCGAAATTGATTGTTATAGCAGGGAACCCAGCAGGTGAGCTATGAAAAGTTGTCAATGTAACCAGAAAATTAATTAAGTACAATTTGAAAAGTTGGTTTTTGTTTTTGAAAGCGAGCAGAGGAGAAGCCCAGGCTAGATGATAATATCAATTGGATAGTTGATTGTTGACAACAGTCTGTTGTAGACAAGTTAAAACGGTTTTGTTGAAATACATAATTGTAAAATGATTAATAATGGAAAATGGGGGAGGGTTTCATATCTGTCTGTCTTGAGAGGGTTTTTTTTTATATTTGAATATTTCATATGCACATATTTTGGGATTTATATTCACTGACATTTCGATGTCATAGACAAGGTTGGCTATAGTCAAAGGAAGTATTATGGTGAACTCTCAGAGGATGTCCAATAAAGTAAAGCTATATATACGAGTATGATACGCAATATACAGAGGTCGGCATAAGTATTTTGACAAAACTTAAGTTAATTCTGCTCATAATTTGAAACTTACTTTATGTAAATTTTGGCATCAATGGAAAGGTCATTTAAATTCCATTTGAATGATACAAAACTTTTCTTAACCCATTAAGTACCCATTTCAAAATTTTAGAATTTAAAATTTTTGTGAAGGTCTACTTTTTTGACTTTTTTCCTCGGTATCAAAAAAGCAAAAATGTTCTCCAAACAATTCTAATAGTGACCGAAAAAAAAGTTTTTCAAAAATCTCTTCGCTAATATTTTTTATGATTTTTTGATACGCTGCGTTCTCCCGATTATGTCGATATAGTCGGCGTAGGCGAGTAGATGGACGGACTTTTGAAAGATAGTGCCTCTGGTGTTAGCGTTTGAGTTTTGCACTATTCTTTCAAGAACGATGTTAAAGAAGTCACATGTCAGCCCATTGCCTTGTCTAAATCCTTTTTTTACATCGAAGGTCTCGGTGAGTTCTTTACCGACCTTGATATGGAGCAACGTGCATTATCCATTAATTGTCATCCTACACAAACGGACGAGTTTGGCAGGGATGCCAAAACTAGACATTGCTCTGTATAGCTCGTCTCTATCAATGCTGTCATAGGCGGCCTTAAAATTGGAGCGTTTACATCTACAAAATACACCTACCACCATTTTAATGGATATAAGGGACATTGCAAATGATTTAATGAATAAATTAGTCTTAGGAGTCAGTAACATCATCAAACGTTGGTTCTCTAGACCTTTGAAGAGGTTATAGCAACTCTGTGCATGGCCAGCGCTTGTCTTTTAAAGGCAACGATAGTTAGCCGTAGGTTAACTCTGTGTCTGCAGAAATATGGTACCTACCTTACAACAGCCTTAATTTTGGTATTACAACTTCGAAATTAACAGTTTGAATGCCTAAAAGCTAATGCTACCGTTTAGCTCTTCAATTTTCTGAGTAAAATGACCAAAATGTCACTTTATGAATAACCAGAATATTTTTTGGTATTGAGTGCGTAAAAAGATCAATACCAATTTTGCGGACTAGAAAAAGCGAACTATTTTTCAAGTTCAGTAATTTTCGTAGTCAACCCATAAGTTGGTCAAAGCATAAGACATTCATTTTTTTGTCCATTCATTTTCGTTAATATCCACAGTTCATGACATAACGATGACAAACAAAATCGTAAAAGTTATACCAAGTTTCCACTTCAACCTGCAACTTTATGCAATATGCATAACAAAAAGTTCACGCTGCACAAATACAGGCAATAAACTTACTCCAAAAAGGCTGAACTTCAATAAATCGATTCTGTCGTATTTAGAGCATCGCATGACATCTGCACCATCCACCACCCGCACCTACTGTCACAATGGTTGAAGTAAGGATACTCATACTATACCTTGTCTTTCAAAAGAAAAATTTTGGCATCCAAAACTGCCCTCTAGCCTAGCCTATACCCGCACACACGTGATAGCGGAATTTTTATCCCAAAAGCAGCTGTTCTTGTTTTTTTTTTTTGTCTCCATTTTTTTTTTTGTTCGCAATTGTTGTTATTGCTTGTGAGTTGTGACCCAGTTTCCGTGAATGAAACAAATTTCATTTCTTGTTTGAAAGTTTTCACTATTTCCAGCTGGGAGTGCAATTTAATATAGAAAAACAAAAACCAGAAAGAAAAAAACAAAAAACCATCCTCCATCACCTTCCTCAGTGGGATTTTGGCTTAGTCCTTTTGCAACCCTATACCAAAATGGCTGTCACTCTGTAGCGCACCATATAGAGCGGGGCGGGCGTAAGGAGAGACGACTGCATCTCGAATTCGTTTTTTGGCAACGGATGTGCATATATTTGGCGATACACACTGCTACAAAATAAAAAACAAGGGATAAATCTAATGCCTCTAGGCAGGTGGATGGCACTCAATCAGAATTGATAGATTGTAGGTGCCAAAGTTGATTTCGCAAATTCATGAATATGTATTACTTTGCCGCATAGCCCTGAGCGGAGATAAAAATGTTGACAGAAAAATCGAAGCGCATTTTAACAACGAAATAGAGCGATTGTTTTGTATTTAGTTGCGGAAGCTTAAATGAGGTTAACAGGCTTAACCGATGTCATTGTTATCCATCTAATCAAATGCATAAATTAAAGCGTATTGTTCGATTTTATTTAATCAATTTCTGGCCCCTACCTGGAGAGTGAATGTGAAGTTTTTTTTTTACGGCATAACTTTGAATTTTGTGTTATACCGAGGACATTTACATAAGCATTCTTTTATGATTTGTACATGAGTAGAGTCTAGTAGTTGATTTATCATTGTACCAACCGAACGGGGTAATGAATGAGATGTCTTAGAGTTATCCCTTATTTTATCCCGATGCGATGTTTGGGCATCTTCAGTGAAACTTTAGTTCCACGAGAATCATTCAGAATCAATGATGATTGCAATGGAGATAGGTAGCTGCTATACCACAAGCTGTGAAGGATTTGAATAGAGTCTACTATGTCGACCCAAACATCACTATATGTACTCCGATAAACATGGGTTCAATTGTGGTGAATCAGAGGGGGAGTAAACACAAATCCAACAAATCCAACAAATTTATCATTGGTGATATATCATAGGCGAACACCGTGACTCTTTATATGTGTCGGTGCCAGGATATATGGAAAGCACGCCTTCCTTAAGGGCAGATCCATGGAAACGGCTCTCCACGAGGTAGTGCGAACAAGCGAAATATCCCTACATTACAAAGAATACACACACGCCTCCTTCTTAGGCAAGACATGGAGGCCGCTTTGAACAACGTACACGCTGAAGCTTGAACCTCTGAATTCTGATTGAGCTGGGCATAGAGGAATTTATTAGTCAATGGATAGTCTCTATGCTCAGCACAAGAACTATTCAGGCAATACTTGGCAGCAGCAACAGGGTGGCGTCATTTCGCCCCTACTATGGTGAAATTGGACAGGGAACGGGTCAAAGTTGTCGTGTACGCGAACGACGTGGTGATACTAAGTGTCAAGGAAGTTTCCCTCTGTGATTAGTGAAATTATGGGAACCGCTCTAGACAAGGTAAGCACATATACCTAATAGGCTGCAAGTTTTGGCCTCGGTGTTAACCCGAGCAAAACTGAACTGATGCTGTTCACTATCAAAACCAAAATACCCGGATAAAAGGATCACTAGTACGGTGGTCGGCGTGGCGCAAAGTCTACAACCTTACAAAACTGAAAAGACTGCAAAGAACAGCCAGTATAGCCACTACGGGAGCAATGAGGTCGGCCCCAACAGACGCTCTCACTGTGCTCTTGCATCTTCTACCTCTTGACCTACACAAAAAATACACCGCAGTATGCAGTGCTATAAGACTCAAGGGGTCGAGATGCTGGACTGCAAGGCCGTTTGGCCATAGCAACATCCTGGATTCGCTACCAAATGGCATATGGTCACGTCTCCAACGGACTACATAACACCCAAATTAAACTTCACGAAAAACTTCCACGTAGGTTTCCCAACATGGTGGAGGGACGAAGGAATGAAGGGCTTCGACACGGTCATATAACACCAACGAATCTAAGATGAGTTGTGTTGTGGGGGCCGGTGTCTAATCGGAATCACCGTAAATATCAATTTCAGTCCGCTTACCGGATTTAGCCGGTATATATAGCCAAACCACCATCAAAACCATCGACTCGGCTACCATATCCTCCAAACTGGTGCAGGAGTACTAAAACGAGCTTGCCTGTCTGAGCGAATATTTCAGGGTCACATTTCTCTGGGTTCCAGGGCATAGTGACATAAAAGGCAATGAGCGCGCGGATGAGCTGGCCAGGAAGGGCTCAGAACTACACGCCTCGCTCGCAACAAGGGTCCACATTCCGCTAGGAGCTGTTAAGGAACACATACATTCACATTTTTTGCTTTCTGGGTTTCGGGGTAATGAAGAGTCGGATGAGCTTGCAAGAAAGGGACCACTAATGCACTTATGTCTGGCTCTAAGGTCTGTAAGGACGCGGCTGATTACGCTTGCAATGAAGATCGGTATAGAATCCCTGAATAGAACAATGAATCTTAATACGAGGGAAAAAGAGTTCCAAAAACATTCCGATACTTATGGGGGCTATTATACTGAACACATGCATGTGGATAAGCAAAGGTACACGCGGAACATACTATACTGTGCATACTATTGCAGAAGCCGTAGTAACGTCGAGGAAATAAAATCCATTAGCCACCTAGTTTGCGATTTTTAAGACCTTGAAAACAATCAATGATCTTCAAGAGCAACTTATTTGTTTATCTAAAATAATTACTGAGACTCCCAACGAAATTTGCATGGTTCCAATGGATAAACGAACTCGGCGAACTGAAGGATATGGGGATAACAGGAGCTTAAGATATTCATGCACACACAATCTAGGCGGATAATTAAAGCAATTAATCCAATTGATGGTCTATCTAAGTTAAGCTGTGACAAACTGTCACAAAAGGCTCTACATTTTAACTACCCCCCCCCCCCCCACCTAAACAAAGCTCTCCCTCAGAATGAAGGAAATTATTCCTAAAATTATAACAAAATTATGTACCAAATTCCAGATCTATTTTTTTTATGATAAAGACTTGTACTTTAAACATCCTGTCAGAAACAATTGACAGGGGGTTAAACTTTTTAGGTCACCCTTCGTCTTTGCTTTCATCGAATACAAACCGAGAGCTCCTTTTCGGTGTTTTGTTTCAATCAAGCTCTTATGCTCAGCAGCAGTCTCTGTCCCTTGGACGGATTGTCAAAGGAAATAAACATGGGAAGACTAATACGATTACCCACCTTCTTTCTTCCAGAAGACAATCCACCCATTTGACTTTTGGTGAAGCAGTAAAGCGGTCTGATCCAAACACTCATTTCTGCCAAGCACCAGTTTCCCTATTTAGTGATGGACTGTCAGAGGCCACTGCTATAATACCCTCCGTCCTCACCCAAAGGCAACCCGCCATTAGGAGGTGCTAACTTTATAAATATTTAACCTATTTAGCTGACTGAGGTAGATATATCTTTTATAGAAAAAATTCGCAGATAGAAGTAGAGTTCCCCCAAGTCCGGCTCATAATAATTTTCATAATTTGGCTTTCCACCTCGCATACAGTTCCAACACCAACTATGACTTTAAATAATCAAATCGATGAAATTATGCATACCTACTATAGGTATACCTATGTTACCAAAGAAGGTCCCTAAATAGACACCACCCCCAAACATCTCTACAACATCAACCGTCAAAAGTCAGGCACGCAATTTCATCAATCAGCATCATCACGAATCGATGATAGAAAGTGCGTTCTGTAGTTAAAAAATAACTTTTTGCCGACATCCTTAAATGGAAAAACGTCGTTTAATTAACGCCAACCTACTCAGCGTACTGACGAAGCAACTCTTGTCAATCAATCGGAAACGGCTGGATGTCAATTTTATTGGCGCGATAACCTTCGAAAAAAGTTGTAGAAAGTTTCGTCTTTCATTTTATTTGCTGACATTTTTTGATGCCCTTCTAATATTTTGTTGGATAAATGAGGGGCGAGAGCCAAAATGTGGAATTCCTCCCCAAGGACCGCTTTCCTACTGGAAGATCAATCGAATTCGTTAGAAGAGGAAACAAAAAAATGTCTGTATGATGTACGAGGACATTTTCCACCAGTGATGGAAGTATTTACTCGAAAGTCGGCTAATTTAATTTTGCCACCGCATCCATTTTCGGTGTAAGCCAAATTGAAAGTGAAAACTTGATTGAAATAAGTTATCGAATCGATTTTGATAAATGGGTTTTAGAAATAAATGGAATATAGATATGTATGGGTTGGGTATGTGGATATTTTGTTGAAGTGCAAGTTTCAGAAATGGGTTAAGGACTGACAGTGGTAGACTGACTGTTTTCAAAAAGAAACCAGATTGATGTTTTTGAAGAATCAATAATCAATCCTATTGTAGGTAATTGAAAATTGCATGCACACAATTTTGGCTTGGTCTTTTGAATGCTTCAACTAAAGGCCAAGTCAAGGGAAAGCTGTGTTGCTCATTTTTCAAAGTAAAGCAATGGGGGGAAGCTCAAATTGGTTCAACGAGTAGGACGAAATTTTTAATAGATACATGTGGTATCACAAGGGACTTAATTGGTCTAAGTGTGTCGCCCTTTTGCCGGCAGCCACTTTAACCTAACCTAACCTAAATGGGGGATTTTGCTTTTGGCGTTTATCACCACTATTAGACGTGAATACGTATCTTTTAAGGAAGACGGTAGAGCTTCAACGTTCAACTGATCTATTTCGAGGTTCTGATGTTTTCTATCATCATGAATCATGAATCATATGGAATATGTCAAATCGGTATGTCAACAATAGTGACAGGTAAAATTAGTTATTGACTTGCCATTCTATACAAAATATGGTTCGTTGAACCGCACAACACATTTAAATTTTTGCAGTGAGGGCATTTATTACTCGGCAGTCAAGTCAACACAAATTATTTGGAGTTCTGAAAATCCAAATCTATGTAGAACCTATTGCATCCACCCTAGGTAGCGTTTTGGAGCCCGCTGTGGACTGATGTCAAAGTAGTGCTTGTTGAGTTCATTGCCTATTTGAGAAAAAAGAAAATTTCTTCGCCTACTCAATCTCCAACCCCTAGACCTCTTTGTACAGGAATCTGCTGCAAACAGCGCCCTTCGGTTAAGCCAGACCAAAAGCTGGAAATACAGCCTGACGGGACATGCACAAATTCTGAACAAATATACACGGGCAATAATGTATGCACTGACTATACTACTCCCTGGCCAGATTTCACAAGACCATTAACAACGTGTTTTCAGAGCAGGGACGAATGGTATGAAAATCAACCAACATCCATTACATCAACCATACTTATATACACGGATAGATCAAAGATGGAAATTGGCGTTGGCGCGGGTTTCTACTCGGAACTATCCAGTTCAATCAGGCTTCCTGATTACAGCAGCGTATAACAAGCTGATGTACTGGCAGTGATAACAACTGTTAAACAGATTGCAATGCAATGATGGCAATACCTCAGGCAGATATTACATCTTTCATTGATAGTCAATCGGCAATAAAAGCGATCCCACCGGTTGAGTTAAAATCGAAGCTTATTGTAAGTCGCTGTCGCGAAGAGCAACGGGTTTTTAGAGCGCAGCACAACGTATAAGACTATGCTGGGTTCCCGGGCACAAGAGGTGTGTCTGGAAATGAAAAATCTGATGAGCTGGTAAGAAAATGCACTTCCCTTGAATTAAACCAGGCCGACACCACAGTAGGTAATGATTCCCCCCTGGTAAATCTGTAATCTCAGACAGATGATTGGGAACAAAATACTAATAACTGAGTGGGGAAGCGCGAAGTAACAATAGTTGTGTTTTTATGAAACCTCCCCAGCCAGTGTTTCACAGTAGTTGCCAGTTTAAAACAACAACTAACTAATTTCAGTCTATGAATTAATGTTTAAGAGAATAACATTAACAACAACTCGTAGACACAGTCACTTTGGTAGGAATGATAGCTATTTATAACTACCTACCTATTTCAGTCTGATGTTGAATTAGTGGTGTACTTCGAAATGGCTGTCACTGTCATTCCTACCAAATTGACTGTGTCTACGAGTTGTTGTTAACGTTATTCTCTCAAACAATAATTCATAGACCAAAATACTAAAGGCGACAAATGAAAGATGGAACAAGCTCGACTCCTGTCGCATAACCTGGAAAATATTAAATATGACCATTCTACAACAAATAGAAAACTGAAAAAAATCGTACAATTGAACAGAAAATCATTGTCCTCGATTGTAGGTAGGTATTATCACCGGACACAATATGCTGAAATACCATACAAAGAAAATGGGAATCAGTGCAGATGACCTGTGCAGAGGATGCGCTGATGAGGAGGTGCATGAGGACATTTTCTTCGTCACTGCCCAGCGCTCTGCCACATAAGAAATAAAATCCTTGGGAGTTACTTCTTCAAGGATTTAGAAGAACTTTCAAACAGGTCTATTAATGATCTACTTGAATTTGTAAATAAAACGGGTTGGTTTACCAATCGGTAGGATATTCATAAGTTTTCAGTGTGTTCGGGTCATTCGTTAACCCATAGGGCATCACGACGGATCTAAATTGATCTAAGTGTCGCACGTACACTTTTTTTTCTGTCTTGCTAACCCAAGAACCTAACCTAACCTTGCGACGAGAGAAAGTTTGAACCACCACAAAAATAAATTAGACATTGGAGGCCTTAGCTTAGCAATAACAAAAAATTCACGATCATTCAGCAGATAATATGTTTTATTGAACACTAGCTGTGTAATGTCTTTTTATATGGTACCTAGGTGCTACGCGCCTTTGTCCAATTTCGACCAATCTTCACAAGCACACCCCTAATTCGGTTCTGTGCGGCTTACGAGATACACAATTTTGAACATTTTTTTTTTGGATAGCACGTGCAACGCTACCTTTTTCTGACTGTGAAAAAACTCACAGGAACACAAAAGCGTAATTTCTGAATCCAAATAATAATCCAAAATTATGTGCGCGCATTCACATTGAAATGTGTGTGCTTAAATTTTTGCGACTAAACAGTAAACAGTCGCACGATTGAAATCACATGTGTGTTTCAAAAGGTATTCATTGTCTCAAGAAAAAATTCTTTAGCTCTTCTCTATAGAGAAGCAGTGATAATGAACACCATAAACTATGATGATATTATAGATGATTTTGCTATTAAAAAGTCCAGTTTCTTTTTTTTACGCTCTTTCGTAATGACTAATTCGTTTTATTTAACTTTAGAAAGATACATGGGGTGGCGGAAATAAAGTGGCCTACACTCATAAAAAATATAAATAAAATATAAATCTGCGATATGTGAAGACGTCAGAGACATTTCAAGTTATGCACTAAACTTCACTGAATCTACAAAAACTCGCGCGTACTCCTTTTCAGATTATATCCTCCCACAGATACCATCCATGATCAGTATTAAAGATTCCGGAAAAGAATTCACCATAGTCCAATGAAAATCGCTTCTCCTGAAGAGATCCCATAAAAATCCACAAAATAATCCAACCGCACATATACTCGTATAAGCTTTTTCAAAAGGAAACTAATAATAACGAAGAGTAACTCAAATGTCGACCGTCCTCTCACGTGGAATCGGATATGAATGCTTTTCACTTGATTGAAAATTTCCTGCTTTCATGTCAGCTATAAATTCTAAATTTAAAATCATTTCCAGGACACACTTTGAACTTAACGATTCCTAAGTTACCACCTGAATTTGACAACTTTTCAAAGACCCCGAAGGACCGGCATATCCCCGACTTGATGCCCATTAATATATATATATACACACACGGATGACACGAATGTGAGTCTGTGCGGGTGTGTGTCGACGAGAAATTCAACTGAGCATTTAATGTAGGTCAAAACCCGGAACGGAAATGAAGTGCTGAGTACTTCCTTAGACCGCAAACACACATATCCTTTGGCCTCTGTGACGCTTTTCTATAACGTGTGATTATACTGTGTTAGATCTTCATATGTATATGTATTATGGTGTCGTTCGGTCGTCCGTAGTGTTGTAGATGGCTAGCTTGACGTGACCGAATCACAAAACCATTAAATATAATGCGACACACTAGAGAGAATGTGTCCATTCAAATATACACATCCTTCTGCCCTCGCACTCGACAGCGACAACAAAGGACGGAAAAGGAAATGCATGAAATTCAATTCCAACACTTTCCTAACCACAAACAATTCACTTTGACGAAAGTATCAAGTCCAGTCACTTTTGTGTGTGACATATGCAATGTTGCCAGATTTTTTTTTCATAAAACTGTGAATTCCCAAAGAAAAAACTGTATTTCCAAGCAAAAAACTGTAACCTACGAAAACGAAAAAAATTTTTTTAAATTACGTTTTTTTTTTAATTTTATTAAACATAAATGACAAGTAAATTGCCGTATCGAAGCAGCAACTGCAATGTAATTACAGGGATACCGTGAGATTTTTTTAAAGCTGGAAAAAATTAAACTTTTATTGTAATTAAAAAAAAACCGAAAACATTTTAATTTATTCTTTCAAATCTGAAATTTAAAAAAACTGTAATTTGTACTAGGAGGTAATTTTAAAAACTGTAAGCTTGTCTAAAAAACTGTAATTTACAGTTAAAACTGTGAATATGGCAACATTGGACATATGTGTCCTCAGTGTCACTCTGTTTCTTATACATATTCGCATTAAATAATTTATGTAGGTACTTCTGAGAAGGGAGTTCATAAAGGATGCAGTTTGCATTTATTTCCCGACACTCTTGCAATATTGTTTGTTTGATGGTGAAGGAAGGACCGTTGGATATAGGAAGGGGTGCCTAGGTATAAACACTTGGAATAAAAAATAAAAACAAAAACATTGTCTCACCTTGACCGGTGTGTATGTAAGGGTGGAACCTTGCGCGGAATGAGCTCGAAACCCACTCTGTGGCATATCAAATGTTTCTGCAGTGTTATTGAAGGACCACTTAAAGTTTTCCGGCGGTGGAAACGCATCAACTTCGCAGGAGATTTCAGCGGCCTCGTTACGAGCAACACCGTAGATTTTCTTCTGATCCGGTCGGCATATTGGTTTGTCTGAAATAGAAAGAGGTAGTAGAAAAAATTATTGAAACGTATTTTTTTTTTTTGCATCTTTTTGAGCAGGACAATGTTGGGAAAAGGAGAAGGTTTTATAAGGCCCGATAATATTTTTGCCAATATGAATGGTGAGGTGGTTAGGGACCTTGTCTACCTAGGCTTGACACCAGCGCTATGATTAAACGAAGAATAACACTTGTCAATCGCTGTCTCTTTGGGCTAAGAAGGCAATTGGGTAGCAAATCGATCTCTCAAACAAATTAATGGGACCCTTTATTAGACCCTAATAGTCGCAGTCCTTCTCTATGGCGCATAGGCATGGACTCTATGATGATGATGGATCAGGTTTTCGAGAGCAAAAGTCTGTGAGTATTTTTTTGTCTTGTCTGCATAGACGGTGCATAGCGACAGCGACCTAGCCAGAAGAGTGAAGATCTAATGATTGAGGTGGCTGGATCATGTATAGCGAATGGACGCGAATGCTTCACTTCAGCCCGGAAGATCTTCGAGTCTATACATCCTACGGACGGCGCTGTAGACAAAGCCCCCGACTCAAGTGGCGCACGTAAGTGAAAAGGGACCTTAACCAACTTATCGTGCGAAACTGGAAACAGCTGGCTGAAGACGCTTTTTGTTTGAGGGCCAGGTCCACCTAGGACTGTAGTGCCACTGCCACCTAAAGTAAGTTAGTTCCATTGAGACGTGAGGGAGAAATAACCACCTTAACTGACGGATCATTGAAGGATCGTTGAGTGGGATAAAGTTATTTTCTAACAAGTGAGAACAGAGATCAAAATTTGAGTAAATGAAAGCTAACAGTTGCAGCGCAAAATATTCGTATGCTTGGTGTTAGACAATCAGGCCAAGATATTTAAAGTCTGCATACCAGACCTCTCCTCCACTACTGTCGTAAAAGTTATACCCATCTTCAAAGATGGCTCAGCAACGGACAATAAGAGTCTTTTCAGAAAAACTCACAAATGGCAGGGGGCAGAGATCTACGCAGTTAAGAAAGCGGTTCAAACCGTATTAGCAACAAAACTCCCAGCAATGGAAATTATCAATCTGTGAGCTTCATTAATGATGTCATTTTAAATATTTTTTTAAGAAACGATGGAACAATACTCATGCGGTTGTTGGCCCGCAGCTTTTGGCCTTCAATTGACACTAAAACGTCAAAAAGATTTTAATATCGTTGGATAGAAACTAAATTCAAATGCTCGTCAGGATTATAACCGAATATATATACTTCATCACTATTGAAACATGGCCATAAAAAGAATGAAGATGCCGCATCTTCTGCAGGAAAGAAGAAGAAATATAAATTTTGAAAAATATCTGACCAGCACTATAAGAATTTCGCTTCTTTTTCATGCGCGCACGGTCTTGACGATCCAGCAATGATAGCTCTACCCGATTTGAGATGACTCATCCAAAGCGTCTGTGCCGCTGTAAATTTGTATAACGCGATTAAAAACAAAATATGGAGAGGTTTTATCAGAGACTCCTCAAGTCGATATGGGACTATTCCAGCATCCAAGTATCTAAATAGATAGATAAATAGATATATTTATTTCGTCAATAAAGTACAGTTTGCTATCGCACAATTTACATTATTCGCACAGAGATATGATTTACAAATGTATATCTTTCTACTGAAAAATTATTTATATCGTATATTATGAAGTTATGCTATAAGTTTACAAAATAGAACCTCAGGAAACAACGAAAGAAAAAACCTCAATTTGAAAGAACAAAAAGAAAAAAAGCCACTCTATAGATATGACTAGAGTCATAAAATAAAATAAATAAAATAAAATGACTAGGTAAATTAAAAAAAAAATTAATAAATAAATAAATAAGTAAATAAATAAATAAATAAATACTTACTTACTTACTTAGATGGCGCTACAGTCCGGGGTGGACCTGGGCCTCAACCAACACGCCTCTCCAGTTAGCACGATCTTTGGCTAACTGCCTCCAGTTGCGCACTCCAAGTTGGTTGAGGTCCCCTTCCACTTGTGCGCGCCACCTAAGGCGAGGTCTTCCTCTACTGCGTTGTCCCTCCGGGTTGGAATCGAAGACTCTTCGGGCCGGAGCGTTGGTGTTCATTCGCTCTACATGTCCTAGCCATCTTAGTCGACTGATACGTACTTTTCTGACAAGGTCGATGTCGCTGTACAGCTCGTAGAGTTCGCTGTTAAATCTCCTCCTCCAAAGCCCGTCAACGCAAACGGGACCGAAAATCACTCGAAGAATTTTGCGTTCGAAGCGACCAAGGAGATCTTCATCCGCTTTTGACAACGTCCATGATTCTGCGCCATAAAGCAGGACTGGGATGATGAGGGTCTTATATAGAGTCTCCTTGGTGTTTCTCGACAAGGCCTTACTAATCAATTGCCTTCTTAGGCCAAAGTAACAGCGGTTGGCAAGTGTAATTCTTCGCTTGATTTCTGATGTGATGTCATTTTCAGAATTAATAGCGGAGCCGAGGTAGACAAAGTCCCGAACTACCTCAAAGTTATAGCTGTCTATCGTGACGTTCTGTCCGATTCGTCGATGTTGTGTGTCCCTTCTCGTTGACAGCATATATTTTGTTTTGCCCTCATTCACCACTAAACCCATTTTTGCCGCCTCTGTACTGATACTTGCAAACGCACCAGTGACAGCTCGCTGTGTTCTGCCAATGATGTCGATGTCGTCAGCGTATGCAAGTAGTTGCACAGACTTTTGGAAAATTGTGCCCCTGGTGTTGGCTTGCGAGTTTCGCACAATTTTCTCAAGAATGATGTTGAAAAAGTCACATGACAGCGCATCACCTTGTCTAAATCCTTTTTTGACATCAAAGGTCTCGGTGAGACTGTTTCCGACCTTTACGGAGCAGCGAGCGTTCTCCATCGTCATTCTGCACAATCTGACAAGTTTGGCAGGGATGCCAAAACTAGACATGGCTCTGTATAGCTCGTCTCTATAAATGCTGTCATATGCGGCTTTAAAATCGATAAATAGGTGATGAGTATCGATTTGGACTTCTTGGGTTTTCTCCAGGATCTGCCGTAGTGTGAATATTTGGTCGGTTGTGGACTTACCGGGCCTAAAACCGCACTGATAGGGTCCAATCAGTTCGTTGACAAATGGTTTCAGGCGTTCACACAGTACGGAAGACAGGATTTTGTAAGCGATGTTAAGGAGACTGATGCCTCTATAGTTGGCGCAGTTTAGAGGGTCTCCTTTCTTATGGATCGGGCAAACAATGCTGAGGCTCCATTCTTCAGGCATACTTTCCTCTGACCAAATTTTAGAAACGAGTTGGTGTATGCTCTCTACCAAGTCATCCCCCGCTGCCTTAAAAAGCTCGGCCGATAAACCGTCCGGTCCTGCAGCTTTGTTGGACTTTAGCTTGGATATTGCTATCCGTACCTCATTTTGGTCAGGTGGACGGAAGTCTTGGCTTTCATCGCCCAGGTTGAATGGTTCATTCTGCCTGACAGCGGAATTTGTGTCGTCTTCGCCGTTTAACAGTCTACAGAAATGGTTTTTCCATGTCCTCAGCACCGACTGTGACTCTACCACAAGGTTTCCTTGTTCGTCTCTACAGGTCTCTGTTCGGGTCTTGTTCCCGTGACACGTTCTTTTTACCTTTTGGTAAAACTTCCGAACATTGTTCCTGGAGTAGCACCTCTCTATTTCCTCGATCGCGCGCTTCTCATGCTCTTTCTTTTTCCTCCGGAGAAGCCGGTGTTCTTCCCTCCTTTTTTTCTCGTAGAGCTCACGAGCTGCTCTCGTCCTTCTCTGCAGCGCCGCTTTGTATGCCAGTTGCTTTGCTGCATGTGCTTGCCGGCACTCTTCATCAAACCAGGGGTTTCGCGGTGGTGGTCGGGTGAAACCTAGCACATCAGTTGCGGCTTTTCTGATGGCTTCTTGGCATCGATGCCACTGGTCTTCAGCACTTGATGCTGGCTGTACAGGAATTCTCGAGAGGTTGAGGGAGACGCAATCGGCAAAAGTTCTGGCGGTTTGTTGCGTTTGTAGCCGTTCAACGTTAAATCTCCTCACAGTATTTCCTCGTTGTTGTGGTGTCTGGGATATCCGCATACGTACCTTGGCTACAACAAGGTAGTGATCCGAGTCTATGTTGGCCGCTCGGAAAGTTCGGACATCTAGAATACTGGAGGAGTGCCTTGCGTCGATCGCAACATGGTCAATTTGATTGACCGTTTGATGGTCTGGTGACCGCCATGTTCCTTTGTGAATGTTGAGGTGTGGAAACCGTGTGCTTGCTATAGTAACATTACGTCCCGCAGCAAAGTCAATTAGCCTAAGTCCGTTTCCAGACGTGGTGTCGTGTAGGCTGCGCTTTCCGATTGTGCTACCAAAGATGTCCTCCTTTCCTATTTTGGCGTTAAAATCACCTAAGACAATTTTAACGTCGTATTTAGGACATTGCTCATATGTTTTGTCGAGGAGCTCATAGAAACATTCTTTGGTAGCGTCGTCTTTATCTTCTGTGGGGGCGTGAGCGCATATCAGGCTGATGTTGGCGAATTTAGCCTTGATGCGGATAGTTGCAAGGCGCTCACTTACGTGTCGAAAGCTCAAGACTTCTTGCCTAAGTCTGCCGCTTACAACGAATCCGCATCCAAATAGACGCTGCTTCTGCTCTCTGTAGCAATCACCGTAGTAGATGTCACAGGTTTTCATCCTTCTTTTGCCTGGCCCATCCCACCGCACCTCCTGAATGGCGGTGATATCTGCCTTGTAACAGTCTAGGGCCTCCGCTAATTGTTCGGCTGCACGCGGTCTTTTCAGGGTTCGAACATTCCACGTGCAGATCCGAAAGTCATTGTCCTTTTTTCGTTTTGCAGGGTCGTCAACAGTGAATCCATCCGTATCCGAGGCTCTTGGTTGCTTTGTAACCATTATTTTTTTTCCGTGGTTGGGTAGTTAGCCCCACGCACAACCCCCAACCTGGAGGACCAGGCCCTAAGATAACCCTAGGACAGCGGGTCGGATACTCCGTTGTCAGTAACCCACTTCGGGGATATGAGTGCTGCCGTTGGCCCATAAAGGGTTCATCCGCCACCATCTCTATTTCAGCACCCTGACTAGTGCTGAAAATCCTTACAGACCTTTGCTCCAAATATGTCAGAGAAGCTCACGCAAGGTATCTGCCATCTCGACTGTTGACAACACCGTTGATTCAATCTTGTGTATTCATCCGCTGTATGTCCTCTTTCTGAGGGGCTCATGTAAGACCTCTGAGACTCGTTCAGTCAGTCATTCCGACAGAGCATTATAGTGTTGCTATTTTCTTCGTGTTCAACACTCGCGCTTATAAGTTTAGCAAGCCAAGCCCGGTTGAGCGAGACCAGTACCCGGTGGTTACCACGCGGAGGTAAAATAAGCACAATTGATGTGTATGAAAAAGTTGCAACAGCTGGGCACCGCCAAGTTGATGCCAATCAGCGCCTACCCGATTCATACACACCCAACCACCAAATAAATAAATAAATAAATAAATAAATAAATAAATAAATAAATAAGTATCTAAAGAAAACTTAAAAAAGTTTGAGACAGTCCTTCTGCATTCCATTCAGAACAGAGAGTGTTCCATTTAACACTGCCGACTACCCTAGGCCCTAGGGTCTAGTTATGTAAACGTGCACAATATCAAAGAAACTTAACCTTCTCTGAGTGTTATTTATTTTTTTTTTCATTTTTGCTTCACCAAAAACAGTGTACAGGGTGCGCAATCTAGTGGTTACTTTCTAAATTATAGGTTATTTTGACACTGACAGCTGGCTCCCCCTGGAAATCTTGACAGAAAAGTTAGTATCATACCTCCGCGGAAAGAAATAAATCGCTTTACGCTTGATTCCAAAGTGAGTGCTGTGTATCCCCAAACAGTTGGTTTTTTGGAAATAAGTTTTGGCCGAAATGAGGCACCCACCACGCCTGCTGTACGCAAGTTTGTGCAAAAAGTTCGTGAGATTAGTATGCTAGTGGACAACACTCATGATCCCCGTCTTCGTACGGTGCGCACAGACGAGAATGTGGCTCCTGTAGCCGAGAGTGTGAGACTAAATTCTCGCACATCAACTCGTCGCCATCCCCAAATCGTATTATCAGCCGTCTTGGTGATGTCAATTGGCTGCTTTGGAGCTGCGATTTGATCCCTTCTTTTGTGGGGAACCGTGAAGGACTGATGTTATGCCAATAATTCGGAAACGATTGAAGCATTTAAGGCCAATATCATCCAAGCAATCCGTGAGCTACAGCCCCAAACCATCAAATCAACTAGGTCTTGGAAAATTGGAGTGAGAGAATGCCCTAATGCGAAGCCAGCCGAGGCAAACACTTTAACGACGTTGTCTTCCATAATTAATGGGAATGGTTGCTCTTACTAATAAAGTTATTATACATGGGAACAATTTTATTTTGTTCATTTTATTGCATTTTTAAAAAGAAACTTGTATTTGGCCCACCCTTTATTGTTGTTGTAACTATGGTAATTTAAAAATATAATTTTACCTATTTTGGAAGTATTTTTTTGAAATGATACTACTTTTCGACACATCTATGAATGATGATCTTTAATTTGGTAAAACAATAAATAGAATTGGTAAGCATTAAGTAGGGTAAATGGTTACGACAAGATAAATGTTTGTTCCTCCAAACATAATATCAATGTCAAAGAGCAGAAACTCTTCAAATTCTCAATAATTGAAGTTCAAATACGACCCGACATTATTTGGATTGGGTCTCCATCTCCAATGACCATTCGTACCTTAATGATTTCCTTATAATCCTTTTGTTTAATTTACGATTCTCCTCGTTTGTACACTCTTTTCACAATAACATTATTGCATTACTTTTATCTTCAGATGGTGTAAACTTTATCCTAACCCCACTTAAACGTTTGCGTCTTTATTCTTTATTTTAAGAACTTTACTACTTCTCGAGTTGATCACAAAGAAAAAGAACTGAAATATTTAAAGAAAACAAAAGCTATACCTTTGTGGGTAATCTTATATAGGTACTGGGTACTCGTAACCTCCTAACTTTGGTCAAAGAAACAAATGGTGCCATTCTTTTCTTGGCCATTCATAGGGTTCCTTTTTTTGTTATACAGTATTTGGTTTCAAAGTTTGGTCAAAATCTTGTTAGCGAGTCGTACAAGTGGGCCACCATACACAGTTCCATTTTCCACTTTACTTTATTAAAAATGGAAAAGGTCTAAAGAGAAAAGAGCAGGTAGAAAAAAAAATTTAAGAACACAAGTGTATTGTGTCAAGGATGGGGTATTTTCACTTCTCTGCATCACACGGAAATAGCAAATGAAAAGAATAAGGAAGACGGAATCCCTTTAAACTTTCAATGTATATTCCTTTCATATGCCGAAGGACCTGGTTCACATCACATCGTTTTTTTTTTTTTTTCTTTCATTTTGGTTTGTAAGGTTTTTTTTTTTCGACCAAAGAGAGAGCACCCTTGTATCTGCTTGGATGGAATGAAAATAGTATTTGATGCTTACTTAGGGTTAAAAAAAGCGGAACGAGTCCGCCTGACGGGCGAACGCCCAAACGGTCTTCGTTGTCGCTGTTGCAGTCGGTGGGGTTTATATTTTTAAGCGCTCAGAATTTTTTTCTTTCTATTTTGTTTTTTTACCCTTAAAGCTCCCTAAAGAGTCTTTTGTTTTATTACGTGCGCTAGTTTCAACTATTTGTTCTCACTATTTGTTTGTTTCTTATTTTTTTTAAATTCACTTTTTCCTTCTTTGTTTTGTAGTTCTAGATATTTTAATACAATAGTATGAAAAAAGGGTTAAAGCATTGTTTCTTTCTGCAACACATCCCGAAAGATTCAACCCAGATGCGAAGTTTTTTTTTTTTTGTTTAACTCACTGCTTGTCACTTGCTTGGGGAAAAGTAACTAAAATAAATTAAGAGCAAAGAAGACTAAGAAAAAAAAGTTATTCTTCAGGGCGTTTTGGTGTAAAAAGTAAAAGTGATAAAATGTATAGCTACGTATTATAATGAAAACAAAAAGAAACCCATGTTGGTGGTGGTAGTGGTGGTGATGGTGGTTGGGTTAGAGGACATTCTGGTAGAGTGATATAACAATGGTTTAAGCTCGGTACTTACACATCACTTTCAATTCCACGACATTGCTGTCACCATCGCCTTCCACATTTGATGCCGTACATGTGTAATTACCAGCTTGATGACGTGTGACACCCTGGAGTGCTAAATCACCGCTGCTGACAATCACACCAGCGCGTTGATTGTGCTGAATGAGTTGGTTCTGAAATCAAAAGGAGAAAACTTTCATTGAAATTTCTTATCTTGTTGGTAATAAAAATAAAACAGTTTGTACGAGTACGAGGATACATGTAATAAAATGAAAATAAATTAATTTGTTTTTATTTTTTATTTTTATTTTTAGAATTTAATTGAAATGTTGGCACAATACGTTTTATAATCAAATTTAAATAAGAGAGCACAACAACAGAGCCCCATGAAGCTCTCCCTACTTGTAATCTAATCGTCAATAATTATAGAAAATAAAAAATTTTCCAATAGGGATTTCTGAACTTCGACAAGTGATTGCGGCCATATTGTTGAAGCTACATTCTGTCAAATTGGCTGTTATTTAATTTGTCTGTCTTGCCAAATCAACGTGGAGATGGAGAGTTATAGCGTTCAACAAATGAATTGTTTTATAAAAGTGTGTCTTTTGTTCGTGAAACATTTCGTCCTTCCGAGAGGACTATTCTTGATGAATGGGATAGTCCAGGAGTTCCCTAACTGTGCGTCGTGGCGCTATTCTAAGGGCGTCGTAAGTTTGATTTTTACACTGCTGTAAGACTAAGACTACTAAGATAAGAGCACGATCGAAGCGAAATAAAATAGTCGAATATTAAGCGCGTTTATGTTTCCAGCATTTCCAGTCAGACTTGCTTCGTGGCTGTCACTCGTATTTGCCTGTACAGGAAAACTCGAGGCAGTCAATTCGACGTGCATAAGAAATCCGTCTTTCGCAGATTCCAACTTGGCGAATTTTGCATCGGCACTTGGGTTTACGCCAGTACACGATTCAACTAATCCAGGAGCTCAAAGTTAATGAACATAGACAAAGCCGTCTGTTCGCTGACGTGGCTTCAGAGCGTTTGGAAGAGAACCTCAATTTTGGCCGAAAAATCATCTTTACTGACGAAGCGCAGTTTTGAATGAATGCGCGTACCTATATGTGAACAAGCAAAATTGCTATAAATCTGCAGGAGGACGATATTTCAACGTTTACCAGTCCTTATAGACTAAGAGCTAGCTCCTACTCTATTATTGAAAAACGTTTTAGTGAATCTTTAGTATAAAATCAACTTTACATGTCTCTGATTTTAGAAGGGCGTCGCAAAAATATTTCAACCTCTTTAGGGAGTCGCAGTATGAAAAAGATTGGGAACCCCTGGGTTAGTCAAAATTGCTATGCATCCAGAGAAAGTCACAGCTTGGTGTGGATTTCGGACTGACGCGGCGGCATCATCGGTTCATATACTTGTTCAAAAACGACGTTGGCCAGGCAATTGTAACGAAAGTTCTGGTGGAAATGGCGAACTGTGGGTAAAAATTAAAACATAAGTTCATATTGAAAGGACTCCTTTAATTTCACACGGGGTCATAGGTTTAAGGCCCTACGTTGGGCGTCACCTGTAACGAAAGCTTTCAATTGAATGGCCAATCGTGGGTAACCAAAAAAAGAGAGGGAATCAAATAAATCACAACTATCCCCGGGGCATAGATGTTCGAGGCCACATTGGTCGCGACCAGAAACTAATCCTCCTACTAACTCTTTCTCCACCCATGTGACCCAAACTCACAGGACCTTTGAGTCAGTCCGGTCGGACTAGAAGGAAGGGTGTCCAGGCAGCTCATCGATGGGTATGGGTTCTTGCCACAAGTTCTGGACCGGGGTTACATTAGATTTAAATGCCTGAAAGCTTGCGTAATAAAAAGGTCTATCACAAATGCAACCGTAACCAAATAGAAAAAAAAAGATTGCGTGGCCCGAATTCTGTCTTATTATCTGTTCCCAGTGTATACCTCCATCAGTCGATTATAACCGATTTTATTTTGCCCCAATTGGATGATATGGACACTGACAACATTTGGTTTCAACAGGACAGCGCTACGTGCCACACAGGTCATTTTGCACGAGCGATTTTAGAACCTTTTTTTATCTTACGGGAAGGTGACGTGAATTGGCCAGCGAGATCGTGCGGTTAGACTTCTTCTTGTGGGGTTTTTTAAAGCCACAGTTCTATGCCAATACCCCACAAAAAACCACTGCACATAAAACCAACATAATTAATGAGATTGGTCAAATTGAAATTCAGTCTGAGTTATGGAAAATTGGACGTTTCGGATGCGGGCCACCCAGCGAAGTCCCGGCGGTATTTGAGTGATTCTTGCTAAATATAATATGTATCTTTATCTATAGAATAGTTTCTGCTGACTGATGGACCCTTAACTGCAGAGTTAAAACTGCTAATCGTATTGAATCGTAAAACTTTAAGGGTCTCGATGTTTAGAATGGATTTTTGAATATGACACCCGTCCGCAGCCCATTTGATGGCGTCAACGATTTACCTAACCAAAATGTTCCATAATATTTTCCAAGGAACAACAGGAAAAATAAAAAATAAAATTGTTTATTTCACAGGATTTATTTTTCCGAATACAATACGATTACAGGATAGTTTTTTCTTCAAAATCGTACATTAGAATATTTCTGTCACCCTAAGAAAAAACGGCGCAAACGCCAAAATCCAAAAATTGAGTTAGCGACATATATTTGGAATCGTTAAACACCGCCTTATTTTTGTGCG
Organism: Cheilosia soror; assembly: GCA_949372485.1. Lineage (NCBI taxonomy): Eukaryota > Metazoa > Arthropoda > Insecta > Diptera > Syrphidae > Cheilosia > Cheilosia soror. The sequence continues at coordinate 21,415,444 of OX443562.1, read as the reverse complement.
AAGCTTAAAGGGCACATTTCCAACTGCAAATTGATCAAAATCAGCAATGCAAATGGGCACATCTACTATGCTTAGCTCTATTGCTAAGTAGTAAAAACTTATCTGCCATTTACTACGTTAAAAAGGCCCATTGACTTTTTTGCATAGTGTAGTGTCAAACGATTTTTGTTGGTTAATGCGCCTTTTTTGCTATTTAACTGTCATGTGCAAGAGCTGTGTACGAAGAGGCACGTTTGAACAAAATCTCACGATTTGAAGGGATTTTGTATATTGCGCTGCTGCGTGGAATTTGTAGTTTGACGAAATCTTTGAAGTGATTGGTAAGAGTAACTTATTGCTTATAGGAACGTTTCAGAAGTACGCAAAAACAGACTGACGGTCAAGCAAACTGTCGACGTGGAACTGTAGAGCAGACTACTCCAAATACCCTTCTTTGACCTGTACCAGTCACCCTATTTAGAAGTGGACTGTCAGAGGCTACTAACGCGGGGTTAGACTGCTTTGGTCACCTCTTCGCCTTCTCCGAAGACTAACTGCCAGCTGGAGGAACTGATTACATCAGTCAGCTTCATATTGAGACATTGAACAGTCCGTTTTGTCAGGACCAAATATAGGCGGTGGTTAGACCGTTTCGGTTACCCTCCGGCTTTTTCCCCGAAGACAAACCGCGACCCACTTTTCACTACCAAGCAGTAGGGTGGATTGCTTCAATCAAGCGTTTTTGCTTGCCCCAGTTTCTCTCGCGTGGACGGGTTTGTAAAAGGAAATTAACGTGGGCAGACTGCCACATGTATACTTCGACTTTTTTTTGGAGGACAATCCGTCACAAAGACTTTCGGTGTCAAGCAGCAAAGAGGATTGATTCATTTACCCGTTTTTGTTACGCACCAGTCTCTCTTCTTGCGGATGGCAATAGGCAGGTGCAGACTGTTACGGTCACCCTCCGTACTTCCCTTAAGACAAACCGCTACCAAGAGGTGATAACTTTATTAATTTAACCCTATTTCTATGCCCTTGACCTCTATGCCTCCCGCAACTATGGAAACCTATGAAATAATCTCCTGTAGTCAGGAAGTTTGATTGAACTTGATAGACCAAGTCTCCAGAGTAAAAAGCCGCGGTAATACCGACCAACGTCCATCTTTGATTCATCTGTGTAGATGGACATCGGTTGGTCTGCTTGATATTTTTCCGTAACTGGGGAAACAATTGAAAAAAAATCTTTCGAAAACTAGACGGGAAGTTGTTTAGTCCGTACATACATTATAGTAGTAGTGTATGTAGTTACTTCGGATGTGGGCAGGTTATAGTTTGGCTTAGCCGAAGATGACTTTTTGCAACAGATTCCTCTACAGAACAATAATTGGGTTTGCTTTACGTGGGTATATAGATACCCTTGCGGTTTCACTGCACGGTGAGCACACTCACTTAGTGTCAGTTTAACGTTTGACCAAAACGTCCAGAGCCAGTGAGGCAAGTCTGCCTGACTCTAGTGCAATTACCGTAGCTGATTGGTAAGATTAGCCAACGATCCCCTTGGTAGGAGCGAGGTCTATCTCCGCCTCTGTGCTCTAATGAACACATTCTGGTCCCGCATTTAGGATTAAACCACAGCCCTCACATTGGTCTTTCCCACGGTAGGGCTGCATCAATAATGACACAGGGGCCCATACCCCCGTGAGTACCAGGTTTATAGCTACTGGTCGAGCTTTCATAACCCGAAGGAAACTACACATTCAACCTTACCAGTTAGAGTTGTGATACACTCTTCAGCTATATGTAGCAAGCTACATATGTGCTGGCGTTCAAAAATGTTAGGTAAAGAGTAGTTTGTCTCCCACAATACTAGCGAAGCCAATTCAACTCATACACCTTATTTGCTCTTGCACTGTTTAATATCGTGAAGCTACAATAGAAGCAACACTAAATTAGGGCAGTGCCCCAAGATTCCTCTCCGAAAAGATCTGGGGGTTTAAGATTAATTATGACCACTAGCCCCGCTGTTGTTGATCCTAATTAAAAATTCCATTTTCACCTCACCGCCGTGTAAACTAATGTACGTATAGTCAGAAATGAAGTTGATGCTTCACTTACTCAGGTTGTAGTAAGGTATATACAGTACACAAGAGAGTACCTAACCACTGAAAAAGATTCGTAGCTCATCATGAATGTCATCTCCAAGCCTAGAGACCGAACTTTTTCGCAAACACAATACATACCACAAGGGAAAATAAAATGGCAGCCGCCGGCCGCTTCGAACAAAGTCAGTCAATCAATTATTATGTACATTTTTCATGGGAATAACAAAATCGATATCAACTTCAGTCCCATTTGCCTTTTCCCCTGATGGAAGAACTTTTGACTTGCCTCTTGATGGCAGAGTGGTGAATACCTAATCTTACCGAAAAAAACACAAGAACTGTGTACCTATGTCAAAAGAGTTCCCTCATGACATTAATACAGCAATTCTATGATAGTGTTAGAAAAAAAAAATGTACTGTGAATGGCTTAATGCCTTCGAAATACAAATTCAGTTACACTGATACATTTGTATTTAAGACTTAAAAAGTGCAGAGCACGGATATAGAATCATTTTGCAAATGAACGCATATACATTTCCTATATACCACTACACCGGAAACACCTCCAATCAACTCTCGAGCTATCACTAATTGCCCTCAAACTTAATGACTTGCTACGTTAACCTATCCCACTTTGCAATCAGCAAGGTTTGTCCTAGTCCTAGTCCGCCCTGTCTATTACCCTCTCTCTCTCGCTCGCTGTTCCTAATTTATTCATTTTATAATCACAACTCTGGAAGCTCTCAAGAAAAAGGGGAAAATAAAGATTTTTTTCTTGCGTCGGGCGTTGACGAGTCGCTTTTAATTATCCATACATACAAACTTATAAACGTATACGTTTAGAAAATCTCAACTTTGTACACCCGACCGTACAATTAAACAATCCGTTCCAGAACGCTTGATTGTGGTGGAGCGGGCCAAATAGTGCTGAGCTCCATTCTATACTATTTCACTAGTTAGTTTGGCGAATGCAAATAGACTGGCATGGTTACACAAGAGACAAGAGCTTGCAAGGCAAAGTGGTATCTATATACGAAGTCTAGTGCTCCAGTAGGACAAAGTTTTTGAGAAACCAACCCCTCTCGTAGGGTAGATGGGGATAAAGGTTTTGTATTTTTTTTTTCTTGTTTTTTTGTTCGTGTGCCAGCAGTCTATACCATTCGTTGTCTGCCTGTATTCAATTGTGTAGCGTTAAATTAATTATTCATTTTGACAATTAACTGAACGCAAATTAAGTAAACAATTAGTTTGATTAAATTTCGTCAACAATGAGAGAGCGAGAGCGTCAGTGTTTCAGATGAAAAAAATGTTTTTTCCCTGCGACTAGGTATGGAATAAAGTGACAACAAATGACTGTGCCATGGCTGGGATCACGGGACAGCTTGTGTATGCCTATGGAGTATGAAATAACCAAGAATCCATTAAGAAAATTGGTAACAAATAATTTCGGGCTCATCGAAAGGGTGGAGTATCCATTTGTGTGCCCTTGCAATTGTCACACAATTAATGTAACCCTCCGTTCGCTCGTTGAGTAAGTGAATGCGACTTTTCGTGTAAGTAAAGTTGGAAATTACCCCAGTTAGGTGGGTTATCTACCCATTAAATCTACATTAAATCAGAGTAGTTGATGGAATAGTGGCTTTGAAGTGGTCAAAGTGCTATGGGTTGTGAGATACAGTTGGGATTATTCCCTAATTTCAGAGTGGCAAAAGACATACTATAGTGATTAATTAGTAACGTAAGCCTATGATATGCACAATAGAATAATTGATGTGATTGTCAATGTTGTTAAGTGAAATTATTGTTTTGTAGAGTAGACAGACAGTAATGATTAGGCACGTAATTGTGGTGTCTTAAATTTTTCATTAGGTATTATCAGACGATAAGTGGAAATGTCTGAAAATTGGTGGATTCCATTTCCAATTCTTCCCAATATCCTGTGGAAATATCATGCAGAACTATATGAATCGGTAGGATAAGTTTTCATCGCAACCGTTCTATTTTTCTTCTTTTTAATGAACGGAAAAGTTGATTTGCGAATGAATACCCTTGCTAACAAGATGAATGGGAAGTTCTGTTTTGCCGGGATCCATTCACGACTGTCTATTGCACAAAGTACTCGTATACCTAGGTCTGTTTAATCACCGGTTCAGATGTGAATGGTTTTTTACGTCCTGGCGTTCAAAAGAAACATGAAATGTGGTTTCCGTCGAATAGAGGCGGTATGGTTCAATCTTCGCGAGAGCATGTTTAAGTTGAATTTTTGTTTCAAAAATTAATTGGCCGAATTTGATATAACCTCTTTTATCGAATTAGGTATCTAAACGTGGGTGGATGTTGTAGGCACTGATTGGTTTCACGATGATCCATCATCGCAGCATGTACTACACATCAATTGAACTTTTTTGTAGCCCAGTTGTAACCGGCGGGTATAGGTCTTGTCCAACAGTGGTCTACTAAACTTGTAAGAGCGATAGTTGAATACCTAAAGTACAGTTAGAATGTACAAGTACCTACGAATAGATTCAGAACCTACCTATTACAGTCACAATCAAAAATTTGAACTCTCAAAAGAAGAACTTATACGCCAAATGAATTTACGTGATTGAATCTACGAACATTGGCGCCAATAGTCTTCTACTACACTGTAAATGGGCTACTTCGACATAATATTTGGAGCTACATTCAACGAAAATTAAAGATTTTTCGTGGTTGCGGTAGCTGGACCCCTATATAGGGCTCACATTTGGAATCGCCGCAAAAAAAAAAAAAAACATCTCACACAAACATCTGAGAGTACAATTGTCCTAGGATCGGAATATTTCTCAATTAGGCAAGCTATTCGGACTCGACATAAAATAATTGTGCTTTCTTTTTGTCTCAAAAATAAAAACTCAATCAATATTTATTTATTTATTTTTAACCCAAGTCGGAGTGTTATAAAAAGATGCGGTCAATAGAAGCTCTTATATCTAAGGAGCTAGTTATTGCTTATACCCGGTACCACACATAAGGAGGCGTTGTAACTACTATATTATTTATTGATCAGCATACTTTCTTAGTCGATCTAGCGATGTCCGTCTGTCCGCACGATTACGGTCGTACTTTAAGAGCTATCGACTTGAAATTTGGTACGTGAGCGTTTATCTACCAAACTGAGGCTAATTCGAAGATGAGCAAGATCGGATGAAAACTACTACTACATCCCATACAAAATATATATCTATTTGATGTTAAAAATTAAATTGAAATAGCTACAGTAAAGATAGCAAGTTTATACTTTGCACATCTTGTTTTAATAATAATAATAACATTTTTGACAAAAAATGAGCTTGGACGAATAAAAACTACCCATATCTCCCATACTACAAATATAATTTGTTAATATGTACTAAAATATTTTTTATTTGAGCTTCGGCATAGTCGAAGATAATTGTCTTACTGGTTTTCATCTGTTTTTCCCCTTTTTTTCATGGGAAAAGTGATTTCAAATTCTGAAGACTCAGACTGAAAATACGGACCATTGCATACTACCAGGAAACCCTCGTTTAAGCATGGTCGGCGGCAGGGGCTCGAACTAGTTCCGCCTTGCTCCTAAGCAAACACTCTCAGATGCCACGACCTCTGCGTTTCATCACATGAAGGAAAATAACTCGCCAAAAAAACAAACGACACTACAGAGAAGAATGATAGCGGCTCGTATAAGACCTGCGAATAGCCGGCAATACGGCAATCTTCTTAAGTCGGAGTAGAGCGTTATCGGAAGCGCCACTCCAGATGTTTGCATCGAAACAACAAAACCCAAACAGAAACCTTTAGAGATGAACAAGAACCCCAAATCTGGTAGTAGAAACACAGTCGGTGATGATGATAATGGACAAACCAAGTTTCCGTCCAAACGAATCATAGAATCTGGATAATGAAACCCAAGACTTCCATCTACCTGACCAAAATGAAATAAAAATAGAAACATTTTCAAATTTAAGTCGAAAATGGACCAGAGGGGCGCCGCGCCGCCGGACGACTTGCTATAGAGCACCATACATGAACTCAGGAACTCAGCATCGTTTACCCAATACATAATAAAGAAGAACTTCAAAAATGCATCTTCTTAACATTACATACCTGGTAAGCTTTTGTATACCGTATTATTTGAACGCCTAAAGTTGTTTCTTAACGAATTAAAACTGGTAATTTGGAGGGCGGTTTCAGGTCCAGTAAGTCGACGAAATATTCAAACCACTGCAGAAATCCAGATAATCGTCACGACAATAAGACATAACAGACAGCTTATTTATCTACCTTTCCGGTAGCTATGGGGTTTTTGTCTAAGTCGACTCCTATTCTATAGCAGAGTACTGTTAGGTTAGGTTAGGTAAGGTCACCTAACTGTCTAGGAAGACACACTTAGACCAGAGATGTAGGTCTATTGTACCCTATGGTAGGCGTACAAAAAGTCTTTTTGAAAAAAATCTCCTGAAGTAGCCAAACCTCCAAGGTCAACAGTAGTCGCTTCTTTTTTCGGCAGCTCCGAAAAATCAGTATAGAACACTTACATTCTATGATCGTGTCTGTCGTAAGTAAGCTCTCACAACCGAACTTATTTTTGTCTTATTAAGACAAAAGTTTGTTAGTTCTTTTTCCGTTTAGTTGGTGTTAAGGTGTTAAGAAAAAAACCTCTTTTTAAAACCTCTTCGAGAAGTAGGCTTTTATCGATTCCAATGAAGTGTGGGGTCTTTCACTGATGTTAGTTATGCGTAGGATGCTGCCTTACCTGGCAGGTTCGTCCACCTGCTTTATCAAGAAACACTAAGGATATTCTATAGATGACCCCCTTATCAGCAGAAGCACGGACGTTAGCGAAGGCGGATGCGACATTGTTGATCAAATTTTTCTATAGTGAATTTCGATCCCGTTTTCGTTGACGCTCTTTGGAGAACTAAGCAGCAACATCGATATGGTTCTGAAAAATGTGAATCATTTGCCTAATATAGGTAGCTAATACTTTCAGTTTCTGTTCCCTTATCAGGGTGTATTTCTATTATACGCCGCTCTAGACATTTTTATGCAGGTAGTTTTGAGTGCTTGCTAAAATGCAAAACCTTAATCTTGCTGTAGGTAGGTAGGTTGGTAGTAGTGGCGGTTCACCTAGAAAGTAGATGTGCCGTTTTGTTACCACGACTTGTGTGACCTATTTTGTGGTGATTGTTAAGGATGTGGTCCGGTCTGGTCGGTGCCTATAACCAACCTGAATTGAGAAAACGGATAAGATCCTGTATCCTTTTGCCCGAGATGTCGCTAAGGTCGTCAAAGAATGGTTGGTTCAGTGCGCGCAGTCTAGCTCTTGCTAGAGCTGGACATTTGCAGAGGAAGTGAGAGAGAGTTTCTTTTTCATTAGGTGGATAGATAAATTATAAGTGAGGAGAGCTTTTATGATGTGCACTTCCCTGGTGAGGACCTAGGGTCATCTTTTCAGTCTGATACGATTTGCTGAAGTTATACGATTTTCTTGACAAGGATATTTTTTTCTAAAACGAAACTACATTGCATGAGTATGTGAAGAGAGATTCCGTCACACTCAAGACGGATTCTTCATGTATAGGGTTCGTTTACGCCAATGCAGTAAAGATGTCTTTTCATTGCAAGTAGTCACTAATGCAACTTCAGCGTGGATCATAGATGCGTTTTTGCCAAGGCTGACTAAATAGTTTGCTTGAGGCTACTCCCCATGAATGCCAGATCCCAGTCCCTGACACCATCTTTGAGTTGTCTGTGAACGAGATAAAGTCGTGAGATCAAGTTGTATATTTCCCAGACAATGATGGAGAGAATTTTTTATGGAAACCATATTCCGGTATTATTTTCATTTCGTCTAAAAGCATGCTAATTTGGCTTTCAGGCTCCATAGCGTCAAGCCAAGGTATAGATGAGCTTCATCATCGGTAAAGGGACCAATTTTGTTCGAAAAGGAACAGCCGATGAATGCTCAAACTTGCCTTTATTTAAATATATATATTTGAAGAATGGGTGTTCCACCTACGATTCAGAGCTGCAGTCGGGGTGGGGCGTAGACAGTCCGTCATATAGTTCCCAGCTTTACGCTCTAGTTTTTTGGCTGTAGTGACTTCCTTCATTTTTGTCCTCCAGACCACGGTGATTTATAATTTTTAATTGTTTCGCCATGCATACCTGTTAGATCTATATAGTTTCCTCCCCTGGTAAAAGGGACTATAGTCATCTTTGTTATGCCACCTCTGAATAACAGATAACAGATCTTGCAAGCCAGATTATACTGAACCTTAACTTATGTTTTCAAAAACACACATTTCAAGCTGCAGTAAAAAAACTTGTACTTACATTGTGTTTCCAAACGACTTTGTATGCGGCCGGATTAGCATGAACTTTACACTCAAAATAAACATCGTCGCCTTCTTCTATGTCCTCTGGATTAAGATTTGATCCCAGATCCAATTGCAATGTTGGTATAACTGAAATGAGAATGTTAAGGAGGCGATTACTTGAATGGATTTCTATTTCAATTTATTCTTTTTTTTTTTTTTTTCTTGCTCTCTTTCATCTGCTAAGACAAGAAAATTATAGTAAAAGCAATTGCATTAGATGAAAGCAGCAAGGAAAAAAAACAAAACTAAGAAAACATGTGTGACGGGTTAATCCACGATAATCTGTCTTAACATCGCCACAAAAGATGATGATGATAATGATGATGACGACGACGAGGAGGACTTTATTTTTACGACAAAGCGGTTACATTAACTACTACACATACAAAGGACTTAACTCGCTTTGTGTCCCTTTTCGCAAGAGTAGATGGTAAAATCGATAAAAGAAGAGATAACTCAAATTGAACATTGGTTTATCCTTTCGAGGAATTTTAGATGAAATGAAAGTTGTCCCAATCCTATGTCCACCCCGACATCCCTACTTAATTACAAGTTTTATGTTTTGCTCAAAGATTACAAGGATAATAAGCTTAGTGTAGGGTGGAGCGCACTAATTGATTGGTCATTAGGAACATAACAATTTTTTGTCATCGCACACATAAAGTATAGTCCTTAAAATCGCATCACTTGCAATGTAACTCAACGCATGTGTAATAATGGATTAAAGTGACACATTAGATCCTTTTCGCCCTCACAATAACACCGACCACACACGGGCTAACTGGATGGTGATACTGGCGTTGGGGTAACTTAACGTTCGACTCCCATTCAATACATTCAATTATAAGAGTCGGAGTGGGAGTCCATTGTCCATGTCCAATGTTTCAATTCGAAGCAAATGAGCGACAACGAAGACGACGCCGACGATCACGTCGAGGACGACTGGGCATGGCGGAGATTTAAATCGAAATTGGATTAAAAGAGGGCGGCACATCGAGCTTCGGCCATGTGGGCCGTAGGGGTAGGGGGAGTGATTTTAGTGCGCTCTATACCAAAGACTCAAATGAACCCAAATGAAATCTAATCAATTATATTGCAATTAGTGGTGTATTATGTGGAAGTTGGCGCAATTCAATTACTCCGTCATCCTTACGTTCGATTGTATAGATTCAGTCTTATCCAGTGGCCAAGGATTCTTTCAACCATCTGACCGCACCATACAAGCAAGCCCAAGCACTGCATTGGTGGTTGCTTTTATTCTTCATCGTTCTTTCCGAAGGGTGGACATGGACACACTCAAATGAAATTCAATCGACTGTAGAGGGTTTAGCAAATTGTACGATTCTCATCCTTGTCCGACTGAGTCTGAGGTCGAGTTGATGTTCCCCTTGAAATCCTTTAATTCGTCTTCCTCAAGCACACTATGGCTATGAATGCATGCCAACAATACTTAGACCCATCGATATATAAGAAGATTAATGACAAACGGAAGACGACATTAAAATGGTTTTAAAGAGGAGGAGACAACTTTCCATTTGAGTCGTCTCGCGCCTTAAGAGTGTTGGCCGTGGGGATTGCTGCTGCTCGAAAAAAAGTACAATCATCATCAGAACTAATGACACTGTCGATGGGGGAGACGACGAGGGAATAACGGATATGGATGGCAGTCGATTAAGTGCGAACATTGCGATATAGTATAAGAATATGGTAAATCGAAAGTTGTCATGAAATAAATCAACTCGAGTTTTAATGAGTCCCGCCATCGATGGTTTATCTATGCGAATGGGATAAGCTGTGTCGTGGTTGAAAGACTTTATTTTATGCCATACAATTAAAATGATTGGAAATACAATTACGGGTGTTATCAGAACGGAACTCCTATAATTATCAGGAGTTGAGGTAGCGTTCCACTACTGTTTCTTTTTGGTATGTCTAAATACCATACTTAATCGCAAATGACGAAAGTTATGAGACATAACTAGCTTTGTAGACATTGCCTCAAGAATTTATTATTGATTAGAGACTCATGTATGCATTGACCTACTGCAACTATGCAATAACGGGTTAAGGGCTGCTTGCGAATATACGACTCATAAGGACTACAGTTTAAATAGATGCTTATGGCCTATTTTGTAAAGCAAAAACGGTCAGATAAGTGCTCATGTTGTGGCTTAAGTCTTTCTGAGTCGCATCGGCAAATGACCCTAAGTCTCTACATCATTTAAATGACTAAGGATAGCTCAAACCCTCAGGTTACTTTTTAGTAGATGACTTGCTGTTATAAATATTAAATCCCAGAACTGGGAACAATATGTCTTGAAGCCGGGCCAATGGAACTGAATTTCTGTGTGCCTCCTATAATTTTATACATATTGGTCTGAGAAGAAAAAAATTTATCTTATTGTAATATGGGTGCCCTTACAATATAAATTAAGTTGTTTTCGTTTATAATCAACGCGAGAAATGATCGAAATAAGGAATAGTAGAATTTCCTTAAGTAAGGAAGTTAGTCAAAATGCTTGTATGCCAAACAAAGTTCCAAGGGAAGACGGTACCTACCTAGTACCTATACCTACCAGATGCATTTTTAAAACACTAAATCCTAACTTTTCCGAAGGAGCATAGTTTAAGAAAGTTTTAGAAAAAGTACTAAATTTCTTATCTCTAAGAAAGTGAATGCTAAAAATCTTGAACAATTATTGGGGAATATCTTTCTTAAACGCGATTATGAAAATCTTTTTTGCAATTCTTTCCGCAAAGACTATACTCAAGGGACTGATAATATTTTCACGATAACATAATAGTCTAGATGTATCTCAATGGTGGAAAGAAATTGTATGCATTCTTTGTGGAGTTAAAGGCTGGCTTTTGATTTGATAGACAGAAGTGCACCAGAGTTGTAAAAGAATGCAATCATTTTGGATTGCATTCATTGAAGTCACAAGAAAAACTTCTTAATATTGACTTAACTCATATTACTTCAATGTTATACTTCAACTTCAAAATATTAAATCACCATTCATTTTGAAGTCTGAACTGAATGCAATCTTCTGTGATTGCTGTGATGTCATTGAAGTCTTTTTGAAGTCATTGAAGTCGTTTTGAATTCATTGCAGTCATTTTGAAATCTTTTGGATTCAATTGAATTTTTTTTTTATTTTTATTTCAAATCAATTCAATTGAATCCAAAAGATTTCAAAATCACTGCAAACGACTTCAATGACTTCAAAAAGACTTCAATTACTTCACAGCAATCACAGAAGATTGCATTCAACTGCACTTTGTTTACATTAGAGAGTTTGTGAAATACCAGCCTCATAAGGCTTCCCAAAATAAATTGTGGCCTCCCGTGCCATCCCATATATAGCGCAATTAGATTACATATTTAATTTTTTAGCGAGTGGTCAAGACTGCATTGGAAAAATAATTATGTGCAACTACTAGACAGGGGCAAAATTTCGAAAACATAAGTTATGATTATGATTTATAATTTTTTAACAAATGTGTCTCTAAATACAGTATAATAAAGCTTAAATTGCTACAGTTCTTTCTGGTCAGATTTAAGTACTATCTATGAATAAAAGATGCCACCAGAAAAAAAAGTAAACTAACAATATAAAAACATACATACCTATGTAGATACATATTACATTCAAAACTAAAATAAATTTCTAAATAATATTGTTTATTATTTTTATTACAAGAAATGTATAGGTAAGTAAAATAATTGCTGCTCAAAACCAGAAAACGTAATACATATTTAGCTAATGGAATTTTCCCATTTTTTTTTAACTTATACATAATTGGTTAAACAGATATTAGTAAACAAATTAAAATTTAAAAAAAAAAAAATTTTTTTTTGAGATCTGTCATCGTGCTCAGAGTATATAATTCGCTTTGGTAATTGGGGTTCTTAGATTCTCTCTCAAATTTTTTTTCATATTTTAAATTTCCCGCGTCCTTCAATCGTACTTTTTGTAGGGATTCATGTATTTGAAATATGTGTAGCAGTCGAAAAAAGTTATTGTTATGCTATATGTGTTAGCAAGTTAACCAGTCTCTATACATAGGCTGAATTTGGTGAGTTAAGTTATCCGCTCGTTAAGGCATGTCAGTGAAAGCTAAGCTATGTTTATTAATAGGAATTACAAACTTACAGACGCTGATGTGTTAGACATAACTCACCGCTATTCGGTATTTATTAATACGAGGGTAAGAGTTTAACTCATTTCTGTCATTCAATTTTAACAGTCATTGCAATATGTAATTACTTATCTTAGGGTGCTCTTACACATATACTTGTGGTCCACTTTTACCTGCTAGCTTATCTTCATAGAATCGGAAGGTAATGTATCTATCGAACGGTCTTTTAGTTCATCTGGAGATCACCTTTTGAAGGCTCTTTTGTCCTTTCGCAAAAAGCAAACAAACTTTGGAACTCGCTTCTTAAAAATATAAATAAATAGGTGGCGCTACAGGCGGTAGGCACCAAAGGCCTAGCTTCTCGCAACCATTCGTTTGTCTGAGTTTCTATTTTTAAGACGAATGGAAGGGAACTACAATTTATGCCAATTTTGAACGGCTGAATTGAGAAACTTTTTCAGGTCAGTCATACTCTCGGATGTTTGTCAGACGTTCGCGAGAGGCAGTAGAAAAAACCTTAAGATGTAATTTGTGTTTTCCGGGGATGGAACCTGGAATCCCTGGCACAGTAGTCCAGAACACTAACCACTGCGCTACTGCGCCCACAACTCGCTTCTTGAGGATATTATATTTCTAGAGAACTTAACTAACTATATAATTTAAATGGAAGGCTAATACGCACGTATCTGAGGGCATTTTGGAGTATTGTCCCGACAGAAGTAAATAATATTGTAGTATAAGTACATAGTATATAAGCAGATCTACGTATATTAGTAGTAGTAAGTATAACTCTCTCTTGTTATCTCCACCCACTTTTATACGTACAATAAAGAGCTAAGAGTCAGTCGGAATCTAGTCTTTCATTATGCTACATGGCGCAGCCGAAAGTGGAGTTTAATATAGAACATGCAAGTGAAAAAAAACGTGCAAATGCAATCAATTAAATTGAAAGAACCTAAGTAATTATAAAATAGTGAAAGAACTTATAAAATATTAATGACTGACACCGACACCGATACTGAAGAGGAACACATAGTTGATAAAAAAACAGTTGTTGCGGTTCCGACTCCAAATAAAACAATGAACAATGGATTACGTTCGAAGAGTTAAGCCGTTGAGTTTGCAAGGAAACTTAGCAGACAATTGGAAACGATTTAAGCAATCGTATTTAATCTTCGAAACAGCAAGCCAAGTGGTGAAGCAAACTGCAGAGATTCGAGCGGCGACTTTCTTAAATGCATTGGGTGAAGATGCATTGGAGCTGCTATCGGCGCTCAATTTGTCAGAGCAAGACCAGAAAAAGTATGATACAGTAGTAGACGCATACGAGAAATACTGCACTCCAAGAAAAAACGTTGTTTTCGAACGGTTCGTGTTCTATACGAGAAACCAACAAGTGGACGAGCCATTTGAAAATTTTCTGAGGGATCTGAAGAAGTTGGCGAAGTCGTGCGAGTTTGGTTGCGAAGAGGAGAACATGTTGAGGGACAGGATTGTGTTGGGGATTGCGGCAAAAAAGACACAAGAAAAATTACTCCAGATAGAAAAGCTGGATTTCAAGAAGGCGCAAGAGTTTTGCCGAGCGGTGGAACTGTCCAGAGAGCAGACAAAGCAAGTTCAAGGTCCGCTAGAGGTCGACATGGTACGAGTGAGACACAATGGAAAGCATGCAGAAAAGTACAGCAAGGAGAGCAACACAAAGAAGACAAATACAAATGAAGACAAACACACTGGTAAAAACAGTAAATCGAAAAATGATTATAAGTGCAAATACTGTAATTTAAATCATAAATATCGAGAGTGCCCAGCTTATGGGAAAAAGTGTTTTAAATGTGATCGCTTAAATCATTTCTCGAGTTGCTGTAAATCTAAGAAAGTAGATTGTTTAGAAAAAGAAAATAATGAAATTGTTATGAAAAAAAAAGAAAATTATAGAGACGTTAGTAGTGATAGTGATGAAGAGTATTTTATGCATGCGTTAGAAAAGAAAAAAAAACATGAAAAAGAAAAAAGTAAAACAAACAGATATTGGTCTACAAATTTACGTATAAATAATACAGAAGTGAGCTTCAAATTAGACTCAGGTGCTGAGGTAAATGCAATGTCTTTAGAGGTGTTAAAGAGCATTGATAATGAAATTAAGCTTGACAAATCAGAGTGTATTTTAGAAGGGTATGGGGGACAAAAGATTGTACCTGTTGGAATGTGCTATTTAATATGTGAGCACAAAAATATGAAAAGCCGGGAAAAATTTATAATAGTTAAAGAAAATGTCACTTCAATTATTGGTTTAAATACTTGTGAACGGTTAAATTTAATTAAAAAACTAGACCAATTGTCGGTGCCGGAATCAATTCAAAAAATTCCTGAAACAAAGGAAGAATTTATAAATAAGTTTTCTGAGACTTTTAGTGGTATAGGCAAATTTGAGACCCCGTACAAAATCGAGTTAACAGAAAATGCTACTCCAGTTATTAAAGGACCTCGGAGGATTCCAACATTATTGAAGAAAAAATTGAAATGCTATTTAAATGAATTGGAAAAAGCGGGCATTGTTTCAAAGGTGAATGAATGTAGGGAATGGGTGCATAATTTAGTGATAATAGAAAAAGCAGATGGAAGCTTACGGCTTTGTTTAGATCCGAAGGACCTGAATAAATTTTTAAAGAAGAGACAGCATTTGATACCAACGTTCGAGGAAATCTGTTCGGAGTTGGAGGGTGCAGAGTTATTTACAGTTTTAGATTTCAAGCAGGGATTCTGGCAGGTACTTTTAAGCGAAGATTCGAGAGAACTGTGTGCATTTAATACTCCATGGGGAGTTTATGAGTTTTATAGAATGCCATTTGGCATTAAATCAGCTCCTGAGATTTTTCAAGCCTATGCAACTAAATATTTTGGTGATATTCCTGGAGTGTCGGTTTATATAGATGATTTAATTATAAGGGGCAAAAGTAAACAGGAACATGACAGAGTTTTAGCAATGGTCATGCAGAGGGCGAAGGAATTAGGGATAAAATTTAATAAAAATAAAGTGCAGCTAAGGGCAAAGGAAGTTAGATTTTTTGGACATAGGATCAGCCGGGAGGGAATAAAGCCAGATGGGGATAGAGTTAAAGCCATTTGTCAAATGCCTGACCCTACCGATAAAAAGGATGTTCAAAAACTATTGGGAGTTCTTAATTTTTTGAGGCATTTTATTCCTAATATGTCTGAACTGACAGCGCCGTTGCGTGAACTTCTTCGGAAAGATGTTCAATTCATTTGGACACCTAGTCTATCAGCGGTGGTAAACAAAATTAAGAAAGAGATAGCAAAAGACACAATGTTGAGGTCATTTGATAGTTCCAAGGGCATGGTTATTGAAGCAGATGCCTCGCAAAACGGTTTGGGCTGTTGCCTATTACAAAATAACCGACCCGTCTATTACGCGTCGCGATCGCTGTCAGAAACTGAGCAACGATATGCTCAAATTGAGAAGGAGTTTCTTGCAATAACCTTCGCTTGCAAGAAATTCCATTACTACATTTATGGCCGCACTGTAGATGTTAAAACTGATCACAAACCACTCGTCTATATTATGGTAAAGGACATAAATAAAATACCTTCGAGTAAGCTCCAACGAATGAGGCTCAGGCTTCTTAATTATGACCTCAGAGTAGAGTACAAACCAGGAAAATATCTGCATATTGCAGACTATTTATCCAGGCACGTTGTAGATGACGGGGGTGAGGAAGAGGATAAAGGGTTTGCAGGAGCGGTCCATTCAGTAGTGGCTAACATTAGCACTGAAATACTAACAAAGATAAAAGAAGAAACTAAGAAAGATAAACAATTAGAAATAATTTATCGATATTGCATGATAGGATGGCCAAATAATAAAACAAAAATTGAGGATAGTTTGAAGCCATATTTTAATATAAAAGATGATATCTATGCCGAATGTGAAGTGCTTTACTTCAATGACAGGGTTATTGTGCCTAGAAGTATGAGGGAAGAGGTACTACTAGCACTGCATGAATCTCATCAAGGGATGACTAAAACAAAAAGAAGAGCTAGCCAAGTAGTATACTGGCCCCTCATAAATAACGAGATAGAAACAATTATAAATAAATGTGATGTTTGTCAATCATACAAGCCAAATGAACGGCGAGAACCTTTGATTTCACACCCAGTTCCGTCCCACCCATTTCAAAAAGTAGGATGTGATATTTTTGAGCTAAAAGGTAAAAGTTTTTTAATAATTGTAGACTACTTTTCGAAATGGATAGAAGTCTTACAACTATCTTCAAAGACTTCTTCTGAAGTTGTCAGGAAATGGGCGGAGACGTTTTCGAAATACGGTATTCCGAAAACCTTAATCGCGGATAATGTTCCTTTTGGGTCTTGGGAATGCAAACAATTTGCAGGCTCGTGGGGTATAGAAATTGTCACTTCAAGTCCGTTATATCCTAAGTCTAATGGGATGGCAGAGCGCAGTGTTCAAATTGCTTGAATATAGGAACACGCCCACTAAAGGTCTCAGTAAATCGCCAGCAGAAATACTGCAAAATAGAATTCTTCGTTCAAAAATACCTACAAAGGTCAGTAAGATGATAGGTAATAATGAAGAAATTATTCGCGAACTACAAAATAAAAATGCGAAATCTGAAAACATATACAACAAAGGCACCGTTGTAAAACAAGAATTTAAACCAAATCAAAATATTTTTGTCAAAATAAATAATAATTGGGTGCGGGGCAGAATAATGGAAAAATCTTTAACACCTCGATCATATAAAATTCAATTAAACAACGGCACCGTGCTCAGAAGAAATAGTAGCTTTTTACGTAAGGTACCTGAGGATAATTGGGAGCCACTTGAAGATTATGAACAAAATCAATTCATTCAAGACAGCTCCAATAATGTGATAGGTGATAGCTCAGTTTCAAATGCTGACAATAATATGAAACTAAGAAGTGGAAAAGTAATACAAAAAACTTAAAAATAATAATAATAATAATGATAACAAATTAATAAATGTATATAAAATAAAAAAATGAATTAAGATGAAGTAAATTTAAGTTAAAATATTGAATTAATACAAAAAATGAAATAAGGTATTGTTAACTTAAATCTGAAATTTTTCTTTGTATACAATGAGGACAACAAATACACTAATTTTTCAGGGGGAGATGTAGTATAAGTACATAGTATATAAGCAGATCTACGTATATTAGTAGTAGTAAGTATAACTCTCTCTTGTTATCTCCACCCACTTTTATACGTACAATAAAGAGCTCATTGTATACAATGAGGACAACAAATACACTAATTTTTCAGGGGGAGATGTAGTATAAGTACATAGTATATAAGCAGATCTACGTATATTAGTAGTAGTAAGTATAACTCTCTCTTGTTATCTCCACCCACTTTTATACGTACAATAAAGAGCTAAGAGTCAGTCGGAATCTAGTCTTTCATTATGCTACAAATATTTGAATTCAAAATAAATCGTTGCCAAAAGTTTACCGAAACTGACTGTGTGTCTTCTAATTTAATATACTGTGCATTAACAATTAAATAGATAGGTATGTACGAATATCTTCAAGCCTACTTGTACCTAAGCTATATAGAGAAAATGTTTAATGCATGCGATACAGCCGATTTAGCACTGAAAAATAGCCTCCAAAACGCCTGTGATGCATTTTAATACAGAAATAGCTCTTTATTCGATTTATCTAAATAATGCGTCAATAAATTTAAATTTTATCTACGCACAGATATCACCCAACCATTCTTGATTAAACAATTTGTATCAATTCGCGTCAGTTTATATAAAGTTCCTGAATTTTTAAACACAAACTATGTATCAGTATCGATTTGAAAAATCATTTAAAGGACACACCCTCTATTTTGGCTCCTAAGCACCTTCAACATGAAAGCGTTGATTTTATCTACCAAAATCTATTCTATGTTCACACATTAAACCCAACACCAGGGCGCTAGGACGAGGACACTATACCGAATGAATGAACATATTTATAACAAAAACAAAAACCAAAACCCAAACCAAACAAACAAAACAGAACCAAAAAAAAAAAAATAAATAAATCTTAATTTCTTCCATTTTTGTCTCACTATTTCTGTTGATTTTCTATTTCACACCCACATCGCCTATATTTGCTCGGCCCTCTTTTCAGTTTGCCTTGTGCTTGTGCCTACAACTACGAGTAGGTATTTATATGCTTTGTCTATGTTTTTGCAAACCCTAGTGTAAACAGAATGTCCTCAGCCTTACTGTTAGCGGGGTGTTGATGTCGTTGTTTTCACGCATTGAAGATACACAAAGTTTTCGAAAGTTTTTGCAAGATTTTCCACTGCCACAGAATAAAGTGATTTTATCCCCCGGAAGCAAATAAAAAACTTTTTTCCTTGTCATTTGTGTTTTTTGTGCTCCTTTTTTTTCGCCTGTCGTTCGTTACTGGATCGTGCATACATATTTGAAGTTTGTATAATGCTGGATGACTTTGCATATCAATGAGGACGAGGAGCGACAACGACAAGAAACAACAACTTACAGAAAGCAAAACGTAGATAAACTATTTTGGTTTTTTTTTTGAGAAACTTGCAAGAATCTTGCTTTGGAATAATAGAAGCAGAGAAGAGAAAGAGTGTCTTATCCTTTGTTGCTATACGTCGTCATCATCGAGGACGAAAAGTCACAAACACTTAATTGAAAATACTTTAAGGCAATTTTTGTTTTTTTACTTTGTCGCTGGTAGCAGGAGCAAGGCGGTCAGCGCAGTGGGTATGTGGGATTCATTAAAGGATTTTTTTTTTGAAGAACAACTTTTTCAAATTTTATTATTATATTCCGGATAAGGGAAGATGAAACAGAGAAACCTTGCCCTAGGATACATTAAACATCAAAGTTCAGTAATTATATCTAAAATTGAAAACTGTTCTTTTTTCTCCTACTTTAACGAAAACTTGGCCCGAAGAGAAAAACGAGCGCAAAAAAGTGAAACTCAGAAAGGATTATTATTTAAGTGAAAAATTATAAATAGCCAACTAATTGATATTTAATGACGTGATGATGGTCATCAATATACATTAATCTTTGGCAGAGACAAATTCCATTAAGTTATGGGTTTCACTATAATGAAGGATAATGTTGATGGTTCAAAAAAAAAAATGTCATTACAGCTACCTACCGTCGCGGTGGTGAGTGAAAAAGTAAGAATAGTTAATAACCGAATAAAGCTTTTTTAAATATAGCCCGATGGACATTAAATAATATTCAAGCGCAAGGAAATTACATGAAATAAATTGTGTAAAAGGAACTAAAAATTGCTGTGTGTCAAACAATGACTTCGGTTAAATCGACTGTGAAATGTTTGAATGAAATAAATCTCAAGCTCCTCCTCGACTTCCTAATTAAATAAATACTCTAAGTTTTAACCCTCCTCCTCCTCGTAGTAATATGCTAAAATACATAATTCTTTTACCGAAGTAAAAGGTGGAGTTCTGTAAAAACGATAACCGCTCTCGCTTTCTAAAAAAACGAAAAAAAAAAAATCATGCGAATTCTCAAATTTGCTTTATGTAATTAGAAATTTTCGTTTTTTAAGAGGTAGTGTAGTTGAAAAGCTATAGCTAAGTAGGTACTTTTAATCAATTTCGCAGTTCCAGAAACTATTGTTTTTTGTAGGTACATAGAAGTACGTTTTCGCGGATTTTGCTTTTCTGATTCACTTCATTCATTCATTCATTCATTTCCAATGGCCCGCTTATCCATTAAGTGGGTCGCGGGTGTAGGTTGCTCAAGTGGATCCTCCAAAGCCTTTGTTTCACCGCCATCAACTCTAAATCATCAAGGGAAATCCTCATACGAGAAGACGAGAGATTATGGACTTAATCCAACTATCTTATCCTGGTTCTACCTAGAGGACGTCTGCCTGATGGTACGTATTCCATAGCACGTCGTTAGGGACATCCGTTTATGACCAAACCAAAGCATGAACCGCTCCAGACGGAGAAGTAGCTGCTCGACATAGAGTTCCTCACGTATTCTGGTATTTCTAATGCGATCTCTAAGGGTTACAAAAGCAGTACAACGGAGAAACCTCATTTCGGCAGCTTGTATCCGCAATCTTATTAATTCGATCATGAAATGTGGGTAATGACCAAATTAATATGATCGCGGATACAAGCTGCCGAAATGAGATATCATAGGCAAGAGCTGGAACAAACACTGAATTTAAGACTGACAACTTAGTTTTGACACCAATTTTAGTCCTCCTAATAACAGAATGACCAAGCTGTCGCAAAATTGACCAATCCTACAGGAAAACTCAGCATTGCTCCTTTCCATCACTCTTGAATAAGACCCCGAGTGCCGAGATACTGAAACTTCTCCACCATTTTCAATGGGACTACAGTACCTATCATGCAGAGTGTATTGAACAGGCGTTCTGGAGACGGCCATCACTTCAGATTTGTTCACGTTTACCGCGATCGACTGCGCGCTGAAGTTCAGTCTGAGAGGATCCAAGGATGACGAAGACATCAGCGAAGAGCAGATGACTTATCCTCAGATCCCCCAATTCGAAACGTTCTTCGCCAAGTCTGCGCTGTAACATCCAGTCCATATAAGTAATGAAAAGGAGAGGGGACAAGACGCACCCCTGGCGAAGTCCAACGCCCACGGTGAAAGGTATTGATTTAACTCCGTTTACCCGAACACAGCTTGTACAGTTTGTGTAAAGAGATTGAATGGCTCTCAAGAGAGAACCATCAATTCCATACTCCTATAATACACTCCAGAGTTTCCCTCGAGGGACTCGGTCGTACGCTTTCTCCAAATCTACGAAGCATGCGTATAACAGGTGTAGCATTCTCCCAAGCCTTCTCAAGTACCATTCTGAGAGTGAATAACTGGACGGTTGTGCTTCTGCCTCATCTCATCTCCCAATCGTGTCCAGCACCTTGGCAAATACTTTTCCGGGAAGACTTAAAACTGACATACCGCTGTAATTGGAGCAACCCCTTTTATCCCCTTTCTTGGAAAAGAGCACAATCACCACAATCTACCAATCACTGGGAGTTTCGCAGCATTCCCAGGCCACTTTAATGATACGAGAGAACTATTTAACTCCGTCTTGATCATTTCTGGCCGGATTTCATTCACTCCGGCAGGTTTGCCAGCTTTATCTACCGTAGGACTATTTTCCGCCCTGCTTGGCTATGGATCTGTCATCCTCAATGCCCTCGATGTGTGTTTTAAAGCACGCAGTTCTTTTCTCACCACCAGCCGTACCCGGCACCAGCCACACCGAGCCGTTTCACTCCGCAAACATGTCCTGCAGAGGCAATGACAGCTGTTGGAAACAACTGCCATTCTTCCTTTACATTAAATGGAACATTTGGAATTTGTTCAAACCTTTCAGTTACCTGCCGTACAATCTACATTGATATTGATTTTTTTTGTAAATAATTTATTTTGTGTACACCGATAGCAATATCGATTTTCTTCCAGCTCATTGATTACAATTAAAATTGTTTTGATTAAATTATGCTGTCTTTCAAAAGTGGTTATGAGTAAAATCGCCAAATTAAAGGCACACAGCTTCCACGAAGTGCAAACGATTATTTATTGTTACAAATAGACGCAGATGGGATTTAACTGTTTAAATGAAAAAAAAAAAATGGAACACTTCAATAAAAAAAAGCTGCAAGTCCTTTCCCACTAAAAGAACATCTATTTCGTTTTTGATTGACATGAAGCAAAGAAGGGAAACGTCAACAAAAAAGCTTTTCGTTTTTTTTCCTTTCATTTTGGAAGTTACACGAAGCAAAACATGCGCCCAAACGAAAACGATTAAATATTTTTTTCCAGAATCCCATTTCGAATAATGCTTCTGAATATAGACCAATCGCAATATAATTATTTTTATCCAAAGCAGTTGAAAAAACCTTTCTAGAACGCTGCAGCGCAAAACAAGGGCAGCGAGAGAAGAGTATCGAACCAGGAGAAGGGAGGAAAAGAAGATCTTGCGTAGAAAGAAGAGAGCTTACGCAGCTTCCCAGCTCAAGGTGATCGAAGAGTCGCGCGATCGTAATAACATCAGGAGGTTTTTAAAAAAAGCCAAGCAACTGGCTTTTGGCTACAAAACCGGAACACAGGTTCTTCGAGACAGCGAAGGAAACCTAGTCACCGAAGCGCAGGGAATAGTAGATGTGTTTAAGCAGCATTTCCAACAGCTGCTTAATGGAGAACCCACGTCCAGTCTGAAGAACTAGTTCCACTGCTTAGTATAGAAGAAGTTGGCTTAGCTATAAAAAAGCTTAAGAACAACAAGGCCGCAGGTTCTGATAGTTTACCAGCGGAGCTCCTTAAATACGGTGGTGAGGTGTTGGTAGGGAGCATGCACCGAATCATCAACCAAGTATGGGTGGAAGAAAACATGCCCGATGACTGGACTATCAGCTCCATATGCCCCATCTACAAAAATGGCGATCCTATGTCTTGCAAGAACTATCGAGGCATATCCCTTCTTAATGTCGCATACAAGATCCTATCCAACGTACTGTGTGAAGGTCTAAGGTGAAGTGAAGGTTCTGCAACACACTAATCGGCACGTACCAGTGTGGCTTCCGACCCGGCAGATCGACTATAGACCAAATTTTCACACTGAGGCAAATCCTGGTAAAGATTAACGAATTTCAAGTCGAAACTCATCACCTATTCATCGACTTCAAAGCCGCGTATGATAGCATACATCGTCAGGAGCTCTATTATGGCGATGGCCGAATTTGGAATCCCGGCAAAACTGATTCAGATGTGTCGCGTGACGCTGGAAAACTCGCGCTACGATGTGCAGTTTGTCAGCAGCTCCTCCGATCAATTTCAAACTTGTACCGGATTTCGGCAAGATGACGCGATATCATGCGACTTCTTCAATCTCGTACTGGAGCAGATAGTGCGCACGGCAGGTGTCAACATGGAAGGCACTATCTTCAACAGATCCGTCTAGCTGAGGACAAGACTAAATACATGCTATCAACAAACAAACAAGCATCTGTCCACCACCTAGGACAAAACGTCACTATTGATAGGAACAATTTCTAGGTAGTTTAGGAATTCACCTACCACGGAGTAAACGTAAACTCCACGAATGACACCCTAGTGGAGATCCGGCGAAGAAGTACCCTAGGAAACCGTTGCTACTTCGGTTTGGCAAAACAATTGGGTTCAAAACTCCTAACTCGAAGGACGAAATGTGTGCTCTACAAAACCCTTATCCTGCCAGTTCTGCTTTATGGCACCGAGTGCTGGACGATAAGCAAGAAGGGAGAGCTGATACTGGGCTCCTTCGAAAGAAAAATACTTCGGCGGATTTTTGGTCCTGTGTGCGAGGAGGGCGAATGGAGAAGAAGATAGAACCGCGAACGCTATGAGCTGTACCAAGATGTGGATGTAGTCCAAAAAGCCGAAACACGTCGACTACATTGGCTCGGCCACATCGAGCGAATGGACAATAATGCTCCAGCTAAGAGGATCTTCGAATCCCAGCCCCCAGGTTCGAGAAGACAAGGAAGACCGAACCTCTGTTTCAAAGACCAAGCCGTCGCGGATGCCAGAGCGCTTGGTCTCGACAACTGGAAGCAGCGTGCCCGGGATCATAGAGGACGGAAGGCTGCCGTGTCTCAGCCAGAGATTCTTCACGGATCGGGAGCCCGATAAGTAAGTAAGTAGTATTTTATCAACCCAGTTCTGCTACTCTCTGTTGTAAAATCGAAAGAGAGGTCACTCGTATGAACAGCGGCAACAAAAAAAAAAGAGTCAATCGCAACACTGTAGAAAATAGTGCAGTGGTAGGACGTTGTCTATCTTTGAAATCTTTTACATGATGTCGCTAAAAGCTGGTCATTCTGTCATTAAAATCTATCATTTGGTCGTAACATTCAAGTCGTGTCAATCGTCTCACTCGGTGTGAAACAAACCTTGACACGCCACATGAGAGGCGATTACACAGAATGAAAAGTTTAGGAAAAAATCTGACGTAGCCTTAAATCCTAAACTGGGGTAATGTATTAAGCTTCAACAGAAATCGATCGCTGATGAACATTATTAAAAGATTGACTAAGGGCCAGTTTCAAATGTTCCGGATAAAGTTTCGGATAGTTAGCCGACACATAACGCTTTCCACCAGATAAAAGTAGCTGATATTTTTTTTCTGTTTCATCGTCAAAGTCTCTGATAAACTATCCGGTAGAAAAATTTATCAGGCACTAATTGTTTGACAGGAATGAAAATGATGTTTTTTTTATCGTTTATCACATTTTTAAGTGAATTGTGTTGTTCTAGTTTTTTAAATTTAGCATGGATAAATTCATTCATTCACTCATTTTCGATACCCGGTGTAGGTTGCGCAAGTCCAAGTACACCTTCCATAGTCTCGATTCTAGGCCATGGACTGTAAATCATAAAGGGCAATCCCCATACGGGTAGGGGAGATATTATGGACTTGGTCTAACCATCTCATCGTGGGTCTACCTAGAGGACGCCTGCCCGATTGTACGGATTTCAAAGCACGTCGTAAGATCATGGTCGGGGACATGCGTTTTAAAACGACTAATCCACCGCTGCGTCCGGAGCAGTAGCTGCTCGACATTGAGTCCCTCACGCAATCTGGTGTTTCCACCATCTCTACGGGTCAAACCATTAATACAACTGAGGAATCTCATTTCGGCAGCTTGTATCCGGGATCTTATTCTTTCGGTCATTACCCAAATAGGTAAGAGTTGGAACAAACTCGGAATTAACGACTGACAACTTGACAATTTAGCTTTGACACCAAGTTCAGTCCTGTTATGATAGCAGAATAACCGAGCTGTTTTAAAATTGACCAACCTGACCAATCCTACAGATAAACTTAGCATTGCTCTTGGTCCTTCCATCACTAGTGAGTATACATTAAATAGGCGTCCTGGAGACGACCATCACTTGAGATGTGTTTACGTTAACTTTCATCTCAGCTTCCACATAAGCGACTACTAACGGATAGAGTGCGTATTGAAGTTCCGTCTAAGAGGACCAAAGGATGACCAAGTTATGAGCGAAGAGCAAGCGACTTATCCTCGGATATTCCAATTCGAAACGTTCTTCGCCAAGACTGCGCTGTAACATCCAGTCCATATAAGTAATGAAAAGGAGAGGAGACAAACTGCACCCGTGGCAAAGTCCAACGCCCACGGTAAAAGGTATTGACTGGGCATGGATATAGTCAAACAAAATAGTGAAAGTTCAGAAATCTTCATCGTCGAGTGTTTCTAAAAATAATTTGAAATACTCTGTTCCTACGGGGCCCTGTAATATGGTTGTAATATTCATATAATTCGACATTTAAGAATTCAAATAAATGCATGAAATAACACTTCTGACTGCTGTCTACACCCGTCAACGAAAGAATGCTCTGAAACTATATTTTTTCCAGCCACATCAAATAAATATTTTGTTTAAATCCTCCGGATAGAGGCTTTAACAGCCGGTTGAACTGGCTGATAAACTATCCGAGACTTTATCTATCAGCTATTATTATCCGAAACCTTTGAAACCGAAATATTACGTTTATCTGACATA
The DNA here is from genome assembly GCA_949372485.1 of Cheilosia soror. Classification (NCBI taxonomy): domain Eukaryota; kingdom Metazoa; phylum Arthropoda; class Insecta; order Diptera; family Syrphidae; genus Cheilosia; species Cheilosia soror. The sequence goes on along the minus strand of OX443562.1, from coordinate 21,389,191 downwards.
TAAATTCCGGATAGGCTATCCGAGACTTTATCAGCTAGTCTTGAAACTGGCCCTAAAAGTCGTATGTAGGTGCCTATAGGCATGCCCCCTTGAAGATAAAGGAGCCCGCAATATCACAGCCGCAGAAATAAAAGAAATTTCTATTTTAATTGTAAAGTTTACAAGAGTATACAATATATTTACTTACACCCCTCAACAGTGAATGAATACCAAGTACGATTTCAGATCAAAGATAATCACTTATCTAACCGTTTGACAATCTCAAAGGACATTACTTTCATTTGCGAATTGATTTCTTTTTCAAATAGTGACCTGTATGGCTTTGTCATTGAATCAAAGCACTCGCTGATAATGCATTGAAAATAATGCAATACACTTCGGTACACTTAGTTACCATTAAGTTAAGTAACGCTTTGACACTGACAAACAAAATAAATCATTGTGTCAAAATGTTTTCAAAACCTCATTGTATTCCGTTTCGCTTAGAGGAGCTGTTTGTCAATTTCAAAAACATGACAACATACAACCACCGAATCTGTGCAATATCCCAAAAAAAAAAACCTCCACGAACTTTGACACCACCTAAGTGATGGTACACTAGCTACGTGAAATCCGCCATTCTCTACCCAAACAAAACTGTCAAGCTGTCATATGTAACGAACAAAATATTGCCCTGCCACGCTAGCACCGCACCGCGAAACAATGAAAGAGAATTGCTCCAGGAACCTAAGAGGATAATCTGCCTTTTATTCTCGAGAACCATCGTTCGTTTGCTTGCTTCGAACCATAGAAGCTGAAGCAGGAGCGACACCAATAGCGCTGCTACCACGACACCATCTGGAACATCAACATCTTCAGCAGCAAAAACAAACAGCAAGCAGAACTGCTCTACATCGTATTCATCGTCATTCAGTGGCAGTACGAGTACAATAACCCAATGACAACACAGATGAAAGAGAAAACAATCTGAAGCTAAACTGAATACAATATTTTTGTCTCTGTTTACTTTAGCTGCGATTGTCCTGAAGCACAGGTACACACTTTGCTATTATAGTGTACACCATCGTATTTTAGTATCTTTTGTAATTTTCTTTCAAATCGCCAAGACAATGGCAGAAGATTTCTCTTCGCAATCCTTGAACTAATCCAAAGTATTTGCTGTACGACAATAATGACGACAATGACAATGGTGATGACTAAGGAGCTGCAGCACTATAATGAGAACGATGACGATAACTAAATTTGGCTAGATTGGACTTATTATCTTTGCAGTCTTTGATAGAGAGAGATAGAGTGAAAGAGAGGGAGAAATTGCAATTTTCAAAGCGGACGATGGCCAAATAATGAATATAAAAGCAAACTGATATGGATAGTTTGTCAGAGGATGCGGACTGCGGAGGGGATGAATGTGATTCGATTTGGAGAGAATCACTTTGCTTGCCATCAATGGCACTCGTTTAATTGGATATACTGTTGCAAGAAATTGAATTCAATGTCGTGCTCGTCGTAGCTTCAGTGCTTCTTTTTTTTTTTTTGCTGCAATCAGTAGTTGATTGGGGTGAGGGAGAGCGAGAGAATAATAATGGATCCATTGTGAAAGGGAAATTGTATCTTGAGATTGCGAATCCAAAATCGGACATTGTTTACAAAAGTGGTATACGATTCGACATTGAAATTGATGTTCGGAATCATAACATTCTACAGCAAAGTAGACGAGAGTTTTGTTGCGTCTTAATCCAATCATGAATGTTGACCAATTTTTGGTCACCATCTCTGCCAGAGTTGTGTCATTATGCCTCGTATAAGGACAACCAGTGCAGTGAAAACAATTACATCAATCGCTGGGTTTAAAGGTAATTTTTTGTCTGCTACCCCGGCCCTAAATCAATACATTCAGGAATCGGTTGCCAAATGCATCCTTTTCGGCAAGCAGAAGTTTTATAGAAATAAGTTGCGAAAGAAGGCAAACATTTGGATTGGGACTTGGGAGATCTACAAAGAGAGACTGACGCAGTTATAAATCGAGGACGATCACTTATCTAACTGCGGATGCACGGCTATTCCTGGTCGAAGACATTCCACAACAGCTATACTGAACGACTGACCTCTCCCGACTTAAGTGGACGGTTAGCAGTTTCGTACAGTTCAAGTCCGCAAGGGATATGGTAATGTTCCAAAGATTCGGTAGCATATGCTCTCAAATTTCAACATGCACAATTCACGAATAATTAATGTAAGGAGAGCGCCTAAACTATCTAATCCACCCATACGTCTATCAACTACTCTCCCCGCGGGACCGCCGATGGGTGTTACTTCGCGAGGTTGGTTTGCTTAGTAACTCATGGTCAATCATCTGGATATGCCACTTCTTCCAAGTTCTCAAGTCTCCTTAGCTCTATATATTTTTTAGATTCCCTGCCCAACTGGCTGACACTGCGACATAACAAGATCTATTGTATAGAGAGATTAAGTTACTCTAAGAGAGGTGTGACCTCCCTAATACCATAGTGAAGACCACTATATCAGTAGTAGCGGAGTTCCTGAACTCTGCTGGTAAAAGTATCTCCTTGTTAAATACACATTTTCTTAACCAATGAAGCAATTACAGAGAATGTGCTTGGATGATTCTTCATCCTCAAGACAGAAAGTGCATTCTGTCTCCGGGTTCAAATTCATTTTGTTAAAAATGATAAAAAAATTTGTGGCTTAATGGCCTGTGAGGAAGCCCACCAGCTGGGCCCATGGGTATCGAGACTTTGGTATTGGGTCCAAAGACACCAGCATCAACTCCGAGATTCCATGTTCGATCCGCCGGTGTACCAGACTAAACTTTTAGGGTCCAGTGTCGAAACACCATTTGCACATTTTGTGCGGTCCAATATTTCTACCTCAAATAGTGTTGTAGCAGAAAGTAGAATACGTATTAGAAACTAATTGTAGATTTAAATCTCGCACCAAAAAATGTATAGTTATAGCCAGAGTTTAATTATTTCAAAAAGCTGTACAAAATAACGAACTTGTTTGAACTTTTTTGTATAAATACCTTGCCAAACAATAAAAATTAAATCATTTTGTACAACTCGAACCCATCAGTGGTACCTACCTACCTATACTCGTTTTATCTCTTCGCACGGTTTGATCTCGCCGTTCTATACTCGGGTGGCAGTTCAACAGCCACAACTTTCGTCGTCTTCATCAAACTGCAAGTGCAGCGCGGTCAATAAACCCTTGCGTTTGGCATTCGGTCAAACTGTACTTCCAAAACTGAACTCCCTAACCATAATGTCGGGGATGGAACAGAGCATATCCTTGTCCATGTTTGGGATTGCGTTAAGTATCATCATACTAATCATAACTATTATTGCGATGTGACGTATGGCGAACATTTATAGCTTCATTAAAAAATAAATTAATTCCAAAAGCGTACATTGTGACCTACGAGTTTCGAAGTGGAAAAACCTTAAGAAGTAAATTGTGTTTTTCCAGGGCTTGAATTTGAGGTCCTTCTCTCACTAGTCCAACACGCATTCCTCGAGTCCTCGCCCATCTTTACAGAGCTAATCGGTTTTTTGACATGATAAAAAAAAATAAAAATAGGTGGCGCAACAGGCGGGTAGGCACCATAGGCCTAGCTTCTCGCAACCATTCGTTTTGTGTGAGTTTCTATTTTTGGGACGAATGGAAGGGACCTACAGCTACAATTTTATTCCGAGTCGCAACGGCTGAAATGAAAAGCTTTTTTTAGGACAGTCATACTCTCGGATGTTTGTCAGACATTTGCGAGAGGTGGCGCAGTAGAAGAAACCTTAAGATGTAATTTCTGTTTTTTTTTTTGGGATCGAACCTGAGATCCCTCGCACAGTCGTCCAACATACTAGCCACTGCGCTTTTTAACATGATAGTTGAAGGAATTGTACGCAGCTCAATAGCCAATACCAGAGGTGGTGCATATCGGAAGTCAGTGGAAAATCCGCACATGCCGATGACATTGACTTAATGCTGCATGTGCGGTCCCCTGTGGTCAATTTGTTTTGAAAGAGTTTAGGGAAGATATAGTGAAAACCACAAACCAGTAAGAACAGACCGTCGACTCCTCCCACATAACGGACTTTGACTACAAGCTGCCGGCGGGCCCAGGATTTTTCATGTATTGGTGCTGTACAAAATCAAAGCAGCGCCATTAACGCACGCATATTTGAAAAATCCTAGGCCTATAGTATAGCATGGAAAATCATTGTCGCCATTAATTTTGGCATTTACAAGTATTCACAGACAGGGTAATTTTTTCCGAGGAGAATCGGGTAGGTGCACGGGAAGTCGGCGGTATAGTTCTTACTTGTTTGTGGTGAAAACTCTATGAAATGTACTGAGATATTTTTATACCAAACTAGCTGAACCCCCGCCAGCTTAGGTAGGCCTTTTTTTGCCAGTTTGTTTTATATAAAACTCATAGGTTATATATATATAGCTAATACTTATAGTTTAGGTTAGGTTATGTTGAATATTGGGCCATCGTCATTGCTGTGGGAACCTTAGCGGTCAAAAACCTAAACCAATTCGCCTAAGCAATTAATTTCTCTACAAAACCTAAAGATTGTTTAAATTTTGTTAGTGAGGCCAATCCCCTCCAAATTGTGGAAGAAGTACCTTCCAAGGTGTTTCCTCCTGTACCGAGCATTGGCTTGACATTCACAGAGGAGATGAGTAATATTCTCTGCGACATTATACCGGCATGTGTCCGCATCTATTTAACCTACAGTCTCATGGCGTGCTTCCTTAGAAAACCGTGGCCCGGAGAGAATTCCTATAGACAATCGTAACTTTGAGCCTTTGAGACCCTATGACCTACTTACTATATTCGACCATCTTTGATCTGCCGTATTTTTAATTTTCTCGAGGATAATTCTCTTGGCCACGGCCAATTATACCATAAATAATTTAATTTTGTGGAAGTTCTGCTCCGTTTTTGGCCAGAATGTCAGCCCTTTCGTTACCCTCATTTTATTATAGTGTCCGGGTACCCAACACAATCTAACTTGGTTCTGCGCGCATAATGCTCCGAGCATTAAGCCCACTAGTACTAACCATTTCCAAAACATCCGAATTTTCTGCCGAACCCTGTATAGTTGAATCTTCAAGTTCAAAACCCGTGCAATCAACGATTTTGGTGAAGTAGTTTGGAGTTGTAATTTTACGTTGACTTTTTCTTTTTTTCGGCTACTTTGTAAAGATTTATCTTGTGCTAATAATCCAGCAACGATTTCGATACTTAAGCGCAGTCTTGGCCTGTACCAGCTATATTTTCGAAATAGAGCCTGCACCGTTGAAAAGGCACCTACTGCAAAATTTGGTTGATAGTATGAAATTTTACTTCATAACTCTAATCAGGAGATTTATTATTTTCAATTAACTTTGCAATTGAAAAACCAAGCCGCAAATAGCTCGACCCACTTTGCAGACAACCAACGTTGGTTTCCCTTTTTGAATCCTAACCTACATTAAACTAGATCATGGCTGCATTTTTTGTGAAAAAAATAAAACAACTTAAAGAACTCCATATAGATATACCAACATTGAAACCCAAACGAATATGATATATAAAAAAAACATAATAACACGCATCCCCATTCACAACACACTTTCACTCTTTAATTGCTCAAGAGGACCCCATTAAACATTTTTGTGCACGACTGCCAGTTTCAATCCCACCGCACCCCACAATGCCCTATTTTAACAATCAGCAAATGAGCAAAACTGAATCAGTTTGAATGAATAAAAAAAAATTAAGAAAAATTCACAAACACAAAACCAAATTATAAAGGACTCAGAAATACATTCATTTTTTATTTGCCTACCTCTCTCTGCGCTCCGTTTAATTTTGCAGAAATTTATTTCATTCCTGTGCGCACAAAATGAACACAAACAAAAACGACAGGCAACAAAAACAAAAAAAAAAAACTTTGCACACAAACCTAAAACTATTATCCCTAATTGCTAAGGTCGTCCTTTTTTATGGAGATTTCTGAAAAAAAAAAAACACAAACACACCAAAAGGCTTAAACGGAGAACGCGCAATCTAAAAAATTATATACATAAAAACGTTCCTAAAATTCCACTATCTCATGCGGAAATAAACTATTTTCCGAAAAAAAAAATAAAGCATCTCGCTGCAATTGTTTGTATTTGTTTTGTGCACAGAGCAAAAGAGAAGCACAGCCAGCAGCATCCCCAGTCCCAGAGCCAGCAGATCACAGCCGGATGATAGTGTGTGTTTTGGAAATGAAAAGTTTCAACCTGTTCAAAGTGAGAGCAAGGGACAGAGAGCGGGTAACCTATTGCAGAGTTATATTATATGTATTTATGTGCCCTGCAAAGGAATATAGTAGTTTCCTTTTAAAGGTATAAAATAAATAGGACAGCAAAGCAAAAACAAAAATGTATTTAAGTTCCTCCGAAAGGAAAAACGAGACAACAAAAGTAGCTTTAGTTATACTAGCTAAGCTATAAAATAGCCGAAGAACGGGGGACGTTGAATGAACGAGGTGGAATTCCTTAAAGTCCCTAAAGATAGGTAACAAACTGTGCATGTGCAATTTAAAAAAGAATAATATATTGGAGTAGTGTGAAGTGAATCCTTCCATCCATCATTAATGATTTTAACTCGTTGTTTATAAAACCATTTTTTTTTTTTTTTTTCAAAATACAAAATTACCTGGAATATGTAACCAAAGGCAGCTTACCCACTGCTGCACAGTATAACCCTTTTGTGTTGTGGCTGCTACAGCCTTTCAGTCTCAGATGGTCTTTTGTCCATTAATTGTCAAAAGAGTTGATTCAAAAAATCGAATTTAAAAAAATTGCCATTGCAGTGAATATATACTGAAAAATTTTACCATTTCTATCAGGGATCTATTGACCTAATGACCACAGGTCATTCATTGGTCATGCTGATTTTAACTGACAAATTTGATCAAATTTCTGATCTTATTGTTCGTTTTTAGAACAAAATTATACATTTTTCCATAAATTGCTTAGGGCCAGTTTCAAGACTAGCTGATAAAGTCTCGGATAGCCTATCCGGAATTTATATGTCAGATAAACGTAATATTTCGGTTTCAAAGGTTTCGGATAGTAATAGCTGACAGATAAAGTCTCGGATAGTTTATCAGCCAGTTCAACCGGCTGTTAAAGCCTCTATCCGGAAGATTTAAACAAAATATTTATTTGATGTGGCTGGAAAATATATAGTTTCAGAGCATTCTTTCGTTGACGGGTGTAGACAGCAGTCATGCATGTTATATCATGCATTTATTTGAATTCTTAAATGTCGAATTAGATGAATATTACAACCATATTACAGGGCCCCGTAGGAACAGAGTATTTCAAATTATTTTTAGAAACCCTCGACGATGAAGATTTCTGAATTTTCACTATTTTGTTTAACTATATCCATGCCCACTCAATAACTTTCACCGTGGGCGTTGGACTTTGCCAGGGGTGCATTTTGTATCATCTCCTTTTCATTACTTATATGGACTGGATGTTACAGCGCAGTCTTGGCGAAGAACGTTTCGAATTGGAACATCCGAGGATAAGTCGCTTGCTCTTCGCTGATGACTTGGTCATCCTTTGGTCCTCTTAGACGGAACTTCAATGCGCACTCTATCCGTTTGTAGTCGCTTATGTGGAAGCTGAGATGAAAGTAAACGTAAACTAATCTCAAGTGATGGTCGTCTCCAGAACGCCTGGTTTAATGTATACTCACGAGTTATGGAAGGACCAAGAGCAATTCTAAGTTTATCTGTAGGATTGGTCAGGTTGGTCAATTTTGAAACAGCTCGGTTATTCTGTTATCATAAGAGGACTGAACTTGGTGTCGAAGCTAAATTGTCAAGTTGTCAGTCGTTAATTCGGAGTTCGTTCCAACTCTTACCTATGTGGGTAATAACCGAAAGATAAGATCCCGGATACTACGGTGCACTTGGACTGACACAGCCTACACCCGCGACCCACTTAAGGGATAAGCGGGGTATCGAAAATGAGTGAATGAATGAATTTATCCATGCTAAATTAAACAAACTAGAACAACACAATTCACTTAAAAATGTGGTAAATAATAAAAATCATCATTTCCATTCCTGTCAAACAATTAGTGCCTGATAGTCTCTACCGGATAGTTTATCAGAGACTTTGACGATGAAACAGAAAAAAAATATCAGCTACTTTTATCTGGTGGAAAGCGTTATGTGTCGGCTAACTATCCGAAACTTTATCCGGAACATTTGAAACTGGCCCTTAATCTTCAAAATGAGAAAATAAAATTGCGATTTCGCACCGAAATCCACTTTTGCAAATGTGTAGGTAGAAAGTGCCTTAAAAATATAGCAGAGCGAATAATGACAGTTTTGATCTATGTGGTTATAAAGTCTTATATACGATCATGACGGTCCTAAGATGAGCGTCACATATAGAAGGTTATACAGTTCTCAAAGGCCTTGTGTCCTAAACGAGATCGTAAAAAATCTGTAGAAATGTTAAAACTCAACAGATCAAAGCTACGAATTGTGATAGGGATAGGTATCTAATCTATCTACTCATGGGCACTGCCTTAATAAGAAGCATACTAAAAGATTAAAAAAAAATGTTAGCGTAACAGGTCCAATAATCTAAGTAGATACCATAGGCCTAGCTTCTTACAACCATTCGTTTGTGTGAGTTTTTCATTTTGGGGACGAATGGAGGGACTTACAATTTTATGCCGAGTAGGTATATGTACAAACGGCTGAATTGAGAAGCTTTTTCAGGACAGTCTTACTCTCGGATATTAGTCAGACGTTCGCGAGATGTGGCGCAGTAGAACAATCTTAAGATGTCATTTTGCGTTTTGCAGGTATTGCGAGGACCTATGTTGTTGCAGGGGATATTACTCAACTCAATTCTCTGTGAATGTCAAGCTATTCCTCGGAACAGAGATAATTTAGAGGAGGTTAGCGTTAGCCTCTAAAACAAATTTGAAAACATTTTTAGATTATGTAGGGAAATTAAATGTTTGGGCCGATTGGCTTAGGTTTTGACCGTAAAGTTTCCCCAGGGATGTCGATGGGTCCGATATCGTGCCTAGTCTACTGTGATAGACTCACGCTTTATACCTACAACTACAACCTAACCTAACCTAAATTAGTTAGGTTTTATAACATTACCAACTTTGCCTTTCCGGCTTTGCACGTGCCCAAAAATTGTATTGCTTCGTGCCTATAAGCACAATGCATGTCCCCATGACAGTGTCGAGAAATAAAGTTTGCAGTTTTTTTGGCATGGAAAATGTCTAGCCACTTTGTATGGGGGGGTGGGGCATTATGCCCCCCTGCAACACTCCTCCTAGAGGTTTCTGTTAGATTTTGGAGTAGATGGGAGTTTACACTGCAAAAAAAAAGCCTTCAAAATATTCCAATTTCGCCTATACTCCAAATTTGACAGTAACCCCAAGGAGGGGTCTTGCACGGGGACATCATGTCCCCCCTAAGTATTAAACTGCAACTTCTTTTTGGGCTTTATTTCCACTTTGTTGTTTAATGTGGGCGTTATTTCCAAATCGATTTGGGTTTTATTTCCTTGGGCATTGTTGTATCTGTACTACCGTCTCGGCCCTGTCGGTCGTCTTTTATTATGAATTTTATATTTCGTTCCAATTGACATAATTAAAACTAAGTGAGAGTTGTTATAGCTACTTCATATAATATATTGCTACGATTGCTAGATACTACAGGCATTATTGTCTAACGCCCTCCACGCCAAAGGAAAACTTGAGAAGTTTGAGTTGTGTGGCCGTGTGGGTTTCCCATTTCATAGCAAATATATTTTGTCCATTTCAGCTCTCGATGGACAACTTTTTAAACCATCGAGGAAAGTGCTTGCAATTGCAATGTTGTAAATGATTGGAAGATGCCACGACATTTCTAGAATTTTGACCAAACGTAATAGGAACACTTATGAGCCAATAGCAATGATTGTCTGAAAATATGAAATCAGTCGGTCATTGGTTTTCGAGATTTATGATTATGAATATTTTTTTTTTATGGAAAGTACCACGGTCCTTTGTCATCTTTAGCCCTCCAGAGTCTTATCTTATTCTATACGTAACCCATATTATCGCCATTACAACGATGAAAGAATTTGTTTAGATCAGAGATATCCAGAGATATCGGTGCAATTATAGTTCGTACGATTTTTTCGGAAATACAATTTCGCCATTCGGTTTTATATATGTATATGAAAATTAAGTAGCTACCCACATACGATCAGGTTTATGTACCTAAAACTAAAATTTCAAAAAAAAAATTTAAATTTATTACACTTTATGAAAGAGTAGTACATACCTACACGACCGCCTGAGTACAATTGCTGCACGACAGGAATCTCTGACCTTGTTACTGGTGGAACGACGAAATCAGAACGCTTAGAGCAACGTGTCTTAAGGCCCGACGCAGAACCCAGCGATCCAGGGGAAGGCCAGAATTCCAGGAACGATTAGCTACCTTCAGGCTAGCAAGACGGGATCTCGAAAAGGCCATTAAGGACAGCAAGGTGAGATGTTTTAAGGAACTATGCGACGGAGCAGACCTAAACCCCTGGGGGATGGCTTACAGGATTGTGACAAAAAAGCTGAAGGGTAGTAAGTCCCAACAAATATCCTGCCCGGCAATGCTGAGGAAAATAGTAGAGCACCTATTCCCACATAGGCCGTCTAATGGAAATTAACCAAGAACGCATCCCTGCAATCACCACGAAGGAACTAAGCGATGCATGCAGGAATGTAGGCGACAACAAAGCGCCCGGACCCGATGGCATCCCTAATATGGTACTCAAAGCAGCTGTTCGAAAAAGACCAGACCTTTTTATTGCAACGATGCAAAAGTGCCTTGAGGAGGGGGTTTTTCCTAAACCATGGAAACTTCAACACCTGGTTTTGCTACCAAAAGGAAAGAAGCCACCAGAAGAACCATCTTCGTATCGGCCAATATGTTTGCTGGATACAACGGGAAAAATCTTAGAACGTGTCATATACGGCAGACTGCTCGAGGTGGCAGAAGATAAAGGAGCTTTGTCAAATTACCAGTATGGATTCAGAAAATCGCGTTCTACCGTCGATGCCATAAAGGCGGTAGTAGACACAGCAGCTGAAGCAATACTGGGAAAAAGGTGGAGAGGCGGGACAAAGGAATACTGCGCGGTTGTGACGCTGGACGTTAAAAATGCCATTAACTCGGCGAACTGGTCATGCATTAGAAGGTCGCTGGCCAAAATGGAAGCGCCGGTGTACCTGCGGAACATAATTGCAAATTACTTTACCGATAGAAAGTTAAGGTATCAGACTGATAATGGAGTTAAGTACTACAAAGTCACCGCGGGAGTACCACAAGGCTCCGTTCTTGGACCTCTATTGTGGAATATAATGTATGACGGGGTCCTGCGACTAACGCTGCCTCAAGGGGTTAAGGTGATCGGTTTTGCTGACGATATCGCCGTAGTAACGGTGGCCAAACACATCCACGAGATAGAGTCCGTTACGGATGAAGCAGTTGCCAAAATCAAAAAATGGCTGGAATCCGCCGGCTTAGAACTAGCTGACCACAAGACTGAGGCTGTCTTGATAACCAGCCGAAAGTCTGTGGAATTTGCAAATTTCCGGGTTGGGAATCAAACCATCAGGTCTAAGGAGTCTCTTATGTACCTAGGAGTAATGCTCGACAACAGGCTAAACTTTAAAACACACATCCAGTACGCCGGCAGGAAGGCCTCACAAATGCAAGCAGCTCTTTTCCGAATGCTGCCAAACATCGGTGGACCTGGATATATAATAAGGATTCTACTATCCAGAGTGGTCAGCTCAATACTTCTATACGCTGCACCGGTCTGGGCGGGGGCTCTAAAAACAAACGAAACCAGGAGAAAGCTCTCGTCAGCATACAGGCTATGCACAATACGAACAATAAGGGGATTTCGAACAATCTCGGATGAAGCAGCCTGCGTTATATCGGGAATGATCCCCATCGACATTCTTGCCAGCGAGATGCAAAGGATTTACCTTAGGCAAACAGCCAACCGGCAAGAGGTCCCTAATGGAAGGGTCAAACTAGAAGAGAGGGAAACATCGATGGCACTATGGCAAGCCAGGTGGGATAACACGGCAAAAGGCAGATGGACCCACAAACTGATCCCCACTATCGAGGTCTGGACAAAAAGAACAAACGGGGACTGCAACTACCACCTTACGCAGTTCTTATCGGGGCACGGCGTCTATCGGAAATACCTTCACAGATTTGGTCACGATAGCTCGCCTTTCTGTCCCGAATGCCCAGACGAAGAAGAAGATACGGAGCACGCAATGTTCCATTGTAGGCGCTTTGCAGGGGGAAGAGCGAACTTACCGAACCCTCAAAGTCTAATAAGCCATATGTTAAGGTCAGAAGATGACTGGCTGGAGGTATGCTCCTTTATAACGAGTGTACACGAAGAACTAAGGAGACTTGAAAGACTTAGAAGGGCCGAAATGGCGGACCCGGAGGATTTAGCATGAGTTGGTAACCAGCCCCGCGAAGTAATACCTAACGGCAGTCCCGCGGGGAGAGTGGTTGAAGGAGATAGGGTGTGGATTAGTACGTCAGGCGCACTCCTGGCATCGATTATTCGGGTTTGCGAATCGTGCATGTTGGTAGCACGGGCTACCGCATCTTTAGAAGATTACCACATCCATTGGCGCAACCAAAAAAAAAAAAAAAAAAGGAATCTCTGACCAATCGGTTAATTTATATCACCCATTATACTGAACTAATTAAAAAATCGGCTGTTTATCGCAGCCGCTTTAAAACGATACCACTTTAAAAGACTTTTATAAAAATAGCACGTACTCTCTCGGTAATAGGTCATTGAATATGGTGACCTTATCCCTACACCAACCACCCCTTAAAAGATTTTCTCCACTTAAAGTTCAAATTAAAAAAAAACTATACCCTCGTTTGGTTTTGTAACATGTCACGTCTATAAATTGCGTACTCAGATATAAAATAATTAACGCTGATTGAATGCACATCGTGTCTATAAACGGTTACACTCATTGGCTCAATGGATTATCGATTAAATTAGAAGCGGATTAAAGGAGTACAATCTATTAATAACTGTCTAAATTTAATCCCTATGATGAGTGGATACTGTCAATATTAACAAATGCCATAGAAACGGTCTATTTATTGATCATTATTTTTATAAGTCCTCGTCACACACAATAATAAGAAAGTTATTAAATCGTTTAAAATAAATTTTTATTACTTACAGAAAACATTTAATTTCATTGCAGTCTCTTTGATGCCATTCCGAACCAGTTCATTTGTTGCGCGGCATGCGAGACCTTTCCCATGGTCCTCCCTAGTTGGCGTCAGAGATAAAACGGATATGCTGACATTGCCGTCTTCAGATACCTGAAAATAAAAAAATATATTAAATATTTACCGATTTGAATAAATATTCAACAAACCTTTTGATTGTGTGCATGTAGTTCAATATTTCCCATCCACCAAGTGATCTTTGCTGGTGGTCTTGATCCAATAGCTTGACATTCGATTTCATATTTTCGATCCGCAGACATTGGTTGATTGTTGAAGGATATCTCCACCAGAAGTGGTCGTACTGTAATGAATAAATAAAAATAATTTTTAGTTGATTTTTTGTAAGACATTTTCCTGCTGAAATTTACATAATTTTCATAATAACAACTTTTGGAAAAAAAAATTACAAAAAGGCAACGATATTGGTAGGCTAATAAGACTTTTATGCCGTAAAAAACTCCAGACGGTCGGAGTACAGGGTATTTGAAAGCAATGTATCCTCGAGGCTCGAGACCTTTCAAATGACAGTCAGTCAACTACTCTTTGCACCGAAAAGAGTAGATTTTTCGATATGGTCGTTCCTTCCATTACGATGCGTGTTGCTAGTCAATTATTGTAACAAATTTGCTGATACTACCTCAAACGTAAGTATCTAATAAGTCAGTGAGACCTTCAAAGAGATAATCCCCTACCTAACCCAGTGAATAGCACCTGGGCCAGAATATGGGGCAACCCGAGCAAAACCGAACTGATTTTTTTCATCCAGCAAAGTACCAAAATACTTGACTTCACTCTTCCACGTCTAAACGGCCAACCGCCCTCCTTATCGTCCAGTGCAAGATATCTTGGAGTGATTTTGAACCCCAAGCTCAACTTGAAACTTAACATCGAGCAACGGGTAAACAAAATATGACAAAAGCCTGCAAAATTGACACTTTGGATGTATGTATACATAGCCGTAGTGCGACCAATCCTCCCATAGGTCATTATTGTTTAATGACCGACTCTAACAAAACCTTGTAGCATAACCAAGCTTAACAAAGTCAAAAGAACGGCATTCATAGGCGCTCAACACCTTCAGACGCCCTCCACAGCCGCTTCTTTTACGTTTAGACCTTCACATTACAATAATACAACAGCATACAGCGCGATCAGGCTTAGAGAGTCGAGAAAACTCGTATCATCCTCTACCGATTACATTACTCCCATAATGCCTTTTGAAGTAGAATTCCCTTCAAGATTAGACTGGTAAAATGGACGGGTAAGCAAGGACTCGAATTTATAACAATCTACACGGACAGTATAAGAAGGACTGTAGACTAGGTGAGTGTGTATTTTCTAAACCTTTAAACGTCTCAAAATCCTTTAGGCTTCCGGATAAGGCCAGTGTGTTTCAGGTGGAACTACTTGCTATCCGCTAATCCTGCCGGCAAACATAGTTCCCGGGGAAAAGTATAGGCATATTCATTGACAGTCAAGCTGCCATCAATAAGGCTATCGTCTCAGTCAATATACCTAACCTCACGATTAGTACAAGGTGGCGCAAAATTAATCCTCCTATCAGAAAATGCTATAAATTTTGCGATTGGCCCCTAATCTCAGTTCTGTTTTGACATTTGTGTAGTAAACACATGCGAAATACACGTTAATAAACAATGTTACGCTACACTGCTCCAGAACGCGGAATATTGGTGACTATTTATTTGAGCAATAATCGGTCGGTGACTTTGGCACAACGTGAATTTCGTCGCAGATTTCCTAGCCATCCAACGCCTACTGGTGAAACACTGCGACGTTTAGCCGCTCGCCTCGAAGAGACTGGCACAACACGAGATGCTGCCAGGCGTGGCAGACCCCGGAGTAGCCGTTCTGCAGAGAATATTGCTGCTGTAGCCGAAGATGTCATGGACATGAAGACGTCGCGGGCCAAACGGTTACTGTGAATGGTGAGCGCTACAGAGCAATGATCAACGAGTTCTTTTTGCCGCAACTTGATGAATTGGGATTGGAAAACATGTGGTTCCAACAGGACGGTGCAACGGCACACACTGCACGTGCCACAACCGATATGCTAAAGGATGCATTTCCCGGGCGCCTAATCTCCCGTTTTGGCGATTTGCACTGGCCAGCAAGATCGCCTGATTTGACCGCTCCAGACTTCTTTTTGTGGGGCTTTTTGAAGTCGCGGGTTTATGTCAACACGCCTCAGACTCTTGCAGCTCTTAAAGACAATATCCGTCAAGAATGTGAGGACCTATCGCCGGAAGTTTTGGCCAAAGTGATGGAAAATGCCATAAAAAAGGCTCAAATGACAATCAACTGTGGCGGCGGCCATTTACATGACATCATATTCTCGACTTGATGTAAAAAAAATTAAAAGACCAAATAAAAATAATCTACAAGAAGAATCAAAGTTTTTCATTTTTTTTTTAAATTACAGCCAAAAAACATCGGAAGGTTATTTTTGCGCCACCTTGTATAATAATATCGAAAGGAGTTGGCGTTCAGTTCAAGGTTACCCCGATTTGAGTTCCAGGCTATAGCAACGCTTATGGAAAGGAACATGCTGATGAGCTGGTCAGGCAAAGTTAACTTGCGAAATAGATTCACATTCCGCTCGGCGTAGTCAAATCAGCCTATAGCCATAATTTTCGCTTGAAATATAGGTACCTACATAGGGCTAGGCTAACAGTGAACGAACTACGCTTACAAATTTCACTTTATAACTTCATTAAAAATCAGTTCTGCACTTCCCAAAACGTCAAAATTGTCAGACATTGATAAATTTATACAAAAAAAGTCATTAAAATAAAATGGAGCTTGCTCAAGAAACCGATCGTCCGTCCAAAGTGCGTCTTTTTATGGCTGTTATTTGTGGTAGGTAAATGGAAGGTCTTGAAGGGTCTATAACTCTATGTCATATTATTTTAATTCCCCAGGAAACATAACAAGCTTTGCTCTTGGAACGAGCATTGGATGGACCTCGCCAATGATGCCAAAACTTAAAAACCAACACGAAGATAGCCCGTTAAATTTCAAAATCGACAGAGGCCAGGAGGGCTGGATCTTTTCACTTATTGCCATTGGAGCTGGACTGTGTAAGTGTAAAACTGTTGTTTTGTAGAATCTATCTTTTATGGGATTCCTAAACGTTTCTGATGATTCTCTTATAGCTGCGTATGTTGCTGGAGATCTGGCTGATAGATATGGACGAAAGACGACAATGATGCTAGCTTCCCTCATGTTCGCACTGTCGTACACTCTAATGATATTCGCCAGCCATATTGAAATCATGTATGCCGCCCGCATACTCGAGGTACCTATACTCAAAAGAAGCTTAAAATTAAATAGATAAATCTTATTTAGGGCATTGGGGGTGGTTTTACCATGACTGTGCTGCCCATGTATGTGGGCGAAATAGCCACAAAGGAAAGTCGAGGTTCGGCCGCAAGTCTAATGATGCTCTTCATGACACGTGAGTTGTATATTGGAACCATCAACCATGTTAGGAAAGGTCTAGGAAGGTGTTAAATTGAATTTCTATATTTTTCTCTTAGTTGGAATGCTCTATGTGTACTGCATTGGTCCCTACACCAAGTATGTGGTATTCCAGGTGATTTGCCTAGCCATTCCTTTGATCTCGATCGGAGGATTTCTTTACATACCAGAGAGCCCACACTACCTTATTATGAAGGGTCAAATCGAAAATGCTGCAAAGTCTCTGCAAAGAGTCCGCGGCCAAAGTCTTGCTAGTGTGTCCAAGGAAATTCCAGCAATTCAGGATGCGGTAAACCGCGCTAAAGCAGTTACCCAGGGACGCTGTACAGATATCCTAAACAATCCTGGCAACTGTAGAGCCCTTATCATAGTTGTGGGCTTAATGGTCTTTCAGCAGTTCTCAGGTGCAGTCATTATTGTAATTAACAGTCAGTCCATCTTTATTCAAGCCAACTCGAGTTTGGATTCAGCGATTTCGTCAATCATTGTGGGCATTGTTCAAGTATTGTCGAGTGTAACTCTTCAGTTCATTGTCGACCTATGGAAACGACGAACATTGCTGAGATTATCAGCTATCGGAATGGGCCTGGCACAGTTTGCAACAGGCACCTTCTTTTACATTCAAGCAAAGGGTGACTCGTCGCAAATTCGTTGGATTCCAATTGTCGCTTTCATCGTATTTCAACTGGCGTATCGCATAGGTTTCGGGCCATTGCCTTTTACAGTTTTAAGTGAGCTGTTTCCACCAAATATCAAGTCTATAGCGGCGTCAAGTGTGACATTAACTTGCTGGGGTCTGGGATTCTGTATCAGCAAGTCCTATCCGTATTTGGATTCTTTTGGATCTTATTACATATTTTGGGCTTTTTCGATTTTATGCGGACTTGCGTTTCTGTTTGCACAATTCGTGGTTTTAGAAACGCACGGATTGAGTTTGAAGGAAATTCAAGACCGTCTTCAAGAAATTAAGTAAAAATAAAGTTTTTTTTTTTAAATTGTTCTAAGTTTAATAAAATATTATAAATGCAAGGGTTGTTCTGTCTCTTTCTCGTTGTTACCTTATCATGAATAAACCCCTAAACCAATCGTTATGTAATTTGGCAAAGAGATAGTCTGGAATGTAAGGAAGGATTTTGTTGACTTTCTATAGTGAATATTTAGGAAGAAGTAAAGCGGACCAAGGTTTTTGTCAATGAAGTCAAAATCAACTAAAGAACATTTTAAATGCTATTTCTTGACAATTATGGGACCTTAAGTTGTAAAAATTGGAACACAGTTGTGACAACCCAAGGTTTTTTCTACTGCACCACCTCTTGCGAACGTCTGACAAACATCCGAGAATATGACTGTCCTGAAAAAGCTTCTCAATTCAGCCTTTCGGACTCGGCATAAAACTGTAGGTCCCTTCCATTCGTCCCAAAAATAGAAACTCACACAAACGAATGGTTGCGAGAAGCTAGGCCTCACCGCCTGTTGGGCCGTGATTAAAGCACTTTGTAAAATGTGGGTGGAATTAAAAAACCTGGCATGGCACTTCCTTAACAAAGTTTTTCAAAACACTTTTTTTAGACATGTATGGAAGCTTCAGCCCTAAATTCTTTAAACGGACACTTACATGTATGGAGGACCTTTATTGGGAGTTGGAAAAAAATATCTTCTTCTTCTTCTGATACGAAATAGCAATCCACGAGCTGTGACAAAACACCTTGAACAAGGGCACACTCATCTTCAAGATAGTTGCCCTGAGAAGAAGCAGTGGGCAAGAGATTTGTTCGTCGAAGTTCATTAACAATTCTCCAGGCCAACTTCTTATGGACGAGCAAAAAATTCTACAAAGTTGGTGACAGTATATTTTAAGGAACTTTTAAACGAACAGTTTCTTTTGGCTATATTTTCCAAAAGCCTTTTCTAACTATGGAGAAGTCCCTGACATAAAAGTCGATGCCATTTTGTAAAGGGGTCAAATCCTTCAAAAACCGAAAAGCAGTTGGGCCGGACGAGTTATCTCCTGAGTTTTTTTGAACATGGGAAACCACGAGTCTAGATGGCTCATGATTTGCATCTCCAAACTTATGAGAGGAGATTTAATGCCTAATCAGTGGATGGAAAGTTATCTTCTTTGTGCACAAAGGAAAGGTTTATACGAGAAAGTGTGATATGACTAGGTTAGGTTAGTGGGTTGGCAAGACAGGAGAAACCAGTATATGCCTTACTTAGATCAATGTATAGACCGTTGTTGTGACTAGGGATTTATGACTCCCACACAATGGAAACGTATGAAAAACCTAATTTTATTTACAAATTTAACTAGGTCAATAATGGACCTGTCTGAAAATTCTTCTAAGATCCTCGAAGAAGTAACTACCAAGGATTCTATTTGTTATGTGGCAGAGCGCTGGGCAGTGACAAAGAAAGTGTGGAGTCTCTTCGTGCACCTCTTTATCACCGCATTCTCTGCACAGGTCTTCTGTATAGATTCCCATTTTCTTGGTATGGTATTTCAGCATATTGTGTTCGGTGATAATACCTACAATCGAGGACAATGATTTCTTGTTCAATTGTACGATTTTTTTTTAGTTTAGATTGGCCAAATTTTCCTGGTTATGCCAGAGGATTTGAGCTTGCTCCATCTTTCATTTGTCGCCATTAGTATTAGTAACTGTGATAATTTCCGTACTATCAAGCTGATGTCACACACCATCAAGATCCTTGAACGAGTATTGGCAAGACGGCCGATTGTTGAAAATAACACGGCTATCTAACGACCAATGGGGGTTTGTTAAGTTTAAATCAACCACAGTGTATGTCCTCTTCGCTTGATACCATGAGAGTAACAAAAGCTTAATCTAATTAGAAGTCCAAAAATCCGTAAAAGCTTTTACGTCAAAGAACCCATTTTGAAAAAGTGGATCTGTTGGTTTTTTACTATATTCAAAGGAAGATCTTGCGAAAACCCCGTCATAAAAAGGTTCACCCTTATTCTACACGGCATTTTAATTAAGTGACAGATGGCGTTTTTTGAATTGGTGTATTACATTTGGCGTATTTTAAGGGGTTTTATGTCTTTTAAGTCCTTTTAATTGCAAAAATCCACCCGTAAAACGGCGACTATTGTCGATTGCAAACGATTGCAAAACGACATAAAAGCGACTGGACTCAAAAAACGCCAGCTATCGTTTAACCCCACTAGTGGAGCGGTATAGGGATGCAGTAAAGTGAGACGGTTATTTATAATCAATATAATCCTGATCGGATTATCCGTTGAAGACATTTTACAAAATTTCGATGTGACTTTTACTAGCTTCAGAACTTTTCTAAACACAGTCTTCCGATATCTAAACACAGTCTTCCGATACCTATCTGTTAACTCCTGGACTTACGCTACAAAATTGATCACTACGAAAACTTATTGCATTTAAACGGGAGTATATACTATATATACTATGTTCCCCATTGAAGGTTCATTTTAAGTAACGGTGAACGATTTTTTGAAATTTCGGGGATGAGAAGTTTCGGGGATTACATCCTACACCCAAACTGACAAACTTTACTCCTTTAGCATAACAGTGTAGTACATTTGTTTGCAATCCCAATCATACATTTTTTGAACGACTGATGGACTTCTGAATTTGTTTTAAATTCACATCAGCTGCTGTCAAATTGTTTTCATAATAATAATCAAAAAAACTAAGTTATGCAATAAAAAGAATTTCAATTAATTTGTTTTTAATATTGTCAACCGCAAAATGGGTGACAAAAATGTCCACCTATTAAATACTTCACACAATCCAACGGTTAAATAAAATTATCTAATTACCGTAGAAAAATAATAATTTAATTAAATTACACTTAAATCAAATCATATCGAATATTGCTTATAAATAAAGTACAACAGTGTGAGTAACTATTTTAGCATTTGGACAACAATAATTATATAATGTATTGTATATATAACTGACCAATATAAAAACGTATATTAATATAACTGTGGACCGGTAACAAGACCGCATTCAATAACTTTTTAACTACACTCCACCGTAATTGATAAATACCCAGCGGACAATTCTAATCAATGCAAAATCCCCAACATCCAATTAATGGCATATTGGAAATAGTTTTTCATCTTTTTCGATCCAGTCAGTACGAGTAGATGTGCACCATCGATTCAAACAAAAAATTCAAAACAAATTAAACAAAAAAGTAGCTACCAGCGAAAGCATCGTTATACTCAGGGATGAGTAGAATATTTTGTGTTAGATACTTTAATCTGATAGTTGGTTGCGTTGGTTTGTTTGTAGGTATTTTCATCATTGGATTAGTACTTTTGGCGGGTTTATTGCAATTGAACATTTTGAAAAAGAGGAATTTCATATTGGAAATAGCGGCAGTCCTTTCGGTTACCTATAGCGAGTGACGACCGTGAAAGGAACCATGGCATCGAAGCTATGCCAACGTTTAATTGAATTTACTGTTCGATACTATCTACTCTGAGAGTATACAAATTGTTTGCTTGGAAAACCCTTTTATATTGCTACCCAATTAAAGATTTATATGTTTAGAAATATTTACAGTTAGTAAAAGATACTTACAATACAATTCGATGGTAATATTGGTGGAGACATATTTCTTGTGGAAGTTGCTGGCTTGGCACGTATAGACTGCATGCTGATGTATTCGTGATAAGTTTCGTACTACAAGTTTGCTGTTTATCGTTCCATCATAGGAAAAGTCCACAATACTGTTTTGTATCTGACCATTCATTAGCCATGTAACCGTAGGTGCGGGACTTCCTGAAAATAGTAAAAAAAAAATATTTTTTCAATAAGAAATAAGTTTCTGGACCATAAATCGGTTTGAACATAGGCTAGGCTATTTAAGCAAGATCAGCCCTCAAAATAAGTCAAAGTCGGGGTGGGATTCAGTCGAAAAATGAAACAAAAATCACTTTTACATATCAAAGTTCAAAGAACGATTACAATTTTTCAAGACTCAATAAAGAAATTGTAATTATAATAAAACGAAAAACAATTATTCGAAAACGAAAATTTGACTTAAGTAAAAATGCTTTCGTTTTCGCATTCCCACTAATTTTAGAACGAATATAGTTTATATTGCATACCTTTAGGGTAATTTTCATGGTTCGATGAATTCCTTTTCTTGTGACACCTTATTTATTA
The DNA here is from genome assembly GCA_949372485.1 of Cheilosia soror. Taxonomy (NCBI): domain Eukaryota; kingdom Metazoa; phylum Arthropoda; class Insecta; order Diptera; family Syrphidae; genus Cheilosia; species Cheilosia soror. The sequence goes on along the minus strand of OX443562.1, from coordinate 21,367,134 downwards.
CGACTGATTAGGCGTGAAAGCAAGAAATGGGATTTAGCTGCTACTGTAGAAATAATTCGAAAAAGCTTTCGGGCATACAATTCGGTTCGTTTTCAAAGTAACTTGAAGAAAAACATTAATGCCAGCGAGAACGATTTAGCCTTCTTACGTATATTACAGAATGCATCTAGAGGTGTTTGTCACATTTCTAACACGACAGACCTTACTTCTAAGTACTTACACCCCTTCAATTCATCATTTAAAAAAAATTTAAAATAAACAAGTACCTAGTTGTAATAACTTTGCCTTGGGTGTCTATACTACCCTGTTGCGTTAACTAAAGGGATCTCCAATATAGGGGCTGATGTTGAAATGAAATTAAATAAGACAAATTTTATGTGAGATATGAACGCATTTGAATATAAAGGTTTGAAAGGCCTAGCAGTGACGTGACATTATGTGTGGAATATGAAAGTCCGGGACATATAATTTTGTATGACTCTGGCATAGGCACATATATTAGGGTGAATTGGTGCAATGGAACTGGTTAAGTTGACTTTGAGGGCTCCGGTCGTTTGCGACTTATTGGTATATAGTCCTGCGATTTAAAGAAATCCCACAAAACACGCGGATAAATGATCTCAGTGGACGGTTTCCGTACTCGCCTCTGATGATTGGTGAGATAACCATATGTGCAAATTGTTCGTGCAGAATGACCATTGTCATATCAGACGGAAGACACGTAGATCTTGTTGGAACCACATGTAGTTCACACCTATATCATTCAATATGGACTAAGATAAATTGGTTATGGTATCGATTGGTACCACTAATAGAGTTTTTGGCGACGTCATCGTCGTTTTCGAAGAAGTAGGTACGAGCTGATGATGCCGCCGGCCGACAATCCACATCAACTGCACGGGGTACTCTTTGCCATTAGGTCCCGGTGAGGTATAGCTATCAGTAAAATGCAACAAAAATCAAAAGTCATCAAACAAAAATTAAGCAATTGGTCTCCAAATTTCCTGGAAAAGAATTTATTAATTTTCCCGTACGTCTACGTACAACTTTTTCTGTTCAACTTCTCGGGCAATTCCACAACATGTTCCACTGAATCCCAATGAAATGTTGGAATTACATTTTTTCATTTTTGTTCTGATTCCTCTTTTTCACGGATGCGCATTTTACTGATAGCTATAACTGAGGCCTAACTTACCATGGTGAGCTGCAGGTGGCAGAGAGCGCGAAATATCTGGGAATAATTCTCGATAGAAAACTTAATTGGAAACTAAATGTCAATGAACGAGTTAAGAAGGCGGCGAATGCATTTTATGCATGCAACCGTATCTTCGGCAGAAATTGGGGACCTAACCCGAAGATAATTCTGTGGATGTATACGGCAATCGTCCGCCCTATACTTACATATGGCAATATAGTTTGGTGGCAAGCCACAAAGAAGGCAACCAATCTAAAGGCAATGACAAAAATACAAAGACTGGCATGTATAGGAACAACTAGTGCGTTGAGAACAACACCGACTGCTGGGTTGGAAACGCTTCTTAACCTGCTACCTATGGATCTATACGTGCAAGAATCGGCTGCCAAAAGTGCGTTGAGGATAAGCCAGACAAAATGCTGGATCCCCAGTATATGTGGACACGCGCGAATCCTCAAGGAACACGTAGGGAGTGACGTCGACTCTGATTACATGTCACCCTACTTAGATTTCGATAAACCATTCTCTTGCCAGTTTCCGAGCAGGGAAGAATGGGACAGCAACAAACCCACGGAAACGACATCGATAGCCATCTACACTGATGGATCAAAGATGGAATGTGGAACTGGCGCCGGACTATTCTCAGAGGAACTCAGCATACATAGTTCAATCAGGCTTCCGGACTACTGCAGTGTTTTCCAAGCTGAGGTACTGGCGGTCGCGGAAGTGGCAAGCATGGTGTCAATAATGGCAGTACCGCGGAATGATATTACCATATTTATTGACAGCCAGGCGGCTATCAAGGCGATCTCTAATAATGAGATAAAATCCAAACTAGTTCGCCGTTGTCGCGAAGAGCTCAAGGCTCTTGGCTCGCAGCATAATACGAATCTCTGCTGGGTTCCTGGACACAAGGACATAACCGGCAATGAGAGGGCTGACGAACTGGCAAGAAAAGGTTCTGCAATGGACCTAGACCAGGCACTTCAGTCGATCAAACCACCAATCTGCAGTCTCAGAGAACGAGTGGAATACAAGATCCGAATGAAGGCCAACATCAGGTGGAAAACACTAACCACCTGTGACATATCACGGAAGATGTGGCCAGAATACAACAAAAGCAGGACCAACGAACTTCTGCGATACGATAGAGTATCGCTGTCTAGGATTGTTGGCGCCCTCACTGGTCACAACCTTTTAAGAAACCACGCGATGAAACTGAATCTCAAGAATGACGACATTTGTAGAGGCTGCGGTGATGAGGAGGCCCACGAGGACACCCCTCACTTTCTCTGTCACTGCCCGAGTCTCTGTCACTTGAGGAATAGAACACTTGGAAGCTACTGCTTCCAGGATATCCAAGAACTCTCTAACGTCTCAATATCCAATCTTTACAGGTTTCTGAGGGCAGCGAGATGGTTGGACAAAGTCGAGTAACCACGGGAAGGATGATATAAAGCCAGTACAACACGGCTAACCCCTTCGAAGGGTATCACAATGGGTCCACAAGGACCTAAGTGGGGTGAAGAGGAGGCTACTCAGCTTCACCAACCCGTTAACCTAACCTAACCTACCATGGTGAGCTGACTTTAGTGTCTGAAAAGAAAAACAGCAACTATCAAAATCTACCCATTTCTCTTAGTAAACCCTTCGATCATTTATTTTAAATATGCTGCACTGACAGCTCGCTGCGTTCATTATTCAGCATTAACATCACTGACACGGGCAAGTAGTTGGATGGAATTTAAAAAATTTAATGTGATGAGAAGGAGCTTGAGTGTTGAAAAGCTTAGATGTTCGGCATTCACTGTCACCACCTGATGCGAGCAAAGGCAGGACAACTAAAGAGGAAGTGTTCCGCTGTATCATCGGCATCTCCACAAGCAGGACAGATGGTGGTGTCGCTCAAGCCCAATACATTTAACCCTTCAATGCATAGTGTAGCATATCTGCATCATACTCTCGAAAAACCCCTCTTAATAGGGTTAGTGCAGATATCTCTTGGATTTGGTCACTTTTTTTTCCAATTAATTCCATAATGATATCTTGCCCTTGAAAATTTATTTATAAGTGTATATATTTAATAAAATGGAACTAGAAGTCAAAATACCATGTCCTCTTATAGTGGGTAAAACACGTGTGTTGAATTTGGTATAAACATAAATAGCTATGTATTTAAATGCATGTAAGTAATTTTTTTATAGTTTGTTATATGTTCATTTTGATATCTGTGCAAAAAAAAAATCCAAATATTGTACGAAACAGATATTTTTGCGATATTTTGTCTATGATGCATATCTGCAACGCCATGCATTTAGAGTATGATTTTGGTTCATTGAAAACTCGTTGGATTCAGCACTTCCCATACAAAAAAAAAACTATTGTCCATATTATTCTCAAAAACCTCCAAAGTCACTGGGTTCAAATTTTCAGGGAATCTTCTGTATTGGTCTGCAAGTGTTTTTGTGAAGTTTGGTCAAAATTTGACAAAGGGGCGTGGCATCTCCTATACAAAACAAAAAAAAATTCAAAAACGCATACCTCGAAAACCTCAAAACCGACTGAGTTTAAATTTTCAGACACTCTTCCGTATTAGCCTGCAAGTGTTTCTACACCTCCCATTTATAATATCATAAATTATTAGCGTTAATGCATGGCGTTGCAAATATGCATCATACTGAAAAACTCGGTTTCCCAGAAAAGCGGTTAACCGAATATTTTTTTTTATAGACAGAAGGAAACACGCTGACCTTTTGCAGATGACAGCCGCAGTCGTTTGGTCTGTCTACACCCATCACAGTCACGCCCTAGATACTTGTGTTCACGAGAAACCCAAATATCATTGGATGACCTAACCATAGATGCAGGCAGACCCAACGCAGGTTCAGGTTCTGAGAGAGCTTCTTCTGAACTCAACCTAGGAAGCTCATCAGCGATCTCATTTCCCTGGATACCAGTGCCAGTGTGACCTGTTGGGACCCAAACAAGTTTCACTCCTCGGTACTAATAATCATTTTTAGTGTCCAGGCTAACTTTTACGAAGTCACAATGGCGAAAATTTCCATATAAATTTATCCATTGTGAACTTCAAATTATTTAAGTTGAAGATTAAAAATAATTATTGGTAAGGCCCACTGTGTTTAGCCTTCCGAACAAGATAGCGAAAATCTCCGCTTGGAAGACAGACATATTATGGTTACCTAAGGGGTATAGTGTCTGGCCGAAGCCTAAGCAAAGTTGATATTTTAATTTTGTCGCAGTAGGATTTCTGGTGTCATTGCGTCAGACAAAACGTGATGAAATCGGTTTTTGGTTTATTCATCTGGAAACAACCAACCCAAGCTCCCTTGCGTATGTTGAGATATAGGAATCGTGTGCAAGGCATTGGGTATTGTTTCCGCAAAGTTGTTTACTTACTTACTAAGGCGGCTCTACAGTTCGGGGTGAACCGAGGCCTCAGCTAACAAGCCTCTCCAGTTAGCCCGATCCTTAGCTAACTGCCTCCAGTTGCGCACTTCTAGTCGATTGAGGTCGCCTTCGACTTGCGCGCGCCACTTAAAGCGAGGTCTTCCTCTACTACGTTGTCCCTCCGGGTTAGACTCGAACACTCTACGAGCCGGAGCATTTGTTTCCATCCGCTCCACATGTCCTAGCCATCGTAAATGACTTACTCGCAGTTTTTTGACCAGGTCGATGTCGCTGTACAGCTCGTATAGTTCGTGGTTGAATCTCCTTCTCCAGAAGCCTGTCAACGCAAACGGGACCGACAATTTTACGAAGAATCTTTCTCTCGCAAAGTTGTTTAGTTTGATTATGTTTTCAGAAGTCTTATCTTGTATTCTGTAGAACAAAACATGCCGTTCTCTCCAATTTTGGCATTCTTATCGATAACAACAACCCCAAAGTTCGACTTTGGGCACTCATCATACGCCTCATCTAGAAAGTCTTAATGCTTACTTTAATCTTTCCACTAAGCAGACCCTCTTAAATTTTTCAGTGAAGCGAATTGCTACCCAGGGACGAGAAATATCAAAACAAAACGCCTTAATTCAAAACGTACCAAACGAGAGCTTTTAACTAACAGGACGTAACTAGGAGCTCACACACGATATGGCGACCGCGGTGTACCAATATGGATTGAAATGAGGAATTTCACACTTAAATTTTAATGGCTAATAGTAGCTTAGCTACCACATAAGAAGCTATACCGCGCTTAGCTGTACTTAAAATTTGTATCCATACGTAGAGTTAATTAAAAAATAACGACAAAACAAACCAACATTATACAGTGCGGCGGGGTTAAAAAACCCTTCCTCCAACAAGGAAGCTCCATCGGAACAAATGAAACAATAGAAATTGTTTGATAAAAAAAAACATCACCCAGACATATACCCATACTTGTGAACTGTTCACACAACCACCATTACACCATAGCGTCAACAAACCGCAAACAAAAGTCAACCTACGACTGTAGAGTATCCTTTAAGGAAACACTACTCAACGAGAATAACAATGCTGCAGCAGCGCAATCCTTTTTGTCACATGCGATTGCAACTACTATGATGGCGAAAACCCAATTAAATCTCAAAAGCACTCCTTAATGACTGTTTTCTTGTTTTCAGAATTTTTTTCCCCGCTCCCGAATCCCTTATTGTTTTTCCATGTTGTTGGACTTTTAATCCTTCTTTCCATCTGTGGAAAAGCAATCCTTGTTTGCTTCTTCGTATTTTTTTTTCCTGGTAAATATAAAATCGGGAACAACTCTCAGACATACCAACACTGTTTGCGTGCTGCTTGCAATAAAATCAATGATGGCGAAGCAAATGCAACAGCAGTAGACAGAAAGTTGCTTCAATTATGTAACACACACGGCTAACTTTTAAGAAGGACTATGTGACATGTGTGCATGTGCATGCATATATGTGCGAGCCTTCGAGAAGGCATCTCGTTAACGAACAGTTGGAAAACTTTTTCAAAACGTTTTCTAATACGTACCTTATATGTACCCTTGAGTATGTGCTAGGAAATTGAGATATCAACGTGCGAATCGTCATCATCGCCACCCTCGCGCCGCCTGAAGGACCTGCATCTGTTGCAAACGTGAAAGCAAGCAGGCACAAAGAAGCAGGAAGAGCAGGAGCGTGGACTATTAACGCAAGTCGAGATTAATTTACGACGCGCTCCATTTTTAGGTACCTAGTGCTAGTGTTTGTGCTGTGGAAAACCCCATGCAATACTTATGTATGTAATACTTGCGCATAGTTTATCACATCTCTCCTCCTATAGGCAACGTTAGTAATTACTGAAACGAGGTGAGCATTTATTCAGCACACGCACTTTGTTTGAGGCTAGCTTTAGGTACATATTATGCTTAAGGAGCTAAGCATGAAAAACACGGCATTATAGCAAAAGCAGCGAAAACTAATGTTTGCGTGTCCTTTTTTTTCCATGAGAGAGCATTTATTTCAATTTACATTACGTTAAGTGTTCCGGCAAGAGTGTCGTGTTAGGGCTTGTGAGCTATTACAGTGTGTGTATCTGAAATGTGTAAGAGCATGTTTGGCACATGTGTGAATGAGTGACGTTCTGCGGGGAGCGCACTGTCCGCCAGTATGAAAATAAATATTGTCCTTGCTCGTAAATAGCATCTGTTACAATTTTCAGATGTTTATTGTACTCACTTAATGGCGGCATTACATTATTTACAATAATTAACTAACAGTATGTATTGTGGTATCAGATCGATCGGAAAATTGCCGTCAGTTGGTCACTATGTTTACTAATAGAATACAGACGATAGTGGAATTGAAAAAGTTAGTGTAATTCAAATGACATGTGACAGACTTCTTTCATTGTCATCCGTGACAAGAGCACCTTACAAAATGTTTTCGAAGGACAAACTGAATGACTAATGTTTAAACCTATCAAGGATAGGACGTCAGGCGAACATAACATGCGTTATTGCTTGCTACAAATGGTTTGGCAGGTAACACAATCTGAATTATGTCCAGATTCTATAAATAAACTTGAATATTAAAGTGGGATTCTTTAAATATACCTACATTCGATGTCTGGGGCGTCAATTTGAATGAAGTTTGCCTCGTCAAGTGGGGGGATTATGAATTGTCTGCGGACAATCAGACTCATGAAACAAACAAACATCGCAACATCATTGGGCCTAGAGTGTGTACTGAAAAGCTCAATAAGTGTTTAGGTATCTAAAACAACATAATAGTCATTTAAATTTGCAAATTCAGTTTTGGCACTCACTTGCTTCAACTGCACACCACAAGTTACTTGAAAAATTTAGAATTTCAACAAACAAGGGTAATATCTGTGGGAGTGTATTTTATTTAATTCTTCAATCGTTTTCCCATTCCGTCTATGTATGGAAGTAGTTATTGTCTCACTCGCATATTGCTTCTCTCTGGCAATGATTAAGAGAAAATGGTAAGAATTTCAACAAACAACGACATTCAATGGAATTTCCGAAGTCTCTTTCCTTCTTGTTATTTGTATAAAGTCTTACGGAAATCTTTTTCCTGCTTCTGTTGTTTGTTACGGAGAATTTTTCCCTTACGGGCGGTGTCAACTCCGGCAAGAAGTAAATACACATAATTTAAAAAATCACGAAAATCTGACAAATATTTTTTAAATTATGAGGGAACAAAGAAACAGACGCGGATGATGCATTTTGTACAGTATTATATGGACTATGCTCGTACTGATCCAATAAGTGGCAACTATACCCTTCCGCCCTCCTCTCCCTAAGTAACCTATACTGATCCGGAGGTTATAGCCATTGCAACGTTGAAATCATTTTAAAAATTGGCCGATTAGTTCTAGTGACACCCCCAAAATGATAAATTGTCTCGATCAGATCATATAAAGACAAAGAGTCCTTTTAAATTCTTTCACCCTTTATAAACTGGAAGTCATGGTTACAATATGGCTTGCTCTCTTCTTGGGTTTTTCGTCCTTGGATACCGTCTATCCTTCTTTGGTAGTCTATCTTCTACCATGTTAAAGACTTTAACTATAGCTAGTTCACATATATCGCAAGCGATTTTATAAACGGTGCTGACAAGACCGTTTCAATGATCAGCATTATAGTTAGGGGTATTTTTGATGAAAACATTTCTTGGCAAAGGCTTGTGAACTTCACACTATGCCCCTAAAATTTTTTGGAAAATCATTGTTTCCAAATAGGTAGCACTAAATTCTAGCCCCGAATACTATACAAAGTTTACTATGAATTTTTAGCATCGCCAATAATTTGATTGCTAAATTATCCAATTGAAACCAAAGGTTGTAGTGTGGTTGAAAATTGCGATATATCCTTCAGACTCAAGTTATTATAAATAACGACTTTGTATTCGAAGAATGCCAGTCCTTTAATAAAATTTATAGCATCAGGCGTATTATATCACAAATCTTTTTAACCGGATCCTGCATAAAGCCATACTAAGTTTCAGCCTCCTAACACCACAACTTTGCTAGTGGATTCAGCATTTTCTTCCAATTTGTAGTGGATTCTGTATATCAATGGATTCCTTTTATATATACGCATCCAAGATCCAAGACCCTATATTTTATCCAAACCAACTTCGACGTTTATAAATGATCTACGCTAAAATATTAATATGGAGCTGGTGTCTAATATGTATGAACACGGGAAGGTCAGGGGGGGAAGACGCTGAAAAGGGGAAATCCAACTCCGGAAGAAAAGACACTATTGATCGGTTCACGCTGGCTGATTTATTGCGACTGACTCTCAATTCTCTAGACAATATGCTCGGCTATACATTTTTACCTTAACTGGTGTGGTGAATATAATGTCAGAGCTTTTATGATTTAAGCAACATGATCAAGCAACATTGTACTTTAATATACATACATATACATCATCTCTTACCCCATCGAGGAAAAAAAAAATATATAAAAAAAAAAAAAATTGGTTAACTTTCAATGACTTTTAAAAATAAAAAATATTAGAGAAAACAAAATTATTTTTCATTTAAATTTAATTTAAATTTCATAAATATTATTTTTCTTTTTTTTCAAATATGTATAAATATTTGAGGAAAAAAAAATGATCCTTCATTTAAATTTAATTTAAATTCAATTTAAATTTCATAAACATTATTTTTTTTTTTTTTTTTTTTTTTTTTTAATAGAAATATTTGAGGAAAAAAAAATTATACTTCATTTAAATTTAATTCAAACATTTCATAAATATTATTTTTTTTTTTAATAGAAAAATTTGAGGAAAAAAAATTATACTTCATTTAAATTTTTTTTTTTTTTTTTTTTTTAATAAAAAAAACATTTATAAATTAGAAGAAAAAAAATGGAATATTAAAAGTTGTTAAATTATACTTCATTTAAATTTAAGAAAATAAAAAATTTTTTTTTTTTAAATTTTTTTTTTTTTTAATTTTAATTTTTTTTTTTTTTTTTTTTAATAAAAAAAACATTTATAAATTAGAAGAAAAAAAAATGGAATATTAAAAGTTGTTAAATTATACTTCATTTAAATTTAAGAAAATAAAAAAAATTATAAATTATAAAAAAATCGAATATTAAAAGTTGTATCTAAATATTTTAACTTGAGACAAATATCTACTATTAGGTTGCTGACTGTGCGTATTTTTGATTTACTCCCTTTGTTGTTCTTTCCGTTTTTTTGCTATTCGCTCTGAACGCCGGGGAGATGTGTTTGGGGAAATCAGCTTCCTCTTCGTGGTCCTTGATTGGAGAATAACTCTTCCTTCCGGTCGCCTCAACTCTGTTAGTTCGTTCTCTATTGCCATCGGTTTTGGTGCGTATCTTGCAACGTGAATATTAGCTTTCCTGAGCTGATTTATGTGTGCTGTTCGAATCGAGCCATTAAGCCGTATTTCGTAAACTACTTTACTCAATGCTTTTGTTACAGTAGCAGGTATCCATTTGACTATTTCCCTGAAATGATTTCGGTACAGCACATGTTCACCCACCACAAACCATTTTTTGACATTTTGTACCGAATATTCCTTATGGTTCTTAGATGGCCCTTTATTTTCGCAGATTTCGCTGGTTTTCGTTCCTCTCGCATTAATTCTATCCAGTTCCGTTCGTGGTATAAATTTAAAAATTAAAGATGCAGGGGTAACTCCGGTAGTTGTTGTGGGGGTATTCCGATAGTTTAGAAGGAACTTGTCTAAAAATTTCTGCATTAAATACGGTGCTGGGTTTAATATCATCTCTCTTTTCAGTGCCGTTTTAGCTGTTCGCACTGCATTCTCTGCCGCTCCATTGGATTCTGGGTGGTAAGGGGGTGAGTGAACCAGAAGTATAGCGTTTGCTTGGCAAAATTTTTGGAATAGGTTGGCACTGAAAGGGGGGCCGTTGTCAGTCACTATTTTTACCGGAAGTCCAAATGTTATAAATTTAGATCTCAACCATTCAATAACTGTCGCGGCGTCTGTGGTTTTAAAAATCCCCACCTCCATCCATTTTGAATAGGCATCTATCAGAATTAAGAAGTTTATTCCCTTGATATGAAAAAAATCCAGATGGACGCGTTCGAATGGTCTCTGGGCCCTTGTCCATGAAACAAACTCCGTTGCCTTGCAGACTCTTTGAGTTACTGCACAAGCTTCACAGGCCCTAACTCGCTCCTCAATATCCCTGTCTATCTTTGGCCACCAGACGTACGATCGCGCTTTGGCCTTCATCCTCACTATTCCGCAGTGTCCCTCATGCAGAATCTCTAACATCTTATTCCTCAGAATCACAGGTATTACCATTCGATGCCCGTAAAACACACATCCGTTCTCCTCTTCCAAAACAAACCGTTTTTCCCAGTATGACTCCAGCCCCACTCCCTTGCCGGATTTCCAATTTCCCTTTATTTGTTCAAATACCCTTTTCAGCTCCATATCTTTGCACGAATATTTTGCAACGATCTTGCTGTCTATCGGAAGCTCGTCCACCCTTGCTATTGAATTGATATAACCGGTATCAACATTTGAACTCTCTAGGAGCGGGAGACGTGATAATGCATCTGCCTGTGCCATTTTCGATCCCTTTCGGTATTCTATTTTGTAACTGTACATACCCAAGAATATCGCCCACCTCTGAAGGCGCGCTGCTGCCACTGCTGGGGTCCCCTTAGATGGACTAAATATTTCTTTGAGTGGTTTGTGGTCACTGACAATTGTAAACTCATGACCATATATATATTTGTGGAAGCGCTTAACCGCAAATATTATCGCCAGAGCTTCCCTATGTAGCTGGGAATAGTTTTTTTCCGCGGGTGACAATGAACAACTAGCAAAAATTACAGGGCGCTCGATACCATCAATAACATGCGCCAACACCGCCCCTATTCCATACGGGCTTGCATCGCATAATAAAACAATGGGCTTCTTCGGATCGTAATGAGCCAGTAGTCCGTTATTTAGAAGCAACCGTTTACTTGATTCAAATGATTTTTGGCATCTGCTGGTCCAATTAAATTTGTTATCTTTCTTAAGTAGTTGGTACAACTCATACAACTCGGCAGAAAGGTTTGGGATAAATTTGCCGTAAAAATTTATAAGACCTAAATATGCCTTCAGCTCTGCTATATTTGATGGGGCCGGAGCCTTTACAACCGCCCTAATCTTTTTTGGATTAGGTAAAATGCCATCTTCCTTGATAACATGACCCAAGTACGTTACGGTTGTTTCAAAAAATTTGCATTTAGAATTATTGACCTTTACGTTGTGGTCCTTCAACCGCTTCAAAACCAAAAGGAGGTTCTTACGGCACTCCTCATACGTTCGGCCACCTACAAGAACGTCGTCTAAGTAACAGCTGGTACGTTCTAATCCACTAAGCATTTTATCCATTGTTTCCTGAAAAATGAACGGAGCTGAAGATATCCCAAAAGGGAGCCTTTGAAACTGAAATAACCCTCTATGAGTATTTATGACCAACAACTCCTTCGACGCTTCCGTCACTAACAATTGCTGGTACGCTCCTTCTAGATCCAAGATACAATAAACTGAAGAGTCCCGTAATGATGCAAATATGTCATCCATTCTGGGTAATGGATAATGATGGGTAACTACGAATTTATTGACACTGACCTTAAAGTCGACACAAATCCTGATTTTCCCATTTTCCTTGGGGGCTATAACGATAGGGGAGGCCCAACTGCTATGAGAAATTGCTTTTAAAATATTTGCTTCCACCATTTTGTCCAGATCGTGTTCCACTTTTTCCCTAAGTCTATAGGGCACAGTGTAGGGTTTGCAGAAGATGGGCTTAGCGTCCTCCTTAATATGAATTTCTGCCTCATACCCGCGAATATTTGCCTTCCTATCCCCATCAAAACAAGCTTTAAACTCCTTCAGGATTTTTGACACTTCGAAATTTTTATCGAACATTATCTTATTTATATTTCTTCCCGCCATCCGGGAACTAAGTCGTTTAGCCATGTCCTCCCAAATAGTGGTACAAATTTTCGGTCCGATTCGATGACGACTACTTGCATTATTTTCCGCATATTGTTAAATTGAACCATAACCGTACAGGTTCCCCTCACCTTAACATATCCCCCCGTTATAACACTTAAAGGTGAAACTTGTGACACGATAATATCTGTCTCTCTAATATTTAACTTTTCTATATCTCTTAATTCAACGATCGTGAGACATGCCCCTGAGTCCATTTCCATTTTCACTGACTTGTCGTTCACTAGAACATTTACATATAAAGGATTATCTTCTTTATCTACAAAGTTTATCGTACTAATTCTTAGATCCTCGAGGTCAGACCCTTCCTCATCTTCCGTCTCACCTTCTTCCACATAATTAACCTTCCGATTTTTTCTTCCGGTTTCCCTTTTATTTTCTACCCGCGTACTCGCCTTAAACTTACATTTATCAGAATAGTGCCCTACTTTTCCGCACTTAAAACAAGTTATTACTCTACACTCTCTTGCAAAATGCCCCGATTTATTGCACCTGAAACAGTTCTTTTCCAAATTTGTATTACCACTGTATTTATTAGTATGTCCTCTAGCATAACCAGTTTTACTAGCACTTGGTCTAATTGAATTTATCTCGGGTTGTCCGGGTTTTATTTGCCTAAGCTCTTTCTCAGTTAATTCGAAGTTCATAGCCTTATCAATCGCAGATTCCAAGGTCAGATCCTTTTCGTTTAACAGTGTGCTTCTTAATTTATCACTTTGAATGCCACACACCAGTCGGTCCCTCAGTGCATCATTTAGAAAAGTATCAAATTTGCACTCCTGTGCAAGAGATTTGATGGCCACCACGAAATCACTTACTGACTCATCACCCCTTTGGTAGCGCTGATAAAATTTATATCGCTCGGCAATAATATTTTTCTTTGGTTTGAGATGTTCCACCAGTTTTGCATGTAGAGTTGTATAAGTTACACACATTGGAGATTCGGGGGCCACTAACGACTTCAAAATTTTATACAATTCAGCCCCACCTAGTGTTATAAAATAATCCCTTTTATTGCTATCCTCTGTAATCTTGTTTAGTTTTAAATACAACTCCATACGCTCCAGCCAAAGCTCGAAGTCTTCTCCCGGTGTAAAACATTCGATTTGTCCTATCAATTGTCCCGCCATACCAGTACCGTTATTGTTTCCCGTTTCCTGCTTCACTTCTAGAATCTCCGCTTCCAATTCTTTTGTGTCTATCTCAATCATATATGTATATGTATTATCTTTAATATTAATCCTATTTCGGATGGATACCAATTTTCTCAATTTGCGAAACAAATATTAAGGAAATGAAGGTGTATGTACTCACTTTTATGTAAAATGTTTGCTGCTTTACTTACGAATCGATGGTTTTTTTTTTTCAATCATGTGTCTGGAAAGCCGTTCTCTAGTTAAATATCATAAAAAAAATATCTATTTCATAGTCACTGTCACCATAACGTTATGCGGGGAAATCACAACTTTCAGTCCAAATCAAACTCACGTAATAGTCCCTGTTACTCCAATATTTAAAGTTTTTATAACTGTTCCGTTTAATCGCGTTTTACCTCGTCGCCACTTAATATGTAAATTAAAACTTCATAAGTTGAAGTTTTTTAAAAAAATAATTTTTATTTTTCAAACTGGCAGCGATTCTGCCTCGATACAAACTGAACAAAATTTACTTAGAAACTATGGCTTAAATACTAACGGAGGCGAAGCATCCAATGGCGAAGCGTTCCCACAGGTGCTCACTCATTACACGCCGTACGTGATGGAATGCGGTTCCGGCAGTGTCGACGAATCATATTTCGACAGTACAGACGCGCTGTCAGCCAATTCCATTGCAAACTCATGGGAAGCGATGTTGTGCTTCGGGTTTCTTTATCTTGACTTATTCTGTGTTAACTCCTCCATCCTCAAATTCGAGTGTCCTCACTCGTGACCTTGTAATATGGCGGGCTTTGGCTTAAGCTAACTCTTTTGATTGGTGCTGGTCGTTCCAAAATCTCTGCAGGTGATTCTGTTGGTAGTTCGGCTGCTGCTTGCGTTTCCCTTGTTTCCACTGTTGTTGAGATTGTTATATTCTTTCTCTTGCGTATTAAAAACAGTATCAGGGATATTGCCACGGCTGCTATGATGATGGTGGTTGACAAACTGTAAGTGACTATTAGGTGCGTTTTGTTCTTCTCTTCGATTTGGCTTATGTAGTAGGTGTTGTTTAAGTGCAGCTCTTTCATTGCTTCGAGAGTTAAAAGTTCTTCAAAGGCTTTTAATGGTGAGTCTAATTGTACGATGGCCGGAAGAGGTCTTGAGGTGGGAATTTCGTTGGAGACAAAGGTTCGTCCATTCACAGAGATGGTAGCATTATTGTATTGTACTATAAATGTTCCCGTTATACTAAGCGTGTCGTTGTTGACTAATATTGACCCGTTGAACTGGTTAAGAAGTAGCGACCCAGGGAGTATTTCTTCGACCGTTGGAATATGTTGATTGTTGATGTTGGTGCAATTTGCTGGTCTGCTTCGTAATAGGTTCGGCATGCATTCCGTATCACTTAAGTTTATAATTTCATTAATGTTACAAATAGTAAGATCGTTAAAAGCTTGACAATTATTCTTAATTCCATAAAAATCATTTCCGCATTGAAGTATGTTACTAAAGTCAATTTTGGTTACAACTGATTTTCTTTTTATCGGCTTAACTAATAATCTTATACAATCTTTCTTTTTTGTGGTCGGCACACTCACAATATAAATCATAGTTGTTTTATTAGAGGCTATCCTTATATTGGCAAATTCAAATGCCTCCTCCATGTTTGCATAGGGTAAATTGTTATTTTCGAAATGAGTCCTAACTAAATTTATTTCAGTATTCGATAGTATGAAAGAATTTACTATACCAGCTTTCGCCCACTGTAAGGCGTGTTCTACATTTGTTATCTCTTCTTTAATTACATCAAGTCTGTATTTAATGCTGGTAGAATATAGTTTTTTAATTTCGACATTAGTTTTCAAAGTTTTCATTATATAATTCGTGACATTTGTAATGTTATTTATTCTTTCTAATGACAATCTGTTTATAATTAATTGCTTATTACTATTATCTAGTAGGTTTTGGGTTTTAGCTTTTATAATTTGAAAATCGTGGTGGTCCGGTGTACCGGCTATCCACTTCCATGCAGTTCCTAGAATGTCTATTGCCCTTTTCTTTTTGACTATAGGTTTGATGCGGTTGAGTCGGTTGCGGGTTTCGGTGATTTCATAGGATAGGTAAGGGTATATGGGGTCGTCTTTACTTACGTTAGCTTGGATTCTGAACTGTACATCATCAATTATATCTTGGTATGCGGCGAGGTCGATTATGTGTACCAGTTTAAATGTACCGGTTTGTAGTTTAGCTATTCCTGTATTCAGGGTAACCACTTTTGAATTGGAATAATCCAGTATTTGAACCTCTGCGAGGCCCAGAGATATAAAGGACCTAGAAGAAGACATTAGGTTTTAATATTGACCTTATGGACGATTTTGCCTGATTCGGTTAAGACTGTAGTTGAGTAATTCTCCTTGACTATCTCTTTTCTATACCTTGCGGAAAGCTTGGTACCTAATCGTCTGTTGACTTTTACGAAGATAACTTCGCCGGGAGAGTAGTTTTTCAGGGGCTGTCGAGTTTTATTATGATATGCTAAATCTTTATTTTGTTTTTCTTTCAACTTCAATATGTTCTCCTTTCTAGCCTTCTCAAACTGTTCGGGGTCAGTGCTAACGTTCCTGCCGAAGAATACTTCAATAGGTTTCCTATTGGTAGTGGAATGAACCGAAAAATTGTACTCATAGATGGCACGATCTAACAGCTCTTCAAATGATCTATGTACTCGGTCTGCCTTAAGGCACCGCATGATTTCGGAAAGTGTCGAGTGAAATCTTTCCACTTGACCGTTCACGAAGCTTGAATACGGGGGGGTCTTGTAGATTTCAATTCCCAACTGGTCCTGGAGCATGAAGCATATTGAGGCGGAATTGAACGCCTTTTCATTGTCGAAGACGATGGCTTTGGGTACACCATACGCGAATAAAATTTGCCTTAACGGCTCTCTAATATCTTCAATTGCTCTTGATTTCAAGATGCGAGCCTGGGCGTACTTAGAAAATTTATCGATCGCTGTTAGGACCAGATTAGCATCTGTGGAATATATGTCGATGTGTAATATGTGGCCGGGATGTTCGGGGACAGGAGTGGCTTGCAGCTGCGGCTTATTCGGATGCCGATCATATTTGTGTTGTTTGCAGGTAACACATTGCTTAACTATTGTATGAATTTTAGCCTTCATTTTCGGAAAATAAAATTTTTGTAGTAGTTGGGTTTTATTTTCTAAGCTATTGCGGTGGGCTCTTTTATGTTCCTTCAGGATCTCTTCTTCTTGCTCGGTTTCATTCTGTAGGTCTTTAACTCTAGTCTGAGTAAACCGTGTTTTGTACGATTTAAAATGTGTAGGATAGATATCCTGAATCTTACCCATTATCTCTTCAGTTGTGAGAATGCCATTAATGACGCTTGGGTTCAGATGCCGTTTGAGCAGCTGAATTAAATCTTCTTCGGAATAACTCTGCCTAGTAAGTATATGTCTATGAAAGGTGGGGAATGGGATTTGAAATTGGTAACTATCTTGGTTTCCAGTGACGAACATCAACTGGTTCTTAAAAACGTTTATCGGACTCTCGACTGTTTCGATTAGTTCGTGAGCCGAGCTTTCGCTGCTGTGTTGCGTAGCAGTCATCGCGTTTACTTGAGATACCCGTGGAGGCCGAGAAAGCGCATCTGCAACTACATTACTTTTCCCTGGTTTGTAACGTAGTTCATAGTTATACTCCTCGAGAATCGCTTTCCAGCGTTTCATCTTGGAGTTGTTGTTCTTATTACTCAGGGCATAAGTTAAGGGCTGGTGGTCTGTGTAAATCTTTACACTTGAAGTACCATACAAATAACTTCGTAAGGAGTTCAATGCCCATATTATCGCAAGGAGTTCCTTCTCATTCGCTGCGTAGTCTTCCTCCGTCTTGCTCAGTGTTCGTGATATAAACGATATGGGTCTGTCGTTCTGTGCAAGGACAGCGCCAATGGCGAAATTAGAAGCATCAGTTGTCAGTTCGAATGGTTCATTGAAATTAGGGTATGCAAGAATGGTGTCCTTCGAGACGAGTGAATTTTTTATTTTGTTAAAGGCCGCGATGGCATCGGGGTTTAGATGAACTGGTTTTTTGCTAGATTTGAATTTGGACATGCGTCCCTCCTCCCCTCTTAAAAGGGATGTCAGGGGCTTCGCGAGCTTCGCGTAGTCTTTTACGAAGCGGCGGTAATACCCTGACAGACCAAGGAATGACCGGAGTTCTTTAAGAGTGTTCGGAATGGGAAAATTTGTGATCGCTTCTACCTTTGCGGGGTTCGTTTTAATACCCTCAGAGGATATTACGAAGCCTAGGAATTCAACCTGTTCCTTAAAGAAATCACATTTCTCCAGTTGTAATTTCATGTTAGCCTCGTTAAGAGTTTTGAAGACTTCTTCGATGTGCTTGATGTGGTCTTCTTGATTTCTGCTAAAGATGATAATGTCATCTATGTATACATAGCAGATTTTTCCAATGACATTACGCAGTATATCGTCAAGAGCTCTTTGAAAAATAGAAGGCGCATTTTTTAACCCAAATGGGAGCCTTGTAAATTCGTATTTTCCATTATTTATGGAAAATGCCGTTTTTTCGATATCAGATTCCTTCAACGGAATCTGATGAAATCCGCTCTTTAAGTCAAGCACCGTAAAGTACTTGTTTTTCCCTAATTGCGCAAGCACTTCGTTAATTTCAGGGATCGGGTAGCGATCCGCTATGGTGACGGAGTTCAACTTCCTATAATCAATCACCATCCGATATTTCTTGTTCCCCTCTGGGTCTGATTTTTTTGGAACTACCCATACCGGTGAATTATAGGGCGACCGTGAAGGTCTAATTATTCCGTCGTCGATTAGGCTTTGCACTTGTTTATTCACTTCATCCTTGAGAGATACGGGGTATGGATAGTATCGGGTATATACGGGGGTATCCGAGTTGGTGCGGATCTCACCTACTACTTTTGTAGTATAAGTCAGCTTCTCGTCTGGTTCCGAAAATAAAGTGGGAAATCTGTTTACGAGTGAAGAAATAGCGTCCTTTTGAGATGGTGCTAAATGACCATGCTTAAGATTTATTGAATTTATTGATTGGGCAGCTTGTTGCTTTAATCTGATCTTCATACCATTTCCAATTTGCATATAACTCTGTTTAGTGTGGATAACGGCCGACAGCTCTTTAAGGCTATCGTTACCCAATATGGCGTGGAAGGACTTCAGCGATGGCAAAAGGAAAAATTTAATTTTGTGGTTGTTTAAACCGAAGAGGCTTGTGATAACGTGATGGCTGACCTTAATACTGCCACCTACAGAGGTTGCATAAAAACATTTGTCGTTAGGTATTGGCTTGTCCACTAATTGGGGTTGTATGTAATTCCTATTCGATCCAGTGTCTATTAAAATTTTGATAGTCTCTCCGCTCCTCGTCCTACTTTCAAAATAAGGTAGCGACGAGGTACCTAACCTAAAAAATGAATGTCAGTGAAATCCGTGATTTCATCAACATTAGTCTCAGGGACATAATCAGATTCTTCCAATGGCTGAGTATATTCGTCAAAGGTTTGATCATAGTTACAATCTTCGGATTGTATAAGTTCATCGTATTCACCATTGATGTGGAAATTTGGTTGTGGCTTGATGGAGTTAAACGGAGGTTGTCTTGCCGTAAATTGTTGTGGGTTTGGCGTTGGCCCTCGTTGTAAAAATTGGTGGGTCCTAGCTTGAGCACTCTGACCTAAGGGTTCTATTTTGAACTGTTGATTTGAGTAATGGGGAGGTTGTTGCCTTGGTGCAAATGATGGTCCGTAACCCGGTTGGGGTTGATACTGATGTCTTTGCACGTTCTGCTGCTGATAGAATAATGCTCGAGGCGGTGGTTGATTGGGAAATTGTAATCTTGGTTGCCGATTTTGCGGATTCGCATAATTATTAGAAAAATTTCTACGTGGGGGTTGTGACGTAGAATTTATGTTGGGATTCCCCCTCGGCATACCGTAGTTTTGCATGTGTTGTGATCTGTATCCCTGGTTTTCCAACCTGAGGCACAGGTAAAGCGCTTGGGGCAGATCAACTGGTTCACGTACCCCTAATAGCCTAGGAAGATCGCCTTTGAGGCCCCTGATGAAGGTATCAAGAGCCTTGTCGCGATAAGTCTGTGTAAGCAGTTGCGTTGATTCTTGGGAAATTTCCATGCAGGAAATTTTGTTAAGGATGAGAGATAGATGACTGTAGACGTCCTGGTAGAACTCTGATACCGTGCGGCTCCCTTGAACGAGGGACGACATCTGATATTCGAGTGTGCTGAGGTCACGCTTGTCGGCGTAATGCATGACAAGGCATTTAGAAATATTCTCCCAATTGAGTGGAGTATTATAAGACTCCAAAACGGCATCGGCGCTTCCGATGATTTTATTTCGGATAATGCTTAAAATACCAAAGTATTTAGGCGTACCTTTTATGGGCTCGTATATCTGAAGGATTCGGTCAACGGCCTTCTTCCAAGAGCTAAATTCTGTTGCATCGCCTGAGAAATCTCTAAGGCAACGAACAACATCCGGGGTTTTATCCAGGTCCTCCAACCTGTCTCGATATTGTGCGGCGATTGGCTGATCAACACCGGCACAGAAATCAGCGCTTGGGTTTAAAATGCTATGAATGATCTCCTTCCCGGATTCTCTAAAAGTTCTGCGGATTATGGATGAGATGAGGGTATCTAGTTCGGGGGTTCCCCTTACATCCTGGTCGCTGTCTAGACGTAGACGAATTATTTAGGATCTCAGCCGCGGGAGTAGTAATGTTTGTACTTATGGAGGGGGTAGGATTTGGAAGTAAGAATCGGTTAATGTTAATGGCAGGAGCATCGCCCCTAGGGTTGTTTTGCGAAGGATCAGTAGACACTCCTGAACGTAAATCGGGCATGGTTATATGTTTCTAAATTAATTTATCGTTAATAATATCTAGTAAAACAAAAATAACGAATAAGGGGAAAAAAAAAAAAAAATTTTTAATGAATTGAAGTGAGGAAAGAAATTTGTATAATTTCAGCTTAATACGCTTAATGTTTATTTCCCTTATTTAATTAAGTGTCAATTGTTTCAACTTTCAATTGAATTAATGTTTAATTTATTCTATCTAAACCTTTTTTCCTTTACTTTTTGAATTTAATTTGTTGTTCTAGTTTCTTAAATACATACACTTGAATTATTATTACTTTAATCTACTTAATCTATGCTTACATTATTAACGCGAATATCAGCATCCTGTTGTGGAGCGGCAGCAGTCTCGTGTCTTCAACTACACCTTTTCACTTTGTTACTAAGGGGCCCTTTTAATAGCTTCTCCAACGTCTGTCCGGTTTTCACAAGGTTTTCACAAACACTATAGTTCTTTTATTATTAATTAACCGGTTTCACTGATAAACGCGCGGACCCTGGCTCCCGACACTAGTATCTTGTTGTACCACTTAGGGACTTTGTACGTGATTTACTGCACCACTTGGGGGCTTTATACGCGATTTACTGTACCACTTGGGGACTTTGTACGCGATTTACTGTACCACTTGGGGACTTTGGACTCGATTTACTGTACCACTTGGGGACTTTCTACGCGACACGTTTACTAGGTTTTACTGCCAGGGTCCCTGCTCGGGCGCCAATTAAAACTTCATAAGTTGAAGTTTTTTAAAAAAATAATTTTTATTTTTCAAACTGGCAGCGATTCTGCCTCGATACAAACTGAACAAAATTTACTTAGAAACTATGGCTTAAATACTAACGGAGGCGAAGCATCCAATGGCGAAGCGTTCCCACAGGTGCTCACTCATTACACGCCGTACGTGATGGAATGCGGTTCCGGCAGTGTCGACGAATCATATTTCGACAGTACAGACGCGCTGTCAGCCAATTCCATTGCAAACTCATGGGAAGCGATGTTGTGCTTCGGGTTTCTTTATCTTGACTTATTCTGTGTTAACTTGTATGAACACGGGAAGGTCAGGGGGGGAAGACGCTGAAAAGGGGAAATCCAACTCCGGAAGAAAAGACACTATTGATCGGTTCACGCTGGCTGATTTATTGCGACTGACTCTCAATTCTCTAGACAATATGCTCGGCTATACATTTTTACCTTAACTGGTGTGGTGAATATAATGTCAGAGCTTTTATGATTTAAGCAACATGATCAAGCAACATTGTACTTTAATATACATACATATACATCATCTCTTACCCCATCGAGGAAAAAAAAAATATATAAAAAAAAAAAAAATTGGTTAACTTTCAATGACTTTTAAAAATAAAAAATATTAGAGAAAACAAAATTATTTTTCATTTAAATTTAATTTAAATTTGATAAATATTATTTTTCTTTTTTTTCAAATATGTATAAATATTTGAGGAAAAAAAAATGATCCTTCATTTAAATTTAATTTAAATTCAATTTAAATTTCATAAACATTATTTTTTTTTTTTTTTTTTTTTTTTTTAATAGAAATATTTGAGGAAAAAAAAATTATACTTCATTTAAATTTAATTCAAACATTTCATAAATATTATTTTTTTTTTAATAGAAAAATTTGAGGAAAAAAAATTATACTTCATTTAAATTTTTTTTTTTTTTTTTTTTTAATAAAAAAAACATTTATAAATTAGAAGAAAAAAAATGGAATATTAAAAGTTGTTAAATTATACTTCATTTAAATTTAAGAAAATAAAAAATTTTTTTTTTTTAAATTTTTTTTTTTTAATTTTTTTTTTTTTTTTTTTTTTTTAATAAAAAAAACATTTATAAATTAGAAGAAAAAAAAATGGAATATTAAAAGTTGTTAAATTATACTTCATTTAAATTTAAGAAAATAAAAAAAATTATAAATTATAAAAAAATCGAATATTAAAAGTTGTATCTAAATATTTTAACTTGAGACAAATATCTACTATTAGGTTGCTGACTGTGCGTATTTTTGATTTACTCCCTTTGTTGTTCTTTCCGTTTTTTTGCTATTCGCTCTGAACGCCGGGGAGATGTGTTTGGGGAAATCAGCTTCCTCTTCGTGGTCCTTGATTGGAGAATAACTCTTCCTTCCGGTCGCCTCAACTCTGTTAGTTCGTTCTCTATTGCCATCGGTTTTGGTGCGTATCTTGCAACGTGAATATTAGCTTTCCTGAGCTGATTTATGTGTGCTGTTCGAATCGAGCCATTAAGCCGTATTTCGTAAACTACTTTACTCAATGCTTTTGTTACAGTAGCAGGTATCCATTTGACTATTTCCCTGAAATGATTTCGGTACAGCACATGTTCACCCACCACAAACCATTTTTTGACATTTTGTACCGAATATTCCTTATGGTTCTTAGATGGCCCTTTATTTTCGCAGATTTCGCTGGTTTTCGTTCCTCTCGCATTAATTCTATCCAGTTCCGTTCGTGGTATAAATTTAAAAATTAAAGATGCAGGGGTAACTCCGGTAGTTGTTGTGGGGGTATTCCGATAGTTTAGAAGGAACTTGTCTAAAAATTTCTGCATTAAATACGGTGCTGGGTTTAATATCATCTCTCTTTTCAGTGCCGTTTTAGCTGTTTGCACTGCATTCTCTGCCGCTCCATTGGATTCTGGGTGGTAAGGGGGTGAGTGAACCAGAAGTATAGCGTTTGCTTGGAAAAATTTTTGGAATAGGTTGGCACTGAAAGGGGGGCCGTTGTCAGTCACTATTTTTACCGGAAGTCCAAATGTTATAAATTTAGATCTCAACCATTCAATAACTGTCGCGGCGTCTGTGGTTTTAAAAATCCCCACCTCCATCCATTTTGAATAGGCATCTATCAGAATTAAGAAGTTTATTCCCTTGATATGAAAAAAATCCAGATGGACGCGTTCGAATGGTCTCTGGGCCCTTGTCCATGAAACAAACTCCGTTGCCTTGCAGACTCTTTGAGTTACTGCACAAGCTTCACAGGCCCTAACTCGCTCCTCAATATCCCTGTCTATCTTTGGCCACCAGACGTACGATCGCGCTTTGGCCTTCATCCTCACTATTCCGCAGTGTCCCTCATGCAGAATCTCTAACATCTTATTCCTCAGAATCACAGGTATTACCATTCGATGCCCGTAAAACACACATCCGTTCTCCTCTTCCAAAACAAACCGTTTTTCCCAGTATGACTCCAGCCCCACTCCCTTGCCGGATTTCCAATTTCCCTTTATTTGTTCAAATACCCTTTTCAGCTCCATATCTTTGCACGAATATTTTGCAACGATCTTGCTGTCTATCGGAAGCTCGTCCACCCTTGCTATTGAATTGATATAACCGGTATCAACATTTGAACTCTCTAGGAGCGGGAGACGTGATAATGCATCTGCCTGTGCCATTTTCGATCCCTTTCGGTATTCTATTTTGTAACTGTACATACCCAAGAATATCGCCCACCTCTGAAGGCGCGCTGCTGCCACTGCTGGGGTCCCCTTAGATGGACTAAATATTTCTTTGAGTGGTTTGTGGTCACTGACAATTGTAAACTCATGACCATATATATATTTGTGGAAGCGCTTAACCGCAAATATTATCGCCAGAGCTTCCCTATGTAGCTGGGAATAGTTTTTTTCCGCGGGTGACAATGAACAACTAGCAAAAATTACAGGGCGCTCGATACCATCAATAACATGCGCCAACACCGCCCCTATTCCATACGGGCTTGCATCGCATAATAAAACAATGGGCTTCTTCGGATCGTAATGAGCCAGTAGTCCGTTATTTAGAAGCAACCGTTTACTTGATTCAAATGATTTTTGGCATCTGCTGGTCCAATTAAATTTGTTATCTTTCTTAAGTAGTTGGTACAACTCATACAACTCGGCAGAAAGGTTTGGGATAAATTTGCCGTAAAAATTTATAAGACCTAAATATGCCTTCAGCTCTGCTATATTTGATGGGGCCGGAGCCTTTACAACCGCCCTAATCTTTTTTGGATTAGGTAAAATGCCATCTTCCTTGATAACATGACCCAAGTACGTTACGGTTGTTTCAAAAAATTTGCATTTAGAATTATTGACCTTTACGTTGTGGTCCTTCAACCGCTTCAAAACCAAAAGGAGGTTCTTACGGCACTCCTCATACGTTCGGCCACCTACAAGAACGTCGTCTAAGTAACAGCTGGTACGTTCTAATCCACTAAGCATTTTATCCATTGTTTCCTGAAAAATGAACGGAGCTGAAGATATCCCAAAAGGGAGCCTTTGAAACTGAAATAACCCTCTATGAGTATTTATGACCAACAACTCCTTCGACGCTTCCGTCACTAACAATTGCTGGTACGCTCCTTCTAGATCCAAGATACAATAAACTGAAGAGTCCCGTAATGATGCAAATATGTCATCCATTCTGGGTAATGGATAATGATGGGTAACTACGAATTTATTGACACTGACCTTAAAGTCGACACAAATCCTGATTTTCCCATTTTCCTTGGGGGCTATAACGATAGGGGAGGCCCAACTGCTATGAGAAATTGCTTTTAAAATATTTGCTTCCACCATTTTGTCCAGATCGTGTTCCACTTTTTCCCTAAGTCCATAGGGCACAGTGTAGGGTTTGCAGAAGATGGGCTTAGCGTCCTCCTTAATATGAATTTCTGCCTCATACCCGCGAATATTTGCCTTCCTATCCCCATCAAAACAAGCTTTAAACTCCTTCAGGATTTTTGACACTTCGAAATTTTTATCGAACATTATCTTATTTATATTTCTTCCCGCCATCCGGGAACTAAGTCGTTTAGCCATGTCCTCCCAAATAGTGGTACAAATTTTCGGTCCGATTCGATGACGACTACTTGCATTATTTTCCGCATATTGTTAAATTGAACCATAACCGTACAGGTTCCCCTCACCTTAACATATCCCCCTGTTATAACACTTAAAGGTGAAACTTGTGACACGATAATATCTGTCTCTCTAATATTTAACTTTTCTATATCTCTTAATTCAACGATCGTGAGACATGCCCCTGAGTCCATTTCCATTTTCACTGACTTGTCGTTCACTAGAACATTTACATATAAAGGATTATCTTCTTTATCTACAAAGTTTATCGTACTAATTCTTAGATCCTCGAGGTCAGACCCTTCCTCATCTTCCGTCTCACCTTCTTCCACATAATTAACCTTCCGATTTTTTCTTCCGGTTTCCCTTTTATTTTCTACCCGCGTACTCGCCTTAAACTTACATTTATCAGAATAGTGCCCTACTTTTCCGCACTTAAAACAAGTTATTACTCTACACTCTCTTGCAAAATGCCCCGATTTATTGCACCTGAAACAGTTCTTTTCCAAATTTGTATTACCACTGTATTTATTAGTATGTCCTCTAGCATAACCAGTTTTACTAGCACTTGGTCTAATTGAATTTATCTCGGGTTGTCCGGGTTTTATTTGCCTAAGCTCTTTCTCAGTTAATTCGAAGTTCATAGCCTTATCAATCGCAGATTCCAAGGTCAGATCCTTTTCGTTTAACAGTGTGCTTCTTAATTTATCACTTTGAATGCCACACACCAGTCGGTCCCTCAGTGCATCATTTAGAAAAGTATCAAATTTGCACTCCTGTGCAAGAGATTTGATGGCCACCACGAAATCACTTACTGACTCATCACCCCTTTGGTAGCGCTGATAAAATTTATATCGCTCGGCAATAATATTTTTCTTTGGTTTGAGATGTTCCACCAGTTTTGCATGTAGAGTTGTATAAGTTACACACATTGGAGATTCGGGGGCCACTAACGACTTCAAAATTTTATACAATTCAGCCCCACCTAGTGTTATAAAATAATCCCTTTTATTGCTATCCTCTGTAATCTTGTTTAGTTTTAAATACAACTCCATACGCTCCAGCCAAAGCTCGAAGTCTTCTCCCGGTGTAAAACATTCGATTTGTCCTATCAATTGTCCCGCCATACCAGTACCGTTATTGTTTCCCGTTTCCTGCTTCACTTCTAGAATCTCCGCTTCCAATTCTTTTGTGTCTATCTCAATCATATATGTATATGTATTATCTTTAATATTAATCCTATTTCGGATGGATACCAATTTTCTCAATTTGCGAAACAAATATTAAGGAAATGAAGGTGTATGTACTCACTTTTATGTAAAATGTTTGCTGCTTTACTTACGAATCGATGGTTTTTTTTTTTCAATCATGTGTCTGGAAAGCCGTTCTCTAGTTAAATATCATAAAAAAAATATCTATTTCATAGTCACTGTCACCATAACGTTATGCGGGGAAATCACAACTTTCAGTCCAAATCAAACTCACGTAATAGTCCCTGTTACTCCAATATTTAAAGTTTTTATAACTGTTCCGTTTAATCGCGTTTTACCTCGTCGCCACTTAATATGTATGAACACGGGAAGGTCAGGGGGGGAAGACGCTGAAAAGGGGAAATCCAACTCCGGAAGAAAAGACACTATTGATCGGTTCACGCTGGCTGATTTATTGCGACTGACTCTCAATTCTCTAGACAATATGCTCGGCTATACATTTTTACCTTAACTGGTGTGGTGAATATAATGTCAGAGCTTTTATGATTTAAGCAACATGATCAAGCAACATTGTACTTTAATATACATACATATACATCAGTGTCCACGGTAGGCCTTGGCTTCAGCCATTAAAACTGTCTTTCGATAGCTAACTCAAAATGTACATTTCAAGTTAATTAAAGGCACCTGAGCTACCTGTGCGCAACTACGTTGTCTCTCTAGGTTTGCATCTAAGACTTCTGACTAGAGCACTGTAATCAGCGGCGTAGCGAGAGGGGGGACGCTTTTCAAGAGTCGGCAAATCACGGAAGCTACATTTATAAACTTGAGCAACTTAAAAAAATCGGCAAAACGAGCAATTTTCAAAAATTGGGTCGGAACAAAATGTTAAAAATTAAAAAGTGAGTTTGAGTTTTCATAGGTTTTCAAACTTGTAAATTTATACAAGTCGGCATTTTCAAAGGTTCTACCTTTCAGAAGTGCCACTTTATATTTGTTTCTTTTTATGTACCTTCCCCGAGTTTCGATTTTAAAAAGGACTCAAACATAACTACTTTGATTTATAAAATACCTGGTCACCACTTAATAAGAAAAATATTAAAAGGGACTGTCGGCATCGGTTAATTTGCCGACTGAACTCCTTAAACTTTACCTTGTTTCGATTCGATTTTAAAAAGACTGTCGGCTCGGCATCTGTGAATTTGCCTACTGAACATCTTAAAATTTAGCGAGTTTCAATTCGATACTTCAAATGACGGTCAGCATCGTTAAATTTGCTGACTGAATACTTTATTATTAAATCAAGTCGATTTTTAAAAGGCGACGCACGGTCGGCATTTCTAATATGAGGTTAAATTTGAATGAATGTTTTTTTCGCTAGTTTGTGGATTGCGGATCCAGATGCAGATTTAGAGGAGAAAGGCGGAGCATTCTAATTTATACTTTGCTAATCGGTTTTTCATAGATTCACTGTAGTTATGGCATGAATATATTTGTACTCTTTGCTAAGTCGATGACTGCAATACTCAGCTTTAGGATTCTTTAAAAAATCTCCGATATAGGTGATACCTGTTTGCCCTCTTCAGGACCACGTCACATCACATTTGTCGTACACTGATTGTGTAAACGGCTCTAGAAGTTCATCAATGATGAGTGTCGAAGATAGTGAAGACTACTTTGGTGCCAAAGTCTTTTCAACTGTTATTGTGGAAATGTTTATGCCAATTTCGGTACAATTTGTCAGATTGCCATAGATATGCGAATTAGGACGAATGTGGACTTAAACTACTAAGCGTATTCAGGACAAACACACTCTCGGATGATTGTCAGATGTTCGGAAGATGTTGACGTTGTGGAAAATTCCTTATAGAGTAATTTGTATTTTTGTACTCAGAAAATTGTTAGGGCCTTTTCAGAGATGTAGTTAATCCAAATAGGGAGTTAGCACATTAGAATCTACCATAGCCTCTTAAAACTTGGTTAGTATATCTACCTGCATATGTTTTCTAAGTTATTCCTAGCTATCTAGGAAGCCCACACTGCAAAAGAACACACTTTTGAACCTGTTGACTATTAAAGCTATTAACAATTGGCCTCATATCGTATTGATCAAGCACTTTCTTCATGGTTTTTGGGATGAAATCTGATATACTTCCCAAAGGACTCTCAACAAAATCACCTTGAAATAAATTAATTTTGATGCTAGTTAGCCTTAAGGTAATTCGGATCTCGAAAGTATAGGTATACCTTAACCCTATTAAATTATGCTGAAGGATGAGATGGACCATATCACCCTGCCTTGTCTTCATATAATATACGTACAGCTTATCTAACCTAGTCAGCCTTGCAGAGTAGCTCGAAGATTTCGGTGTTCCCAATTCCAAAGAAGCGTCAAAGCAAATGGGACCGAAATAATTTGCGACAAATTGCTGATTGACTGGTTACTTATATTTTGACTCACAGTTTCGTTTTCTGTACCATTGCATAGGCACGTTTTTTGTTCTAAAAATAAATTAATGTTCGAAAATATAGCTACTTCGGAAATATAACTACTTTAGCCATATAATTGCACAGACTTATTTTCGCATCTATAGTTGTTACTAATTTAATAAGGGAACTTTTTTGTTTTAATAAAATTCCTCTCCGAGTTGTCGAATCTTTTCAAAAGTGTCCAAACATATTTTGACTCTGCCATTAATTTAGGGATTTTTCAATACACTGCATCACAAGCTCATAAATTTCAAAATCTAGGTTTCACTTTATCAGTCATTCGCGTTGTGAATATGTTTACTAAAAAAAAAACTCAACTCATAAATTAGATCCGATAAGTCCGATCCACAACAATTCCTCGAAGCACTCTATCACACATGTCAGGGGGAAAAAATAAATAAACCCCAACATGGAATACAATTTATTACAAAATTTATGGCAATCACAACAAAGAACCTTTCCATATATATGCATGTGTTTTTGTATGTTCTGAAATTCAATTAAAAATCGTACATAGTAGCCCAGTACCGCACAATTGGGTTTGCTTCGTTAACGCGATGCTTTAAATAACATTTTTGACACTTCAATTTGGCACTTAAACGTTAAACACCCCACGGCTGCCATCACAACTAATAATTATGATAAAGGACACCAATCGATTGCAATGGACGCCATGCTGAAACTGTTGTATGTGACCGACAAAGTATCTAATAATTGGGTTTTTAATCAATTAAAATTATACGCAATGATGGACTTAAAAATTGGCCAGGTTATTTCAATAGATAGTAGAAGTAAATCCAACCATCCAACAAAAATGCCTCCCAAAGGTGTCTGGCATTACTAATTGTTTGTGCGCTACACTGTCAGTGTCAAATAAATGGCGTTCACTGACATTTCACAACTAAATTTGTAGAACAATGCCTCCCTTCCTTAATCAACTCAAAATGTGCTATTAAATTGTCCAATTTAATTCGCTTAATTATACGGCTAAATTGAGTGGTTAAAGTGACATATAAATGCCATGCCCATGCACTGTTCACCGTGTTGGGTGCTCACAGCTCACAGCTCACGTTCTCTCCTTTTTGGAATATACTTTACTTATATTAGGAAATTTCGTTGCAACTGACTTCCTTATGGCCTATCAAAGTAATTGCATTGCAGAAGAGCAACCAACCAGCACCGGGGCGTACTTTTGGTGCTTCCATCACGTTGAGAAAGTTTTACAACCTGACAGGCAAGGCAGACAACCAGCCCCAAAAGAGTAGTTTAGTCTTGCGGATGATGATAGCATGTTCCTTTGTGGAACACTGGTCTACAAAAGAAGTTGAAAAATTCGTTTAGGGTTATTACATCCTGCACGCTATTTTGGGCAATGACTTGCGGGGGGGCAGCTATGAAGTAATTTCTGTTAACGGAAGCAGTATAGGTGTGTGGGTGTGTTCTTTTGGGTCAAATTTTGCAACGAGTGCAATAACATTTGGGGTGAAAAAATTATTCCCTCTGATGGTAAGTACAGATTTTATGGACATTTCAGTGGTTTACGTTTGGTTAGACATTGGAATATAAATGAGGGGAAACATTATAAAATACGACAAAAAAAATCAGCCTCCCAAATATTGCTAACAAATTTCAGTAAACATTTTAAAAACTATTCAATCGAACTACTCCCTCTGTAGGGCTATTAAAGCGACGAAAAGTCCAAAGATCCCAGAACAGGTGTAGCGACAAAGACAAATCAGACTTTTTTTTCACATCTAGAGAAATCTCAAGACTAATGTGAAACTAGCTTAAAAATCTCCCAGAGGTAAAGGGGCAGTTGTAGACCAATTTTAAAAGTTCTGAAAAATACCGAACCGATTGAGCTTAAATTTTCGGACAATCTTAGGTATTGGATCCAGAATATTCCTGTCAAAATTAGACAAAGGGGCGTGACACCATCCATAAAAAAAATATGCATCGTATAAAACGAGTAAAAGGGTCTACACCAATTTGTGAAGTGCGGTAATTATGACTTATACTTAGATTTTGTTTTCGAGTCTTAAAGTTGAATGTAATATTAAAAGATTGTGCAGGGCGCAGTGGCCGGACTACTGAGCGAGGATTATCAGGTGCGTTCCCCAGAAAATTACAAATTGTATCCTAAAATTTTGCGAACGTACAAACACCCGAGAGTGTAGCTAGAGTATAGAGAGTAAAGCTTGTCAAGTCAGCCATTCGGAATCAGCATAAAATTGAAGGTCAAAAATAAAAACTCACATAAGCGAATGTTTGTCAAAAGCTGTGCCTAGGCTTATACGGACCTGTTGCGCTAATTTGTTGGGACTTAACAGTATTGCCTTCACCGCTGACGTTATCGAACATGATGTAATAAGCCAATTCGGCGAAGTGAAGACCCCATTTGGAAATGTTACTCATGATCTAGGAAAGCAATGCAATTAGCTTAAGCACCAAGTTTAGTTCATTCCATTCCCAATGTCAAATGGGTGTTTTTAAATGTCTGTTATGACTGACATAAGAAAACTGTGGACGTTCGTAAATTGGTGTCGACGAAAGATGCAAAAAGGTTTGCAATGTAAAATAAATAAAAATAAATAGGTGGCGCAACAGGCGGTAGACACCCTAGGCCTAGCTTCTCGCAACCATTCGTTTTGTGTGAGTTTCTATTTTTGGGACGAATGGTTTGCAATGAACATAGCTAAAAGGGGAAATGTGTTGGAAACCAATTGACATTAGCACTCGAAAATGAAAATGTCAGTGGATTGATTAGCACCACAGTTTCGGATGGACCTGGGTGTCAACCAGCAGTCTTCTAAAACTAGCTACATCGATGACTAACTGTCTCTAGTTACGAACTGCTTAGGCCCCCTGTGTGAGGGTTCTGCTATACTCTTCACTTGATCTCAGGGCTGATAACATTGTTGGAGCTCACCGCCGAGTCTAGGAAGACAAAATCTTTTATTATCTCAAAATCATTACTGCCTATTGTTAGGATCTGCCTAAGGAACCGCTTTTGAATTTCCTTTTAGCATATAATTTTGTTTTGCTTTCTTTCTGTTAGCTGTTAGACATAGTATCTACTTAATGAAGTCACTTTTACGACTTGCGACTTCAGCTTTGGGAGTCTGAAACTTGTTGGCATAGACTCGCGACTTCAAAAACCCCACAAAAAATAAGTCTGAAACGGTTAAATCAGGGGATCTTGCCGGCTCTAATCGCCAAAATGAGAGATTAGGCGACCTAGAAATGCAACCGTCAGAATTTAAATTGTAGCTCAGCAGCTGACAGACTTATGTCTGATCTTTGCAAGGGAACATCTTGCACAGCGTTTCACAAAAGTCCTATGTTGCGTGTCAAGTCGTCAGGTCCAGGGTCCTTTGCAATATCTTCAGCCACAGCTGCGATATAATAAGCAAAACGGCTGCTCGGGGGCCTGCCAGACCTGGCAGCATCTCGTGTTGTCCCATTCTTCAATGCAGCTAAATGCCGTAGTATTTACTTAGATGGTGTTGGGCGACCGGGAGATCTGCGATAAAATTCACGCTGCGCCAATACCACTGACAAATTATTCCGGAAAGCAAATCGAAATAATTATTAAACCTTCTTTAGTACCTATAGCATTTCATGTGTATTTTGTATATATTTACTACTTCACAAATATCAAAGTAGAATTGACATTTGCCTCCATTTCCAAAAATTTAAGAATATACCGTAAGGATGGTGACTTTTGAGCTACCTTGGATAAATCTATAAAAGTCCAACTGCGTACCAACTAACGCTTGTTTAGAACTAAAATATTCATTACCTCATTGACAAAGACCTACAGTTTCTTTTCGTAGGAATATTATGAAAGGCTGCATAAATAAGCTTTTTTTCAGGACATCCCACACTTATACCTAATATTTGTCAGAATTTGTAAAAGGGGTAGGTGTCTAAATATCAAATTTGCCTTAAAAAGACACTTCTCCCGATAAGTAGCCGACGCTCGCGCGCCGTACCGTAGTACGTCTAGGTCTATATTATAACGAAACGTCCCCGTTTGTCACACTTTTATGGCCCCCACTGTAAACACTTTGTATGGCCAGTACTGTACACAGGCAACCGCAGACTCACCACCCGCTGCTATTGCACAAATTTCCTAGACTGTCCAACCGACCAACATTTCTGACAAGACATTTTCATTCGTCACTTATAAGTCACACTGAGTAATTGGAGTAAATTGCATGAGTACCCGAATGAAATTGCCAGACTTGTGTACTTGTTGTGTGTACCAATCTAGTGTACCAGATAAGGTTCCCACATGGAAATTGACTTCGGTCAGTCTTGTGAATTTTTGTTGTCTAAGTTTCCTTTAGAAAGCTGGCCTTAAATCAGCAGTGTCAGCATCTTTGGCTGTCCTGCTTAGGATCGGAACCACGCTTGACGCTGGGCCGCAAATCGGAGCCACGATTGTCGTTAAGGCGCATGCGGAGTTACGCTTGTCGCTGGGCCGCATTCTGTAATACGGAGCTACGTTTGTTGCTGGGCCGCATAAGGAGCCACGCTTGTCACTGGGCCGCTTCTTGTAATACGGAGCCGCGTTTGTCGTTGGGCCGCATAAGGAGCCACGCTTGTCACTGGGCCGCAATCGGAGCCGCGCTTGGCGCTGGGACGCAAATCGGAGCCACGATTGTCGCTGGGCCGCAGATCGGAACCGCGCTTGTCGTTGGGCCGCATGCGGAGTTACGCTTGTCGCTGGGCCGCAGATCAGAACCACGCTTGTCGCTGGGCGACAAATCGGAGCCACACTTGTCGTTGGGCCGCATGCGGAGTTACGCTTGTCGCTGGGCCGAAAATCGGAGCCACGCTCGTCGCTGGGCCGCATTTTGTAATACGGAGCTACGTTTGTTGCTGGGCCGCATATCGGAGCCACGATTGTCAGTGGGCCGCTGTTTAGTAGTTTATACGTTGGTTATTGAAATAAAGGAATCTCTTAGAACCAAAGTTTGGTGTTTCTTTGGGCAAATCCTGGATCCGGCGAGCGAAACCTCGGCCTCAGAAAAAGCATCATCACAATATGTCGCAGTCTTTCATATACCTCCCATCGCGCACTTTTTGTGTGGTGAAGGTGATATTTGATTTGTGGACATGTGATATTTGATTTGTGGACATCCGATATGTCCTTTAGAAAATGACAGCACTAGGGTATTCTAAAAGGTTTAGTGTTAATGCGAATAACCGGATTTCAACGTCTCTTAAATGATTCGCTTTCAAAAGCAAGTTTCCTAATTTTACACAAAATAGACTTATTTTTAAAAAATAACTTACCGCCATATACAACGCAGGTTACTTCCAGGCTACCGCCTTCTTCATATGGCCCCGCTCTTGAATCAATTCGTACTCGGCGTTCGTTGAAAATATTCGGTTGTTGCGGTGGAACTGTAAAAAGTTAAATAGACATTATTCTGTTAGCAAAACAAATACAAACATATATTATTATATTCTACAATTCAGTCCAAACAATAATTATAAAACAAAAAAAATATAAAAACTTTTGACAATTTTCCAATTTTAATCAATCGCTGAGGCGAACACGAAATAGCATACAACGTGCGACTATGTAGCACCCTCTAGCTTCGCGAGCCAAAAAAAAAAAAAACAAAAAACATTTAAAAACAATCATGCAATCCGCATATTTGTTCTGAGTTTGCCTATATCATGTTCATGTATCTACAAAATAAAGTTCGTTCCACAAAAAAATAAAAAAATTGTTCTCAAAAACAAAAACAGCTAAATTGAAAAATTGAAACAAAAACCTCTGCACAAATAAAAGTTTCCGTGAAAACAAGAAAAATAAATAAAAAAAAACATTAAAAATGTTATACAAAAAAATAAAAACTAACTGTTGCTGAAGTATGTGTGTGTATAAATCACAGAGAGAAAAAAATACCACTGGCATATTGTTGACGATGAATGTGGCAGATTAGTGCGAGGACTCACCACTGCCCAGTCTGAGGATATACAATTATAAACTCATTCGCGAAAACAGCATTAGATTAGGTCCTCGAAAGTGTTGTTTGGCTCTTTTTTTTTTATTAAATTATTTCACTGACTGTTTGTCGAGAGCAGCAGCGTGATGACAGAGGAGTACTTCATCACGAGCATCATCGAGAAACAAGCGAAATGCTCAGAAACCGCACTAACCCCGGGATAATTTGCCGGCATTGCTATGTTAAAGTTGATGGATATATTTGTTTCGATGGTTTTAATTTTTTTTTTATTTTTCTAAAATTTGGTTGGAATGGCCACAGATATTTTAAAAGTTTGGTTGGAATGGATTTTGTGTGATTCAATTAAAAGTTGTTCTGAGAGCGCAATCTGGGTTAGTGGGTTTTGTGTGGTATTTTTTTTAGATACCTACCTAAATAAATTAAAACATAGACAAACTGACACGAAAATAGCTGAAGGACTTTGTGTAGTACCTGAGCTATTTATTTAGCTTATCATACCTTGCGATGAATATTTTTATAATACTTACCAACAACTTCTAAATTGACATTACTATTTCTAGTTTGTGATAACTTAAAGTCTACTCTACATCGGAAATTCCCTGCATCCTTTTCCTGTAAATAAAAATATAAGAATATAAGAATTAGAAAGGGTATATATTTAATAATTGCATAATTATTATAATATACAGCGTACTTCGTCTCGCCCCAATTTAACGCCTTCAGATAAACTGATAAATAAATAAATAAATAAATAAACAGATAATGTAGTTCAAATTTCAATGTGATTTATTTGAATGGGATCGATAACAGTAGAGAGCGATGTGATAAACAATGTTTTCCGATTTATTTTCCGGCGGAAAAACAACGAAGACGGTTTGCCAACAGCTGACCGTGCAAAAAACAGGGAAATTCGAGATTAATCATACAGACTTCCAACGATTTGCCTTGGGATTTATTGATTGTCATCGCAAAAACCAATCGAACGGAGAACTGAATCCGCTTGAAATGGAATGGAAGATCAGTTGGAATAATCGGAATTCGTGGGATAAGGAATTCCTCTCCTTTTGCCCTTGATGATATTGCTTATCAGTTTCTTGACGGACAACCACGTATCGTTGCACAATTTCGATATCAATCCAGTCGAAACATTAACGGAAATTTGGCCATTGCCAAGCGCCAGCAGTTGTTCTAATGTTCGTGGTCATTTTCAACCCCTTGACATGCCGCAACAAAGACGAACATGTCAGGAGTTTCCACCTTTATCTCGTCCAAAATCATCAAATTATGCGATAAAATGCAAAATTTCGTCAAAAAAGATTCAATTTTTTCGCGATTTTCCGGAATTGTCTAAGTGTCCCACTACGAATTTTCTATTTTTCCATTCGAAAAGCCATTCCGGAAGAAATTTTCCATTGTTCCAATTTCGCGACTTTTCCGGAGGGTTTTCCAAAAATTTTCTTTCAGAAGAACCTTCTCCTGGCAATTACGGAATTACTATACATTTTACCAAAAAATATTGCCACTGAAGTTTGGCCTTTACAAAAATATGCCGTGTGTGAATACAGATCGGTATTTGGGTAGTCGTTTTTGAGAAATATTCATAAAACGGCTATATTCGAGTTTTCTGAGAAAAACTAAGTACGTGATCATGTTTAGAATGCTTATGTTGTCTTAAATGTGTATTTTGATCAAAATCGTTAGAGCGGTTGTTTATAAAATGACGCTGTCAAATGTTACAACTTTGGATTTGAAAAGCACTGTTACTAAAGTGTTTAGCTGAAAACTGAGTACCTACGATGTATTCTTCAGGATATAAACATTACATAGCAGTTACAGTTTCTTCCAAATCGAAAATGACGTTTTCGAGATATGAGCAGTTTTTAAAGTACCATTATTAGTATTTGGGTGGAAATCGAAGGACGCATTTTTACATTTTTATCATAATCGAAAATGGCGTTTTCGAGATATGAGCAGTTTTTAAAGTACTATTATGACCGATTTGGGTGGATATCAAGGGACGCAATAGTTAAAGAGAAAAACTGAGTTTGCTATCAAGTTAAGGATAATGATAGTAGGTACCTTAAAATAAAGTTTTTGTTAATCGTTTTTACCGTTTTCCAGAAAAAGCCAATTTTTAAAAATGCCGTTGTTGGACTTTTTAGCGAAAAACTGGGTATGCAGTAATAATTAAGCATGCCTACATTAACTCAACTATCAATTTTGGTTCAAATCGTTAGAGCGATTTTCGAAAAATCTAAATTGTTTAAAATTTTGTAAAAATTTTATATGGGAAGTAGGTAATAGGGAAATAGGTGGCGCACCAGGCGGGTAAACACCCTAGGCCTAGCTTCTTGCAACCATATATTTGTGTGAGTTTCTATTTTTTGGTACAAATGGAAGGGACCTACAATTTTATGCCGAGTCCGAACGTCGGAATTGAGAAGCTTTTTCAGGACAGTCATACTCTCGGATGTTTGCCAGACTTTCGCGACCGCGAGAGGTGGCGCAGTAGAAAAAACCTTAAGATGCTATTTGTGTTCTCCGGGGATCGAACCTGGAATCCCTCGGACAGTATTCCAACACACTAGCCACTGCGCTACAACCCTCACACCGTTAATATTACGGCTAGTTTAAAAAAAAAAATAAAACGATATTTGAAAGAAACCCGTCTTAGCGTTTAGATTTCAAAGCTATGAGACAGACACTTTTTTGAGTTTCCCTATCATCGTAATACATCAGAATTGATCAAAATCTAAATTTTGTACGAAAACAATATCTTTCTCTTACTACGTATACGAGCAAGTTAAAAACGTGCAAAGCATACCACTTAGATACCCGCTGGCTAGATTGCCTTTGAGTAAGGACCTACCAGCTGGAGTGTCATTTAAAATTACTGCTTAGAGTGGCAACGTGGTGAAGTTACTATACTAATACTTTTCACGGTCATCACAATCGTTTACTACCACTCTGGAACCATAAGAAGTACATATATTTCGTCCAAACTTTTGGTGGTTAAAAACGTTTCTAGGGGTTTTAGTCGAAATTTTGCCCATTCTTAATTGGTAGGATTTTCTTAATTAGCGTGGAATTTCAACTCTCCCAACTTAGACTCGCCTTAACTCACCAATTATATTTATATAACAAATTTAGACCCAAAACTTACCTTTACAGGATTTATTATCAATTCAGCTGGCTCTTTGTGCGTTCTAAATACCGCTCGGTCTTCCAGCACCTCTTCATCTCTCCAATGTGATGGGGTGCCAGCATGAGCACCTCTTGTATCAAAACTGAAATTATAAAAAAAAATGTATGTATATATGTATTTATAAAAATATTTTAAAGCTTTTGAAAAAAATATACACAACTTCTAGCAAGAAAATAACTTTTCAGAACTCTTCACCATGTCTAGCTTATCCATATTTACAATTAACCCGGAGTAAAATTCGAAAAGAAAGTCTCTTGAAGGTCGAGTTATTTTAATGTTAGAATTTGTGGTAACTAATTTAACAAATAAATACGTATTATTTAAATTTAAATCACTTACCTATAAATTGGAAGATTATTTTTATACCAAACAACAAGCAGAACCTTGTCGTCTGGTAAACTAGACCCCACATCACATTTTATTTGAGCAGAACTGTTCACAAGCACACGAAGTATTTCACCATCTGTAACGAAAAACACAAACAATTAAGTAAATAAATTTTTTATTATTTTATTTATTCATATCTAATTCCCATAAATGAAGGTCTTTCAGCGTGTCAAAATTGTACACCCGCTCTATTGGGGGGAAAAAATGGACTAAAATAGCTTAAAGAAAACCCAATTGCCTTTTCAAGCACGTGGCACAAACATAATCCTCCGCCAGCCAGAGAACCAAAAAAGGTGTCAACATTGGAAATACGCGTTCCTTCTAAGCAGAACATTAAGACCATTTATCACGTACTTGAAAAGTCCATTATAAAATGCCAAATGTACTACACACCGCTGTCCAAAACTTCAGTCATTCTATATTTAAAGTCAAAATTTCAAGAGACTCAACCTCAAAGTGTGAGTAAAACGAAAAAAAAAAAAAAAAGAATATTAATAATTTTTCTCATAATTATTGTACAAGACACTCAACAACCACTTAACACAGAAAATGTGATGTCCTTTTAAATTATCATGGTGGTGGAGCTCAGCACGCTGAGTACACTCAGTACAAAAACCCACAATGACCTTGCTTATTTTCCGTGTGTAAATTAGCTGCCACCGACGACAACGACATCCTCCTTCTTGCTATGGCGTTGATGATGGTACGGCCGGCGCGCGTGGTGTGTATAAAGTACCACCCCATCTCGACTAATTGCCACCACCTACCTGAAGGTTGAGTGCAGAAGGGTTCTCTGACATCGTCCTTGTTAAGGCTCTCTCTCTCCAGCAGGATGTTTTCTTAAAATGCGTATAAATCACACTTTTTGTTTTGTGCTCTGCCGCACCGCACTGCGCTGTCACTTTCTCTTGTTGTGTGTGTGTGTCGTCCTTAGGCGGTAAGATTGTTTTATGGGCATACCAAAGATAATGTACGACTTAAAGCAAAGTTTAACATACCTACACGGGTTTTTTTTGTACTGTTTCGAGCCCGTGGGTTAATACACAATGGTTTAGCCTTGAATTGTCATGTAAATATATTCCGACACTAATCCCTAGATACGAGTTATAAACAGAGAAGGAGCACGAGTGTTCGTACCCTTGGACCTTACAGCACAGCTGACATTTCGATTAGAAATTTTACGCACATGCTAATTCATTCGGTCGACAGTGGATTCTTTTCTTCTTAAGGATCTAAAGTGTGTCTTGCCTAAGCGTGGTGGCTGTGATACAATTTACTTGGATTTATTTTGTATATATCGTGTCCTGACATTTTCCCCTGCATAAATACCTACGTATCAAAATGTTAACCGAGGCAAGGTTAAATACCTACATCGGGTTTAATTTCAATTTTCCCACTTGTGTGTAAGTAAAGTATATCTGTGTGGGATAATATGCTAAACCACTGTTGGTTGAAGGCAATAAAAGAATCCTACGTTTTGGGTTTGCGTTTGCGTCTTCAAAAATTGCTTGCATAATTTTTTGTTTTAAAATTTCGGTTTTGGAAATAATATTATTCAAACAGCAAATATATTTATATGCTTAGCGTATATATGGGCAAAGCATATATGGGCGCAGTGACTGCACTACTATTCGAGGGTTCCCAGGTTCGGTCGGTCCAACGAAACACACAAATTGCATCGTAGGTTTTTTCCACTGCGCCACCTCTCGCGAACGTCTGATAAACATCCGAGATACACTGAAAGCTTAACTGATAGCTCAACTGAAACTGAAACTGAAACTGAAATGACCGTCTAAATGGGGCTTTAAGAGTTGCCAAATATTTAGTACAATTTCCTCGATTTAAAGAAGGTTATAGGTTAGGTTGGGTAGCTGTGAACAGAACCATCACAAGACACCAGGCACCTACGCACTTTCCCTAAAGGCTTTTATATCCCTACAGAATTTAAACAGCTTAGCTTCTTCGATAAGCTCTATCTTTTATATTCTATTACAAAAAAAATGGTTACCCAGAAATTTATTACGCGTGTCCAGTCCATGTGTGCTATGACACCATGACACTCCCATCAGATCAGAGTATAATGTGTGATGTCTTCCTCAACACCTAATACTAAGTCATTAGATAATCTACCCTGATCCGTGTCTGAATGTGCTAGTCTCTTGACATGCTTCCTGACGAGATAGTGGCTAGACAGAATTCCTATTGTCGTTCTCAGATTTTTCATGGATTTCTTTGGTTTGCTTGTTGTTCATTTCTGGCTACAAGAAATTTTAAACTCGACAAGCTATGCTCGCAGCTTTGTTTGCGTAGTGAAATTTAGGTAATGCATAATTTATTTACCTAATCCTACTCCTAGTAAAATACTAAGTAATTTTTACTAAAAGAGATAATATCAGGTGGGTCCTCGAAGAATTATTGTCGACTCATCAACTCAACTACATATCTGTGCATTTCATCGCACAGCACATCACATGCTTCTCTTTCGTTTCTCAGAGAAAACCACCACCGTGCTGTGTCTG
The DNA here is from genome assembly GCA_949372485.1 of Cheilosia soror. NCBI lineage: Eukaryota > Metazoa > Arthropoda > Insecta > Diptera > Syrphidae > Cheilosia > Cheilosia soror. The sequence goes on along the minus strand of OX443562.1, from coordinate 21,325,682 downwards.
TTCAAGGGAGTGTGAATTTGAGAACGAAATTATTTGTGAAAGGGTTAGTTAAAAGCAGCGAAGTTAGAAAAAAATAAATTTTTGTCAAGAACGATTCCAAAGAACATAGCCTAAAACCATCCCACGGACTTAAAGAATATTTTAAGAAATGTTCATTGAAATATGCCCAGTAGTTTTTGCGCTTTGAGGTACATACATACATACATACATACATTTTCAATGGCCCGCTTATCCATTAAGTGGGTCGCGGGTGTAGGTTAATTAAATGGACCCTCCATAGCTCTCGATCCTCCGCCATCGACTCCAAATCATCAAGGGCAATCCCCATACGGGTAGAGGAGAGATTCTGAATTTGATCTAACCATCTCATCCTGGGTCTACCTAGAGGACGCCTGCCCGATGGTACGGAATCCATAGCGCGTCGTGGGATCCTGGTCGGGGACATACGTTTAACATTTGAGGCAACAAAGAAAATTCCCACAGTTTTATATAATATAAAACTAGCAGATCCGGCGAACTTCGTCTCGCGCTTGCCCCACTTTAGCGCCTTCAGATAAACTCCAGAGTGATAATAAAATGTGATTTACTTAAATGAAATCGAAATCAGTAGAGAGAGCGATATGATCAACGAAGATGGTATTTCGAGATTAATCCCACAGACTTCTAACGATTGGCCTTGCGATTTATTGATTGTCATCGCAAAAGCCTGAAATGAAGCCGATTGAATTGGAATGGAAGATAAGTTGGAATAATCGGAATTCGAAGGATAGGGATTAACCTCACTTCTTAAAAGTAAACTTATTTTCTGATATAATGATCGAATTGATAAATAATATCCGTACCGTTTGCGGATGTGATGCGCGATATACGACTATCAGGAATCAGTGTAATAATACGCAAAACTCGAATCAATTGCAGCAAGAAAAATAGCACATTTGCTCAATAGAAAATGACATTGCGAAAAGGACACCTGTGAAATTGCGCACATCCTAAGCCAACGTATAACGCCACTTGTCGTATTGCGGCATTGATCGCATCCATCTATTATTTATCTCACTAAATTTTACGCCCAAAATGCACGCAAATAGTCTTTTATAACATTGAATTTCACAACTATCCGAATATTCCAAGCTTCACAACGAATTTTTTATCTTTACATCGTCCAAAATCATACGATAAAATGCAAAATTTCTTTGAAAAAAATTCAAATTTTTCGCATTTTTCCGGAATTTGCCGAGTTTTCCTCTAAGAATTTTCTATTTTTCCATTCGAAAAGGCGTTCTAGAACAATTGCACACAAAATTCCATACAAAAAATTATCGAACGATTTTTCCAACTTTTCCGAAGGGTTTTCAGCTCAGTTTTCCCAAAATTTTCTTTCGGAACAATCTTTTCCTGTCAAATAGGCACAACTGAAAAAAAATTTTGAGCCAAATCGGCCACTCGTTTCGAATTTTCCAATTTTCCAATTTTCCGACTTTTGCTGAGGGTTTTCCCAAAATTTTCTTTCGGAAGAACTTTCTCCCGGCAATTACGAACAACTAAAAGTTAAGCCAAATCAGCCCAGTTGTTCTCAGTTTTCGATTTTTCTAATTTCCCTACTTTTCCGGAGGGGTTTCGCAAATTATTCTTTCAGAAGAACCTTCTGGCAATTATACAGTTTTTATTTGACATTTTATTCATGAGCTTATTTTTGCCTTTGCCTTTTTTTTCTTTTTGAGTGTTTATTATTTTACATTTTGTGGAATCTGATCGCAGCGCAACCTACCGGGTCCAATTGTGAATATAAACCATCCCAAGACCCATTCAAATACACACACAAAATTTCACTAAAATCTGTCCAGCCGTTTAGGAGGAGTACGGTAACAAACACGGACAGAAGCATTATATCTCTATCCATCCATACTACTTATAAAATGCAACGTCCGTCTGTTCGTTTCTCCATAACTCGAGAACCATTCGTCCGATTGTCATGATTCTTTTTCTGATTTATAGATGTGTGGCCAACTTAGTCCGTAGGGTGGGTGAGAATTGCTCAGGAGTAAAGGGGTCGCGGGGAATAAGAGGGGTCTCACGAACCGTTAGCCGTATGAACTTGAAAGTTTGTATGTTGATTGATAAGTCAAAATAATTATATGCCTCATTCATAGTTTCTCAAAATTCATCCCATAAGGGTTAAAAAACGTTAGCACCCTACTTTTCTATTTCGACCTTACTACTTGCCATTATACTCATAAATCTACGTGTGTCATTTCAAGAAATGCTTTTATTTGTTAGCCAATACTTCATCTCGTGTTTTGAGCTAAAATTGATCTCTCTGGTCCATCCAGAGGGTGAGATATAATATATTAAATATAGATCTTATTTGGCCAAGTGCGAAAAAAATGTTTTCTCGATTGCAGTTGTGCTAAGGGGTAGTTTTATATTGCGTTCCCAAAATAGAATATGATTACTCGCACGACTGGCATTCAGAATGCACATTGTACGACATACTCATGTATTGCGTAGTTGAATTTGATGTAGGCAATGGATATGCATAAAACAAACTAAATATGTATATATGTACATCTACGTACATATAAGAGGTTTATGGTGCGTAAGTGATAGATACATATCTACATATATGTATTTGAGATCTGCAGCTATGGAAATTGTAACAATATGATCGCGTAGTATAAATAATTAGATCATACCTGTGACGAATTTTTATTTATGTGAAATCTTATGTCCACTGACTTAGGACTTTCGGATCAGTACAGCGTACAGGTTACGTAAGGACTGAGTTGGAGACAGAGGAAGGGTAAAGGGGTGGTAGGGACTAACTCTGGAACTATTTGGCCGATTTTAAAAATTCTTTCAAGATTGTACCGGCTACATCCTCCGGATCAGTATAGGTTAGTTAGGGTGTTTATGGGGGAAGGGGAAACGGGGGTATAGGGCTATCTTCGGAACTACTCGGCCATTGCAAGAGTTGACCTCCGACAGCCACGTCTTTCACATGGACAGCTATATATTGAATTTTCGCGTGTGAGCTGTAGGCGTGATTTGTTTAAGGACTATTCACATGAGAGCGAGCGAACGAATTACTAAAATGCGAACAAACCATTTTTGATGGATTTATGAACAGAAAATTTCACATTTTACTATTCCAAGAGGAGGATAATTAATTGTTCCATCAAAATATACTAAGAAACCAAGTTTAAAAATAGTCTTAATAACAAAATTTCGAAATCCAAAATTTTTGCCGCGAACGAAAACACCCTGGCGCGAATTGTCAGTCTATTCACAATCCACATCATTTAAATCGCGTTCCAAAAAGTAGCGAATAAAAAATTCGTTCGAACTTAACCTTATTCCAAGAGGAGGATATCTTGGAATAATAAAATTTGGAATTTTCTGTTTATAAATGCATAGAAAGTGGTTTATTCGCATTTCATCAATTCGTTCGTTCGCTCCCATGTGAATGGTCCTTTATAGCTACTTGCGCTCATCAAATAAATAACATGTAGGTATAATTTATGAAAAGGCATAGCGATCAAATATTTTGTAAGCTAAAAAAGCTTGAATTTAATTTAATAGAAATAGAAAATAAACCGCCCAGGGCGGAGCCGCGGGCGTTGCTAGTATGTATATATAAATCAAAGTGGAAAAAACTGTTTCCCTCTGTCGCCCGTAATTTTCAACCGATTTTGTTGATTTTTTTTTAAATGTCGTTAATTACGGTGATTGGGTGATAGGCTAAATAAATTCAAAATCGGACAAAGGGGCGTGGCACCGTCCATAAAAAAAAAACATTCAAAATCTTATATTTCGAAAACCACGGAATCGATTGAGATCAAACATACAGATAATCTTAGGTATTAGCACCAGAGTGGTTCTGTGAAGATTTGTCATAGTTGGATAAAGGGGTGTGGCACCTCAAATCCAAAAGAATTAAATCATTGTCGCCCGAAAATAAATAAAACAAAATAAAAAATAAAAAAAAATTAAAAAAGCAACAAAAGGCCTGGCGAAGCTGGCGGGGGTTCATCTAGTATTATATAAAGATGATGATAATGATGATGATAATGGTGAATATTGAATAATGATATTCTTGTATTTTTCTCTTGATAATATCTTTGAAGTTGCTCAAGGTCGGGTTGAATTTCTATCTCTCCAATGTAACAAAAAAACAGACAAATCTATACAAAATTTAACAAAATAGAGACTCTTTTTAATTGCCTTTCAATTTAGTATAAATCCTATACACCATCATGTTGACAAAATCCATCCAAAACCGGCAAAGACTTTCACACAACAGTTTACAAATTTATCCAAAATCGGACAACCAACTGGTGTATTTATCACAACAATGAATCACCCATTGTCCTTTTCAACACAACAGTGCGTTGTACACGAGTTTCGAGTTAACACTACCTGCGAATTTATTTATAATCATACGACTATGCGAGCATAATTCATTTTATCGACGTGTTCACGCTGCATAAGCAGTCATAATCTGAAAATTTATAAACGTTGACACGTCGAGTTTACCTCCATAAAGCATAATAATCATCAATTCATTTTCAATGAGTGCTTACGGTTGCACCGTGCCGTTTCTGCCATGTCTATATGGTTGGACAGAGAGTGGACACTGGGACACTGGACACTGGACACACCGGACACCCGTCACATAGAGAGAAAATAATCGCTTATTTAGTATTCAGATTGCTGCATACGCACGTAATAAATGTCAATAAATGAATAAAACAGGACCAAAATGTCCTAATGACATAATCTGCCGCGCCTTCGTCGGTAAATCTTTTGACCCGTGCGTTGCATTGGGTCGAAGGGAGAGTTTGGGTAGACTATCAAATATGAATGGCCTAATTGATGTGGTGAATGTGTGCGTAGCGCATATACCTGCTATTTGATGAATTTTCGCTGCAATATGGAAGTTGATTAAATTATGATTTGAATAATATTATTTTGCAAGCTCGACTAGGATATTGATGGGTGGTGTCGGTGGCGTATGTGGAACATTTTTTTTCCGAATATTGCACTGAATGGGAAATGATGTGTAAGCATGTTGGGAAGTAAATAATCAAAATCAAAATAGAGACACAAGAATGGGTGGCTCTTCAGTTTTGCCGAAATCACCCCAAATGGGTTGCACCTACATATACCCTACCCACATTTAGGACCGACACATGATGAATACGAATATACAACACGCACCGCATTCATCCTCGAACTTGCGTCAATATTTTAAGAATTTCATATTTTTTATTATTTTTGACACCACTAAAAGAAAGGAAAGTCGACTTATTAATCGATTTTTCATTCAAAACCATCGAAGGATGATGGATGAGCCTTACATAAATCTGATGATGCTGATGATGGGGATAATGTTGATGGAAACTATTATGTAAGTCTAAGTACTCAATCGATAGTTACGACGATAATTACCATTTTGTGTGAGTGAGAAGTCAGCCCTTGTAATATCAAGGATGTACATGGCTTATTGTTCTGAGAAATAAATACATTACATGATCTGGTAATTGGTAATTCCCTACAGCGAATTTTGTTGATGCATCAAGACCTCAAGTGGGTTGCAACTTGCAAGAGTGGAGAGTAAAATGACAAAATAATTGGATACAATGAAACTGTGTCGCTTTAAACTCATCAAATTTATTGACGAGGAGCAGGAGATGTGCTTGAACTTGTTGTGTAACTACTCAGTAGATCTACGGTTACCAAGCATTATGAGGTCTTATTTTGATAATAGCTGATGTCATACAAAATGGATCGCACGAAAATGTCTTCCCTTCGATTAGTTGACCTGCGCCCAAAAGTTGAATTTCGAGGGATAATGTCTTTGAGTTCCTCGGAACACCTACCATGTAAGTACTTATAGAACAAGCAGGGGTCAGCGACTTGTCTTCTGTGCACCAACGGTTGTAGATTCGATGTGAGTGTAGGCAGGGTCTCCAATAAGTCGAACTGCTCGTCTCTGTATGCTGTCAAGTAGGTTAAGTGAATGTTTAGGGGCCGAGCTCCATATATGGGAGCAATATTCCAGGCCTGGTCTAACCTGTGCTTTGTAGAGAAGGAGAAGTTGCTTGGGGCTAAAGTACCTCTTTGCTCTAAATAGGTAGCTCAACTTAGCGAATGCCGATCTTGCGATATAGGATATGTGGTCCTGCCATGTGATTTCTGAGTTCACTGTGACCCCTAGAAGGTGCATTGAGTCCTTGGGATGGTCATCCATTTGGATCTGAGGAACTGTTGATGCATTTTTCCTAAAAAATGTTGAGAGCTACGTCTTGTTAGCATTAAATACAACCAAGCTGTCTTTTCTCCACTTCAAGATTTTGTCCAGAACACCATTTAGAGAACTAATTTGTTCACATTTCTGACTGTGTGATGTAGCCGCATTCACAGGCCCACTGTTCGAGATAGAGGATATAAGAGTGCTGTCATCAGCAAAGCTGGTAGTAGATATTATTATTTATCGATTCAAGCAAATCGTTGATATGGAGAAGAAATAGAGTTGGGGAAAGGGGTCACTCCTGCATTTATAGCGAACGAATTAGATGATACACCATCTACAACAACTTGGATCGATTTTCCCAGAAGAAAATTTTGCATCCATCCGCAGAGTTGTTGTGGTAATCCATAATCCATGCGTGCGTCCATAGGTGCGTTACGTAGCTTAACAGGTTTCCCGTATTGATCTTAAACGATGAGGATTGTTGTTGAGGTGGTCTGATGAAGTAAATGATGGTAATATATTATCAGATAATAGCTGACAAACAAAACCTATATCAGCGCATATCCCAACGGGTCCTAGGAGGTTGTAAATTAAGCAGCTTTAACCGATTTTCGTATAGGCAGGTAAATTGTGTGGATCTTCCCAATATTACCCACATAAGGCAAAATGAATAAGCCTACGCTGGACAGTTTTGATTCTCTATGGACTTGATGGTGACGGTGACCAGCCCTAAAGTAATTTAGTGACGTAGGTGTTAGAAAACTCCTTCGACAAACGTTTAACAAAAATCCGAGTGCTGAGTTAGCTCTGGTAGGTAATAGCATTAGTGAAGATGGAAGTTAAGTTGAACATCGCAGATAATGTCCAGGTCCACGAGTAAAGAAAACCGTCGATACCAGCTCGTTGCAAAAGTTATAAGATCTTTATAAAATCTCTGTTGAGGTTATAGTAAGATGGAAGCAATGTAAGACTTTAGCCTGCGATTTATTAAATTATTTTCTCCATTGATCATGCACGTGTTTTCGGAGTCTTTCAAAATTTTGTAGTGTCCCCTATTACTAAAACTGCTCGACTCTGCGATTAAATTAATTCTTTGATGCCGCCGATCTCCATGTATAATTGGGTATAGGTAGGTAGATAAGGGTATGCGGTATGGTCTGTTTTTTTCTAAATTGGATTCCAAATCCTGTAGCACTCAGACGAATCTCGGTCGATTGTACTACTAAGCAGAAACCTCTTTTTTGGTGTAGTGGTGGAGAAACTCTGATATTATTCGTTTCTCTTATGGTCGGTGGCAGAGTATTGCTGTGTCCCGCTGGGGATCGAACGAACGCCGGGGATCGCTATAGCTTCACTTAGACTATCAGTTTGGTCTAATTCTCTATTACCAGTTGGATGCAAAATTTAAACGTTGTTTACTAAGGCACAAAAATGCGCAACTTTCCTGTTTTGAGCCATAAAGATATAAATGCTTCTCAAGCTCTTAATATGTGTATTGCTGTATAGATTGTCCAGTTCGTCCTAGGAGTAACTGGGGTGAAAGTGAGAATGTATCTTTCAGAATCACCACGATTCGATTATGAACATCAGAAGTTATTTTAGATGAACGTTCTCCAGATTATCCAGATCATCAAAGAAGTATAACTGTTTAGAAGCCTGAGTCTGTTTTTTTTAAGGTCCAGGCATTCGCAAAGTAGGTGACAAAGAGATTATATTTCTTCGTCGTCCTTACGGCTTCTGCAAAAATTGTTATTCAGTATGCAAAGCACAGTAACCAGTAATGAACAGTTTAAATGTCTCTCCTGCTCAGTCTGCAATTTAGACCGGAATTTAGACCCTTTTGGTCATATTGGAATCGATACACCATCTATACATATAATAAAACTGTAGGAATTTTTTTGGCAGTTAAAAACTCGAAAACTACTGGACAAATTTCGGTGAAACTTTTTTTAAAATGTTCCTTAAAACTGTGAGACTGCTATAGGCTACGTCGTCTATAGCCACGTCCTTAGGAACAGTTTTTGGCCAAAATGTATTTTTTTAAGTGAAAATATATACATACACATATACCTTGCTACAAATGGATGTTTATACTTTTACGATTGTGCGACAGTTAAAACGACTGTCACCAACAGCCGATAAACTTAGACCGACATAAGGTCAAGTCCTAATATTGTGTATAGTACCTATACCTAGATGCAAGTCATGTTGCACAGGTTTTGAGCACTTTGGCTGGAATTCGTTCAGTTCACGTTTCGTCTAAAATTCAGCTATTTAAAGATATGTACGTTGAATGAATGGTTGTCGAAACGATACCTCTATTGTCGATGTTTAGTGGAAAAGCCTATTTGCCATTCATTTAGGTATTGTTATGAGGCCATGACAACAATTCAAGGAAATCACGCAAGCGGTCGCGGTACTTTCTGATTGGTGTCATATGCGGGTTTTGTTTTTTTAATTACCTTTTTGGATAATTCACTTCACTTGTCCTTAGATCAGGTTGATCTAAGCCCAAAACTTGACTCCTTCATTCGAAAAGCAGTCTTGCGAGTCACAATATTATGCAGTCCTCAAAGGGCTTTCAAATATACAAACGTCCTTATACTAAACACAATAGAGTCCACACTTTCTACTATTGCCCGTTTCTCAAACACAATGTAATTGACGACTTTTAGCCCACCACCGCGCAGAGTCAACTTAAACACTCACTGAGCAACAGACATGAGACAACGAAAAAAATATGCAACCTCCTACCAACACTATTCTTCTTCACTTGACACATGACACTATTTCTGCTGACTGCTGGACAGCACTGATTGTGAAGTGCGTTGCAATTATCCTTTAAATTGTTCCGTTGTGCGCTGTCAGGATGAATGCAGTGTGCACTACAATAGTTCAGTTCGAGAAGGGGTTGCAATAAAATTATGTCCTTCGCTGAGACAGTTCTTTGTTATCCATGTTATCTCATCATTAAAACAAACACACAATAAAAACAGGACAATACATAAAATGAGTATATGTGCGCTACTATGACGTTATGCGAGTTCAAAAATAAAGGGAACATTTTTTTGTCTTTCCATACGAGTATGGCCCACACCTCACTATCACCACCACCAACCTCAGCCTCAGGGTAAACACAAAGTGATATACTATTTGTTATCCGCTCCAGAGCTTGGATATGCTATACGCAAACGTGTCGGGTGCTGAAATAAATGTGGCATGAAGGGTGCATTTTATTATGCTTGCGTAAACTTGTATACAATTTTTTATTTTATTTTTTCTGCAATGTATTGTGCTACTTTTTCTGTGTGTGTGTGTGTGCTTTTGTGTTTTTATTTTTTATACAATCGTCCGGTCTTATGTTGGTTGAATGGTATTTTAAGCCACCCACAATATAGGGATCTGGCGCGCGCTCCTGCTATAAAGCTCGGCAACACAAAACGTCCTGCGGTTCGCGTAAATAATACAACGGGGAATTGATTTGCCGCAGGATATTCTCGCTTGATCTGAACCATGTACATGACGCTATGCGGTTTCTAGGTGTTCGTTGCAGCAGATTTATTGCGTTTGGCAAAGATAAAGGTTCGAAGGCGAGCCGCCTCCTCCATCAGCATCAATACGAAGGGATGTTGCTTTTTTTTGCTAGGTATCCGCCGTTTTAACTGAATGCTAGTGATATAATAACAGTGGCCACTGATGTTTGTTGTTGGTGTCGATTGCTCACTAGACTGCCTTTGACATTCTGCGGTTTTTATTCAGAGAGACATTAGGTTGTATGTTGGTAAACAAAATTTGGGATATTTGATTGTGTTTGCCTCAGGTATTTAAATGAACATTTCAGACTTCTAGAAAACTAGACTGTTGGTTAGCTATTTTCAAGGAAATTCGCTGGATATCAAGAAATGGATTTGTATCTAAAGTCAAAATATATCCATTGTAAGGATTTAAAAGGCGAGCGAAACTTCATTAAAACAACGTCAATCAGCTTTAAATTATAACATTCTTTATTAACTATAAATTACTTTAAACTAAAACGCGTCCACATAAGCAACATGCTTTCATCAGTTCTTTATTAATATCACTCATCATCGTCCTCTCGTCAACGCGGCCACTCTTCAACTGCCACTGCTCTTATCTGCTGCAGGCATTCATCGTAGCTTGCTTTGCTTGTCAACTACTACTACATACTACACACACTACTGATACGTTGGGTTTCTTAGTATTTGAACCGCTACACCATGAAGGCATAGCTTCTGTGGTCAACCTGTTTTCAAAGCCCAATCGCAACCAAGATAAGTACCGCGCATCCTTTCAGAAGATAATTCGATAAAATATGTAATAGGACTTAAGCCGCATTTGCTCAACTTGCCGAATGGAGGTCTATTGGGCCCCATTTTAACATATGTATTGCTATTGAGGAGATGTATCATCCTGTAGGTCTTACCAAAGGACATTTGGAGAATGGTATACTGAAATAAGTTGGTTGGTTGGTTGAAAGTGGGATCATGTAAGATCTCGCTACTAGTTGAACCATTTTGAGTTCTTCTGATGTCTGTGTTTGTCAGGTCGCCCAAGTCGTTGTAATAGAAGGCTCCTAAGTGAAGCTTCCTTCTACGGGAGAGAGCTGGGCAGGAACAAAGAAGGTGAGGGATAGTTTCCTGCTCTTCCTCATCCATACAGCTTCTGCAAAAGTCGTTTGCGAAAAGGCCTAGCCTTGCGGCATGCTTTCCTTTCAGTGTCCAATAATGACACCTATTGTAGTGCAGATATGCAATCTGTTGAGAGAAATCAATTTCTTAGAGCGTCTCAAATCCAACTTAGGCCAAATTTGTTTTGTCGCTAGACAAGTGGTACCACTTGTCCACCTTAGATTTGTACTCTCGATAGCATTCAGCTTCAATTTTTGTTTGTAAGTAAGTAGCGATTGGTATCCCTAGGGTGCCTTTATCTGGCAAAATGGGTAGAGTTGTTCCTATTATGCTGAAATAAGTACTACAGCCACGTATGTAATGCTTTGAACATGTTTGACTGCAACGGCAGAGCCTTAATGTTCCTCGGTAAGAACAATAGACAAAAAGTACAAACCTTCTACGTTTAAAATTTTTCTAAAACTTGATTCACAATTAAAATTTCTGACAGGAGGGTATGGATCAACAAAACAGTCACAAAAGCAGTAGGGATAGCTCTCTACATCGACGCTTCAAAGACGAATATATTGATGGTAAAGACCCATGCGACTACCCCATTCTTAAAGGACAATAGGAAAGATCAACCATTTAAAAGAATGACCATATGAAGAATGAATGAAACAATTGGAAACTGTTTTTATTTCGAGGAGGCTTCAGGACTTTATGAGCCATGGAACACTTTGACGACTACATGTCACTTACCACCAGAGTGACTTCGTCTTGGATGCCGAATGCCGGTGGATAATGTTTATGGATGTTTCGGCAAACGAAGCGGATGTACTTGCAAGAACTGCATGCATGCATCTTTGGTCATTAGATTTATTAAAATACTCTCTAAGTAGGTAAGTAGTATGTACCTACATTTAAACAGACGATTTATTGTCAGGTTATGGGTAGAGCGTGAAGATTTACTAAAGAACTATATGGCTCACTTTCAGCAAAAAAAAGTCTGAGCGAACTGACTGGATTGCGTGATAAGTGTATACCTGTGCTGCAGGTGGTCTATTGCGGGTACCTTCTGCACAACGACTTCTCCAGAGCTGTTGAGGCAGAATCTAAGATGAAGGTGACGGTTCTATACGACTGTCGAGCTAGACCAGGTTAAAAATCCTTGCCAGTTACTTCTTTGATAAAATATGTATAATATTCAAGTTGCACCGATATCTATGGAGAGGAAGCGGCCCCATGATGTCCGTGGGGTGAAGGTGAAGACTTATCCTGATGTCGAATTTCATCGCTGACAATGATTTTAGAGTGCCGATAGATTAGATTTTGGCGGCAGACATAACTAAGTGAGTGAGTGATACTTTAAAGCACTTCGTGAAATTTTATGGCAGTCGTAATCATCCCACTGAGCTACGTCAATATTCAAAATTTCCGTATATGATCTACTTAGCAACCAGAAGCATTTCGAGAACTGCCGATACATCCACAAGAATGTACCGATTGGTATGGATTGGTTATGGGCCGTATTTCTAGAAAGATGATGATGTCAACAACGTTACGGTCAATGGTGATCGCTATCGTTATATGATTTCGGACTTGCCCAAAATGGAAGAGCAGGGTTTGGTCGTCATGTGGTTTCAACAGGACGCCACGACATGCCACACAACACACGAATCGATGGACATATTGCGAGGGGAATTTGGTGAGCAATTCATCTGACGTTCTGGACCTGTGAATTGGCCACCTAGACCGTGTACGATTTGACGCCGCTGGACTATATTTTGTGGGAATATGTGAAGGCTCTCGTCTATATGAATAAGTCAGCAACTATTGCCACCTTGAAAGACAACATAACTCGTGTAATTTGTGAGATAACTACTTAAAGTCGATATGTTGGGAAAAAGTGTGCTAAAAATGGACAACCCGGATGAACCACTTGAGAAGTAGTCGCGGTCAACATTTACACCAAATAATATTCAAAAAGTTAATGGCAAAAATCGATTTATCGACCCTAATAAAAATTGCACTAAATTTTGAACTATACGTTCTTTAAGTGCACCACACTCAAATCTATCGGATATGGGGCAAGTTCGATACCCGAAAAAGACATTGTAAGGGTTTTTCAACTGCGCCGACCCTCCCGAACGTCTAAAAATTATTCGATAGAATGACTATCCTGAGAAATATTCTGAATTCAACCGTTCGGACTGGGCGTAGAATTGTAGGTGCCTTCCATTCGTTTTAAAATAGAAACTAACACAAACAAATGTTTGTGAAAAACTAGACCTATACTGACCTGTTGCGCCAAACATTTTTTTTTATTTTTCTACTTGTCCGATTACACGTCTATAGTTAGGATGTATACGAAAGGAATTTATAAAAGCTAAACCTACTATGTATCTTGTATCCAGACTGACTCAAAAATACGAATCTCAAACCAATAATCAAGAATACACCTATATAGCGTGCAAACGAAATTACACTTCAAAAGTCTCTATTTAAATTTAATCAATGTCGGCACTTCTTTCACCGCAATTACCTGTCTCACTAATTACAGGTCAAATCTACTCATTGAATATCAAAGCCTCAGCATTTACCCTCATTCAGCCACATGTTCGCCTTGGCAAGCTCTCATGAGCCCCACAACAAATTGTGGTCAACGCAACAAGAGGAGCTCTCGTTCTCGCCACGGCACAAAATCAATAGAGCTTCTTCTCCCCAGGATATTTTACGTACTCCATTAACTAAAAACCACTACAATTTACGAGTAGCTGCCCGACTACTATTCGTAACGATTTAGCCGGACCAGAAGTCTTACCAGCCGTTAATCAAACCATTATATGTACTACACAAGAAGAGGGAACAAAAATAGAAGAACTCCCCAATGTATCCTCAAACACGAACACATAGACCCACAGCACCAATACCGTTCACGGAAGGTTAAACCAAAAAAAAAAAAATCCTCCAAGTGTGTATTCACTTATCAAAACCAAATGACAGGGGCTTTTGCCTGTTTTCCTCAGCACAATAGACACCAATATACATACGAAGAGGGGGAAAAAAAACCATGTATGAGTATGTTTGTACGGACCTATCCTATTCACCTGTGCAGGTGGTGTCAAGCGGAAGAGGAAACTAAAGGAAGAATAAATATTACCCCTGAAGGACTAAGAGCGACCGCATACTTGGACAAAACCAAAGCATGGAAGCGCTTTAATCCCTACAAACACATACAAACACGCTCACTCATCATTATTCTTTAGTAATGGGATTCACCCAAGCTTAATCAATTTCGGCCCAGCAAAGCCTTACACTAAGCTACCTATCTTAGCGTAGTTTACAAAAGTGAGCCCATATATGTATCTGCTTCTGCATACATTTAAAGGAACGACAACAGGAATTTCTTTGGATTGCAGCACAGCAGCTCTCCTCCGCACCACATGCATGAATGCATTAAAGTGTCCTGTTCAAGTTTACGTATGTGTCAGATTTGAAATGTTACCCCCCCCCCCATCTGAGAAAAATCATCTGACATTTACGATATTTTTTTTCCCTTGTTGTGATCCGCATGTCCCCTATGGACCATGGGAATAAATTGAAAGGAAATGATTCTATTTCATGCGAGATTAAACGTGTGTTCCCTATAATTTTATCGATTTACTATAATGTGCTAACACTTCGGGCAACACAGCAAAAATGCTTCGCAGGACTTCGGCTCTCCTCAGATCCTGTGCATATGTGACGGTTGCCGTTGACCCCTCTCACATAAAGTTCATTGTGTTATCCTTATGTCAGATACCGGAGGTGAACACGAATAAACATAGTATTCGTGTATAGGTAAGGTACACATTCGCTCACCCCACCGAAAGTTGAACTATATATTTGACTGAGGCGAAAAATAATAGACACTCACATATGTTTATTACTCAGATTTCGGGGGAGACGAAAAAAACTTTTGTGGGAGAAAAAGGTGTCCTTTGTGATGAATTGTATCTATTTAAAGCCCATTAGCTTTATTTTAAAATGGAGCTCAAATTTAGAACAACCCAATGAAACCTTTATGAACGTGGTTTTAGGGACGTTTAATAGGTTTGTTGATAAGGTTGCAAAAATAGTTGTTAATGCGTTGGTATGCATATTGTATGTATTGTGAATGTTTGCCAATTTATCTGAATCTAAAAAGAATCACAATCAAAATTACAAGCCAGCCATAAAGAAGAGAGAGCGACTCTATGGTCAGGCCTAATCATTTTTAGCTTTCATTTTAAAATTTTAAATATTTTGACAGTCACAATAGACAATTTTATATGGAAATTTTCACCATTGTAACTTCGTAAAAGTTAGCCTGGACATGGACACTAAAAATGATTGTTAGTACGTTAGTACGCGTTATGCAAGTTGTTAAGGCAAATAAGTCAGACATCTCTTACGTAGAAATATTTTGCAGAGTTAAGCCTCATACCATCAAGCTTGGCAAACAGGGTGAGTCGGTAACACCTAACAGATCCCCTAAAAGATGCGCTGTTTCACGAAAAGCAACATCTTGTAAAAGGTGCTAGTACAAGGCATGTAGCAAGCCAGATACGTCTGTAGCTCTAACGTCAACAGAAAGTGCACAAAGAGATCTTGTACACGGCATGTAGCCATTGGGACTATTCGCTGACGTAAAAATGATGTCAGTGCTACCTACGTATGTGACTTGCTACATGCCTTGAAGTACCACCTTAACGAAACGTCACACTTTCGACCACGCCCTTTCATCAACGGGGAGAACCAGAGCAATAATTAGCAGGTTGGGTCGCTGATTGACCCCACTGTCCGGTCATTACTATTATTTTCTAGGTTGTCAGCAGTTTACAGTGTTTCTTATAAATATTGTATGCGATTGCAATGTGTGGTGGGTATATCACTATTAACTTCACACGCACGCAACGCCCTCCTTATATCACAGCTAACTCCGGCAAACACCTTGAACCGCTACGAGTGACCATATTATACGAAGATGCACCAACATCACTTAAAGCCATGTTCCGTTGCAATAATTATTGTCAAACTCAAGGTAGAATTTAAATTGGCTACAATTTTTTTCCTCTACAAATAAATAGTATTTTTTAGAAAAAAAAAATTGAAAACGTCGGCAAAAATCGAAAAAAACGTCTGGAATTTAATAGAATTCGTCTGAAAATATATAGAAATCATCAGAAAATCAGATTTTGGAAACGTCTGAAACAATTTTTAAAACGTAATAGAGTATTTGTAATTTTGGTGAAATATGATTTCCCGAAACATTAAAGAGATTTCCACATAGTTGAGTAGAAGGGGATATTAGTAGGGGATGTGATCTTCGACTCTATGGGCCTCTGCACACGAGATTAATTCTGCCGGCATAAAACCGATTTTGTAGGCGAGGGGACTGAAGTGAGGGAAATAAACGGAATAAAATGTTCTGCCGAGTTTGAGCGGTTGAACAAGGCATAAAACTAATACATACACAACTTTCAAAATATTTCAATTGTAAAACTAATACTACACATTGAAAAGGGGTTCATTATATAATTTTTCTGCCGGCAGAAATCATCCCGTGTGCACTCGAAGTATGGTATAAAAACGGTTTTCTGCCGGTAGAATTAATCTCGTGTGCGGAGGCCCTATATATTGAAAACCAGTGGTGGATCCAGGGGTGTGGTCATGACCCCCATGAATAGAGAAAATAAGGAAAAAATAAAAAAAATATTAAATAACTTAAATAAACTTACTACAGCTGCTGTGAGTTAATAAATTTGCTGTTTACCAACGAAAATTAATTTATTTTTGCATTTGTGTTTATTTTTTGTTGTGTTTTATAAATCATTTAAAATATTCCTCGCACAGTAGTAGAAACAAATTATGCGGTAGAATCATTAAATACTTGAAAGAAAACCAAACAACATTTCTTGCATCTGTTCGCGTTTAGATTTCAGAAACAAATTTGACATAGCTTGAGTTTCGTACCCTTCAAGCAAACGAGTCTGCTACAACCTCATAAACGAAACCAAAACGGTTTCAAATTTAAAAATATTTTCCATTATTTTCGATGAAACTACCGAGCAGTTGAGTCCCACTTTTAGATATTTTCATGAGGGAATATTCAGAGAGGGTTACCTACTTAACATTTTGCTACGGATATGAGAAAATTTGAAGACATGGTGAAAGAACGGTACGTCAGTTGACTCGTGTTGCATTATCTAGAATAGTAGAAGATCTTTGCTACGAGTTCGACATTGATTTAGCATGGTGTGTAGGGACTACAAGGATTGGTACTGACAGCTGATCTGTGATGGCTTCTGACACAAAGGGTGCAGTCCATATGAACTCTGCAAAAAAGCTACTCACGCTAAACGTTGTCCATGCAACAATCATGCGACTAAAAAAGTTATAGCTTTTGCCAATGCTTCAGCAAAAAGACACAAAGGCTTCGAAGAAGAGCTGGGAGGAACACCGGTACAACGAATTTGGGAAACTCGATGGGATATATTTTTTTTATTGAGGCTCATTGCTATATAGATATGCAAGTTTTATGTACATATATCTCTTTTTAAAAATATTTTCTATTGCTTGGCTGGCCTCGGCCAACGTGACTATACTCAAACAGAATTCCTGAATCCGCCCCTGTTGAAAACTTTACTATAAGTTCGAGTTAAAAAGAATATTCATAGAGGAATTTTGAGAATCGGCGTTGCGGTCTTTAATTCTGTAAAATATAATATAGTTTAGTTGAAGGTGTATCGCGGGGTGACGAATATCGAACATCTTAGTTGTAATTTATTTTAAAAAAAATATAGCTGCCAATTTAAATTTTTTTTTCTGGCAAGATATATTTTTCAGACAAAAATAATGCTGACGATTTATTCTGGGGCCAAATTGCGTAAAATAAAAACGATCGAACGACATAGTTTTCACTAAAGTTGTCTCTATCATATCTGTGACAATAGACAGAGACTGCTAGTATCGAAACGACGTCGTTTGATTGTTTTCATTTTACGTGATCTGGGCCCAGATTTTCAGACGAAATTTCAAGTTTTTCAGATGAATATTTAAAAAAAGCTGACAAAAACTAGCAGATGAATTACTCAAAAGGTAAAGTGGCTTAGGTCGACTTAAGCCAAAAACATTTTTTTTAAATATTTGAAATGAGAAAAAAATTAGCTACAGTTTGGTGTAATCACCTTGTTTCTACCTATCTTACAAAACAGTTTTTTCTTCTGTTACAATGACTTAACTCAATGAAACTGAAAACATTGCATTTGGAATAACGCCTTAACTCTCAAATATTGTTGCAGTGTCTGACATTTATGTCTTAAGTCTACTTAAGCCGTTTTTGTTATTTTTAGAAACACAATTTCTTGAAAAGGAAAAGAGAACTAAGTTGAATTAGGCCACTTTTCCGAACTAAATTTTTCTATAAAATAAAATTTTATTTCGACTTAAGCCGTTTTTCCATAACAAAATTTTAATAAAATTGACTTAAGCCTTTTTTCCAAACTAACATATTCCGTTTTATTTTAATTACATCGACATAAGCCAGTATTCCAAATCAAAAAAATATTAATATGGGTTATATCTGTTTTTGAATATGAGCTTAGTGGACATAAGCCACTTTACCAAACTGCTTTTCTAAACCAACATAGTGTTAAGTATGAATAAGTCCTTTTACTCTGTGCAAAAATTATACTCCGTATAAAAATTAAAAAAATAAAAAACGGCTTAAGTCGATTTAAGCCCCAATATTATTTATAAAATCATTTGAGTTGCGAAAGTTTCCGAGACGGTCTAGTCAAAGAAAAGAGAGAAAGTTATTTTTTTAATTCAATATTTACTCAAAGCTTATAAATGTGATGTGGGCGCAGTAGCGCAGTGGTTAGTGTGCTGGATTACTGTGCGAGGGTGATATTGTTAATTACAAAAAAAAAAAACTAAAAATTGGAGCAATCTCTTTTATCCCCTTTCTTGAAAAGGGGCACAATCACCCCAATCTGCCAATCGCTGGGAGTTTCGCCGCATTCCCAGGCCACTTTAATGACACGAGAGAGCCATTTAACTATCACTCTTCACCTAAGGCCTTTAGCATTTCTGGCCGGATTTCATCCACTCCGGCAGATTTGCCAGCTTTAAGCGATTTGATCGCAAAAGTTACTTCTTCTACCGTGGGACTATTTTCCGCCCTGCTTAAGGCGATGGTTCTGTCATCCTGTTGTAATAAATGCCAAGATGTTGGAATAACAAACCAAGATGTTCGTTCTAGTGCTGTTCAATTCAGATTCACCTGTCCAAAAACGAAAGGAAGCCACTGCAGTTCCGATTTTTCATAAACCAACAGTCGCATCGTGTTATCTATTTTCACACGATGTCGATTCTGCTGGTTTTGTATATTCACACGAATATTCATGTTTGCGTATCGCAGGCTTGCTTATCGCATGCTTGCGTATCGCATGCAGATAGTTATGGGATATCCGAGGGAATATCAGAATGATGATATTTAATATTTGGGAACGCGGACGCGCATGTTAGTGGCACAACAATCCTCAATGCCCTGGATTAGATTGAGCAATTCGGAAAAGTGCTCGCCCCATCTGCGCAAGATGTCCTCCTGATTAGAAAGAAGTGTACTATCTTTGGATTTGACTCCTTCAATATTGTTCCACTTCCTTCCTCTAAGACTTCGGATGGTCTACCAGAACACCTTGCTTTCAGATCTGTGATCACGGTCTAATTTCTCGCCGAACTCCTTCTTTGTTCTTTGGCTGCTTTAACAGCCAATTTGCAAGTTCTTCGCGCCACAATGTACCGGTTTAGAGAAGGTAATTCTCCCAAGTGAATCCACACCTTGAAAGCCTTTTTCTTCTCTCTGATGGCTTCTTGAACTCCGGGCGTTATAAACCATGCGGTTCTTTTCTCACCACCAGCCGCCACGCCGAGCCGCTTCGCTTCACAAACATGTCTTGCAGAGGCAATGACAGCTGTTGAAAACAACTGCCATTCTTCCTCTACATTCAATGGAACAATGGAATTTGTTCAAACCTTGAAGGTATCTGCCGTGCAAATTCCTCCCGTGCAAATGGGTCAACTTAAAAAAAACTAATTTATGTTTCCTAATGTTAATGACGAAAATAATATTAATTGGATAAATATAAGACGGCTCCGATTTTCAAAATTATTTATTACAAGAATTTGTTGGATGACAAAGAACCTTTAAAAATATTAATATTCAAAAGCGAAGTTGCAACCAAGTATATAAAGATTGTCTTGAGTTGCTTTACGATGGACCAAAAAAAATAAGTGAAGCAAAAAAGTGATAAATCTACTTCCTTTGATCGATGAGCAGTTTCACGACTTTTACAGGAACCTTCTTCTCGCAACCATTCGTTTGTGTGAGTTTCTTTTTTTGGGACTAATTGAAGGGACCTACATTATATAACTAAATTATCTACTTACCAAAAAAAAAACCCTATGTACCATATACTACATAAAAATATTGAATTCGTTGAGCTAATAAATAAAGAAGAGAGAACTAAGCCACGATTTATGTTAACATTTAATTTCAGGAAAAGTGGTTTATGTACACATAAGTCAACGATAAACCATAGAAACAAAAGCGCAAAAACGGCTTAAGTGACTTAAGACGATTTAAATAAGATTTAGATAAAAGTCAAAACGGCTTAAGTCAGTTTTTTGTTAATAAATTTAAAATCTGAACAGATTTTCAAAAAATTTAATAAGATTCCAAAAGGGTATCTCTAGAGTGATATACGAAAAAAATTGCAGTCTTCTACTCAAAACAGTTTTATTAGAATAATTTTTTAAAGTTTA
This sequence comes from Cheilosia soror, assembly GCA_949372485.1. NCBI lineage: Eukaryota > Metazoa > Arthropoda > Insecta > Diptera > Syrphidae > Cheilosia > Cheilosia soror. The sequence goes on along the minus strand of OX443562.1, from coordinate 21,304,949 downwards.
AAACGCTCTCCTGAAAAATGTGAAAAATCGACTTAAGCCACTTTACCTTTTGAGTAAAGATATGAACAAATTAGAAGATGAACCCGCTGCATTTCTAGCGGGTAAGTACCAAGTGCCCTAAAATTAATACTTTACTGTTCTTTCCCTTGAGCTACAGTCTTAGCTCCACTAAGCTCCGTCTAGTCTCCAGTGGTTACATTTATTAGAAAGCTACAGAATTCAGCTTACTGTTTTTGAATTGGAGCCCCTTTGAGACCACTTTGAAGACTTTGGTAATGTTACAAAAGTAAGAATTTCTTTTCTAATAATAATTGGAAAGAACTCAACCAGGACTTTATTTTAAGAAGAAATATAGGGCTTTCTTTTAAATGCAAAATAAAATTAATCCGTTGAGGCTGAGAGATATTTCAATTTCCAGTTTCTAACTTATTTTTCCTGGAAAATTGGTGTAAGAATACATTGTTTTATGGTGTTATTAAAAAAATTGTTAGTAGGTACCTACTTAACAAAATGTATACCTAAATATTTTGTTGAATGGGATGATCTCAGAAATTTTGTATGAAAAGGAGGAAAAAGTGGCTAAAATAGTCATTTTTAGCAATTTTCAAAAAATCATAAAAAATATTAGCGAAGAGATTTTTGAAAAAAAAAAATTTTGCAGTCACTATTAGAATTGTTTGAAACCTTTTGCATCAAAACATTTTTTTTAAGACAGTGGAAAAAAGTCAAAAAAGTAGACTTTCACAAAAATTTTAAATTTTCAATGGGTACTTAATGGGTACTTAATGGGTTAAGAAAGTTTTATATCATTCAAACGGAATTTAAATGACGTTTCCATTGATGCCAGAATTTACATGAAGTAATTTAAAATTATGAGTATAATTAACTTTAGTTTTGTCAAAATACTTATGCAGATTTTATAGATGTTTTTCCGCTCTCCCATACAAAGTGCCCCATTGTGCGTCGCTTTCTTTTCAAATGTGTGACTTTTGTGGGTATATTAGTATCTTTTTGTGAGTAACTGAGTAGTATGATTGTACTTGTCTGGTCGGATTTCGTCTAGCATAGGGTGATAGAGGTAGCTATTAGCCAACTATCTTTGAGATCGTTAAAGACTTCATTTGAAAATTCCGCTCATTAATTTTTCTATTATTCAGAGGGATTACGGTGAGTTATTAACGATAGTTTGCATCGAGCCAATGTTTGATGTTTCTTTAAGGATAAACATGGACAAAACGAGGTTACATTAGGATGTCATTTGCAATTAAGTATTTTATATTGAAAATGTCAATGTTAACTTAAGTATCTACTCATATTTAGATCAAATTGTTAGACTCTATTTTAAGAAAATCTAACTTTTCTGATATCCTTATATGGACTGACTTGAAATAAGAACCAAAAAATCGAACAAATGGACAGAAGGACAGATAAACATAATTGGAGGACCCAGTCCAGTCGTCTATTTAAAATATTTTTTTTAAATCTTTCACTTAAACAAAAATGTTCAATATTTGTCTAACTCAGCTTTGCAAAAATTTATTAAATTTTCCTAAACACTTTAAATCCCGTCTGAAATAACCTCGTCTATATAAGGATATGCATTCTACCCTTATTTTCATTGATATAGAGATAACCTTTAGAATTCTTACTAGATTCAGGTGTGAATATTGTAAGAAAACCTCGTATAATATAAAAAATAAAGCTCAACCTCTCATGTGAATCCTCAACACATTCTTCATCCTTATTAAATTGACTTCTTGAATGTGTATACTGATTGCACAGACAGAAAATCAAATTTGCACACCAAGGTAAAAAAAAAAATCTGGCAATGGAAATTATATGAGAAAAGGAAGGGGCACAGGCACAGTATGAAAAAAAAAATTGAAATAAAAACGAAACCGAAGAATAAAGACGAAAAAAGAGAACACTTGACATGAAATTTAATATTGTCGACAGATTTTTCCTCTTCTTTAGTATTCAACGAAGCGCCTTTCCAATGAATGCAAATACGACTTTTGTTAAACTGATGTTCTGGAACTGGAGGTGTGTGTCTGTATATCAAACGATTGTATGCATACAGCTGAACCAAAAATATATCTGTAGGTCTAAGATTGTGTAGTTGTTTGTTGGAAATCTTTAAATATTGTTAGAGGGATGTTCCTGGTTCTGGATTTCAAAAATGGAAATTAACTCTCACGTTAAGATAAATCATTTCTAAAACAAACGTATAATTGTTCATATTTAACGAAAGTACAATAGGCGCATATGGATGAGACGTAGAAATGATTAATACCAAAAGTCAAAGAGAAAATATTGTCATAGTAATAGGGAATAGACACTAAAAATCGTTGAAATGAGAAGACATTATTAAATCAACGTGAAGATAGCTACTTGTCGAAATGTCTTACACGTGTCTGGAAAATATTTTTGGCAATGTCTTTTATGTATCGGTCGAGAGATGTAATATAATTTTGACATAATCTTTAACAAGTTGAACATTAAGAAAAATGGTGTCATTATTAGATCCTATTTGAAGCGACAAGCAATAGGAAATATAACGTACTGATGGTACGATCATTATTATCTATATGTCATTCATTGCACAAAATGTATACCCACTAAGTAATAGATTATATTGCTCAAAACTATCATAATATACATATCTACTATCTATTCGTTATTAGGACTTTTACTGAACAATTTTTAAAGCAAAGAAAAATTATCAACACGCAATTATAACAACTGACACTTCTGGGACTCACAGTTGTAAACTAATTAAAAAAAGGTATTGACAGTTGTGAGAGTTCAAATAGGGGTAATCTAACTAAATGATCGAAAGACCAAAGTGGGGTTGGTTTTGCTGTCAGGGGCTGTATTTCGCCAGAACAGAAGTTCGTGTGTACATTAATATTTTGTGCAAAAACAATTTGAAATCAAATTAAAACAATTTGAAATGAAATTAACTATTGTGAACTAAACTATTACATATATACCTACCTAAAGTGGGTTCCCACCATGTCGACGAGTTTGAAATCAGACTTAGAGAAATGTATTGGCTACTCGGAAGATACTCGAAACTAAGCCTATATAACAAACTGCTTCTGTATAATCAAGTGTTAAAATCGTCTTGGACATACGGTATAGAACTGTGAGTTTGTACCAAACCAACCAATATGACAAAACAAAATGCTTAGAGCAATCGTGAATGCTTCATGGTGTATAATAAGGATAAGGAATAGTGATGTTCACAAAGATCTAGAAGTTGTTACCTTGAGTGACGAAGATAATTATATTAGTCGGACATAACCTATGGTACGGGCCATTGGTATCTTTTGAGGATTATACAACCGAAAAAAAGGGCATTTTAATTTCAAAAAGTTTCAAAAAGCCGTCTTACCTAATGTCAGCATAGGCTTGATTACAAAAAAAAAAAAATAAGTAAAAACATTGTGTATGTCTTACAGGTACACGCATGTGTCTAATATTGGTATTGTATGGGAGATACCAGAACTACTTGACTGACATAGAACATTTTTAATACCAACCTAAAGACGGTAAAAAGAAGTCCTCTCACAAAATTTCATTCGATTCGTTTAGACGCTATCGTGCTTTCAACAGACGGACATGGCTAAGTCGATTCAGAACGTGGTCCTGATTCAGAATATAGAGGGTGTATTTTTTAGAGGTATAGAACTTGAAGTTGGTAATACTATTTTAACTGGCGACCATTTGCAAGTGATTTATTTTTTGTTTGGTTTGGCATTTCAACATAAATAGACTGACGCCTGAACAACGCTTCCAAATTATGCAAATTTATTTTAAAAATCATGGCTCTGTTCGAAATACGTATCGCGCACTACGTCCAACATACGGTCAACATAATCGTATCACTTTTGGTTGAATGGATACGTCAATAAACAAAACTGCCGTATTTGGAGTGATGATAATCCTCAAATGTATGTTGAGACACCGTTACATCCACAAAAACTGACTCTTTGGTTTGCTTTATGGGTTGGTCTATGGAATAGGTCTGTACTTCTTTAAAAACGATGATGGCCAGAACGTTACAATTAATCGTGACCGCTGTAGAGCCATGATTACTGACTTTTTCGTTCATCAATTGAACAACCATGACGTGCAGGAGCTGTGGTTTCAACAAGACGGCGCAACATGTCACACAGCTCGTGCCACAATTGATTTATTGAAGGAAATGTTTGGTTACCGCATAGTAACCTTTGCGGACCCGTGAATTGGCCTCCAAGATCGTGCGATTTAACGCGGCTTGACTATTTTCTGTGGGGATATGTAAAGTCGCTAGTCTACGCCGATAAGCCCGAAACGATTGACCACTTAGATGACAACATTTTACGCGTTATTGCCGATATACGGCCACAAATGTTGGAAGAAGTCATCGAAAATTGGACGTCCAGATTAGACTACATCCGAGCTAGCCGTGGCGGTCATATGCCAGAAATCATATTTAAATTATAATGCTGGAAGATTGTCTTTGGAATAAAATAAATATCGGGTTGTTGTCAAAATTCTGGCGAGGTCAAAATTCTGCTTTCAAAATTCAGCTTTTCAGAATTCTTTTTTTCAAAATTCTGCTTTTCAGAATTCTTTTTTTTTTTTTTTCAAAATTCTGCTTTACAAAATTTTGCAAATATTGAAGAAGATGAAAAAGCAGTTTTTTTTATTGGTTTTAAGTTTGCTCTCTTGGTTAAGACAAAATTCTGTTAGTATACCCTTGTGAGTGAACGTGTGCTTCTGTTCTAGATTGAAAATGAATATATCTGTAATTAAATCCAATAAAGGAAAAGAAAAGTTGTGCGTGGATGGATATATGTATTATTGTATTAACAACGGATTGTTGCACTATTTTGCATATTGGAAGACATTTAGCTTTTGCTAGTTGTGTTGGGTTTCCTGGTACCCACCTGTGTACCTTCTTCATATGAAATATATTGTAATTTGTTGACAAAGTTGAAAAATATTTGTTTTCTTTAAATTCGTAAATTGAAAAAAAAAAAAAGAATAAGTCAGAATTTTGTAAGACAGAACAAAAAAAACTGAATTTTGAAAAGCAGAATTTTTGTGTTAAAAGTCAGAATTTTGCAAAGCAGAATATCGACCCGCTCCCGTAAATTTCATGTCAATTTTAAAAAATCAACTTTGTTTTATTCTATTTCAGAGATGGTGTATAAAAAAAAACATCCTTTATATACTTTATAGGGTCTCCGGTAAGTCCTTCTTGGCATTACCAATTTAACTTAATTTTAGCTGCTCTCCAATTTTTCTCTCCAAACATTAGCTAAAATCTAAATTTTGACATAGAGTGTCACAATGCCACAGAAAACAGCTGTTCATTGAAAATAACTGCCTTCAAAAATTCATCGACGCAAAAAGAGTTTTATATTTTGGTTACACTTTCCTTTTTCCTTTTCTGCTATTCCTTGATCTCAAATTTATCACTTTCAAAGGATTTCTCATCGAGGTATTCATTGAAAAACGTTATCCTTATTTACTTTTCCGCAACACAAAAACACAACAACATAAAAAAACTAACATGATTTGTCCCAATTTAGCTCGGAAAAAGTGCCGAAACATTAATGGGCGCGCTAAATTATTGTGGCAGTACCTACAGGTTGAAATGAAAATTTGATTTTTTAGCTGAAGCAGCGTTCCGCTCAGCTAAATGGATTCGCTTAAATTTAGTTCAGCTAAATTTAGGAGAGAATATTGTATGGGTGCTAAAATTTAGCTCGGGCAGAGTACTAAGCTTCAACATCCATAATTAAAGATGGGATAAGTAGGACCATTTATGTCTATAGTTCGACTTTAAAGTAGTGTCAAAAAATCTATGTTTTTACACAATCGAGGCAACCGATAGTTTTTCATTCGTCCCAAAAATAAATACTTACAATAGTTGTGAGAAGCTATAGACCTATAAGGATATATAGACGATGCAGTTCCATTTCTACGGCAGAGACGTGAGTCCTGGGATTAATAAAAAATCGGAGGTTGCTGTCAACAGCGAAGGGATGAATTCGATTATAAATTAAGAAGTCTCAGAACGGAGATAAAAAAAATGACCGGAGACAAATTGGAACCTTGTGGATTGGGGAAAACCAGCATTTTATCAGCTAGGTTCTAGATATCGAATGAAATCGAAATTGCAAATCGAGTGAATTCGTTTTCAGTGTTGTGCATTTCGAGCGATTCGGTAACTCGAAATTTGTTTCAAAATCACAATTTCACTTTGTATCAATTCCGAAAATTGTTAAATCGAAATCGAATACAGTGAAATGTAGAACACAAAAATTCATTTCCGATTTCATTTCGAGTGGAAGTGAAATGTTTAACCTAACAGTATATTATGGTGAGTTTCAAATTTTAAATAATTCAAAACAGCTTGAATTGGACGGCCAGGTAAAGGCAGTTACTAATCAATTAGACAAGATGCGCATCGATCACAAAGGCACGCATTTTCCATAAAAGAGCTTGATGCCGAACTCGCCTTTGAAATAGATATCAAGCGCAATAATTTCTTTTCATTCATTGGAATAGAAAATTTGCCATAACAAATCTTTCTACCTATCCTGATGTCATCTGTGCATTTTCTTCATAAAACAAAACTCAAAAATATTACTTTATTTTCCCGTTTCGCTCCAATAGAGAAAATGACATACAGTGTTCTTTGTATTCATAATGTTCTTTAGACTTTATAGCTATTAGATAGAAGTAGAAAAGAATCATTTTACGAAAAGCCTTTTAATCATTTATAAGCTAGTTACAAACGACAGCTGATATTGATAATTTAATTAAATTATGGAAAAGTATTCAGCGCCATCTATGGGAGAACTCAAAAACATTTGAACAACTTGCACTTTTCACCTAATAGGAGATAATATTCTGTAAGTTTCTGTTTAACCGACCGACCACTTTTCGAAGTGTCCGGGAGAATCGTATCCAATGGTGTTGTTTTTTTTTTATTGGAAGGTGCCACGCCCCTTTGTCCAATTTTGGCCAAAGAACATTCCCAAGGCAAAATGCCTCAGATTGTCTGAAAATTTGAGCTCAATCGCATGGGTGGTTTTCGAATTTCTCGAGCACAAACAAAACCAGGTTGAATGTTCATATAACAAAGAAGCAACTGTTGTAAAATAGCTTGATAAAAGTTTACTCCTACCAGATAAAATATTATAACAAATTTTATTGATCTATTTTAACGATAAACACCAACAACATTCTGATACATCATTGGAAATATGTACATAATTTAAACCCACCCCCATGGCCAAAGAATAATTTGTCATCTCACTGCATAGATACTAGAGCCCATCAAACACCATTGCTACACAAATACAAAAATATTATAGATTAATAGAGCAAACAACTTGATTCCCTTTGACATCTTCTCAGTAGTCGAATCAATCAATCATTTAATTACTGTTATTATTCATGGAGCATAGTATAAACACATTTTAATGAAAAACTGTGTCCGTTACATCGATCAATCATCAGCGAATGAATTTCCTTGAGTTAACCAAATAACATCTTGTCCCACCGACTTAGCCCACTCCATCACAATCACAATATTCACAACAGAGCCAATGCCCAATACTCATCCATCGAGCAAACACACTCATTTGGGTCTCCTATAGGTGAATGTCTTCTTATTGGCGTTACGCTTAAATAAACATTCAAATTATTCAAATCCTGTGCGAAATCCTTTTGTTTAACTTTGAGTTTGGAATTCATAATAATTTGTACAGCGATTCGGGTACAGCCGCAGCTGCCATGGAGATAATGGAATTAATTGATTTTATCCATAAGGACACAGGACATAGCAGTAAAAGGAAGAATTTAAATTTTAAAGTTTTCCGAATAATGTTGTGTGGGTGTGTGCTTTTTTAAGAATTCCACTATACGCGTGAAATTTTCCACAGGTGATCTGATTTGCAGGAGCGCGCATGTTACAAGCTTAGCATGCAGGTGCGGTTGTGCGGTCGTTATGGTGGTGTACCATGTGTAATGCTGGGCACTTGCAGATGTAAAACGGCAACGTCAGCGTTTGAGTAAGTAAAAGCAAAAAAATAAAAAATATTAATATTAATATATGTAGTGGTGGTAGGTAGGTTAGGTACTTTTATACATCCCTTTTGATACGTACCCTCAGCGAGTCCTATGTGTGTATGCATTTTGCCAGACCACATTAAGGATGAGCTTTGCGAAAACGACTCTGGGGAAGACAGCCACAGTGGCACCAGTATAGAACAACCAGCCTTGCATGAGTAACGTTGCGGTTGGATGTACATGTGGTGTGGTTATGCTTCTTTTGGCTTTATGTCACTGTGGAGTGTGGAGGGGTTGCTCTGAAGATGATGGTGGTAACCTACGGTAACATGTGCAGCAACGTCAGAGAGAAGCCGATTCAAATTAATTCTGTACAAGGGTTAAGGGTTGTCTCAACTTTTCTTTTTTCTTTTTTTTAATGTACCTACCCAACATGCAAAAAGGGTGTAAAGAGCGTCAAAACTATTATAATATGTAGGGCAAAGTTTTGCAAGCGATTATTTTCCCCTTTGTGCTTAATTGACATTTTAGAATTTTCGTTTATTAGTAGATTCAAAATTGTGGCTTTTTTTATTTAAAGTGCATAGAATTCGGAATTGTATTTCAAATAGACGATCAGATAGAAGAACGTTGAACGTAGACAATGATAATCCAAAATGGCTGTCAGGGCAAGCAAAGGGCGATCATAATTTTATTTTTCGAAAACACAACATTTTCTAGGGTATACTTGGATGAATATAGTTTACGTGTTATTTTGGTAATAATAAGAACTTGCTACAGTCGTGTCTAGAGTTTTCAAGGCGAATCAGATAAATTGGTTTTGGGTTAAATAGTGGCCTTGTATATTAATACAATTTTAAGTGAACGCTGCAGCGCTGCGAACATTTGACTACACTCCTTAAATGGGGGGTTACTGTGAGTTGTTAAAAGAGATGCCACTTTCGTCAGAATAAAATTAGGCCAACACTGTAGCGGACGGCACTTGCACCACCATTTACAGTTTAGGTACAGAGCAGGAAGGAGCAGAGCAAAGAAAGCATGGGTGACAGATGCACAAACTTTGTGCGCGGTAGCATATATGTACAATGTGGTATGAGATTTTGTTTGTCAATATAAGTCACACTATCCTATAGTAGGGAAATCCCCTACTAGCCGAGTGCGAGTGGCAGTTGGGGAAGCGGACGTCTGTTGCAGCTGTAAAACAACGTGCTTTCGCAAACCGCTGTAGTAACATTAATATAACGCTTTCAAACAGTACCGAGGTATTTAGACTGGTGATGGTGAAGCTGAAGACAACTACTAAGTATCTTCTAGGCATTAAATTCACCCAGAGGTTCAAGTTCAACATACTTGCTGATTTTACCCTTATAGGCTACGGACAGAGTGAACGCGAGAAGCGGCGCGAAAGCTAAAAATTCTACAGGCTCCGTCAAACAGAGCGCGTTTTAACGCCGTCGCGTTCCACCGCTGCGTTGTAATATACTGCAATACACATCCCCTGTCACACAGAGCGCGTTTTTGGGATTTTCGTAGCACGGCAAATAACATTTTGGGAGAATTTGATAATAGCTATCTGTTTGACGTCGTCTAACGCGGCGTTGAGAACGTCGCGTCAAAATAATCTTACCGCCGCGTAAAATAATCTCACCGCAGCGTTAATAACGCCTTCTGTTTGACAAAACCTTAAGCTATAAGCAAAGCGAATGGTGTCCATAATGAACGCTAACATTAGCGCTTCGGAAGTGAATTAAAATAAACAGCATCCTTGAATTATGGAAATTAATTCGTCAGAAGAAGATGACCTTCCATTAAATAATTTATTTTTCATATTCACTGTTTGAAAAAAAAAACAGTCCATTCAAGAGATTAAAAATCACGTAATCAATGACGAATTTTATAATCTTTATACGTAGATTTACGAAGACATCCAAAAACATCCTGACAAAAATTGCTGAATACTTTTGAATGTCATTAAAAGTATTCGATTATGTTTTATGTACTCATTACCCAAATCTATTGACAGCTGCGTTTTAGCTTGAATTTCTTGCTAAAAACTCAGCAGAAGAGTTTTTTCGCTTTTAGCACCAAGTTTCACTTAGCATGTATCTTAGCACCGAATCTACTATGGCCAGTGGAATTAAAATGTATGGGCGCAGTTCATTAGCTTTTAATAATCTCCCTCTTCATCTGGTGTATATCCTCTATTCCTATGCCTATCCAGTGCTAAGGAGGCGCAACGGACTAAGCCAGAAAACAAAATCTCTATAAATATAAAACAAAGTGGAAAAAACTGTTTCCCTCTGTCGCCCGTAATTTTCAACCAATTTTGTTGATATTTTTTTTTATTGTCGGTAATTACGGTGATCGGGTGATAGGCTAATCAAATTTAAAATCGGAGAAAGGGGCGTGGCACCGCCCATACAAAAAAAAATATTCAAAATCGTATATCTCGAAAACCAAAGAATCAATTGAGCTCAAACTTATAGATTGTCTTAGGTATTTGCCGTGGAGTGCTCCTGTAAAGATAGGTCAAAATTGGAGAAAGGGGCGTGGCACCATAAAAATAAAAACATTCAAAATCGTATATCTCAAAAACCACCAAATTGATTGAGCTCAAACTTACAGGTATTCTTGCGTATTGCCCGTGGAGTGCTCCTGTGAAGATTGGTCAAAATTGAACAAAGAGGCATGGCACCGCCCATACAAAAAAAACATTCAAAATCGCATATTTCGAAAACCACCAAAACATTGAAATAAAACGTCACATAATCTTAGGTATTGGCTCTAGAGTGCTTCTGTGGAGACTGGTCAAAATTAGATAAAGGGGCGTGGCACCTCCAATACAAAAAAAAATTAAAACAATGTTACCTGTAAATAAATAAAATGAAAAAAAAATAAAAAATAAATAAAAAAGCAAAAAAAAGGCTTGGTTCAGGTAGTTGGTATGTAAGCATGCTCATGCCCTGAGACCAGTAATAATCTACAGTTGTCTCATATGCCATAATATGGTTTACTACCTCATCAACGACATTGTAGAAGTTCGAGATTTTCAAAATAAAAATACTCCGAATCTGCCCAGGGCCTGTAACACAAAACTACAAGTCTACAGTTACTTGTAGGACTATATTCGTTTCACTATAGTGTAGATTATTTCTGTAACACAAAAAAAAACTTTACAGTTGTGCGAAATACAAATTTCCCTCGACTTGTAGACTCTCTGTACAAGTGTTCATATATAAGCAAGTGAAAGCATATTAAATTGAATAAAGACGCTGTTGAAAAAAAAAAATGCCGTGCTTGTAAAAATCCAAGAAAATAAAAAAATGCTATTTACTGCATTTTCCGATGTCAAAATAAATAAAATTCAAAACATGGAAGGGAGTATTTAGTTTCGGCCAAAGCCTAAATGTTGTTCTGCAAAATAAAGGGTGGACGTACATGCGAAACGTTTTTTGTTTTTGACAGAATTGTCGAAAAACTGCAGTTGTAAGTATTTTCGAAAGTCTTATTAGACAAAGTCTTTACTTAATCGAAGTTATCTATATACTAATTGCGCAACAATGAACACTTAACTTTCAATGCCCCAAAAGAAGTTAAGGGTGGTGATTCATTTAAATGTCAGACACAGTTCTTTCAGGCCATAATAAAGTTTTCACCATCAAAATTTATTTTATGTGTTTTTATTTAAAATCGTTATAACGTCAAAAATTGTTTGCTGCATTTTCCGATGACTTAATAAATTTGCGAAATGTGATTCGTCAAAATTGAAAATATTGATTCAGTAAACTAATAAAAATCTTAATTAATGGAAAATGAATGACCTTTCTTAAAAAAATTGTCTCTAAAATTTGTTACTTTTTAACACCGTATTGTTACCAGCAGCCATGCATTTTCCTAAATAGGGATCATAAATATACAAGAACTAGCTGTACCCGCCCGGCTTTGTCCGTGCACAGGAATTGTTATGCTTAGGTCTTAGATAAAAATGTTCTTTCGTATAATGCGAAAAAAAGAATACCCTTTGTCCGATTTCGACCAATCTTCACAGGACCACTCCACGGCCAATACTTAAGATTATCTGTTAGTTTGAGCTCAATCGATTCGGTGATTTTCGAAATACAAGATTTTGTATGTTTTTTTTTGTATGGGCGGTGCCACGCCCCTTTGTCCAATTTTAAAATTTTGTTTTTGTAGAAACCTCCTCCTGGCAATTATGAACAACTGAGAAAAAATTTGAGCCAAATCGGCCCAGCGGTTCTCAATTGATAATATTGACGTTTGAAACTCCTTTTCCGGTTAAAAGAATGGATACATTCACGATAAAAAAATGCATTGAAATAATACATTAAAAAGATTTAATATTTATGCCTAATTAAAGCCTCTACAAGTCTTTAATCACATGTAAGATTTCATCTATTAGTCTGCAATATTTTGCATAGAGCGTAGAAGATAACGGGGACATTCTGATATCTATAGTTTAGTACCGAAGTCTGACAGTAGTCTGACAGTAGTCCAAGAAAATCCTGCCCGGATACTTACTTCACATTACGAATTTCAAATGAACCCGTTCCAAGTCCTCGTTCTTAAATAAATTAGCAAAAAATGTTAAGATTTGACAAATAAAGTAGAGGAACATGTTAAAACCTGGCAACGCTAGGGAGTTCTGTTACTGTAATAATATCGACGCCACGCAAATTTGTATTTGTCCAATGTCCATACATATTGTGGCATTGGTAACATCAAGTTACCTACCCTTCTTTTGACAATGAACTGGAAATGAAATGAAATGAAATGGGCCATAGTTAACAAGTCAGATTTACGATTTGGTAACCCTAGTCAAGATCTGACGTACTACAACAATTAGGTATCCGAACTTCCGCAATATCTATCCCCATTCCCAGTGCATGAGCGACAAACTTAAAAATTACATGTGTAGCTACAAGAATTAAATTTAAAGAGCGATGACCTATGAGTAGTTCAGCTCTTGGCCTATACTTAGTACGTTCCTGTATACCTACCCATTATAAAATTGTAAGCCGATCATTAAGGGAATACTTTCGATTTTAAATTCTCATTAAATTTGCTCAGCACTTAAACAAAAAAGAGCAAAAACGATTAATAACCGACTAAAAATGCTTGGCAACAATTTGGCGCTTTTCCCTTAAATTACGTGTCTCCTTCCCGTTTTAATTAATAAAGTGTCTCGAGATCGGAATGAAACTCAGAGGAAAAGAGGACCAAAAAACCAAATTGGAGCAAGTAAGGTAAGCTGAAAAGCAAACACACAGTGTGCCGCACACAAATAGGTAGGGTTAAATTATTTAACGGGCCACTAATAACGCAAGGATTTAACTTGTTAATTAGATTCAAAAATCAAATTCACCGCACCGAGCCCGCGACCGCGCCGCGCCGGCTTCACAATAGTGTCTATCCCCAAGTTGAATGCAAACCATTGTCTTTCTCCGTCTAACGCAAAGAGTGCCACAACTAGGTGCACAGCAGTTACAAAACTTACGCTACCCTTTGCGATGTATATTAGAGCAGGCACTCATGATGATCATATTTCCTTGGTACTTGGGCTATGGCATCAAAATGCGATTTTTCCTCTGGATAATTAATGCGAGGGCAGCAAGCGCTAATAGTACCTATATAGCTATAGGGTGGGCAAATGGTAAGCATAGCCAGCATTTGGTGGTGGAAATTATAACCCGGTATATATACTTAACTGACGCAAGCCCTACGGAATGAACTTTTCATAGGAATAGGGTTGGAAGCACTCCAAATAGGAGTCCAGAATGCTGTGGGTATTTTGAAAGGACTGCTAGAAATTATAATATGCCGGAATCAAATTTAATTACTGCAACCAAAGGATGGACTAATGATGGAGGGTGCATCCACGTGTACCACACTCTCGGTACCCATATGCTCGGTGACATGGTTGCGGTGGTATATTAAGCTGGCGAATTTTTTTCTGTGTGATACACTTAAGGATTTTTAAGTCTAGTGGGGTTTTTAGACGAATATTGTAGCTTTAATGGGAAGCTGTTTATCTCAAGGACTTGGGTGACCTGATTTGGTAGGGTTTTTCTTCTTCTTTCTTTTTTTTTTAATTGATGCGATGTGTTTGGATGGTTGAGATATTTTTGAACCTCAAAGTGGATGTGTGCGGTAGTTTAAGTATGCCTTAAGTTAAAAAAGGCCCTTTTTATAATTAATGCAAATTGAAGATTGTAAATATGCATGTACCCATTAACACAAACAAAAAGGAAATGCCGCACAATATACAAACACAAGCGGTAGTAGTTAATGAGGGAAATTTACATTATTTGTCAAAGTAATTGAGGCCGATATGAAGTGTATAACTTCTGTGGTCATTACTGATGGTCATTCTGAGTATAAAGTAGGTTTTTACATTAAAGAGGTAACATTTATTTGTGAAGAGTACGCTCTCGAACCACTGAACCGATTTCAACAACTCTTTCACTAATAGACTACTGTGATAGGCTTTTGGTCAAATAGTACAAAGGGGCGGTCCACCTTTCATACAAAAAAGAAAAAACTCAAAACTAACCGACTGAGCTCAAATTTTCAGGCAATCGGAGGTATGGTGCCAAGAATTTTACTGCGAAGATTGAACAACATTGCACAAAGGGGTGTGGCATCTTCCATACAACAAAAAACATTGTTAGTTAGTGGATTGAACTGAACTGTATTGTCCTGAGAGACTAAACATTTCACCAATACAATTCCCAGACACGGGTACAGCTTACTTACTTACTTAAGGTGGCGCTACAGTCCGGGGTAGACCTCAGCCCCAACCAACAAGGATCTCCAGCCAGCACGATCTTTAGCCAGCTGACTCCGGTTTCGGACGCTAAGTTGCTTAATGCTCTCTTCCACGTGCGTGCGCCACGTGAGTCGCGGGTGTGTGGAGTGGATTCGAACATTTTCCGGGCGAGAGCATTCGCGTCCATTCGCTCTATATGACCCCAGTCGTTTGAACTTCACTCATCGGGCTAGGTCGATTTCGCTGTACAGCTCGTCGTTGTATCTCCTCCTCCATTCACCGTCTATGCACACGGGACCGAAAATTATTCGGAGAGCATGGGTATAGCTAGTTTTCATGGATAGTGCTAGTCTTTAATAGAATTGAAAGACGAAAAATTAAATTATGAGAAAGGACATAACATGCATTGACAAATGAAACGAATTTTGAAAGTGGTGGCGAGATTGCACAAATTTGGAATACGCTACCGCATTCTCCGCAAGATGCATATATTATTGCCAACGTTAGCCTTAGTAATTCGGGCTCCAAGGACTCGTTGAGTGTTGACAACGAAAAATAATCCTCGTATTTCTGGGAATCGTAGGCATATCGAAGCATTATTAATGTCTTTAGTTCTCTCGTTAAAACTAATGGCTCGACCGCTATAAAGTGGTCTATGTCCCTTTCCCTTTCACAAACTAATCTTGTGCCTAGTTTCAAAATTATCAGTTGAGGTTTTAAGATATGCAAACAAGACAAACAAGCAGACTCACTTCCCGGTTACAGTTGACATGCACCAATTTTGTGAAGCGGGTTAGCTTATTTTGCCGAAACCAACAGCGTCCCCATCAGCTCGAGGATATCGATTGTTCTCGATCAACACCGAGGACCGAGAGAAGGCGGACCAACAACATGCAAGGGCATGCCAAACCGATCATCGATCGAAGCTTCTTCCGCCAACCTCTTCTTCTGATGGTGATAATTTGTTTGCTGTGGTAATTTCATTTAAAAATGCTCCCATTTGACTCCAGCGCTCTTTGTGACCATCCCACACTGAAGTTGGCTCCTGGTCCTTATCCAGGAGATCGGACTGATGCGAGCGTGGATGCATTGAAAATAGGAAGGCTATACGATTTTCGCCTTTTTAGCTACTCTTTTAGACACCTAATCTGTTGAGTGCAAGTGTGAAAAGATGGAATCGAGAGAAAAAGGGTGTAAAATGTTTTGCCTGATGAATGCTTCGAAATATCATTCAAAGGTCCGTACCTATATTGATTTGAAAGTGCAATTTAGCTTAAAATTGTTAGCATTGGCCGATGGGTCAAAAAAGTTAATCGAATTCAATATGATGGACCACCGTCTGGCCAACTAAATCAAATCAACATTCCAAAACGACTAACACTATTATAAAAGTTTTAAGACGCTATTAGAAAAGTTATTCTATGACATTCAAAACATGGCCAGTATCAAGCGTCAAGTAGCAGTGGCATGCAGGCAAAAATGAGGCCTGCCAATACATGGTATACAGATAAGTATCAGAGCAATAGCTGCCCTGGAATATAATGGGGAAACAAGAATGAATGGGAGAAACATCCACTTCTCAGAATGAAAAATGGAACAAGAAGGGGGAATGCTCGAAAGTTCTAACAGAGATTTTTTGTTTTTTTAAATAGTTTTAGCTGCAGAAGAGGAAGATGTAATATCCTTTTGTTGGGCTATTTATAGGTCGCTAGAACTCATAAGTTGACTTACAAGACGAACAATTCAAATATTAAAATGTTCTAGAAGAAAGTGGAACTTTGAAGAATACAAAGCCCGACGGGAAACCCACAGAAAAGATAATGGGTATACTGTGGTAGATTCATAGTCGGTGCTGAGGATTTAGAGAGATAGGTACAGTCAATAATCTGTAGCCAATCAGAATGATCCAATAAAAATGGACAATGACAGTCAAAGTTTTCGTCTGCAGTGCCAAGTTTGCGCACCCTTCTCCTTCACAAACTCGCTAGTTTCTGCAGGATCTCGACAGATAAACGCCACAGCAAAAACACGAACTTCGAACCAATGACGCGCTCTAAATATTTACATTCTTTATCTTCATTGTTAAAGTAATTGCATGAAACTCACAAAAAAATATTAGAGGTACAATTGTTCCCACCAAATGCTTGCATAACTATGTGCTAAATATGTAAATATACTATCGGGATATCGCGGCAAAATTTTAGTGGTGCGTTAGCGGGTGGGTATTGAGACGAAAGGCCCGAATATGATTCAGGATGTTAGTAAAAGGCCGTAGTAACCCGCATGCACTGACGCCATTTTTACGTAAGCGTACGGTCCCAACCCAATGGCTACCCTACATGCCGTGTACTAGTTCTCTTTGTGACACTCGCATATGGCACTCTCTCTTGACGTCAGAGCTACATACAATATACGCATATACCTTTTTACATGCCGTGTACTACGGCTTTAAGGACAAAACGATCTGTATGCTATGGCGATTCGGGGAAAAAGTCATCATGAACTGATATAAATCTTAACTAATAAAATACCTTGTTTAGGGGGGCTTCAGATTCACCTTGCAACGTGCGACATCGACACACAAATCAAGCGAAGAATGACTCCTGTGAATCGCCATTTTTTTGGTCTATGAAGTAAAGGCATATAATATCTCTGATAGAACCAAGAGTAGATATTGTACAAGTTCATAGGTATAACCATCTCAATTCTGTTTTCAGAAGCATAGACTTTGCCATAACCGGATAAAAGCCCCTTGGACATTTTGGAGGGAAAGGTTTCCCAGGTGATACTCTGTCCAGGTTTTAACCATCATAAAGTGCGAAAGACGAACAGTGACAACGGCTGATCTGACTTGACTATATTAGGTATAGTATTATGGGTAGCACCAGCCCTTCAGGTGGCGTGGACAATTGTTGCAGAACAACTAAAATAGACCCAACTTCGTGTGCGGAACTTGTGGCGAATACCTAGGAACCGGTTGTGGGTTGATGATGTGTTTTACCCCAGACCTTATGCGCCACCTGTAGTAAGACAGTGATATAAGACTTAGCTTCTTACAAAATTAGCTACCATTCATTAAAATGTAACGGATCTACAATTTCCTGTCATATCCGAACGGATGAATTGACAAGCTTTCGCGGGTCAATTGACCTCTTGAATGTTTGTCAGACGTTAACGAGCGGTGGAGCAGTAAAAGTGTAATTTATGATTTTTTTTATAGCAACTTATTGAACTACATGTAGTTCATTCATTATTTTTTTTTTGTTTATTATTTTATTTATTTAATTTTTCTGTACGTGTGTTGTAATCGAACTCCTCCTAAACGGCTGGACTGATTTTTATGAAATTTTGTGTGTGTATTTGAGTGGGTCCAATGATGGTTTAGATTCACATTTGGTGAAAATAGGACAAAAGGGCGTAGCACTTCCTATAGAAGAAACCAAAAAAATCGTATCTAGAAAACTACCAAACTAATTGAACTAAAATTTTATGTTACTTCTCCAAAGGTGTTTCTGTGAAAGTTTGATCAAAATTGGACAAAAAGGGTTGGTACCTCCCGTATAAAAAAAAATACATTTTAAATGCTATGTCTCGACATCCATGAGAGCTAAAGTTGTAAAATTGTAGACATTGATGTGCATTGTCCAAACAACAACCACGCAAAGTATGTGTGGGATTCTAAAACGGGCCATGGCAACACCCTTACAACAAAGTTATTTAAATCACTATATATATCTGAACATTATCAGAATCAGTCCAGACACATCGGTTAAATAAAACAGCCGCAGAACAATTGACAGACAATGCAAATTTATGAGCAGGCAAAACAACGTTTGCCAGGTCCGCTAGTGTCAGATAAATATTCATGTTCACGCTTGTGCATCAGAATATAATTCCGGATCTTTTTAGTTCACGACATGTCAGACTGTCACACTTCTAAAGGGTCCGCCAAATAACTTTTTTTTTAAAAATACTATAAAAAAAAACTACGGAATATTTTCTCAAATTTCTTTTTTTATTTGAAAGTACAATCCTTCCGGTTAATAATGGAAAATAATTTCATTCAAATGGCTGCCATGCAGTAGCCTACACGATCGGTCCAATTTTTAAGCACGTTATCGATTGTGTGCAGCTGTATTTCACCAATGGCTTCACGAATATTGTCCTTTAAAGCGACAATTGTCTCTGGCATGTCGGCGTAACACTTATCTTTTACGGCACCCCACAAATAATAGTCCAACGGTGTCAAATCGCAGCTCCGCGGTGGCCAAACGACATCAGCTCTGCGGCTGATAATGCGATCTTCAAAAACAGGGCGCAAAACATCGAGTGTAGCTTCGGCTGTGTGGCACGTAACGCCGTCCTGTTAAAACCAAATGTTGCCAATATCCTCCTCTTCAATTTTTGTGAACAAAAATTCGTTCAACATGGCCCGATAACGATCGCCGTTGACTGTAACGGCCACTCCTTGCTCATTTTCGAATAAAAATGGCCCAATTATGCCTCTGGACCAAAATCCGCACCAAACAGTGACTCGTTCTGGGTATATCGGCTTTTCAATGTATGCGTGCGGGTTTTCTGTGCCCCAAATGCGACAATTTTGCTTGTTTACATACCCGCCAAGATCAAAATGAGCTTCATCTGAAAAGATGATTTTTTTGGCAAAATCGGCATCTTCTCTAAGTCGATCGCAGGCCCACTTAGCGAAGCGAAAACGCATTGGATGGTCAGTTGGCTTCAACTCCTGAACCAATTGGACTTTGTATGGCGTCATACCAAGGTCTTTATGCAAAATTCGTCTCAATGATGTCTCCGAAATGTTCAATTGTTGAGAACGACTGTGAATTGATGTTGATGGCGCTTCGCGCACACTTTCTGCCACAGCAGCAATTTTCTCGGGTGTATGCACTGTTTTTGGCTTTTCACGCTTTGGTTTATCGATGAGGATGCCAGTTTCTTTCACTTTTTTCACAAGATAACGAACATACGGAGCTAACAGTGCTTCTCTTCTTCCAAAATCCGTACGCAATTTTCGCACACATCATCTGTCAAATCAGACATGAGCTAAGTGGTACCATTCGCGAAATAAGCACTAGTTGAAAAAAAACGTTAGATGGCGGACCCTTTATGTACATCGCTCACTGAAGAGTGAACTACTCAACTGTATATTGAACTCAATGAACTAAAATTAATAGAACGAACTAAAATTAGCAAATGCTAAATAATCCCTATAAATATAGCAGTCATTAAAAAATGGTGTACCTCCCAATTTCTAAGGACTTTTTTTTTATAACATCACGAACCATAAATGCAACTTTCAATTTATTTCGCATATCATGCTGTTTCCATTCACTCATGCACAAGCTATCGAAGGACGTTGATTATTTATAGTTCAACCATCATTTCGTCCTTCGCAACAGCATCAAACATCAAACCCTTGAATACGATAAAGAATATAGTAAACTCCAATAGCGAAATAAAAGGCAATTGGCGCCCAACAATGGTGGCAAAAAAAAAAACCGTACATATTGTAAAACGAATCGATGTACTTGGTTATTATTGAGGGCACACATCATAGAAAAAGCACGACCCTGAGAACTTTCCTTCATTCAACAAAACACAAAAGACTACAGCTATTGACTGCATCATCGTGTAAGAGGAAGCTTTAAAACATATTTCCAACGGATTTCAATAGAAATCATTGCTCTTGTAAGTCACATGGACATTGATTGATTCTAACCTCGACCGGTTTGGTGGAATAGGAGTATTTTTATTTTTTTTTTAAGGAAATAGAATGTGAAAATCACCAAGTGTCCCTGGGACACGTTTTGCAATTGCAGTTGGTAATAAATCCACTAGCGAGATGTCCTTAACCCGTATCTCAACTCTTTTCTAGTTTATCTTCGCCCTGATGATGGTGGGGTATATAGGGTTTAAGGGTACTTTGCGCTAGGATTTACTTGTGCAATGATGCAGACTATGTTACACACAACCACCGGCAGCCATAATGATGAAGGGAATTCTGAGATTTGCTGCCAGAACAAATGACAGCTGAGCACAGCATGAAAGCAGAGTGCAAAGAGATAAACGAATTCGGCGCAAAGCAAAGTAGGGGGTGACGATGGCGATGTATAACAAACTGTTATTCTGACACAGCAAGGACATGCTGCAGTTTACAACGCTCGCTAATGGAAACCAGGACATTGCACAGTGTGCTTTAGATTTGAAATGTTGGTGGATGCACAATATATAATATTATATATAGGTAGAAGCCAGATGCTTGGCAAAATCCAACAATGGAAGCACAGCTCAGAAGAGCGTGTTAAAATTTCAAATCCTTTGATGTTGATGATGAATTTTCTTTTCTGTAATAGGAGAATGGCCTTGCTGGAAGAACTCAGTCTGATTTGTTTGAAATGGACTGTCTAATAATGGAGATACAAAAGTGTAAACACATACCGCCCTAGAACACTCTCTTATTAATCTTACTGTGGTATAGGGTTTTGTCGGCAAAGCCAGACATCACTCACATTTCTCCAATTAGGAGCAAATAGTCAAAAGAAAGTCCAATATTGTATGACATCCAGACGTATGCGATTGTGATAAGAGTGCCAAAGGAATTAATGAAACATCTATCAAAATGCTGTCAAAATCCTTGAAGCTTTTATTACAGAAACAAATAAAATTGTCCCATAACGAAAAACTGATATGATTGTAAATCTTTGTCTGTTTCTTATAGCCACGTGATTGCCTCTCATCTATGATTACAGCTGGAATTGTATGTAGAACAAATATTTACAAAAATATTTAATACCGTCCATTTAACAAGCATTTTTGCTGTACCTATGGCAATTTTCTAAAAGTCTGTGTGGGTGGTAAAGCTAATATTTACATGAGTGTGGGGGGATTCCGAATCTTTGAAGATGTCTTCTCCTGAGACTGAAACTGAGAAACAAGTTTGTTTGCAAAATATTATTTTATTCTAAAAATAAATCCGCAAAGGTCGGATGAGATTCTATGGAATCGTAAAGGGACTATACTTTTAAAGTCCAAAATTTACTTACATTTTTATGGAGGCATTTCTAAGAGAACATTTATCTTTCGGCAGAAATGTTTATTTTTAAAATTCGCTGCCTAGCTCAAGTGATGTTATTTTATTACCAGGTACAGATATCCATTATTTTGAAAATCTATTGTGGAGCAAGCATAACATGCGTAAAGCATTGGAAAAACATCTGCGACTTTGGAAGAGGGTTGGTAGAGCGTGGCAGGCCAGAGAAGGTACAGAAACATTGCGGCTCATTGTGATACCATTGAATTTTATGATCTCAAAAACTATCCGTTGAAGTAATGGAAGGCTTCAAAAATAGAACTCCAATACGGTCAAAGCTTCCAATCTTAAGCATATATCTCCGCTTCACATAGAATCTTTGAAGAGCCTTGATTTTATAGACAGCGTGTAGTGACTGGTCTAAACCTAGCTCTCGACTTCATTATAGATTTTCGAATACTTTACGAGATCTCTTGGTTTGGCGGGGTCATTGTGCAAGGAAACTTGGCACACAAACTAAGCTCGAGCTGATTTTTCATATCTGTGGGCTTTTTCAATGCTTTAGGACAGACCTACATGTTCGTCAAACCAAGTTCATTCATATTATCGTTTGCGTGCTTATCCATTGAGTGGGTCGCGGGTGTATGTCGCTCAAGTGGACCCTCCATAGCTCTTGATTCTCTGCCATCGACTCTAAAGGAGGAGAGATTATGAACTTGATTTAACCATCTCATCCTGGGTCTACCTAGAGGACGCCTGCATGATGGTACGGATTCCATAGCACGTCGTGGGATCCTGGTCGGGGACATGTGTTTAACATGACCAAACCACCGAAGCATGGACCGCTCCGACTCGACATTGAGTTCATCACGTATTCTGGTATTTTTAATGCGATATCTACGGGCCTAGCAATAAAACGGATTAATCTCATTTCGGCAAACTTGTATCCGCGATCTTATTTTTTCGGTCATTACCCAAACCTCATGACCATAGCTAAGAGTTGGAACAAACACCGAATTAAAGACTATGACAGCTTCGCTTTGCCACTAAAGCTTTGCGGAGTAGTTTACTCGTTTATTTACTTGACCATTTCATACTAGCTTGCATTAGAAGACGGAAGGAACTATATAGCTCGAGCAAATTGGTCTCTCTGTCTGCGGGTTCAATCGCACCATGTTCGAGTTCGAGTGCTACGGTCCGCTTAGAGATAAAGACTCGCTTAATTTTCCTCGTCCATACATCTTCTGAAAAAATCGTTTGCGGGGAGACATGAAACCCAATCAAAGTGTTCGTAATGACATCTAATAATGTTGGAGCACTTGAGATCCAGTAGAGATCCAGATAAATCTATTTCGTAGTAATACGTATTGCAGTTTGAGAGGCACTTATATTTTCCCACTCTCTGAAAGAGCCAACAGTGTTTTACCATGCCTGGGGTGGGGAATTCGTTATCCGTCTTATTAACTGGAATATCCATATTGCCTGCCACCTTTGAAATTGTTCTGTCATCTCATTAGTAGCCACATTTAAAAGCTAGTTTAAAATTGAAGGTGGCCGACTTTAGGGACTTAATGGCGGCTTAAGTATCGGTAAAAATTGTAATAACCTTTGTGGATATTATATGTTGAAATACCGCCCCAATAGGGTATTCTCTAATGTCTAATGCCTTGATTTTCATATGGAATACGCTACAGTGATTTGGAAGCAGTAAGGTGATCTTTCCATCTAAAATGCAATAGAAAACAAGGTTCGTTACGAGTCGGTTAGAGTAATTCGCTGCCATATACAATGGCTAACACAAGAAAAGCTCTTATCAGTCATCTCACTATTGTTCTCACTTTTAGTGAAGGTTATTTTCAGAGCGAGCATACACTTTGACAAAAGAAAATGTCAAAAAAGTATCTTCAATTCCTATAATAGCAGTCAATTTGATTCACAATTCCCAAAACGTTTATCGATATTAACTTACCCAATACAATTACAACTCAGTTTATTGGTAAATTTTAACTTGTCAATTGAATGTTAATTATTACTGACCGCATCCAATAGGGTAGATATATTGACATTGTTTTTGGAAAAAAAAACAATGCATTTAAGAGATGAGCAAAATTAAAAAGGGAAAATAGGACAAATACCCTGTTTAGTTATTTACGTAAACATGGTTAAAAAAAAAAGCCATTTGATTATTTTTGGTTCCATTTATCTGTATTGATCGCAGGAACATTATCCAGAGCCTACAAGCATGAATGAGAAAGGATAGATATTATATCTATTAATAGAGTTTTAATGGATTGGGATACATTTGTTTCTTAAACGATTTTGTGGAATAGGGTGGAGTCACAATAATTATTCACAAACATTATTATTTTATGAGCAAAACACATTCGCAGAAATTCTGCAAGCGGTGCTGCAGATGAAACAGAATTGCAGAGGTAAATTTACATCTGTTGCTGTCAATTCGGTGCTGTCAACTGTCAAGTCTATTTTTTTTTAAATGCCTGCGTTCCTGAATTTAGAAAAAAAGACACGTTGCACCGCTGCGGGTTGGTGCAGAATTTGCATGAGTGTATCGCCATATAAGAACATAATATCTAGCTGCACACTGAATTTTGAACTTGTATTTTTGGCAAAATTATTTTGGATGTAAAAATTAGCTTCGTATATTATGAATCAGCTTTGGAAAAAACACTGGATCATAATCAACTATTGGGACCAAAAGCATAGTAACAATTTTTAAGCAAGCGTTTTCATAATTTAGTGCAGCCATATGATGCGATCGGAGTGAATAAAGTTTAAGAGTGCCATATTTCTTCTTTGAAACCATAATGGATAATGGAATGACATTATAATAAGTTGGCCAGTTAGCATTTCAATTACGCCCTAATTATATTATACCATTATTCCATTATTCCATTTTTTGTATTTCTGATGGGATATTTTTAAATATTTGTGATCCAGAGCGAGTATTCTTATATTCATCCGGCTCCATAAAGTTTCACTTCAATCGCCAAACGAAGTGATCGCATCCAGAACTTCGGGAAAAATGCCTAAGAAGGTCATCTGCGTGATGCGGAATGATAGTGATCTAAAGTAGTGGCCAGTGGCTAGAAAACTACAGTGTTCTAAAGGCATGCTTGCGAGGATGCTACGGTCGTGTCTTCGTCATAGCTAACTGATGGCCGCATATCAGAAGCAATTCGCTACCATTTTATTTAAACACATATCTACAGATTGCGCAACTTAATTCAGTTTAGTGGACATATAACGCTCCATTTTCACGAAGGCGAAAAATGTTTTACAAAATACAACCAAACTGCCAACAAATGTCGTCTCATTGCATGCCGTCTACTCACAAATCGCTTTAAAATTTAAATGCCAAAATCATATCGACATATTACATGCATCTGCGGTGCGGCATGTCGTTTAATCGGCATATTTCGGCAGCCGTATTCGTATGTTAACATAAACACATGCCAGTCAAAGTCGACATACAAATATGGCATACAAATATGGCAACTTTAAGATAAAACGTGCATGCCGTGTACTCGGCATACTTTTCGTAATGCCACAATATAAATAACGTGACATATTCTACATAATGTCGAGTAATTAATTATTCTACATGACGTCAGAGAGTGGCATGCATATGTCGTGTTTGTCATATATGTAGTGTACTCGTAGCTTTACTAATATCGAATTCTAAGCTCGACTTTAAGTTTATGGAAATTGGGTTCCATTCCAAGCTTTGACTTTGCGAAAGCAGAAATCGATTCGCGTTAAATCATTAGATCTCGGTGACAAATTCACTAGACCATTTCGGAATGTAATATTGTCATTTAGTTGAGTTCTCAGCAAGTCAGCGGCCACACAGGCACGTAGCGTAGTACACCATATCAAAAAGAATAAAAATACCCCTTGAACTCCTATTTGAAAAGAATACGTACAAAACTTGCCTCAGAAGATGTTTTTAAAAATGTGTTTTTCTTGTTTTTTTTTATTCAGTTTTTGCACACTCTTTTATTAAAACAGTGTGCACTTCTTGGTGAGGCCCTACACTGAAATATAAAATGCTTTCGATGTGTGTCCATTGCTACCACACCAAACCAGAGCAACAATTGGGAACATTCAATTTTAAATTTCTTCTCCTCTGACATTTTCTTTTACAAAATTTTAAATTTGTATTTCTGTTGAATGTTTCTGCCGATTACGATGAAATATAAACTTAATGTTGCTCCATTAATCCGTCTCGTCTATTATATCTGACAAATCGATACGGATTGAGTGAGCCGTATTAATATAAACCATTAATGTCATATACAAACAGAAAAACAAATTTATTATTTGTACACATTTTTCAAGTTAAACACCTTATGAT
Source organism: Cheilosia soror (assembly GCA_949372485.1). Lineage (NCBI taxonomy): Eukaryota > Metazoa > Arthropoda > Insecta > Diptera > Syrphidae > Cheilosia > Cheilosia soror. The sequence continues at coordinate 21,278,660 of OX443562.1, read as the reverse complement.
TCTATTTCCGAACCCCTACGAAATAAAAAAGGGGCAGAAAATGGAAAAACATAAGGCGCCTGATAAGGCTTAATACAGCTCAGGCAGAGTGAGGCATGGTCAGGTCATAGAGTGACCAGATGCATGCCACCCTTTAAAAATCTCAAATAAAAAAGTGAAATATTGTTTATTTTTTTAGAATATGTCTAGTCGTAAATTTCTGAGCAGGATATATATATCTATGTATCTAAATTTTTTTTTCGAAAATTATAATAATTTAGGCTGCAGAAAATAAGGCCCCAATGAAATAAGGCCCCAAAAGAGAAAATGAAATAAGGCCCCAAATTTGGGGTGTTATTTCATAATGAAATAATACTCCAATTTCAAATATGAAATAAGGCTCCACTGCGATGAAATAAGGCCCCAAAAAAATGAAATAAGACCCGAAATCTGACAGTAAACCCAAGCAGGGGGATTGCAGGGGGGCAGCATGCCCCCCTACGTTTTCGTTTTTCGTTTGGGGTCTTATTTCATTCCTTCTTTTGGGGTCTTATTTCATAATGAAATAAAACCCCAATTTTCATAAGGAAATTAGGCCCCAAAAAAGGAAATAACACCCCAAATTTTATTAAAAATCGTTGTTGTTGTTTCCTGTATAATTTTTTGGGGCCTTATTTCATTTTTGTTTTGGGGCCTTGTTTCATTGGGGCCTTATTTCGCAGAGCCAATAATTTATTTAATAAAAAAAATGCTTTTACAATTTCGACTTTGAGTCTAGCCCGTTCTTCAGTCCATTGGCTTGTTATCAAAGAAAATATTCGCTCAACATTAGCATTATGTGCAGGAATTGAAAAAAAACAAACTGTGCTATATTATAGGTATGAAAAGTTCACTCTGTAATTCAATATTGTAAAATTTTTTAAGTGGCATAGGTGCACTTAAAAATGTATTATTGTTTTTTTCTTGCTCTACAAATACTATTTTTAGGCTACAAAACTGGTCAAACAATTTATTTTCGTTTAATTTATTGAGAATTTTGCTTAAATCAATCCATGTAAAACCATCAAACTCATCTAGATATTCGCCCAATCTTTAATAAGATATTTTAAACACCTTGAGTAAACCTACATATACTGCTAAGTTCCAGAAATCGAGTGAAATCGAAATTGCAAATCGAGTGAATTCGTTTTCAGTGTTCTGCATTTCGAGCGATTCGGAAACTTCAACATTTTTTAGAAATCACAATTTCACTTTGTCTCAATTCCGAAAATTTTGTAATCGAAATCGAATACAGTGAAATGTAGAACACATAAATTCATTTCTGATTTCATTTCGAGTGAAAGTGAAATGTGGAACCAAGCAGATAATACTAAAAAATTTTTTCCACGGTTTTCATTTTCATTCCCAACTTTAACTACAAATTTTAGGTCGTCTCCTTACCAGAAAGATGCAGAAAATGTCTGAGCTAGTGTTGAAAAAAAGTTTTCTTATAATTTTGTGGTGTCGAAAAATTCCGTAAAGTGTGAAATCCCAAAAATAAGACAAATTACATTTTTTTTTTAGATAAAAATAGGACATGTCCTCTTAAAAGAGGAGGTCTGGTCAGCCTAGGCATGGAAGACAAACGAAAAGGCTACAGTCTCTGAGTTGGGAGCGACACGAGAAGGGGTAACGTCATAAAATGCACTTCCATAATCACGTTTCTTGTTGTCACATTGATTTCGAAAGAAAGACACGTTGATTTCCCATCTGCAAATCTTAACCAAATTCCTGAACTAAGTTAGTAATATCCCATATGCATACCTCAAAGTCGCATCATTACATCTGCTAGATCTAGGTGTGACACTGACACACTATCTTTTCCTTATTGGATTATTCTCGTCGCATAATACTTCACCTACTCCATCATTGCATCACGTAAACTTAATAACAACCACCAAGCGAAGGTTACCACAAAGACCCAATTTTCCTTCATTCTCACACCCACCATAATGTACTACCATCAGACACTACCTTGCCGTCATAAAAGCTATAAAAACAAAAGTACCGTGAGCTAAATGGACTCTGACCGTTTTTTTTTTGCCTGAATTTTAGTAGTTCATGTCAATCGTTCATTACCCTTGCTGTGTGCTGATCAAATTGCGGCCCGCGACATAGGTTCTGGCTCCATGATATTTTTTTCTATGAAAATGAGCACATGTCACCGCTTCAAACATAACATATTCCATGTGCGTGCGATATGCAACACAACACAACAAAACATGCCAGTTCAGTTACACGCGATGTGCTCAGGCTGACTCTGTGAGCCATATAATATAAACTACCCCATTTTTGCCACCCACTGTGGATTGTTTTCTTTTATTATTTTGCATGTAAATCAAGAACACGACACAAAAAGGAGCTTGTGAAGCCAATTCTAGCTGAAGAAAGGATTCTATCACAAATCCACTTTTCATTGTTTGCTTTCATCGAAAAATGAAATCCGATTTCGTTGTGTTCCTTCCATGGTAGGTAGCTTTCTTGTGAACCGCAAGGCAAATGTTTTCTTGTTTCGACCGAGGAAAGCATCCTTGCATGTCACCGCGCTCTCTAGTTGTCCGGAGCAAAAGCAAGTTGCTCTCTACGCCAACATTTTCATTTTATCAGAACGTTTCTTGAATTGAAATAATATTTTCACTTGAACTGTGACCTCACTACGTCATACTAGGATGTGACACACACACACATGACAAGAATTTTTTTTGTTCTTTACCTATGTATTGAGATGATATATTTTTCTCTGATTTATTCCATCATCCACCCCCACCGTAAATGAAGAGAAGAAAACAAAGGTAACACAAAGGAGAATATTTTCACAGGCCAAACAAAGTGCCAGGAAGGAAAACAGGACGAAGATAAATACATCTGATATTTTATACTCAAAACAAACATTATTATTGTTGTTGTTAGTTTTTTTTGTTTTTTCCTTATAAAACAATTGTATTGTACAAATGTACACGTGTCGCATATTATCCTTTGTTTGTCCGTATAGTATGCTTTTGTTTATCTTCACGCTAATGTAGTATAAAATATCATGCGGGCGGGTGGGGGTGGCATTCATATACTTGTTGGCTTATGAGGGACACTGAACGCGATAGTAGGTATAGTTGACACTTTTGCGTATGGTTATGATAATCGGACAAAATGTGCGCGTGGTGTCGTTAGACGCGCTGATGAAAATGAGGATGACAGGGGGCCTAACCATGGCGTGATTAATTACATTTGAATAATAGCGCCATTCTGTTTATATCGTCTGATTAAATGTGAGTCCTTGTTTGGTTGGCTGCGGCGGCGGCGGCTGATGCAACCTAAGTGGCATTTGCCACTGGCGTGATGGCTTCGACTTTTAGACATAATGTAAACATTATACGTGGTTTTATCTAGTTTAGACAATTACCTATAGTGACAGGTAATATGGTATATATGAGACAATGTCACAAAAGGCATTACACCATTCTGAGGAAGCTAAATATATTGAGAGGAATAGAGGATACGACATACGAACCTCTGTGTATTGAATGTCTCTTGAGCTGTAGACATGTCATTTGATCAGTAAGTAATCAGGAATTTCGAGACTGATGATATAGAGAGTGAAATTGTTAAAGAAGAGGATTTCCCTTCACCACAATCAGGTCTAGACTAGATTCGGGGAGTGGTATTTGTCTGGAGAGCATTCCTCTCACGCTTGTGAATCCCTATTGAGTCGGTAGGTACTCTAGCCAGCCAGAAGTCCTTGGTCACTGTGAATAGTAGCTACCCAGAGCTCTATCTCTGAGGTGACAGAGGTAAGTTTTTGACAGTGGCAAAAGAAATGAGGGGTATTCTCATTAGCCTACATGTCGCTACACCTTCGGCACTGGTCGGCCACGCCTAGTTGCATTTTGAATGCATTTGATGGTGAAAGTGCACACGCCTACGGAGCAGCTAGAGCCGCTTATCATCTGCTCAAGTCCACCAACGAAACGGATCAAAAAGCAAATTTAAGACTGTTAACATGCAAACCAGGTATAGCTTCATTGAGCAGGGAAATCCCTCCTGCTCAAAGGTGTCATAGTATTAGTGTAGGTCTGCACATTGCAGCTCGTCAAGTGAGTCAGACGTATTGAGTTAAGATCGCAGTTCGTATCTGATTGCAAGGGCGCTTGACGAGTTCGCGCAGTGCACATTAAAATTAAGTTCATAAGACGAAAACAAAAAAAACGAGAGGAAAATAAGTTCAAGGACATGGCACTAGATGCTAAGTAAGCTGAACACTGACAGCAACATTACAAAGTTTCCAGCATAATTAATGCACCATCGTCAACACTTTGGCTTAGGTACTGAAGAAACGAAAGCTTGACTTGGACATAAAATTTAAAGACCGGTATGCAGGACAGATAGAAGAGGCTCTACACTCCAGCTGCACTGTCATTAAAGGAATACACATCATTACAACTGCAATATGGGAGCAAGAGTCTTGTCGGATGAATGCAGCATCAGGCGATCATACCGGCCACAAACCACATAGAAATAGACCGTCGACTCCTCCCATATTACGGACTTTGCCTACAAGCTGCCTGCGGGCCAGGATTTTTCGTGTATTGATGCTGTACAATACTTGAAAAATGCTATAGGCCCATGGTAGAGCATGGAAAATCATTGCCGCCATTGATTTGGATATTTCACACGTATTCACAGACAGGGGAATTCATTGCGGGGAGAATCGGGTAGGTGCACGGAAGTCGGAGGTCTAGTTCTATGTGGTTTGTGATACCGACTGTCATCTGCAAAAGTCAGTGGCAGTGCCTTTCGGTATTGATAGCAATAAACCATCGCACAGTAGGTATACAATTGCCTAGATACCTAATGTTGGTGTGGAAGGAAATAAGAAAGCCAAAGCCGACAAACTGGCCTGATGCGGCTCTAAATAGGACGTACTATTATAGATGTCAGACAAGTTCTACCAACTTTCAACAAAACTAATATCTTCATTGATAATTTCACAATTATTAAATTTGTCTTATGAATGATGAAACCATGACCCACAGCTTGTGACCCGCAATTAACACTAAAATATTAATGATCCTAGTACCTTTAGATAAAAATTATAATCTGAGTGCTATTCGAGGTTATAACCAGATAATGCGTCATTGCAAATATGGCAGAAGGGTAGACAAGACATCTTTCATTGGTTATCAACGCCCAGCCCCAACGGTAAGAGCTATATAGGAAGCGAGCACTTCGAAGCGAATTTTGGAAATTCGAACTCAAAAAGAGGGGTGAAAATTTGTATTTTTAATCCGATCGACTTTAAATTCCAGTGTATATACTCTATATAAGAAGTGGAAATTAAGATTGGGGCCCGAGTTATTATAGGGACCTAAAAAGAGGAATTCAGTTCTTGTGAGAAACATATTTTCTTATTTTTTACACACACACTGGGTACTTCTGTAAAGGGAGTGAAGCTACGGATAAATGCTGGTGTACTATAAAAAGGTATTTACAATGGCCTCATTGGTTCCTGGATGCAAACTAGCCTAACCTAACCCAATACGCTGCTTCCTTCCAATCGAAAAACATTGTCAAACAAGCAGAAGGCTATGAAGATGCAGAAGCTTATGGTCTACCACCCGCCTGGGTACGAATGGCCCGACCATTTAGCCATACCGGCTATGGAGGATCAGAAGAAACAAAATCATGGGAAGCTAGCGGTGCTAAAATCTATAAAGGATATTTTTCTCTGTCTGTCTGTTTAGCGACAAAGGCCAATGCATTTAGAGTTAGTTTCTAGACTTAACTATACAGAGACATTTTGACAGCTTCCCGGCGACCGACGTTTTACGGCACGACATATGCACTCAGGTGTATAGTGACAAATTTTGTGGGGGCCAACATAGAACTACGCAGATTGTCGCGCAATGCTCACCACGACTGGAAGAATATCCCTGGCACTGGAACATTGGCGAATTTGAGTACTGAATGGGGCATCATTCCCCTCGTTTTCCCTTATTATGAAGCCGGTGTGAAGTCGGTCAAGTGTCATTTTTTGAAAAGAGTTGTCGGCGATGAAAGGCTTATCTACGAGGAACTCTCCAATTTTCTTATTCACATAAAATCATGTCTGAATTCGAGGCCCTTTATGCCCTCTCTCCGACAATGTCGATAACTTAGAGGTCATAACGTCAGTCCATTTTTTGGTTGGTGAATCACTTCACCCCATACCGCAAGGGTATACCATACATATAACATACTGCGATTGGAAACGACTATAATCATTTCTGGAACATCATCGTTTTGGCATAAATGGAACACCGAATATTTATAGCGATTTCAAAAACGTCTGAAATGAATAAAAACGGAAGCGGGTCCAAAAATCAGAGACTTGGCACAAAAGTATTCTACCGTCATATTGGAATCTAGCGATAGCGAAGACAAAACAGCCGCACCTAGGATCGGACGGTAACAGAAAATCGTTCCTTTGACCATTCTTTAAATTCCATTCCTTGCGTTCAGGCTTCTTAATGTGGCAATAACTTCAAATAAATGCATCCTGGACAAGTTTCGTTGTATAGACGTAATTTGGAAAATAAAATACATCTCACGTTTTCAGCAATCAACATTTTTTATAAACACTATGATTGCATGTTGTCATTATTGGCATATTGTTTTAAGAACCTTCTTTCACATACCGCTCCTAGCTCGCGTTTCCTGTTCACAAGATATGAGCTGTTTGATTAATTATTTTACAATAGCAAGTCCACTTATTCCTCCTTACCACCAGAACCACATCATTCGCATAAGCTTCCACGTAATGTTCGCATTTTATTCATACCCCTGTGTTTTGGCGAATCTCCTGTGATTCTTCCATTGACATGACGTGTATCACGTGGAATTTCCGGATGAACTCACCAGCAGCGCCAGCTATCAAAATTTTCTTCAAGAGAACTTAATGAGAAATGATCTGCTAATCGCCTGATTTGAGTAATTTTTATAATGACATTAGCTTTAGCATTAACAATGTCGAAATGACATTAGTTGTGTTTTAAAAACTCGGAGCTACCTAAGTAATGAATGCCTACTATTACCGTTAAGGGTAGCTTTTGTCATCTATATGAATGTGCCCCAGGATCTACCTTAAATTCGCAATGGCAAATAATAACCTTTGGGAATCACAACTTTTAACGTAATCATACCTGAGAAAGCTACGTTTGTGAAATACCGATTGCGATACTAACTCCGCCAGCATACACTTAGGGTCCCAGGTCTTCAGCTACACCCCCTCCACCAAATGCAATAGCTACTTGCTGTTTTTCGCTTTCAAAACAGACGAAGTAAAAATACTCACCACCAGAGCGCAAGTAAAATCCTTGCTCCTTATTCATTTGTTTGCTTTTAAATCGTTTTGGGATTTTTCAAAGAAGTTCTTCGGGAGTGAAAAGAACTTACCGCCAGCCCCACTTCGTGTTGCCTTATCGTTTATATGGCATTCCGTTGTGTCTGCTGTCGATTTTTGCACTTTCTTCCTCGTTGTACATTCTTTTGTTGTATACGCTCTGCTAGCGGTGTTGTTTATGTCCTTTCGTTTTTTTTTTCTTTTTTTGTAGGAGTGTGCGTTTTTATACAGACCGCGACTCCCTCCCGAAAAAAAACAACACCAAGGCAAATGAATTTTTGCTTTGAAAGTGTTTTTTGCTCAATGCCTCATATCTGGACCCAACATTTTTACCACAATATTTTTTCGCCTTTAACTGTTTTTGCCGTTTGCTAGACGCAGGGGAGCAATTTTTTTTATTCCGTTGCTTTTGTGCTACTCATGTCCTTTGATTTATTACTGTTTGTTCTTTTTTTTGGTACATTTCGTTGTGTCGAGCCGTAGATCTCGTTTTTGGCTTTTTATTGTTATTTCTTCAGCTCCTTTTTTTTTTTTGTTGAACACCAAAGAACATTTTTGTTTCATTCAGTCTTTGTACGGGTGGAAAGGAACCGGTCTAAGGGTAAGTATTTTTTATACTGCGGATCGGTTTCGTAGGCTTTCATTTCGTTTCAAACTACTTTATGTGGTTCAAGGAATGTGCGGGGAAATGCGACAAATGTAAAGAATTTTTAGGGTGCAATCTGAGCTCCTTGGCGTTTTTATGGCATTATCAGCGAAAATCGGGAAACTGAACATTTTGGTATTTTAAAAGTTGTAACGAGTTATTTGCAGGATTTAGCACAATTTTATTACATTGTTGTTTTTTTTATGCTTTTCGTTGTTGATTAGACGAAGGTTTTATCATCGGTCCATTGCCTACCTTTCTCTTCAAATAAATGCCCGTACCTGCAGCTGCAGATAGGTATAGGTTAGGTAGGTTAGGTACGTCTTCAGGCGACAGTTAAATGTAATTTAAGTACCTACAGTGCTATCTACATATTCCACATATCCGCGGATACCAGGTTTAAAGGGATTTTCAAGGGAGTTGGGAAAAAAAATTCCTTCGCAGACAGATTGGGAGTTGGTCGAAACTAAAAAAAAAATCGTTTTAAACTAAAGACATTGGCAAAGGACGGATTTGCCTAGACATTGAACAACAAAATAAGAACAACGATGATCAGATCTACTCGTTCGTACACTGAAAGCTGAACAAGCCCTTAAGTCCGCTTATTTCAATTAAATGGGTCGCGGTTGTTGGTTGCTCCTTGCTCAAGTGGAGCCTCCATAGGTCTCGATTCTCATCAAAGGCAATCCCCATACGGGTGGAGCAGAGATTATGGACTGTATCTAACCATCTCGTACTTAGAGGACGCCTGATGGTACGGATTCCATAGCACGTCTTGGGATCCTGGTTGGGCACATGACATGCGTTTAACATGCGTTAAGCATGCACCGCTCCGTTCGTAAATGTGGCTTGTCTACATTGAGTTTCTCACTTAAGCTACGATTACACGGCCATTTTTTCGAGTCATTTAAATGGCGCTCTGACGTAGAAATCGCGTCACAAACCAGTCATTTAAATGTCGTTCCGGGTGATCGCCATTTTTGGGATAACATTTTCGGCGTCATTTAAATGACTAGGAAAATGTCGGACCAAATGACATATATTTAGTGCCATTTAAATGGCGGAAAAAAAATGGCCGTGTGATCGCTCTTCAATGACGCCTAGGACAAATGACTAAACTTTTTGGCTGTTGCGTCATTTAAATGTCATTCCAACGGAAAATTCTAAATGACTCACAGTGTCCGTCATTTGATTTTGGGACACAAATGACGATATGATAGTCATTTCGTGTGATCGCCATTTTTCCAATAACGAATCTTAGCTTAAATGTCGCTCTACTATGCGACATTTTTTCCTGACGTCACAACGCCATTTAATTGACTCAAAAAAATGGCCGTGTAATTGTAGCTTTAGTCTGGTGTTTCTAATATATACGATATCTACGGGCCACATCTACAGAATAATAAAAAATGTGTACGACTGGGTCGAACGTAACATACTCGTTTATTGCGAATCTCGCAGAATATCAGGGTCAGCAAATTTTTCGTTAAAAATCATACCCACTCAAGATGTACTCAGGTTACTGAACCCTTCTTTATTAACAACGTAATAGATACGACATAAACATGCGTATAGGTATTAACTTCAAAATGTAAAACTTTTAAATTTCATTACGAACTGAGACTTGAAGGAGGCAAGTAGGCGATGAATTTCGAATTATATTGCCACTAAAGTTTTGGCCTTTACAAAAATATACCGTGTGTAAATACAGATCGGGATTTTGGTAGTCATTTTTGAGAAATATTCATAAAACGGCTGTATTCGAGTTTTCTGAGGAAAACCAAGTACGAAATCATGTTTAGATTACTTATGTTGTCTTAAATATGTATTTTGATCAAAATCGTTAGAGCGGTTTTTTGTAAAATTATGCAGACAAATGTTACAATTTGGATTCGAAAAGCACTGTTATTTAACTGTTTAGCTGAAAACTGAGTACGACTTATTCTTCAGGATGTAAATATTACCTAGCAGTTACATTTTCATCCAAATCGAAAATGGCGTTTTCGAGATATTACTATGGATTTAAGCATTACCTGAAAGTAACATTTTTATCATAATCGAAAATGGAGTTTCTGAGATATGAACAGTTTTTTAAAGTACTATTTCAGGGATTTTGGCGGATATCAAAGGACGCAGTCTTTTTAGAGAAAAACTGAGTTTACTATCAAGTTAAGAATGACAATAGTACCTACACGAAACTACGTCTTCTAATGGACTTAGGTTAAAGGAATTTGCTGAGGAGCGAAACGTAAATATAGCAAGCAAGCTCACAGTTTCCTCATCTGATTATTCAAAAGGAGAACAAATGGCGGCTGCCGCATCGACAAATTGTCAACAAAATTGCCCGCACTGCGATCTATGTAAAGCAGGCCAACAGTATTTAGAATGGTCGACGAATATTTGCAGTGCCCAACATTGACTTGGACCCCTAACGAATTGAAGCTGATGTATACCCAAAATACCTAAACAACTTAAGAGACTACCTAAAGTTTTACCGATCCTGGATTTCGATGTCTTACAATAAGACCTATAGCAACAACTGCCGCGATAGGCAATAGCTCTAAGAGCAAATAAGGTGGACAAATCATGGACTTATCAGAAAGATCAGGAAGGACCACAAGAAGTGCACAGTATCAAGGAAATTTGGAGACCCTTATGCACTAAAAGTAAAAGAGAATGTTTCAGGGCAATAAATTTAATACAGAAGACTTTAGAGAAAACGCCATGCCCTGAATGCATGCAAAACAATTTTAACAGACTCTATAAGATCAACTAAGACCATTATCTCGCTGTTAAGCTGAAGGAATAGTTTAATTCAGATTTTAGACAATTATAGCCGAAACTTAAGTCCAAATGGTCAAAACGAAATGGGGGAAGCAATATTCAACGTAAAAGCCAACATTTTTGGTGGGCTCGGCGGTTAACTAGCGATCTCTTTAGATCAGTTGAGGATATAGGGATTGCGCACGAACTCATTTTGAAGATTTCGTTAGATGAATGCATGCCTGCAAAAGAAGTCCACCGTCGACCGAATCGATACACTGATCCTGAAAAACCACAAGAAGTCCAAGTAATAGATACCCATACTCTTATCCATTTCAACAATGAAGGCTATGCCAGCCAAACCCTTTCGCCTGCATCAAATGTCAATGGATATAGCTTGCTGCTTCATCACGGTCGGTGGTTGCCTAATCCAGATCTCTGATGTCAAAAAGGTATTAATGGCTACACGATATCCTGTGGCTTCTTAAACGTCAAACGTCATAGGTAGGTCATTGCAAAACAAGGCACACGAGATAGGATCTTTAAAAACTCTTTACAACTGCTTGCATGTGCCAATGCTATTGACGTAGTTGAATAAGCGAGCTATTAACTTTGCATCGCCTAAAATGAGTTTAGCACGGTTTCAGTAGGGCAAAACCAAAATCATACAGCAAATAATTTTGACTACCACGACTCCGCTGAAAGCTTTAGCAGCAGCATCACATCAGATCATAATTCAATGGAGAAGTTACAGCTGCCAATCGCTGTTTAAAACTTGGCCTTTGAAGGCTTGATTACATATGTGGAAGAATTTAATCACCTAAACGTTAGCAAGGACTGATGAAAATAACGTTGGAAATTGTGAACACAGAATTCTATGAGCGATATTCGGTCCCTTTTGAAGGTTATTAAGGAACGAGATCAACTCCATGGAAGATGGACAGCCACATCGAACTTGTCAGAAAAATTCACATTTGTCATTTAGGGTATCTTAGACATTAAGATCAATTCTCCTCTGGACAGGTCCTCAAATTTTTGCAGCTGGAGATACCCAGATTCTGGAGATGTTAGAAGTTTCACTTCTGATCATTGCAGTCGGCTATCTTGTTCTCTTCTATATTCTAACGTCCAGGAAACAGAAAAGGGTTGAATTCGGGGAAAGTAACGAGTAGGTTAGGTTAGGTGAAGGTTAGAAGGGAAGTGCAGAGAATGGGCTATGGCTGAATGGAGTAGTAACAACATTTCTCCATCAAATTGGGGAGCAACGAAAGACCGTAATGGTTAAGGATCAGTGACCAGACCATGTCCCACCCGGACTGTACAATTTCGCAAAAAAAAAAAAAAACCTATTCAAGAGGAAGTTAGGAAAGATGTAAGAAAGTATAACTTGACACCATATTCATCACACTTGGGCAATTGGTTCTTGGATCAAAAATAGTTGCCTACTCCTTTGCAACCCTTTTTTGTTCAAGCGGATCAACTAAATCCCATCACTTAAGCTGCGCTTCCTTTTAAGATTTAACTACATTCGCACATAAACCCAAACTAGGTAAATTGAAGAGGTGACGAAAAGCCTTACCAGACATTTTAGGACTTTAAATTAAAAAATATTAAAAAGGTAAAAAACAACATTTTATATACATTGTTCCGTTGCTTCACTTAAGAACCCTTAACCGCAGGCCAGTACCTATAGTTATACCTCAATTTACCTGTCCTATTATTAATTTTCTTTACTTTCTCTTGTTTTCTTTTGTTGCTCATTATCGCACGAGTAACTTTACAAAACCTCATTCAGGTGTCGCAATCGCAAGACAAAATATTTTCTCGTAAAGAATATAAAAACAAAAGACGACAAAATGCGGAAGCAGCGTAAAGCCATCGCAGTGAGATCCCAGTTCCATTACGAGCAGAAAAAAAAATAAAAATAAAACCACCAAAGATGGATGTATGAATAGACGAAGGAGACTGCGGAGACTTCTCTTCCAGTACGAGGAGATATTTGAAGAAATAAGTGTGTTGGAAAATTTATTTCATCAATTTGTGAGTAAATTGCTTGGAGAATTGAATCACCACTGGTTTTCGTTTTGTGTTTTTAAATCGATTAGTTCTTCTTGTTTTGTACACGGAATTCTGTATAGGGTAGGGTGTTACACGTTTTATAACAAAAGACAAATTATTCCCCCGGCACTAAAAATAGCTTATTGATATAGCCGTACCTCTGTTTGAAAATTGTTCTAATTTTACTATACCAACTATTAACTACAATTTGCGATTTCCGTTTTGAGTTAGATATGAAGTATCTACGTACAATTATTTGGATAATGGGGTTTCTTACTGTCAGTCACGCCCACTTTTTGGAGGCGTTTCTGTCAGGTGTTTTTAGATACTTCTAACAAGTATACAAACTCAATTTTAAAGTCGGTAACCTTATCAATCAAAATAATTTAGTTATTTAAATAATAGGCATTTTTAATGACTGCCACGCCTCCTTTTTGGAGGTGTTTTCATGGGGTTTCCATCAAATCTCTTCCCACAGACATAGTCGTATTTCAGCTCAAATAATGTTAAGTGGATGATGACACCCACGCCCACATAACTACCATCCTTAGCACAGGATGTAAGGTATTACGCATAGGGTATGGCATGCTTAATTTAAGGCGATATGCACGTCCCTATGATATGTTTTTTTTTGGTCTGCCAAGTGTGTTCTCACCCTCCCTATCTGTGTTGTATACAAAGCCAAGCAGGACTCTGGTGTGGAAATTTTGGGTGGTTGTAAAGAATTTCCACACTCTTTGTGTTTTTCACTTCTTTTCGATTTTATTTTTCAGTTGGGAGTCGAATTTTCTTTTATATGTACATAAAACAGATGTATAGCTAGTAGGTACCTATAGCTACATGAAAATTGTTGATTTCCACTAGTCGTACAGAACAACGTTATCGAGAAGGCCTAAGGGAGTAATAGTTATTCGGTTGAGTTGTTCTTAAAGGCAGAATTCTCTCTTGTTCTTGGAAAAAAAAAATGCAAACTCAAGGACGGACTTTTAAATATTCCTATCTTGAGAATTTATGTTGTTGGTTTTTTTTGTTCTCAGCGGTGGAGTTTTAAAAGTTTTTATATTTATGCAGTCTGCGATTTAAGTAGGAACGCTTTGTGTTCGTTTAAAAATTTAAATTGTGTGTTGTTGTGAATATGGTGGAAAATTTGTTTTTTTTTAGTATTTCTATTGCTTGGCCTTGAATTTGGTTCAGACGATGTTAATGTAAAAAATTTAATATGTAGGTGTATACCTATTACGAAAATGAATCGTCATAGTGAGGTATTTCTAATAAAAATATAAATCGATGGTCAGAATTAACTTATAAATTTTGTTGCAGCCCACATAATTCTACATATGGTTGACACTATAGTTAAAAGATAAAAGAAATATATTATATAGTCTTAAAATCGAAGCATTTGTTTAAAAATTGCAAAGTTTTCGTGAAAAATATTATTTAAAAAAAAAAAACAAAATTCAAATATATGTAGGACGTAGTAGGTATCTAATAGTTAATGTGTATGAAAAAATTACAACTGGCAATAAAACAATCTACTCTAATGTCACCAAAATGTAAATAAAATTGTTTATATCTAAACTTAAATAAAGATAAAATCGAGCTATGATGTGTATCCGGCTCGAATAACCTAAAATGAAGAGTTGAACTGGAGGGGCTGGATTCTCTGCTGACTTCGTTGATCGTCAGGCTCCGCTATCAAATCCAGACATCGTTATCTACACCGACAGTCAAGCACTCGAATCACCAATATAACGATCCAAATTGGTCATCCACTGTCGTAAATCTTTAATGAGATCTCGGGTATGTGCACGTTAACGCTGTGCTCGATCCCTAACCCTAGAGATATACCATGTACAAGAACGGCACAAAAATGGAACTTTTACTGATACAGGCAAGATACAACATCAGCTCATTAGGGCTCTAACAGGCTAACGAAAGATGGCGTGGTCTTGACAGCTGTAACCATACAAAACCGACATGGCCACAGATAAGTCAGCGCAGGAAAGACATTGCTAAACGTCAGTAGAGCACACAACGGAACACTTGTAGGAGTACTACGTTCTAACAGCCCACTCTGTACTAGGAAGACATGTTTGCCAGGTTTGGAGTCACCCCTGATGAGTAATGACTTTTGTCGCAGTTACATCAATCGTGACCGCTGTAGAGCCATGATTACTGACTTTTTCGTTCATCAATTGAACAACCATGATGTGCAAGAGCTGTGGTTTCAACAAGACGGCGCAACATGTCACACAGCTCGTGCCACAATTTATTTGTTGAAACAAACGTTTGGTAACCGCATAGTTACACGTTGTGGACCCGTGAATTGGCCTCCAAGATCGTGCGATTTAACGCCGCTTTACTATTTTCTGTCGGGATATGTGAAGTCGCTAGTCTACGCCGATAAGCCCGAAACGATTGACCACTTGGAGGACAACATTCGCCGCGTTATTGCTGATATACGGCCACAAATGTTGGAAAAAGGCATCGAAAATTGGACCTCCAGATTAGACTACGTCCGAGCCATCCGTGGCGATTATATGCCAGAAATCATATTTAAATTATAATGGCAGAAGATTATGTTTTGAATAAAGTAAATTTCATGACAATTTAAAAAAATCATCTTTGTTTTATTCCATTTCAAAGTTCTATATTTCTAATAAAAAACACCCTTTACTAGGTGACTCGTGCTCTCCCTGATTCCCCCGCTCGACTTTTGGTAGGCAAACAAACAGTACGATGATATTTTTGTCGATTCTAAAAAAATCTGCATTATTCGATTTATTTTAAGAACTATTTGCACTTCTTGTGCATAATTTTTTGTGATGATCTACAATGTTACAGAGTGCTTGTAACTGACATTTTATATGGTTGGTTAGTTGGTTGGTTGAAAGTAGCTGTCAGCTAAAAACGCCAACACACTTAGACTAGCATTGGTCCATTGTGATACCACGAAAAGGATCATGTTCTCCCTACTAGTTGAACCATTTTGAGCTCTTTATAGAACGTAAGAGGCTTCTAATGTCTCTGTTTGTCAGTTCGTCCAAGTCGTTGTAATGAAAGGCTCCTAAATGAAGCTTCCTTCTACGGGAAAGAGCTGGGCAGTTTCCTCCTTTCCCCATCCATACAGCTTCTGCAAAAGTCCTTTGCGAAAAGGCTTAGCCTTTTGGCGTGCTTGCCTATCAGGCAGTTGTCCAGTAATGACACCTATTGCAGTGCAGATATGCAATCTGTTGAAAGAGATCAATTTCTTAGAGCGTTTCAAATCTTAGGCCAAATTTGTTTTGTCGCTAGGCAAGAGGTGTCACTTGTCCACCTAAGATTTGTACTCTCGATAGTATTCAGCTTCAATTTTTGTTTGAAAGTAGCGATTGGTATCCCTAGGGTGCCTTTATCTAGCAGAATGGGTTGAGTTGTTCCTATTCTAGCGAGTTCATCGGCCTTATAGTTCCCTGGAATGTCTCTATACCCCGGCGCACCCAAATCAGGTGAATGTTGAACTGTTCGGCCATCTACGGAAGAGACGATCGACAGTCGAGATCAAGGGCTACAAGAGAAGTTATAGAGACCGAATCCAAGGATTTGATGGTTGCTTGGCTGTACGAAAATATGCAGATATCCTTGGCGGATATGACGTTTTTCTTGAGCCAAGATAAGACTTCTTTAATCGCCATTATTTCCGCCTGGAACACGCTACGGCTACAGTAATTTGGTAAACGGAAGGAGAGCTTAAAATTAAGACTTTCGGAGAAAACACACCCAGAAACTCCGTCTTTAGTTTTTGTACCGTCAGTATAGAAGTGAACTGATTCATCTTCCGGGAAAGTAGCTATCCTCATCCCAGACGTTTTACATGTCAAATTTGAAAGTCAAATAAATAAGTAGTTGACGCAACAGGTCCGTTGTAAAGGAATAATGTAGGTGACCTGAAAATGGATGTCGAGTCTAAACGGCTAAATTAAGAATCTTTTCCAAGATTCACATATTTGGCGCAGTGGAAAAAATTTCATATTTTCTATATTTGGGAGATCCAACCTCAACCAAACTAACAGAAATTGCTATGAACACGACGTAACAGTAGAATGCGTTTGTCGGATTTTGCAAGTCATGTACATACGTAGCTTTAGGTCAAACACAATTTAATTTAACATTAATTTATATTTTAATATTTATTCACTTGGGCAAACAAAATCTTTTAAAATCTATTTAGCTATGTAGAATCTATTTTTGGAGATTCAAAAATATTGCTTTGCACATTCAATTCACTCATCAAATGGATTTGTCTACCCTTAGCCCAATTTTAAATAAAAATTACTCACCAGGCTTATATCCATCGGTGTGTTCATGTGATGAAATGTATCGCAGGCAAATCATAATGACGCAAAATAAAATCTGTGAAGCGACCTCCATGTCTTATCTGGGTAGAGCGTGCGGGTGTATAGGTATAGGTACTTTCTGTTATTCAAAACCGGAAATGAAGACTTTGCGATAAATAAAATTAATTTCGCCAACGGAACACAAAATTTCTCATTTACACACAGCCCGCACTTCACTCGTATCACAAAAAAACATAAATAAAAAATGCTTCTAATGACGAAAAAAGGGTTTGTTGCGTTTGACAGGAGAAGCTTGAGTGATTACACAAGCCTTTGCAATTTTGATTAATACGTTACAGGAGAGATGAGTAATTAGCTTTTCTCGTACGCACACAACTTTTAGGATAACTAAGCGCCGCTATTACCATCAACACATTCCATATCCGCCATATATCCCGGCGCGCGATGGCTGAATAGGAGATTTACACAAACACACACACACAGACGAGCGGATTAATAGCTGCCTATAGTAAATGCTGTACGATTAAACGTCATTTGCACGTATAACAAGGAGTAACGTTCCTTTTTGTAATATATTTTTTTTTTGCTTCCTTATTTGTGCGAATTAATCCTTCTTTTCTTTTGTCTGCACGAGCAGTGACATTGACCCGGCAAACGTGTCAGCAGCACATACTCAGTGGTTGGCCTGCTGATATGCGGGAACTTTTTATGATAAAATAATTTCTATCTTTCACCGTGTACGCGGCAACGACAACGTCAACCCTAAATGGGGGACCGGGAACACGAAACCAGAGCTCAACAGTAACCCGCAGTGTTGCTGCGCCTGATGCTAGGAAGTGAATTTTGTTTTATTGTTATCGCTCGAGGAAATTGCTTCATTTGCATAGCATCTCCTGCTTCGGATCCTGCTCCTGCTGGTAACAGTGGCGGCGGCAGCCCATATGATTATATCCGAAATAATGAAAGAGCAAAAAGAAACAATCGAAGCAGTAAAAGTTAAATTTACAGCTGTGATGGACACGATTATGTGATGTGTTCATCATCATCAGCATCATAGCCACCAACCACGAGTCAGCATTGATGGTATATTGTCTCGTAGTTATGATGGTGTAACGCGGATAAGACTATATGCCCTTGCTGACAGCGCTATCTCCTGTTGACTTAGTTCTCGTTCCTTTTATGGATCTGTAATTATAAGAGAAAGACAATTTCGTTAATGCAATGCGTTGTTAACAGTGTCATTAAAAAGAAGGAGAATGAGCCACCAAAAAAAAAATATTTAATGGCTCCTTAAGCGAGTATTGTAATTTTTGGCTTTTCACGAGAAAGCCTATAAGGAGATTTATTTATTTTTAGATTTAATTGTGTCCAACACCGTGGCTTTTTAAGTACCTACCCATCTTGTTTATAGAGGCAGAAGCTTTATGGCGGGTGTTATTGTCTTAGCGCTATTTTAATTTCCTTTTAGTGGATTGAATTGTCTTGTTGTCACATATAGCGACTGATGTGAAATTGTTGTTTCTAAATGGCGTTGTATATGTTAAACGAAAATTTAATGACAACATCTATAAGTGAGTGTAGGTATACTTTGGGATTTAGGCAAAAGACACACGTAGAGACGAACAAGGAAACCTTGTAGTGGAGTCACAGTCGGTGCTGAGGATATGGAAAACCCATTTCTGCAGACTGCTAAACGGCGAAGACGACACAAACTCGCTGTCAGGCAGAATGAACCATTCAACATTCAAGCCAAGACTTCCGTCCACTTGACCAAAATGAGGTAAGGATAACAATGTCCAGCTGAAGTCCAACAAAGCTGCAGGACCGGACGGTTTATCGGCCAAGCTTTTTAATGCAGCAGGGGATGACTTGGTAGAGAGCATACACCAACTCGTTTCTAAAATCTGGTCAGAGGAAAGTATGCCTGATGAATGGAGCCTCAGCATTGTTTGCCCGATCCATAAGAAAGGAGACCCTCTAAACTGCGTCAACTATAGAGGCATCAGTCTCCTTAACATCGCTTACCAAATTCTGTCTGCCGTACTGTGTGAACGCCTGAAACCATTTGTCAACGTTGTGCAGAATGAAGATGGAGAACGCTCGCTGCTCCGTAAAGGTCGGAAACAATCTCACCGAGACCTTTGATGTCAAAAAAGGATTTAGACAAGGTGATGCGCTGTCATGTGACTTTTTCAACATCATTCTTGAGAAAATTGTGCGAAACTCGCAAGCTAACACCAGGGGCACAATTTTCCAAAAGTCTGTGCAACTACTTGCATACGCTGACAACATCGACATCTTTGCCAAAACACAGCGAAGTGTAACTGGTGCGTTTGCAAGTATCAGTACTGAGGCGGCAAAAATGGGTTTAGTGGTGAATGAGGGCAAAACGATATGTATGCTGTCAACAAGAAGGGACACACAACATCGACGAATCGGATAGAACGTCACGATAGACAGCTATAACTTTGAGGTAGTTCAGGACTTTGTCTACCTCGGCTCCGCTATTAATTCTGAAAATGATATCACATCAGAAATCAAGCGAAGAATTACACTTGCCAACCGCTGTTACTTTGGCTTAAGAAGGCAACTGGAGGCAGTTAGCCAAAGATCGTGCTAACTGGAGAGGCGTGTTGGTTGAGGCCCAGGTCCACCCCGGACTGTAGCGCCTACCAAGTAAGCAAGCCCCGAATAGACGACGTGTCACGCAATTCGCCATCAATCGGCGGTCTTTACAGATAATTTTGGTAAAAGACTTAAAGATATTATCACCTTACATAGAACAGACAGTGTATCAGCTGCTAGCTGTTGACCGCCAAGTGCTTTTAACCTACGCTCAAGACATCCTCAATCTTATCCACGAGGGAGGCAACTTTTAATGGAAAATCATCATAAGCGATGAGTCCCATTTCCATCCCTGTGGATATGTTAATATGGAAATTATCGCTTCTGGGACACCGAAAATCCGTATAATAACCCACGAAGAGCCATTATGGCATTACACCCGCTCAAAGTTACTACAGGTTGTGCTATTAACGTGGAGGGGTCTCCGAGCCTTATTTTTTCGAAAACGCCGCAGGCCAAACGTTTAACAACGACTTTCTCCTTCCTCAGTTGAATAAACTTGGACTGGACAACATCATGTGGTTCCAACTGAATGGAGCAACGGCACATATTGCACGAGGTACAAACAACCGAAATTTTGATTGTCGTCTAATATCTCGGTGATTTGCAATTGCCGGCAAGATCGCCTAATTTAATCGTTCCTGACTTATTTTCGTTGGGTTTTTTGTCAACAAGAATTATTATACTCTTCAAACTCTCAATGTGAATATAATGTTAAGAATGGAAGAAATTATTGCCGGAAGTTCTGGAAAGAGTGACGGAAAATGCCATAAATCGGGTCCGAACGGTCATCAATTTTGGCTACTTAACAAACAAATTTAAAACATTAGATAAATATAGTCCGTAAGGAGTACCAACGCTTTTCATTCATAAATAAAATTGGAGCAAAATCTATCTATTTGCCACTTAAAATGCCTACCAACTATTAGGACATGGTTGAATTGGTCAGCGGTTTGACAGTGTGGAGATAGACAGGTTGCTGTGCGGACTATTAGCGTTGGAAAATTACCTTTTTACTACATGAGGTGAAGCATACTTAGTCGGCACACATTATCTTTTGCCGCTTCGTTCGGACCATTATTACATACTAACCGGCCGATACACTCATCATATACACTAGTACTTATATGACAAAATGATTCCAAATTTGGCTCTTCGAAATGTAGGGTAGGGTGGGGTACTTTCGACGATGGGGTACTTTCGACTTTCGCAATTACAGAAAGGCTGTTAATTTTAAGATAAAATGTTTGATGGCAAATCTTACCACACTGTTCTCTCAGATCGTACACGAACTATGGCAGGTCTTCTTCAGCAGTTGTGGTTGTCAGACCGGTTTTTAATTTTTTGAGTGATTTTTTGTAATTTTTCTATAATACGAGGTAAGGGATATTTAATTGTTTCTTATGGGAATTCTTTGGTTGTGAGTGTCAAACGTTTGTGTTTATAATACATTTAAGTTAATTATAATATTTGATAGAATTTTCTTTATAAGTTTTGTAAAAAACAATAACGTCTACTATAAGAAAGATTGGGGCACTTTCGACAAAAGCACATGGGGCAGTTTCGACATAGCCAAAAATAATGAAAATCAGATAAACAGCTCTAGAGATCCACTACCACCGCCTCCTTTACCCCTCGTCAGTTACCACCCACACTTCGGACTAATTGGGCAACAAATTTATGATTAAGAAAAAAAAAATCATGCAAATCGAATAAATATGGCTTCTTGAGTTATGGATGGACCAACAGACAGACATTGCCTTTTATATAGTAGTATGGACTCGAATAAAAACTATGATTTCAGCAGTACGTTATACTCTAATATATAAAATGTTTTACTAATTGATTTTTATTACCATTCTTGTGTCTTCTAAATTAATGTCGAAAGTCCCCCACCCGGATGACGATTGTACCCCACCATGGGGCAGAATCGTCTTTTTAAGGCAGTTTTAAATTTTCTATTTTTAAAATTATTTGGGTGAAGTTAACTTTTAAGAAATTATGGATTTTTATAGTAAAATAATCATAGCTTTCAATAAAAAAACAATTATTCAAATATATATTTTGGGAAAAAAATAATTGAAGTCTGCCGAAAAAAGTGTTGAATCTGCCCCACCCTACCCTACCCTGTAAACGTGTGACGACCAATACTTTGTCTCAGAAAAACTGCATGCAAGTTCGTAAGCCTAAAACAGCTGTACTGATCATTCAATGCTGAGCTATCCAGCTGCTGGTCACATAAATTTCGCGCCCCTTAGTTGACCTTATTAAGTTCACATTCCAGCTTTAAACTTATGGCAGTCTAGAAACATTTTAAATTACCAACTTTCTTATGTCTTTGCGTGTACATAACTAAAATTGCATCCGCACTAAAGGACACACACAATTCAAAGACACAAAAAAAAAAAAAAACAGAACAGATTTAGGGCATACCTACCACACAACTGCGTTCAGTCAAATATGCACACCATACACACACACTCACGGTGCGCATTCTTTTAAGCAACTTCCAGTTCTATCCGAATGTTTCTCTCTGCCGTAGAACTATTTTCGCAGCCATTCCATGAAAGGACCTATTATCCGGCAGACTATTTGACCTACTTAACGCATCTTTTGATCTACTAAACACAGAAGAAGCTCACACTTACGAATCAGTCATCCAACTCAGACAGAGAGCGACGATGAAGAAGACCAAATGCAACTGCGCTTCAAATGCTCCTAATTAAAAATTCACACATAAGGCAAAGGCAAAGCCCTATCGGCTCTACAGAGCTCACAAAAAAAAGATACTCGCGGATAAACACAAAGAGTAAACAAGAATCAATTCTGCAGATGTTTACACGCAAAGCGCTCCCCACACACCCACTCGTGACGCAAACTAGCAAGCAACTCTGTAGAAATAAAATTTCCATTTCGTCGACAACGGCATCTTTGAAATTTACCGCCACGCATTTAACTTGCGGCAGCAAACAGAACAACCACAAGCAAATACAAAAAAGATCTAATCTTGCTAAGCCTTTTATGCCCGCAGGTAAGTCAAATTATTTTTTATAGAACCCGCATAGGCTGGTGAAGGTGATGGGTGAATAAAATCAAACCACTCTTTGACATCTTTAACTTCCCGATATCCTTGTGCGGTTCGTCGTTGTCCTCATCGTCATCGTCACAATGTCGCAGCGTTATTTACAATTTTGTTTTAGAAAACCAAAGGAAGGAGTAGAAAAAAGTCAAAAATCCAATTATCCTTGTGAGTATATACCATGCACCCACATTTATCTCTACATACATACACACACACATACTCTGTGGGGGGAGGACATAACTCACAGCAATAATTTAAAATCGGTGTGTGGAAATAGGAAACCCTAATAAAATTTACTATTTGCCGGTAATAATGCCACCGCACTCGTGTGAGTCATAAAGGGATTTAGAAGGTTTTAGCCCTTTGGGAAACAGAAATCCAATGAATACAGTGACATAATGGAAGAGTTATTTTTCACCTATAAAGCAGTATAGCCCTCTATTGCGTGTACCCTACGAGCTACGCCTCCCAAATGTTTGCTAGTTCTATAGTGGGATTTGAAAGAAAAATAGTAAGAAGAACCCCCTGCTCCCGGTTGGGCTACTTGTAGAAAAAGCCATAATATAGCGATTATGCTACACGTGAAACTATTCCAAGGGATAGAATTAATTTTATAGGTTTATAGAAACGTGTAATCATAAAAGAAAGGATTATATACTTTGTATTATAGTTAAATTGAATTTGTTGCTGATTAGTGATTTCGAACGAAAGTCACACAATCGATTGGATGAGGATTGACCTTGTTTTTTTTTATATATAAACCTTCACAGACGTTTACCTCGAAAACGTCTGTGAAGGTTCTCAACACAGATTTTACATCGGGCTTGGGATACTAGAAAGACGATGACCTAAGGTCCTAAAAACTGTTCTATTACATTGGAATATCAGTTCCAAAGAAGTGGACGGCTTAAACTATTTCTTTTTAGGGCCTATGAGGTAGAAATTGATGTAAATATTGTCTTTTTTTATGTTGATAATATTTCGCGAGGACTTACAGAAATTTTTCACTTGCGATGGTTTTTAGCCCTCGAAATTCTCACGAAAAGGTAAATTTCGAAGCACTTACTATAACACTCACAGCAAAGCAACTAAGGGAATTTAGTTTAAATCACGGACTTGTTGAATCACAAAAAAGTGCCAATGAATTTGAAATAACCCTCATCTTTAGTAAAAAGAGGTTCAAGAAAGGGCCTAGCACTCGTGATGGAAGGTTTTGCATATTGGTAGCTTCTCTGCCACCGAATTTATAAGAACCAATTAGCATCGAACAAGAACAGAGACATTGACAACTTTGCAAAAATACTTAAAGAAGACAAGAACCTTGAGATCTTAAATTTGGATTGGTCGTACACTGAAGAAGTCATGCCAAACAATTAGTAGAGGAGCTAGATTAGGTAATGTAAGGCAGGCAAGCGATATTCGATCACCATAAAAAAATATATTTCAAGATACTTTCCACTCGCAAACTTCTGACAAATGTCCGAAAGTATGCTTGTCAAAGAATAGCTTCAACCATTCGTAGTCGGCATAAAAATGTAGACCTATCCTATCCGTCCCGTAAAAAAATAAAAACCCACGTAAAATAATAGTTTTAAGTAGCTAAACCTAGGGTGTCTATATACTGACCTGTTTTGCCAACTATTTATTTATTTGGGCATAACTTTCACCAAGTACTTAAGTGCAATGAGGTGGGACGTATACAAGAAAAGTGGGTAACAAAAAAGGATATTTTTTCAGCCTACCAGACTACAAGGCTTCAGCCTCCTTAATATAATATATAGAAGATCTTTGCCATTTTGAGTGAATTCCTCAAACCTTAAGCCGCCTAGAGCAACATTCATAGCGATGAGCTTACGCAGAGCCGTATCTTGTTAAGGAATCACTGTCAAACTCATTCGTATATATACAAAACGAAGTTGTAGAAAGCTGGTTGCTATATTAGGATTGGAATTGGAAATGACCTTACTGAGGCCTTCGTATCCAGAAAGGGTTAAAACAAGATGACGGCCCTGTCATCAGCCGTACAATGTTCTCATGCGTCTGTTCGAATGCTTAAATACGCCATCTGTTGGAATAACACGTCAAGCTGTCACTGCTGCGTGGGTGAGTATAGAAACAGAAGCGGATAAAAAAATAGCGATTAGCAAGTAGGTATATGTTGTCAACAAAAAGCTATACCTAAACAAAACTTAGAAATTATGCCCGTTAATCGCTATTTTCTTAGTTTAAGAAGGCAAAAGTTTTATCAAGAAGTATTCAGGAGATTCTACGCTATATAATAACAAGCCCCTCATTTTTCGACACCTGCTATATGGCATAGACATTAGCGAAAACGCATGAAGATGCCCTTAGTATAGTTTTGAATGCAACATTTTTGGATCAGATTTGTATTTGGTGAAAGAGTTTTTAGAGCGAACTCTGTAATTTGTACAGCGATATCGAATTGGTCAGAAAAGTGGGAAACGGTCATACATGTAGAGCGAGTGGACACTAACCCTATGGCCCGAAGAGTCTTCGACTTCAAAACCAGTGGGATAACACAGAAGAAGAAAACCTCAGCTTAGGTGCACAAGTGGAAGGAGATCTCAACCGACTTTGAGTGTATAACTGCAGGCGTATTGATTGGTGCCCAGGTCCAGCCCGGGCTAATTGAGTTCCTCCAGAGTTGGCAATGTACCTAAGCATCTTAGGCCCAATCAATGTTGCCAGATGTTTTTTTTCCAAAAAACTGTATATCTATTCCCAAAATAAAATTGTATTTTCAACCAAAAAACTGCAACCTCCAAAAACGAAAAGATTTTTGTGAAATTACGTTTTTTTTTTTTAATTTTATTAAACATAAATGACAAGCAAATTTCCGTATCGAAGCAGGGCTGCAATTTAATCACAGGGAAAAATTAAACTTTTCTTGTAATTAAAAAAAACCGAAAAAATGTTCTTTCAAATCTGAAATTAAAAAAAAAAAACTGTGAATATGGCAACATTGGGCCCAATGCAAATGGGGCAACTGAAACAACAAATTAAACTGGTTGGCGCTTTTGGATCAGTTACGGACTTAGCTGTGACTTGACTCCACACAGGAGGAAACTCATTTACCAATCAAAATTTCTGTTCGTTCAGTATCGTCATGAATTGAGCAGAGGACGGAAAAAATTTTAATGCGCTTTTGGAATGGCGTTCGAGAAGTTTGCTGTTTTAAATGGCCCTATCAGCATCCCATATCCTGTGACAGCAGTCATCAAAGCTTCTTGCGTTCTTTACAATTTTGTGAAAAAAACGAGAAGAACTGCAGTATGATCAAATGATACAAGTGTTGATGCAGGTGCAGATAAAGACGTCGTGAGGCAACTTCTTCTCCCGCAGCACCTAAACATAAACAACAACTCTCGTGTAGGTCACCTCAGAGGCTATTTAGCCAACGTCGTCCCTTTGATTACACAGGGTATGACTCAAAGCAAACTAGTTGCCAATTCGCATCGCTGATCAGTTTTTTTCCAGTTCCTCCGTGTGCATTAGGCCTAACAGTTCTTTCGATGGTGCAATTTTCCGGCCTAAATCCGAAATAGTACGGACCTGACGAAGGTCGCTCACGATCGAGGTCACAGATTACAGAGTCAATTCAAAATTATTTTAAAAATATTTATAAAATTTTCCAGTTGTAAGATAAAGTTTAAATATCAAATCTCTAAGCAAGCAGCGTTTTGCTAAAATATTTTAAAGCCTTAATCTATGAAAATAAAAAATATCTATTGCAATCTAAATATTTTATCATGAGTCTGCTACAATGTTACCATTTCTGTCTTTATAAACAAGCTTTATTTTGGATGTTATACAATATTGACGGTAAAACTTTCAAAGCTCATTTCTGGACCCTATATTTTGGGCGGCATTATTAAGACGAAAAAGCACAAGATAGGTAGCTGAGTTGGGGCTATGGTAATTAGCTCTAAGGTCTTCTGATTTTACCATGGCATAGTGGATATCATTGTCTGTGGTCAATTTAAATCTTAAATACAATATTTTCATCAAAACATAAGTCATTCATTCAAATCACGCCTGTAACCTTGAGTTCCTTGACAAAGTTTCCTTTGGGGTTCTAAGTTTCTTTTGTCGAAACACGCGAACACTTTTATGTACCTAACGCGGTTGTGTGTCATTTTATCATTTCCACTTCTTGACTAGCTTTAAGGATAACTGTTATTAATTTCCATTTTTCTATGTCAGCGTATCTCCTTTAGACGTCATCAAAGGCAACAAAGTTCACATTATCACGTGTTATTTTGAATTCGTCTAGCCGCGACTTAATTTTCTTTCATTTAAATTTATGGTATTTACTAAAAGAAGTTTTTTTTTTTAATAAAAACGCCCAACTCTCAAAGGAACTGACCCTCTTTTTGAGTTCATATTCTTTAGGAAACATGTTACCATATAATTCGAAATAGGGCGCCCATCCGCCTTCCTCATTTACCTACCTATACCAACCTAACTCGCAAGTCAAACAAAAAAAAAAAAAAGATAGAAAAAAAAATCAATAAACAGTCATTCCCAGACTGTAACTACCTTTGCGACTTCATAAGCCGACAATTTAAACGGACATTACCATACCGAACATATAAACTGGTGGTACCTCTGTGCTCCTACATGTAAACACACCTCCATATTTATACAAATTCGCTCACATTACCGTGAATAAAAAGCAAATTAAATAATTTTTTTATTCCAACTCGCTCGTTTTATTTCAATTGCCTTTCGGGACGGCGGCGGGGGTCGTTCGGTCGGAGGCTTCTGCCGCCTCCAGTAATGACATCGCCAGGCGTAAGGGCAATTTTTGCAGCAAGTTTTAAACAAAGAGCTCTGTATGCTCGGAAACGGGGCTATCATCATTCGTTCGTGCCTGGGCAAATTGCCGACAAATTATGCCGGCTGGGATTTACTGAATCCGCGGTTGTTTCAATAATTTTTCTTACTTCTCTTTCGTTTTGGATGACTTTGTGGTCTGTTTTCCCTTTCGCCAGGTTTTACGGCGGTATATGTTTGCTGCATTTGCTATATTGAATTGCTCTTGCCTGCGGCGGCGGCGTGTTTATTGTCCTTGTGGAGGTACAAACCTACTTTTGAGTCTATTGCATATTATGGTAGGACAAGAAATGGTATATAACGACAGGGTTATACTAGCATTAGCATAATGCCATGTTAGGGACCAACAAAGAACCAGTGGAACTAACTGATCATAAACTTTACCTTATCACATATTATATGGCTTCATATAGGAATTCTAACTGTTCGTGCAGAGTTAGTGAGGAAGGGCAGTTTGTAAGAACCATCCTTTTGAAAGGATATTTCAACATGAATTGTTTTAAGATCACTCCGAATCCGTTCTAATCGCAGTTTCAGGTGAACTCTCAATAAAAATTTTATGAAAATTCATTTGATAGTCAAAGGAGTATGAAATTATTAGGAACCAAAAAAGGGCTCATCACCACACAGCGAGTAGTGCAGACGAGCAATGGCAACACTTGCAATATGACATCATATGTACCGCCACCGATGTATCTATAAAAGTTGACACCAGGAAATGATAGATACTAGTGAGATTTTGCGCAGCATCCTCGATGTTTTATTCATCCTGCAATGCATTGCTTTCGACTTTGGTTTGGAAAACGATGTACATAAGATCAGACAAAAATACTTCCGGCGAAGCTCTCCAGTTTACAATCGACTTTATCATCCAATTTTGTTTTTTAATTACTTTTTTACTAAATAAAAAAAAAAAGATTTTAAGTGACGGACATCTTTATTTGGACCTTTACAAATTTGTTAAGTGGAAAAGATGATATCCGTCAAGTAGCTGCCGCCAGTATTGATAGACATTTGTGCCCGTTTTATCGCATTTTCCATGAGTTTCCACAAGCGGTGATAGCTGTACGCATTCCTGACGAATATTCTCCTTATTAAGGTCTGCGATTGTCTTTGTCTGAGGCGACTTCAAGTAGCCCCAAAGAAAGAAGTCTGGGATAGTTAAATTGGGGGATCTTATGCTGGCCATGACAAATCGCCAAAACGGGAAATTACGCGTCCAGGAAACGCTTCCTTCACAATATCCATTTTGGCTAGGGCTGTGCGGTTGCACCTTCCTTTTGGAACCACATGTTCACCAAGCCCCGCTCATCCAATTCCTGTAGCGTTCGCCAGTAACAGTGACCGTATTGCCGATGGCGTCCTTAAAAAAATACGGCCCAGTCACTCCTCCCGCTTAAACCGCCGCACCGCACAGTGACTTTGAGTTTATGTAATGGCTCTTCGTGCATCATACGCAGATGTGATTCAAAGCCCCAGAAACAAAGATTTTGACGTAACCGCTTAATAGAAAATGCGCCCCGTCGCTCATCATGATTTTCGGCACAAAATCGTCCTCATCGTTGCTGAGATAGATTGAGGATGGCTTGATAGTTACTCACACGCGACTGACGATGGTCAGCAGGAATTTACTGATGCACTGTTTGCACTTCGTACGGGAACATGTGTAATGTAGTAAGTCTTTCACTAAAATTCGATGTAGGGTCCGCCTGGTTATGCCCAATTGCGTGGCCCGTGCATCGTCTGGTTGATGTTTCCTCGTTCTCAGCGACTTTGGCAGCCACAGCCGCAATATTTTCGGTCGAACGACCAGACCGGTGGCGGTAACGCCTTGCATGGTCTTCTATGGTTCCAGTCTGTTCGAGTCGAGTAGCTAAGAGACGGAATGTTTGCCCAATTGGCGCGAAACGGTTAGGAAATCAACGTCGAAATTCACGCTTCTCTTGCACCACCGACCGATTATTGGTAAAAAAAATCGACACAATTATTCCACGCACTTGCGGAGTATTATAGCGCTCCCTTCCTTGTCTGTTTGTATACTGCAGCTGTCTTGTTTACAAATGTCAAATATGCGCCACCTTGTACTTTCTTCTTGCCTGTAAGAAAGGTTAGAACCAGCATTGTCATCAGACGATGCTTTTCTTGTACATTTTCTGCAGCGCCAAACTGTATTCTGACAATCAGAATCCGCGCATATGAGTAATCTCTATAAGGTCGACCAACAACTTTCGCGGGCCGGAGGCATTAGCGTAGTGAAACTAAGCCAACTCAATGACGAAAGTTTTCCATTCACTGTTTGCTTTGTAGCTTGTAGCTGCTATAGCCATGCCTTGGTCACAAAATTGTCCAATATTGGTGACTGAGAGAAGTTTGGTAAATACAATTAGACAGGCTCTTGGTTTTTCAAATCGCTAAAGATATTTCATCAAACAAAAGGCAGAAATCACGGCTTTACCTTAACTTTTCTTTCCTCGAATATGGGGAATTTTATACAAATATAAATTAAAGCCAAATTCCGAATACTGGTATGTACTACCTTTGAGGGTTTAACATTTATTTTAATCAGGGGCTTTGCTGTCTCACTCACTGGCCAAGGTCGGCAAAAGAATACCACTCATTGGATCTGTGGTGTCAATAAACGCTTTTGAGGAAAACTATCAACATTGGAATCGAATCCAGTGAAGTCTGACTTAAATCACCAGCGAATTCTCCTCTAGAAAATCCTGGTCCCTCATTAATCTGTACAAAAATCACTTAAGAATCCTGACAGGAATAATTAGCGGCCATAAGAAAACATCATCACCAAATTTGAGTCTTACTGGAGCCTACATTTAGACTCTGTCTTTAGAGTGGCGAATCCTGTCTTCACATACTCTTGGACTGTCAGGCTCAATTTTGTCTCAGAAAGAATATCA
Source organism: Cheilosia soror (assembly GCA_949372485.1). Taxonomy (NCBI): domain Eukaryota; kingdom Metazoa; phylum Arthropoda; class Insecta; order Diptera; family Syrphidae; genus Cheilosia; species Cheilosia soror. The sequence continues at coordinate 21,247,987 of OX443562.1, read as the reverse complement.
TAGGCGAGGAAAACGTTCATTCAACAAATCTTGCTGGCATACCCCCACAGAAGACAATAATTATTGTCTTCCTGCTATCTGCGTAGTGAAAATATGGCTCTAATACGTCACCAGAGAAAGCACAATAGGCTCCATTTAAAGAGGTGGCATTGCCCGAGCCCCCTATCCCGACTAATAATATCCTAAATCTAAAAATGCTGCCCGTATCAGACAATCTCTGTCCACCGGGGCCAGACATTTTAGAGGTCACACCACTGACTTTATCCAGATTTTGTGCGCAGATAATTCCACAAGGCAGGGGAGCTCTCAAGAGAAGGTCGACCACCACTCCAACCAGTTGCGAACACGCTTTCTACACATTAGGTGACCAGGCACTCGTAATACAGACGATTACAAAACCTGACACTGGAGAGACGATTGACGCGATTATAATACTTATAGTAGGTACCTCTATACCAATAAGTATATACTCCTGATGGTGACATAATGCAGAACATTTACAGGGAAGTTATAGAAGCAGATACCCCAGCCCTATCGCTCGCTATCTATTTCCAATCCGTTGCCAGTAATGATAATTACAATAATACGATTTTATGACCCTCTAATTAAAGTCATTAGGGAACAAAAGGCCAATCACGACATTCATTGGCTCTATAGAAAATACGCAGTGTCACACGTGTAGGATGTTGTCAATCTGTGACATTACCAAAACAATTTGGTCATTCAGTCTCAAACGCCATTGACAAAGCGATCACACAGCCATTTAAATCTGTCATTTTATCGATACATACATACAAGTCGTGTCAATCGTGTCACGCGGTCTGACACCTCGCAATCACCCAGAATGACAACATTAGAACAAATTTCGATGTCATAGTGACGCCAGCATGCTACTTAATGACACAATTCCTGAAATGTGTAAAAGTAGATTAAGTCGATACCATATCCCTGAGCTGTCAAAAGTTTTGCAGAATACGTTGCATACCCTAAGGGACTATCACTAGCTAGACTGCACTTTTTAAACCTCAAGCTTCTACCTAAATTGTGGCATAATATAAAATTACGCAATAAAAGCAGTCGATCGGTGATTACTGTCAATCTGACAAATATTTTAGAATTGCTATAACCCCCTATACTCTTTCCCATCCGGCTTTATGAAACATTTTTGGAAAAAAATTTATTTCTGTATACCCATTTCCGATGTCTAATCTTAATTCTTAAGTAAGGCATATAATTGGGCAGATATTTATTTTTTTTATCTTTAAGCATTCCCCCTGGATATGCAGAGAAAGAAAAATATTTCGTGCGCGCGCCCATTCCAATGAACATTCTCCCCGGGCATATAGAAGGACTGAGCCTATTGTGAAACAAATTGTATGTTCACGACGTTGCTACAGCTTATCCATCTTATTTTGTTTGGTTGTGTTTCTTTGTCAAAATTAGTTATTTATCTGGGTGACAAATAGCAGCATATAATGCCCAAGGGCAAAATATATCTCAAACCAAGTGAAGTCACAACACGCACAACTTCAGAGGAAGTGACTACCACACGCACCTTTTTATACGGCTTAAGAAATATATTCGCTTCCTTCCGCTTATATAGGCAGCCAAACGAGGACCAAAAGCGTAGCTCTGCTGGGATTAATCGTGCACAAAAACATAATAACGTATACACGTCTTCGATTCGTCATGGTTTCCATTTTTACTTGTCCCCGACATCTCTTTGCGAAATCACTTCCGGTAGAGCCATTAAAAATGATCAGAATTGCGCAAACACAAAATGCCTACCAACAACCTACCCCAACTGTACATTTTTTCTGAAACCGATGCCTAATGGCTCTGATGATAGGTATTTCATGTGAAAATACCCCGCAAACTTTTTGCGAAAATAAATAAATGCCCTTCGCAGCCATTAGGCTTGCGTTTGAAGTTCAATAAGGACACACAGACCCATATCCGCAATCCACTTAAGTTCCAATTTACCTCATTTTATATGTAAACGTACCGTTTTTTTTTTTCTTATTATTTGAAAATCGCTTGCTCACACAAAAGTTGGTAAACATTTTTCAATTTTCTTTGGAAATAAGTATTCATCTGGAACACAGGTGCGCCCGCCTTTGGGCATTTAATACTTCTTTCAGTGCAGCAAAAAAAAAAAAGAAGGAAATCTCCTCTGTGACCATGGGGGTGATGAACGGCAATCGAACGGTATAGTACATACATTTAGCAGCTTTTAATTCAATTAAATTCGTGTCCTTTTCAGAGAGTGGCAGTGGAATACTGTCGTTGTCACCTGGCTCGTTAGCCAGTATGTTCTTCCTTTTCTATTTTTTTTTCTATAATATAGACCAAAGGCTTCCAGGAACGCGACGGTCAACAAAAAGTGTCAGTAAATCAAAGTCCATGCGTGGCTATCATACTCCAGATAGTTTGTACCTGCGGCGACATCGACCGACGACGACGACGTTGACGAGAACACAAAAACCGATGTCACGCAACCATGTAGCCCTCTCCATTTTTGTTCACACACAATATCGGCAAAAGGACTCTGTGGGTATACCATGTCCAAATAATACCTACACTGCGTGTGCTCGCTTTACCCCACCTAGCTAAAGAGCTAAAGCTAGTCCCAGGAGAAACGGCCGATTGTTGCTGCGGCGGAGTATTCAATTCGAAGGCACATATATATCCTTGGAAAGTATCGTGTGCAGGGACATTTTACTGGGTGGTAAAGGAGGTTCGAATCAGAATGTCAGACATTAGGGGCTGGAATGTTTAGTTCTGGTTATTGTCACACTATCATGTTAATGATGGTAGGGCATGGTGTAGACAAATAAAACCTTCACCGCCATTCCACTCACTATACCCAGGCCATTTCGTTTATTAACAAAAATGGGAATAGGGTCGCGTCTATATCCCTCTACGAGGTGAAAGGAACTCCTAATCAATTATCAAGGTCATTCTGTCACACATTCGAAATGTTGGTAAATAATGTGGAATTTGTAAATGGAATCTTTTGTAGTGTTCACCAATGCGCCCTGCGATGTTTCGATAGGGATTGCTGCATGTGTTTCCGATCGTGATTATTGGACACTTTCGGGCATAAATATTTGAAAGTGCTATCCATAATTGGGTTTAGGTAAATTATAATTTGATTTAGTGGTTGTAGGTCAAAGAGTGTTTTATTATGGAAGGAGTATAGGTATATCGTTCCGCAGATCATTGTGGTAGTGAGAGGGTGGTTGAGCTATAATGCTATCAATAGAGGGGTAAGTGGACTTAGGGTTTCTCGATTAAAAGCACCTGAAGCAAAGAAATAGACCCGTAGGAGCTGTTTAAAAATACAGACTACTATATAGATCAAAGGGGTTTTAGAATTGCAGACCTTGCTGATGTGGATTTAAGCTCTTCATGCTAGTCAAGAGTAGCTCTCAGGTGCGAGTGGGGATACTCACAAGTTTCAGGCTAGCCAGACAAACTATATGAGTGGATACCATTAAAAGGGAGAGTTGCAATCTTAAAGGTACACGACAACTCTAATGGAGGTATTTGCGGTGACTGTAGTGTGGAGTTTAGATGAAACTGATGCAGCCCTTGAAAACGTAGCCGATATGGGTTCTTATATCCTGGTCGGTGAATTCCGCGTACAACTATAGGGTGTGGATGTAACGACATGGGGAAACTTACCCCGAGAGAATGAGATGTTGCTGCCTAATTAGCACGTTGATTATGAAAAACTTCTTTTCACCAAAATACATGGTTGGTAATATCGCAGCCTTGGCGAACAGAAATTCCTGTTTAATACGCCTGCACCTGGAGATTACGAAATTATCAAAGAGAATAAGAAGACTTTAAAGTGTGGATTTGCCTCAGGAACTTGGCTTCTCGAAATTTATACACGGAGCCACGAAGAACTTGCAAATTTCAAGGCAATATCTTGGAAAGATTCTTCGAGTGATTTTCGGTCCCGTTTGCGTTGACGGTTGGAGGAAGAGATTTAACAGCGAACTCTACGAGCAGCGACATCGACCTGGTCACAAAAATACGTATCTGTCGACTAAGATGGCTAGGAAATTTATACATGTAGAGCGAATAGACACCAACACTCTGGCTCCAACCCGGAAGGACAGCGCAGTAGAGGAAGACCACGCCTTAGTAAGTAAGTATCTTGAGTTCTGCCAAAAGTGGGACAGTAATCGCTGATTTGCCAGACCATAATACCGTCTTAGAGGATGAAAATGGAATATCTTCGAAGTAGTCCCCAGCTGGTGCACTTCTTTCTTTTTACGTCGATGGAGCGAGCAGTTCATTGAGTTGGTCAATTCAGAATAGGGCCTTGAGTATGATAGACATTTTACTTTGTAAAAAAAAAAAAAAATATCAAGGCCAATGTAAGACTGTGCTGGCTGATTGAAACTGATCGGTCTAAGCAGGTATTTTGTACTCTCCTCGGAATTACTATGATTAGCGATTGACTTGGTCCTGAATTTAAATAAAGGTTGCGAAGGTACCTTTCAATAGTCGTCGTTGCTGAGTTTTTTGATGTCCTTAAACTGTAATAAACCTCTGTTTATTGGAAAGTGTTTTAGTCTTCCTTAGATAATAAATAGGTGGGCATTCATATAAAATGTCCGCAGGTGTTCCATATTCTTAAAGGCAGGATCTGCAAATCATATCAGTGGAATTTCTGTAGAAATTTTTGTAAAGATTATAATTGACAGAGCAGGTGTGCGTTGATGAAATCAGTTCACTTCTTTTATACATATAGTATTTGAAGGGAACATTTCTTATTACCACAGTGATAACGAATTAAAAAACAAAAGGTAACAGACTAACGTTAGTACCTTATAGCATAGTATTTATTATAAGTATTAGAAACAAATTGCTGATTAGTTAAACGACTAGGTGCGATTATTGGAAGGATGGCAACACCATGCTTCCCTCGGGTGTTTTTTAGTGGGTGAGCTAACCGCAAGTCCCACACTATCGCAAAGCTCGCATGCGATGTCTTTCAACGATTTTACATCCAGCTACACGCAAAAAAAAAAAAATAAAAATTACCACAGCTATGACAATATTTTTTTTTTGGCCCGACGCATGCCCTGTGTGGAGTTAAATCCGATAGCCTGATTTGTAGTTCCCAAGAGTTCACCCTCCATTGATATTGCCGGTTGGCAAACCACGAAAAGGTTCTGGCCCGATAAAGAAGTTGCATTTGCGAGTTAACTCATTTATTTGATCTTCTGGCTCTAAGATTTTGTCTTAGGCATTATCTGGCAGCACAGAGCTCAACTGCGTAGACTTCAGCACTTTTTTGTCCCTAAGGGGAACGAGATATTATAGTAAGGTTCGCTGATCCCTGGCCACAAATACTAGTTGGCATCTTTGAGCCGGTGGCGGCGTGCGGGCGTTCGTGTATAATACTGATTGGTAAACATTTCGTCTGGGACCACCAAACATACAGACCGGTTCAACATAGATCTATTATACGTTTGATGGAAATTCATCACGCTCCGGCCCGAAGAGTTTTCGACCCCAATCTGTAGGGGCTACGACGAAGTAGAGGAAGACCTCGCGCACAAGTGGGAGGGGACCACAAGACCCTTGAGGAAATAAATTCAGTCCCTTGACTTGGCCATCCTTGGATCCTCTTAGACTGAACTTCAGCTTCATAGCCATTTTCAGTTTATAGCCGTTTATTTCGAAGCTGAGATGAAAGTAAACGTGAACATATCTGAAGTGCGATGGTCGTCTCCAGAACGCATGTTCATTTCAATGCACTCTGCATGTTAGTGGAGTCCCATTGAAACAGGTGGAGAAGTTTTAGTATGTCGGGGTCTTATTCACGAGTGATGGAAGGAGCAATGCAGAGTTTTCCTGTAGGATTGGTCAGGCTGGGTCAATTTTTAGACAGCTTGGTCATTCTGTTATTAGGATGACTGAACTTGGTGTCAAAGCTAAGTTGTCAGTCTTTAATTCGGTGTTTGTTCCAACTCTTACCTATGGTCATGAGGTTTGGGTAATGACCGAAAGAATAAGATCGCGGATACAAGCTGCCGAAATGAGATTTCTCCGTAGAATTGCTGTTGTAACCCGTATAGATCGCATCAGAAATATTAGAATAAGTGAGGAACTCAATGTCGAGCAGCTACTTCTCCGGACGGAGCGATCCATGCTTCGGTGGTTTGGTCATGTTAAACGCATGTCCCCGACCAGGATTCCACGAGGTGCTATGGAATCTGTACCATCGGGTAGGCGTCCTCTAGGTAGACCAAGGATGAGATGGTTAGATCAAATCCATAATCTCTCCTATACCCGTATGGGGATTGCCCTTGTTGATTTAGAGTCGACGGCGGAGGATCGAGAGCTATATGGAGGGTCCACTTGAGCAACCTATACCCGCGACCCACTTAATTGACAAGCGGACCATTGAAAATGATGATGATGATGAATTCCTACGTTTTTCAGTGCTGGAGGTTTTATTATACACCACATAGCCAGAGAAGTGAAAATGGGAGTTACTCCTATTTAGACTAAGAAAACTTCGATTTTGGCCAGCATAATTGACTAATATAATAATACCATGAATTGGTAAATAAATGTGATGATATGCACCAAGCTCCTTTATACAATCCCTCGAGATTTTGCAAAATCGTTGCAGCAGGCAATATGCGTCCATTTATTAAGTTTCAAGACTTCAAGGCGCCCATAAAGTGTTTTAAATAGTTTTGTTGTATGGGGTGATATGTCCTGTTTTCCAATCCCGCCCACATTTCGAGAGTCGCATATGTCGCTTCTTCAGGTTCCAGACTACATCTCTGCAACAATACATTTGGTAGGTATGATTGCTTCAAAGGTTAAGTCGTGAAAAGGTAGCAAACAGGCAAACAAACTTAGCGAGTCACACAGTTAGCGAGTCACTTTCGCATTTATAATATTAGAATGGATAAGTATAAGGATGTTTTTGGGGCGGTGGCCATGGTGTAGTGGTGTAGAGCTAGAGGCGTTGGTTCGAGCCCCGGCGCCGTGGGGGACAGCAATACTCTGCCACCGACCATAAGATAAACGAATAATTTCAGAATTTCTCCACCACTACACCAAAAAAAAGGGGTTTCTGCTTGGTAGTACAATGGACCGCGATTCGTCTGTGTGCTTCAGGATTTGGAATCCCCTTTTTTAATAAAAAAAGGGTGTTTTTAATTTGGTTTCAAGCCCTTCATTTCATGTGTCTTCATACCACGATAAGTATACGAAAAATCTAAGAATTGCGTGAGTGAATTGCTTCTTAGGGGTTACAAAGAAAAATATTTTCTGATATCCAATTCATTTTGTCGTCGTCACACTGATTTAAGTACCTACACCCAACATTTCTATAAATATACGGCGACAATAATTTCAACAAACACCAACTAATAGCCTAATCAATCGTTTTACGAAATCACACCCAAATGGAATCAGGGTGTGAAAAAGAAAAGTAACAGAAAGCACCACCCCCGGAATATGATCACATTTAATTGTATTATTTCCTGGTAAGTCTTCGGCCCCCACCCACCAGAACATATAAACGGAAAACACATCGAAAGACAAAGCTCCATAACCATTTCTCATGCAATACATATATCGCAACCGATACCGACTGTATGTACATAATATAGGTTGTCGTTGGTTGGTCATGGTATCTTCGTGTCTTTTCTTTATTTCTGCAGAGTACTATATGAGTATAGATATAAGGAAAAGACAAATACCACCAGCAGTAGCATGGCAAAGTTGTTTACAATTTTTATTAGACCTCAGCGCAAGGATATTTATGAATCCTTCGACATTTATGTGTTGCTGTTGAAATTGCACTATAAAGAGCAGCAAGAAATTGTGACACTAGTGTGCGCGCAAATAACAAAATATTCATACGAATTCATAAAACAAAACTGATAGCGTTACAAAATTACAGTAAGGATATTCGTATAGTTTATGTTGGGATCAATTTTATTTTGTTTTTTGAAAATACATAGGTACCTAAAATAATGTTTTCTTTTTTATAATGAGATGATACATTATGTCTGAGTTTCATGTGGTACGATACATTGTCTGTCCGAGTAGGTACAGTTGTTTTCGATGTAGATATTGTTATTTTATTAACTGATTTTATTAATGTACCTATCGAAATACAGTGGGCGCAGTAGCGCAGTGGTTAGTGTGCTGGACTACTTTGCGAGGGATCCCAGGTTCGATCCCCGGAAAAACACAAATTACATCTTAAGGTTTTTTCTACTGCGCTACCTCTCGCGGACGTCTGACAAACATCCGAGAGTATGACTGTCATGAAAAAGCTTCTCAATTCTGTGGTTCGGACTCGGCATAAAATTGTAGGTCCCTTCCATTCGTCCCAAAAATAGAAACTCACACAAAACGAATGGTTGCGAGAAGCTAGGCCCAGGGTGTCTACCCGCCTGTTGCGCCACCTATTTATTTTTATACCCTCCACAGGAAGGTATATTCACTTTTCCATTACGTTTGTAACGCCAAGAAGGATTCACCGGAGACCATAATAAAGTATATATATTCTGAATCAGAATCACATTCTGAATCGATTTAGCCATGTCCGTTTGTCTGTCTGTCTGTCTGTCTGTCTGTCCGTCTGTTTGTCTGTCTGTCTGTTGAAAGCACGATAGCGTCCAAAGGAATTGACTTAGGCAACTGAAATTTTATGAGAGGTCTTATATTTATGGCATTCAAGTTTGTATTAAAAATGGTCCATGTCGGTCAAGTAGTTCTGTTACCTCCCATACAAAGCCAATATTTGACCCATATATCTCTGTCTGTTGTAAGCACGATAGCGTCCAAACGAATCGACTTAGGTGAATGAAATTTTATGAGAGGTCTTATATTTATGGCCTTCAAGTTTGTATTAAAAATGGTCCATGTCGGTCAAGTAGTTCTGTTACCTCCCATACAAAGCCAATATTTGACCCATATATCTCTGTCTGTTGTAAGCACGATAGCGTCCAAACGAATCGACTTAGGTGAATGAAATTTTGTGAGAGGACTTTTTTTTAACCGTGGTCAGGTTTGTATTGAAAATTGTTTATGTCGGTAAAGTAGTTCTGCTACCTACCATACAAAACTAAAATTAGACACATACTAACTCGCGTGGCAAACATTTTGCATGACTTTTATGCAGTGGAGGGTATCAAAGCATCGGCCAGGCTGATGATAACACTTTTACTTGTTTTTTATTTTATCGAAATACATTAAATTTCAACATTTTAATCTGACTATACCTACATTAATAAAATTTAGGGTGTTTTACGAGTATGAATGTAACCAGTTGACATAAAAACTACTAAACAGATTTAAATGAAATGTATATCAAAATCTTTATCAACTCTCAGAGAAGGTTTTAGGCTATGTCGTTCATTGGCACGCCTAGCTTTTGAGAGTATTTTTGACCAAAATTTACTTTTCATAGCCTTTAATTTGTCATTACTCAAACAATTCCTATATTCCTAATGATTACAAAAGAATGAATGAATATTTAAGTGATCCAAAACTTCTCCACATAATTTAAGTTATCAATCAGTCTGTCACGCATGTCATTCAGTGACATGCTGAGGTTATTCTTATTATGACTACATTTTTTTTTTTCAAAAGTATTCATTCTGTGTAATCGTATAGCGCGAGTTACGAGCAGTACAATGCAGAAATTAAAATTTACCAAAATTTCCAAATTTCCCTTTTATTTCATTTTCTTTTAAAACATTACTCTTTCATGACCAACCCAATACTGGCTGTTTCTACTGATTTTAACAACCTGGCTAAGCTTATCTGTCACAACGCCCAGCCTAAACCATTTGCTCTAGAAAGCTGAAAATTTGCACAGAGGTTTTCTTTATGATGTATACAACCATTAAGGAAGAATTTTTTTGAAATTGAACCCCTAAAGGGGTAAAAGGGGCGGTCAGGTCAAAGTTTCTATGGGAAGATTTTTATTTTACATCCGATTGACTTCAAACTCGGTTTATGTATACTCCATAAGAAATAAAGAAAACTGATTTCTCCGATTTTGGAAATTCAAACCCAGAAGGGATAAAAGGGGGGTAAAAGTTTGTATGGGAAGATATTTATTTTTCATCCAATTAACTTCAAACTCGGGTTGTGAAGTCTCTATGAGAAATAAAGAACATTTTTTCTTCGACTTTGGAAATTCTACCTTTAAAGGTGTAAAAGGGGGGTCAAAATTTATTTTTCATCCGGTCGACTTCAAACTTAGTTTGTGTACTCTTTTGGAAGAAAAGAAGATAATGAATTTTTCCGATTTTGAAAATTTTGCTTGGGGCTCAAGTTATTGGCGATGATCACTTTTAAGGGGGCCATGTTCTTATGTAACTCACGAACCGTTCGTCGTATCAATTTTAAGCTTTGTAATGCGTCCCAAAGTAAGGAAAAAAGAAGGGGTAAAAGTTCCCCCAATTCTAAAGATGGTGCTTATCATATCGCTGTATTTGCCAGCAAAGAAATACGTTTTGTCCCATAGATTGTGACTCAATCTGCTATAATAGTATGATCTGTGTTGAGATGCAAGCGCTTCACTAACAAAAATATTGATCATACAATCTGTGAACTGTTTTCACCAATAGGGCATTTAACACATTTTTCAGAGATACTAACTTCTCCTTAGGTACTTTCTTAGGTAGGTTTCCTGCGCGATATATAAATATAAAAGAGGGAACTAATCGACTGTGAAGGAATATCTGTGTACCAAATCCTGAGGACTGCACGAGCGAAGCCGGGGGCAAAAGTTAGTCTTTCATACCAATGCATAATTTCCTGCAATAGGTACAAACTTTACACTTAACTTTTGCGGAAAAAAATATCCTAATACAGAAAACAAAATAAAAAAAAATCTCAAAAATTAATATTACATAATTCAAGATTCCCTCATATGGAAAACTATTTGAATTGTTAGTGTACATGCAACAACAATTTGAATCACTGTTCACGCAAGCAAATGAGTCAGTTAAAAAACAATATGGGAGAGGGACCTATAACACAAAGCGACATATCGCCAAGTCTTACAAGAGACTGTGTTGAATTTGTCTACACGTCATAAGATCAGCATTGAACTTGTAACTTTGTGCTACAGAAATGTGTAAAATGGTGGACATTTTGGTGACCTTTGGAATACGAACTTATTCGAATGTCCTGTGTGGGCTCTAGGTCAAAGAAATTAAAATTGTAAAACTTTAGATGCGCAATATTGATGTGATGTAATTTGTGTTTGCCCTATCGTCGAAATGTAAATTTTTCGTAAAGACACCGAATTTAATTGTTGTTTGACGTATAGTTACCGATGTAAAAATTTTCCTTGTTGATTTTTAATGCCTGATGATGATGATGGACGTAGGTAACCACGCCCGAAACGTCGCTAACATGACATAAGACAATTTTAATTTCTTTGACCTAGAGCCCACACAAGAACATACGAATAAGAAATGTGTAAAAGATTGTAGAAATTCATATGTTCTACAAGTAATCGTAGCGTTGTGTTAAAGGTCACGATATATTGACGTGCTATTGTCAAAACACCGCGTGGCTTAGCTCCGACACTATATTAACACACAGTCGAAGAGTGGAGCAAAATAAAGTTAACATAGGTTTCGGAAGAATGTGTTTTGTTATGACTTTTTGTTAAAACATTATCATTTTCAATAAAAAAAGTTACAAAATAATATTCGTTTTAGACTTGTTTTCAATAATTTCGGAGTAAATTTAACGAATTATAAAAATCTCGAAAGCAGTTTTGTTTTGTTTAGATTTTTTTCGAGATAGAGTCTTTCGAGATTTTTGCATTCGAGATTTATCAAATTCATTTTCGAGATTTTGACCATTCTAGATTTTAGTCGTCATGATCCCCTCACAAAAACATTAACGATGCTGTACCCAAGCCAACCGATTAGTGACATGAGGTAACAGCAGAGTTGTTGCCAACAGGTACAGTGACATGTCTTTTTTTTCATTCTTCGTGCAAATTCAATAAATTTTTTTTTGTATGTTTCGTTTCGATAGTCGATGAAAATCTTGAAGGACGATTCCCTTATTATTTATGACTAAATTAAGACTCATGGCAGAAACAGCAGCAAGAAAAATACCTACCCCTCTCTCGTCTCTGTCATTCAGCTATGTCACCAGCAGTACAAAGGAAGATTGTCATTTTTAGGGATTTTAGGTCACAGTCGCATGAGCATGACCGCACGATTGAAAGTAGTGTGTGATCGAATGTCAATCGGAAATGATACGCTATGAATTGATGAGTAAATTTGCGTTAGCATATGTCAAGAATTATTGACATTTTTGTACGGGATATATCAGACAGTGTTGGAACTTAAGAGTAGGCAAAAGGTGGTATATTGGGAAACCAAAAAGTGGTAGAAAGTGGTCGATTTTTAAAACATACCATAAATGCTGAACAAATTTCAATAACGCTCTTTTTACACCCTCACGCTTTTCAAGAGTCGGCAAATCAAATCAAATAAATGTAGCTTCCCATTTATTAACTTGAGCAACTAAAAAAATATTTGGCAAAAACAATAAATTTTCAAAAATTAGCTCGGAACAAAATGTAAGAAGTGAGCTTGGATTTTCTTAGGTATAGGTTTTTAGACTTTCGCCATTTCAAAGGTTCTATCATTCGGAAATGCCAATTTGTATTTAAAAGGACGATTTTAAAAAGGACGATGCCGACCGGTGAATTTGCCGACTGAGCTCCTTAAAATTTAGCGAGTTTCGATTCGATTTCAAAAAAGGGCGTGTGGGGTCGTCAGGCAATCTTAGGCATTGGCCCGGGATAGTTCCTGTAAATGTTGATCAAAATTCGACAAATTGGCGTATTGCTTCCCATAAAAAAAAAAAAATTAAAAATCTTATATCTCGAAAACCACTCAACCGATTGAGCTAAAATATTCAGCAAATCTTAGTTATTGGCCAGAGATAGTTTCTGTGAAAAACAGTGAAAATTGGTCGAAAGTGGACAAAGGGGCCTGGCGCCTCCCATACAAAAATCATATTTTATGGGGCCAAACTCAATGACCTTATAACTCGATAACCGCTGGCCGATTTTCATAATTTCTATACAGTCGACAAGTTCCTAAGTTTGTTATTATTTGGGTTATTGTTCCATTTTTTTTTTAATCTGAAAAAGTGGTAGATTTGGACTTGAGGGTGGTAGAATTTTGGGATGAGCAAAAAGTGGTAAAAGTCCCATAACTGATCAGAACTCGACCGATATTGATATAGCTAATTTTCAATACTAACCTGACAACGCTCGGTAAAAAAAGGCCTCTCACAAAATTTCATTCATTTCAGTCGTGTTTTTAATAGATAAACAGGCGGACAGATAGAGAGACAGACAAATGGACACGGGCTTACTCTATTCAGAATTTGATCCTGATTTAGAATAAAAATATACTTTATGGGGCCTCCGGTGACTCCTTCTTCGCGCTACAAATGTAATGACAAAGTGAATATAGAATATACCTCACTGTGGAGGGTATAATAAATGGATAGCGCAATAGGTCCTACCAAGCTCCTCATAACCATTCGTTTGTGTAAGTTTTTGTTTTAGGGTCGAATTGAAGGGGCCTACCCAATTTTATGCCGAGTATGAACGTATGAATAGAATTAAGAAGCTTTTCCATGACATTTTTACTCTCGGATGTTTGTCAGACGTTCGCGAGAAGTTGTGGGCGCTGTGGACAAAGTGGCGTGGCACCGCCCATACAAAAAAAAAACATTCAAAATCGTATATTTCGAAAACCACAGAATCGATTGAGATGAAACTTACAGATAATAATGAAAGGTATTAGTACTGGAGTGTTCCTGTGAAGATAGGTCAGAATCGGACAAAAGGGCGTGGCACCTCTCATACATTCAAAATCGTATATTTCGAAAACCACCGAAGTGATTGAGATCAAACTTACAGATAAATCTTAGGTATTGGCCCTAGAGTGCTTCTGTGAAGATTTGTCAAAGTTGGATATAGGGGCGTGGCACCTCCAATACAAAAAAATAAAAACATTGTCGCCCGAAAATAAATAAAATAAAATTAAAAAAGCAACAAAAGGCCTGGCGAAGCTGCCGGGGGTTCAACTATTCTTATATAAAACAAAGTGGAAAAAGCTGTTTCCCTCTGTCGCTGGTAATTTTCAACCAATTTTGTTGATATTTTTTTTTTTTAAATGTCGGTAATTACGGTGATCGGGCGGTATGCTAAACAAATTCAAAATCTGACAAAGGGGCGTGGCACCGCCCATACAAAAAAAAAATATTAAAAATCGTATATCTCGAAAACAACAAGTCGATTGAGCTCCTATTGTACGAACAGATAAGATCAGAAAATGTTGGGTATCGACATGCGCTGGGAAATGTCTCCTCAAATATTTATGGTATTTTTGTAGGAAACTCGGCCTAAGTGAAAAAAAATAAACAGTTTTCAATGCCACCTCCACAACAGTGGTATCCCTGAAACTGTTCATCTTCCTTGACAAATTTGATAGAGATTGTTTTTGGAATTAATACGTTTATCCTATATTTTGCTACTCGAAGAAGTTTCGGAAAGTTTTTCGGTTTCTTGATTAGTGGAAACCCTTTCAAAAGTACTTAACAAACAAATTCTGCTTCTCATATTGTTTATTTTCAATTTACTATGTACTTCCAAAACATTAAACGCAGCTGTGATTTTTTACTTAGCCAAAAAAAAGGAAACATTTATTTTTTTCCAACACTTCATTTCAACGATCCAAAAGTGAATTAAACAATTTTACAACGCATTATCGTAAAAAGAAACACCCTCTTTGCACAAAGCAACACACAAATTGGACACACACACACACACACACACATGGTGTTTAGTGCAATATCTTCCCGAACACCAAATGTGTTCGTTTTCAGGACCCAGGTTCGTGTTTTGAATTTTTAAAAAGCAATCACATTCTGGCTGTTATATTCTTCGCCATTACATCTATAATAATATCATCCTCGCGCACAAAAAAAGGAAACACAGCCTCCACTCTTGGTATGAAATTCAACCCCCATCTACGAGACAGTGGTTGGCTTTAACCACCAATTCGAAAAGTTGCCATGCTAGGAGATCAGAGACACATCCAACAAGAAATAGAAACGGGATGAACATTAAAGTCCATTAAACTAATAAATTCCAATCGCTGTGCGATGATGAAAATTTTAATTACGTTGTCAAAGACTTTTGTGTTTGTTTCGACACAAAAGTTAATTAGAACTACACTACTGGCGTTAAACATTTGGTTTGCTTTTTGGCTGGCGGGGTTAGAATACAGAACCCTTTCAAGCTGGCATCTAAAACGAATGCAAAACTAGCGTAACCACAACATCAACAGCGGCTGTAGTATTAGAAAACGCCGTCAGCAACCGAGCCGTATTATACTGCACCACTCATCAAGGGTGTTAACGAGAACAAACTCGGAAGAAAGGACGTTGAAATGGAAGAAGCTCTCAAGAGGGAGAGGGAGTCGGAAAGGAAATAAAAGGGTAGCCAGGATGTATAGCTACTTCAAACTATATATCGTGGGATAGAAAATTTTTTTGCGCTGAATTTTCATTATGCACTTCAAAACAAAGGCAAAAATAGAAAATTGTTATCGAGTGCAGCAGTGACACCCTCTCACTATGGCTATCACACCAATATGACAATGACACCAGTGGAAGGCAATTTTTTGAAATTAAAATTTGTTTCGTTTTAATTAACTTGTATTTTGTTTCAGTTTGTCGCCTTTATTGGAGGGCGATCTCAACCAACTCGGTGTGCGTAACTGGAGGCAACTAGCTATAGGGACCGAGCTGGCTGGAAGGTAACCCTATCCAATCCATATTCCATAGGAATAGGACTCACAAAATACACAGGTACATGAACATAATTTTTGGAATTTTAACAATAAGCTAATGGAAAAAAGGGAAACATATTTTTCGCATCCTAGACACCCATTCGCTTGTCTCAGTTTTTATTTCTTGGAATGCATGGAAGGGACCTAGAATTTTATGTGAACTTGTGTCAAATATGGATAACAATCCACTTAGGTTTTGTTAAGTTCTTGAGTTGGTTTGATTTATGTATGGTTGAAAATGGAAACACTATAACATACTTAGATGCGCAAAGGTCCACGAAAAACGGATCATGACAGATCTTTCTACTTATTTTTACTATTTTGAGCTTTTTATAAAGCGTAAGAGGCTTCTGATATCTGTGTTTGTCAGATCACCTAAGTCGTTGTAATGAAAGGCTCCCAACGAAAGCTTCCTTCTACGGGAGAGAGCTGAACAGCAGCAAAGAAAGTGAGGAGTAGTTTCCTCCTCTTCTTCATCTATATACAGCTTCAGCTAAAGTCGTTTGCAAAAAGTCCTAGCCTTACAGAGTGCTTTCCTAGTATATCAGGCAGTGCCCATAGTAATGACTGCAATTTTAGTGCCGATATGCAATGTGTTGAGACTGGAGAGAAATCAAATTCTGAGATCTATTCAAGTCGAGTTTAATCCAAATTGGTAGCGCCACTGATCCACCTAAAATTTGCACTCCCGATAGCATAGCACCCAGCTTCAATTTTTGTTCGAATGTAGTGATGGCCCAGCCCATGGTGGGCTCGGATAAGAAAGGCAGTAAGACGGCGTACGTCGTCCGGATCTTTATATGAAATGTTCGAACTTTGAAGAATATAATGATGGCTACATCAGAGACCTTAACCGAAGTAGCGATAATTTGAGTACCTGGGGGGTTATTCCCAAATGCGCGGCGGATCGTATTGAAAGCGATGCCCCCATTACGACCCTCTTCGCTTTTGGGTTTTCTCAAATGCGAACGATGCTTTCCAGTTTTTTCCATTCTGAGTTGCAATTTTCCATTTATTTTTCCAACACTTTGATAGATTTTTTCCGCCACAGGAATTTAGTTTATTTTTTATCCGCAAACAATCCGTCACACAGCTTTCGCTTTTGATGCGATCAAATCGCTTTTGGAAATACAATAATACAAATCCGCCATGAAAAGCGATTCGCCGCGCATTTGGGAATACGCCCCCATTTCATTAAAAGCGACAAACTTATAGCTTTTATGTAACTTCTTTAACATCATTCTTAAAGCAATTATTGTACGGAACTCACAAGCCACCATTGGTTAATATAGACATTTTTGGGACAACTTATTAGTGAGCTGTCAGTGGAAACAGACGCGGCGAAGATGGATTTGGCTGTAAATGAGGCCAAACGAAAATTAAGTAATCATCGAAAAATGACTCTCAAAACATCAGCAAATTGGGGAAAACATCGCAAGCTAGATATAACTTCGAACTCTAACTAAAGGCTTTCCCATCACCTCGCAGAATGACATCGGCGCATAAATCAAGCGTAGCATCACTCTTGTTAATCGCTGTTCTTCGGCATCGATAAAAACTAAAGCTCTCTGTCATAAAACCAGGGAAGTATTGTATTCAAGACCTTAATCATCCCGGTCCTGCTGTATGCTGGAACCTGGAAAGCAGATGAAAACCTCTTGCCATGATTTGATAGAAAGAGTGATTTTGGATTAGTTTGTTTCGTTGGCGTGGAATTTGTATCTTGCTGCCATTCAGCGATGGATTTGGAAGTGGGAGAGACACAGGAGAAATTCTTGAAGAATTTCAAATTTAAATTCTGTTGAAGAGTTGTAATCATAGGAAACCTGAAGAGCATTTGTCCAGTAGCTATCAGATAGAAAATGAAACTGATAAGCTGAGGATGGCCCTAGGAGGAAGAACAACGTCACATAATGCTATCGAATAAATAGACCGGCGTCCGCTAAGTTGAGCTACTTATTTAGAGCAAAGAGGTACTTTAGCCCCAAGCAACTTCTCCTTCTCTACAAAGCACAGGTTAGACCAGGCCTGGAAAATTGCTCCCATTTACGGAGCTCGGCCCAAAAACATTCACTTAACCTACTTGACAGCATACAGAGACGAGCAGTTCGACCCTACACTCACATCGAATCTACAACCGTGCACAGAAGACAAGTCGCTGACCTATGCTTGTTCTATAGGTACTTCCATGGTAGATGTTCCAAGGAGCCCAAAGACATTATCCCTCGAAATGCAACTTTTGGGCACTGCTGAGTAATGAGTACCTATATTGAAAATTTACTTTTCAGTCTATTAAACAGCGAAGGCTAGAAAAAAGGTAGAAAGAACAATTTAACACGGACGAAGAAGCCATGACTTTCCGCCCATCTGACCAAAATTAATTGAGGATAACAATAGCTAAACTCTAGTTCATCAAAGCAAATGGATCGGAGCAAAGCATACACAAAGTCATCTCCCAGATTTGACATGGTGGCAGAATGTCTGCGATGAATGGAACCGCAGAATCGTTTGCACTTTCCCCAAGAAAGCAGAGCCTCTGCAATGAAACAACTTTATTGAATCCTCAAGTCGGCGCGACAACCCAACTCGTCGGACCTGAACCCTTCTGAGGTGTCAGTAAGAGATGCTTCAGGGAATACATTAGGAGCTTAGCTCAAATCGAATCTAATGAACTCTGGCTTAAAACACCTGCACGAAGCAGTTCTTCCCAAAATTCTCCCAACGAAAATCCTATTTTCTAACTAATCTGTATAAAAACTACCTAAGAATCCTGACAGGAATTATTACTGGCCATGGTCTTATGAAAAAACATCTTCACCGAATCGGAGTCTCACCAGACCCCACATGCAGACTGTGAGAGAGACTAGAGAGTGATGAATCCGGCTCTCTTCCGTCTTAGAAAGAAAGTCTGTGGCGAAGAAATAGTCACCTCGGCAAATCTTGCTGAATTACCCCCAGAGAAGATACTTGTCTTCCTGACTGTCTCCGGAGTAAAAAGATGGCTTTAGGTAGGCTCCACAGGGATGCCACAATAGGCTCCTTTAGAGAGGCCGCAGTGCCAGGGCCGGTAAAGGCTCGCCCCACCAATCATCTAATCTAATCTTATTCTCAATATTGGACGAGATACAGTGTCCATTTCTATGATCTGATTGCCCCCTACCAGTGTTTTTTTTAGGCCCGGTAGCGGTAGGTCTAAAGATTGCGATACTACATTATATAGAAATAGAACCATATTTAGTCTAGGCACCCCTGCATTACTCATCAGGTTGTTGAATGAATGTCAGAATGACGAAGGATTACGCTCACCGCACAATTGACTCTGAAAAGAGTTTCCATGAGACCTTTTATGTGGTAAAACAATTTAGGTAACATTACACGTTGTCATATATTTATGTAAACTTTCTTGTTCGACACACTATTCTTGAACTGAATCTAAAATTAAACATTTACCATCAGAATGGTATCAGATGCTCATATACGCACCTTATGTTCTATATTGCTTTCCTCAGACTAATTTCAAGTTATGCGTCCTCTGTGTGTGCGTGTGTCCTTGATTATTGCGATTACAGAGTCGACTATTTTATAACGCAATCTAGTCTGTTTCTGTTTATACAAATACTTGTACCTTATACATACGTATGTGCATGTGTTCCTCATTCTTTATTCCTGGTGAATTCGAAATGTCCCCAATGACATACCAACGGCGAGAGCCTAAATGTTATTAATATTAATTGAAGTCGAGCAACATGATAAAAAAAAAACAAACGAGTATATAGCGCTATAAAGTACTTCTACTTTAATTTCCCCAGACAATGAAATATTTAATTTCGGTTAATTTTTCCCAAACTCCCCTTTCACCCAACCCACTTGCCTTGACGGAGTTAAATTAGTAAGCGAACATTTTGTACCCACCTAATCGGGTGGTACACTGATACCCTCAGTTCGCTACCTATTATAGTTGGGCTTACATTCTACGGCAGGTATTTCTATGGATTTATGTATTCAGATCCTGCTTAGGAGGATAAGCTGTCAAAATGACGAACATGATGAAAGTGAGAGCGAGAGATACACAAGTATTCTAACTTATCCATCCTTTGCAGGTAATTTTGCTCCTCCTTTGTAATTATGCATTTTTAATTAATGCCTTTTGCAAAATGGGTAGCTATATATATACGCGCAAAACGTAAACGAGTCATAGAGTCCACCAGCCCATACCATTATCAACGAGCGGTGATGGTACATCGGGGAGTAAGCCAACACAAGGCCGTTTGATAATGTTTTCTGATGAAAAGCCGATTTAGATGTACGCTCCGCTGCCACTGAAAGGAACCTTCAAACTTTGAAATGCGTAAAGCTGGGACATACCTACCGAATGCTATATTATGCTTGTTTTTTTTTTCGCAAGAAAAGCCAAGGATTAGTGTACGAAGGTTCTGTTTCATGAGGAAATTGCTTACCACCTGGTAAGACGTAAAAGATGCTTTCAACCTTCGGTAGGTTAGGCAGTGTAGTTGTTCGTTCCTCCGTTATGCGATAAATTGAATATTTTCCAAAAAGGAAATCATTTCGAACGACTTCAGTTTATTTAAAAGGATATGTGCGCAGTTTTGATTGTGTTTAATCGTGAACTGTGAAATTTAAGTTAACGCAGGTAAAGGTAACTAGACTACTACCTATCTTTAGCAGTTCGGTATGGATGAACGATTCGTTTTAAATGCGCTTGACATTGTATCTAGCTAGCTATACGCTTGTATCTATGAAAGGATTTTTTTATTTTAAATCGAAAGATTTGTGCTCGGATTCACAATAATTTTGCCAAGGAGATATTCAAAGATGGTTTATGTCATTATGAAAATGACAACAACGTTCATTCATCTTTTAATTGATGGCTGGCGGTTATTGAGTTTTAATTCCTTGAAGACCTTCAAACTAATGACGGTCTTTGTACAGGGTCTAGACTTTTGACGATGCGCTGGAATATTTCAATTCATTACGATGGATTATTGTGTCATTGGTTACCGTCAAAAATGAGCTTCTTGAATTTATTAGAGTCTGACTTTGATGATTTCTTCAAAGAAAATAGGGAACTTCTTAGTTTCATTTGATTTTTGAAGGACTTATGATTTAACTCATCTCTTCAAAGTGCTCCACAGGTAAGCGACTGGAATTATAATGTCAAGCTAAAGAGTTGCCTTTGACTGAAGAAGTGTTAGTAGAACCTTCGGCAGAAGTCATACAATTTTGTAGATTATTATGGAACGCTCTGCAATTTAACAAATAGGTAAAGAGAAATTATTTCCAGGATGAGTATAGGTATTCAGTACGCTTAATATTTAGTTCAAATTGGGGGAAGCATCCAACAGACTCGTCGAATGTAGACGAAAGTATGACTGATGAGCCGAATTTTTTTTTCCATTCAGCAATTGTTCATATTAACTGGGACTGAGACTCTGGTCTGTCCAATACAAGGCGACTCAACATTTAGGACAGACGGAATTTCGCTGTCTCGGTATTTCCGTTTTGCATACAAATTAATTCTTGCTGAGCTGTTTGATATTGGTGCTCCAATGGTATTTTGAAGCAATTTTTACATAGGCATCCAAATTGGATCCAAGTTAAATAACAGAGTTATTGGAGATCATATTTTTGGATTAAGCGAGTATGTTGGCGGCTCTACTATAATTGGGACTACCCACAGTCGTCGGCATAATTATTTACACAAAAGTAAAGTTAATTCTATTCATAAATTTGACCTTACTTCATGCAAATGATGGCATCAATGGAAAGGTCATTAAAATTCCATTTTGAATGATACAAAACTTTCCTTAACCCATTAAGTACCCATTGAAAATTTGGAACTTTTTTTGACTTTTTTCCTCGGTCTAAAAAAATGTTTTGATGCCGAAATTAATAGTGACCGCAAAACATTTTTTTCAAAAATCTCTTTGCTAATATTTTTTATGATTTTTTGAAAATTACTAAAAACCACTATTTTGGCAACTTTTTCTTCCTTTTCAAAAAAATTTGTCTGAGATCATCCCATTCGAAAACTCATAACAAATATTAGCAAAGAGATTTTTGAAAAAAGAGTCCGTTTTTCCGTGAATCGGAATCCGAAGTCGCCAATTAACGGAAAGAAACATCTCTGCACAATGTAGTAGTAGGGAATATAGAAATGAGTTTACACTTGGACGAGGTTGCTCTAGCAGACGGGTAGAGTATACAATAACTTAGGCGCCACAAAAGAATGAAGGATTTATGTACAGGGGTTAAATACATGCACTCTTACTATGGGAGGAGGGTCTATCTAGCTCCGTTAAGGCGGGAGCTCTAATTCAAAAAAAAAACTTTAAATTAAAAAAAAAACAAAAGAATTAAAAAGCAATGGCAACTCTTACAATAAATTACAATAATATCATTTTTGAAAGCCAGAAAACTGTTTTTAAATCAAGTTATTTCTGTAAACAGTTTTTGAAAAAATTCTTTCAAACTTGAAATTTAAGGAAACAAATTAAAAAAAAATTAAACATCATTTTTCCGCGCCTAAGTTATCGTTACTCGCGCCTAGCAGCCCTTTTGGATATTAAGAGTGCCTTCAACAATGTAAAGAGTAAAGCTATACAAAAATGCCAAAATGTTTAACACGAACATTGTAGAACATGGTATAATTTTTAGGGTCTGCAACATGCTTGCAAGTCGAAACTGCTCCGTTCGACAAAGTTCGATTAGAATGTCGGTAACCAGAGGGACATTTTTTCTTTGGGTGCTATGTATAATATTTTAAAGAAACTGAACTCCATTGGGAGCTTCAAGTGTCACAGCAAAACAAACCGGTTATTATTGTAGGGACATGAAGTAGGCGCTCTTTAGCAGAAATCATCAGATACCACAATTCAACCTGCCAGAGCTCGAAGGAGTGGATTCGCCTCTTTCAGACAAATCAAAGTGTCTTGGGGTTAAATTCTGGATATGAAATTAAGCTGAAACGTCAATGTAGGGGAAGGTCGTGTACCTTGGTCTGAGTCATAGTTGCAAAAAGGCTTACTATTGTACTGAATTCAGTACAATTTTACTTTCCTGAGTACGCAAGTACCACTTCCCAATTTTCGGTACTATTTGTACTAATTTAAATTTTTGAAATTTTATTTTTATATCTTTTAAATCAAAGGATTCAACAAAAATAAGCTGAACGCTATCCTTTGTTTTAAAATTCTGAATGCGTTCATTACTCATCGTACATTATAGCTACTTCGTTAAAAATTGACTTTTGAAACTTCTTGCATTCCTCGAAGATGTGGAAAAAAGATTTGATTTCGGAGACATTTTTTTCAACTCATTACAACGGTTTTCACAAACTGCCATTTGGACGATCAAGTAAATTATTCAATCGTGCAGTTTCTCTTAAGGTTTTTTTCCTCGTAAACAAAAAAGTATTGAAATTATCAATAATGAATATAGAGCTCTATCTGACTGCGATAGAAATAGGTACATACCTACTTCTATTTCTGCGTTTTGAGCTGAAATGGGCCTTGTGCAAAATGAATGCAACGAGTTCATGTTTTCAAATCCTACACCGCATTGTCTATGGTGCTTTTTGTATTCATTCTTATTCTTCCGCAAACGTTTGAAGAATGTTTTCTTATCAAAATAGCTATTATAAAAAAAATATAACCAAAGCTAAAGAATCGAATGCATGCGTAAATATACACATTAGAATCTAAAAATCTTATTAAAAATTAATGCTGCCATAGCTATATAAATAAAACAAATTGAGCTCGAGCAGCGTACTAAGCTTCAGCTAAAAAATTAAATTTTCATTTCAGACTGTACTGCATGTATCTGTCACAATTTAGCGCGCACATTTTTTCAAGCAAAATGTATTTATTTATTTATTTTTTTTTTTCTGTTATGTTTTTGGGTTGCAGAAAAGTATATAAGAATAAGGTTTTTCAATGATGAGGAATCCTTTCAAAGTGATAAATTTGAGATCAAGGAATGTCAGACAAGGAAAAAAGAAAGTGCAACGAAAATATTATAACAAATTTTCGCGTCGATGCATTTTTGAAGGAAGTTATTTTCAACGAACAGTTGTTCTCGGTGACACTTATATCCACAGCGCACTCTATGTCAAAATTAAGCTAGGATTTTAGTTAATGTTTGAAAAGAAAAATTGAAGAGCAGCGATTTAGTTTCGCTCGAGCTGCGTACTAGCTTTAGATTCAATTAAATGCGCCTTTATTACACCCTTCACTGGAAGGTATAAGTAAATATGCACTTACATTTCGAACGTCAAAAAGAAGTTCCCTTATACACCATAAGTCATAAATATTCTGAATCAGGGTGAAATTCTTTAGCCATGTCCGTCTATCCGTTTGTCGGTGTCGGTCTGTCTGTTCGTTAAAAACACAAAATAGTCCATAGTCAAACCAAACGAATCGACCTCTGCGAATGAAATTTTGTGAAAGGACTTCTTTCTTCCGGTACCTCCCTGCACACAAAACCATTAATAAGACCCACGTACGTATATGTATACACGAACTCACATGGTTAAAATTTTGCAAGACTTAAATGCTGAAGGGGATATCAAAACAGGCCGATGATAACATGCTGATACTGTTTTTTTTTGTTTAATAAAATATTTATTTTTTATGTTTTCGATTGGTTTTATACATTTAAGAAAATTGAGTACTATTCAGTAAAATTTCTTTTCAGTTTTCAGTACAATTGAGAAAAGTCGATTTTCATCACTGCCGAGTGCCAAATTTTGAGAAAAATACAAAGCACAGAAAAACCGGTTCTTCTGTGAAATGTTGCTCTTCTGTTCATTTCTCTTCTTAGTTACTTTTTGAACGTACAGCTGCACGAGTTGGCACAAAAATAAAATAAACATAGTTTTTAGTGAAAAAGAGTAATTTATTATCTCTTTTCTCTTTTGTAGTGCTCAATTTTCAGTTTCTTTTCCGCTACTTTAATCGATTTCGGGAAGTGTATTTATTGTCTTTTGGTAGTAACAAATTATCGTACGTATGTGTTTTCAATAATACGTCAAAATTAATTTTTTTTTTATCATAGCGCGTGTACCTTGGTCCGGTCCAAGTCATGACCAAGATGTTTTCAAATATGTAATATTGAAGTTACAAAATTTGTTTTTTTTCTTTATGTTGTTCCTTTACATTAACAGCCTTATTTATAAACTTTATACACTCTCTATAATAGCTCTAAACCTAATATATATTTTTGCGTTTAGACCTATTATAGAGAGTGTATAAAGTTTATAAATAAGGCTGTAAGTTTTTAAATAACATAAATCCTTTATTAAGTTTTTTTTTAGTTAAAGAAAGTTTTTTTTTTTATTTAAAGTGTTTAGTGAATTAAAAAAAATTTATCAAAAAAACTTAATATAATGGTTTGCTTTGTTTTCTCCTTTTTTGAA
This sequence comes from Cheilosia soror, assembly GCA_949372485.1. Classification (NCBI taxonomy): domain Eukaryota; kingdom Metazoa; phylum Arthropoda; class Insecta; order Diptera; family Syrphidae; genus Cheilosia; species Cheilosia soror. Next base: position 21,222,643 of record OX443562.1, on the reverse strand, counting down.
ATAAAATAAGAATGGTGCCATTTTTACTTTTTATTGAAAGAAATAATAGTTTTCACCTTTAAACTATAGGAAAACCTTCAATAATATTTTCGGTCCAAGGTACAATAATCCGTGGACCAAGGTACAATCTTGTACTGTATCATCTATACTGTATATCCAAACCAAGGTACAATCTTGTACCTTGGAGTCTTGGACCGTTTAAGGTTAGCATATAAAAGTTAAGTTTTCTAGGGAATGGTAAGCAATATCCTTTTGGTAGTTTCGCCATACCATAGATAAGACTTCAGATAATAACTAACAAAAAAAAACAAATACTAATAAAAAAAACAACACATAAAATATTGGCAAAAAACTGAAATCCGGACCGAGGTACAATACCTTCCCCTAGTGGAAGAATTAGGAGGATAACGCTCTTTTCATGCACTGGCTATACAGCAGGTGGTGAGTCCCTTACTCACATATAGCGTACTAGTGTGGAGAAAGGCGACAAAAAGTAAACTATAGTCGGTAAAGTAGCGACGGTGCAGATAACGTCAAGCGTAGCCATCACAAGTGCACTTCGCAGTACCCCTACTCTGGCGTAGGATACCTTTTTACACCTTCCGCCCTTAGATTTACATATTAAGCAACTTGCAGGAAACACAGCGCTATGGCTCACTACTTTTGGCTACTTCAGGGGGACAGTTTGCGTTTGCGAGACCGTACGATGCTAGCGGAGCGTATAGGTGCAAACTGATGATATTTTCCCCTTGGTCGATTTCGACACTCCGTACGAGGTGTCATATCCAGGCGGCTCAAAAACAACAGACACTGGAGCTGACATCTATACTGTATATCCAAATCTTAAAGTGTCTACGCGACTACCGAATATATTAGCAGTGTATTCCAATCAGAAGTTCTTTCTATTCTTAAGGCGAATTTTGATGGCTGATTTTAAAATGAGGCACCTCCCACACAATGCTTTATCTAGGGATGTATGACAGCTTTAGACTTGAAATTTTGGTAAATGGACGTTATTGCCGTATTGGAAAATTTTTTAAATTATGGGTTTATTGAAAAGAGTCGCTCCAATAAAAATAAAAACAATATTTCTACAATGTACACTAACTTTGGAAATGCATGCTTCCTTATCTAATTTGTGGCTGTCTGAAAACCTTCTGATTTATTGGTAACTAGATACATATAACATTATGTGGGCGCAGTAGCGCAGTGTTTAGTGTGCTGGATGCGAGGGATCCCAGGTGCGATCGAAGTTTTTTCTACTGCGCCACCTCTCGCGAACGTCTGACAAATATCCGAGAGTATTGCTGTTCTGAAAAAGCTTCTCAATTCAGTCGTTCAGCATACAATTGTAGGTCCCTTTCATTTGTCCCAAAAATAGAAATTCACACAAACGAATGGTTGTGTGAATTGCGACACAGTTCCGGCTCCTCAGCTCGTAATTCGACGACCAATAATTAGGAGTAGACCCCTTCTGCTGACGACAGGGCACCCAATTCTTCGTCCAAATACTACGTCATTTTTGTGGCATAAAATTGTCAAACATTGAGACAAAATCATCTTATAACCGTGCATTGTAAGGTAAGGGGGTATTGTCAGCTCATTGTCAGGGTATTGACTGACAGTGTTGTAAGATCGAAAAATCGTCTGTATCTAGCTTTACAACGAGTCCTCTTCAAATTCGAGGTGTTCCAAAGTGCTCAGGGTACAGCTAGTGATTAATAATATAAATGAGGTAATACTCCTAAGCCACTTTACCCACGGAAATATGGAATACGGTGAATGTGCTCGATACAAAATAGCATTTTTCCATCAAACAGTTAAAGCTAAAGAGCTTACCTTTCAACTAACAACTGTCTTATATACGAGTATTCATTAAAAGCGTTTATCGAAATGTGCATCTTTATTTAAAGGCGACTATAAATGACCTAACCCTGTGGTGGGTGGTGCCTACATAGCTCAAATCTTTTGAGCACCATTGCCTATAGCAATGTATATTTTTGTCGCTCTCAGATTGATGTTAGACACTGCCAGCTCTATTGACAGTCCCATTTCTAAAACCGTATCTACAACCAACACATTTTTCTTTTTTTTTAATTTACTCGTGTATAACTAAGATAAAGTGTTTGAACGAATCTTTTTTCCTGTAGGACCGAATATATATTTTTTTTACTTTGCTTGTTGTCCCTTTTTTTCGCATGTCCACTATGTCCTTCTTTCGGGTAAGCAGCATTGCAAAAAAAATCGTCCCTTTTCCAGAACTACTAGCAATTTTCGACACATTGGACAATGATTCTAACGGCAAAAAAAAAAGGAAGAAATAGAAAACCTATTTCTTTCAGAAAGCGACTGAGTGGAAGGAAAAACAGAAACGACACGATAAAGGGACATTGAATGCTGTTCAAATGGGGATGGAGCTGAAAACTGAAACCTCATAGCACCCTCCTGACACACATTTTAATTTAAATAGACATTAAATGTGGAAAAAGATTGCCTAAAGCCAAAGGCATAGACTCAGAGAGTTGGGCTCTAGTTTTTCTTATTTTTGGCAAATTGAAAGAAAAGGGTTTTCCGAATATTTTTTCCCTTTATATTCGTTATTTAGTTTTGGAGTATATGCCCCTGTCACTTTATCCAACTGTGACATATCTCCAGGATCCGATTAGCAGCTAAAGGTAAGGCAGATATATAAAAACAAGGCAAGCATGGATATAGGATATGCCATATGCGCATATCGAAGAGGTTTTCATCTGACTGAGCAGGAATATCTACACTTGCAGGAACAGAAAAGAAAAACAAACAACACAACAATACCAAAGATAACACATGGTCACTATATCTGAAATGTGTGCAAAAGGAAACAGGCTGAATGGGATGGGACTGCGGGAGATGGGAGTTCTCCAAAGTCCAACCTACACATCATTTAAGGTACAAATTGAATCAAGTGCCGAGGCACTACCAATGACTGGTGATTGAATATATGTGTAGGGCTGAAGGATGAACCGTCGAAAGGGGGAGTTTTCTAACTTGTAATTGGCTAAATTTTTGGTGAACGGTCGAGATGGTTTATCTAAGGAATAAATTAAAAAAGTTTTCTCTTGTTTTGTTGTTTATTTTTCGGTACGAATTGTATTTCGTTTCATACCCGCTATAGCGGGACACAGAATAAGGCCAGGAGTAACTTTTTCGGGAGACAATTTTCAACAAATAAATGAATGAACGTTGGGAATTCGGGATGAGTGTTTGATGTCTACCAATTTGTGGAGGATAAATATTGGCATTCTTTCAGTTGGTTGACACAAAAAACAAAAACCTCGAGAATAATGTAAATATTTGTTTCGTTGTTTCATATCGAGTGATTGTTCGTGCGAAAAACTAACACAAAGAAAGAGGGTTTTGATATAGATACTTACCCACTTGTATGAGAACCACAAGAAAGTCAGTCTTGAGTTGTAGATAATGAAGTTCCTCAATAAGTCCCCTTCGACTGAAACACTCAATTATTTTCTTAATTACGAGCATTGAATCAAAGAAAAACATTTGATCCTTAATGCCATAAATATAAGCCGCTTCGAAGTTAGTTTAGTAATTTGCTGTTAATTAAGCCAAAGTGTTGTCTTTTATAAAACTTTCTTATTCGGTTTTATTGTGATCCAATAAATTTGGAAATTAATATCATGATGGAGGACTTGTAGTTTGCCCTTCTTGCTTGGCCAACAATATACATTTGTTATTCCGAATCCTTGCTATCGCATGACCATATATCAAAACACAAGTAAGTAGCTAATTAATCAACACTATACCTACTATAAATGTCCTACCATACCAGACCATAGACCCTTAAAGGAATATATAGATTACCTACCGGGGTTGTGTGTGTATAGCTTAGTTAAATGTGGTCAACATTAGGAGCAACTGTCTTCCTGGCCAGTTGTTAAATAATTTATCGACAAATGTGTAGGATACTTGGCATTCAGGATAATTATTCAAATGAATGGTTATGCGTACAATGGTATGGTTTTTAATTATTTCCACGTTTGGAGACGTGAATAACATCAAATTAAAACAATTATTGATTGCATGTCTTAGAAAAAGGTAAAAGGATGAGTCTGTAATTTGTAGGTATAGATTTGTCCAATGCGTTTCGTTTTGTAATATTGTGAATGTGACTATAGCTACTTTATAGATAGGAGGGGTCGATTACTGGGCGTGGTATTTATCGAGCGAGTGTCCTGGTCCTGGATCCTATCCAGTATATAGATGCAATGTGGCTTTCGACGCACCAGACCAGATATTAGATTTGTACTCAGTTTTGGGACAAAAGAACGCGTTATAATTGTAGGCAGATCAGAAGGGCTAAAATTATCTTGGATCGTTTGAAAAAACCTAGATAATTCCCAGCCTTTGTGTAGATGGTCACTCCAACGTTGGCTGTCACGAATATACACCCTTGCATAGGAGTCTTTCAGTTTTGTCGATGCAGGTAGATACCATCCAGGAATTCAGACAATATTGTGTTTTTGAAGCCCTAGATTCCGCATACTCTATTAGCTGAAACCCATTTTAAAATTCATCAGCCAAGGTAGGTAGGTAGAGAGGACCTACATTGCTCATGTCGCGTTGGGTCTTTTAGTCAGTGGATTAAAAACTACATACATTTTTGGACTTAAAGTCTTGGATGTTTTACACGATCAAATATGGCTACCAATATGCCTAAGACATTCATTCCTATCCGAAACTTGAATATTAAACCACAATCGACCCAAACAAGTTCCACAATGTTCAGCATTCCGACCAAATTCAGAGAAAGCTTGAGTTCGAGCACTAACTTGGACGATAGGTAAGCTTGGCTATCACTGCAAACGCATAGGCTTCTAGCCCTCCACCTGTTTGTCAAAATATCGTCGCTGTTTAAGAAAACCGGCATAACTCAAAAATTACGATTTTTCAGGAGAGCTGTTTAAAGTTTTTGAGTTATGCCAGTTTTCTTAAACAGCGACGATATAGCGCATAACCATAAGGATAGCGAAAATCTCCGCTTGGTAGATAGACGCATGGTTACCTTAGGGTTAGTGTAATCTGTAGTCTAATGTTCTCGCCTTCCACGAAGACTCCAGAACCAGACCCCTTTCCGGTTTTAGAGCCATCCGTGAATACACGATGGCATTCTTTCCCTAGCTCAGAGTCTGAGTAGAATTTCTGTTGTCATTGAGTCAGATGGCATATCCATAGGACAGGGGTCAAAGGCTAACTCTCGCACAAGTTCTTCAAAATTCCAATGCGCATAGTACTACCAAAAGCCACTTCTCTTCAACCGAGAGATGGTTTTTAGCGTACACCCTATGATAAAAGTATCAAAGGGGGAGGTTCATCATAGTGGGCGCAGTAGCATAGTGGTTAGTATGCTGGACTACTGTGCGAGGGATCCCAGGTTCTATCCCCGGAAAAACACAAATTACATCTTAAAGTTTTTTTCTGCTGCGCCACCTCTCGCGATCGTCTGACAAACATCCGAGAGTATGACTGTCATGAAAAAGCTTCTCAATTCAGCCGTTCGGACTCGGCATAAAGTTGTAGGTCCCTTCCATTCGTCCAAAAAATAGAAACTCACACAAAACGAATGGTTGCGAGAAGTTAGGCCTTGGGTGTCACCCGCCTGTTGCGCCTCCTATTTATTTATTTATTTAGGTTCATCATAGCATCTAAAGCAGAGCTCGAAGTGCTAGGGAAAGCCCCTGTGCAGCCAAGGCAAACCGTTCTTTGGAGTATGGCGAAAGAGGCAGCGTAACACGTTTCCGCGAAATCCTCTTCCACCACACAACCGATGCAGAAGTGGTCTTACCATTGCCATATAGATCCAAAGAACTCTTTTAGGAGATAAGTCCCATATCGTGCCAAAAGCGCCTTTGCACTGCCAGAAACATGCTTGGACCAAAGAAGTTTTCTATCGAGGATTACTCTCAGATATTTGACTTCATCAGAGATCGGGATAGTGACACCTTTTTGTACAAGTTGAGTCAGACCAGTGGCATGCCTCCTTCTCGTGAACAGAAGAACCTTCGTTTTAAGAGGATTCACTGAAAGCCCATTTCTTGTACACCAGTCATCGATAAACTTCGAAGTAGTTAAAGACTTTGTCTACCTAGGCTCTACAATTACCGCGACATCGGCGTAGAAATCAAACGAAGAATCACTCTTGCCAATCGCTGCTTCTTCTGGTTAAGAAGTAAAGCCCTCTCTCGCAGAACCAAGAAGATATTGTACAAGACCTTAATCATCCCAGTCCTGTTGTATGGTGCAGAAGCATGGACCTTATCGAAAGCTGATAAAAACCTCTTGGCACGCTTTGAAAGAAAGATTCTTCGGGTGATTTTTGGTCCAGTTTGTATCGACGGAGTGTGGAGGAGGAGATTCAACGACGAACTTTACGGGGTATATAGCGACGTTGGTTGAGTCACGTGGAGCGTATGGACAACAACGCACCACCCCTGAGGGACAACGAAGCAGAGGAAGACCCTACCTCAGGTAGCGCACAATTAGAGAGCGACCTCAACCAACTTGGTGTGAGTAACTGGAAGCAGCTAGCTAGGGACCGAGCTGGCTGGAGGGGCTTGTTGGTTGAGGCCGTTGTCAACCCCGGACTGTGACCGCCATCAAAAGAAAGAAGAAATAATCGATGAACCCCAAGAATCTCTGCGCCAGAGAGCATACAGTCCTTAGGTTTCAACCGACTAACAGAACGGCGACATGGTCCGCGTAGGCTTGTGTGTACGTTCCAGGAAGATTAAGAACCGTTAACAGAAAGTCTACTACCATATACACCATAAAAGGGGACACAGAACACCACCTTGAGTACAGCCTCTGTTTACCCCTGTTATGACGCATTTGCCACAAATCCGCTTCGGCAATCAACGTCCTGTACATTAGCATTGCTTTAATCCACAACACCAATGTTTTATCTATATCTATACCATGATGTCTGGGTGTATTGCACATGCTATCAAAGGTCGCACTATCAAAAGCACCCTCAATATCGACGAAAATACCCAACGCGTACCTACTCCTTCCGATCAAGAACACTTTTAATCCTACCAACGAGGTTCTGAAGCGCAGTTTCACAGGATTGAAACATAAATTGGTTAAAGCGACTTTCTCTTAGGCATAGCACCTTATACAAGGTATCTATTCATCTGTTACGTTGTCCCTCTGGGATTTAAGCAAATTGGGCTGAAGTCGTATTTTCTATTCGTTCGGTATTATGTTCTAGCCATCAAAGATGACTGATTTGCACTTTAGTGACTAGTGCATAGTTTTCTGTTTGCTTTTGTTATGGTAGGTATCTTTTGTATAGTACCATCGAGGCTTTCGAAAAGCTGTCCCAGTTGACTTTTTTGAAGTCCCTCTTGGTTGGAAATTGAACCACAACGATGGATATTTGGAAGCCAATCGCGAAATAACTACCTAAATGTGCTGACAGTGCAGGTAGTTTAGGAGGACCCTTTATTGATTATGATAAAAAAATAAATAGTTGGCTCAACAGGCGTGTATAGATACCCTATGACTTAGGCCTATCTTCTCACAACCATTCGCTTGTGTGAGTTTTTATTTTTGGGACGAATGGAAGGGACCTACAATTTTTTGCCGAGTACGTATGGCTGAATTAAGAAGCTTTTTCATGACAGTCATACTCTCGGATGTTTGTCAGACCTTCGCGAGAGGAAAGTGGAAAAAACCTTGAGATGCAATTCGTATTTTTCCGATGATGATGATAATCGAAAAGTTTTCATTAAAATTCCTCAACTGTGTAGTCTATGCAATGCATGCCTATGAAAAGGGAGGTACATAATATTCAAGGGCTCTACATTCATTCCAACTAAAAGTGTCCAGACAGTCAAATTTATACCTAATATAAAAGTCCCAAAGGCTTCCCAGAAGAAAACCACAGATTTGTAGATAAATTCTATAAGAATTAACGCAGACCAAACATATGTGTGTGTAGTGTACCCATGACTATTATACACAATATCCTTTCATCCGAAAAATCATATTCTAACGAGCGAACAAATGTAGTACACACATCCATGCGATCCAGAGATCTAGGCATCATATTCATCCTGTAATTCAGAGTACAGCCAACCACGTAATTACATTTAGACTTAAATTAAAAAGTCCCGCGGTCCTGGCGGGAATGAGTCGAGACAATGCAGAACCAGCAGGAGCAGATGACGATGATGCGAGTATGAGGACCAAGAACGATGCGAATACAGATGAGAAGCTCTCAGGCTCTACTTTTATTTTATTTTTTTAACTCTGCCACTCTGCCTACCATGGACTCGCGTCCTGGGGAGCACTATTAAGTTTACTCCCGTCAAGCAAATTAACACGTAAAGAAAAAAAAAAATATGCGTAGGTGTACGTAGTTATGCAAGGGGGAACTATATAAAGGATCATAAAATTTCTTCTCATTTTCACGTTTTCCACTTTCCGTTTTAGAATAAAAGCCTTTCAGACACACATAGATATAGTGCTCGCACCACCTATACTGAATACGTAAAAGGATGACGGAAAATTTCAGCAAAAGGATTTTCACTTTGTTTTAGTGTATAGAGCGACTGGGAGGTGGTATAAGTGGTGGATGAGGAGCAGAGTCTTACTATATGTTACCTTAACCGATTTTCCTTCGAATGAATTTTGTGTGGCTGGCATTTCATATTCAGGACGTGAAATCCTTCGATTCGAAAGAAAGAACAAAAAGAATATGTCAGATGCTGGGTGCACTACGTGACTTTGATTTTCTACCTATACAGATATATGGTGGGCTGGGGCATGTGGCAAGGAAGGTATGTGTACTCGCTATACGGTTTTTATTCCCCTTTGATGAGTTGTGTCCTTTTATGCGAGTACACCAATAGAATTCTTATTTTGTATTCTCATACTTTTTTTTTTTGTTTCTTCGAGTATAGGTTATCTAAGTGTAGTGAGAACATTGTTATGTTGTGTGATGTTCTCGATATTCGGTATGGCGTTTGGGAATTGTTCAAAGACGAGACAAACATCCGAATTTCTTGGGGGAATTTATAGGTACTTCTTTAAGTATTTTTGGGCTCAAAAGCTGGTCTTGTGTTGTATAGGCAGATACTTTCATTAATACTTAATGAATCCATTTGTCTTTTGTATGTCGTGGCATTAACGTGGTATCACGCTAAAACTAGTCACCAAATCCGTGAGGATTTCTCAGACATAATATATAACGGGCGCAGTGGCTCAGTGGTTAGTGTGTTGGACTACTGCGCAAGGGATCCCAGGGTCGATTTCCTGAAAAACACATATTACTTCTTAAGGTTTTTTCCACTGCGCCACCTCTCGCGAACGTCTGACAACAGAGAAAACGGTCCTGAAAAAGCTTCTCAATTCAGCCGGGTAGGGTGTGAGTTCATCCCATTGGACTAGGCACCATATTGGGCCCATCGCCATCCCTGGGAAACATTAATGGTCAAAAAACCTAAACCACTTCGCCCAAACAATTAACTTCCCTGCAAAACCTGAAAATTGTTTCAGTTTTGTTTACGAGGCCAGCCTCCTTCAAATTGTCGAAGAAGTACCAACCTTCCAAGGTATTTCCTCCTGCACCGAGCAATAACTTGACATTCACAGAGGAGATTAGTTATATCCTCTGCGACATGTAGGTAAGTCTTCGCAGTACTTGCAATGTCCGTATCTGTTAAACCTAATCCCTTTGCGTGCTTCCTTAGAAGGCAGTGCCCAGAGAGTATCCCTCCCTTTGATCTGCTGAGCTTTGGTAATTCTACAGATTTTTTCCGATCTAGCTTAGGCCACAGAGCCTTTGAGACTCTGTGCCCTACTATATCCAACCATCTCTAATCTGCACCATTTTTAATATTCTCGAGAATAATTCTCTTGGCCACGGCTATTGGTGGTCCTATATGCCCTCAATTGTTTCATTAGGTGCAAGCTCTGCTCCGGTTTTGGCCAAAACATTTTGCGCTATCCGAAAGGGAAAGCTCCACCCCACCTGGGTAGTTTGAAGGGTGGTATCTTGTATTTTGTACAGAAACTTACTCGTTCTGTCTTTTCCGGGTTGACACGAAGTCCACACACTTCAGCCCACTTTCTGAGCTTGTTGAGGGCTGATTCCATGGTTTCATTTAATGTGTTCAAGAATTTACCTCGAACTAGAATCGCTGTTACGTATGGCAACACTTGCCATACGTGCTCTCATATATTGTAAAATGATATGTACCTATTATAGTAGTTAGTTAGTTAGTTCTTGATCGGTCTCTGACCGAGAGAGATGTGTATTTATACTTCGGAGAACGGAGATAATAAATGTGGATTTTTTTTGTATATTTTCCCACAATAAAAGTCGTACTTGTTCTAATTTAACGGAGTATTATACAATCGCCACATAATCCGCGTAAGCGTTACGCTAAACCCTGCGTTGCTGAGTTCTTTAAGTATATCGTGTATGACAAGAACCCAGAGAAGGGGAGATATATCCCCTCCCTGGGGAGTGCCTCTAGTAACCGATCTTCTTATTGAACTGTGCCCGAGAGTGGAATTGATATTTCTGGTGACAAGCAATCGTGCACAGCCTATTGGTGATTCTATGATCTACATTTATCCTTTCCAGAGCGCGTTTGGTTGCCTATGCCCTAACGTTATTGAAAGCCCCCTCAATGTCTAAGAAGGCAGCTAATGCAAATTCCTTGTGGTGTAGGTTATGTTCTATTTTACCTACCACTTTATGTAGAGCTGTTTCTACCGATTTAATACCTTTTAGATATTCGTGCTGAGCATTGCATAGATTTCCATTGCAACACTTGCTTCTTAGGTAGTTGTCGAGAAGGCTTTCAAGTTGCCGAGTCCGAACGGCTGAATTGAGAAGCTTTTTCAGGACAGTCATACTCTCGGATGTTTGTCAGACGTTCGCGAGAGGTTTTGAGGTTAAGAAAGACAAAATCTTGCAATAACAGATACTTGGAACTTCTCACACAGTAGTCAGTACACTAACCACTGAGTCACTGATGGCCAAATGGATTTTATGCTATACCTAGTCAATGTATCCATATACAAAATTTGGATGAGCGTAACTTAAGGCTAAATGTTCTTCTAATATATGGACCGTCCGAGTGGGATTCAAATATGTACTGTTCGGGTCCTACTTATCTTAGGCGACTAATCCGCACTTTTCTAACCATGTAAGGTAGATATCGCTGTAAAGGTCGCATAGAATTCGCTGTAAAATCGATATCTTAATACTATGTAGAAAGGCACAAAAATGTTTTCGAATATTTTCCGACCAAATATTTATTTATCCTTTTTCACTGGCAGTGGTGTATTGGTTAAAGTCATTGCTTGGAACCCGGAGGGGACAATAATACCTACTCATCTCACCGTCCATAAAGGGAAATAAATTCCATCATAGTTTCGGCGTCATTACACCAAAATACTCCATTAATAGTGAAAACCGACAGAAAACCACCCTATACTTTATGACAAACCTAACATCTCTTACGAAGAAAAGACAATGTCAAAGAAAATGTTTACTATAAAGCTTAACATTCTAAAAAACCTTGACGCCTGGACAAGGAACTGTGGCCTAACTGTCAATCCCCGCAGAAACTGGTAGGTACTTTTTACAAATAAAAGGGAAATTCCACAGTCTGTTAAATCTTCTGTTGGCGGAACACCCCTCAGAATCTCTGATAGCGCAAAGTACCTGAGACTGATACTAGACAAAAAACTAAGCTGGAAATTTAACACCAGTGAAAGAATCAAAAAAGCCACAATATAGCCTTTTATTCCTGCAGCAGAATCTTCGGGAAAAACCTGGGGACCATCTATCAAATTCATGCTCTGGATGTACAGGTACACGGCTATAGTAAGACCTATGGCAGTCTCGTATGGTGGCCGGCAACCAATAAAGCCACTTGCCTAATAGCGTTAACGAAGGTTCAAAGACTAGCGTGCATCGGCACCGCTAGTGAGATGAGGACAACTTTAACCGCAGGACTTGAGGCTATCCTCAACCTGCTTCCGCTAGACATTCATATAAAACTATCGGCCGCAATTAGTGCGATGATAATCAGCCAATTAATAAACTGGAAATTGAACGAAATGGGTCATTCGATGATCCTGCAGAAATATTTTAGCCGGGTACCTGTCACGGACTACATCACGCCTTACCTAGAGTTTACAAGGCCTTTCTCGAGCGCCTGTCCCAGCTGGGAAGAATGGAGAGACGAACTCGTACCTAACATGCAAACCGCAGCCGTATTTACAGACGGTTCTGAGAAGGACACTGGGGTAGGGTCACGGGTCAGTTGTCTTCCCTGAATCGCTGTGTATATCAAAGTCGATACGTCTCCCCGACTATAGCAGCGCGTCTTGCAAGCAGAGGTCTTGGCAGTGACAACAGCAACCCGTGACCGTGAGTCTGTGGTAAGGGGAATACCACCTGGAGATATTACCTTCTTTATCGACAGCCAGGGAGCAATAAAAGCCATAACTGCACCAGAAATAAGATCGAAGCTTGTGAAATTCTGTCGCGAAGAACTCAAGGCTCTTGATACACAGCACAAGCTATCGCTCTGCTGGCGTTCGGTATATAAAGGCATTCCAAGCAATGAGAAAGCGGATGAATCGGCAAGGTTCGACAGCTGTTTCAGAACAAGCTGATCCTTCTGTGAACTTCCCGCCTTGAATACTCTATCTTGGAGCAGGGAGAAAAGCCACAAGAGAGGAAAACGCTAGATGGGCCTATCTAGAAGGATAGAAAGTCAGTCTCCACCCTCGTAGGTATCATGACGGGGCACAACACTCTACGGTACCATTATGAAGAAAATGGTCTTGACGGAAGAAGAACTTTGCAGAGACTGCGGTGATGAGAAGATCTTGAGGATGCAACCCACTTCCTATGTCACTGCCCAGGTCTCCAACACACCAGGTATAAATTCCTAGGGAGTCACTTCTTCAACGACCTAGACGAGCTCTCCAGCACATCAATAGACAAGATAATGCACTTCGCAAATCAAAAAGATGGTTTGTACATAGTAGCAGCACAGTATAAGTAATTTGAATACAGGGTTATAGTGGATAAGGGACAACCTCTTTCCCCTAACGGGCATCACAATGGGTCAGTATTGACGTATGTGTGGTACGGGGAAATCCCCGCCAGCCCACAAACCTAACCTAACCTAAAGCTTTACGCTGCTCAAGCAAAATTTTGAAATTTAAGCCAAGCGGTACGCATAAGCAGCTACAGCTACCGATTGCTGCTTTTTTTTTTTGTTATATTTTTGTGTTCCGAACAAAAAAATTAAGGACGATTTTTTCAATTATAGGACGAGGAATACCTTGAAAGTGGAACATTTAAAACCATGGAGAAAAACAAAGCACAATGAAAATTAAACCATTTTTATAGTCAACGAGTTTTTGAAGGAAGTTCTTTTCAAAGAACAGCTATTTTTGTGACATCGCACTCTACCTATGTCAAAATTTAGAAAGGTATTTAGCTATAATATTTGGAGAGAAAAACTGAGGAGCAGCTAAAATTTAACTCTAAGCAGAAACGCGAAAGAAACGACAAACCGGCAAAAGTGTCGAAAATTCCCCTAATATCATAAAACCTTGATATTATATATCTCATCTTCGGTACTTTTCCACAAACGTCATTCAATTCCAAGCATTTCACATAAGTCATAACAAAAGTGATCCTAAAGGTCGGAACTGTTTCCTCTACCTAATCTAATATAAAAAAATGCCAAAAGCTGTAAACCCCCTCAACCTTAATTGGCGTGTCTGATGGTCTACTACAATAACTACAAAAGAAAGTTAAATCCATCTCAACTATCATCCCCATCATTACAGTTACCTTGAAAATTCTAAATGAAAACTACCATCACTTTGTTAAGTTTTCTTTACCCGCATATCTATACCGGCCTTATACATTCTCCAATGGCATTTTGTGAATGAGCTATTTTCATGTTACCTACTTAGTGCCCCCAAGTAAATGGAATGGTTACACATGCCATTAAGCTTCCTATCTACACCTAGCTACAACCAATATCTACACCCTAATATTTCAACTCTCATACCAACCCTAACATAACTAGGTTGCTGTGATTTGCTCCAATCAATATAACGACCACGTTCATAATGGCCAAGACATTCTTCCTGCCATGAACACGAACAATTCGTTTAGAAAAATGAAGGTTTAGCCCAAGGCGATGATTTGAGAGCTTGAAAATCTCTCATTCACAGAACAAATTACCTCATCAAGGCTGAAAATGCTGTCCAATGTGAAAGTTTTTCCTCCAAATTACTCACTGCCACAGTAAGAGTGTTTGAGATAAAAAAGGACGAAAAAAAAAGAAAACAATTAAAACTTTTGTTCCATTTTCTCTCAGTCATAGACACATACTTATACCTTTATCACTACAGCAATTCTGACAGGTGGCGGGCGGTTTGCACAAGTTGTGCGAAAGTTACCAAACGATATCCCTACCCTACCGAGTGTCGAGTGGTGCTAATGCGTAACGAAAATACGAGACATTAAATCGTATAAAATGGCTTCTTATACAGCACCAGCACATTCATATGATAACGCTTTGGCCACGTGGAACTATAGTTCCTAGTGCACAATGTAAATGGGTGCATGATTGCCGGATTGGATGCTTTAAGCATATAGCTAAATGGAAAGTATTTCAGCTGCATGCGGAGTGAAACGCACGAGAATAATATCAAAGGAGCAACACAACACGTGTAATTCCGGGTATCATGTGAGAAATTAACATTTTGCGGTTCAGTTACGATATTAACTTTCCGTTTTTGGTTTTTGCTTCCACCAGGAGCTCTTTTGTTAAGAGTTTTGGCCCGTGGTGTGGGTTTAATTGAAATGAACTTTGGCTACGGTTTCGTGCAGGAGGACTGTATAGCATTTGCTTTTGTAAATATCAACCGAATGGAGCGCTTAATATTTAAAGCGTTTATGTTCGTCTCGTCGTTAGGTAAATTTATTTACGATATGGAACAGTTTGACTTAAAAAAAATGAGTTACTTTTGCAGAAGGATTGACTTTTAAGGGTATGTCTAATGATGGTAAATTTACAGTGAGATTCTGTAACCAAATGTGTCCTTTCAGTTAATAGTAATCAAATCACCCATATTTCTTCGGCTTTTATCGTAGATATATCTAACTATGTATAGGAGTGTCATGTCTGTAATCTGATTTTATTTTTCAAACTTTTGTTGCAACGACAGTACAAGACAATGACACTTGTATCAATAAAAAAATTGACGGCTTAGAAAAAGCTACGCGATAGTAGAAACTTCATGAAGCTTGATAATTATTTGAAATGAGGATGCTCACCATAGATTTTAAAAACTTTTATTTTTCATGTTGTGAAGCGCATTTATATAACGCTGTCGATTTCTATATCCTTTAAAATACTTTCAGACACTCATCAGAAGCAACGTCTCGCAGTTACCCACGATGTCATATGTACCGCTCACGGCGGTACCGCGTTTATCCGCGACGAAATCCCCTATGCCAAAATCTCCCATTCCAAATCCTACAGTGAAACCAAGCAGGAGGGTTGCAGCCATACGTACCTCACTTTTTATCACCATTTTTAGGTATCGCGGCGATAGAATTAATAACACCAAATTTAAAATTGGGGGATTTTGTCCCTGTGGATTTTCTCTTAGGGCCTTTTTTAGTAAGGGATTTCCATTTCAGCACAATGAATTTTGGAAAGGGGATTTTGAAAAAGGGATTTTGGAAAAGGAGATTTCATCACCAACCCGAAACAAATGTACCCAACGATAGGTACCACTCGTCATGTTATAAATTATTGTCCAAGACTTAATTCAAAATGTAAATTCAAGCTCAAGAAAAAAGATTCCAATCATCGATTTGGCCAAAGTGGTTCATTGGTTGGTGTTCTTGAGTACTGAGCGAGTGGTCAGAAGTTCAACACCAACTAATATCGGAAGATTTTTCCAATATGTCACCTTGAGAATGTCAAACAAAAGTGTAACTGTCATGAATAAGCTTCCCAATTCAGTCATTCCGAATTAGCATAGAATTATGGGTGCCTTTCCCTTCACATTTTTACCACAAAATCGTGAGAATGCCAATAAATTAAAATTATTCGACCTGCTTCTTCTTCTCCTACTATCATAGGGCACGATAGTGCCCCAAGCAAGCTCTCTAGCCGAGGCACTTAGATACCGTTTTTACAGAAACCAACTCAAGCTATTTTCGACCCCACTCTAACTTCGGAACCAATAAAGCCAAAAACTTCGAACTTAAAATATTTACGAAGCTCATTAAAAAGGTCAACTTCACCAAATTCCATTTCTCATTGCTCATGCATGGTTCTCATTCTCAACATACAGGACTTAAAAAGTCGCAAAAACCGTAACTTACTCACTCACTCACATAGATGATGATCATCAAAATTATGAAGCACTTTCTGCCATTTTAGGATCGTGAAATTTGGCAGAATGCTAGATCCTGTGGTGCATACACTGGGTAGAGTCCAAAACTTGAGATTCAGGCGGCGTGTTATATGCCCACTTTTGAAAATCGGATATCATTCTCTATTTATTTGGGCACTTTACCAAAGGAGAAATATTAAAAACTAAAAATTTTACACTTAAGGGGCGTGGAATCTGCCCACTTACAATATGAAGACCTAGAAGTTAATCTAACTGCTGAATGTAAAAAAACAGCCAAGTTCTGTCATGTATAAAAAAGTGTGTAACTACTCAGCAACGAAATGTAGCTAATGAGATCTAAATGTACCTACGGCAAGTTTTTAGTTTAAGAAGGTTAAATGTTAAAAAAAATTGGTAGGTTTAAGGCTCCGCCAAACAAAGCGCGTTGTCAACTCCGCGTTTCATCGTCGCGTTCTACCGCTGCGTTGTAATATACTGCAATACACATCCCCTGTCACACAGATCCCCTTCCCGCGAGCCACTTTTATTGTTTTAAAGCTTTGAAGATCTTTATGACGTCTAGTAATAGTAAATTCCTACTGATTTCCGACTAAAATCTAGGTACATTACAGTCGAAAGTTTTCGTATCTCATTCTCAGTTCCATACTGCTGTTCATCATAAGTTTTATTATATTTCGTCTTGTTCAGTCATTTACGCCGACCCAGGGTTCCAATGTAAGAAAAGAAATCCCCTTTTTCAAAATGATACTTTTTCCCCTTTAAGCAGCAAACAAAAATCCCTTTTTTCGCCGAAGGAAAAATCTTAGCATACCTACAATTTTATGCCGAGTCCGAACGGCTGAATTGAGAAGCTTTTTCAGGACAGTCATACTCACTGATGTTTGTCAGATGTTCGCAGAAGCGCATATACTACACTGAAAATCCCTTCTCTTTTCTACTCACTTAAAATCAAACTGTCTCCCCCGAAACTACTTTCATGGGAAGGGATCTGTGGGCCACTACACGGGCATGACTTTCATTCACATGAACGACTTGGCTACGCACAAAAATAAGGCCTTATTGCAATAACATAAAATTTGTCAGGTACAGGAATAATGAAATGGAAAATATAAACATTTTATGCTAAAGTCGAAGTGGACGCCCGTTTTTTACGTCCTCACTCTACCAACGCAAATACCAGTTAAAGATTTGTATCGAAAGCGCTATGGTTTCGGAAAATAACCTTCGTGATCATGCGTCATGCCCATGCGAAAGTTATTTCTGAAAATGCATTTTTGGTCCATTTTCTACACCATCTACCCTTCTCCTTTCTACCCACTCAAAATCACATTACCTGTCTCTCAGTACACATTACAGTGATGAAAATCGACTTTTCTCAATTGTACTGAAAACTGAAACCAAATTGTACTGAATAGTACTCAAATTTCTTAGATTTATAAAACCAAAGGAAAACATAAAAAATGAATATTTTATTTAAAAAAAAACAAAAACGAGTAGGTACCTATCAGTGTTATCATCGGCCAGGTTTTATAACCTCCTCAGCATTCAAGTCTTGCAAAATGTTAAGGAATTATTATAATGATTTTGTGCGTGCAGAGAGTTACCGGAACAAAGATGTCCTTTCACAAAATTTCATTCGCCTAGGTCGATTCGTTTGGTTGGACTCTGTTGTGTTTTTAAAAAACAGATAGACCGACGGGCGGATAGACGTACATGGCTAAATTGTTTCAGAATTGCATCCTGATTCAGAATATTTATGGCTTATAGGGTATAGCATGACTTCTTCTTGGTGTTAGAAATGTAAGTACTTATACCTTCCAGTGGAGGGTGTTATAAAGGCGCATTTAATTGAATCTAAAGCTTAGTACGCAGTTCGAGCGAATTTAACACCGAAAGAAAAAACATTGGTTGAATCAAAAATGTTTCGTTGTTAGCTAACAATGGGCGTAAAATTGTCAAATCAAATACGTATGTGATTAAATCAAACAACGCTGCATGTTTGAAACAACTACTTTAGCGTTGTTGATTAAAATGCTCGTAAGTATCACAGATATGTTTAGTTTGAACATTTTTGTAGTTGTTTCAAAAATGGTAACATTGTTAGCCTACAATTTAATTGTTGATTTCATTGTTAAACAACAATAAACAGGATGAATTTACAACTTAGGGACTTTCCAATTAATTTGACCATAAGTGTTTTTGATTAAACACAAACGTGGTCAATAAATTTAAAATCAACCATATTTCTTATAAATTAAACACATTCGTAGTTGGAGTACAACGATTACAGTGCAATTAAACACAAACGTTTTCAAGGTAAAATTTCATTGACTATTATTAAAGTATCATGAACATGTTAAAAGTATCTACGGACATGTTTTTATAAAAATATTTCTCATTATCACAACCTACATTCTTGCCAAGACGTGTTGTAAAGCGGTCACGTGTAACAATCAGAAACGTTGTTAAAGTATCACACTTCAGTTAAATGTATCACGAAAATGTTGAAATAACAATGCAGCCAAGCATAAACATTGCTAAAAAAACACAAACATTCTAGAACTATCACGAATGTAGTTAATTTACATGTTTTCTTGTTAAACCAACCACAAACATCGTAGTCGCGACATGATTAACGGGATTTGTCTTGTCAGTTTGCCTCGTTGGCGTCGGTCATCTTTTTTCTTGAAAAAATCTTCAGTATTCAGTCAGAAGTGCAAGTACTAGGTACATTACGTGTCAACGAGTGTCAACAGTGCATTTTTCTTTGTAGTGTATAGTGACGTTTTTTGTTTTGTTTTTTAGTGCGGTTGTTGGTTGAGGTCGTGGTCTACCCCGGATTGTGAGCGCTATCTAAAGTAAGTTTTTTTCTCGTAAACTTTTACTACTCATAATTTTGAAATTTTCCTTAGATTCGACACCCGGATTTCAATACTCTGAAGTCAACTCCAGCCGACGGTGCATACGGTACCAGACAACACTCACAATTTATGTAGGTAAATATAATTATTTATAAAATAATAATTGTACTTCGTTGGGCCCCTATTGTTGAGCCAACATATTAAAATATTAATTATTTATCACCATTTTTTTAACTAGCCTTAAGTCAAACTGTTATATGAAAGTTCAATAAATACTAATGTAAAAAAATGTAATGTAATTTTGCGTAGATTAATATTAGTTTTCAGTTTTTAATAGTATTTTCAGCTGGGTGCGAGTAGAAATAAAATGGTAAAGTAAGTATGGACGCTTTAAAAGAAGCACAAAAACATTACAATGTTTCCATTGCTGATAAACAATGGTCATGCTATGCATTATCAAACACTATCCAGTGCATGAGCAATGAGCATTGTAAAGGAATCACGAAAAATGTACATGTACAATGTTTTCGTTGTTGATTAACAATGATCATGCTTGATCAATCGCTTCCCTGTGATAAAGTAAGCATGGACGTGTTAAAAGAAACACGACCATTGTACAATTTTGAATTTGTTAATCAACAATGATCGTGCTTAATCAATCGCTTACCGTGCTTGCTTTACTACGAATAACCTAATGCGTGGTTATTTAAACACGAAATTGACAATGGCGTGATAGATTTATGCAAAAATACCCGTTATGTTTTTTTATAAAAAATTGACAATGTCACATTTGTTGAAATGACAATGCCCATTGGTTGACGCAAAATCAAATAAGGTTCATGCTTGATTTTACCAACGTTTTTCTTTCGGTGAAATTTTAGGTGCTCTCCAATTTTTCTCTCCAAACATTAAATAAAATCCTAGCTAAATCTTGACATAGTGTGCGCTGTGAATATAAGTGTCACAGAAAACAGCTGTCCGTTGAAAATAACTTCCTTCAAAAATTCATCGACGCGAAAATGTGTTATATTTTCGTTGCACTTTCTTTTTTGTTATTCCTTGATATTAAATGTATCACTTTGAAAGAAAGTAGGTAGGTAGGAGGAAGGTATTCATTGAAAAATCTTATCCTTATTTACTTTTCCGCAACACAAAAGAACAGAAGAAAAAAAAAACATTATCTGTAACAATTTAGCTAAAAAAAATATGCCGAACCAGCTCAGCTAAATTTTGGAGAAAATTTTATATGTGAGCTAAAATTTAGCACGAGTAGCGTACCAACCTCAAGGTAATAAAGTCTTATAGACGCCGGATAGGAACTTTAGTCCATGTACTGTACATACATATAAACAGATTAAGACTAATCTTTGTATAGTCGTGCTCAAAATCACTTGTCCAACGGTCCATTGAGTAAACTGTAGACTTTGTACAGAAAATCTACCATTGTCCAAGTGATTTGAACACGACTGTACCACATTCAGATAACAATCTACTATACAAGTTCTTCATTTTCAAGTTTATTTTGTAAAGATCTGTTTTATTCAAAGAACTGTGGCAGCCTTAATTTTTAATAAGTTGTTAAGGTTCTAATAGTGCAGACATTACGCCTGCATTCGATTCTTTAGCTTTTTTTTGATAATAGCTATTTTGATAAGAAAACATTCTTTAAACGTTTGCGGAAGAATAAGAAGAAATACAAAAAGCACCCTGGACAATGCGGTGAAGGATGTGAAAATATGAACTCGTTGCATTCATATCGCACAAGGCCTATTTCAGCCGAAAACTCAGAAATAGAAGTATGTATCTATTACTATCGTAGTCTGAATATCTGACTGATTGATAATTTCAATACTTTTTTGTTCACCAGGAAAAAAACCTTAAGACAAAGTGGACGACTAAATTTACTTGATCGTCCAAATGGCACTTTGTGAAAAATTTTGTAATGAGTTCAAAAAAATGTCTCCGAAATCAAATCGTTTTTTCACATCTTCGAGAAATGCAGCAAATTTCAAAAAATTATATTACACGAAGTACGGTGAGTAATGAATGCATTCAGAATTCTAAAACAAAGGAGTGCGTTCAGCTTATTTTTGTTTAATCCTTATATAATGTCTGATTTGAAAGATATAAAAATAAACTTTCAAAAATTAAAAATAGTACTGAAAATTGAGAAGTGGTACTTGCGTACTCGGGAAAGTCAAATTGTACTGAATTCAGTACAATAGTAAGCCTTTTTGCAACTGTGGTACACAATGTTCATGGTAAGGAGTGTATGGCCATGGTAATAGCTTTATTAAATGTCAAAAGAATGAATGCAATTAGAAACAAAAAACAAATTAAGTGAGTGTTGCATGGGCACATTTTTTGAGCATGGTTGTTTTTTGTAGGTTGTTAACATTTATTATAGAAGATTTTCTCACAAACTGTTTTTGATGGGATTTTAAGATTTATCCCCTTTTTGGATTTTTCCTTCGTTTTATCCCTTTCCCCTTTTTTTAATTTTCGTCTTAAAAAATTCGCAAAAATGTTGATTTTCTCTCAACCTGGGAACACTGTGGCCGACCTCTATACTTAGAATTTCTCTCAAACTTTTAAAATAATGTATAGGCTTCGCAACGCAATCATCATTCCTATATATGACAATATTGGGCACTATAGCTAGGATCTAGGATAGGACAAGACAGCGATCTCTAGAAAAAACATTTCTTCAACGCTCTGGAGGAACAAACAACTATCTTCAATTAAAATAGATGGGGAATCTAGACTAAATAAAATACCAACTACCAAGTGAAATGGGCTGTGAAATCAAAAACATACATTGTCTTCCTAAGAACCAATATTATTGTTTTTTTTTTTTTTTTTAAGTTTAGTTTAATCTGAAAAGTGGTGAAAATTTGTTGTTCCAGAATTGAATTTCGAATAAATAAATAATACATTTACGAAATTCAAATAAAAAATATATCGAAATGTTCTCAAATATATAAACAAAAAATTATGTATATTAATAAATCATATTGTTTTGTTTTATCTCTTCTTGTCTCACCCGCCTAGCAAAGGCAATTTCAAGCACACAGAGACGCACAGTTTGAATTTTTTTAGATCCGATTTTCAACCTTAGACGATAAACTCAACAGTAAATAAAACTTATTAGGTAAACTTACATTTATGTACATTATGCATGTATATGGCATATACCACTCAAAGTTTATCTATACATATAATAAAACTGTAGCAATTTTCGTTGTCAGCTAAAAACTCGAAAACTACTGGACAGATTTCAATGGAACTTTTTTTAAAATGTTCCTTAACACCGTGAGACTGCTATAGGCTATGTCGTTTATAGCCACGTCCTAAGGAACAATTTTTAGCCAAAATGTATTTTTTGAAGTGAAAATATATACATAACTACACATAACCAAATATAATTTTGTGCGAGCGGGCAAGGCGAGCACGGGTCCAGCTAGTATTTTATAAAACAAACGAAATATCCAAGACCTAGTTATAGTATCGACTCCCGCAACTTGATGCGTAATGCAACATGCCATACAAACTAGGGTTGACGCATGCAATAATTAACACCTAATTCCTATCGCACACACACTATTATTTCGTCGTGCGCCTACCACCGGCCGGCGCGTGGTAGCCCCACCACCACCGCACCACCCCAAAGTACAGCAGTGGTTTAAGAAATTTGTACGGATTGGGTGAGTAATTGGAAGGTGATACCAAAAGGCAATAATGCCACATACAAAAAAACAAAATATTTTTTTTTTTATATGTAAGGCATTAGGGATAAGGATTAAAAATGTATAAATCCTGTTGGGGCCGTTTTCCTTTATGGCCTAAACGCAAAAAAGTAAACATATTTTTAATATGTAAAATGACATCCTAAACACAAAAATGAATCAACTAAGAAAACTTAATAGTTCGCGAAGGTCGTCTAACTGGAAGATATTTTCGGGGCATTATTCATTATATACTTTATCTATATTTATATAGGTAGATACATATGTACATAATTATATTTTTTGTAATTTTAGTATGTAATAAGAAATTGTCCACAATTAGTGCATGTTTGCAGATGCAGTGAATTTATTTCTTGAACATCTTGTGGGTTAGCAAAAATTGTACAGCCAGTGATTTTGAATCCCGCTATCATTCAAAATCACTGGCTGTACAATTTTTTCAATTTGATTGAAACTTCGATTTACCTACTGTTTGGCACACTTCTTATTTTGCATGCTAAAACCTTCCTTACTGACGGTACTTTGAATTGTATCCTTCGGTTTCCATTGGAATTGTCAATTACTGTGCTTAACAAATTTGCTCGTATTCAGCTATTTTGACACAAATTCAAGCATTCTACTCAGTTTTCATCTTAATGATGGGTTTCAACGATTAGTGTAACTTAAGATTGAGTATAGATACAAATAGATAAGCGTCACTAATCTAAAGACTAAAATACGTTTGTCTTACTTTGTAAGCGATTTTTAAATAAATAAATAAATCTTATCTTACATTATATAATTCTTCTGTATGTGTGTTGTAGTCGAACTCCTCCTAAACGGCTGGACCGATTTTGATGAAATTTCGTGTGTATGTTTGAGTTGAGTCCAAAGATGGTTTAGATTCACATTTGGTGAAAATTAGACTAAAGGGCGTGACACCTCCCATACAAAAAAAGAACCAAAGAAAAATGTATCTAGAAAAATACCGAACTGTTTGAATTCAAATTTTAAGAATATGTTTTTATTGGTCCAAAGGTGTTTCTTTAAAAGTTTGATCTAAATTAAACAAAAGGGGTTGTTACCTCCCGTATAAGAAAATATATATTTTAAATGCTATTTATCAACACCCATGGGAGCTAAACAAACGCTAAAGTTGTAAAATTGTAGACATTGATGCTTTGTATAAACAAGCAACCGAGCGAAGTGTGTGTGGGATTGGAAAACGGGCCATGGCATCACCCTTACAACAAAGTTACTTAAATCACTGAACATTGGCTGATTGCAGCATTTTGCAAAACCTGGCGGGTGGTACGTCTGAGGAAATATCGGTCGAAGCACACGGAGTACAGAATCAGTCCGGACCATCGGTTAAATAAAACGGCCACAGAGCAATTGACGGACAATGAAAATCTACGAGCAGGCAAAACAACGTTTGCCGGGTCCGCTAGTGTTATACATAAATTTGCGTTTAATAGTCAATTCACAATAGGTAATCCCTCAAGTGGTAGATACAAAAAACGTGAAAGCACTAATAAAAAAAATTGTTTTGCATTATTTAATACTTTATTTGATTTTAAAAAAGAGTTTCGAGATCGACAACTAAAGTTATTTTGCTTTAAGTGAACTCTTAATATGAAAAAACAAAACTAAAAGTACGAATGAACCTGTCAAATCGCTGACAGCTTAGTAGCTTGCCACCGGTCAAATATTGCATAATGAAACAGAAATCGACTTTGGAGTAGAATTTTCTAATCAATCATTGCAATAATTGTTACCATTTCGTTTGTACAGTTTTGTTCAAAAGCCGCACAAACTATCATAACTAAAATAATATTAGTTAATAATGTAAGTAGGTAACCCACTGTGGCTCACTAACGCTGTATTTTTATTTTTTAACTTTTTCGTATACGTGTAAGAGAAAGATATTGTTTTCGTACAAAATTTCGAGATTTTGATCAATTCTGGTATTACGATGATAGGGGAACTCAAAAAAGTGGGTCTCGCAATTCTGTCCGTCCGCATGTCTGGCTGTCCCACCCCTCGGGAATCTAAACGCTTGGACGGATTTGCTTCAAACTTCGTATTTAGAGTTTGTGGGCTTCCGACGTTTTTTTTTATGCTAGCCCTAATATTAACGGCACCTCCCATATAAAATTTTTACGAAATATACATATTACGAAATATGTCTAAATTTAGATTTTTTGCGAAAACGGCACTGACGATTTGAACCAAAATTGATAGTTGAGTTAGTGTAGGCATGCTTAACATGACTGCATACCTAGTTTTTCGCTAAAAAGTCCAGCAACGGCAGTTTTGAAAATTGGCTTTTTCTCGAAAACGGTATAAACTATTTAAAAAAAAAAATATTTTTAAGGTACTATTGTCATTCCTAACTTGATAGTAATAGTAAACTCAGTTTTTCTCTAAAAAGACTGCGTCCTTTGATATCCACCCAAATCCTTAATAAAGTACTTTAAAAAACTGCTCATATCTCTATAACGCCATTTCCGATTTTGATAAAAATGTTACTGTCAGGTAATGCTTAAATCCATAGTAATACCATTTGCTCAGTTTTGAGCTAAACAGTATGCTTAAGCTGCTATAAATCTGAATAATGTATTATATTCACTTTTCATAGCTCTACCTATCTACCTAATGGTGACCATTATGCCATACTTCTCTTTCTTTTTGTAAGAACATTTTTTATTAAGTAAATATTTGGCGCAACAGGTCCATATACGCACCCTAGGCTCATCTTATTACAATTATCTACGTTTTGTGTTTTTTATTTACATATTTATTTTTTTTTTTTTTGCGAATAGAAGGGATCTACTCGTTCTATCTACAATAATTGAATATCGGTTCAGGACAGTTAAGCTGTCGAACGTTTGTTATTGTTGTGCGAACGTCTTAATGTTTTTACCTTATTATGTACTTTGTGTTTTTCCGGGGACCCCGCACGCTCGGTAGTCTAGTTCTAGTACACTAAACACTGCGTCCACCAATTATTATTTGTGTAATGGTAAGTTGAATTAAGTAAAGTCAAAATAAATAAGATTGAACTTTTTTTTTTCAAAACTTAGATGAGAATTTTTTAAAAATCCCATCTTATTGAGCATCATATTTGAAGTCAAAAAGGTCCAAAGTGTAGGCTAGGGCCTGATTTTTTCTCTTAATTCTATATAGTACAGTCAAAATCGGTTATAACGACCTTCAAGGGAGTAGCGAATTTGGTCGTTATAAGCGATAGGTCGCTGTAACCGATATCAAGGTACACATGTAAATAAATCAGTTTTTAAGTAGAGATCCTTTTTTTTTCATAATTCTTATTTGTCCTTGACACACAAACATACGAGTATATATTATGTGAACCGAATAAAATTAAACGTCTACGACCACTCGTCATACAGAAAAATGTTCACTAAGTAATTTTCCAACCTTCACAAACAGTAGTTTAGCGTTTTAGAAAAATAATGCAGTCGCACCAACAGCTGCGTCGATTTTAGTCGTTGTAACCAATATTTTATTTAAAAAAAAAAAGGGAAAAATCGGTTCTAACAATCATTCATTTGTGCTAGTTTTTATTTTTGGGACGAATGGCAGGGACGTACAACTTTTTGCCGAGTCCGAACGGCTTCATGGAGTAGCCTTTTCAGGACAGTGAAAAAACCTTAAGATGTAATTTGTGTTTTTCCGGGGTCAAACCTCGGACCCCTCCTGAAATATGTACCTTCTTGTCCATGTCCAACTATTTTTCTACATCGCTGTATTAATTTCAAAAGTTGTAGGCCTAAATAAAATGTAAATAAATATGCTTTAAATGTAGGGTTGCCGTTTTGAAATCCGCCTTCCAGTCAGATTTGACTGGAAAAAAATCAGTCAAAAACCTAAAATCCAGTCAAAAAATCAGTCAAAGAAATTCAAACAAAAATCCAGCTAAAAATCCAGTCATGAAAATAAAAATACAAGTAAAAGTGTTATCAATGATCTGGCCGTTGCTTTTGATACCCTTCACTGCATACATGTACAAGTCATGCAAAAATTTAGCCATGTGAGGCATGGGCTGTGTTGGTTTGGTGTTTGGTACCAGAACCAGAACTACTTGACCGATATAGCCTATATTTTCAATATCAACCTGAACGGTAGAAAGAAGTCCTCTGACAGAATTTCATTCGCCTAGGTCGATTCCTTTCCTTTTGACGCTATATTGTGTTTTCATCAGAAAGACAGACAGGCAGACGGACATGGCTGAATCGATTCAGATTCAGAACTTCCTGGTCAAATCCGGTGATTCTTACTTGAAGTTACAAACGTAATGATAAAGGAAATATTCCTTCATGTGGAGGGTATACAAAATGTATTAACTTATAATAATGAACTCTATCTAGCAATCTCTCTGAGCGCTTCAATTGTCTCCTCATTATTTGTATCAACATACATAATGTCGAATATTTTATCACACAACTGCTAAATTTTCAGTTTCAAATATTTGTTTGTATGTTGGCAAAGGCAAGTACTTGTGCAAATGCAAACGCATAAATTGGTTCATTATATGAGTGGGATATGCTTCCAAGCTCAGAGCAACAAAAATGGTGAAATTTAAGCAATATTTGTTCGTTTTTTATATTTTTTTCTATTTCCACTTTGAATTTAAAAATTTATATTGATAGAAAAGTGATATTACACGAAACATTTAAAAACAGTCAAACAAAATTTGTATCCAGCTAAAAAACCAGCCGGCTGGATTTTAAAAAATCTTCCAGCTAAATGCATATCAATCCAGTCAGATCTGACTGGAAAGCAGTCAAAATGGCAACGCTAATTAAATGTTTGACTCCCTAAAAGAAGGGCGAAGGGGTTATTTTGAAAATCAATGAAAAACCTATTTAATAATGACAAACGTTTTGTGAATAATTATGAAAAATCCACTCTTATCCAAAATCCCTTCAGAATGGACGTCAACACAACTAGTGGAAGTGGAATAAGTCGCATGGTTTGCGGTATCTGTCAGTCAGGACAGATTTTAAACCAAGACTTTAATACCTCTAAGCGCCAATTTCAAGTTTTTTTTAATACTGTGTTCCTACTTCTTTGGAAAAGGCGACAAGCTTAAAATGCTTTAAAAATAACCCCCACTGATTGTTGTAAATTATTGTAGTAGGGACCTATGTGGATATAGTATAGACATTAGGATGCTAATTCTATTTTTTTTATTAATTTTTATATTTATATTCAATACTAGTAGGTCGACCCGCCAAGCTTTGCTCGAGTGATTCCAAATTTCAGTCTATGAATTATTGTGAGAGAATTACATTAACAACAACAAAAACAATAATTTCCGAACAGAAATTGTCAGGGTCAATCCCAAACAAGCGAGAATCGTTGTTACTCCTCGCTTCCCCACTCACTGATTCCAACTTTCATTATCTTTTCTTCCCAGGAGCATAAGAATAAATTAAAAAAAATATTATATTAATTCGTAAAAAAAACTTATTCAGACTACCTACAAAACATTTAAAAAAAAAAGAGTCAAATCATCCCAGCCCTTCTCAAGTGATATGGTAACTACTAACGATAATACATAAACTTAAAAAAAAAATTAACTTAATCTTAAAATGCTACATCTTCTATGTATTAGATTTTAAAATATGCAACAGATCTCTTTCTGCTCTACCAAGAATTTAGTGCTAACTAATAATAATAGTTTTGAAAATAATTTATTAAATCATTTCCCGATATTGTCATTTAATTGAATTTAACAACATTATATTAAACTCAAATTTGAATATCATAAAATGTAAATTAAGCTTAAACATAAATACCTATGTTATACAGCTTGAATATATATCTATGTTTTACTGTTAACATAACAGCCTTAAGTCGATGTAAAAAATCCAATTGAAATCAATAAAATAAATCAGATTAAAAAAAGGACCTTTCAGGAAGCTAGCTGGTATAAATATTTGATTGTTTGATCTGAATTTATTTTTAGAACGCAGTAGACCTACAATAGACCTACAATTTTATGCCATCTGAGAACGGCTGAGCTGAGTATATCATTTTGTATGATGTAATTTATATTTTTCAAGTGTTAAACACTTAACCCATTTCTCAGTGGTCTATGTTAGGTAATTACCTGCTGACGAACTACGCCCCATTTGTGTGGTTAGGTATAATGTAATTATTTTTTGTTTGATCATAATGTATGTTATTAACAGTAAATGACCTAACAAATTCCGATTTTAACTCAAAACAACATCGAATATTTTGTTCGCCCACATAGATTAGGATAACCAAAAGACTAATGCAAATTTGCATGCTCCAATGATTTGTAACTCCCATTTTTGCTGTATTCAACAGGACTAACCTCAAAACCAATTCAAATAGATTAAGACATTGTGGTGCACCCTAAAAGCCCAACAGACAGTAGACACGAAAAACAAATACACTTCAATTTCCACTCAACGAACTGTTAAATGCACATCATTTATAAAGGCAGGGATACCACCCACCCCGCCCGACCCACACTGCAATAACTTTCCATAAAATTGAACAAAAAAAGCAAGACAGTTGAAATGTGTTTCTCCATTGACAACAAGTTCAACGTTAACATGTGCTCATTTTGATGAATAACCCAAACCCGACCACCACCACCATTGCCATATCCATCTATCAAGTCTGTTTACCCCTTCAAAAAAAAAGAAAAATCGAAAAAAATGATCCACCAAGCAACAAGGAGATATCATGTTTGTTGCTTAGCATCCAATTCTCATTCACATGTGAAAATGTATAGCGGTTTTTTTCTATATTTTTTTTTATTTCTTACTCACAAAGGCCGCAACAAAAAAAAGTAAGGCATACAAAAAATGAAGAAATTCTGAAATCATAAATAAACCCATCAAGATAAAGGATAAATCCTTATAACATATGAATACATCAGTGTATGCCTCCTTTCACCCGCGTTGTCATACACATGACTGTATGGACGGGCGGATTCATGGGTTTTCATTTTTTTTTTTTTGTAAATTATGATTCAAATAAGGATACAAAAAATCGCGTACCATATTTTTATTCGTTATAGCTGAACATATTGCGTGTATCCTTTTTTTTGGGTTGTGTTGTTGGCTTCGCACTTTAATGGTGCTGCTGCTGTTGCGCTGAATTGAGGTCGTCCTTGGAATTTGTAGTGTTAAGTTGAGGGAGCTACAAATTTATTTAAATTAATTTTGTTTCTCATAAAGTTGTAACAATCCCAGGATAAATGTTGTATTGTATTATCCTTGAAGAGATTTTGTTTTATTATGCACACTTGTATTTTTTTTTAATAATAATTATAATTTTATTTATATGTAATATTTAAACTAACTAATGGAAAATTTAGCACACACTAGAAATTAACACAAAAATTTGCACTAACATCAAGTAGAGGGAACGCTCGGATGTATTCTCGCCACGCACACGCTCAATTCGTCTCAGAAGGATTATTCAATATATAACTTTATTTTTTTTTTAACCGTCACGATGAATGATTATAGTCGCGGACAATTTATTTATATGTCTGATGGTTAATATTTCACCTTGTCACCAATTTATCTATCCAAACGACAAGGATACTTTCGATGACCTTTCATATTATTATTAATTTTAATTTTGTTTTAATTCACAAGCACAAGAGGCAGGACGAACAGAAAAAAAAGGTAAAATAGAAAAACCATCTCTAATTGTTATCGATAGGAAACGCACACGACACGGACAGTAAAACCGTACGACGACTATGCAAAACCGCGATCTTTTCAGTACTAAAGGATTTTTCACTCTCTGTTTGGAATTGGTATGTACGGAGAGGAATCTACTGAAAATGAACCTCTGAATAGGATAAGCGTTAAAGTCCAAAAAAAAAAAGAAAATTAAGGACGACGATGGTGAGGATGATATACCAAAACAATAAAAAAAAAAAAAAAAAAAAACACCTGCCTCCGAGCATATTCTGTAACTCTCTCTCGTAGTCTCTCAGTGACAGGATATCATTCTGAAAGATATACCTACACATTCCGATAGTTTCGCTTTCAGTCTTTTACACAATTCCTAACTCTCACTCTCGAAACGGCGCGTGGAGAGAACACCACCAGCTGGAAAAGTCAAATTCAAGAAGCATATTTCACAAGTTCCGCTCCGTGACATGACAATGGGGAGCAAATGGAAAAGTTTGTGCACCTGCGCCAGCTTTTGCGAGAATGAGCATAGAATTCTCTTATACTAGTGTTGGGCGCCATTTCAATGTTCACTTCATTCCATGAATTGAGCAAAAGAGTTTTCTGTTACACCTTGGCCTATATCGTAATCTACTGTTAACTCTGAACGTTGATGCTTTTCATAACTTTTCAAAGGATCAGCCGCATGAATCAATCAAACAATGAAAGACGTTCAAACGGTTAGCTATTAGTGTGTTAGCCAATCTTGTGTCTTATAACATTTAAATGTCAAAAAAGATACATTTGTAATGGGCATTCTGAAATGTATCTTATGAATAGTAAATGGAATGGTTTGAGAAAAATGTGTCAGTTACTGTGCCACACATATTTTGCTCTCGTTTTTTTTTCGGAAACTGCTCGAAATATGCATGAATATAAGACGTTTACGTAATTCAGAGTGCTGCTTCTATTACTGGGAAGAGAGTTGAGAAAGGCGCATAGGCTGATGGCAATGGCGAGAAGTTTTAACGAACATTTAACGAATTGGAGAAGCGATGGTATCTCTATATCCGTGGAAGTCCAAGTCCATTCAGTTGAAGATGAATGCTTCTGGAGAACACACACTTCTTTGGAATCGCATTTTTGAATGAATTCTAAGATGGTAGGTGGTGGTTGAGCAAGCTTGAAGGTTGGAATGGAATACATTTAGGTAAATTGTATTTCGGCTTTGGTATGGGCTTTTTTGAAAATTGCGGCTTCTTACCCTACTTTATACACCTTTAAACTACAGCCCATATAGCCACCTCGGTCCATAGATAAATGGGGCGCCCGCGTCAGTAACACCAAGTTGGTTAAGGTTGGTCTCCAGTTGTGCCGCCACCTAAGGTCGAGGCTTCCTCTGCTGAGAGACAACATCTTAGGGATGAACTTGCAAACTTTTAAGGCTATACATACAGCCAAATCTACCTATATACAAAGGAGTATAATGGCGGTTGGACTTTCTTGGTACTAAGTAAAACCACTTTGGAATTGCTTTAAATCGGTATAAATGAGATCCTACTTTGCTAAAGTAAGTTCGAAAATTCGAACATTGCATTTACCTTGTGTTGATCATACTCTCATCGAAAATAAGTTACAAAAGCTTAATGATGAATTCTTACCTGGCCCGCAATTTTTCTTAAGAAGTGTTCTTCCAATCTGTCGGTCCCTCTTTCTTACCCCTTTCGTTTATCTCTTTCCCAAGGAGTATTTCCCCAGATTTGGAAGAAACATCTCACATATACCCAAAATCTTCGAACGTTTAATATACGAAGCCTTTAGCTTTCGATGCAAGTCTCTTATTTCCCCTAAACAACATGGTTTTCTGAAAGCTAGATCAACCACTACAAAGTAGGAGACTTGCTGTCAGTAGGACAAAAAACCGCATAACATCCATCCAGGAACCATGGGTGTGGAAAAATCGCATCTGTGGCCTGAGTGAATTGAGCGGTTCTCACCACGTTCTTTACGACAAACTGTCCGAGAGACCTAGGACATGTCTTGTTGTATCGAAATCCCTCACGGCAGTTAAAATCGAACGGTTCTGTGGCCAAGATTTGGTTGCTGCACATATCACTTACCATGCAAACGGCAACTGGGAAACCTTTGTTGTTGCATCGGCTTACTTTCCCTATGACTCTCTAACTCCTCCACCACCAAAGGCAGTTGTTGAGCTCATAGAGTACTGCGAGTCTAAAAAGATTGGTCTTATCCTATGTTGCGACGCTAATGCCCAAAACACTGTTTGGGGCAGCAGCAAATGTAATATACGTGGGGATCGTCTTCTGGACTTCATCCTCTCGTCTGACATCACCATCAACAATGTGGGTTGTCGACCTACATTTGTTACAGCCAGGAGACAGCAAGTAATTGATATTACTCTGTCCAACAGGCACTCCAAGTCTATCAAAAATTGGAGGGTATCGCCAGATAGCACTTTGTCAGATCATCGATACATCGAATTTCAAATCTACTGTGAAGTTTCGCCTTCGCAAGAGAGGAGAAATCCGAGAAAAACGAACTGGGCACGGTTTAGGGAGGAACTTGGCAACTCTGTTAAAGTTCCACTTAAATTAAGATCAATACAAAGGGTAGAGAGGTCTGCTCAGGAGCTGAACAGCGTCCTTATCCGTTGTTTTGAACAAGCGTGTCCGGTTACAAAAAACTCCTGTAGAAAACCGGTACCTTGGTGGAATACCGAACTACAGTGTATTCGTAGAGAAACCAGGAAGCTTCTAAATCGGTCTTTAAAAACCAACTTGGAGGAAGACTGGAATCTCTATCGATCGAAGCAAAAAGAATTTAAGAGACTTATTCGAAAATCGAAAAATGACTCTTATAGGAAATTTTGTGAGGAGGTCGAATCACTAAGTGCAACCAGTAGGCTTGTTAAAGTCCTCAAAAGGGACGGACCAAGCAAACTGGAATCGCTCCAAAAATCTGATGGCACCTACACTGAGACAAAGGCGGAGACTTTTAGTCTTCTGCTGGAGACTCACTTCCCGGGAAATCAGATCACTACGCGTTCTTCAGTGGTACCGGCAACGGTGGCCACTACGGAACTGACAAACTCCACGCGGCGTAGCTGGTATATTGCATCCAGAGTGGTGACTGATGACGCTATCAAATATGCAATTGCATCGTTTGACAGTTTCAAGTCACCTGGTCCGGATGGAATTTACCCGGCTATGCTGAAACAAGGTTTTAGTCAGCTGATGCCGACGTTGAAAAGAATTTTCACCGCTAGCTTGGCCTTGGCCTACATACCTTCCCTTTGGCGTATGGTTAAAGTCGTGTTCATACCAAAAATCGGTAAGACTGACTATACTCTCGCCAAAAGTTTCAGACCCATAAGTCTGTCTTCCTTCTTGCTGAAAAGCTTGGAGAGACTGGTTGAGCTGCACATGCGCAATGTTGCTCTTCGATTGCATCCTCTTTCTGAGACGCAACATGCTTATCAACGCGGAAAATCCTGTGAAACTGCGCTTCAGAACCTCGTTGGTAGGATCGAAAGTGCTCTAGATCGGAAGGAGTACGCGTTGGGTATTTTCGTCGATATTGAGGGTGCTTTTGATAATGCGACCTTTGATAGCATGTGTAATGCAGCCAGACATCACGGTATAGATGAAACGTTGGTGTTGTGGATTAAAGCAATGCTAATGCACAGAACGTTGATTGCCGAAGCGGATTGTGGCAAATGCGTCATGACAGGGGTAAACAGGGGCTGCCCTCAAGGTGGTGTTTTGTCTCCCCTCTTATGGTGCATGGTAGTAGACTCTCTGCTGACGACTCTCAATCTTCCTGGAACCTATACACAAGCATACGCGGACGATGTCGCCGTTCTGTCTGTCGGTTCAGACCTTGGGACTGTCTGCTCTCTGGCGCAGAGATCCTTGGGTTTGATCGATGATTGGTGCACAATGAATGGGCTTGCAGTGAACCCTCTTAAAACTACGGTTGTTCTCTTCACGAGAAGGAGGAATATCACTGGTCTGTCTCAACTTGTGCTAAAAGGTGTCACTATTCCGATTTCTGATGAAGTCAAATATCTGGGAGTAATCCTCGATAGAAAACTTCTTTGGTCCAAGCATGTTGAATCAAAAACCGATAAAGCGCTGTCGACTTTCTGGCAGTGCAAAGGCGCTTTTGGGAAGACATGGGGCTTATCTCCTAAAAGGGTCCTATGGATCTATACGGCAATGGTAAGACCACTTCTCTCATATGCATCGGTTGTGTGGTGGAACAGGCTTTCGCGGAAACGTGTTATGGCCTCTTTCGCCAAACTCCAAAGAACGGTTTGCCTTGGCTGCACAGGGGCCTTCCCCAGCACTCCGGGCTCTGCTCTAGATGCTATGATGAACCTCCCCCCCCTTGATATTTTTATCATGGGGTGTACGCTGAAAACCATCTCCCGGTTAAAGAGAGGTGGCTTTTGGTACCACGCGCATTGGAGTTTTGATGAACTTGTGCGAGAATTATCCTTTGACCCCTGTCTTATGGATATGCCGTCTGACGCAATGACACCAGAAATCCTACTGCGACAAAACTACCACGTCAACTTTCCTCAGGCAACTGAATGGCTTTTGCCAGACTCAGAGCCAGGGAAGGAATGCCATCGTGTTTTCACGGATGGCTCAAAAACCGGACAGGGGTCTGGTTCTGGAGTCTTCGTGGAAAGCGAGAACATTAGACTACACTACCCCTTGGGTAACCATGCGACTGTCTTCCAGGCGGAGATTTTCGCTATCCTTATGGCTATGCGCTATATTGTGACAAACAGGTGGAGGGCTAGAAGCATATGCGTTTGCAGTGATAGCCAAGCTGCTTTAAAAGCGCTGCTCAACCCTCTTACCTCGTCCAAGTTAGTGCTCGAACTCAAGCTTTCTCTGAACTTGGTCGGTAGGCTAAACACGGTCAAACTTGTTTGGGTCCCAGGTCACACTGGTATCCAGGGAAACGAGATCGCTGATGAGCTGGCCAGGTTGGGTTCAGAAGAAGATTTCTTAGGACCTGAACCTGCGTTGGGTTTGCCTGCATCTGTGGTTAGGTCATCCATTGATACTTGGGTTTCTCGTGAACACGAGCGTCGTTGGCGTGACTGTGCTGGGTGTAGACAGACCAAACGACTGCGTCCGGACATCTGCAAGAGGTCCTCGTCTTTCCTTCTGTCTCTCAGGAGAATCGACTGCAGACTTCTTGTGGGCGTTCTTTCGGGCCACCAAGCTTTTGCCAAACATTTAAATGTGCTAGGCTTGAGCAACACCACCATCTGTCCTGCTTGTGGAGAGGATGACGATACAGCGGAGCACTTCCTCTGTAGTTGTCCTGCCTTTGCTCGCATCAGGTGGCGGATCTTTGGGGCTGACGTGGTGAGTGCCGAACATCTAAGCTCTTCATCACTGAAGCTCCTTCTCATCTTTCTTCGAAAGACGGGAAAACTAAGTACAGCAATGTAAGGTGTCTGTTTGGCAGTACAATGGACCAGTAGTTGTGTCTGAGTGCTCCATCGGATAGTAACAACCTCCGACAAAAGAAAAGAAAACCACTACAAATCTTGTCGAATTCATGTCATCTGCCCTGTCATCATTAGAGAACGGCAACGACAAAGTTGACGTTATTGCAACTGACTTTAGAAAGGCCTTTGATAAGATATCTCATCAATTATTTCACTTTAAATTGTCTGCTCTTGGGTTTGAATCCGTATTGTTAAAATGGATTTCTTCTTACCTTGAAAACCGGTTTTTTAGCATTCGCTTGAGGTCCGTCCTATCGGCCCCTTTCTTGGCAAACTCTGGTGTTCCGCAAGGCAGTCATTTGGGTCTCCGTCTTTTCATGCTTACTATAAATTTAAAAATGTCACTAAACACTCCTCCCTCTCTCTATACGCAGACGATACCAAATTCTTCAAACTCGTTTCTTCACCTCAAGACTCCTCTCTCATTTAACAAGACCTTGATCGGTTTTCAACTTGGTGCCTTAAAAACTGCTTAGAGCTTAACATTCCCAAATGCCGAACTATTACCCTTTCGCGCAAGGGCAACAAATCCCCTTCCCGGCTCTACCTTCTCCACGGTCAGCAAATCTCTCCCGTTCAATCTCTCCGTGACCATGGCATATTGTACGAGTACGACAGAGAGTTAATGATAGGTATCTCGAAAAAAAAATCTCGAATGGAAAAATCTCGAAAAAAAAATCTAGAATGCATAATCTCGAATAACAAAAATCTTGAAAAAAAAAAAATAAAAATCTCGATACGTATGGGGGGGCATGGTGCCCCCCTGCACCCCCTTGCTTGGGTTTACTGTTTGGATATGGGGTGGGTGCAAAAAAAAATCTCGAATTTACTTTTTATTTTCGAGTCTTTCGCGATTTTTGTATTTTCTAGAATTTGACCCATTCGAGATTTTTGCACTTCAATTTCCACCCATTCGAGATTTTTGCATTCGAGATTTTGACCATTCTAAATTTTAGTCGTTCTAGTTAACGTCATGGTCCCATCGAGTTCATGTGCTCAGAATCGAGAACATCCAACGTCGTTGCTTCGATTTGCTCTTCGAGGTATGCCTTGGAATGATCCTTTTATGTTGCCTCCATACCTACTCAGATCGCCTAAATCTCATTAACATGAACTCCCTTAAGGAACGTAGGGAAGGGACGCGCGCCGCCGCGGACATTCTTTTCGTTCATCGTCTACTCTCAGGTTCCGTCGATTGCGCCCCTCTTAACAACCCTATTTTCTTTAACAGAAATCCCCGTAATTTACGCTGCCCTCGTCTCTTTTACCTTCCAACCCACCGAACCTCATATGGCTCCCAGAACCAATCTCCCGTATGCTGCGGAAGATTAACTCAAACATTTCCGTTTTCGATTTCATCCGCAGCTCTGCCCGCCTTAAAATCGGTCCCCTTCACCATTGCCCTTATCCTTAAGCTTTAGTTTAAGCCTTCTCATGTATTAGTTTTAAGTTTTAGTTTTTTAGTTATTTATCAGATGTTAGTTTTAACTTGTAGTAAGCCAAATAAATGGGGGCTATATTTGCCCTCATTCCCTTACAATTTCTGTCAAAATTTGCAAGTGACAACTGTCATTTTTTGTATTTTTTTTTTTATTTGAATTTAGAATTGAAAAAAAACGATTTTTAGGAAAAAGTGAACAAAAGCTAAAGCTAAATAAATACAAAAAAAAAAAAAACTAGCCTGGGAGGTGAATGATGAAGGAGAGTATTTTGAAAGAGCTTTTTGGTACGCATAAGTGCATCGGTTGTCTGGCTATATCTCAGAGATGGTAACACCTAGGATGATGATTTAAATTTTGGTGGATAGAGGACGTCTTGGCGCTTCTGTCAAGCGGTAAATCATTCCTGTCGCTTCGTAAATTTGCCAGTGGTGCCATGCCAAACATGTGCATTTTTTTAAAAATCGTCATTTTTCAAAAAGTTGTCATCGGTTGTCTGGCTATATCTCAGAGATGGTAAAACCTAGGATGATGATTTAAATTTTGGTGGATAGAGGACGTATTGGCGCTTCTGTCAAGCGGTAAATCATTCCTGTCGCTTCGTAAATTTGCCAGTGGTGCCATGTCAAACATGTGCATTTTTTTAAAAATCGTCATTTTTCAAAAAGTTGTCATCGGTTGTCTGGCTATATCTCAGAGATGGTAACACCTAGGATGATGATTTAAATTTTGGTGGATAGAGGACGTCTTGGCGCTTCTGTCAAGCGGTAAATCATTCCTGTCGCTTCTTAAATTTGCCAGTGGTGCCATGTCAAATATGTGCATTTTTTTAAAAATCGTCATTTTTCAAAAAGTTGTCATCGGTTGTCTGGCTATATCTCAGAGATGGTAATACCTAGGATGATGATTTAAATTTTGGTGGATAGAGGACGTCTTGGCGGTTCTGCCAAAGTGTAAATCATTCCTGTCGCTTCGTAAATTTGCCAGTGGTGCCATGTCAAACATGTGAATTTTTTTAAAAATCGTCATTTTTCAAAAAGTTGTCATCGGTTGTCTGGCTATATCTCAGAGATGGTAACACCTAGGATGATGATTTAAATTTTGGTGGATAGAGGACGTCTTGGCGCTTCTGTCAAGCGGTAAATCATTCCTGTCGCTTCGTAAATTTGCCAGTGGTGCCATGTCAAACATGTGCATTTTTTTAAAAATCGTCATTTTTCAAAAAGTTGTCATCGGTTGTCTGGCTATATCTCAGAGATGGTAACACCTAGGATGATGATTTAAATTTTGGTGGATAGAGGACGTCTTGGCGCTTCTGTCAAGCGGTAAATCATTCCTGTCGCTTCGTAAATTTGCCAGTGGTGCCATGTCAAACATGTGCATTTTTTTAAAAATCGTCATTTTTCAAAAAGTTGTCATCGGTTGTCTGGCTATATCTCAGAGATGGTAACACCTAGGATGATGATTTAAATTTTGGTGGATAGAGGACGTCTTGGCGCTTCTGTCAAGCGGTAAATCATTCCTGTCGCTTCGTAAATTTGCCAGTGGTGCCATGTCAAACATGTGCATTTTTTTAAAAATCGTCATTTTTCAAAAAGTTGTCATCGGTTGTCTGGCTATATCTCAGAGATGGTAACACCTAGGATGATGATTTAAATTTTGGTGGATAGAGGACGTCTTGGCGCTTCTGTCAAGCGGTAAATCATTCCTGTCGCTTCGTAAATTTGCCAGTGGTGCTATGTCAAACATGTGCATTTTTTTAAAAATCGTCATTTTTCAAAAAGTTGTCATTGGTTGTCTAGCTATATCTCAGAGATGGTAATACCTAGGATGATGATTTAAATTTTGGTGGATAGAGGACGTCTTGGCGGTTCTGTCAAAGTGTAAATCATTCCTGTCGCTTCGTAAATTTGCCAGTGGTGCCATGTCAAACATGTGAATTTTTTTAAAAATCGTCATTTTTCAAAAAGTTGTCATCGGTTGTCTGGCTATATCTCAGAGATGGTAACACCTCGATATATTCGATTCGAGGTTTTTGAAATATTTACCTGGTCTGGAAGTCCGGATCTCCTATATACCTCAGGAAAGATGTAATTTTCTGAATATTTGAAAGAGCACCACCCCGTGTATGCAGATTTTCTTTTAAAAAAGTATTAGCCTTAAAGATGCATAAAGTTGTTATCGTAACCAATTCGTCTCTGCTTTTTTCACGAACGCTAACCACAGTAGGTAAAACATCTATAAAGGGCCAACTTATCGCATCCATTTTTTTTGCCAACATTTCCTCTACAAAGGTATAACTGAATAGATTCGACCACTTGCTTCTCGTGCTTTTTCGTTTTTCTTCTAATAAGTCCATGTTAGTCCTTTATTCTTTGCCAGTCGAACTCGCGGACAGCTCTCAAAGTACCTCTGGTTTTGGTTTGTATTTGTAGTGTTAATTGATAGACCTTTTTCTTGTGTGCATTGGTACTGCCGGCAATATCCTCATGGATTCGGCGTTTCACTGTGTGCTTAGTAAATCTCAGCAGTGTTGGCACTGATCCAGCGCACCTAAATGTTGAGAGATGTAAATTCTGTGAGGGTAAGACGTAGCATTGTGACGTCAAATATTTTAACTGCATCCGTTAGGTGTTGTTGTTTGGTAGATATCCGCATCCCTAGGTATAGTGCTTTAAACCTGTGTTGACCGCTCGGAGCGGTTACGTTCCTTGGGTTCTCCCCTTTGCTCATCACTTCCGGAATGGCTGTTATCTGCTTCGTACCTATTTAAGGTCTCTACTAGTTGTTAGGTTACGCGCAGGCGTGGCCTACCTAAGATCCGGATATTCCAATTGCAGATGAGAGGCTCGCTCATGAATTATTCATATACCAGGATTGTCGTTGTTTCGTAACAGGGTCCTACGAACTAAGTCCCAACTGGAACTAACTCCCACTAGCCAAAACGAACTAAGTCTCGGATTATTTGGGATTTGGTTCATATGAACTAACCCCTAAGATTTTTAGGAACTAAGACCCAACTAAGAATGAAAAAAGTCCCAATATATGAACAATTTAAAACCCAGTAGTGTTGCTTTGTTCTTTATGAACTAAGTCGCAAATGAACTTAAACAACCTCCATATCCAACAGTAACCCCAAGCAGGGGGTTGCAGGGGGGCGCAGCATGCCCCCATACATATTCCACTGTACCTAATGGGAGATGAATTTCCGTAGGAACAGTTGTATATGGATGCAACCCCCTGCTTGGGGTCACTGTTGGATTTTGATTAAGTGCGAGGTTGGGTGTATATATAAGAATTATTTTTTCGTCGAAACAAGTTATGAACTGACTACCACTCTTCTCAAATTTTGTTCACAATGAACTACGAACTCGCAAACATAATTATGAACTAAGTTCCACTTCGGGCGCAGTGGTTAGTGTGTTGGACGGTGCCATGAAATAAAGTCTTATGCAAAAAGGTCCAAAACGTAATTTTTGACTTTTTTGGACTTTATTGCACCTTTGAAATTGCAATATTTCATTTCATTTCATTTTTGAAAGTGCAGTAAAGTCATTGGACATTATTGCACTCAGCTATTTAAAAGAAAGACGAGCAGGGGGGTTGCAGGGGGGCAGCATGCCCCCCATACATAATTCTACTCTTTATGTATTGTGGATTTTATTTCCACTTCGATTTGGACTTTATTGCACTTTTGAAAATGAAATAAATTCCAAAAATCGTTCTGGACTTTATTCAAAATTCATAAGTGCAATAAAGTCCATAATTACGTTTTGGACCTTTTTGCATAAGACTTTATTTCATGGCACCGTGTTGGACTACTGCCCGAGGGATCCCATGTTCGATCCCCGGAAAAACACATCTTAAACACATTTTTTCTACTGCGCCACCTCTCGCGAACGTCTGACAAACATCCGAGAGTATGACTTTCCTGAGAAAGCTTCTCAATTCAGCCGTTCGGAGTCGGCATAAAATTGTAGGTCCCTTCCATTCGTCCCAAAAATAGAAACTCACACAAAACGAATGGTTGCGAGAAGCTATGCCTAGGGTCTCTACCGCCTGTTGCGCCACCTATTTATATATTTTTTTAAGTCCCACTACATATTTTGTGGGAATTAGTTCTAGCCAAATGAACAAATTCCAGTTGGAGCTTAGTTCGTAGGGCATCGTAACATGAAATTTAAAGCAATTTACAGAGGTCTACACAACGCACAAACATTTTAAGTGCAGAACTAACATCAATCTACAAGCATTTCGGGATTCGGATTGATGCGTAATTGGTTCGCCTTCCCGTCAGAATTATTAAACAAAATTTATTCAATACCTACCGACTTTTTTAGATAAGTCAAGTTCGGATGAAAAGGACAAGGACCAAGGACCTGTTGGCTGTTTGCAAACTGAGTCACTGGTCACTGTTGGTATCCAATTGTTCCAAATCATCACGAAACTTGCTTTAGGTTCGATGAAATGAAACAAAAATATGATAACCTCTGGCCTCTAAAGAACCTCAGTTTAAAGTCTTTTAAAAACTATAATCTTTCGATCCACCTATCCCCATATCCAATACTTTCTGAGGACACATGGCGACCAACAACGAGGA
The DNA here is from genome assembly GCA_949372485.1 of Cheilosia soror. Classification (NCBI taxonomy): domain Eukaryota; kingdom Metazoa; phylum Arthropoda; class Insecta; order Diptera; family Syrphidae; genus Cheilosia; species Cheilosia soror. Next base: position 21,180,285 of record OX443562.1, on the reverse strand, counting down.
CCTTAACATCAGTAACATCTATGATTATACCTTTCGTTTGCCATATTTATTCGGAATATTTATGACAGAAGTATAATATGAATCTTTTGACATTTTCCTTGTTCACCGAATTGAAGCTTTTACTCAGATGCTAATCTAAAACAATTTTCCCACACTTGTATTTGTGATAATTTCTCTCATATAGGACCATTCTCACGGGAAGCCCATTTCAACCAGTTCTTCAATGTATATGCACTTTTCGTGTCAGTTTTTTTTTTTCTAATTACATCGTAAAAAATAAATTTCATTCTCATTCCAAATTAATACTATTTAGCAACATTTAGTAACATTCCTGCAGATTGTTGCGAAGCAAAAGCAAAACACCAAAGTCCTCTTTTGAGTGCTGAGGACACATTAAAGGCTCAACATGTAAAGTGATAAAAGAAAATTAATGGAGTTTTCATGTTCATAATGTGATTTGCATTAAAATTGGGTTGCTTTTGTTATTCTTTTCTACAATTATAAGCAGCACCGAGAACGAGATACACATGCGAGAACGAGAAGTAAGGTACCTACTCGAAATGGGGTCATATATACTTTTTGTCGTTTTTCGTGTCCAAACTGGCCCACGGGAGTTGGGCACACCAATGCAGAGTACACAGGCTAGATAACACTTATCATATTTGTTAAGGACCTACTATAATGCCAAAACTTTTACTACTACAATGTGATTAATCGTTTAGATCATTAACAAATAGATTGTAAGCAACACACTTATGCTTTAACAAAGCAGTTATAAAAACATTAGTAGAAAATTCAGTTGGGAATTATTGTCAACTTTCTCCATTGTGTACAGAATACAGATGCCATTGAAGCTAATAATCATAAACACATTTACTAGATGGTGCATTTCGTATTAGCCGCGATGGAACACTAACACATCTCAATATTATACCAGCTGTACTCGGCTTTCAAAGAATCTCGCGATCATCCAACTGGTTGCTAACTTTAAGACCGAAACGCATGTTCTTCGAGACAGCCAAGGAAACCTAGTCATGGAAAGCGCAGGGAATGTGTTTCATGGATGTATTTAAGCAGCATTTCCAACAGCTGCTTAATGGGTATCATGTGGAGAGACTATGATAGGGCAAGAAGAGAACCCACGCCTAGTCAATAAAGAACCGCACTAGTATAGAAAAAGTTGGCCTAGCTATAAAAAGCGTAAGAAGAATAAAACCTGATAGTTTACAAGCATATCTCTTTAAATACGGCGGCAATGTTTTGGAAGGGTATCTACATGTACCAAATCATTGGATATGGAAGAAAACATCCGCGATGACTGGACTATAAGACTATGCCCCATCTACAAAAAAAAAGCGATCCTATGTCTTGCAGGAACTATCGACGCATATCCCTGCTTAATATCGCATATAACATCCTACTGTGTGAACGTCCTAAACCGATCTGCAACACACTAATCGGCACGATCTAGTGTGGCTTCTGGCGCGGCAGATCGCCTATAGACCAAATTTGTACACTGAGGTAAATCCTAGAAAAGACCAACGAATTTCAAGTCGAGACTCACCAGTCACCACCTATTCTATTCATCGACTTCAAAGCCGCGTATGATAGCGTACATCGTCAGAAGCTCTATATGGCGATGGCGGAATTCGAAATCCCATCAAAACTGATTCAGCTGTGTCGCGTGACGCTGGAATATACACGCTGCAACGTGAAGTTTGGAAGTAGCTCCTCCGAACTATTCTAAACATGCACCGGATTTTGGCAAGGAGACGTGTGCTATCATTCGACTTCTTCAATCTCGTACTGAAACAGATAGTGCGCAGGACAGGTGTCAACAGTCAACACGGAAGGCACTTTCTTCAACATTTCCGTTCAGCTGTTGGGATATGCGGACGAATGAACCTTAATGCTCCAGCTAAGATGATCTTCGAATTCTAAAACCCCCAGATTCGCGAAGACAAGGAAGACCGAACCTCCGTTTTAATCTCCAAGCATCGCAGATGCCAGTGCGCTTGATCGGGACAACTGGAAGCAGCGAGTCCGGGATTACAGAGGATGAAAGGCGACAGTCTGTTACGGGTCAGGTCTTCAATAAGTTCTGAGTTTACGCCGCGCTCTTCCTGTTTCTTTGAATTATTAGAGGGCATGGTTCAGCTCAACCCCACTCTCTTTTAAGTCTGGGCAAGTGCACTGAAAACAGAACTGATTCGAAAAAAACCTATGTCAGTATGTAGACTCTGTACTCTGATAGAACAGTATCTGAAGAAGTAGGTCAGTTATAGGCAAAATCTATCTTGCCTATAACTGACTATCAAACTACTTTCGGATTCAGTCTAACCTAAGTGTGGCTGCATTCGTTGAGATATATCGTAGTCCTGGGTTCCTAAATGGGCCTGTTACCCATACTGTTTCATGTAAGAAGTCGCTGGTAACTATATTTCCTCCCATAAATGTTGTCAATCCCGATTTTCCCGCAACCCTTCACGAGACAAGAACTACACGTCCGAAAAAGCTTTGAGAAATATCTTTTTGTCTTTATTCGAGCTACAATAAACCCTCAGAACGCGACGTCTTAGAACCAGCAAATTGGATCATTCTGCACGCACTCAAACAAAAAGTTTTGAAAAGACAAAACGGAACACCAAATTGAAAAAAAATTGTAGCCATTAAAAATGAGATACGTCTTTAACGACAAACTCTTTATTCCCTGCATGGCAAATAACATTCCATGGGATACTGAAAATAATAACCCTGCAGCATAGCTCATTACCCATTCAAATCTCACAAAGAACTCGACTCGATGCCTACGCAAATATGGGAACAAAAAAAAGCCAAATCCATCGCTCACCATTAAACGAATAATCCAATTCATCACCACAATGAATCGTGTGCTGAATCAAATCATTTGAAAGCCATAAGTGCACTCATCGTCGATTCCGAAATGCAATCGATTAAATATCCCCCAACCTAATTGGACCATTGTCATGGGTGAGTATGAAAGAATTTTATATCCCTCCAAATCTGGATTCATTATGGGGAATAATTCTTGCAAATTTTTAAGGGGTGCGAATTTTTCAGTTTGTTTTTTGTGCTATCTCCCTCAATCAGATGAATGATAATCACATTAGAGAATAACCTGCGTTGTTATGTATGGGAGGGAATTTTTGTCCAGCAGGGCCATTCGTATTGGTATTTTTGCTGCGTATCCATAACGAGTATAGTTAATGTTATTTTATAAGGGTATTAATAAGGATGGACTTATGAAACAATTTGAATCAAAATAGAACGAGTTTTATACTTACATATTTGGCAGCGGAGTAGGGGACTTTTATCTTCCACCTTCCACCTTCCATCATTATCTTTTATCGTTCATCTTTCATCTGTCATTTTTCATCTTTCATCTTTCATCTTTCATCTTTCATCTTTCATCTTTCATCTTTCATCTTTCATCTTTCATCTTTCATCTTTCATCTTTCATCTTTCATCTTTCATCTTTCATCTTTCATCTTTCATCTTTCATCTTTCATCTTTCATCTTTCATCTTTCATCTTTCATCTTTCATCTTTCATCTTTCATCTTTCATCTTTCATCTTTCATCTTTCATCTTTCATCTTTCATCTTTCATCTTCTATCTTCTATCTTCTATCTTCTATCTTCTATCTTCTATCTTCTATCTTCTATCTTCTATCTTCTATCTTCTATCTTCTATCTTCTATCTTCTATCTTCTATCTTCTATCTTCTATCTTCTATCTTCTATCTTCTATCTTCTATCTTCTATCTTCTATCTTCTATCTTCTATCTTCTATCTTCTATCTTCTATCTTCTATCTTCTATCTTCTATCTTCTATCTTCTATCTTCTATCTTCTATCTTCTATCTTCTATCTTCTATCTTCTATCTTCTATCTTCTATCTTCTATCTTCTATCTTCTATCTTCTATCTTCTAGCTTCTATCTTCTATCTTCTATCTTCTATCTTCTATCTTCTATCTTCTATCTTCTATCTTCTATCTTCTATCTTCTATCTTCTATTCTGTAACTTTATTTGATTACGCAGGGGCTGAGCGAGAAATCGACCTTATTGCGAGAGAAAATTTGTTCGAAGAGTCGCAGTAAAATGCGATGCAAACGATCTACAGAATGCTTAAACTTTCGATCAAAAATTCACATGAAATACCTGCTAGTACAATTTTCTGCCGGTCGACATTATCATCCCCGCCTCTAGGTATACCTATCGCACATTTCTCAGAAAAGCAAAAAATAGCGACGAATTTATACAAAAAACTCTGAGAAATATAAAACTTCATTTAAGAACTCCACATTCATTAAATTTGTATAAACAAATTTAACACGAATAAATTCGCTCACCCCCATGTGCAACCGATGCATCCAATGACTGGCAAAACTTATTCCAGGAAACGAAATATGCCCAGGCGAGAGCCAGCGTTCGTATGGTATATATATGTTTTATTCAAAAACCCCAGGAATAGCGGTGGACGGAATAAGGAAGAAAAATCGACCGGAATGCATTGTGTCCTTATTCTCATTCACTGCGTTTGGTGTGTATCTATCTCTGTGTCTCCTTATGGCTGTGTATCTTTATGCGCTTGTCGTGTTGGTAAAAGTTTGCTGTTGTATTATTTTCACAGCATATTCTCACCACTCGACCATCCGTGAAAACCCACCTCCAGCTATACAAGGTGCTGTCGCTGGGTACCCCATAGGACAACCGTGCTACACATTGACTTGACTGCTGCATCACGAAGACGACAACGACCAAAAAACACTGAACGTGGTGCATGAAGACCGAGGAATCCTCAACTTGAGTTGCGACTATTATGAAAAATTTAGTGTCCTCATGAGATGTAACACATTTACTGGGCGGGTCATGTACTTTGCCTGACATAGTGTATATGTTATGTGATCGTACGTGGGATAGAGTCAGCAAGCCAAGGGTGGAATTTAGCTAAGAATGTGAGTAGGTAAGGTACTATATCCTATGGCATGTGGAATGGTTCCTCTACATTTTGAAAGTTCGTTAATTCATTCCCGTTTGGAGTTTCCTTTTAACTTTGACGACCTCAGCCGCATGCACGCATTTAAATTTTAAATTAACTTTTCAGGTTGCTTGGGTGTTGTTTGGCACTCAACTGGTAAGGGTAGGTATTCGCAAACCTCAAAGTGTCCTTATGGAGGTGGAGATGGATATAAATGGATAGCGATTCTAAGCATACGAAATGAGTACCTAATTGTGTTTCCCGTTTTGTTTTTCATTTTTTTCTTCTGCTATAACTAGCTCATTACAATTAGGCTGCCATTTGATTAGGCAGAGGGCGGGAGTTACGATATGCCGTGACCCATCGAAATAAAATGAAACATACAATTAAAAAAATTAAATGCCTGTATTATCACTAAATTATCAAGAGGTTTTTCGATAAAGGAGCTCGAAACATCGATGAGGTTTGGAAGGCCAAGTTTTCTGTTAGAAGATGAGAACAAATTGCCATTAGCCATTAGATATCACCATTCAGCTTTTCCCAGAGGAATTGCAGCTGAAAAAGAAGAAAATAGTCGGCTTCTTCTGCGAGTATAGGAGGACGCCTGGAACATTCAGAGCTCTGGTGGAAATAGAGGTGATAATGAATTCGCGACCAATACCACCCATTTCATCTGACCCTAGCACTAACTCCGCAACCCATCTGTTCATCGGCTCATCGCCGAGGCGATTCCACAACCAGCTAACATCGAAGCTCCAAACATCAGTTATATTCATTGATGGCTGCGATACCAACTTTTGCCAAAGATGGTCGACTGAGTACGTCCATGATCCACAAGGTCGAGCAAAGTGGAGTTCTTCAAGCAATAACATGGATGTCTGAAGTTAAGTCATCGACTCATGGTACATGAAGATAACGTTCCATCCAGGATCTATCTGGATCCCTTTTCCAAAGAATAAATAGAGGTCCCGCGGTTGACGTTTGGAAAACTGATCCAATCGTTCATCTACAAAATGACTTAGATGCTGTGCTGCTTCTGATTTTAGGCTGGTATAATTGTCGCTAAGGGAAAGTGACACGAATTGTAAATTTGTATGCAATACTTCTGAAGGAGGACCACTTTAAGACACTTTATTGACACAGAACTTAAGCCGCTAAGTGACAAGAGAAATAGAATTCCATTTTTGCATTGTAGGTGTAGCAAGTACTCAACCTTTTTTAACGGGCTCCTGACCCCATGTAGAGTCTAGGCTGCTGCTGTTTTCACTATTTTCGATATTTGTTATTCTCAAATTTTTCGGATCCACTTTTTTATTCAACTCTTCTTTGGTTTTATGGCAGTGCTGCTTTTCCTTCGGTTTTATAATAAGTGGCAACTCTTTTCTTATCTCCAGAACTTTTTCACCACATCTATCATTCATTTTTGTGACATCAGCGAATGACAGTTTGTCTCCAGCTCCAATTGTTTGTTTACTTGTGGTTGCGGTAATTTTTTTTATTTCGTTGCGCATGCTAACATTACTGTTTCTTAATTCCGTTCTTATCTTCTCACTCTCTTTGCCGAAAGTTTCAGACGCTTGACATATCATTTTTATGTGGTTAATACTTTTTTCGCATACTTCCTGTGCAGTTTTCATTTCACCTATTCTCTGAACGTATCTGGATTCTATTGCTTCAAGAAGGGTTTTAATTTCAGTTTCATTTTTCTTTAGTGAACTTTCAAACTCCTCCTTATAAAATTTCAATTGGTTCGTGTTGGCTTTTAATACATCCTGCATTTCCCTCAGTACCATATCCACATTATGAATGTACATCATGCACTCATCGCAAATAAATCTAACCATACTATTCTCTCTTAGAACACCACTGCTATATTGATCCAATCCTGAGCATTTTGCTGAAGTGTGAAAGACCTTTTTGCAAACGCCTACACATGAAATGCCCGTTTCTCCACGGATTGCAGATTTGCACTTGTGGCATTCCGCCATCGCGATCGCACACAACCGCCAATCTATAATTTATTTATTTTCTTCCTGTTTATTAAGTAAGATAACTTATTAAATTCAACTTTTCAGTTATTTAAATGAATTAAAATTTACTTTTTCTCGATAAAATTAACTAAATATTTCGCACTATTTAAAATCACAATCTCTCTCTCTCAATACTCTCTCTCTCTCCTAGTCTTTGCAACGGTGGTTCGGTCTTCCATGTCTTCTCGAACCTGGCTCTGGGATTCGAAAACCCCTTTTAGCTGGAGCACTATTGTCCACTTGATCGATGTGGCCAAGCTAATGTAGTCGACGCGATGTATTTTGGCTTTTCGGACTACATCCACATCTTGGTACAGCTGTAGTGACTAGTGAGTACTTTGTTCGACCTCACTGAATTGTATAGCCGTTTAGGATAAGGCTGCCTTTTTTAGAAAACATAATGTCAGTACCATCATAATTTTTGTTGAGCCCGTTTTTCAAAGACCAAGCTATCGCGGAGGTCATAGCAGGGAATGGAATTTTGCGGTGTCTCAAAAAGAAACTCTTCGCACGGTCCACGACCCAATTAAATAAAGACGGATTTTTAAAAAATTCGCTTATTGTTCGCGAACCATAATCTGTATACAATTTACTCATTACAGAACAATTATTAGCATTTTAATAAGGACTCAGTGTTAACTCGAGTAAATGAGACCAACTGTTTACGATCATCAGTTTTTCATTTTCACTGAAACTCAGTACTAGAATACAAAATCCATTCAGTCTTTTACAAAGAGTGTTCAACACGTAAAGTCTTACCCACTAAGACGACAAAGCTGAAGGTACTTAAGGGACTGCCATAGCCATTCTCTTGCGTACAATTGTCACCCAGCGCCTACTGCAATTGGAGTACAATATAAAGTAGAGTATTCTCATTTTGCCCTCTTTTTATATACTTGTTCTACAAGGAGTGCCAGGACAAGTACCTTTTACTAAGGAGGAAATGTTAAATTACTCCCCGGATAATGGGTGAACGTAATTAAATCGCAACGCCCCAGAACAAGAGAAAAGGGAACCGTTGTGCATCCTTAATAGGTGAAGCACCCACTTTCTGCAGATGCAACAGTGCAAGAAACAATGAAGGTGCTTTCGAGTCGTGGCGATATGCTAAGTTGTAGGTGTGCGAACGTGAGTCCCGCAAATTTACTTTAGTACTTAGGTTAACATTGTTTTCCTGGCGATGGGGTTTTATTTTTTATAAAAGAGCAAATCATTTGATGAAGCTGCGTTGTTGTTGTTTAAGTTCATAGCTATATCATGGATGGCAGTCTTGCTGTTAGATATACATTATGTCTATAATAACTAATTCAGAAAGGCTTGCAATTTGAACCACTGTATTATCTTATCCGGCCAACATTTGGTACTCGCAGAAGACTATTGGAAAAGCTTTTCCATTGAGGTCATCATCTCCAACAACAACAAAAAAAAATGTGCACGACTGGATCGCACGAAACTTTCTCGTTTATTGCGAATTTCGCAGAATCTCAGAGTCATTTCAACAAATTTAAAATCATCATACCCAATTAAGATGTCCTCAGGTTTAGTAACCAAATCCTTGTTAATTAAATAAAAAGTATCTAAGTAACACATACTACATAAATATACAACACTTTATTACTTACTTTCAAAATTCACCCCGAACAACTGACACTTAAAGGAGGTAAGTAGGGGCTGAATTTCGAATTTCCAATTTTTGATTATTTTAAAAAAGTGGTAGTAATTTTTGAGAAATATTCATAAAACGGCAATATTCGAGTTTTCTGAGAAAAACTAAGTACGTGATCATGTTTAGAATCCTTATGTTGTCTAAAATATGTATTTTGATCAAAATCGTTAGAGCGGTTTTTTGTAAAATTATGCTGGCAAATGTTACAATTTGGATTCGAAAAGCACTGTTATTAAACTTTTTAACTGAAAACTGAGTACGACGTATTCTTCAGGATATAACATTACATTACCTAGCAGTTACATTTTTAACCAAATCGAAAATGGCGTTTTCGAGATATGTGTAGTTTTTAAAGTACCGTTTTTAGCGATTGGGGTGGAAATTGTTCATGGTTCAAAAAACACTGTTTTTCAATTGTTTAGCTCAAAACTGAGCAAATGGTATTACTATGGATTTAAGCATTACCTGAAAGTAACATTTTTATCATAATTGCGTTGTTGAGATATGAGCAGTTTTTTAAAGTACTATTATTAGGGATTTGGGTGGATATCAAAGGACGCACTATTTTTAGGAAAAACTGAGTTTGCTATCAAGTTAAGAATGACAATAGTACCTTAAAAATATTTTTTTTAAATCGTTTTTACCGTTTTCGAGAAAAAGCCAATTTTCAAAACTGCCGTTGCTGGACTTTTTAGCGAAAAACTGGGTATGCAGTCAGGTTAAGCATGCTTACGTTAACTGAACTGTCAATTTTGGTTCAAATCGTTAGAGCCGTTTTCGAAAAAAAATTAAATTTAGACATATTTCGTCATATTTCGTAAAATTTTTATATGGGAGGTACCTACCGTTAATATTAGGGCTAGCATAAAGAAAAAAAACATCTCGAGCGGGAAGCCTACAAACTCCAAATACGAAGTTTGAAGCAAATCCGTCCAAGCGTTTAGATTCTACAGGGGTAGGACAGACAGACATACGGACGGACAGAATTGCGGGACCCACTTTTTTGAGTTCCCCTATCATCGTAATATCAGAATTGATCAAAATCTCGAGTTCGAAATTTTGTACGAAAACAATATCTTTCTCTTACTACGTAAGTATACGAGAAAGTTAATGTCTTATTTTGTAATATATTGAGTTGAAACATTTAGCCTGAGCGATGAAGTCCACTTAGGCAAAATGAAGTGAGGATATAGCAATATCCAAGCTCAAGTCCTACAAAATTGCTGGAACCGGATGGTTTAACTCAGCTTTTTGAGGCTGCGGGAGATGACTTGGTGGAAATCAAATACCGACTCGTCTTCAAGATGGAACCTCAGCAACGCGTTTACCCCATCCGCTTTCATATGACTTTTTTAACATCATACTTGACAAAATTTTGCAAAATTCGCAAGCCAAAACCAGGGGCAAAATTTTCCAAAACTTGGGCCACTACTTACATACCTTGACCACATTGACATCATTGACTTTGCTATTAACTCTGATAATGACACCACATCAGAAATCAAGCGAAGAATTACACTTGCCAACCACTGTTTCATTGGCCTGGGAAGGAAACTGATTAGTATAAGGCCTTGACAAGAAATACTAAGGAGACTCTTATAAGATTCTATCATCACAGTCCTGGTGGATTGATGAATCATGGAAATTATCAAAGACGGATGAAGATCTCCTTGCTCGCTTCGAACGCAAAATTCTTCAAGTGATTTTCTGAAATTCTGCATTTAAGATCGAAAAAAAAGCCAATTACATCTTAAGGTTTTTTTTTCCACTGCGCCAACTCTCGCGGACGTCTGACAAACCAAACACCCGATAGTATAAATTAATGTCCTGAAAAAGCATTTCAATTCAGCCGTTCGGACTCGGCATAAAAAAAACCTCACACAAACGAATGGTTATGAGAAGCTAGGCGTAGGGTTTCTACTAGACCGTTTTTTTTTTTTAAATTTTTATTAAATATACTTATGAAAACATGACATATTGAGAACCAAGTTGGTTTGACATTCATACTATTGCTTTTTAAAATGCAACGTCTGTCTATTGGTTCATATCCGTAACTCGAGAACCGTCAATAAGATTTTCATATTTTTTTTTCTGATTTGTAGAATCTAGAATTGTAGAAGTTTTAAGAGGGCAAGAGTAGGTATGGATGGGATGGAGTGTCTCAGGAACTAAACGCCCGATTTTAAAAATTATTTCAGCGTTGTCATGGTGACATCCTCCGGATCAGTGGGTAAGGTAACTATGTTACTTTATACGACGATTGGGAAAGGTTAAGGATAAATAGGCCGATTTTAAAAGTTCGCTCAGCATTGATATGGTAACACTATCGGTTAACTACTTTAAGGGGCATTAAAGAGCTGCCCTTAAGGTGAGGCGGTAGGGAAAGGGCCAAAGGTGGCTATTTCTGAAACTACGCGGCCGAATTTAAAAATTCTTTCAGCATAGAAATAGTTGCAGTTACCGGATCAATATCGGTTGATTGCATTTTTTTATTAGGTACAACCAAGCATCGTCCATTCTACTAGGTATGTATATTAAGAGCAACATCTGTATTGGTTTCTTTGTCTCTCCAAAAATAAAGAACCATTTATCTTATTTTCGTGATATTTTAAAGGTTTATTTAAGTGCCTATTATGGATAACAACTCAACTTAGTTGTGTTGTCTTCATGACAACTGGAGAATCCCAATGAGCCGATCAAATTGTTCTGGTTTGGTAATTTTTAAAATTTAAAAACACACATTTTATTATCCTTTTATATTATGTTATATTCTAGTTCCTAAATTTACAATTATTTGTTCATTTTTTATTAAAAATGCTGATTTTTTTGGTTCAACAAGTGCAACACAACTGATTAAAAGCAGTTGTCTCATTCTGACATTCTGGACAACTCTAACACAACTCAGTTGTCTTATATAATACGGGCACTCAACTGAAAAGACAACCATTTTATTAGTTGTCTACTCATAGGGTGATGGTTGTCCTTTGACAGACAACTAGTTGTAATCGATAATACCAATTGGAGATAGTCAATGGTTGTAGTTATCTTCCATAATAGGGGCATTATACTTCTTACCGGAGCTCAAAAATTTAAAACCGTAAGGCCTTACGCCTCTTCATAACAAACAAGAAACAACAGAAGCAGGAAAGAGACTGCGGAAATTCCATTCAATATCGCTATTTTCCAAAAAAAAAAAAATCAGTTATTCTGACATAGGAACGTATCATAAAATTTAGGGAGCGGAGCCGCGGGTCGACTACTAGTACCTCTTAACTATATTGTGATGGTTTATGTACAACTCGAATTTAAGATGAGTTAACCTAAAAAACCGAACATTTTAAGCCTAAAAAAAATATTTATAACAACACTACTAAAATATGCTAGAAAAAGAGGAGAACTGGGCCAAAGAATTGAGAATACTTCATGTCAGCCGACAGAGCGTTCATCTATAAGCTAAGACTTTAATCTACTTCTTGTTCCACCCGTCACTTCTCGCAAGGTACTTTATCTATAAGACTAGTTCTAAAAAAAATAGTCGCCAAAAAAAAAATTAAAAAAAAACCATTAAAACCACACCTCAGAAAATCGCCTACTGTGCGATCCAACTTGGCACAGCTCTTCGAATCGCTTCTATCATTGCTTTTCACACCACTGTGCGCTCAGCCCTCAGCTTTTTAATTGTTGACAACATTCTCCATAACCTCCTCCGAAGAGCTCACTAGATTGCTTAATTTAACGGAAAGTAAGATATATCTAAAATGTACCTATAGCATATTTCAAATAAGACCTTAAACGCCTCCAATCTCGCCTACATGAAATGTACCTCCCTCCATTTACTAACATTTGCAAATATAGTCCGTTGTACCACCAGAAAGCAAATCCAGTATTACACCTTCGGGAAAAGCCGAAAATGCATTTCAGCGATGAAGCAAAGGCAGGAAAATAACAAAGGAAACGAAGTATCGTCGTCCTCTCCACAAGAGTATAGCACACAGTATATTTTATCACCTTAACCTACCGCACTTTGATGATTAGCAAAAGCAAACTGTCCTGTAAGAACGCCAATAAGTATACCTTTTCTGCTGAGAAACAGTAGGAATGTCGATAACTTCTTACGGACTCTCGGGGGCAAGCGTTTTAGTCTGCCCACATCCTGAAGAGCTTTGCCACACACAATTGTTCTCGTAGGAAACCCAGTCGTCAATAGAGGCCTTGACCGGGGTCGCAGTAAGATCCAACAAAGGTTCTGGTCAATGGCTTAAAATGCCTGTAAATTGTACTGAAGAATAAAGGTAAAGCTGGGTAAGGCATTCTACCAATAGAAACACTATCAAAAGGCCCATGGATGTTCGACAATCAGATCGAATAAAGATCCTAGAGTTAAACGTATAACAAGCCAGATAAAGAAAATGTACTTTAAGTTGTAAGAACTTCAAATCGCTTGGAAACTGGGGTACATTTGACCATTAATTTTGAAAGGTCTGTATTTCCTAAACCAATTATGTATTCCAATGTTTTTTTTTTGGATTTGATGCGTTGATTATTTGAGATAAGACTTGCATATACATATTTCTTATATAACAAACTTTACCATTTTTTAAAATGTTTTTTCTAAAAATAGTCATTTTGTCAAAAGTGCCCCCAGGACGGGACACCTTTGACTTTACAAGGGGAACATTTGACAATAGCAGTTTTAACCTATAATCTTGTGCAAAAAGTATTAGCGGGGTCTGTTGTTTGAAGGGAAAGAAAATGCAAACGTTTATTAAATGATTTATTAAACAATATATGAAGAAAAACTAAATAAATAGTAAGTTTATAATCTTAAGAAAAAAAAAACATAATTTAATTCATTTCATTCATTGTCCAAGGTTTGGAAGAAGCCATCAACCGTTGGTTTTGTAAGACCTTTGAGTCTGGTTAAGCTCATATGTTCGGGCTTTCGTAGGGAAAGTTCAATAATTCGTTTTAAGAAACCGTAAAGCCTATCGTCTCCAGATTTTTTGAAATTTCTCAACTTGGAAAGCAGCTATATTTTTCTTGATAAATTCATATATTTTTTTTTTTTTTAAGTTTCGTTTGATAAGGCAAAAAGAACACTTTTTCAAATATTCTACCTGTTCCTTTCCTTCTCTTGTAGCTAAAGGTTATATTTCGATAGAAAAGCGAAATCTTAATCTCTACTTTCATTGCCCGAATCCGACCAAGCTTTTAAGGGATCCTGCTCTTTCATACGCATTATCAATGTGGTTCTATTTACCCCATATTCATCAGCTACTGATGTAGCATACGTTTTTACGTATTTCTAAGATCAAAAACACAAATATAAACATAAGATATCAATGTGGGCATATTTAACAAATGTCAAATGTGCCCCATTTGCAAAAGTCAATAGTGCCCCAAAGGTTCTTTACAACTTTTTTTTTTTTTGTAATAATTAATGTTATTCTTTCACAAAACTGACTTTAATTTATAAACACTTTAAGAATAGTGCCATCATAATATTGTATCACAACAAAGAAAACACTTTTATTAAGTTCACAATCACTTACTTACCGGTGGTCAAAAAATACATCAAATTTCGAATAAGAACAAGAATACGCCTTAGTCCGAGAAGAGTTGAAGCAAAACTGTCAAAGTTCATAACGTTCCTTTAAATCAAATTAGGCTTCGTTCTCAATGCCAACTTTTCTTCTTAAAGACTGTGTTCGCGCCAAAACTCGCAAAGTCAAATGTGCCCCATTGTCAAATGTATCCCAGTTTACCCTACTGCTTGAGAGCTTCTGATGAGAAGAATGTTACACCTTTAGATAGAATTTACAAAAAAAAATATATAAAACCACACTACCCCAGTCGATGGGCAGGTCCACACAATTCTTTAAACAATTGTATGGTATCTCTATGAACCACACCCAAATCACACGCCAGCCAGCAGTTTGCAAGCTTCAATTCATCCGTCGCCTCTAGGGTACATATGGTATATCCCCACAGACACATATGAAAAATGCGCATAAATGACCATAATTCAGTTATTGTTTGTATTCTTTTTTTTTTTTGCACCCTTTTGATGGAATATATTCGTCCAATTGATGGGCATGAGAATTCATTTTTAACAATTAACAATAGCCTGCCATTAAAATGTGAACAAAAAAAAAACTACCCAACTCTACACAATTCGCACATTGCGATCGAACTGGTTCCGGTATATCGAAGCCACTATAAATTAAGCCGCCGCTGCACAAACATGTCCGATTACCAAAAAGAACCAATTATGTATTGTAGAATCGCCAGGTAATTGCTGGCAATCGTTTATTTACAAATTGTTAAATCGATTCGAAACTCTACGATAACAATTATTATCTACCCGGTGAATTATTTATTATTCGCGCACAATTAAATCCAATTTGTTAATTTATCAAAAATGTATGTCGGTATTTTACGACGACGACGCACGGTGCAACACAACAATGCAATAAAGGCTCTACCCTTTAAAGCTTCTCTACGCAGCACGTCCTATACGGGGTGGCGTCAAAATAGCCCAAACAATATTGGTTGGAACAATACAAAGTAGAGGGTGGAAAAAGTGACTGGAAATTAGTACGCGATTTGCATACGGACATGGACACAGTAGACTCACCTATGGGCCAATTGATTCAGGAAAAACGAAGCCCATGTGTTGTAATCTGAAAAATTATTATTAAATGACAATAAATTGAATATAATGCATGTTAATTGGGTAAACGCCGCAGGGGGTACATCAGCCGGCCAACTATAGGTAGGTGTATAAAACTTTCGGTTGGTTTGGGCGCATTCATCTGCTATATTGTTGTTAATGGCGGTGCTATTCACTGCCACATATTTACCGCTTACTGGGATGCTGGGAAATTTGCAATTAATTTTAATGCAATTTAATTGCATTTTTGGGACACGAGTCCTGTCGCGTATTATGTCCAATAAAGGTAATACGAGGAGGGAGATGTTGTTAGTATAATTTTTGGATTCTGGATCTAGATATATGCAGCTGTGCACATCTGGTATAGATGGTTATAGTGGAGGCGAACAAAAGAATGGAAATATAAACAGGAACACAGAAAGGGAAGCTTATCGCAGAAGGTAGAGATACCTAGATCAGGGATTCCCTAACTGTGCGTCGCGACGCCCTGGGGGTAGGTTATTTCTCCTTTCGTACACTGCAAGTCCTATCGCTCTACCAAATTTCAACATTCTACGTATGTACCTTGATCAGGGATTCCCTAACTGTCCGTCGGTCGCGACGCCATGGGGCGTCGTAAGGCTATCTTAAGTTCGTCGCAAGACGGCACGCACAGGTCACCTGCACACGACGTTTCATCAGCTTTGAGCTCGATTTGAAACAAATGTCGGGTCGGGTCGATGTTGGCCATTGTGTTTTGCCGTGAACAAAAAGTCGGCATTTTGCAGACCTCAACTTGGCGAATTTTGCGTCAGGACTTGGGCATATATCCGTTCAAGATTCAACTGACCAAGCAGCTCAAAGTTAATGATAATAACCATAGAAAAATCATCTTTAGCGACGAGTCGGATTTCTGGATGAATTGCTATGTTAACAAGCCAAATTACCGTTATGTATGGGATGACGCCAACCCACCCGAGGTGGCGATGCATCCATAAAAAGCTGTTTGGTGTCGATTTTCAGCGCCAGCGGCGTCATAGGTGCGTACTTTTTCTAACTAACCGATTTTTAGCTAACCGATTTATTTTTGCCAAAATTGAACGATATGGAGGTAGATGACAACATGTAGCTCCAGCAAGACGTGGCTACGTGTCAAGTGTCACACAGCAGACGCCACGATGGTCATTCTGCATGAACAAATTGAGGGTATTATTATCCCTAGCCAGAGGTGACGAGAATTGGCCACCAAAATTGTGCGATTTAACCCCACTAGATTTTTTTTGTGGGGTTGCCTGAAATCGCAGCTCAATGCGAATAAACCGCAATCGACCGATGTCCTTAAACCCAATATAACCAATACCATCGCTAAAATTTAGCCGGATTTATGTGGCAGATTGGACCTCTCGGATCCGTGACAACGTGATAATCTGCGCCGGAAATTTGGACATGGTATTACATTCCGTGCCAATAATGGCATGTGGGTCTTTCCTTATTGAAAAATAATTTAGTGAATCTTCAATTAGATGAGATTATATTCATATATTTGTGCTTTGGTCCGTTGAGTGATTTTAGAAGAGCGTCGCAAAAATATTATAACCTGTATAAGGAGTCGCAGTATGGAAAAGATTGGGAACCCCTGTTGGTTTTTTTTAGAAGGTATAGAACTTTGAAATGGAATAAAACAAAAATGATTTTTGTGTGATCGCCCTTCAATGACGCCTTTGGACAAACGACTAAACTGTTTGGCTGTTGCGTCATTTAAATGGCATCCCAACGGAAAATTCGAAATGACTCACAGTGTCCGTCATTTGATTTTGGGACACAAATGACGATGATAGTCATTTCGTGTGATCGCCATTTTTCCAATGACGAATTGTAGCTTAAATGTCGCTTTAATGCGACATTTTTTCCTGACGTCACAGGGCCATTTCAATGACCCAAAAAAATGGCCGTGTAATTGTAGCTTAACAACGTTTCTTCCTTAATTTGGGAAGTTGCTCCCGACTAATTTCTGCTAGGAAATTCTATCAAGCTTTTCATTTTGACGACAGGAAACGGAACACGGCAGTGCAAGTGGCAAGGGCGTGAGGCAAACTGTGCTGAATGAGAAACGGAGTAGAGATCAAAAAGGGTGGGTAAAAAGGGGCTCATTGAAAATAAGATGGGCTACTGTACAGACACTCAAACTCATGTCCATCCATACTATAGAATCGAGCATTGAAACATGGAGTTGGAAGGGCTCCAGGGGACTAATATTGTAAAGGGTGTTTTTTTTTAGAGGTACAGAACTTTATGTTGGCAACACTATTTTAACTGGCGGCCGTTTTGTCAGCTGTCAAGTGATTTATTTTAAGTTTGGTTTAGCATTTTAACATGAATGGACGGATGCCTGAACAACGCTTCCAAATTGTGCAAATTTATTTTGAAAATCATGGTTCTGTTCGAAACACGTATCCCGGATTACGTTCATTTTACTCTCAACATAATCGTCTTACTTTTGGCTGAATGGATACGTCAATAAACAAAACTGCCGTATTTGGAGTGATAATAGTCCTCAAGTGTATGTTGAGACACCGTTACATCCACAAAATCTGACTGTTTGGTGTGCTTTATGGGTTGGTGGAATAATTGGTCCGTACTTCTTTAAAAACGATGCTGGCCAGAACGTTACAGTCAATGGTGACCGCTATAGAGCCATGATTACTGACTTTTTCGTTTATCAATTGAACAATAATGATGTGCAGGAGCTGTGGTTTCAACAAGACGACGCAAGATGTCACACAGCTCGTGTCAAAATTGATTTATTGAAGGAAACGTTTAGTAACCGCATAGTTTCACGTTGCGGACCCGTTGAATTTGCCTCCAAGATCGAGCGATTTAACGCCGCTTGACTATTTTCTGTGGGGATATGTGAAGTCGCTAGTCTACGCCCGAAATGATTGACCACTTGGAGGACAACATTCGCCGCGTTATTGTCGACATACGGCCACAAATGTTGGAAAAAGTCGTCGGAAATTGGACCTCCAGATTAGACTACGTCCGAGCCAGCCATAGCGGTCATATGCCTGAAATCATATTTAAATTATAATGCCAGAAGTTTATCCTTCGAATAAAGTAAAGTTCATGTCAATTTAAAAAAAAATGGCAATAGCCAAACAGTTTAGTCGTTTGTCCAAAGGCGTCATTGAAGAGCGATCACACGGCCATTTAAATGGCACTGAATGTCATTTAGTCCGCCGAAAATGTTATCCCAAAAATGGCGATTAGACAGAACGACATTTAAATGACTGCTTTGTGACGCGATTTTTACGTCAGAGCGGCATTTAAATGACTCGAAAAAATGGCCGTGTAATCGTAGCTTTGCTTTTACTTTTACTTTTTTTTTTGTCATTTGATTTCATCGAGTTTTGTCAAAAGACGATAAAGTCTTTTAACGCTCATGGAGTCACGGCTAAACCCATCTGAGTTAGTGCCCCACCACGCGGGCTACCCCCAGGGCCGGACCATATGTGCAATATGTGCAAATGCACAGGGCGCCAAGTTTTGGGGCGCATTGCAAGATAAAATTAATTTTTCTTAAGCCTACTGTCCACGTAGCTGCGCTTCATACGCACGATTTTCGTCATTTGCAGCTTGTTGTACGCTTGCTTGCAGATTGCATATAAACCAACGAAGCTCTGTCCACGGAGCGGCAAAGTCGCATGTGCGACTAAGAAATGAAGCGCAGCTACGCGGACAGTAACAGTAAGCCTAAGAAAAATTAATTTTATCTTTCGCGAACTAAAACTGTCATTTGCATTTTAAACAAAAAGCTTGTTCAAAAAATTTCAAAATAACAACATCCACCACACCTGTGCTCAATTATTTCTTGCACATTAACTCACATTAATGCAACTTCAGGGAGAATCTAACTCAAAATATCGCAAAATAAAAAATCACACTAAACCTATGCAAGTTCATTTCTTACCTACCTTATCTCAAAATATTCCTCCCTGTTCGTGTAAATATATTTCTTGCACATCCACTTACATTTTACAAAAAAAACCTAGTTCAAAAATCTCAAAACAAAAAAAGGTCCACCCCGTATGTGCAAGTTTTATTTCTTGCACAGTCACTCGCAAAATTTTCATAGGAAAATATTTCAAACAAAAAAATTCATTCTAGGGAATTGTTTGTGTAGAACGTGCACTCAGGTTTTTCATTCTGCACATATGGATGGGATTTCTCATCTACGAAAAAGAGTAACAAATTTCTCTTACAATACAAGTAGCTTTGCATATTGCATCAGGGTTCGGACTTTACTGCAATTGCAGTAGATCTGCTGCTTTTTTCGTAAACAAAATTAATCTACTGCGCTACTGCGCCCACGGCTCAACCTACTGCACATTTTCAGAAAAATAATTTGATTTTTTTAATTTGAAAATTAAAATATATTTTTGGTTTCAAAATAAAAGAAAAGCCTCTCATCACCTAAGTAAAAAGTGAATTGCACTTAGATGACAGTAGATAAATGAGACTATTCAAAAGTAGTTGGCTTAAGTTGACTAGATTTGTCTGGACTTGGTTACCAGGAATTCGACTGTCATGATTGCAATGTAAATGCAGTTATCATTTTGGATATTCACTTATTCCACAAATTATGTTGAATTTAAATAACAATGCATTGAATGCGTTAGGATCTACATAGGCAAATAATGTAAAAATAGGAAGTATGTATTACACTATGTAATTGTGATGTTCTGTTCCAAAGAATAATAACAAAGACTTTGATTGCAATTACAGCTATTTCGAAGTGTACCACTCATTCATCATAAGATTCTTTAAGTAATTTGTTTGAACAGTTAAATTCCAAAAGTCGATTCTCCTTTCGAATTCTTTTAATTATTTTCCCGGTAAGTGAAGCTGCACTGATCGATGAGCACTTCGCCACCAAATATTATTCAATACCACTCATAGATTGACAGCCATATTGCATTTTGTTTTTTTATCAGTTAGTCGTTCATTGAGGAACTGTCATCTACGAATCTAGGGTCTAAGAATTCTGAACGCGGCCATTCTTGACTAGACTTGTCGGTTACTTCATTATACGAGTGGGTACGTCAACAACTAATGGCGCATTTGATTATTTAGTAAAGATCACTTTTTGTTTGCTCTAGGTCACTTTTTTGTTCGATTGACACAAAATCGAGAGCACTTTTCCGATTACTAATTTACAATTTTTTATAAATAAATTAAAGGGCACCTTTCGAATAATTAAGTTTAACATTTAGCCAGTGAATAGAATTCAATTGCACAGGCAAAATCTGAAATCTGAGAGAAGAATCTGAAGAGCTCAATCGAAAACGCTATAAAAAAAGCTCTCGTGATCAATAAAAACCAATAATGATTCAAACTGATCGATTTATGAAAAGCTAATAATTTCTTTTTAAATATGTACATGATATGTAGGTTTCCAATACAAACAAAAAATCTACTGCGCTAAAATTGGTTTTACTGCTGTTTTTCGAAAAATCGACTGCACAAATGAATTTCTCAAGTCCGAACCCTGTATTGCATATGAATTATGAAAATTTAGTATTGGCTGAATTCCAAAACGCAGTACTTCTGCATTACTGCTTAATCAAGCGTTCCAAAACGCAAACAGGTTACTATGATGCAATGCATACTTTTCTAAAACGCATTGTGAACGCATCAACTGCGCAAACAAAAGCAAACAGAGCATCATAAATTATTATGATGCAAATGACATTTCATTTTAAACCGCCTATTAAAATGGATTCATCGCTGGAGTCGTAGTAAAATAATATATTTTGTAATAATTTGCCAATTTTACTTTGATTTGTAGTAATAAAAAGTGGACGAATGAGTCCATTAAATTATTATTGGCGAGTACCCGAATTCAATTTGAGCCCGATTTTCGAAACAAAAGAAGGAAGAAAAAGGTACTGTGGAGAGTAATTTTGGAGGAGGTCAAAAAAGTTAATTAATTGATTTTGAGACATTTTAGGATAGTTCGTATCAAAGTCGTTCCAAAACGTCAAAAATTGCAAAGCATAACAAATGCAAAGCAGCGCAAAAGCATACATAACCTTGCATCAGAAAAGCAGTGTGCATTCACAATGCGCATTTTTTTGACGTTTTGGAATTCAGCCATTCTCTTCTCTTCCAATTCAGACTCTCAGCAGCGTTGCCATTTTGACTGCTTTCCAGTCAGATCTGACTGGATTAATATGCGTTCAGCTGGAACATTTTAAAATCCAGGCAGCTTTTTTTTAGCTAGATACGAATTTTGTTTGACTGTTTTTAAATGTTTCGTGTAATTTCTTTTCTATAAGTATACATTTTTAAATTAAAAGTGGCAATAGAAAAAAAATAAAAAGAAGACCAAATATTGCTTGAATCTAATTTTTTTAAAGTTCATTTATGAGTTAATACATTTTGTATACTCACTTTCATTACATTTGTAACGTCAGGAAGGAGTCACCGGATTTGATCAGGATCAAATTCCGAATAAATACTGCCATGTCCGTCTGTCTCTCTTTCTGTTGAAAACACGATGGCGTCCAAACAAATCGACGTAGGCGAATGAAATTTTGTGAGATGACTTATTTTTACGGTCGTCAGGTTGGTATTGAAAATGCTCAATATCGGTAAAGTAGTTTGGTTACCTCCCACTCCCATACAAAGCCAACATTAGATACCTCAATAAAAAAACGAATTGTAAGTCTACTTCCTGAGTGATGTGAAAAAGACTTATGTATGCATGTGTGCATATAAGAAAAAAGGGCGCTTTCTGTAAATCTTGCACAGGGCGCTAGTTTGGCTGGGGCCGGGCCTGGCTACCCCCTATCTTTTTGTTTCTTACTGCGAGTCTGAGGCTCCTTTCCAATCTTAAGAAATTTGACTTTAACCTGTCGCTTTGTCGTTTCATCGGATTTCAATTAATCGCAGGAGGAGTTTACCGTAAACAAAAATATTATCCTTTTACCCTAATAAAGGATTGGCAACAATACTGCCCATGAAATTACAACGTGTTGTTAAATCTATGTAATTAATGAAAAACTACACCGACACACCCTATATTAAGGTAGCGTATTTCAGTAGGTACCGTAACATTTTAATCTCCATTCACTTACACAATCATCCAACCTAGAACTATGTAGTATAGGGAACGGAGGAACTTTTAGTTTTTCGCAAACACTGATGTCCAGTCCACAAACGGTTTTTGTTTTTTTTTTTGTTGCGACAGTTGTATTCAAATTAATTTTGTTTACACATTATAAACAATAGTGATTTGGCGGTGGAAACAAATCACATAATGTGTAGGCACGATCACGGAAACATGTAATTTACATGCGTACATTGATATCGGCTAGTGCCGCAGCTTTTAGCGGCTACATGATTAATTATTCGTTTGAAAAATGGCAAATAGATAAGCATAAGTGCACCGATTTAATTAATTGCATTTAAATAACAATTATTCAGTTGATTTAAATACTGCTAATATTTACAAAAGTAAATCATTTTCGAAACAGCGATTAGTCAGTTAGCTGTAACCATATAGGACTGTTACAAAGCAGATAACACCGTCCCGTCATGGCATTCAGGAAGTGCGGTGAAATTGGCTGTGGGCAAATGCCGTATGATAAACAGCGACATCTACTCTAGGGTGAGTGCTACATAATATAGTAAAGAGATTATTTGGGTGGGATTTTTTTTTTGTGAGCGCCAGACCTAGGCAAAAATCTTGAGCTTTCGACAAGTCACAATTTGCACCCAAGCTAAATTTTTAGCACCATCGTGATATACGCTCACACCACTAGAGAGAAAAGAACGATGATAGATGTGTCTACAAGAAATACCTTAAGTAGGTATGGTTGGAATGCTAGTATCCATTCGCCCTAAATACCCTACCCACCTTAGAAGACTGATGGGTAATTTTTTGACTAGGCCGATGTCGCTGTATAGCTTGTATAGGTCAACGTTGGATATCCTCTTTCAAGACGTAATCGAACATTATACGAAGACTCTTCTTTATGTCGAATCAGAGATAGACTTCATCTGATTTAGACCATTAGCCAAGATTGGGCGGATCAAGGTATTATATTGAATTTCCATAGTTCTTCAGGATAAGGCTCTATTACTCAATTGCTTTCTCAGCTCAAAAGAAACAGAGGTTGGGCAGAGTTATTCTTCGTTTAATTTCAGCTAAAATTTCAATGTCAGATACATAGTCAAGGTAGACAAAGCCCCTTACTACCTCAAAGTCGATTGTGACATTTTGCCCGATTGGTCGATATTGGATGTTCCTTCTTGATGACAGCATATACTTGCTTTTGCTTTCGTTAACCACTGCCTCCATTTTTCTATATTAGAATACACACTAGTGCAGTGACAGCTCTTGCTTACTGTGTTCTACCAATTATGTCAATCGGCCTTAAAATTTATAAACAGGCGATGGGTCTGGGATAAACTATGCTGAGATTTCAATTATAGGGCTTTATTCCGATCAAATTTTGGAGATAAGTCGATGAACTTTATTCATCAGCTGGGGTCCTGTACCACAAAACAACAATTTAACTTTTTAACAAGTAATTTCTTAACATATAAATTTAACAGGCAATGTTAGTTTCTGTACCACCAAATTATTCGCTATGAAAGTTAACAAGTAAAATTTCCCTTAACACTTGTTGTAAAATTTTGCAAAATTAAATGGTGATTCAAAGCGTGTGCGCGTTGGGAGAATAGTTTAGTTTAGGCTAATATACGCACAGTTCAAAGCAGAACGCAGATTATAATGCACGAATATAATGAAGAATTCTCTGGAAATGAACGCAAACGACCACCTAAAGTCAAAAAATCTAAAAAAAAAAAACTGTTGTCCAATACGCCCGCCTGTCGAAAAGCTTATAGATATCCCGAGGGGACCAACGAAGTTGTATGAGCGGGACCTGCGAGATGCCATAAGAGAGTTCAAGTCCCTTAATCACACGAAGCGGGCCACTTAAGTACCTTACTTACTGTTTAATAAAATAATTACTAGTCGCCTGTTTCACTAGTTGAACATCTATGGAGTTTTTGTTGCTGGAGATTGGAGTTTGGAAACTTTGTAATTATGATTCGAATTTAAGGCTCCGTCAAACAGAGCGCGTTTTAACTCCGCGTTTCACCGTGGCGTTCCACCGCCGCGTTATAATCTACTGCAACACATATCCCCTGTCACACCCAGCGCGTTTTCAACATCGCGGTGAACTTACCGCGGAGTTCAAACGCGGCGGTGAAACGCGCTGTTGTGACGCGGAGCGGTGAGAGTTATTTTTGTAGTGTCAAACAGAAAAACTAATCGAATTTGTAAGAAATTTCCCATGTCTTTATGATATGGATGATGAAATTGTATAAAAACATTGTTTTAAAGGGCGAATTAAATGAGAACTGTATTCTCCGACTTATTCTCACTTTTTATTTATGTCGTGCACCCAAATTCTTTTTCTTTTTCGAAAATTCCGCAGCACGTCCAAAAAATCAATAATTCCTCATCTGTTTGACGTCGTCTAACGCGGCGTTGATAACGTCGTATCAAAATAATCTCACCGCCGCGTAAAATAATCTCACCGCGGCTTCAATAACGCGTTCTGTTTGACGAAGCCTTTAATAGAATATAAACCAGAAAGACAATTATCTTCGACTATGCCGAAGCTCAAATACCCGGTACTATATTATTGTAAAAATAAAAAAAATATTTAAGTATTAAAAAATTATATATTTGTATGGAAGGTATGGGTAGTTTTAATTCGACAAAGCTTATTTTTTGTCAAAAATTTTTAAATATTATTAAAATAATATGTGTAAAGTTTAAACTTGCTATCTTTATTGTAGCTATTTAAATTTAATTTTTAACATCAAAAAGCTATATAAATCCGATATTTTTGTATGGGAGGTAGTAGTAGTTTTCATCCGATCTTGTTCATCTTCGAACTTAGCCTCAGTTTGGTGGATAAAAGCTTACGTACCAAATTTCAAGTCGATAGCTCTTAAATTACGGCCGTAATCGTGCGGACGGACAGACGGACAGACAGACGGACATCGCTAGATCGACTAAGAAAGTGATGCTGATCAATAATATATATAGTTTGTCATACCTACAACGCCTCCTTATATGCGTTACAAATGGAATGTCAAAGTGAATATACCCTCGCCACAGTGTGGTACCGGGTATAAAAACACGTGAAGATCTCTAATACCAAATTAAAAATATAACTTGTTACGAGCTAACAATTTTCTATTCATCAGTTAGAACTTTGCAACAATTTAACTATTAATTTTAACAATTATTGTTGTTTTGTGGCACAGAAACTGGGAATTCATCAAATTTCCCACTTGTTAGAGTTTGTGTTAACACTTAAGGCGATTGTTTTATTATGTTTTGGTGGTACAGAAAATATAGTTAATTTTTAAAATTTTACTGTTTAACTAAACTTGTTGTTTTGTGGTACAGACCCCGTCGTCTTCCGCTTCCTTAAATTGCTCTACTGTCAGGCCGTCTGCTACATCAGCCTTGTTAAACTTGAGTTTAGATATTTAGGTTAGTCATGTCCAGATTGAATGATCCGTCCTGCCTGACAGCGAATTTTTGCATCGTTTTCGACATTTGACAGTCTGAAGAAGTAAATTTCCATATCCTTATGCAACAACGACTGTCAATCAGCAAAGTTTTGTTGCTCGTTGTTCAGGGGCTAGTACCACAAAACTACAATTTAACAATTTTACAGGCACTTGTTAGCAATGCCGATTTAAGAACTTACTATAATTTCTGTACCACAAAAGAAAAACGCTTCACTTGTTAAATATCAAAATTTCCCTTCATACAAGTTATTTGTACAAGTGCTTCCGTGACGGCTAGACTATAAGCGCAGGCAAATCATCTTAGCTGAAATCATATTAAATAAAATTTGTTGTTAATATTTTTTGGTGACATAAATTTACAAAATACTCAACCACACGCTTGGAAACGAAAAGGATTTAGACAAACATATTGTGCCAGTTTCGCTAGTTTCTAAAACAATTTTATATTTGTATTTATTATTAATTCTACTCATAAATTAATTAATTCTACTCATAAATTTGAACTTACTTCATGTAAATGGTGGCATCAATTTAAAGGTCATTTAAATTCCGTTTGAATGGTACAAAACTTTCCTTAACCCATTAAGTACCCATTGAAAATTTGGAACTTTTGTAAAAATCTACTTTTTTACTTTTTTCCTAGGTCCCAAATAAAAAATGTTTTGATGCAATAAGTTTCTTCAAACAATTCTAATAGTGACTGCAAAAACATTTTTTCAAAAATCTCTTCGCTAATATTTTTTATGATTTATTTGAAAATTGCTAAAAATGAATTGTTTTTAGCCAGTTTTTCCTCCTTTTCATACAAAATTTTTCTGAGATCATTCCATTCAAAAAATCGTAAAAATATTAGCGAAGAGATATTTGGAAAAATGTTTTTGCAGTCACTACAACGCATACTTGAAAATCCTAGGCCCACATGGTATAGCATGGAAAATTATTGACGCCATTTATTTTGACTTCTCACACGTATTTACAGACAGAGGAAGTCATTCTGGGGAGAATCGGGTAGGTGCACGAAAGTCGGCGGTCTAGTTCTATGTGGTTTGTGGGCACTTCTCGATAGGTTGAAGGATATACCCGATAGGCAAAGGTTCTGACAATTTTTTGCTATTGAAACCGTTGATCGTTAAATCTCCTCACAGTATTTCACACCAGGGTTGGCCACTCGGAATGTTCGGACATCTGCCTTACGTCCACTTAATCTTCTATATTAAAAAAACTGTCGTCCGTGGCACTGTGGTATCTTCTTAAGGAAAGACGATTTTAAAAACCATCGAATATTTTGTTTTTAGCACAAAGACTTTTGTGAAGTTTGGTCAAATTCGGACAAATGGGCGTGGCACCTTCCATACAAAAAAATATAATATACGCTTCTTCCCGACACTTTAAAAAGTAATCAGTCGATTAAGCTGAAATAAGTTTTCAAATTTTTCAATAGATGACGCTGAACACCAAAATCTTAAAATTACACTATATCTTCACATTTACGGCAGAATTAGTCTTGAAATTTTGTAAATAGACGTTTATTACCTTAAGAAAGCATTTAATAAACTATGGGTGGGATCGTGCAAAGGGGCGCGGCATTTACAATAAAAAAAACTACGAAAGTTATTTCACTCGGAGGATCCAAAGTTTTAAATTTAAAACATTGATGTACATTGTCCTTCTGAGCACCGGAAAAACCGAAATTCGATGAACTTGGAACATAAATATTGAAAACCAGTTTCAGTGGTTGTACCTATTATTATTTTCCAAGAAATCGTTCACAAAATGAAATTCTTAAACATAGTCTGTCAGATGGTTAAATTCTTAGCTTTATTTAAATTAAAAAAAAAAGTTAAATTTCAGGCACACAATTTTCTCAGAAACCCTGAAGAGGTGGAATTGTGGAATAATAATAATTTTTCTCTGCATCTTTTCAATGGAAATATTTTGAATAAAACAGCAAGATACTTGTAAAGGCGGTTTTGAGAAAAATAATCAAATAGTTCTTCTTATATCTACCTACACGTAGATAAGACATGAACTCAAACTGTAGAGAACAAAAACATTTCTGAACAATTTATGTGCAATTTTTAATACAAAATGAGGTAGCTTTTCTTTTGTTAAGGGTGAACTGGGGGAATAAAACCACCCAGACACATGTTTTTAATCTTTAGTGTGCAGTCGTATAATGTGCACTGCTGGATAAAAGTGCTGTCTTTTTTATGGTGGACTTTTTCTATAGAATGACATTGTTTGAGTATACTTTACCTACCTACTAACCTACCTACATGGAGACGAAGATGACATAATTGTGAAGTGCTTTGGAGTTTATCCATTTGTGTTTTTGTTTCGATCGACGGTTATATCTTAGGCGATCCTATATAAAACACGGACTCTGACCACTTCCAAGCTTGCGAATAATTCGTACAGCTCAGCAATGAGAAAAGGTGTTGCAAGAGTTGTTGGCGACCGCGATTTCCCTAATCTCTTAAGAAGTCCCGTGCCAAAAGATTAAAGTCCAAAAGACCAATAGTATTAGCGTTGCCAGGAAGCTGTCATAAGTGCGGCCTCTAATGTGCTTAATTTTCCACCCAGGTGACCAACATGAAAAAATACTAAATATGCCTCGTATGAACAAACAAAAAATGTTGACGGCGAATTGTGATTTTTACTACGGGAATTGCCACCCAGATGGAAAGTTGCGCTTGTTTGGGTGCGGATTCGCTGTCAGAGGGAGACTTAGGCAAAGCGTCTTGGGCTTTCGCGATGACAGTGAGAGAGTGACGACGATACGTATCAAGAACAAATTTCACCATCTCAGCCTTATAAGTGCACATGCCCCTACAGAAGAGAAAGACGACGCCACCAAGAAAAGCTTCTACGAGCTCCTTGCCAAAACATACTTACGAGCAATTCTCCAAGCATGTCATTCAAATTCTTTTGGGAGACTTTAACGCCGAAATTGGGAGAGAGGACATCTTTGGCAGGACGATCGGAAGGCACAGCCTACACGACACCACCTCCGGCAACGGACTCAGGCTAATCGATTTTGTAGCGGGAACAACATGGTGGTGAGCAGCACGCGATTCCCACGTCTTGACATCCATAAGGGCACATGGCGGTCACCAAATGGTCGAACTTGAAGGTCTGAATGTCCGTACATTCCGAAAGAGGAGAAATAAAAAAGATTATCAGCAACGTGAAGTCGAGGAGATGCAGACATGCTTTAGCAGGAAAGAGGTGCGAAACTTCTATAGAAGAGTGAAAAAATCAACTTCAGGATTCACGAACCGCCCTGGGCCCTGCCAAGATGGGGATGGAAACACCGTAGTGGATACGCAGTCGATGTTAGCCATCTGGAGAGACTATTTTAATCAGTTGTTGAATGGTGATGACAGTCAAGATCCCGCCAATCACCGACCTGTACTAGTCGATCTAAATGACAACCAAGAGGTACATCCGCCCGACCAAAATAACATCAAGGTATCAGCAGACTAAAACCGAACAAAGCAGCTGGAGCCGATGGTCTACAAGTGGAACTTTTTAAACACGCTGGAGATGTCCAGAGGTTTAAGACAAGATGACGCACTGTCATGCAGTTTTTTTAACATTGTGCTTGAAAAGTTAATACACAACACCCAGGCCAGTACTTGGGTTTGCTGGCGACATTGATGTGATAGGAAGAACAAGGCGAGCAGTAACCGTTGCTTTCACTACAATTGCGTCAGCGGCAAGCAGAATGGGATTGACCATAAACGAGGACAAGACGAAGTAATAAGTATATGCTTTTATCAACAAAAGTCCAATCCCACCACTGACTTGGTTAGAACGTGACAATTGATAGGTATAACTTCGGTAGTCCTTGCATTTGTCTACATGGGCACTGCTGTAAATGCGGAAAACAACATCAACGCGGAAATCAAACGTAGAATAACTCTCGCTAATCGCTGTTTCTTAAGGCCCAGGAGCACCACGCTTTGTAGCACCATCAAAAGTAAAGTAAAAGTAAGACCAACATGAAACATGAGGACCAGGACCGACAAAAAAGTTGCTTTTGATGACACCTTTTGGCAGTGGAGAATAGAAGAGAAAAGAAGAAATATTTCAAAGAAAAATCAGGCAAATACGAAAAGAACCGATAGAGAAACGTCTACAGTTATGAGTTGAAAGTTTTGCCACAAGGTAAAAAGGCCATCTCCATGGGGTAAAGCCCGAACCAAAGCGTAAATAGACGTACAAGTGAACATTTTAGTAGAGTCAGAGTAGGTGCTGGAAAGAACAACTTCCATTCAATATTGATGATAATATAGACATCAATCCTGTAAACCTGACTGGAAGTTAGAGTAACCATATCCAATACCCATTAAACCAATAAAGTTGCGAGTGCTAACAGCTTACCCGCAGAGCTTGTCAATGCTGAAGGAGATGATTATTAGTACCTAAGGAGCATACCCCAATACTTCTGTACAATTTTATCGGATGAAATGATGCCCGAAGAATTGAACCTCAACATCGTCTGTCCGGTTCTGAAGAAGTAGCATCCATTGTCTTTAGCCAACTACAGGGACATAAATGTACGAACGCCCAAAGCCGTTGGGCAACAACATGATAAGTATTTATCAGTGCTGATATAGGCCGGGAAGTTTTGTCCCTAGTAATTCGTTGAAGGTTGGTTTATAGCACATTTTGATCTATTTGGATGCAAGTGACTAGGAACACTTCGATGATCCATCCGGTGACTTTTTCAAACAATTTTGCATGTATAAATGTAACACTCATGTCGTTTCAAGATGCCAGAAAAACACCGAATGTAATTAAAATGTCCACTTAAAATTAAAAAAAAAAATTAATAAAAATATTTTCTATTGCATAAACTCAAATAAAAATAAAACCTAAAAACCTATTGCCTAGAGCCTCAGGTTTGTACTATTGCAAAAACTCATATTAGCTGATTTTGTTCTTGGGTTTCGGCGCTCCACTTTTCTCTGACACATCGGAAAGTCGGAAGCCCGACTTAATAGCTTCCTTTCAATATAATGAAAACAAAAGATTAAGAATTTGTGTTTTCTATAGAAGCCAACTGCAAGCATTGCTGAGTAGTGCGCTATCCACTAAACTAATGATACCAACTGTACTGGATTTTTCAGTACCATACTGGATTCAAGGTCCAGATACTGGATAAATTTCCATACTGGATTTTATACTGGAATTTTTTTTATCAGTAGCTGTTTTATGAATGCCTACTACGAATATTTACCCTTATTTCGCAAACATTCTTTAAGACTATGAACGCCAGAAAACGACAAGAAAAACGACGATTCTTATGGTTAACAAATTAGTGATCGGCAAGTAATGAAAGCGACTAAAAATGTAACCTTTCTTTTAATCGTTAATTTATTCAAATAACTAAAACTAATGTCGATTTCAATTGGGCTTTTACCGTTTTGCTCTCAGATCTCAGATTTTTCCTGCCCCAAATGAACATGAAATAAGATTACTTTTTTTTTTGCATTTGGGTTGGTGTGTTATTTGATAGTCAGCTATTTTTGTTATTGCAATTTGTGTTTACAAATGTCTCTTGTTTTGGTATTGGTGAAAGTATCTTAAAATCTTATAAACAGTGTTCTTTTCCGCCCAATGGAAAACGAATTTGACAGACAGCTGATTTCTAGAGCATTTCTGGTCTGAATCTGAAAAAAGAGCTTTTTCTTGCCCAACGGAAATCGACATAAGTTAAATAAGATTAATTTCAAGGAAGTTTGATGGAATAATAGAAAAAAATACTTCGTTGGCAAAGGTATTTTAAAAGGGGAGTCTCAAATGTTTGGAAATAATTGGCAGACAGTTTTTGTTAGCATGTCTTTTAAACTTTCGTTGAGGGTGGGCTGTGCTATTCATTAATTAACGTGTTTTGCTACACCCTTCTGTAGGTACCTTTAACCAAGAATCGCACAGCAAGCTATATATCGCCTGCACTAGCGGCGACTGTGTACTTTCCACGAGCTTGTCTTTTATTTCAGTCAATGTAGATTTCATTAGACAAAAGACATCCTAAACTCTTTCAAAAATTAACACTCGGGTGTATGTTTAACGCGCTCTTCAATATGTCAAATAAAGCTGTCAAATATGATTGTCAAACGAAAATCTTTGCATTTTGTCATCGTTTTGTTCTCGTCCAATTTTCAACGGTTTAATTTAATTCATTAAAATGGTAGGTACCAAAATGTAGAAAGTGCTTCTTAAATTGGAAATTAAAAAATATTTAGCTGGTAAATCAGACATCGAAAAACATTTGTGGTCTTTGGAACACAGGAAGGCATTAACGATAGCATCAACATCACACACTTTGGCGTAATTTTTTAGCATCGACGTGTGGGCATACCACCTCATCAAGTTGCACCACAGTTTTCTGTCGTCGCAAAAGAAGAAAGTCTGAGGGCAATAGTATGCTTTCAGACAGAGCCTCGCAGTCAGTTGAAGTCAATGCAGCTCTCTAAATTTACCACAAACTTAGGTTAATAGAAAAATTGATTCTTTTTGAATGAAGTAATAAAAAAGTATATAAATTGAATATACATACTGGAATTATACTAGATTTTAATAAAATATAAAAAACGTTTCTACTAAATACATACACTAGATTTTATCCAGCAAGAGTTGGTATCATTACACTAAACACTAAACTGAACCGCATTGTATATTAATATTATATTTCCACTAAAATGGTACACACCCCAAACGTAAATTGTAAATACTTTGTACATGGTGTAATGACCTCATAAGTCCATGGCTTTTAAAAATCTGTTTCCTCCCATGTAGTTTATGCAGCAAAATCTATGGCAGGATAATGCGAGTATGAATAGCTAAATGGAATGGTCAGTACGTGTGGTTACCATCTAGCAGTAGAATAACTTTGCGCTTATGTGCCAATGCCAAAAAAAAAACAACGAACAAAAATCCAGCCCGTCTACACACAGCTGCATGACGTCCAGCTTTTAGTTGCTGTGGTGGCATCGCTGCAAGTATGGTGTTCCGACTTTTAAGGAACGGAAAATGGTATGTAGTAGATTGAATTGGGAGAAGTCATAAAGAATCGAATCTTTTTTTTTTTTTGGGACTTGTGGATGTGGACTAAGCCAATATGGTTTGGTATTGGATTCTGTTCTTGACGGCTTGAATATCTGTTAGTTCGTACAAATACGTACATCTTGTATACGTGTATATCATTGCAGACCATAGTTATCCCGAAATAGCTGTGACAACGACTTGATATATTGGAATTTTATTTGCAGATACTTTGGGGAGGATGTTTGCTTTTTTAAATTGGTCGGATACTTTCCCTGAGAAGAACAGCATCGAAACCGATGTATAAAGCTTGGTTGACTATAATTCGTCGTCGTCCGAACAATAAACACGTACAAGTGCGGCTTTGTATATTGCACCAGGTGAAATAGTAGAATTCAATTGCCGACACTTAAATACGCGATTTATGGTTTCTTTCCGATTTAATAAATTGTCACATGAATTGGTCACGATTTGATAATAAAATTTATAGTTGTCAAAGAATGCAAAAGGTGTTTAAGAAATCAATTCAATACTTAAACTTTTGCGTCTATTGATTTAGCTGATTCGAATACCTTGTAGTTCCAAATGGTTTTCCCTACCTTTAGTTGAATTTAATTTAGCTCCGCTTGATTGAAATATTTTAAATCAGGGATAGGACTCTGAAAGATGAAAACGAACGCTTTCGCGAAAAAAAACCAAAGCTATTTCATTGACTTTTTGTTTTTTTTTTTTTTGTTTTTTCTTGTTTCATGTAACTCATGTGTAACGGAAAGCGCAAGATATTTTGGCACGGTTCGGGATAAAAAATTGAATTGGAAACTTAATGTTGAGGAAAGAGTCCGTAAGGCGCATAATGCTCTCTTTATCTGCAAGAGCAAAAAAAAAGTGGGGATTGAGTCCATCAACGATGCACTGGCTGTACATCATGGTGGTTAGACCCATCCTTACGTATGGGGCTCTTGTTTGGTGGAAAGCCACAAATAAGTTATATATACGGGATGTGTTGACCAGTGTTCAAAGAACAGCCTGCACTGCCATTGCTGGGGCCTTACGCACCACACCCACAGCTGCACTTGAGGCGTTTATGTATCTTTTACCACTGGACCTACAAATAAAACTTCAAGCAGGTAAAAGTGCGCTTCGGCTAACTAACGCAGGGTTCTTTAAGACCAGACAGGTATAGGAAAAAGCTCCATACTAATCGAATCCTTCTCCAACATCCCAGATAAAACGGATGAACGTTTAGGTGAAAATGACTTCGACACACCGTAGGAAGTACAGTACACAGATAGGGAGGACTAATAATGAAATTTCGATTTATACAGATGGTTCCAAATGGCACCAGGATCAGGTATATACCTAATCTAGGGATATAGACCTACACTTCCGGATACATGCAGTGTGTTTCAGGCAGAGGTTCTGACCGTGCTAAAAGCTGCGGATCTACTTGGTATGGGATCAATATCCAACAAGAATATCACTATCTACATTGATAGTCAGGCTGCGCTTAAGGCGCTAGAGTCCTTCATCATCAAATCAGACTTAGTCAGGAGCTGCCTCACAATGCTCAGAGCGCGCAGAACCAAGCCAGATTAGGTTGGGTACCCGGACACTGTGATTTTGAGGGTAACGAAACGGCAGATGTTCTGGCCAAAACCGGAGCAGAGCTTCCACTTAATGAAAGTATTCAGAGCATAAGACCACCAATAGCGGTGGCCAAAAGAATCATTCTCGAATATTAAAAATAGAGCAGATCAGAGATGGTTGGATATAGTAGGGCACAGGGTCTCAAAGGCTCTGCGGCCGAAGCTAGATCGGAAAAAATCTGTGGAATTACTAAAGCTCAGCAGATCAAAGCTACGAACAACAATAGGGATACTCTCTGGGCACTCTAAGAGACTAGGTTTAACAGATACGGACACAGGCAGGTACTGCGAAGACTTACATGAAGCAGATGATATAACTCATCTCCTCTGTGAGTGTCAGCTATTGCTCGATACAGGAGGAAATACGTTGGAAGGTACTTCTTCGGCAATTTGAAGGAGGCTGGCCTCGTAAACAAAACTGAAACAATTTTCAGGTTTTGTAGGGAAGTTAATTGTTTGGGCGAAGTGGTTTAGGTGTTTTGACCGTTAAGGTTACCCAGGTATGGCAATGGGTCCAATATGGTGCCTAGTCCAATGTGATGAACTCACACCGTACTCAATCTAACCTAACCTAACCTTCATGTAACTCCCAAAACGAAGAAAATGGTCGTTACGTGCGACAGAAATACAACTATTACTTTTTCATTTTCTTTGATTATTTCATTAGCTTAAATGCCATTTTTGCGGCTTTTATATACAACCAGTTCTTACAATTAGAGTGTCAAAAGTAGTGATAATTTATTCTAAAAATATAATCAGAAAAGTAAAAGAAGGCGGGAAAACATGCCCTTAGGTACTGCTGTCAAAAGCAGCCATCTATCGAAATGTGAAAACTATCCTAAAGTTGGCATTTTCAACTACATACACTGCTTCTTAAAAGAAAAAACGAAAGACGTTACCTACATGAAGCAAATTTTCGTGTTCGCAGGATTTCTTTCGTTTTTTTTTAAAGCGAAGGCGGCTTTCGTTTTTTTTTTAAGCTCTAGCGGATTTTGTTTCGAATCGCATCCCAGAATTTTTTTTTTTTAAATAATTCTCCCGGGAAAGGCAAACCTATAACGCTTCATCAGCGCCCCGAGATGCTTGCAGATGTATGTTAGTTCTGCATTTAAATTGCTGCAAATTGTAGTCTTCTGGAAATATATCCCCAGGAAGCGAGTTCCAAAGTTTGATAATAATATGCATTATGTTGACATAAGAGAAAAGTAAGCGTGAATATAATGTAAACCAAATACCTACCTACGCCTGCTTAATTTTTCCCTTTAGAATGCGGTCAAATTTTAAATGTTTGTATTTTTTTAACTTTCTCGTTTTATACCCATATTCACGCCAGAACTGAGTATTTTTCAAATAGAGCTTCAACGATTTGAATTAAATTCAATTAGGTAAAAGGTACTCGCAGTGAAAGAGAAAATTGCATCCAATATCCAAAACCCAACGCGAGGATTCTAGAGTGGGATCACCCCTATGCCCCAAACCAAATCTCACCACACCACCAAGCCATGAATCCAATATTCCATTTTCAATATAGAAAAGTAAGTCAGTTT
The DNA here is from genome assembly GCA_949372485.1 of Cheilosia soror. NCBI lineage: Eukaryota > Metazoa > Arthropoda > Insecta > Diptera > Syrphidae > Cheilosia > Cheilosia soror. The sequence goes on along the minus strand of OX443562.1, from coordinate 21,144,069 downwards.
TGAATAAAATTCTGTTGAAACTGCCTTTTCTATCATTTTTGAAGCTCATGTTTCCACTGGGTACATGTCCAAGAACACAAAAATGTGTGTCATAGCGCTCCAGGGCCTTATGACACGCACCCGTTTATTTAGGACGTGATTGAACTTATTGTATAAAGAGGTCCGTATTTATGAGACTTGAAGTCAAAACTAGTCACGCCCAACCCCATAGGAAAACTTTTATAGGTCAGCAAATAAACTATTTCTTGTGTAGCCTTTCCTGGTATCGCAGTACTAATTTTGCGAAAGCCGAGTTCTTGGATCGTTTAGGTTAGGCGATTAAGCACCATTGCTTATCAAGAAGCTGCCTATATAAGTTCTATTCATTCTACTATAGAGATGTACTAATGGAGATCTAAAGGTTTTAGAATGGAAGCCAATCTTACTTACTTCATTAGGCCGTTCTACAGTTCGCGGTGAACCGAGGCATCAACTAACAAGCCTCCAGTTAGCGCGGTCCTTAGCTAACTGCCTCCAGTTGTGCACTCCCAATCGGTTGAGTTTAACTTCTACTTGCGCGCGCCACTTAAGCCGAGGTCTTCCACTACCGCGTTGTCCCTCCAGGTTAGACTCGAAAATTCTACTGGCCGAAGCATTTGTTTCCATCTGGGACTGGGATTATCAAGGTCTTATATAGAATCTCCTTAGTTGTTAAGGATCGGGATAGGTCTCTAGTCAATTGCCTTTTCAGCCCAAACAAACAACGGTTGGCAAGAGTTATTCTTCGTTAAATGTTTTCTTAAATGTTTTTGTCAAAAGTTATAGCAGAGCCGAGTTAGACAAAGTCCCTTACTATCTCAAAGTTATATAGCTGTCGATCGCGACGTTTTGTCTGATTCGATACGATATTGGGTGTCCCTTCTTGCTGACAGCATATACCTACTTGGCTTTACCCTCGTTGACCGATAGGCCCATTTCAGCCGCTTCCATTTCTATAATCGGCGTATGTAAGTACCTAATTGAAAGGACGCTTCCATTTCTATAATCGGCGTATGTAAGTACCTAATTGAAAGGACTTTTGAAAGATAGTAAATTTCTTGTTGCCCTGTGAGTTTCAGGCATTCCTTTCAAGAACCATGTTGAAGAAGGTGCACGACAGCGCGTTACCTTGTCTGAATCATCTTTTGACATGAAAGGTTTTGGTAAGGTGACTTCATTGCCCACCACAAACCACATATAATAGACCGTCGACTCCTCCCACATAATGGACTTTGCCTACAAGCTGTTTGTGGGCCCAGGATTTTGTATTGTATTGGTGCTGTACAAAATCAAAGGAGCGCCATTAACGCATGCATTCTTGAATAATCCTTGGCCCATGGAATATAGTGGAATATCCATTGCCGGCATTGATTTTGACGTTTCTAACGTATTGACAGGCAGGGGAATTAATTTCGGGAAGAATCGGGTAGGTCTAGTTCTATGTGGTTTGTGTAACCCACCTAGATGTAGCAGCGAGCTTTCTCCATCGTCATAATATACAGACAAACGACTTCTGCAGGGATGCCAGAGCGAAACATGGGTAAAGATCGAGGTCTCTATAAATGACTTTCCTGACCTAAAACAGAACTAATAGGGACCAATCCGGTTGTGTACGAAGGCTAACAGATAGGATCTTGTATGCGATGTTAAGTAGACTGAAACTTCTTTACTTGGCGCAGTTGAAGGGGTCTCCTTTCTTATCTATATTAAAAAAAAAGAAAACAACAAAAAGGAACAACCAAGTTCAAAACCGAGTTCAAAAATAGGGTCAGTATGGCAGTGTCAAATACTCTTAAGAAATTCTTAATTCTCTCAACCCAAAACGTTTCCGAAGTTGAGTAGACCTATATCCCGGAAAAAAATTTAAAAATCGTCATACATCAATAGTGCTTACATTAACTAAATCTCAGTGTCAGTATACCATAAAGCTTTGCAATAGCACAAGACCTCATAAAGTTAAAGAAGAACATTATAATAGCTGGGATTCTTACTATGGACGTGCAGCAGGGCAGAATGCCTTCAGTCTTAGACCCTAAATGACAATAAAATTATGTCATTTCTCAGATTGAACATTCGCAGTTCCTCGGCGTTAAACCTTGCCTTACCATGATCATGATCATTAAAAAGACTCAGTATCAGCGATTTAAATTTATTGGTAGATCTTGGGGAGGGCATAAAGTTGTTTCTCACGGTCAGCTTCATGCAGCCTTATCAATTGTGGGCCCAAAGGAAACTCATTGCAACAATTGTCTATTTCAAAGCAATAACAAAGAATGTAGGTAGATATTGACCCAAATTATATTTCCACAAGAAGACAGCTAACAACCATAAAAAAGTACTGGGCTTAAACCAGACAATGACAGTTCTCCAAGACTAGAAACTTTTCCTACCATTCGGTTCCTAAAATTGTCTCAATTACCTACGATACAAAATGCAGACATTTTCACATCCTCCTCACGTCCTACCATTTCAGTTTATGCTCCATAGCTCCAGCTAATTTAATTTACCAACATATTTCCATTCTGCAAACCAAACTAGCATTAAGTCGAAGTATCTAACAAAATGCCGTAACAATTAATACAAATTAGAAGGAGATGGAAAGCAGCATCCTGAAACAATCGATCACACAGTTTTCTGGTTTCCCAATGACCTCAATTGTGTTTACAAATGTTCGAACTTGGAACCTTTGAACTGACACTTCTATTTCTCTCTGAACCAAGTTCGACTTTTATTTGGCAATGTCGTCGTTGCTATATTGTTACTTTTGGCATATCCTACGTCAGCCCCTTCTCAAAAAAAAAAAAAGAAAAGAAAAGAAAAACAAAACATTACTGTTCGTCTCTGACAATGACACAGGCCCATTTTCCCACGAGCATATGTTTTAGGATTTCTTATATCCCCTCCCACAGTTAGTGAGACCAGCCGCATCCTTGTATCCCCTTTTTGAATGTAGTATATTGTATAAATGTAGAAACAAGACAAATTGATCCCATTTCATCTGACTTCGAAAGTATTTGTAACTCATTCCATTGTAGTATTTGACCATTTCCCATGATGACAACGGCATCATCAATGAACAACTTGGACGACGATAATGGACTCCGGCCACAAGCGTTGAGAGTAGACACACTGGCCGTTATTCGAATATACAGAAATACGTATACACTCACGTTTCCGCACAGACGTCCTCCCCAATTGGGATTTAAACTGAATTGACCAAAAGTTAGGTCTGCTTTGTCAAACCCTTACAACTAGGATAGTGTATTTGCCTGACAGGAATTATTGAATGTATGGAGAGGGGTTGCATGGAATAGACCAAAGTTTCTTTTTTTTTTTTTTCTTTGGGAGGGTATGGGTCTATGCGACAGAGTGTACGAGGTGAGGGAGAATATATAAAGTTATGGAAAAGTTCTGCCAGTGTCCGCACAGTGCACATAAATTTAAATTTTGTTCATACTAAAAAGGTAATAGAGTACTATTTAAGGATTCAGGATCAATTTCGATTTTGGCTTTGTGCCTCCTCAATCTCTCCTCTGGTCTTCTTATTGTATATTCTGGCCTGTATCCTGTATGTATCTTTTAACAATTTGACCTAAATTTCACTTTTTGCTGGACAATGAGACACAAAGTTTTATTAAGAAGTTATGTGCTTGAGGAGGATGAGGACAGTTGCAGAAGTGGTCCATTAAAATCAGGCCATATGGATAAAGTACATAATATAGCTCTATAGGAGGTGAAGTGTAGTTGAACTGAAATCCGTGTTTTATTGGCTTAATGTGGGGTTTCATAAAAAGAAGCAGTGCCGTATATTAGATCTTGTGGTATTCAATTTGAAGGAGAACCACCTGGTGATCCAAGCGATGAAGGATTTTTTATTTCTTCTGTGCTGAAATGAAGTACTGTATCGATACGTCTTTATAAAATGACAGTTAATGGGTAATAATAAATAAATAAATAGGTGGCGCAACAGGCGGGTGACACCCAAGGCCTAGCTTCTCGCAACCATTCGTTTTGTGTGAGTTTCTATTTTTGGGACGAATGGAAGGGTCCTACAATTTTATGCCGAGTCCGAACGGCTGAATTGAGAAGCTTTTTCATGACAGTCATACTCTCGGATGTTTGTCAGACGTTCGCGAGAGGTGGCGCAGTAGAAAAAAAAAAGTCTGACACCTCTCATGCACTGTCTTCAAAAATATTGGTAGATAGTAGGTATAGGTAGATATTCAAAGAAGCTATCTTAATATAGTATAAACGGAAATGTAGGCTGAAATGTGTCATGAATGTAGTTAAAACATAAATAGGTGGCGCAACAGGCGGGTAGACAGACACCCAAGGCCTAGTTTCTCGCAATCATTCGTTTTGTGTGAGTTTCTATTTTTGGGACGAATGGCAGATGAAAGGGACCTACAATTTTGTGCCGATTCCGAACGACTGAATTGAGAAGCTTTTTCAGGACAGTCATATTCTCGGATGTAAAAAAAAAAAATAAAGGGATTCCAAATCCTGGAGCACTCAGACGAATCTCGGTCCATTGTACTACCAAGCAGAATCCCCTTTTTTATACCCTCCACAGGAAGGTATATTCACTTTGCCATTACGTTTGTAACGCCAAGAAGTATTCACCGGAGACCCTATAAAGTATATATATTCTGAATCAGGATCACATTCTGAATCGATTTAGCCATGTCCGTCTGTCTGTCTGTCTGTCTGTCTGTCCGTCTGTCTGTCTGTCTGTCTGTTGAAAGCACGATAGCGTCCAAAGGAATTGACCTAGGTGAATGAAATTTTGTGAGACGACTTCTTTTTACCGTCGCCAGGTTGGTATTGAAAATGGGTTATGTCGGTCAAGTAGTTCTGGTACCTCCCATACAAAACCACTATTAGACCCACGTCTCTCTCTGTCTGTTGAAATCACGATAGCGTCCGAACGAATCGACTTAGGCAACTGAAATTTTATGAGAGGTCTTATATTTATGACCTTTAAGTTTTTATTAAAAATGGTCCATGTCGGTCAAGTAGTTCTTTTACCTCCCATACAAAGCCAATATTTGACCCATATATCTCTGTCTGTTGAAAACACGATAGCGTCCAAACGAATCGACTTAGGTGAATCAAATTTTGTGAAAGGACTTTTTTTAACCGTCGTCAGGTTGGTATTGAAAATTGTCTATGTCGGTAAAGTAGTTCTGCTACCTACCATACAAAACTAATATTAGACACATACTAACTCGCATGACAAACATTTTGTATGACTTTTATGCAGTGGAGGGTATCAAAGCATCGGCCAGGCCGATGATAACACTTTTACTTGTTGGTGTAGTGGTGGAGAAACTCTGCTATTATTCGTTTGTTTTTATGGTCGGTGGCAAATTATTGCTGTCCCCCGCCCTGGCTCGAACCAACGCCGCTCGGGTCACAAGCAATGACTCTAACCACTACAACATGGCCACCGCCAAACTCTCGAATGTTAGTCAGACGTTCGCGAAAGGTGGCGCAGTAGAAAAAACCTTAAGATGCAATTTGTGTTTTTCCGGGAATCGAACTTGGGATCCCTCACACAGTAGTCCAGCACACTAACCACTGCGCTACTGCGCCCACCGAATGTAGTTAGAAAGTTTAATAGCTTCATCCCGCGAAATAACAATGACATCACATGAAAGATGAAGCGAAGAATTATTCCTGTCAATCGCTGTTTCTCAGACTCTATAAGGAGACTCCTATGAGATCACCCCCTTTCCCAGTCCTAATATATGGCGCGGACGCATGGAAATTAGCGAAGGCGAATGAAGACACATCCTTATACCTAGTTATTTTGAATGCTAAATTCTTCCAGTGATTTTCGGTGACGTTTGTTTTGACTGGGCGTCGTGGTGCTATCCTATGGGCGTCGCAAGTTTTATTTTTTCACAGCTGTAAGACACCGAACATAGGAAAAGCATTACGTTTCTCTTTACGAAGAGAGTATTACCGCGCTCCATTGATTAGAGAGTGTACAGGAGAACCCAAGGCAGTCAATTCATCGCCGTGTGGCAAGCTCGCTGGAATAGCACAACGAAAGGCAGATGGACATTCAAACTGACACCGACAATTCAGGAATGGATAGAACGTAACCATGCAGACTGTAACTGCAACCTTACACAGTTCCTGTCAGGCCACGGTGGCTATCGCAAGTATCTGCACCGTTTTGGGCACGACAGCTCACCATCTTGCCCTGAATGCGTAAATGAAGATGAAGACACGGAGCACGCAGTATTTTATTGCCCACGCTTCATGGTATGGAGAAATACTTTGCCCAGCCCGTCACTTATCATCGATCAAATGTTGCAGTCTGAAGAGAATTGGGCGGAATTATGCAATTTTATAACCATCCTACAAAATGAGCTACGGAGAATAGAAAGGCCAGAAGCAGGGGACACAACACGAATAGCTTGAAGGCTAACCAACCCAGCGAAAAGTTTGTCTGTGAAAAGTTTGGAAGAGGACCCCAATTTTAACCGAAAAATCATCTTTAGCGAATGCAGGTATGTTAACACACAAAATTACTATAGATATGGGACGACGATATTTCAATCGTCCTTATAATCGCAGGGAAGTCTTGCATATCTGCTGTTATATCAAATTTTTACCTGCACCTTGTTCTCGCGGGACTGCCGTCAAGCATTAAATTGCGAGGAGGTCGCAGCCACAAACCACATAGCAGAGTTGTAAAAGACTGCAGTCTTTTTGTACTGTAGTCAGATAAGTCACAGTCAATTGACTAAACATTTGAATAAAAGTTAAGAATTTGACTTAGTACTTTAACTTCATAATATGCAGTCAGCAGTCATTTCGAATATTCAAACTGGGCAGTTAACTAAAGCAGTCAATTGACTGCAAGTTAAATGACTGCAGTACTTTTTGACTGATTCAAGTCTTTTAGTCAATTGTAAGTCTTCTATAATTCTTAAACGTATTTCGCAGTCAGTAAGTCTTTTGACTGCAGTTTTTTAACTGTAAGTCAATTGACTGCTTTAAGTCTTTGAACTGATATATTTCAGTTTTTAATAGCATGACTAAAAGACTTGAATCAGTCAAAAAGTACTGCAGTCATTTAACTTGAAGTCAATTGACTGCTTTAGTTAACTGCCCATCAGTCAGAATATTCCAAATAACTGGTGACTGTAGTTTTAAAGTTAAAGTCATTGAATAAGTCAAAAGACTTATAAATTAAGTCAATTTAGTCAATTAACTGCAGTCTCTAAATGACTGCAGTCTTTACAACTATGGTTCTTATCTATTGCGTTCACATGCTATGGCAACATCTATTTTCAAATCAAGAACGGCTTGTATCAATCAGGGGGTTCTTCGTAGTGGTTCGTTATTCATTCTAAATGTAGCCACAGGTTGCAGGAATTGCAGAAATTCTTCTTGCAATCTTGCGGCTCTTTAATATCTTTCGGACATACTGCGCTTACCGCCGCATGTTTGATGTTGCTAATTGCCGGTTTTTCGCAAAGGAGGCATCTTGCATACTTGCTGCAAAATTTAAATACATGGTCCTTTCTTTGCCATGCCTTCACAAAGACTAGACAGGAGTGTTGGTTGAGGCCCAAGTCCACCCCGACTGTAGAATCACTTATGGACGTGTAATCATGTAAATTCCAAATCCATCAAAAATAAATATAAAGATGGTACTTACTCAAAAAGAATATACGTCATTACATACCTATACCTACGAATTACATCGTCAAACGTCTTTTGTTCGTTTTCACTTTTTTTTTTCGTTTCTCCTGTTTTTGCTTAAGTAAACCCTTTCACACAGCTCCTGGTATTCATTAGCGTTACGAAAAATCTTCCGAAGGTATAGGTCTTCATCCCGTTAGGTGTTCTTCGAAATTAATTTACATACAAAAACTTTCATTCACAGTCAGTCTGTATAATACCTAAATTATTTTTCAACCCGCAGGTTCAGGCTTCATTCTCTCGCTCTCCATGTCTGAGTCTTTGGAATTTTCAAAGCAGATTTTTCATTTACCCTCACGCCTCCTCACCCATTCATGTATCAGGGGGCGAAATGAATATTTAAGAGATAATTTTTAGCACAGTTTCGATGTACCAACAGTAATGTATGCAGCATGGAACTTTCTAATAAACATATTAATTAATTGCCAAATTATACAAAAGTTACAAACACATTCATTAACATACATACGAAGGCAGGTGTATCCATATATAGGAAGGAGGTAGGTACCTCCTGTCTGGATGTAGCGCCACACATACACAGACATTGTGCCCTTGCACTGCTACTGCTGCTGCTGCTGCTGCTCCTGTCGACAGGAATTTATTATCCCGATATACCTGGGTGACGTTTTTAAACTTTTCAATGCTTCGTTTTGGTATACCTAACAATTTACAAAAAATAAAAAAATGTTTTTCTTGTCTCGCCACGCCACTTAATTTAGTTTTGGGAACTTTCTTTCTACACTGGATGAGTTACACATTATCCATGGATACAAACGTACCACGTAACAGAACTTTTTCAAAAAAAAAAAAAATATCAAAAAAAGTCTCCTGCGAATCCATACCGATCCAAAGCAACCACATGAATTGCGAATTAGTTGGCAAAAGAAAGACGTGCTTGAATAACTTTCGGATCGGTCCTGGGCCAATTCACCAGAGCAATGGCTTCTTCTTCCCTTTTGAAATTGTCAGTGCGTTCAATGCTCTTTAATTAAAGAGTGCATTTGATTTTTCTTTCCGAGATACTTGAATACTGAATAGTAACCGAAATTCCAGATTCTACACAAAATGTATCTATGGAGCTTACAATTTTATAAAAAGGTGGTTATAGATAGCTATAAGTAAGTAAAATCCAGATGATTTTTCGAATAACTTTATGTCGTGTGGTGCTTTGGTTCAAATTTTAAGACTTCTTTCGAGTTGTTTTTCATTTCAGGCGTACCAATATCTGCAGTCCACTTAAGGGAAAGGGGCACATCTTTCATTTAATTGGTCAAACTTTGAGCACTCTGTACATAGTGTGTTTGCAGATAGCACCCCTTGGGTAATTTATTTTTAAAACCCTTCGATACTGTTTGTATTATTTACGGATCTATTTGCTGAAAGACGAAATTGTTACAGATGATAATTTATGTTTTCGCATAGCCCAATGCAGTTTCTTTTAATAGGGTTGCGCAGGGGCGTAGCGAGGGTTCGAGCCGTGGGGGGGCTGACTTTCATTGAAATGCCGACTTATTCCAGGAACTTGCCGACTGTATCGGGCCAGCGGTTATCGAGATATAACGTCATCGAGTTTCACCCCATAGAAGATGTTTTTTGTATGGGGGTGCCACGCCCCTTTGCCCAATTTTGACCAATTTTTACAGAAATAATCCCTGGCCAATACCTAAAATTGCCTCAAAATTTGAGACCAATCAGTTCAGTGGTTTTCGAGATATAGGATTTTGAATGTTTTTTTTTTGTATGGGAGCCGCCACGCCACTTTGTCCAATTTTGATCAATCTTAACACAAACAATCTTGGGCCAATACCTAATACTAACTGTAAATTGGAGCTCAATCGATTTGGTGGTCTTCGAGATATCTAAATGTGGGGCTACAGCGCCACCTGTTGAGAATTTTCCAACTTTTTTTTTCCTAAACCTTCGCGTAGCAATTACGAACAAACCCGCAGAAGGAAGTATCCAATTTGGTCAAGTCGTTTTCAAGTTTTACGCATCCGAACACAAATCACGATCCATTTTCAGTCGGCAAATTCACCGATGCCGACAATCTTTTTTTAAAATCGAATCGAAACTCGCTAAATTTTAATGTTTTCAGTCGGCAAATTCAGCTATGCTGACCGTCATTTTTAAAATCGAAACTCGGAAAAGGTACATACAGTCGAAAAAATATAAATTCGCATTTCCGAAAGGTGGAACCTTTGAAAATGCCGTCTTGTATACATTTACGAGTTTGAAAACATATACCTAATGAAAATCCAAACTCACTTCTTATTTTTTAACATTTTGTTCCGAGTCAAATTTAAAAATTTTTTTAATTTTCTTTTGAAATTTTTTGATTTTTTTTGAAATTTTTAGAATTTTTTTTTTAGCTGCTCAAGTTAAAATGTTACTTTCTTGATTTGCCGACTCTTTAAAACGGTGGGGGGGTGTCGCACCCCCACACCCCTCCCTCGCTTCGCCCTGAGGGTTGGGTTAAATGATCCAATAAACGAGAGCCCTGGATGGTGACTGAAGTATTCTACAGGTCAAGCGATAATCGTTTCCAAAATGTTTGACTTTATTATGGTCAACGAGAGTTCTAATTATGAGTTGGGATGGTCAATAAAGTATTCGAAGAGCTTCAATTACTCCTACAATGTCTGATGGTTGTAGCAGTCGAAACATTGTCATCGGGCTCCCGACCCATGAAGAGTCTCTGCCTGAGACACAGCAGCCTTCCATCCTCTATGATCCCGGGCTCTGGCATCCGCGATGGCTAGGTCTTTGAGATGGAGGTTCGGTCTTCTTTGTCTTCTCGAACCTGGGGGCTGGGATTCGAAGATCCTCTTAGCTGGAGCATTTTTGTCCATTCGCTCGATGTGGCCGAGCCAATGTAGTCGACGTGTTTTGGCTTTTTGAACTACATCCATATCTTGGTACAGCTCTTAGAGTTCGCGGTTGTATCTTCCCCTCCATTCGCCCTCTTCGCACACAGGACCAAAAATTCTGTCGAAAGATTATCGCTATCAAAGCTGGCCCTAGTCTCTAAAGCATCGGTATCAAAGATGTTGGTTCGGTTGACGTTGCGCCCATTTATATCTGAGTAGAAGCGTTTTTTGGCTCCTCGACTACCTTTATCGGAATACCACTGACCAAATACTATGTTATTGGCCATTGAGTTCGTTCTGACTTGAGGCACGATGGTCCGGACCACCACAACTCATTTTCAAACAAATGAGATGGTAGAATTCCGCGATATGCTCAGTCAGCTGAGTTTTGTTGCGATCGCACACATGATGAAATTATTCTCTTGCAATCGATGATAACACCGCGTCTCCATGAGCAATATTTCATAGCTTACCATCTTTTTGCATTTCCAGGACGTAATGAATGTACTTGCACTTTTATCGGAAGATGCAGTATGATTGAAGTTGCAGAGGCGAATCAGTGGGAGTGCCCAATAGCATTTCAGCAGTCCCAATCTGGTCCCCCAGTAGGTATCTCTTCGTAAGTCAAAATTTTGAGTTGCAAACTTTCTTGCCCATATTTTGATTGTTGATGTTTGTTTTCCTTTTTTTTTTAGGGGAAGCTGGGGCACCTTGGCCCCTGACATGCTGAGCAGTTTTGAACTCGGCCTGGGCGCTTTTGAACAGCAGTATTTGTAATTTCTTTTGGCAGCTAATAAGTCACTACAAGCTTTGTAATTTTTTTAATTAAAAAATAATTTATTTTTTCAATAAAACAAAAAAAAAAAAAAAAAAAGATTGAAACAGAAATTTGCAAATTACAAAATATATTTTACAAATGACTGAAGAAACTTTATAAAAACAAAATTGAGTTCGCTGTTCAGGAATTTCATTTCGGTGTTCTCGATATTACCGTTGCGTTGATTGGTGGTGGTAGCTTAGCTTTTATTTCAATGCCACTCACAGACTTGTACAAAAGTGCCCCGATAGGCCAAGCGACAAAAAGAATGTTCTTAATAATAAATATACTTACTTTAAATATTTGTCAAAAAAAACCTTTATACGGTTTCAAATGAAGTTGTGCCTTAAAGATATAATTTTAAACAAAAAGAAAAACTCACCATAAAATGTTTACACTCCTAAGGTCCATTCACAAGAGAGCGATAAGCTACCTACCGATGGAACGAATATTCGCAAGTTTTGACAGTCCGTTCGCGAATTTCAGCCATCAGTTTCTAGCCGCAATGTCTAGTTTGAGGTTAAGCTCGAAAGAATGTTTTATTCGCTATAGTTTGTTGAACGCGAATTAAATGGTGTGGATTGCGAATAGACTTTGACATTTTCGTACGCGGCAAAAAGTTTGGAATTCGAAATTTCGTTATTTAAACTTTTTATTAACTTGTTTTCTTAATGTGCAATTTTCTGTTCATAAATGGTCATAAAAAGTGGTAAGTTCGCATTTCATCAATACGTTTGTATGCTTCCATGTGAAAAATTAATGCAATTTAAGCATAAAAGCCACCTCATGCGGCCGCTTCTAGAAGACACGACTGAAAGGATATCCGAAAGTTGTTGACGACTAAAGAAGGCGGTATTACGAAGTTTACATTTTGGGTTGATATGTACTTTTAAATAATTTTAATGCTGTCTTATTATGAAGCAATGTTCAAATTGGCCTCACGTTCAAAGGTGCCCCAGTCTCCCCTATTAATTTTGGTTGTATCATTTATGACACAATCGATAGCACTTTCGATAACATTTAAAGCAATCGTAGATTGGTAGCACAGTTTTTATCTGGACTTAAGGCATAAGCCCCGATGATTATCCGGGCTAACGAATCCTATTATAGGATTGCGTATTTATATGGAAAATTTGCTAAGCCCATATAGGAGTGCAAACAAAAAACGAGCCAAATGTTTTGGATGTGCGATTTTCAATAACAACTTACCACTTTTTTGGCAAATTTGAGAGAAAATGAAGGACGATTTCGGTTCCACATTAACCTTAGGATTTTCAGAGATCCTCACTTTGCGAGGCCATCACAAAAAGAGCGCCAGTGATTTGAGCATTCTGGAGCAATGATGTCGTCCCAATGATGTATATTTTCGGCGTCAAAGCTTTTGAAATAGAATTTTGATGCCAAGAACAACAGGTGTTAGAAATCCTAACTCCTTTGGTGATAACAGGCTCTGAACGCCCAACAATTGATTGTCCACTTGCTGAGATTGAATTCACCTGACTTTGGCAAGTTTGTCAACTTCCAGCAGGGATCTGTTACTTCCAACGGGGTCTGCACTGGTCAACACGTCGTCTAAGTAAAAGTCGTTTAAGAGCATTTCGGCAGCTCGAGGAAATAAGTCTTTTGAGTCGGGTGCCAACTTCAACCATATCCATCAGGTAAGAGGAAATGGGTTCCTAAAAATACGTCCTCTCCTTTGGTTCATGTTGAATCTTCTCAAGCCGCCAAAATCGCTCGAGATCAAACGATTGCGTGTCTCAATTGTTATGTTTCGGAATGCTATCATTCGCAGCGTTGCAACAAAAAACTCAAAGTCCTTGCTATAAGGTCAGGTAGGTACTCCTGGCTGACTTCGAGTCGCAGAACCGTCGAATATGCTGAACGCCTTATCAGCATCAAAGCAATGAGGAGAGGACGTCAATATATTCTGGAACATCGAAATTGGGATCTGCAAATGAAAGCGAGGAGAAAATAGCTCCGAAATTTTAGCTACAAACAAGGGAAGTGAGTTTAGAGACAATATAGCAGCATAATCCGGCTCGAAGGACCATACTGAAACGATTGGAAATGAACGAATTGCCTTAGGACTTCCGAGTTTATCGAAGAGCACAGCGCGTTGGCTGAATTTGTATTGCAGCTAGTTCGTTTGCAGAAGTTGTAAAATGGTCGGCAGCGACCAGGAAGATGAACCATGAAACTAAAACATTTCAACAGAGACTGTACTCAAGTCATAAAACCTCACCAGTGACGACAATCGTAATCTACCTTCGTCACCTTGATTAAAACGCCTGACCAAATCAATGTAGTGATTCCAAGGGGAGCACCCTACTACTTATTGTATCAAACAGCCACCTCACCCAACTCTGTCCGAAAAAATAGAACAGTTCTCCTTTGGGTGTTAAAATCAGGGGGCTTATTCCCAAATGCGCGGCGGATCGCTTTTCATGGCGGATTGATATTTTTGTATTTCCAAAAGCTGTCAAAAGCGATAGCTTTTCAGGTGACGGATTGCTGGCGGATTTATTACCATCAGCAATACTCACAATAGCTATCGCTTTTAAATGGATCGAATCGCTTTTGGAAATATAAAAATACCAATCCGCCATGAAAAGCGATCCGCCGTGCATTTGGGAATAAGCCCATAGCTCCTCAAACGAAATTAGCCGGCCGAATGACCTATACCTACAGTCACGACTTTGAAGATTTATGCAAATACATCCTCTTGCCAAATTGCAAAATGAAACCGATCAGTGAGTACATACACCTGCTACTTACTGTGCACATAAATCCTATACATAGTTTGTGATAATCGTTTAAACATAACGGTTATTAATTGTTAAAAGTTTAACATCCCCCACCACTATAATCGTAAATCAGGGTGCACATCATAAAATCTCATCCTCACTCGGCATAAGCAGAAAAGTTGGCGCACGTTTACACACAGACACACACGCAAGCACAGTCGCAAGTTCCGGTTCCAATTGCCAATATACAAACTAGCTTGGTTAGGGTAGGGTAGGGAGCCAATTCAACATTCATGGCACGTTATATTGATTGGCCTACTTTAACTTTAACCCATTCGCACCATTCGGGCATGTCGAAACTTTTCCGAAAATCAATCAGTTGTCCGACCGTTGCCAATTCAATTTTGCGCCACACAGCACACACACACAGATACATACTACATTCGAATGAAGGAGACTTCACGTCCTGGCACTCTCAAGGCACGAAGGTCACAAATAATTGAACTGATGATTGTCCAGGTGCGGGCAACAGTGTATACTGTACATAGGTTTGTAGTTGTCATTCTGTGGAGTGTGCATGTGCATTCTTGGGCATAATCCTTGCCGTTTTTGGAGTGCCTTGCAACAGCTAAGGGTTCCACTACAGTGTGCATCCTCTGCACTGTCAGTGTTTGAGCTTAGAGGAAGTAAAATATGTTCACTGCTGAAAATGTACGGATGCGTCGAACAAGGCTCAAAATGCAGTAGCCGAAGGACATTGTTGTGAAATGTGAAATGAAAATCACGGTTGGGTATTAATTTGAGTTCGAGATCTTTTGGGTCAGTTACTACCAGATGGAATAGCCATGGGATTATTTTCTCTTTTCATATTGATGATCGATGATGGTGGACATGGACGGGACGTGCTACGTGGACGATGGCAATGGCAACCAACTTGCCGCACCGCACAGTGAAACTGTTTACCGGGAATCCATTCATCGACGCGGAATATTCAGTGAAATGAATTTATTTATCATGTCATCGTTGTCAGTAGATAAACCCTCGGGCTAGTAATCTCTGATATTGCGTTGGTTTGGCGGATGATGGCTCGCGAGGTTTATATGTGTATGAATATTTTTGTTTGCTTCTGTGCAGAAATCTCGTTTTAATAACGTACAATATCGGAGGAGGACGATTCAGGTTTGGTTGGCTATATAAATGGAACTCATGAAAGGCCACGCATAAGGACGCGTAGTTCTCATTACAGCAAATATTATGTGTAGTCGTATCGTACCTACTTGTGTATGCATAGCTATAGTGATGGTCCTTCCTGATGGTCATTCTGATCGATATGAGAATTTACGGGTGTAATGCACTTTCCAGAGATAATATTAACTTATAATATTGATTATATTAAAAAAATAGGGCTGCTGCTGTGTACGCGTATATTCATCGGCTATATTCCGAAGAATAAAAACATTTTAGATTGGTCATCCTGTCATGCAAGTTATCTGCCGTATTTGGGGTGGTATTGGTCCTAGAAGATTTCTTTTATCTCTGTAGCTAGTGGTTGATAGAATTTACTTTTTTGAAATCCAATTAAAGGCGCAGTGGTTCGTGTGCCGGACTACCAAGCGAGGGGCTACAGAGATTTAACCCCCGAGAAATTTATATATTAATCGACGACGCTATTTTTCTTGTGATATACATATTTACCCTATATTGAATTTGTTTGTACCAAATTGAAGCTTATCGTTCATAGATGTGTCGGAAAGAATTATAATTTCAATCAAGTTTTTGAGTAGCACCTGGAGTGTAGAGCGTTCGTACATTTCAGGAACCTACATACTCTGATGTTGTAGTTCGTTGACGTTCCGGGTCTGGTTGAGGTTTGAGGAGTTTCATTAACCGAGGCTGGTTGTGTTTTTCTCATAACTAGTCTTTTTGTCTATGACTGGGAAGTTACCCCGACAGCACAACCCCCAACATGGGGGACCAGGTCCTTGTTTTGACCATCCCTAGGACAGCGGGGCGGAAATTCCGATGTGAGCAACCCCTTTTGGGATATGAGCGCTGCCGTTGACCCATTGAGGGCACGACGTGTACACATTCTGAGGGGCAAACGTCGACTCTGACCATTTTCTTGTCGCGGCTAAATTTAGAGCTTGACTGTCCAACGATAAGAAGCTGCGAACCGCCCAGAGGAAGATATTCGAAGTCGGACGCCTTACTACACCTAGAGTAGCCAGAGACTACAGGAAGCGCTTGAGTATGAAACTCTCCTCTGTGCACTCACATACCACAAACGCCAATAATCAGTGGTGCCAGTATTGCGACATCATCAAGGAGGTAGCCGAAACCACTGTAGGGTACCAGCCACACCATAGAAAGAGCCCGTGGTAATATGACGAATGCGTGTACGCAAAAAATGTGACAGAAGATGCATACAAGAAAGCGCTTCAGCGCAAAAGAAAGGACAGCTAGAGAAGAGTATGGAGACAGGAGAAGGGAGGAAAAGAAGATCCTGCATAGAAAGAAGAGGGCTTTTGCTGCTTCCCAGCTCAAGGAGATCGAAGAGTCGCGCGATCGTAATAACATCCGGAGGTTTTATAAAAAAGCTAAGCAACTGGCTTTTGGCTACAAAACCGGAACGCAGGCTCTTCGAGACAGCGAAGGAAACCTAGTCACCGAAGCGCAGGGAATAGTAGATGTGTTTAAGCAGCATTTCCAGCAGCTGCTTAATGGGCATCATGTAGAGAGAGTGATAGGGCAAGAAGAGAACCCACGTCCAGTCAATGATGTTCCACCACCTAGTATAGAAGAAGTTGGCCTAGCTATAAAAAAGCTTAAGAACACCAAGGCCGCAGGCTCTGATGGTTTACCAGCGGAGATCTTTAAATACGGTGGTGATGTTTTAGTACGGAGCATGCTGCATGCACCAAATCATCAACCAAGTATGGGTGGAAGAAAACATGCCCGATGACGTGACTATCAGCTCCATATGCCCCATCGACAAAAAAGGCGATCCTATGTATGTTGCAAGAACTATCGAGGCATATCTCTGCTTAAAGTCGCTTATAAGGTCCTATCCAACGTACAGTGTGAATGTCTTAAACTGTTCTGCAACACACTAATCTGCACATACTACTGCAGCTTTCGGCCGGCAGATCTACTATAGACCAAATTTTTACCATGAGGTAAATCGTGAAAAAGACCAAAAGAAGCAAAGCCCCGTATGATAGCAAACATCGTTAGGAGCTCTATATGGCGATGGTCGAATTCGGAATCCCGACAAAACTGATTTACATGTGTCGCGTGACATTGGAAAACACTCGCTGCAACGTGCAGTTTGGAAGTAGCTCTTCCGAACTATCTCAAACATGCACCGGATTTCGGCAAGGAGACGCTCTATCATGCGACTTCTTCAATCTCGTACTGGAGCAGATAGTGCGCAGGGCAGGTGTCAACACGGAAGGCATTATCTTCCGTTCAGCTGCTGGGGTATGCGGACGATATTGACATCATCGGGCGCTCTCAGGGTGCCGTTAAAGAAGCGTTCACGGCGATTGAAGAACAGGCGAAATCCATTGGCATTGATGTAAATGAGAACAAGACTAAGTACACACATGCTATTAACAAACAAACAAGCATCTGTCTGCCGCCTTGGGCAAAACGTCACTTTTGATAGCAACAATTTCGAGGTAGTTAAGGATTTTACTTGTATACCTCAGAGTAAACATGAACTCCACGAATGACTCCCTAGCGGAGTTCCGGCAAAGAATTACCCTAGGAAACCACAGCTACTTCGGTTTGGCAAAATAATTGGGTTCAAAACTCCTAACTCGAAGGACGAAATGTGTGCTCTACAAAACCCTTATCCTGTCAGTACAGTTTTATGCTCAGTGTTGGACGATAAGCAAAAAGGGAGAGCTGATACTGGACTCTTTCGAAAGAAAAATACTTCGGCGGATTTTTGGTCCTGTGTGCGAGGAGGGTATGGATGGAGAGGAAGATACAACCGCGAACTCTATGTGAATGTAGTCCAAAAAGCCAAAACACGTCGACTAAATTTGCTCGGCCACATCGACTGAATGATAAATAATGCTCCGGCTAAGACGGTATTCGCATTTCAGCCCCCAGGGTCGAGGAGACAATTAAGACTGAACCTCCGTGTCAAAGACCAAGTCATCGCGGATGCCAGCGTGCCCGGGATTATAGAGGATGGAAGGCTGCAGTGTCTCAGGTAGAGACTATTCACGGGTCGGGAGCTCGATAAGTAAGTAGGTAGATTTGGTTTTATTAGCTTCCCTAGTTGAATCCTAGAGATCTGAGAAAGTACCCACCTAGCTGCACCTGTATAGCTTTCAGATGCTGCAGTGGCACAGCATTCTCAACTATTGCTTACCATTACTCCAATACTGAACATCCAGTTTTAAACGTATTAATCACTGTTTAGTTCCAAAGAGGATTCCTATCCGATTAAAAAAAAAAAAAAAACAATAAATCACCTCCAAAGCAATGGCCACACAAATTTGTCCCAAAACCCCCGACGACGACGCCGGCAGTTTATGGTAGCCCCAACAAATTTTGCAAACATCCGTTGACATTCTAATTACGTTGCGAATCCCTGTAATAAATTCACATTATGTTCCAAGTTCAAGGCAACCGGAAGAACCGCAACTTTTACACAAGCCAACGTTACGTTAGAAGACAAATTTCTTCGGTCAAACCAAAGTATGCGGAGATCCTGATTTCTGTAAATTAATTCCGACCACCGGCCGACCGTTCGCCGTCGTCCTCCCCCCAGCCCCAACCCTCCTGTAAAACTATCAATCTTTAGTTTGACGACAGGCTTTTGCTGCCCTCTTGACCCATAACAAAGCAAACCATTGGACCGTATCGTCCATCTTTGGTCCAGCTTTAATGAATATTCCCAGATCCGCATTCTATATACCGTAACCGTATCACTAGATATCTCTTTCTATCTGTGTGTACAGAAAGAAAATTCACTAATAATTAATTTCTCTCATCAGATATATATACCTTACATAGCCAAACCCAATGTCCATATCATCGGGCATGTGTGTGCGTTGTCATTGGGGTTGGAGGGAGCTTGGGAGATGCTGGTGGTGTATGTTTTCTCATCAA
This sequence comes from Cheilosia soror, assembly GCA_949372485.1. Taxonomy (NCBI): domain Eukaryota; kingdom Metazoa; phylum Arthropoda; class Insecta; order Diptera; family Syrphidae; genus Cheilosia; species Cheilosia soror. The sequence continues at coordinate 21,124,774 of OX443562.1, read as the reverse complement.
CCCAAAGCTAAAATTTAATTTTACTTTGGCATTCTTTGAAAGTTCTGTTAAATATTTGGACGAACATACAGATTGTACTACATAATTTGAAAGGAATTCGTCCTGCGGAGGTGAGTGGCAGGGAGCGAGGTACTCGTATAACTGTAGAGTGATGGGAAAACTTGCTTTAATGGAAATTTTGTGGGCGTATACTAAAATGCTTACGATTGGGTTTTATTAATGTCCTTGGCCTTTTTGCAGCATCAGTTTCAAAAGTATGACACATATATATTTTAGGTATACGTACGCATAGAAGGATTGTATTTGTATGCATATAAAGCCTGGCTGACCAAATATATGTCAGCATACACAGTCTCTCGCCATGACTGTCATCGTAGTCACCTTTTCTGTGAAATTTCCCTGACATAGTGTCAAATGATGTGTCAAAATGTAAAATTTATATCTTAGTGCGAATTAGAAGGAAATTTTCTTGTCATGTTCGGGTCATAAAAGTTGCCAACTTTAATGGGTATAATTTACAGGTCTCTTAGCATTTCCCAACTTGTGTGTCTTCTGATTTTCGCCTGAAAAGGCACTTCGGTTAGTTCGATGGTTTAGTCCTGCGCTGGCCTTTTCAACCGTTTCCTTTTAATGGACGGTTGCTATATGAATGCTTTATGAGAGAGGCATTCCTATCACTAGTACCTCCTATTGTATGAAGTTTTGCTATGGCCGACGACCCCGCTAACGTTTTGGACAGGAAAACATTTTATGCTAGGGATATTTTATTCATTAAGATAACGCTGGAGGATATAAATTACTTTAGAGCTGTTTGTGTTGTTGAACTTTGTTTTGTGAAATTGTGACGAACCAACAAAAATTTAGTCCTCGATGTTTGAAATCAGAAGGAATGTATGCAGGTGAGAACATTATGTCTCACGGTATGCCTTAGATACAATTACTTTAGATAAGAAAAAGCAGACGTAGCGTCTAGTGGATGCAGGTGAGATTAAAATATCTCACGATGTGCATTAGATATACAATTACATTAGATTATGTGTATTACAAAAAAAGGCATGCACCTATGGACATAACTCCCCTCGGAGCAGTGCTACCGATGTGCGACATTAGTCGCAAAATGGCGACTTTTCTATTGTCGGGACGCGTGGCGAACACAATTCGAAATCAGCGTATTTTGAACCCATTTCACAAATACATGCGACATTGGGACGCATTTTCAAAGCTTTCTTTCTCAATAACGTCAACAAATTTTTAAAAAAGAAATATGTTACATAGATATTTGCGTGTGTTTTCTGCTTTAAAAATTCTTGTTGACTAGTTGTAGTAAATAAATAGTTGGCGCAACAGGCATGAAGACGTTTATGTGAGTTGTTTTCTTTGGGACGAATGGAAGGGACCTACAATATTATGCCGAGTCAGAACCACAAACCAGAGAACGGCTGAATTGAGAACATTTTTTAGGACAGCTATACTCTCGGATTTTTGTCAGACGTTCGCGATGTTTGGTGGTTAAATGAAACTCGTTCGTATAATTCTAATGAATTCAATTTTTTTTTATTTACATATATACAAATTTAGGTCAATTTACCAAATTTCATAGCTAAGGCTATAGTGTTTTAAATTACTTGTACGGTTCGTGCCAGGGGAACTATTTCCAATCCTACCCAATTCCAATTTGTGTGGACAATGCACATAAATGTTAACAATCTTACAACTTTTGAAATGTGTTTTTTTTTTGTATCGTAGTTGAAACGCCCCTTTATCCAATTTTTACTAAATCTCACAGAAATACCTTGAGCCAATAACAAAGATTGTCTCAATATTTGAGCTCAATCTTTTCAGTGGTTTTTGAGATACACGACTTGGAAAGATTGTGGTTTTCGAGATTTTCTAAGATTTTTAAGAATTTTTTCTATGGCAGGTGCCACGCCCCTTTGTCCAATTTTGACCAAACTTCACACAAACTCCTTTCGGCCAACAACAAAGATTCTCCCAAAATTTAAGTTCAATCGGTTTGGTGGTTTTGGAGCTTTCCGATCAGAGGTAGTGTACATACTCATACAAAATGGCTTTTCATTTGGAGTTTTCCAAATTTTTTAATTCACCTTTGATTCAAGACCAACGAAGCAAAAGAAGAATCATCTAAATTTTCTTTTATTTTTTTATTAGTTTAGTTTAGTTTAAAGTGGCTCTCGATGAGAGAAACACATAGGCCGTTATTCGGCCCATTGTGCAACCATTTTTTATATATATATTTTTATTAACAAACTGTAGAAATAATTTAAACCTGAACGTTTTTCGTTAAATTTGGAGGGACGCATTTTCTGGTTAGAGCGACATTTTTTGGAGACATTTTCAAATTGTCCATCGGTAACGCTGCCTCAGAGACCTTAAAGTTTCCATTGTGAATCTTCTAATAAGATCGAGACTGAAAAGATGAAACAGACTAAGATCCATCAATTTATTGACGGGTTTGGCAAACAGTTAAAATAATGAAAGGTTCGAGTTCCAATATCTCAAAGATTTTAACTCCGCAGTACTTGCAAAAACTTGGATCCAATGATACTTGGACGTTGTTCTTGCTGAGAGGGCCAGCGACAAAAAAAAATTGCATTGAATCCACCTCCACCTCACCTCCAATAATGAAATGAATAAAGAATCTATTTAGTGACAGAAGATCCTTTGTCCTCGTTTTGTGTAGTTTCGGTCATGATGTCCGAAAGGTGGTTGAATTTAAAAAGTTACAAACTGGAAGTGGCCAATGCTTGTCTTAGAAAATTATCGCAAACCTTTACAGATGCTCTCAGAAACGCTTTAGATATCCTTTTTTTGCCCGGCTTAGATTATTCTTCGTTCGAAACAATAACCAAATGTTTCAAATGTATAAATCCAAAAAGTAGAAAATACATACAAAAGGATTTATGGAATAAAAAAATGGGTAACCTAACCCTTTTAGACCAATGAATATATTTCGACTAACGACCATAGTTTTTCGGGGTGTCACATCAAAAGATGCAACGTATCGTCAAACTACTCATCAGTATAGCCATGGATCGAAACCTCCCTCGAAACATTCCTCACAAATTAAATGAGCCCAGCGAACTACCTAACAATAACAACACCATTTTAAACTGTGTTTCTTATACATCCTCTTTTAAAGGTTTACATCCTCCTTTAAAGGCCCACATCCTCCTTACTGCGGTGTATGGGGGTTCAAGTGTTCTCCGAAACAACCACTGGATTGGACACATTCCGTAGGTAGGAATCTAAATGGAGCCACATGCCCTTTTTGTCAATAAACTGGGAACCGTCCGTCCGGGCGGAGAGATTCCCAACGACCTCTCGGGGTTCTAAGACAATCTGCTTTCGTCATTCAACCAGTGAGAAGGAGAAGCCCCCAGAGACACAAGACGTACAATGGGTCAATAAAAGGGGAATTGAAGAGAATCAAGCTTTTGTAAACTTTAAATTTAACACAATAGTACTGCTTGAGTAATGTTTCCAGAGTAAGGTTGAAGGAAATTTAAGACAATAGATACCCAAACGCAATGCCATAAGGTAGGCATCTTTTCTTCGTTGTAGTGCATACAGGTGTCGAGAGAAATTCGAATCAGACCACCATCGTCGGGTCTCTTTTCGCCAACCTTACCCAGAGAGACTCTCAGAGTTCTTCCCTGGGGTTCCATTACTAGTGTTAACGCTAGCATTTGTTTGTGCAAGATCTGTTTCATCCAATGTTGTACCAAGATCCTCATTCTTCTGCTAGCAAAAGCTGGACATTGACACAGTATATGTGCCGCTGTCTCAGATACCTCCAGGCATAGCTTACAAGTATCATCCTCTCTAAGGCCCATCTTCCTTAAATGATACCCGAAATTACCATGACCTGTAGTTATTGCCACCACCAACTTATTTTCATTAGCCCATTGGGCAATGCCGTCAAGATCATGATTCATAAGATATATAGCGTTTTCCAGTAAACGTTGTTGTTGTAGTTCGTTAGCATAGATGTGAACTGAGCAATGAAGTAGTTTGGCGACAATGTCGTTTATAAATGAAATAAAAAGCAGGAGACCGAGGACGGAACCTTGGGGTACACCACTGTTCACATTGAGAAACTCTGATGATTTGTTGTTGGTGAAAACAGCTTGAGAGCGCTGTTTGATATAAGAAGACACCAGATTTTTTGCTGTTTCAGAAAAATTAAACAGCCTTACTAATTTTGATATAAGGATATCATGATCCACGCTATCGAAAGCCTTAGAAAAATCGAGAAGTGTCATTACCGTTACCTTATAATTTTCAATTGCATTGCAACACGAATATCATTTGTGATTTTTAGTAAAGCAGTGGAACAGCTATGGCCAGCCCTAAAGCCAGACTGAAAAGGTGGAAGAAGTTGATTATTTTCAATATAAGCTTTCATCTGCTTAGCAACCACTGTTTCAAATACTTTGGAGAGAAATGGTACAATTGATATAGGTCTATATTCCGGAACTTTACAAGACGATGAGCTGTTTCTCAGAACTGGAATGACTTTAGATTGCTTTCAACCCGACGGAAAACTGGAAGTGGTAAGAATAGTATTAAATATATTTATCTGTAATATGAGGTAAAATAACAGGGAGTAAAATTTTTATAAAGTCAGGGTGGATTTTATCAAGTCCCATGGCTTTGGATTTGATGGAGAAAATTGCATTTCCCACCTCGAAGACATCTACCGTTCGAAAAGAAAAGCTTATGTCGTCAGGTAAAGCACTGGAGCGGGGACAGGTGCTACGAATGCAGAAGTAGTGGGTGATAACGATCAGTTGGCTAAAAATTTTAAGTTAAAAGCATTAACGTCTGCATCCCCAAGATCGGTGTAATTTTTCTCACAAAGTCCCATACTTTTCACATCCGACCACAGTTTCTTCCCTGACGATATGTTACTAAACTTTTCAGCGTAGCAGAGACGTTTTGACTTTTAAATCGCTGTATATTCTTTATTTCTGAGAGTTTTAAAATCATGGTAAAGCTCAGGAGTTCTAAATCGCTTCCAACTTTTATACATGTTATCTCTTTCAATTGTTCGTATGTGTCGCCCGACAGAGCAACTTCCATGAACTCAACACAATTTTGAGACGATTAAAACGTGATTATAAGAAGCAGGATTTTAAAAACCCGTATATTTAATCCACTATTACACAGAGCTGTTAGACAAATTATAAAAATCTTAGACAGTGCATATGCAATCGTTGGAGTTGGTTTCTCAAAACAGCAGTTGTTGCTACGAGCAGTAACTACAGCCTTAAAAGATGTGATTTGGGGGATCAGGAGATACAAAGGTGTCAAAAGATAGACTCCTCAAAGTAGTGACTAATAGTGCACTCCCTTAGGCCAATGATGGTGATGTGATTATTAATAAGTACATTGTCTTGAAATGAATAATTCGAGAAAGATATTTATTCCCCATATCGATGATGAAGTAAGGGCAGCACCACCTATCCGGCCGAGTTCGTGAAATTACATCGTTGACAAACAAGTCTTATGTCAAAAGGATTAACTGTATCCTAATCGACTGAATGCACTTAGGGTGTCCTGTGCATTTTGGACGGTGTCAAATAATGCGAAATCTGCCATGCAATTTCTTCAACACCAATCCTTCACGAACATCTTGCTATAAGCTGCTAAAATCAGTCCAAGTATAATTACTGTCTAAATCCTTTCAATGAATAAAGATAGAATCAAAATTATAAGCAAAGTGTTACCCCGACTATGTGTATACGTGCCCTCATGGCTCATGCTCCTTTATAAGCTCAATTCGGTTCTCGCACCCAAATACGTTAATAAAGTTGTCCGCATAATTTGTAGTCCTGCCTGCCGTGTAATGTTTCTTCATTCTTTCAAAGGTACCTAGCTATTCGTTGCTAATTCCAAAAACGCGTAGTAAGCCAATTTACAATTGTAAATTCCCTCACATACAACTAATTTGCTATTCCGCTCAGCCATATTCGTTTAGCTCGAAAACGCTGCATCTTCTTTTAGGTCTCCATTTTGGTGCAGGTGTAAGAAGAGTGTGTGCTGTGTGCTTTGTGCTCTGACAGGGGACCGGGACTAAATTCGCATACAACAACCAAAAGGACTAAAGCCTCGCTGCTCATCTGATTATTATTCTGAAGGCGAGTGTTCTCGTCACTCCTGCTGTGTGTCAGTGACAAATTACTTGCACCTCGTTGTCGTTGTCGTTGCCGTTCATGCTGTATTAGGATCAAGGTATAGCGAGCGACCGAACGGTGGGTGACATGAACAAAACAAATGACAACATCATGTAAGTAAGTCAAACTTTATGCACGTGGATTGGAACAATGGGTCTGCCATACCAATAGTGCGGCATCTTCTGCATTCAAGGACTCTGTACAATATAGCAAATAGATGATGGGATTCTGTAACAAATTCATCCCCCCCATTCAAACGGTGTTAACCTCTAAGGGATGGATTGGAATTCTCGTTAGGGATTCCATTTTGGGGATGGTTAGAAACTAATTTGCCCGAGATGAGTGGCATTGAAGGGATATTGAAATTTTGGAAGCATGCCTCGAACAACACCTGCGACAGCACAATAACCAAACAAAATGAAATATCCTTCAAAATCGATCAGTATGCCCAATTGCGTGTATAGTGGAGCTGCGTGGAGCTATATATAAACCGGTGTGGGCCGAATTCCGAAGGTAGCTTAAGTGAATAATTTACTTAGTGGCAGATGACTGAGAATTGACACTTTGAAGATTGGCTATTAATAGATAAATGTGGTCAACGTCAGGCCGAATTTTGGAGATAGAGATAGAGAAATGAATTTGCGCTCCTAAAATTGGCAATTTTTTTGGTTAAATACAGTTGCCCAGTCAGCGTATAGTTTTTTTGATGGACAAGCTCAGTTAAGGTTTTGTCAAAAATACTGGAGTCTGTTCCTTTTATTGTGTTTTAAAAGACTTTCAAATTGGCAGTGACGGAAATGACTTGTGTCAAGGGACAACATAACTTTTGACAAAGTTGGAAACGCTTTTGTAGTTGAAAGTGGTAAATTGTTTAAAAAAAAATTTAAAGACAGTCTCGAGTCAGCGCGAACTTTGGCCAGCTATCTCCAATTTCGAACACTAAGTTGTTACCTTCCAATTGCGTGCGCCACCTAAGTTTGAAGATCTTCCAGTCTGCAGCACTCGCGTTTATATTCACTCAACATTACCCAACCACCTCTGTCGTTGGACCTTCACTCTTTTGAGTAGGTCTAGTTCGTCGTTATTATCTCCTCTCCATTCACCGATGGTACAAAAAATTAATCGAAGAATTTTTCTATTAAAACAACCAAGGATAACCTCAGTCGCTTTTGACGGAGTCTATATGCCTCTGCTCTGCACTATAGAGAACGACTGGGACGATTATGCTGGTATCGATCTGAACTTCTTTGATTTACTCAAAGATTCGTCGTAGTCTGAATATTTGGTAGATTGTGGACTTATCGAGTCTAAAACCGCACTTGTTGACAAATGTCTTGAAGCGTTCACACAGTATGACAGACATGATTTTCGATGGCCATGTTAAAGAGACAGCTGCATCTATAGTTAGCGCAGTTTAGAGGGTGCTCTTTCTTGTGAGGTTGCATTTACCAGGCATTATTTCTTCCCACCAAATTTTGGAGATAAGTCAGTGTAAGGCTTCAACAAATCGTATCCCGCTACCTAGTATAGGCTCGGTTGCTAGGCCGGCCGCCCAGCGTCTGTTTCATCGTCGCCTTTCATCATCCAGGTTCAATAGCTCGTTCGGACTGACAGTGGAATTTCTGTCGTCTTCGCCGTTTAACAGTCTCCAGAAGTGTTCTTTCTATATCTCCAATACCGACTGTGACCCAACTACAAGGTTTCCTTCCTCACTTCTAAAGGTCTCTGTTCGGGTTTTATTTTCTTGACACATTCTTTTTAACTAACCTCATCATCATCATCATCATTTTCAATGGTCCGCTTGTCCATTAAGTGGGTCGCGGGTGTAGGTTGCTTAAGTGGACCCTCCATAGCTCTCGATCTTCCGCCATCAACTCTAAATCATCAAGGGCAATCCCCACACGGGTATAGGAGAGATTATGGACTTGATCTAACCATCTCATCATTGGTCTACCTAGAGGACGCCTACTCGATGGTACGGATTTCAGAGCACGTCGTGGAATCCTGGTCGGGGACATGCGTTTAACATGACCAAACCACCAAAGCATGGATCGCTCCGTCCGGAGAAGTAGCTGCTCGACATTGAGTTCCTCACGTATTCTGGTATTTCTAATGCGATCTCTACGAGTCACACCAGCAATACTACGGAGAAATCTCATTTCGGCAGCTTGTATCCGCGATCTTATTCTTTCGGTCATTACCCAAACCTCATGACCATAGGTAAGAGTTGGAACAAACACCGAATTAAAGACTGACAACTTAGCTTTGACACCAAGTTCAGTCCTCCTGATAACAGAATGACCAAGCTGCCTCAAAATTGATCCAGCTTGACCAATCCTACAAGAAAACTCGGCATTGCTCCTTCCATCACTCGTGAATAAGACCACGAGATACTTAAACTTCTCCACCTGTTTCAATGGGACTCCACTAACATGCAGAGTGCATTGAACAGGCGTTCTGTAAACGACCATCACTTCGAATTTGTTCACGTTAACCTAACCTTTTTGGTAAAACTTCCGATTTTCGAACATTACTCCTGGAGTAGTACCGCACTTTATTTCCTATGGAATACGCGCAGTGGTGAGCGAATGAGCAAGTGACGAGGCAGAGGCGTGGCTCCCAAGTGGCAGGTGGAATCGCTAAAGCCTTTGTAAACAAATGAAGATGGTCGTGGAGTGGGGGCGACGTGGTATTTTGCACGTGGCGAGATGCCAATCTGATGCCACTTATTTCAAAAAAGTACAAGTGAGTAGTGAGCACAAACCAGTAAGAATAGACCGCCGACTTCCCGTACACCTACCCGATTCCCCCCGGAAAGAATTTCCCTGTCTGTGAATACGTGTAAATGTCAAAATTAATGGCGGCAATGTTTTTCTATGCAATACCATGCGACCAGGATTTTTCAAGTATGCGTGCGTTAATGGCGCCCCTTTGATTTTGTACAGCACCAATACATGAAAAATCCTGGTCTCGCCGGCAGCTTGTAGGCAAAGTCCGTTATGTGGGAGGAGTCGACGGTCTCTTCTTACTGGTTTGTGGTAGTGAGGACGTGGATTTGTACAGGGACAGGCATATCCCTTGTAGAGGCATAATCATATTATTGACGCTGGTGACGACGTGAATTTTGGCATTGCAACTGCGGATTAACGAGAATTCAACAAAGGATGGCATTCTAAGTAATGATGAATCGGTGGTAATATATGACCACTTCAGTGTGTTTTAAATCACTTTCATGCCACTTTCACGCCATTCAATGGCAACACCATTCATATAGTCATATGCCACATGCCACTTGGTCACCACGTCATTTGCTGACCACGTCTAAAGTTTCCTTGCAATGCTCCTGCTAAAGTCCTTGTTTGATATTATCGTTTTAGCTTTTGAATAACCGGAATAATTTATCTGACAGTTTGTTGCATCACCCTAAAATATGCCTAAATATTTTTTCAACTTAACATAGTTTCCTACCCCTCCTATTTTAGTTATAAATCTAAAAACGGAATTTACCTAAATTGCGAATAAAACCCAAAAATATTATTGAACTATTTTGTAATGCATTTAACACAAATCCCATCAATATCCCTAAGCACTCTGCACAATCAGTCCTTAATTCTCCATAGTAACTAGTAACCGATAGTTTAAAGAACAAATTTACCTAAACCTAAACCTGCCACTTGGAATGAATGAAATTCCCTTTTGCTAAGATTATCCTCAAATATTTACCTATCCCAGCAGTGAACGACTCATGTAATTTCTTAACAAAACTAAATACACTGCATACGCATGGACTTAGGCATAACCATTATATGCACCTTAAAGGACTTAGGGTAAAATCTACCCCTCGCTCTCAGACTTACCATCACCATCACCACCCAACCCATTGCCAGTGGCACGAAATTAAAATCAATTTGCATGTTTACCAGCTGTTGTGCCTCTAAGTTCTCGGCATTACTATCATCATTGTCGAGGACGAAGAGAACGACGACGATGACGATGATGACGATGTCGACCACGTCTGTTGGCAGGACTTAATGAAAACAATAATTTCGATTTTCACATTTTGTCTAGCAATTCCAAGTCACTCGAATATGTATGCAAAAGATATTCAGTGTTAAGCCCATGTCTTTGGGCTGTACTGTCTCGGAGGCTGTCGAACGCCCAAACTTATGCATGTGCATACGAATGGTGATGCATGCTGTAGGTATACTAGGTATACGCAACGCAGCCCAGTATTGTGTACATAACCTACGAAGTTGAATTGCTCAAGTGTGTGTTGTAGGTTGGAATGTTTACATTTGGTAGTTCTAGGGCTGTGGAATGGCTGATGGCAAACTAATGAAGATGAAGTGAGCTAGTTTTGTGTCTTTTGGGTTTGTTATCACAGCAAAATTAGATGAACTGTCAATGGAGTAACAGCTGCTGCTAAAATATACTACTAACTGCACGATTTCGTCACTTGTATAGGGTATAGAAGGCAAAATTCACTGGAAGCGTACATTTTCAGTTTACAAAATGTTTGTATTTGGCGAACGCATAAGCCAACACCCAGATTTTGGCAAATATACCTACCACAGGTAAGAATAATTCTTTTGAAGAATAGTCTAGTATCTAGTTAACAGGGAAGGCTCGTAGATTCGCTAAACTTACAGCTAGGTTCTAGAAATCGAGTGAAATCGAAATTGCAAATCGAGTGGATTCGTTTTCAGTGTTCTGCATTTCGAGCGATTACGTAACTCCGAATTTTTTTTCGAAAGCACAATTTCACTTTGTCTCAGTTCCGAAAATTTTGAAATCGATATTGAATACAGTGAAATATAGAACACAAAAATTCATTTCGAGTGAAAGTGAAATGTGGAACCTAGCAGTTAGACACTTAAATCTGTTGGATCGGAAAGTAAAGCTTGGACGTCACCATGTCTTTCAAGATTTAAGAAAGGCTGATTGATTTTGCTGCGTGATTTAATGTTACAATATTTTTTTTTCTAATATATGTAGGTACAAACTTTTGACTTGTATTATAATTTATAGTGCACGTCGACCTATAAGATATTATGATTATGAGCTTGAAGTGTCAGAACAAAATTTTGTTCAGGTTAGTAGCGTCTCTACTTTCCTAAAAAAGGGTGATTTTTTGAGCGTTTGGTTTTTAAAATTAAAAAACAAGCAGTAAGACAATTATCTTCGACTATGCCGAAGCTCAAATACACGGTACTTATTGTAAAAATAAAAAAATATTTTAGTATTAAAAAATTAGATATAATTTGTATGGGAGGTATAGGTAGTTTTTATTCAACCATGCTCATTTTTTGTCAAAAAATTTTAAATGTTATTAAAACAAGATATGCAAAGTTTAAACTTGCTATCTTTACTGTAGCTATTTAAATTTAATTTTTAACATAAAATAGCTATATATTTTGTATGGGAGGTAGTAGTAGTTTTCATCCGATCTTGCTCATCTTCGAAATTAGCCTCAGTTTGGTGGATAAAAGCTTACGTACCAAATTTCAAGTCGATAGCTCTTAAATTACGGCCGTAATCGTGCGAACAGAAGGACATCGCTAGATCGACTAAGAAAGTGACGCTGATCAATAATATTTAAAGTTTGTCATACCTACAACGCCCCCTTATGTGTGTTACAAATGGAATGTCAAAATGAACATACCACCACCACAGTGTGGTACCGGATATACCTAAAAAACGAAAATTTGCAAAATTGAGTGAAATTTTTATTAGGGTATACCTAAATCGATTCTTGCCATTTAATTTTTGAGTATTATTTCTTGTAAATGTTGACCGTGACTACGCTTCAATTGGTCCATCCGAAATATCCAATTTTTCATACTTTTACAAATATATCGACTGATAGCTCAACAATAACACTAGTTATTTTGTCTTCCAAGATGATGAATTGCTCACCAAATTAACCTCGCAATATGTGCATGGATTCGCGTGCTGTGTGGCATGTCGCACCGTCATGTCATGTGGAAACCACATGTCGAACAAACTCAGCTCTTCCATTTTAGGCAAAAAAAAGGCGGAAATCATCGAATGATAGCGAGCCCGAGCACCATTGACCGTTGACGTTGTTGCCATCATCATCTTTGAAAAAGATTTTGGCTTCACACCAAACGGTCAATTTTTGTGAATGCATTGGCAGTTCTTGCAATGCTTCTGATTGCTCAGCAGACGGCAGTTTTGATTATTAACGTAGCTCAGTATAGCGGACGAAGTGCTAACACACATTTTTAGCTGAGCACAATTTTTGGTAATAAAATTCAATAATTGGCAAACGATGGTCGGGCGTAAGTTTATCCATGGTGAAATGGCAATGCTAGCTAACTGAACATTTTTTTACTTTGACACGTGTCACGAATCATGCGTGAACTGTCAAAAAAGTCAAGCTGAAAAAGAGAAAAAAAATATAGAAAATTACCATTTATATAGCTGATGAATCGGCAGAGGATTCCCTTAGTTCTACAGTCAGTAAGGTACTTATTATGGTGCAGGGAAATAAGTAAACAGAAACCTGCTCCACATGAGAATTTACTCCACCCCAAGTGGGAAATAAGTCCACTTTTTCGGTGTGGAGTTATTTTATGGGGAAAGTGAACAACTTGTGCATGTACATAATTCAAAGGCGTAGAAAGGAAAATATTTCCAAAGGGAGGTTCGATCGAGATTGGGGCATTTTTAATTTTTGTTTTTGGGATAATTTTTCATTGGCTCTAGTAGCCATTACAAAACATTATATTCTTGGAAAAAATATCTTAATGTTTTAAATCGCTATTTTGTATACCTTCTCATTTACCAGAAATTTGCGCGAATTTTCGTTTTTAACAAAAAATAGAGTAAATAAATAAATATATAGGTAATTTGAACTTCAGTTCTTGATCATTAAAAAATTCGAGCGAGATTTTTAACACATAATTACCTACCATCAGTGGTCAAAATAATTTGGCTTTAGGCCGCTTTGGAAAAATTACATAGAGCCAAATGTTAGAATTTTGCCTTATAATGTCATCGCACCACAAGACCACCAATATTTTAAGTGAAATTATTTCCCACATTGCATTGGGTGAGAAATAACTCCACACTGAAAAAGTAGACTTATTTCCCACTTCGGGTGGAATAAATTCCCATGTGGACCTTAGTGGTGCCTATTAGAAGGAAAGAATTTGTCGGGGAATAATAAGGGTGCAGGGAAATAAGTCTACGGGAATACACTCAAGGTGTTCTCAGTGCGCCACCTCTCGCGAAAGTCTGACAAAGTTCCGATATTATAACTGTCCTGAAAAAGCTAAACTTCCGTTCGGACCCGGCATAAAATTGTAGGTCCATTCCATTTGCCCCAAAAATAAAAACTCACACAAACGAATGGTGGTGAGAAACTATAGGCCTAGGGTGCCTATACGGACCTGGTGTGCCAACTATTTTTTTAAGGGCCTTTAATTAAAGCTGATTCACTGTCCATAAATATAGGTATGTTAGCATAATGCCTGAATTGTAGATAAGATTTGCGCAATCTTCAATGGCATGGAACTCTGTCTGAAATACACGGGGGCTTTTCCTCATATGTATTGAGACAGTTCGTTTAGGTCCATTAATGCCAGCTCTCATATCCGCGTCCACTTTGAAACCATCCATACACTTCTTTAAGCCGATTTGGCAGTTTGCCAATCAATACTTCTTTGTTTGTGATTAACCTGGAGAATTTGTTGTTGAAGCATACAGCGTCTTTGGAGACAGTGCAGATCATGTCAAGTTTGGGGAGCTCCGACAGTACATATAGTTCCATTAGTTCTGGCTTCTGGGTGTAAATATTTAACTCTTTCGCTTGTGTCAAACTTGCTGAGGTGCGTATATTGCCTTTTTTCTGATAAAAATTTAGAAGGGTGTTAGTCCTATACAAAGACTTTTATAGCCGCCTTTTTACAGGTTCCAATGACTCCGGAAGAGCCCAGACGCCCGAGCCGTTGTACCTTATAAATAGATGAGTACTACACGGCTTTCTCACGTCAATATTCATGAAGGATCAAGGTGAAGGTCAGAAGTAGCAGATAAAAAACTTATCATTATCAAAAATAAAATGGAAAATTATATCCTTCCTTAACCGTATACCGGTGCCACAGAAACAAAAACAACCCTTATAAGACTTAGTGTGTCCTTAGAATGATGATTTGAAAATAAAATGTATCTAATCGCACTTGTAGACAAAGCCAAGACGTCAAGGATAACCTGAAGGCATTTGGAGGATGCAGTCTCCACCCTCCCATATAGACTTTCTTTTATTAAAACCAATACCAACTTAAATAAAGCTCAGAGCTACATAGGTATACAGTGTTTTTCAATAGAAATAGGTTAAATAGGTAAGTAGGTAGGACAGTTAATGGCGGTCATGTTTTTTTTTAGCTGTTGTCAACCCGAAACAACGCCATGTATTCGCTGACTGGGACTCGGTTCTGCACTCTGATTTCAGCAAAAAAAAAAATCACGAATGGTAGATTGTACTTACGTCAAAATGCAAAATTGCCGGATTTTGGGACGATGCCAATCCACACGACCGACGTCAACGAAGTCGCATTGCATCTCACTTTTAGGTGTAGATTGTGAGCTGGCCCTGACGACATCATCGTTGCGTATACTTTCTCGAAAATGACGACGCGATTGCGTCCCCATCAATGGAGACGGCTACCGATCGATAGTATAACCTAACCATTTTTTTTGGCTCAAATTTTATGAGAATATAAATGTGAAAGATATGTGGTCCCAAAAGGACGGTGATACATAACCACATAGCTGATGCCACAATGGACGTGAGCGATTTAGAGGCATATGGTTATCTTTCAAGCGTCGTAAACTGGCAGCAAGATCGTGCGATTTAACCTTTTCTGGTAGGATTTCATTAAATCACCGGACTATGCCAAAAAGTCGAAAATCAAAAGCCAACATAACCCGTGCCATTGCTCAAATTGAGTCTAATCTATGCACCCAGAGTCATTGATCTCGGATCATCTATCACTTGAAGTAACTACATAATCTCGTAGAGCTTTAACTACCCTACCTTCAGAGCTCATTAAGGGATTAACGGGTTTGCATTCCTTTATATTTCACACTCACGGATAAATGCGAAATTGTGTTACTTTGCTTGGGGCACAAGTCACATTTCACATAATACTGTCATGTCGGTTTCATATCGACACGCATCATATACCCACCTACCTATAGCGAATGCACTTTATGAACTGTATGCTATTGCATTGCCTTACTGTTCGCATTAATACCCCAAAGCTACAGCTTAACTCAAACATTTGCTCAACGATTCGACCAATTGAAGGAGAGTGCAAGCGATCAGGCCATTGTATCGTGAATGCCGCTGGCCACCATAATCCAAAATTTATATAAATTCCTCTTTTATTGCAATCAGTTTTAACACAATTAAAATCAATTACAAAGGATCTCCTTCATGTGGACACACAATCGCGCCCGGATAGCATAATACAGAGCACACACATACAGAGCACGCTTGCATGCTGTCAGAGCAGAGCACAGCTTACGTGCGTTATTGCATGACGACGGGCCATTGTGTATCTGCATTCTCCATACACATACTACGACTACACCATACTCCATCATTATACAGTATCCACCCACCCACTCAACGGCTACTGCGTTCGAGTGCAATAATAATTGATGTTGCCAATTTCAGGACAAATGCCTGGCAGTAATCATAACAATTGCAAATTTTCCATCATATCGCAATAATAGACAGATACACATGTATATAGTGAAGCCAAATACATATAAGTATGTATTGTGCGAGTGGGTGGCTGTGTGGCATCAGATTGGGTTTGGATTTACGAACGCCTGCAGTCATCTATTAACCATTATGATGCGAATGTATATGACTGTATAGTGTATACGTTTTCATGAGTTCGTCCTTGTTCCATCAGTAGATTGTGATTTAAATTTCAAGGGTTCAAGATTGAGTCTGGGTGTCGGGGCGTGCGTGTGATTGAATGCTGTGGTTTAATGTTCTGCTACCCACTGCGCCAGGGGAGTTAGTCAGACTGTCAGACTGACAGTTTTGGCAGGTTTTTCATGCCTCATAAGAGCAGATAGATGGATGGTTGACGCGAAACTCATGAACGTCAGGAACTTTCTAATTATTTCCCAAGTTGGTGGTAGTGGTTCGGAATTGGGTTTGAATTTTCAAAACGAATTTTGATTTCTAGAGGTGAGGAAATGCTCCTCGTTAGCATAGATTTACATATGAACTGATGGAGTCTAATTGTTTTTGGCACAATCGAGGTTGGTTTATATGCTTAAACGATTGCAGTGCGAGTGCAGGTATGCGTGTAGAGGTAAGTTTGTTTATTTATAAAGTGTTACTGAAGTTAATAAAAAAAATTTTTAATGAGCCACAATTACAAGACTGTCATACAGGATCTATACAAAAATTATAAAAAGGAAGACATTGACCATTTTGGACAAAAGCCAAATTATGTTTAAAAAAAACTTGCCAATTGCCAAAATGCAAAGTGCAAAGAATCCACTATTCCAGGGGTTCCCTAACTGTGCGTCGCGATGCCCTGGGGCGTCTTTGGGCTATCCTAAGGGCGTCGCACAACGGTTCGCACGAACGTCTTCGCACGACGTTTCATCAGCTTTGAGCTCGATTTGAAAAGAATTTCGGGTCGGGTCGGTGTTGGCCATTGTGTTTTGCCGTCCACAAGAAGTCGGTATTTTGCAAACTTCAACTTGGCGAATTTTCCGTCGGGACTTGGGCCTATACCCGTTTAAGATCCGACAGACCCAGGAGCTCAAAGTTAATGATAATGACCATAGAAATATTATCTTTAGCGACGAGATGCATTTTTGGATGAATGGCTATGTTAATAAGCCAGACGAGGTGGCAATGCATAAAAAAAAAAACAGTTTGTTGCGGATTTTAGACCGTCGCGGCGTCGGCATCATTCCTCCGTACTTTTTCTTGAAAATGACTTGACTTCTTTTTTTTTTTTTGACTTTTAAATTCATTTTTATTAACTTCTTTCTTTAACTTACATACTAGACAAAAATGATTAAATCTAAATTAAAACTAACATTTATCTCAATCTAGCTTACTGGCCCTTAACGAGCGATCTAAACTTAACTATATTCTTATTACTATTGCCTTTCGGCCTTAAATCTATCTATTTTCTATCGTTTGCTTTGTTTTTTAATTTCCAAGAAACTTGCAAAAACTTGAAAATGACGTTGGTAAGACCATTCCCATTACCATCAACAGCGAGCGCTACAGAACGATGCTAACCGATAGATGACATGTGGTTCCAGCGAGACGTGACTATGTGTCACTCAGCAGACGCTACTATGGTCATTCTGCATGAACTTTTGTGAGGGTATGGTTGTCTCTAGCAGAGGTGAGGTGCATTAACCACCAAGATCGTGCGATTTAACCTCGCTAGATTTTTCTTGCTGAAGTTGCTGCATAATGCGAAAAAAGCGCCATCGACCGATATCCTTAAACCCAACACCAATGCCATCACTCAAATTCAGCCTGATCTATGCGGCAGATTGGTCCCATGGATGCCATATAAAACCACTTTCGTGAAGTGGACCAAGTGTAACTAAGTCCATTTTTTAAAGTCCCTCAGTAGACTTAGTTCCCAGGGACTTATTTCCCTGCACCGTCGCAAAAATATTATAACCTTTATAGGGAGTCGCAGTATGGAAAAGATTGGAAACCAATGCACTATTCCTTGAAATGGTATCTTTCGAGGATGTCCTTGCATTAAAGTCAGTGGTAAGTCGGCAGAAATATAATTCATATTTAATTGTGTAGGGTTGGTATATGTGTCTACTACCATTTATTCGAGCTTAGATTTCATTTCAGAAGTGCCTAGTACAAAATATAGGAAAGTGCTTGACAGGGGCCCATCCACCTGTCGCCCGGTGGCTATCTCAGTGCAAATAACCACCCTTTGGACTTGCAAGACGACAGACAACAACAAACACAAGGACAAAAGAGACAAAAGTCGGACACTAACAGAAGAAAACTAGCAACAGATTTCTGCAACATTCGAGGTCTAGGATTCAACAATGTCAACGTCAGCTGCGTGCACCAGCATCTACAAGAAAAAAAACCAGACGTCCTAGTCTTAACCGAGACTCAAATAAACTCAAACACTGACTACACATATCTTCACTGTCCAGGATACGAACTACTTCCTCGTTTTCGATATAAGGGGGGACTATGTGTATTTGCCCGAACAGATCTGGGGTGTGAAAGAAAAGAAGAGATGGAACCTGCGGATCTCGACTTAATATGGCTAAAGGTCGTCCTACAAAGTTGTACTAAACTCTTTTGCTGTCTGTACCGCTCGCTAAACGATAACGAACTGAAGCGGTCATAAGGTGCATGTATTGCTGAATGCACCCACATGTTTTTCAAATATTGCCAGAAAGTCAAAGGATGAAACAATCGATACGAAAGGGAAACAACCAATAGAAACCTGTGAGTCGTTTGACCTATGTCTAATCAACGGAAGAACAGCAAGCGATATAGAGGGTGAATTAACTTATGTAAAAGGAAACGGATGTTCTGTAATAGACTATGCACTGATAAACGGAGATTGGCACGACCTGATACAAGACATGCAGATAGCTAATCAGACATTTTCAGATCACATGCCTCTGGTTATTGATTGTGCTTTATGTGCAAAAACACCAATTGCGAGGGATTTATCGCTTCTCCCAAAACTTATTTGGAAAGATAGTTGGGGTAACGAGTACCGCAGGCAACTGGATGAATGTGTCACTATTCTGGAACCGGACTGGAACCATGCTCTACTATACCCCAGCTTTCTCACAAGTATTATACAATACATAGCTCAACCAAGAACAAGAAGAAGCAATGTTGTAAAAAAACAACCGTGGTTTGACGAAGATTGCTCGAAGGCCAGACGAAAATCTCTCGCGTCTCTAAACCTTTTCAGAAGGGTAAATTCAGAAGCCACAAGAAAAATATATATTGAAGCGAATGATCGGTACAAAGATGTCTGTGAACAGAAAAAATCGCTGTACTATAATAGAATGGCTAATGAAATGGCAGGCATTTCGAATAGTAAAGAGTTCTGGGCTATAGCGAAAAAATTAAATGGAACCACGCCCAAAGTTGGTACGTCAATTGGAGTTAATGCTCTAAAAAACCATTTCCAATTAATGCTCAATCCGCAAGGAACGCAAATCGCATATCAATATGCGATGCCAGATGTGCAAGATGACATTTTGGATGCAGCGTTTGAAATGGAAGAACTATTTGAGGTCCTAAGAAAATGCAAACGAAACAAAGCCCCCGGAGAAGATAGGATACCATACGAATTTTTCCAAAATGCCTCCATAAAATTTCTTGAAAAGCTTTTAGGCGCATTTAACTATATATATAGAGAAGGAAAAGTGCCGGAAGAGTTCCAAAGGTCTATTATATTCCCAATTTTTAAAAAAGGTGATCCGAATGATGCGGTTAACTACAGA
The DNA here is from genome assembly GCA_949372485.1 of Cheilosia soror. Classification (NCBI taxonomy): domain Eukaryota; kingdom Metazoa; phylum Arthropoda; class Insecta; order Diptera; family Syrphidae; genus Cheilosia; species Cheilosia soror. Next base: position 21,105,044 of record OX443562.1, on the reverse strand, counting down.
GGCATATCGTTCATGAATACAGTAACTAAAATTCTCATGGGCCTAATGAATTCAAGGCTAGCAAAATGGGCTAAAGAAAATAACAAGTTGAGCCAGTTTCAGGCAGGATTTAGAGAAGGTTTCTCTACAGTGGACCAAATTTTTAACCTTACAAGTATAGCGGAAGGCTACTTAAATAAAGGCAAAAAACTTTACGCGTTTTTCATCGATTTTAGAGCCGCATTTGACACTGTAAACAGAAACTGCCTGTTCTATAAACTGTCACGGATCGGAGTATCTTCAACTTTTTTAAAAGCGCTTCTTAATTTATATGGAAAAAATGAATCAGTGATATGGAATGGTAAGGAGCTTTCGGACTCGTTCGAAATAAAAAGTGGAGTAAGACAAGGATGTCTTATAAGCCCTTTATTATTCTCACTCTTTTTGGATGACATCACAGATTTCATGCCCGCTGGAATCGAAGTAGAAGGAGTGAGAATTAAAACTCTGTTGTTTGCGGATGATATTGTCATTCTAGCAGAATCACCGAGTTCATTACAGCTAATGATAAATAAGTTAGAAAACTACTGCAAGCTAAACGACCTGCAAATAAATACAACAAAGTCAAAAATTCTTATCTTCAGGAAAGGCACAGGACGATTTGCAAGGAATGAAAAATGGAAATATGGCGGGGATGAATTGGAGGTTGTCAAGACGTTCAAATATCTGGGAATAACCCTAAGACACGACCTTTCACTGAAAAAACATTTCTCACTCAAGCTCTCCGATGCAAAGAAAGCTATCAATTATACGTGGAAAAATCTTATGTCTAATTCGAGGATCGGAATACCAGCAAAAATTAAAGTCTTCGAAGCTGTTATGCGATCGGTAATGTGCTACGGTGCACAGGTATGGGGAGGGAAATATTCCGATGAAGTGGAAAAGTTACTGCGTTTCTTTCTGAAAAAAACTGTTTCGGCTTCCATCGAGCACGCCCAACTATCTGCTACAAATTGAGAGCGGTATAGCGCCACTTCTTGTATACACCCTTAAGTTGAACATGAACTTTGTTATAAAGGCTTTGAATTTAGAAGACGATACACGACTCACAAAAATACTAGTGCGGAAAGCAATAAGAACAAAAACCCTTTTCTTCAAGGACTGGGAAACCATCGCCACAAAATATAACATCAGGCTTGATTTAGAGGAGAGTAATATTTTAGACTGGCAGAGGATTGCGAACAAATTTATATTGGAGGTAGAACAGGCCATACGAATTGATAATGTTAGCAAAGCGGAAAGCTCAAGCTCACGCCGTTTATATAAACAGCTCCAACATCAACACATGACCTATCTGAACCTTAACCTCAATACTGCCCAAATATCATTGGTACTTCGAGCGCGAGGAGAACTACTCAAGCTCAATTGGATGCCACATCGGGATGACCTTCCGCATCGCTGCAGCTTGTGTAACACTGGCGAAAATGAAGACGTGATACACTTCATCGGATCCTGCCCCATTATGAAGGAAATCCGGCGTAATCACTTTGGTGCCGACACTCTAATGTTGGAAGAATTAAAAAATATTCTTAACGACAGTCGTAATTGGACTACACTTGCCTCGTACTGTGAAACTGCTCTTAATTATAGAAAAAGAATTTTGGATGAAAACTTTTAAATGTACACTACTTCAGCTACTTTTTGCTTTATTGATATTTGTGTGTAAAATTATTGTTAAATTTGTTGTCAAATCTCGGCAGACGGCTAGGCCATGCTTAAATGTACAATTTTTATACAATTAATGTAATATTCATGATTTAATAAAGTACCATTAACTAACTAATTAACTAACTAACTAACACCCACTAATTAATAAATTCCAAACACGTCCCACGAGCACACGAAAAGTGCAACAGAATGAAATAGCAAATAATGTGTAGCGTCAATCTTTCCCTCTCGCGGTTTCCGGCCTCTATATAGAGATCTTATCTCTCGCGGCCATCTTATTAGAATTCTTTTTCTTCTTTGGTTCCTCTTGGCTGGAGGTTGTAAAAGTAATAATTACATTGTATCGAAAATACATTTATATTTAAATAAAGTTTAATAACGCAGTGCGTTGTAAATATAATTCATCGTAATTATTCTTACGCATCTTTATTTCACGTGTGTGCCACCACATGCACACAGAGTGAAAAGAACCATCTAAATTATTTCGTTATTTATCTGATAAGGTAGACCGGATACAAATTCATCATCCAACTGCTTATACTTGGTGACTTCAATGCCCATAACATGGACTGGCTACGATATTCTAACAGAACGGACGATGCAGGGAAACAAGCTGAAGACTTCGCCATTAGCTGCAATCTCACTCAGCTCGTTGATGAACCAACGCGAATTCCTGACAATCCATCGAATTACGGGAACACTTTAGATCTGTTTCTCACAACCGAGCCAGATAATTATAAAATAAAAATATCTGCTCCCTTAGGGAATTCGGATCATGCTCTAATATCTGCTATCCTCTCTTTACCGACACCAATAGGAGCGAACCAGGATCGTCATAGTCTGATTTGGAATTATAGTAAATCTAACTGGCACGAACTGCGTAATTTCGTCGGTTCGTTGCCATGGGCTGATATGTGCTTTAGAGATTCCGATGTCAATAGGTATGTGCAGCCGTAACCGAAATGATTTTACTCGGTATGGAACTTTATATTCCACATTGCATCAAAAAACCAGCTTCAAATAAATCCTGATTTAACAAAGAATGCAAGCGAGTTACCGCAGCGAAAAACAAGGCTTTCCGTGAATGGCGGTCAAACCCTTCGGAGCAAAATAGATCTGAATTTATAATTCTTCGAAATAGATGCAACCTAATTATTGAATCGGCGAAGACAACCTACAACGAAAGAGTCACTAACAAAGTAATTGGATGTCCCAACGGCTGACGCACATTCTGGTCCATGGCAAAGACAATCAGTAATAACTTTAGTTGCTCTTCCTTTTCACCTCTAGTAAAAGAAGATTGCCCGCTAGCAACAACTCCTAAAGAGTTCTTCTTGCTGGAAGACCGCTCGCATTCAACCTATTCAACATGCGTTTTAAAGCTTAACCTGTTGTCGAACATTACTCCTAGGTCTGGTTCCCAACCTGCATATTCCACAGTCTTTTGGTTGGTTATCAGGGCAGCTTTGGTCTTGTGGTTATGCGGAAAATTGTCGAAATCGAAATCGTCTAAAAATAAAGAAACGCCTCCTATTAAATCCCAATATGAGTCAATTAAGGTGAAATAAACATTACAACTGTAAGCTGACAATACATGGCACATTGCCCATCTGAAACCCCATTGCTTGGGGTCACTTTGGGAATTGAAGTAGGTCCGAAGTTGGGCGTATCCAAATTTGTAAGAGGGCTGCATATATATTCTTAAACTTGCTATACAAATATTGTTCCAAAATTTAAGTTTGGCGTATATCATTTTAATTCGTGCCAAAAATATAACACAGAACACGAGTGATTTTGGGCTTTTCTGGGGAAATTATTCAGTCTAAATTGTTGGGTGATCTTCCATGCAGTTTTGAGTATTTTTCCACAACTTTTGGACCTTATTCATTCATTATGCAATTTGACACACAATTACATATTTTAAAATCCATTTTTCAATTTTGGCCGATCTCTTGCATGCCCTTTTGGTCAGCTAGTTCTAAGCTGGAAAAATGTATGCAATACGATGCAGAGTGCTTTTTCAAGTGAATGTACTTTTGATGTGCTTCCGCTACCCCAATGGAGATGGAACAATCATCTTTGCTGATATTTCCCGATTTGATAAAAATTAAATTATTTTATTATACATATTTTAATCTGTAGTTCAGCATCCGGATGAAGCAGAAAGCTGACCAATTGCTTAAAATATTTATAAAAGTGTTGGCACCGCTCCAGAAAAAAAAAACTTTTTAAAAAGAACACTCCAAAAATTGGCGTGACAATTAGCAACATAACCTAAAGCCTTCTCAATGTCTTAAGATGCATTTCAAAAAAAGTTTCATCGAAATCTGCCCAGTAGTTCTCACATTAATCGCGGACAAACATAAAAACCCACTTCATTTGGATCCCATTCGTTTGGCGTTAGATTTCATTCGCTGGGGCCCACAAACCTTTTTTTAAAACTATACTACCAGCGTATATTTGGTAAATTTACCAGTTTTCAACCACGAATTTTAAAATAAAATCTTCTCTCGAAAACTCTAATTTTTTCTATTTAGTCATACATACGCGTAGTAATTCAGAACAAATCGTCAAATTTAGTATTTGAGTGGGTCCATTTGATTTAACTAGTCACAGCTTTCATTCAGGCAGTCAGAATCTTCATTTCTGTCCTCAGCTGGCGGTCTATTTATTAATTGCTGGTGATAATGCAAATCGGGGGCAATCATGTTCAGCAATCTCAATCTGATTGATATCCATTTAGACTTGGAACGGTAGGTTATGCCATCAGTGGGTGCAGATAAAGCAAAAAAAAACTGGGTAGGTAGATATGTATGTTCTTTGATAAAGTTAAAAATAAACTTTCAAAATTCGACAAAGTCCACAAACCCTATGAAGCAAACTCTGAGCTATTAAGACCCATACGGCTTGCTCATAAATCATATTAAAAATCAAATAGTCTTTCAGTTTGCATTTTCAATAACAATTTGCAAAAAAAAAAATTAAGAATTAAAAAATGAGAGAAACTTTCATTTTTACAGCACCCGCCGCGCAGCTTGAAAAGTTTTGCCCATTTTCCACAACGATAACAACCACTTACAGAAGGGCTGGTAGTGGAAATTCGTCAACTATTCAATTATTAACCACCACCCTCCACTCCACTAGGGTGGACAACTGAAAGCACTCAGAGTGCACTGGCGCCGTAGAGCAAACACATTCTATTTTAGGAACGTCGACAGAAATAATTAATTCTGAACCGAATGCAAAATCGTTTGCCTATTAAAATATTCCCTTTCGAATGCAAACCATCATCCCCCAAACACTGTGCGCCATGGACGGCGATGACCCGCATTCATTGCACTGCAATCCGCCCAACAAAATGAATTAGTTGTAGTTCTGGAGTATTTTAGTTTTAGTCGCTGGAAAAAAATAAAAACCTAAAAGCATGGATTTGCCAAGCAGCGCGCCGGCCGCTGAAAGAAAAAATGGATGTCACAGCCATGCCCACTCACAGGCACATTATAAATCGAGGACGGGAAAAAAAACCACCAGGAATACAAATTCGGAGACCGGATTCCCTTTGACTGTAAATACCCATCATGGTCAGTGCATTTTAATTAGTATTTTAGCATCGGCCAATTAAAAGCGATTTCGGTGTTGCGTGTGGATGCAATTCGGCCTGCAGCTCATACCAATACTAAAAGCCGATACCCGGGTCCTAATTCACTATGGTCGATAAAATGGAGTATAGAGATTTTTGGGTGGTTGTAGCAATCACCCCCATCTCCGGGATACACAACACATTTCTGTGCGCGATGTTTACCTAAATCACGATCCGGATATTCCAAGGATCTTTATTGTTTTGTGCAGGTTTTCTGGTCGAGCAAAAAACCAAATATAACACGATGAGATGGGGATAGTAAATTATGAATGCAGCTTAAAAGCCATTTGGATCCCCCTATGACCAGACCACATCATGGATGCTCTGGCCAGCACTTTGCATTTTCGGACCGAAAGTATCCTTTTATTTTCTCAGGACCACTTGGCTCATAATCTGAACATTAAGTGCAATGGCTTCATGCACAACTGCTTTTGAATGCGCATTTTAGTGGTCATCAGTGTGTATGTACTGTGGTGGCTCCTTTGTTGTAATTACGGCATTTTAATGGCCTTAATACGGTGGCGGATAAAGGTAAATCGGGCTTTTTTTTTTCTTCTTTGTTTCGGTTGGAGTATGTAGAACTATACGGATAAAGGGGTCAAGCGCATTTGTGTGTATATACCATATACGTGAGCGGGTTTTTAATTGTCCACATTTTTGTGAAAGGATAATTTGCTCCAGAGAAAGTTATCTCTCAAAGTGTACTCAAACAATAAGCGGGGCTGCACTTACGAATTGAGTTATTTTTAATTAATTGGTACGAGTGTTGAGAGGACGGGACAACTATGAGAGCTCTGCCTGTCGGCTTGACATTTTTATTAAGGATATGGCATGGACATCTTAAGTATGACATTAAAGTCGTAGGTATACGGAGTAGAGTTGGGCAGTTTAGTTCATTTGAGTGATCGATCAATTTAGTTCAAATCACGCTACTGAACTAGTTCGCTCATTTTAGTTCAATTTAGTTCATGGGGTTGTTGGATGCAGAGTATAAAGTACCCAAAGAAGCCCTGTGGTAAGGTGTCACCGACGCGATTCACATTCAAAAGCCACCTCAACAAATAGAGAAACAAAGTTGGGTCAAGCTGCCAAAGAAACCGTATCGATTTCTTGGGCACTCATTCCGTACGTAAGTCAATAATCGCATGACGATACAGTTTCGACGATAGCCTTGCATCACGTAACATTGAAAATTGCTATCGTCTCCACGACATCGTTTCTACGATCCAACATTTGCTTCATGTAGCTCAATAATCGGCAGAGCACTATCGGCCAGACGATAGCGTTTGCACGATAGCTAATTAAATTAGGTATCGTCATGTATTGATTTGTTTATTTTGCAGACAATTTTAAGCTTTTTATAGGAATTTTAAATTAAATTCAGATTTTTTTACGATTTAAATTACATAATAACTCATTGTTATTTGTCAAGTGCCATTTATGACAATAACGATGACGCCTAGTCCTTTTTTTAAGTACTGTTTGTGGGCTCCTGAAAGGTACACAAAGTTCTCAAACTTTGTTCAAAATAAACGATGGTGGTAGAGCTACGTGAAGCAAATAAAAGACAATCTCGTGCACTACTATCGCTTGGACGACAGTCGTCTTAAATTTTGTGGAATGAGTACCCTGAATGCTCGCATACTTGGCATCTTGATGTGTGGAGTCACCAAAGCTAGAATTCCATCAAATTGTGTTGAGTCCATTCGCAAAAAATTGTGATAAAGTTCTGTCTCCTCAGCTTTGAATTTGGAGTAGAATCATTCCTGCTGACAACGGGTCACCCGCACTCCTTCGTCCAAACACTGCGTCGTTTCATCCTTCATCCTCGCAGTCTTCTAACACGTGGATTTAAAATAGTCGCAAGTGCAATATTTTGTTCCATTATCCGTACTGCGAAAAGCAAGGACCATACATTTTAATTTGTCTGACAATGTCTGACAACGGATAGACCAATTTTTCATATTCAAATATCTGACAACCGTGTGAACACACAATTTTCAACCTGACAACGTTATCAGAATGTGAATGGAGAATTTTGTATTGTAAGATAGTTGGCTATTGTAAGCTTATTGTCAGTCATTGTCAGAGGATTGACAGATCTGACAATCGTGTGTGCTTAGCTTTAGCTTATTCCGTTTGTATGAAAAGTATTGCGCGATACTATAATGAAAATTTTTAGTGTCCAAGCTAAATTTTACGAAGTCACCAAAATTTCCATAAAAAATTACCTATTGTGACCGTCGAAATATAATTTAATATAGTAATTTGAAGGTTAAAAATGATTATTGGTAAGGCCAATTGAAAATAATAACTGTGAACTAAATGAACTTCATTATAGTGAACTAGTTCATTGAACTAGTTCGTTCGTGAACTACACAAGCCTAATATGGAGGCCTTCTTTGGAGGCTTTCGATAAAGACTCGTCGTAGCCCGTATGCCAAACTAATGATCGACATTTCTTGTAACATGTTGCCAGATTTAAGAGCAGAAGATCGAAGATTTTTGAGAGCCGGCTTAAGCATCCTGCATCCTCGACACTCTTGTAATAGATAGACTTATTTGTGACAGCTGCTTTAGGCACCGAAATTTGATATCGTTATTTTTTAACTTATTGTTAACTTTGAGCGTATATTGTTTCTTGACAATGTTGGTTGCTTTAGTTAAGACACAAACCGATATGAATCCCAATGTACGCATACGCACTTTGTTGGAATCTTTTCTTAAATCAGTATCATTTATCCGCGATTTCGCTCCCGTTGCAGATGTATCCAGTTTGCTTTCTATACGCTCGATAGGATGAAACAATTTTGTTTGTCCATAAAAACTGAGTCCCCGTTTTCCCGTCGCTAATAACTAGAGCTCCAAGGAAAATTTCTAAAATCAGAGAAATGGGTTTTCTCTATTACTTATATAGAGTACACAAACAAAGTTTGCTATATAAATTCCAACCAAAACAGAAAATCTTCTAGATCTATGCCACAGGTATACACATTGACAGGACCACTGATCCGCCACATGATGCATCCGATACTCCACACGCAGTACACTCACAGTGTTGAACTTGTTATGCAGAATGCACATGCCACGACCGTTATAGGTAGATCAAACTTGGTCCTACAAAAACTGGTTCAGAAGGTTGAGGAGTCGTGAACGGTGTATTCTGATTGCTGACGAATTTCCGTGAAAGTGGACCACAACAATAATCCGCTAGTCATGGCCATGGGTAACTATATCGACAATAGAGATATATCGGAAATTCTCACCAGGTGATAGCAGAAACTCTTCGTTGGTGAACAATCGAAAACTGAAACTTCAAGTGAAGAGTCTAGGTCGAAAATTATAGTCACCTTCATGACACCTTCTTTTTGTTAGGGCTGCGAATTTCCGATTCCAATATAAGATAAAGATATTCGCACCTGGTACGAATTTCCAAAGTACATTGTCGGATATTAGTATTCGGTGCGAATTAGTAAATCAATTGTACTTATAATCGAACAAATCCCTAAGGAGCAAAAAGCTACCTACGCTACTATGCTTTGTATCGCCTGCATCTACGACACGTAAAGGTCGGCAGTAAAGATTGGCGCTTATGCCGGTTTTCAATATCAAAGTCAGTTTAAGTATTTGACCGTACCTAACCCTTAATTCATTCATTCATTTTCAATGGTCCGCTTGTCCATTAAGTGGGTCGCGGGTGTAGGTTGCTCAAGTGGACCCTCCACAGCTCTCGATCCTCCGCCATCGACTCTAAATCATCAAGGGCAATCCCCATACGGGTAGAGGAGAGATTATGAATTTGATCTAACCATCTCATCCTGGGTCTACCTAGGGGACGCCTGCCCGATGGTATGGATTCCATAGCACGTCGTGGAATCCTGGTCGGGGACATGCGTTTAACATGACCAAACCACCGAAGCATGGATCGCTCCGTCCGGAGAAGTAGCTGCTCGACATTGAGTTCCTCACGTATTCTGGTATTTCTGATGCGATCTCTACGGGTCACACCAGCAATACTACGGAGAAATCTCATTTCGGCAGCTTGTATTCGCGATCTTATTCTTTCGGTCATTACCCAAACCTCATGACCATAGGTAAGAGTTGGAACAAACACCGAATTAAAGACTGACAACTTAGCTTTGACACCAAGTTCAGTCCTCCTGATAACAGAATGACCAAGCTGTCTCAAAATCGATCCAGCCTGACCAATCCTACAGGAAAACTCGGCATTGCTCCTTCCATCACTCGTGAATAAGACCCCGAGATACTTAAACTTCTCCACCTGTTTCAATGGGACTCCACTAACATGCAGAGTGCATTGAACAGGCGTTCTGGAGACGACCATCACTTCAGATTTGTTCACATTTACTTTCATCTCAGCTTCAACACAAACGGCTACAAACCGATCGAGTGCGCGCTGAAGTTCAGTCTGAGAGGACCCAAGGATGACCAAGTCATCAGCGAAGAGCAAATGACTTATCCTCAGATCTCCCAATTCGAAACGTTCTTCGCCAAGACTGCGCTGTAGCATCCAGTCCATATAAGTAATGAAAAGGAGAGGCGACAAGACGCACCCCTGGCGAAGTCCAACGCCCACGGTGAAAGGTATTGATTTAACGCCGTTTACCCGAACACAGCTTTTACAGTTTGTGTAAAGAGATTGAATGGCTCTCAAGAGAGAACCATCAATTCCATACTGCTGTAATACACTCCAGAGTTTCCCTCGAGGGACTCGGTCGTACGCTTTCTCCAAATCTACGAAGCAAGCGTAAACAGGTGTAGCATACTCCCAAGCCTTCTCAAGTACCATTCTGAGAGTGAATAACTGGTCGGTTGTGCTTCTACCGGGACGAAAGCCGCACTGCTCATCTCCTAATCGTGCCTCGACCACAGCTCTGCAACGCGTTTCCAGCACCTTGGCAAAGACTTTTCCGGGGAGACTTAAAAGTGATATACCCCTGTAATTGGAGCAATCCCTTTTATCCCCTTTCTTGAAAAGGGGCACAATCACCCCAATCTGCCAATCGCTGGGAGTTTCGCCGCATTCCCAGGCCACTTTAATGACACGAGAGAGCCATTTGACTCCCTCTTCACCTAAGGCCTTTAGCATTTCTGGCCGGATTTCATCCACTCCGGCAGATTTGCCAGCTTTTAGCGATTTGATCGCAAAAGTGACTTCCTCTACCGTGGGACTATTTTCCGCCCTGCTTAAGGCGATGGATGTGTCATCCTCAATGCCCTGGATTGGATTGAGCAATTCGGAAAAGTGCTCGCTCCATCTGCGCAAGATGTCCTCCTCATTAGAAAGAAGTGTACCATCTTTGGATTTGACTCCTTCGATAATGTTCCACTTCCTTCCTCTAAGACGGCGGATGGTCTGCCAGAACACCTTGCTTGCAGATCTGTGATCGCGGTCCAATTTTTCGCCGAACTCCTTCCAAGAATGTTCTTTGGCTGCTTTAACAGCCAATTTGCAAGTTCTTCGCGCCTCAATGTACCGGTTTCGAGAAGGAGAGTCCCCCAAGTGAATCCACACCTTGAAAGCCTTCTTCTTCTCTCTGATAGCTTCTTGAACTCCGGGGGTTTTAAACCACGCAGTTCTTTTCTCACCACCAGCCGCCACACCGAGCCGCTTCACTCCGCAAACATGTCCTGCAGAGGCAATAACTGCTGTTGAAAACAGCTGCCATTCTTCCTCTACATTCAATGGAACATTTGGAATTTGTTCAAACCTTGCAGATACCTGCCGTGCAAATTCCTCCCGTATCTCATCGTTCTGTAGCCCCTCCCACCGTATGCGCGTAACCATTCTTGGTTTACGCTTTGGCAGGATAGGTATTTGATCGTTGAGATACAATTTGCACAACACCAGGTGGTGATCAGTTGACAGTTCAGCCCCTCTCAACACACGAACATCACAAACCATCCTTTTAATACACGATGGTACCACAAAGAAATCTATCAGCGATTTCTGCTGAAGACTTCGACGGTACCATGTGTATTTATGGATATCTTTGTGTGGAAAGAAAGTGTTCATAATGGACATACCATTTGAACAACAAAAGTCCAACAACTTCTCTCCGTTCGCGTTCTGATCGGGGTCACCGTGTTTCCCAATCGCGCTGCCCCATGTCGAGAAATCCGCACCCACGTGAGCATTGAAATCACCCATCAGGATATAAGAATCCATATCCGCAACCTTTTCAAGGGCTGCATCAACTTCATCTAAGAAAGCTGCGTACCCTGACTCCAGATTCGGTGCATACACCTGCACTAGAGCCAGAGTTGATCTTTCAAGCTTAAGCTTTAAGATCGCAACTCTCCCTCCTAACGGAATCCACTCCAATACTCTGCCTGACAGCCTGGGACTTGTGAGTATCCCCACTCCCGCCTGAGCAGACATTGAAGGTGCTACTCCCGACATGAAGAGTTTCCACCCATCTGCAAGGTCCACAGTTCTAGAACCCCTTTGCTTTGTTGAGGAAACACCAACTATATCTAGTCGATATTTAACAGCCTCCCCAACAAGCTCCAGGTCTTTTCCCGTGAGCGAAGAGATGTTCCACGTGCCTATCCTAAGTCGATGCCGTTGTCGAGTTGTCGAAAGTCCACTTATGCCCCTATTGGTGCATAGCGCATCCACCCTCTGACCCCCATAATGGTTTGCGAGACCATTGACAGGAAGCTCGTAGCCGTTTCGGGTTAAACCCGGCCGACTGCCGAGCGTGACAAGCCGACCACCAGACGCTCGCAAACTGCCACCCTTCAGGCCTGGCTCCAAAGGGCGCCCTATGTTGACAGGCTTGGCAATATCCGAGGCTCGCTTTCTTCTTTTTGTCATCATTGGGTGTGTGCTTCGTTAGCCATGTCTAGGTGAACCTAGGTGAACCTAGACATGTTGCCCGCCCCCCACCACGGGGAGGTCAGCTACATGAGGGGGCACCTAACCCTTAATAGTGTACAAATTTTAAATTAGTGTCCACAACTTTAAGAGATAGGCAAGACGTCATATCAGTCTAAAAACACCCGAAAAAACATAAATAAGGCAGATCTAAGAAGGGCACAGGGTATCAAATTCATGGTTTCTGAGTTAATAAATAAATAAATAAATTGATGGCGCAACAGGTCCGTAGGCACCCTAGGCCTAGCTTCTCACAACCAATTGGGAGTTTTTTTTTTGGTTCTTTTTTTTGACGAATGAAAGAGACCTTTAGTTTCATGCCGACTCCGAACGGCTGAATTTAGAAGCTTTTTCAGGACAGTTTTACTCTCGGGTATTTGTCAGACGTTCGCGAGAAGTCGCTTTTCGGGAGATCGAATCTGAGATCCCTCGCACAATAGTTCATTACACTAACGACTGCACCCACAGTGTTAGATCAAACAAAACCTGTACAGTATTTTTAAATTCCGCGGATCAATGTTACGAATAGCGATAGTGATATACTCTCTGGGGCATTGCTTTCTGAGGAAGGGTGTTAGGGACTATGTAATGATCTACCTTTCACAAAGGATATCACTTATCTTCTCTGTGAAAGTTAAGCTATTGCTTGGAATAGAAGGATGTTGGAAGGTACTTCTTTGACAATTTAGACGATGTTGTTTTCTCAAAGAAAATTGAAACAATTTTTAGGTTATGTGGACAAATTAAGTGTTTTGGTAACTTTGTTTAAATGATTACCGTGAAGATGGTGATAAGCCCGGCATATTGCCTAGTCTATTGTGATGAGGTCACATCCTACGCAACTTAACTAAACCTAAATAAAGTTCTCATTCAAATTCATTGTGTCACTGGCGTCAAAAACATTACGGCAGGATAAAACCACTCTGCACTCTAAGGGACAAGCTGTAGAAAGTGTTCCAGAGAAGCCATTGACTGAGATAATATTGTGAACATTTCCTGATTTTTGATTTTTGTTTACTGAAGGAAAAAAATCTTGGAAATCATTTTGTAGTAATATAGAAAAACCCTCGAGAGCTCGACCTCTGAAAAACTATCAATTTCCATTTTCGGTTCTTTTCAAATAGGGCATTCAAAGTTGGTTAGGAGTCAAACCTATTAGTAAAGAACTAGTCGTCTTCCCTAGAAAGTACAAAATTACCCCGATATAGACCTTCTCTCATTTGATAATGGTACCCTTCTCGTCTTTACTGACAAGGCTTCACATGTGCGTTAGAGAGCAAATGATATTTAAATCCAATATAGCAAAACGGTTGGAGGAAGCCACCAAAGCAGCTCACCTAACTGTTGCCGGACTTTTCATTCTTTAGGTCCCGACCCATAGAATCCGTCGCATCCGTTGCGGCAATGTATTCTACTGACAGGTTGATAGAATACACAGCAGCTTATGGAAGGTGACCCATAAGCAACGTACGTGCCGGATGCGACGGATAAAGTAGGTTTACTTTCTACTTTTCTGTCCGCCGCATCCGCTGACAGTTTTTGGCAGAGCGTGAGAAGAAGCACTTTCATTGGTGGAAATATAAGATAATGAGAGAAAATGTCTTTCATATGTCATCGGCTGTCAACGTAGGTACCTATGCAAAGGATTCTATGGGAGTGTTCGTTCCGTCGAATACGTCAATCCTTCCAGGCAACGGATGCGAAGGATCCTATGGGTCGGGGCCAAAGTTATCATTTACTTAATCTTAGGTATGATGTACTAGCATTAAAGCGACATGTTCTCAGCACCAACCCTAATGCAGCATTTTAGATGCTGCCAGTACAGCTTCCGAGAGTTTCTACTTGATAAAAGTGCAGTCCGCGCAGCTACTTCTAAGGACATTATTAAAAATTAACTTACACACGCACACATCTTCATCACAAGAACGAGAAAAAATGTTCCTCACTTATAGCTTACATACATTGAGTTGCTGTAATGACAATTTAACAACATCATAAGCCACGAGTTTTATTACTGTCAATCATTCCGTTCTCCGTCACATAAAATACAATATATCCATATATACAATATATTTATGCATATGTGAAATGCTAGCATCAACTTTTTCATCATACGCCAGCATTAATCTCGCTTTGTTGTGACTCCTTTGATTCAAATTGAATTACAATTCCGTGAAAAGAAAGCGCAAATAAAAATTATTATACCAGGAACAGGAGTTGTGTAAACTTTACGAGCGCAAGTTTACTTACTCACCGATCCGAGCATTCCAGTATCCAGATTCCACCACCCGGATCAAATCCACATCAACTTGCTGCTGTTCTGTTACCCCTTAGGCCAAGTGGAAATCATCACAGTCATTTGCGCCATTTGTGTGCTGGCTGGAGAGTAGCATCATAAAACTTTGTCTTTTCGCACGCATACAACTCGTACCTCCCTGACCGCCCGCAATTTGGCAGCCCAGGACACAATTTAATCTTCCATAGGTTGTATAAGGGGGGAAAAAAAGTATATAAATCCACCCTCGCGTATGACTATGTATGTAATTCATACAGCGAATCATTATTCATCCCTAACAAATGGCTTTAATGGGGCATTTATCTTTCAATATGTCACCAGGGTATTTGAATCAAGAAAAAAAGACGACTTTCCTTTACCCCCCTTCCGATAAAATCGAAAATCCAAAACTTATTCCTGGCATATTAGCAAATCGAGGAGGACCACCCCATCCTCATCGCCATATGCCTTAGCCAAGTCACTTATCTGTTGGGTGATTCGTTCTGACAGGCAACAGCTGTTGCTGGAGTTATTTTTATTTTTATTTTTTTTTATGGAAATCGATGCGAGCTCTACCAAAATTTAATCGAATATCCTTTGTATTTGATTTGAGCTTTCGATTGTCGAAGAATATTTACCATGAGCCGACCATACCATGGAGAAGATGATTTTTCCGAATAAACTTCTTGTTAATAACATTAGACAACACGACTGCGGCAGAATGTGGCCAAATGATCCCTTTCGTCCCTTGTTCTGTTTTTCGTCCCTTTTGTCCAATTTTGTGGTGGCAGGACAAAGTTTAGCCCTCCAACTATGGTAGAAGATCCCGTTGAACATGTGTGCGATAGATATGTGGATTTTGAACTCTGAATGGTTATCATCATCATATATGTGTAGGTTTACATCGTCTATATGTGTTTGTGTGTTTATAAGCTGTTAGGGGGCGATGGGACGCGGGGGCACCTTCTGCTTGACGTACATGAACTTACGCACGATTTTTATGCTTGATTAAATTTTCAACTCGATGCATATGATTTCGATGATGATGATCCATTCGGGTGTCCATATCCACTGACAGCACTGGGCTATCCTATCCTTCTTTGTCAGCATTGACATCATTATTGTCTTTAGTTTCAGCTTAAGTTCATGGTGTTTGGAGATTTCTTCAAATAAGACAGTTTAGTTTTGAAATTCTTCGGTACAGATGTTGCTTGATGATAATGTGGATATTTATGCGGCGGAATGGACGCAAAGTGAATGCGAAGCGAGTAAGGATAACCTTTTTGTTGAAATTGTTGTTGAAAATAACAACAACTTGTTGTAAACAGTTTAGTTGAAATCAAAGAGCAGTTTCAAACAAACAGTTTATTGATCATAGGACAAGGAGTCGTTTGCGAAGGTGATCGCACCGTGCATACCTTCTGCACAGCGCCGGATTTACATTTTTTGGGCCCTAGGCTTTTACAACAAATGGGGCCCTATTTTATATTTCCTTTTATTTATTATCTGGTAAATATTGTCTATTGACAATGGACCTTACGAATAATCAGTTTTAATCATCAACTTAAATATTTTGACGGCTACAATAGATAATTTTAAATGAAAATATTCACCATTGTGAATGCCTGGATACTAGAAATGATTAGTATCGCGTAGGTAATGGTAAAGGCGCACGAAATGATGTCCTACCCAAATATTACTTCGTCGACTTTAAACCAAAAACCAGTGGCTGGGACACGTCAAATGTAACGCTTGACGAGTTTGTTGTGCAAGTGTTTTTAATTTTTTATTTAGGATTTAAAAAATGTGTAGGTCAGCGGTAATATATAGGGTGTTTCGAAGTTCAATCTCAATACTTTTGGAAATGATTCGTGGGTATAATATAAGAAAAATAGTTCTGCAGTTAGCGCCTATCTCCATTGTGAATATAATTTGCTAAGAATTTAAGGAAAGGCTTACTTTAATGTAGGCACCTTGACCCAAGATAACACAAAGAGTTCAGCAGCGTATAAACTAGTGACGAATATCTCACATATTCTTCTTTGCCACCAGTGGATCCCCGTAAATTTGCAAACCGTTTTTGAATTCACATAAATTTTCTACAGAATGACGATTCCTAGATTGACATTTGCACCTAAGCTAAGCATTTCACACGATATATGTGAGTTGTCGCTTGGGATTCTCATATGAACTCGCCGGCGAACACAATCTTCTTCCGGCGAATTCGAAGCGAACGAAATGCGAACTGTAGCATTTTTGGGGTAGAGTGATAGATTTTAAAAAATATATTTAGAAATTGTGGTAGATCCAGCACATTGCGGCAGAAGTTACACACATAGGCGCATAGTTTATGTATATTTATAAAAAAAAAACAAGCCAAACGAAAACTGCAAACAAGGAACAGCAAACTATGTAAATCTGTATTTAAATATTTAGAAGAATTTGGTGAAGTTTTGTTTTAACCCTTCTGTCCATTAAAGCTTTTATACCTTTCCGTCAACCACAATGTCTGGCCAGACCTGCACACATTTTGCATTGGCCAGCCAGACCTTTTAGTTGACGGAAGGGGTATAATCATAATCTGAAAAACGCGTCTGTTTATCAAACGAGTACATTAAAAAAAAAAAAAAAAAGTTTAAATGATGAAGAATAAGAAGAATTGGAAGGATCGTCATGTAAATTCAATTTCAATTGTTGCGTTTGTTTTGCAGTTTTCTTGGTGCCCCATCTGTCGTGATGCCCTAGGCCTGGGCCTAGTTGGCCTAAGGGTAAATCCAAGGCTACTTCTGCACAACTGGGCTCCTTTCAACACTTTTCATTCCTGAGATTGTTTTATTTTTATTTTTCGTTATTTGGTCATGTTTCATAATTACATCTTTCGGGTATTATAGAGGATATCAGTGATCAAAGATTACTGTAATGCGGGATGGCTACGTTACAATAGTATAGAGTTTTCTAGGTATCAGCAACCATATGCATCGCAGTGGCCCTCAGGTCTACGCCCTCGGGCGCCTTAGGCACAATATTACATCTTCTTCCCGTCGACATCTACGGGAAACAAGTTGCGTCTACAGCGGCTCTAAGACTCAGAGAATCTCAAAATTGGAACAACTTTCAGGTTGGTCATATGGGCTTTCTATGTACTCAACTCAATTCCAAGAAAACGGACATCGAATCTACAACCGTTGGTGCACAGGAGAAAAGTCGCTGACCTTTGCTTGTTCTATAGCTACTGCCATAAAAGCCTTGAATACACCAACAACCAGATCAAAGTTGGTAAAACAATGCCGGGAATGTCTTAACGAGATTGGATATAGATGTTCAGTCACCCTGTCCTGGACTCCAGGTCACAGTGACATTCCTGGCAACTGCAAGGCGGATGAACTAGCTAGACAAGGCAGCGGCCTTCACATAACTGATATTAGCAAAGGACCGCATGCTTCATTGCTATCAGTGAAATCCCTGCTTCCCGAGGAAGCATTAAAAATCACTATAATAATAGATGGAACAGTATTAGCACCTGGCATAACATCCAGACAAATTTGGCCGAAATTAGAAGCCAGAAGAACTAGAAAACTCCTTTGTATTAATAGAAACAAAATTAGCAGAATACGAACCGGGACACTGTCTTATAGGTAGGCGTGCCCGCAGAAGGAGAGTACCCTATAGCGATTTCTGTAGGAGCTGCATGGACGAGAAGAAAGAGGAAACCGCCGTTCCTCTGCTCCGGTCCAGCTCTTGCCACCTTACGTATGGCTACCTTAGGAGCTTATTTCTTTGACGACCTGAGCTTCCTGTCCCGTACCCGTACTTGCTGCATCAGCAAGTTCGTTACAAAGTGGAACTGGCATTACTGAAATGTCAACCCGAAATTCACCTATTGAATAGACCCCAATCGCTACACTCTTCGGTGTAAAGCAGAGGGCAGATTGCTTCGGTCACCCGCTTTTGCTCGACAGCAGTCTCTTTCACAACATATACTAACTTTGAAAGGCAATAAGCGGGGTATACTGTTTCGGTTGCCCTCAGTCTTTTTCCCGAAAACAAATTGACACCCTTACCGACGTCAAGCAGTCGAGCAGAGTCGTCTCCATTCCGTACCAGCCACACTTCCTGAAAGCGAACGGTCAGAAACTACAGGCGTGGGGTTAGACTGTTTTGATTACCCTTTGTCTATTTCGGAAGACTAACCGCCAATGGGAACAGCGGACTACGTCAGTCAACTTCGCCCTTCATACGTCGAACTTTCAGACTCCGCCAGAAGGGATAGGCGGGGGGTTAAACTGTTACCGTCACCCTTTGTCGTTCTCTCCTGTCGCAGCCTTCCCTGATCTGTACCAGCCACCCTTCTTACTAAAGGAATGTCAGAACTACCAGCGGGGGGTTATACGGTTCCGGTGACCAATCGCCTTTTCACCAAAGACAAATCGCCACATCGCTTTTTATTTTCGGTACCAAGCAGTAGAACGGAGTGCTTCGATCAAGCTTTTCTGCACAGCGCCAGTCTCTGTCATGTGGACTGATCGTCATTAAGGAAATAAACGGGAGGCAGACTGCTACGGTTACCCACATCCTTTTCCAACAGACAATCCATCCACCGACTTTTGGTCAAGCAGCAAAGCAGACTGGTTCAATCACCCACTTCTGCCACTTACCAGTGTCCCTCCTTAGTGATGGTCTTCCAGAGGCAATAGGGAGGGGGCGAACTGTTTACGGTCGCCCTCCACCTTGACCCAAAGACTAAACCGCAACCAGGAGATGCAAACTTATATAAGATTGGACTGCCTCAGTCGCCACCTAAACCTCTCAACGAGGTAGGACACCCCACCCAAACTCGCAAATAGCAATAGGATTCGCACTGGTAAAGTGCGAGGCACATAGAATCTTTCTGGCAACTTATCAGGAATCTTGTTAGGATATTCCTGGCATTTGTTTACCAACTTTGATCTGGTTGTTTATATATCCAAGGATTTTATGGCTGTCTGACTGTCCATGTAGAATATGATGCATTGGGATAGTATATGGTGTCTAAAATGACCATCCTGCTGGATCTAAGTCCGGAAGTCCACTTTCCGTTCACTTTACCGAGCACCTGGGCTTCCAACATCTACGATTTATCGGCATAGACCAGCGACTTGATTATCTCCACAGAAAATAACCTTTAGGTGGGACATCCCACTATCGTGGAGGACAGCTCAGAAAGTGCATTACACAAAATTATGAGCTCATTATAGGTAAGCTTAAACTAGCTCAAAGGCCTTATTCCTCAATTGCTTGCTTAGTCCAAAGAAGCAGCGATTAGCGACAAGATTTTGTAGGCGATGTTTAAAAGACTGATGCCTCTGTAGTTGGCGCATAGAAGGCGATCACCTTTTTTATGGATCGGGTAGAAGCATGGACCCTCTCCCAGGCGGATGAAGGATCTCTTGGTATCTTCGAGAGGAAGGTTCTACGGTTTGTATCAACAGGCAAAGTAACATCTGTCGGAGACGATACAACCGCACGAACTATACGAGCTGTACAGCGACTTGCCATTGCCATTGGTAAAAAAAAACGGTGTGTTCAACGGCTAAGATGGCTAGGGCATGTTGAGCGAATGAACATTGAAGCTCCAGCCCGTAAGGTATTCAACGCTAAGCCTGAGGGAACCAGAAGCAGAGTCAGACCTCGTCCGGTGGAGTGATCAAGGTAAAGCCGACGCACGCCGACTTGGCATTCAAAACTGGAGACAGGAAGCTAGAGATCGAGTAAGCCGGCGAAATCTATTACTTGAGGCCGAGGAGCACAATGCGCTGTAGCTAAAGTAAAGTAAAGTAAACTGGCTCAAGGAATATGGCAAACAAATCTTTCCGAACATTCATGTGGAAGGTATATATCACAATGAATAAAAATATCTTTTGCGAACAAAATACTTTTACCATTTGTACTTAACGGGCCACATTTTAACCCATTTCATACCTTTAACCAAAATCACTCTTTCTTAATATTGGGATTGAATTAAAATTATACATTTACGAAGGCTATATCGCGGACAAACTCAAACACTATATCCGTTTCAAGAGAGAGAAGTCCTCATAAATTGAAATTTCCTTTCAAGTTAAAACTTTAATCCGACGATGCTACTGGTTAGCGTTCGCCCAATGAAGAAGTTAATTAATAAACTTGGACTATTAAGGAATTCATTACGTTGAATACATCTTCATTACACGAAAAACACGGCTGAAGGATACTATCATTCTGCTTGCTACCTCTTAATGCATCGATTTATATGCAAGGATAATTCCATCTTAAATCTTTATTAGCCCGTTTCGCGCGCGCCCGCCCGCCTCCCGCCGCGCCGTGATGATGGTGCGGTGGTGTAGTGGTAGTTCCATATTTCGTGTCCTTCCACACCGCTTCGTTCAACACAAAAATAATTCCACTCGACGACGACGATGACTTTTCTGAGCAATTTTTCAACTGTGCACCCTTGCGGA
Organism: Cheilosia soror; assembly: GCA_949372485.1. NCBI lineage: Eukaryota > Metazoa > Arthropoda > Insecta > Diptera > Syrphidae > Cheilosia > Cheilosia soror. The sequence continues at coordinate 21,084,045 of OX443562.1, read as the reverse complement.
TGAGCATTATATTATGGGCGTTATGTTGGACTTCAAAGGATGTGTGCTTTTTTTTTTTGTATTACAACAAAATTACTATAAAAGCACGAAATTGGAGAGAAAATGGCAATAATCGGCAATTTCAATGTAATTCCTCGATCTTGGTCCTTTCAAGTCGACTGGTCGTTGTTTGAGGTTATTCCACAGTCCTTCCGTTTAATTTTCTTGAGTGTGACATATACACCGATTTTGTGGTCAGTATATAGATGAGAACGAAATGAGAAGAGAAAATTACAAAAGAGAAGAAATGTATCTTGTGTTTGTTTGAAAATTGAATCTAAAAATGATTTTCAATGAAATCTGATAAATTTATTTTCAAATACGAGTTTGAAGGAATTATTTTTGAGATGTTATTTGTTCTTTTGTCCTTGGATCGTTTATGGCCTATATTAATATGAAAAGATATTGTTCAAAGAGGGATAAAACCTGAAGGACATCTCAGTAGTATGGTATGCTATACCTACAGTTTGTGGTAGAAGAAGGAACCGTGAGTATTTTTTTTTTTTTGATTAGCCATTTAGGAGGTATGGGATGTTTACCGAAAGGTGCAACACGATATCAATCTTGTCGCCGTCAGATTTATGGGTATGGATAGGTTTCCGATGTGTGCCCAGGTGGCGCCGCAAATCTGAAGCATTATTTATTGAAATTGTAATTTTTGGTCACACAAAATCGAATTTTGATTTAATGTAACTCAGCTTCTTGAAGGAGCCAAATTGTCAGTGATATATTAAAATACTCGGAGAAATATTGACGAAAATCTATTTCAAGCTTTTTCTTATTTATTGAGATTTTTGACTGGCATGACAGGTTGAAGGATTGTAGATTGTAAGATTTAAGTGACTGAATCTCAGATCACTGTGGCCACAAACCAGTAAGAAGTAGACCGCCGACTTCCCGCGCCGATTCTCCCCGCAAAAAATTACCCTGTCTGTGAATACATGTAAATGTCAAAATTAATGGTGGCAATGATTTTCCATGCTATACCATGGGCCTAGGATTTTTCAAGTATGCGTGCGTTAATGGCGCTCCTTTGATTTTGTACAGCACCAATACATGAAAAATCCTGAGCCCGCCGGCAGCTTGTCCGTTATGTGGGAGGAGTCGACGATCTATTCTTACTAGTTTGTGACTGTGGTCATAAGTGGACCTATTGAGATATCATCCATTTAGAGCTCATCCATGATACCGCAGGCTAGCACTTTGGGTGAGCTGGCAGCTATGTCCTGTCCATTTTTCATTGCTTTAAGGTAGAATTTAAATAATGTGTTCTGCTGCATGTCCTCGTTGCCCAATCTGCAAGTTTTGTCATGTACACTACACCCGTCATGAATTGAGATGCGAACCCCTTTCTGGCTAATACATCTGCTTTTTCGTTCCCTTCATATCCACTGTTCCTTGGCACCCATACTAGGTGCGTAGGACGACGGCGTAAAGAGGTATCACATAACTGGCGGAGTTCCACAAGGATCGGTATTAGGCCCTATCCTCTGGAACATTATGTATGATAGGGTTCTAAGACTAGATATCCCAAATGAGGCAAAAACCAAAGGCTTTGCCGAGAGGAGGAGAAATAAATGTATTCGAAAAGTGAGGCGGTGGATGGCAGCAATTGGTCTAGAACTCTCTTAACATAAAACGGAAGCAGTACTAGTAAGCAGTCGCAGGAAAAGAGAGACAATATAATATCAAAACCGGCAATCAGATACCTAGGCGTGATGATCGACGCGAGGCTCACTTATAAAGAACACATTGAAAGCACCTGGCACAAAGCTGCTCGGGTGAGTGGTGTTTTGTCCAAAATAATGACGAATATTGGCGGACCAAGGCAGCAAAGGCGGCTAATTCTGTCAAGGGTGGTGCAATCCATCTTAATGTACGCGGCATCATATGTCAGTAGAAGACTTCTACCATAGCAAACTTCTGACCGGACACGGATGCTTCCGAGCGTATCTAAACAGATTTGGGCTCAATGAATCTCCCACCTGCCTTAACTGTGGAGATGCCAGGGAAGATGCGCAGCACGTAGTTTTTGAGTTCCCACGTTTTTGTGTAGAACGTAGAGAAATAGAAGAAATAATTGGAGAAGTAACAACCCCCGTATAGGCGTATACCTCACAGCGATAATTATAAAGAAACTTCGTCGGCTGGAAAGAGTTAGGGAGTACAAGACCAAGTATCTCGCAAGAATCAGAGATCGGCAAATATGGAAAGTGGAACATAAATCGCAAATTTTTTGAAGTGTGTATTAGCAAACATGACTAAGCTGAATACATTAGGCTAACCCACTGCATTTTTTTGAGTTTAGCCACCACCTAACGGCGGCTACATACGTGATGATAGGTCTCGTTATTGCCGTGTACGTCCTGTCTATAGTGTTATTTTGGGGTTTAGTCCCCAGTTTTTACCGAGTAGACTTTTGCTAGTCCATAAGGATTTCCTGGCCTTGTCGATAGTCTTGGTACCACTATTCTAGCAGTAGGTAAAACAGTCGAAAAAAGTACTGCAAAACTGCAAACCGCATTATATTAGATTAGATGATTGATCGGGAGAGCCTTAACCGGCCCTGGCACTGCGGCCTCTCTAAAGGAGCCTATTGTGCCATCCCTGGTAGGGTCCTAGAGCCATCTTTTTACTCCGGAGACAGTCAGGAAGACAAGTATCTTCTCTGGGGGTAATTCAGCTAGATTTGCCGAGGAAATGATTTCTTCGCCAAAAACTTTCTTTCTAAGTCGGAAGAGAGCCGGACATTCCATGAGAATGTGAAGAGAGGATTCATCACTCTCTAGGCACAGTCTACATGTGGGGTCTGGTGAGGCTCCGATTCGATGAAGGTGTTTTTTCATAAGATCATGGCCAGTAATAATTCCTGTCAGGATTCTTAGGTTATTTTTACCCAGATTAGTTAGAAAATAGGATTTTCTTGGGGAAAATTTTGGGAAGAACTGTTTGGTGCAGTTCTGCCCAGGTGTTTTAAGCCAGAGTTCATCAGATTCGATTTGAGATAAGCTCCTAATGTATTCCCTGAAACATCCCTTACTGACACCGCAGAAGGGTTCAGGTCCGACGAGTGGCGTTGTCACGTCGACTTTGGCCAGAGAGTCAGCCGTTTCATTTCCAGTAAATCCCCTGTGGGCTGGAATCCAGTGTAGGATGACTAGGTTTTTCTTTGCTAGTTCGTAGATGGCCATGTACGTTTCTAGGACCAGCTTCGATTTTATAACAGATGAGTTCAGAGCTTTAAGAGCAGCTTGACTGTCTGAGTAGATAAATATGGTTTTACCACTTGTGTTAGAACATAAATTTATTCTAGCGCAGTGATTGATGGCAAGGACTTCAGCCTGGAATATGGACGAGAACCTCTGCTTAGGCTGACTGAGAAGTTCGCTTGAGGTGATTCTCCAAAAACCAAAAATGCCAGATCCAGTCCATGAATCCATCTTGGAACCGTCTGTGTACCAGACTCGATCAAGTCGCGATGGATTGGATTTGTATTTTTCCCATTCTTCCCTTGGCGGGATGATGATAGAGAAGTTTTTATGAAAGCCATATTCCGGTAACATGTCGTGTAGAAACATGCTGAACGCTCTTTCAGGCTCCATAGTGTCAATTAAAGACAGGTGACCTCCATGATAGGAATAGGGGTCGATATTATTCGAATGGAATAGGCGATGAGTGCTTAGTCTTGCTTCCATTTGAATGTGTACTTAAATAGGTAATAAGCCTAGAATGACATTCAGTGCAGTGGTCGGTGTGGAGCGTTGACAGCCCGTCATGCACTTTCCGGCTATACGTTGAATCCGTTCTAGCTTTGTGACTGTAGTGACTTCGTTAGTCTTTGTCCACCAGACCACGGCAGCGTAGGTGATCGCTGGTCTTACTACAAGCGAATATAGCCAGTACATCATACGGGGTCTTATACCCCAATTGTTACCGCAGACTCGACGGCAGATCCAAAGAGATCTGGTGGCTCTGTTTGCGATGCGTTTTATTTGTGGATTCCATGATAGTTTACTGTCAAGGATGATTCCCAGATATTTGGCTTCCCGTGAAAATTCAATGGTTTCGCCATACATAGTGGGGCGAGTTAGGGAATCTAGTTTCCACCGTCGGGTAAAAGGTACGATAGTCGTATTTTTAGGATTTACAGAAAGACCTTCTTTGTTGCACCATTTTTCAACTGTGGATAGTGTATGCTGCAGTATTTCTGAGACCGTGCTTTCAAATTTGCCACTGACAACGATTGCTACGTCGTCGGCATATCCTATAGCATCAATCCCTAGATTGGCCAGGGATTGGAGTAGGTCGTCAATGACAAGGGACCATAAGAGTGGCGAGAGGACGCTCCCTTGAGGACACCCTCTGGTCGTTAACGCCGAAAGTTTCACATCGTCGATGCGGGTCTGGATTACTCTTTTACTGGGCATAGCCATTATCCATCTCCCTATAAACCGCATTTAAAAAAAGTACCTAAATGAATAGACAAGGGTCTGGCGAATCGCCCTCAATGAAACTAAATCTGTTCACGTGAACGTCACATATAAAAAAAAAACTAATGACTTGCCAATTTTTCTAAACTTGGCCAGAAAACCTTTTGCGAACGAAGCCAAATACCTTGGAATGATACTCGACGCAAAGCTGAAATGGAATTCGCACGTGAAAATGAAACGCAAAGAGCACGAACTCAAATATAGAGAACAAACTGCTCAGTACCGAAAACAAACTGCTTTTATACAAGCAAGTGCTAAAGCCGGTGTGGACCTACTACGGTATACAACTTTGGGATTGCACCAAGAAAACAAATGCCAATATTCTACAATCTTTTCAAAATAAAGTCGTATTAGAAACGACGATATCCACAGAGATCTCGGAATACCTACAATCGAAACTGAAACTAGAAGCTTTTCGCGAAAGCATAGAAACCGACTTATCGGACACACCAACAATATAGTCCTACAAATTTTGGATGAGAGCAATTTATTGCGCCGACTACAAAGAACAAAGCCTTTCGACTTGGCGATATAGGGATTAACCGCGTCTAAATTGCGGAACATGCAGGATCTTTCATTGGAGAATAACCTGTCAAAAGTTTTCATTTCGTTATAGAAAAACTGCTTGATAAGTTATATCTTAGTTGCAGTATCTACAATTTATATCGAAAGGTGGTGTTTAAGAATCTGAAACTGCTATGAGCACGGGTTGTTCTCATAATGTATGCAAGATTCTCACCTACCCTCGAAAAAAAACCCTGTCTGGTCAGTTACCGCATTTTATACATCAACCAAAAAAACCAAAACATGCCACAATCTTCTTCAAGGACATGCGTAAATTTCCATCAAGTCGATACCGTTCCGCGGCCTAAGACGATGGGCGGTACAAAAAATTAATACATAAAATGGCACAACGCTCACGTAGCTCGCATTCCATTTGTTCATCTCCTTAGATGATTCACCGCATTAAGGACACAACAGCAAAGGCAAAAAAAAAATCAGCTAAAAATAAAAGAAAACCTTGCTACTGCAAATATTGAAACAAGTTAAACACTGAAGGTGTTTCACCGACAGCCCTGTGGTACTGGTACATGGTACCCGTAACAGGAGCAGGGATTGCATCCATGAAGAGAGCACTATACCTACACCTAGTTCTCGGCGCGTTGTCGAGATGTACGTTTACGTGAGTTGTACGCTCAGAAGCTATTAATCATCAGCTTATTGAGGTATAAACGCTGATCCTTGTACTAGAATTAGGGCGAATATGGGTGAATGACAGACTGGTGGTGACGGTGGTGGCGGCAACGGCAATTCCACCGGCAACTGTACGTAGGCGAGCGTAGGTATAACCCCCCGGAGATTGGGTAATGGGATAAAGCAGTTTCTTTTTGTTGTTTCCAGTTCTTTCTTCTTTTTTTTTGTCGTCGTGTTCTCTCTAAACGACTCCACCACCAAGTGGGGGTTTCCGGTGGCTGACATAGTGGGAGTGATTTAAAAAAAAAAAAAAAAACTCCAAATGATTTATAGAGATGGAGTGAATGTCTACTTTTTTTGCGCTCGCTCTCTGTTTGTTTGCCAAACCATGGAAAAGCTCCCAAGTGCTGTCAAAAATTCTTTAATTTTTCTTCGTTAACCGAAGCGGTGCGCGATGGGGTGGTACCGGGTGCTCATATAGGGTGTGAGATACTGACGGGTGGGCGAAATGCTTGGCTTATAAATTGAGACACATTTTGCGTGTGACGCGGCTGTGGTGTGAGAAGCAGAACACCGGCAATCGGAATTGAGTTGCCAGATTTTCGACAGGTGTTCTTTTGTAAATTGCGTGGTGTTAGAACGTGAACGATACTGCCAGAGGAAACACAAGAGAAATCCAGGAAGGAGAGGCTAAAGTGATTTCGATTCCTTTTGTCGCTTTCTGTCTGATTCGAAGCAATTAACTATGGATAAAGTATTGACTATATTAAGGGAGCCAGTGTGGATGCGGAGGGAAGAAATCATTTCCCGTGTACGTGGAGAGAGGGAAGATCTGATTCAGTGTAGAAATTATTACAGCTATAGCGTCATTGATGATTTATATCGAAAAGATTTGTTCACATGCAGTATAGGTATTGAGAGGAAATTAATTGTTTAAGAGGGAAGGTGTTTTTAGGCGATGGAAGTAAAGACCTGGCAAAAAGTTGTAAGGGTGTAATTATGATTGTTTGGATTTTACCACAGGATCCCAGAGACAAACAGTTTAGTGACGGGTGTCAGTTCCCTAGCGAATTTATAAATCATTTAGATTCCTCAACCAGTATCAGCCATTGAGATGGTGTCACCACCAAAATCGTTTTGCACATAAATAGTTGGTGATTTCCCTTGCAACGTTTTCACGAATATGCACTTAATTTTTATAGTGCAACCAGAGAATGTTGTGAGCATCATGGCCTGCTTCAAGTGCGATTGAACCCTTCAAACCTTGTATCTAGAGGTTTAATCTTTTCATATAGCATTTGAAAAAATCAAGTGTTTAAAATCACATCTGTCATGTGCGGGCTGTTGCACAATGGCCAATATTTAAGGGTGGAAATGCAGTTCCAGATGCAAAATACGCCTTACCAAAGGATCATTCAGCAAATCAAGCGTAGGTATAGAAAAACTTGTCGAATATGTTTGACTTATTTCAGGGGCTTGAATCGTTCGTGAAGCCCCTGGAGGTCTTCTGTTTGTCAAAACACCTCGTGTACGCAGTGCTTCAACCAAACTAAGAATGGTATTTCACGTGGGAACAACTCGATTTCTGTGTATGTTGAAGTGACGACGAAGTTTACACTGAACCGCCCTGACCGACTCATTACTTCGATAGTACTGTCGGTAAGGCAAAAACTCGGTGCTCTACTGTCCACGTCTTCATGGCTTCAACTGGTAAAAATATGCTAAGTCCTCGCA